>OY740718.1:76986961-78257592 GCA_963513945.1 Hydrotaea diabolus | reverse complement strand
TATTCGTTTTTCGAATTTCTCCGAAGACTTCAGGCAAACAATTTGTGTTGTACCACTCAGAATTGACAGTCGCCACATGGCCAGTTTTGCCGAAGACGTGCCATTTAGAAACACCATTTACTTCGAAGTGCTTCTTCCACGAACAACTTTCGTTGGATTTGGCTCGTCTTTGAAGACCCACACGGTCGATTGCTGTTTTGTTTCGGTCTCATACGCATGGATCCATAATTCGTCACCTGTGACGATCTTATAAACGTCTTTCGAAGCACCGCGATCGTATTTTTTTTAAAATTTCTTTGCACCAATCGACACGAGTCTTTTTTTGATCGATTGTCAAATTGTGCGGGATCCAACGGGAACGAACCTTCTTTACGGCCAGCTGTTCATGCAATATGGAATGTATGCTGGTGGAAGAAATGCCCAAGGATGCCTTTATCTCACGGTATGTCACATGACGATCTTGCATTATCGGTTCACGCACGGCATCAATGTTCTCCGAGTTCTTGAGCGAGCGTCCGCAACGATTGAATTCATTAAACCAACTGTTCACAGTGGTGCTTCATCGCCATAAAAAGATTTAGGTTCATCGATGAACTCTTGTTGTGATAATCCACGTCGAACGTTGTAAAAAATGATCGCACGAAAACGTTCACGAGTTAATTCATTTTTTGCCAAATTGATTTTTTCAAGTCACTGTAAAAAACACAAATGATGGCACGTCAAAACGTTCTGAGTTTATGCTAAAAAATGTCAAACTTTCAAATGGAAATATAAGATGGCGCCAGGCAACACTTAGTGTTGTCTAAAGTTAAGAGAATTATTCTCATGTTTCCTTGTGAAGTCGAATTATTCAAATTTTTATATAATTATATATTGCATATACAAAAAAAAGGAACACCCTAATATATATACATGCAGGGTAAATAATCGAAATCAGTCATCTAGAGATGTCAGTCACACACATACCGATACACACGATGATCACACTCACATTGTCAGGGAGGAAGACAGCGTGAACCAGGCCGTGTTTAAAAGGCACGCAGGTCAAACATTATATCACTCGATGGATGCGCGTAGTATTCCACAATCAACTGATGGGATTCCAATACGGACAAACTTCACAACACATACGGCGATACATGCTAGTGTGCATGAATCTGTGTGTACGCTTTTGATTGATCGCAGCAGTGAAAAAAATGACAAGAAGTAATCACAATAAATAGTTTCCAATGATTTTGAGTTATGGGAATATATTTTTTTGTTGCTGGAAACCGCGTTGGGGTCCCATGCCCGGACAGACTCGTTGGTTTCTACAGGCGTGTATGTGTGCCAGTGTTTCTCCTCCGAACCGACGAAAACAACAACAACGTCAATGTTGAAATGCCATTAAATGATTTTGCCTAAAACCATTTTTATACAATTTATAAAAACCGAGCAGCGAGCGAGTGAAGGTAATGAGTTGCGCATGCGTGTACGACTCAATATGGGCCGCTTATTACGGTTTCTTTGCTTTTCGGCGGGATTTTCAATATTAAACCAATTTAATGTTAAAAGTCCAAACGTCTGGATGTGTGTATCATTCTAGACCCGATGTGTGTGTGTGCTGTTGCCAAACAATTAAATCTAATGACAAAATGTTGGCCTTAACCCTTAGGGGTCTCTCCTCCAAGACCCATACACGCACTCATTCACTTAATGTTTTTCATGGCTGTGACTCTTTGATTTTCTTTACCATTTTTTGGCATTTAATGTCATAAATTTAGAAAGGAGGGGAGGAGCATACGTATATGGCATACCCGTTCAGGAAAAAAACAAAATTGGTGTGTACTTGTGTTTTAGTTTGACCCGCCGATATGTGCTGCCGCTGCCATTCTGGAGCGTAGTGAAGTGTATTTCATTTACTTCGGTTTGGTTTCGTTTCGTTTTACTCGAGGAATGGGCGTTAACTTTGGTGCGTCAGACACTATGAAAATATCATTTAATCACATTTAATTTGTAACCATTTATTATGGTAATTTCGGTGATGGATTGAGTTGATCATTATTGTAGTTGCCAGCATATGGATGGCTACAGTGTCGGCGTAAGTATGTGATGATCGTCATACATGCTTTGATATTAATTTGATAGATTAAGGGTACACTAACGATTGGGGAGTTTGTAGCATAGGTATGATAACCGTGATTGAATACTTGTAAGTGAATAAACCAAATAAGCGAGAAAATGATGCTTTTTATAAATGGTGGTAATTTGGAAGATACCGCTACCTAACCCCTTTGCTAATGTTGTGGTAATAACTATTAAGACTCATAGATTAAACCAATATACGAATAAAGTTTAATATTTCGAATTTTAATCTTTAATAATTTATAATTTTTATATCGTCCATCATAGGTCAACAGATTGTCAACAGAATCCTGCCTTATATTCTGCGCATATGGTTATATCTCACAAGCAGAGAAAACAATGGTTACTATATAGTCACAGCAACAATAGTATGTTCTCTGCAATAAAGTGTATGGTCGTCGCAACCATAGTATTGTTTTTTAAATTTCAATTTTGACAATAGTATGATTGCAGCAATATTAATATTGTTGAAGTGCAACATTAGTAATATTGCCAAATTTAAAAAATATAAATATGGTAGCTGCGACTAAAGTATCGTTTTATTTTTATTTTGGGTTTTATGCTAACAATAACATGATTACGGCAATCATACTGTCAAAATCGTTTTTTTTTTTTAATTTGACAATGTTATTGTTACGAACCTAAAATCTTATTTATTTTTAATTTAACAAGGTTATTGTTACGAATCTTGCGCAAAAATAGTACTTTTTATATGTAAATTGAATTTTTTTAAAACAAACTACTTTGGATTAGTTAAAATGAAATATTTTTGAATGAATTTTTTCTACTGTTAAATAAATCACTTTTATTATTTACAGTTTAATGTACTTTTAAGTAATTTACTTAAAAAACTTCTTTTGATGAATAAAAAGTTATCCAAACCCTTACAGAAACTTTTGGGGATCATGGTTGCGGTTGAGTCATACTATGGTTGTGAGGATTATGCTAGGGTTGTATATTAAACATACTATGATTGTGGGGATCGTAGTATGGTGGAGTGTGAATAATAATATGGTTGTGGGGATCATAGTATTATTGGGTGTAAATAATTCTATTCTTGTTAGGACCATACCATTGTTGTGACACAACCATATACCCAATAATAGTATGATGCTCTTCGAATATTGTTACCTCCACAATACTTTTTTCCTGCGTGCAGAAGCAATATGAAACCTATCTGTACTGAAATTAGTAAAAGAAAACGACAAGGGCATGTGCTAGGTAAATCAGCCAATGATGCAAAGAAGCCCTGGGGAAGAGATAAACTCCGTACAGGAAATTTATCATAGAATAGAATAAAACACTTAAGTACAAGTATAGTAAATGATTGGAACTACTTAGTTCAGTCACTATACACTCATCACAGGAGAGAGAGTATACTTACTCTATCACTCCGTCGGCAACGCCTCGAAATATTGGTAAAAGACCCCATATAGTATATATGTAACGGGTGATTTTTCACTGACAGATTACACATGAGTTGTGTTAAACTTATTTTTTTCTTTTCAGTTTTGTTTGCCATTTCATCATGGAAAGACTTACACCGCGAATACCACGGTTTGGTGCAGTTTATGGGCTGGTGGAATCATCGGTCCATACTTTTTTCAAAAATGTTGATGGCCGGAACGTAACAGTAACGCGCCATGATATCGTACTTTTTGCTACCTGAAATTGTAGTCCGTAATCTTTACGACATTTCGTTTCAACCACTTGTCAAAAAATGAATCTAAAGAGAAGCAAATTATTTTAAAGAGAAGCAAATTAACGTTTTGGACCGGTGAGATGACCGCCTAGATCGTGCGATATCACACCTTTAGACTTTCTTCTTTGGGGCAACGTAAAGTCCAAAGACTATGCTGACAAGCCAGCTACGATTCAGGTTTACGCGTGTCATTAACGCCATACCATTTGATATGCTCGAATGAGTCATCCAAAATTGGACCCTCAGAATGGACACCCTGAGGAGTAGTTGCGGCCAACAATTGAAGGAAATAATATTCAAAAAATAAATGTCATAAAATGTGCTTTTAAATGAACGTTGAAGATTCCACACTTGATTTGAATTTTTGTATTTTTTTGTTTTGAACAAAATACCGCTATGTTAATCACCATTTATATTTTGAGTCCTTATAAAACATCAAGTCTGAAAATCCATCTGTATCTTCTGCCGAAAGCAAACTACAGGACATTTTGTAGAAATACGTGTTAAAATCGTTGGTATTGCAAATTAGCCACATCGGTCAGGAGAACAAAATTTTCTTCACACAGGGATTAATGGACCCCTGGATAAATTACTATATTTGTAGCATTTCTGGCAATTGTTTGCTTATATAGGGTGGGCCATTAAAAATTTTAATTTTAAAAAAAAGTCTGAGAATTTTTGAATATTATTATGCATATTTGTCATATTTGAATGGGCCAAATGTTCCGACAACAACTTAAGCCAAATTTCAAAAAAATTGTTGACTTCTGACCTCGTGCGAAAATGTCATTTTCATTTGATAGCCTCCCTCACATATGTATGCCCAAGTGGAAGCCGTTTTTCGGGCTTCAAAACCATTTGAATGGTTAAGGTCCATCTTTACCTACACAACGGGTCGTACAGTTTCAAACTGGTCCAATTAAAAATGGTGTTATAGAGTGGTTGTATGTAAAATCTAAAGAGACCTTTGTACTGGGGCTATATCAAAACGTGGACCTATATACTTAGTAGGGACATAAATACTGTAACAACATTGAACACACCCATTTCAATAGTAGAACTGAACATACCCCGTTAATGTCTTATGGGTTTTGAAAGCTAACCTCAATAGCGTTAGTCCGTAACGGGATTTTAAAATTGTTTCAACTTTCATCATGGAATGGTCAGATAATGAGAACCGTATCGCTGTAATAGCGCTTTTCAAGTGTGAAATAAAAAAGAGATATTTTCAAAACGGTACGGCCGCTAGTGATTAGCCGAATGTTCGTCTACCGATGCATAAAACTGTTTAAGGATTCTGGAGATGTAAAAGACCGCCACCGGTGGGGCCGCCCAGGCTCTGTTCGAACAACGCATGTCATCAAAGCCGTTAAATCAAAAATTCACAGAAATCCGCCCCGAAAACAGAAAATCATGGCCCGTGAGATGAATATCACGCAAAAGTCCATGAGTCGTATCATTAAAAAAGACTTGGGACTTGGGGCTTTCAAACGACGTACCGGAAATTTATTGACTGCAGCTGTAAAAAAAATAGGATTGAAAAATGCAAACGTCTTTTAGTGAAGCACGCTGATAATTTTCACAGAAAAATTTTGTTCACCGATGAAAAAATTTTTACCGTTCAGGAAAAATTTAACAAGCAAAATGAAAGAGTGTATGTGCGGTCATCTAAGGAAGCATCTGAACTGATCCAAAGGGTGGAAAATGGTCATCACCCAGCTTCAGTCATGGTTTAGTGAGGTGTCTCTTACGATGGGGCCAGTGACCTGCATTTCTGCGAACAAGGAGTGAAAACATCGGCCAAAGTTTACCAAGAAACCGTTTTGGAAGCTGTTGTGAAGCCTCTTAACAATTCCCTGTTCCAAAACCAGCCATGGACTTTCCAGCAGGATTCTGCGCCCATAAGGATAAAACGTCCCAGGCCTGGCTTCGAAACAATTTGCCAGCGTTCATTTCCTCTGAAGAATAACCCTCAGGCAGTCCAGATTTGAATCCATTGGATTACAAATTGTGGACGGTTTTAGAGGACAAGGTTTGTCACAAAAGATACCCCAATTTTGGATCTCTTAAGACTGCTTTTGTTCGAGCTGTGGCCAATATCCCAATGGACGAGGTTCGTGCAGCTATTCACGATTGGCCAGTGCGACTTAAGGCGTGTGTATAGGCAGGAGGCGGACATTTCGAATAAGTAGATTCTTTTTTGATACAATATACATCAATAATTATATAAAAAAATATTTGGTTCAAAAACATTCAGTACATTTTATTTTACAGCATAAAACGTGTGTAATAGTATTTATGTCCCTACAGGTATAACAATTCTATCAAAGGAAACTAATCGATCGTTATGAACTGTGCCAAATTTCATCAAGATTTAGTGCAATAAGTGCCTTCTATCGCTAAAGACATAAAATCGGGTGAACGTAAATATAAGTGGAAGCTATATATAAATTTAAACCGTTTTCCTTCCATTTTAATAAAGCCAATCCTTAGTCCAAAAACAAACTTGTGCAAAATTTCATCAGGATTGTATGAAAATGAAAGTTCCTCACGAATTTCAATATGACAGAACCTTTACGATTTGGTGAACTAATACGCTCTTGCCAATTGGCCAATGATCATAAGGTGCCCCGAAAATTAGTTCCCTTTGAACACAGACCCACAATCATACCCTACAATACTGTCAATGCTAAAACGCAATCCATAGTATAGAAAACAATAGATTCGGCTCGACAGAACTTACGATTTGTCCACTTGTTAGGATTAAAAGGTGCTGTGCACTAATCATTTTTGGATAAATTGCCTGAAAAAATTAGAACATATCCAATATAAAAAAGGCATTTTCGTCGTTTAAAAAAAAAATTTAAAACTTTGACATGTACTTACTAACTTAAGTTTCTCAAAATACCATTAGCCACGAGAGGAAACTTCTTACAAATCAATAAGCTGTGCACGTGATAGTAATTCGAATACTCACTGACCGGGACCTACTGTTTAACGCCGGCTCCGAACGACTTATGTACATATGTTAAAGAAAATTGTTTACATGGCTAAGAGTTTAATCTCTTACAAGGTGGAAAACCAACAGCTGAAAAATGTTAGACGTTCTTATCCGGATTTGATCGTGTTTACTTTAATGATTGTGCCTGCTCCAGAGTAAAAAATGACAATAAAAGAAAGGCGAAAACCGATTCCAAAGTGATTTCTCTTGGTAGCCCCAATAGGAATGGTGACTGTTCAAAAACATCGTCATGTATCTTAGACAATTTTTTTGCCAAATGAAGGAAAATAATATTCAAAACTTAACGCATGAAGAAGTTTATGTAATACGAGTATCAACAACAAGAGCCAGAGAGACATAAACATCTGACCGTAAAAATAATAACGAAACAATCGATGCCAATGAGTAACTATATGTGGCTACGAATATGTAGCAAATACATTTCAAAATTTATATACAAACTATGGGTTTAAATATAAGTAAATGCATGTGTGTTAACCAACAACGATCAAAAGGGACAGAGTCGCCGGTAGGTAGGCCCATGTCTACCACCTATTTAATTTAATGCCTGATACTCATATAACTATTCAAAACAGAATGCCAATGTATACTTAACGATGTGGTTTAAAAAGTAAAAGCGTTGTTGTCTATATTTTTGGTTTTTTTTCATATCAGTAATTTCGTGACTTTTCGAATAAAACACAGTTTTGATTGTTTAACATAATCTCCTTTTGGCTCAATACACTTAGTCCAACGTTTCTCTAATTTTTGTATCATTTTCAAAAAATAGGAGGTCCATAAATAGGCATTTGTTTGATAAATAATTTCATCGTTGGAGCTGAATCTTTTTGCTACCGAGTCATTTCGTAAGGTTTGGAAATAAGAAATAGTCACTGGCGGCTAAATGTGGAGAATATGGCGGATGAGGTACCAATTCGTAAACCAATTCATGGAATTTTGCCATTAAGACTGTACACGTGTGCACCCGTGCATTAATTTGATGACCCCATGTGGGGTCGTTTTTTTCAAATCCTCCTTAAATCGTTCCAATAAGTTGACATTATATTCGCAGTTTATTGTTTTTCCCTTTCGAAGGTAATCGATGTGCATTATCCCGCGTGCATTCCAAAAAACTGTTGCCATCACCTTCTTTTCCTTCTTCGGAGCCGGTTCACCGGAGAAACTCATTGTTTAGACTGATGTTTGGTCTGCGGAGTGTTGTAATGGATCCATTCATCCACAGCTACAAAACGCCGCAAAAACTCATTCGAATCGCGGTTAAACAACTCCAAACAATACTTTCATGTCAATTGATGGTCAATTGAGAGCAAACGCGGCAGACATCTTGCATACAGCTTTCTTAAATCCAACTGATCATGTAAAATTGAAACCACACTGTCATATGAAATGCGTATGGCATCAACAATCTTACAAACTTTTACTCTTTGATCGGCCAACTCCATATCTTGGTGTTTTTCGACATTTTTGGGTGTAATGACCTCAATTGGCCGTCCAGAACGTTCAGCGTCATTTGTACTTGTGCTCTGTAAATCACTTTTTTTACCATTGCAATCGATGATGCAGAGTCCCCATAGTATTTATCAAGCTTTTTCTTGGTTTAATTGATGGCAAAAAATAATGTTTATTGAGCACTTTTTTGAACAAAATCTACGAGGTTGTACGAGTAGCTTTTGAACAGCTGGAACTCTCTCAAAATTTGACAGTAGTCTATTAACAGATGGTACTTGATGGGATCAGTGTAGCATTGCATATAAGTACGAGGGAAGTTGGCAAAGTCATGGATATGCCCTCGTATGTAAATAAATATAGCAAATTGCAGAGTAGAACAGATCAGATCTTAACTCTCCATAATTGTAAATACTACATGCAGAGAAAAAATATGGTTACTATAAGGTCACGGCAAGACTAACATGTTCTCTGCAATAAAAACATGTACTTCGCAACCATAATGTTGTTTTTTGAATTTGACAATAGAATGATTGCAGCAATATTAATATTGTTAAAATGTAACAAAAGTATAATTACCAATTTTAAAAATGAATTTATGGTTGTATCAACAATATAAATATGGTTATTGCAACACAAGTATTTATTTTTGGGATTTTATGTTAACAATAACATGATTACGGCTACCATACTGTGTGATTGTAATTTTTCTTAACTTAAACAATGGCTTTTGGATCATTGTTATTGTTACGAATCTTATGCAATAATAAAACTTTTTATATGTACATTTAAATTTTTCAAACAAACTGCTTTGGATTTGGTTAAATGAAAATTTCCTAAAAAATAAAACGCTTAAGTTTCTTTAAACTGATTTTGTATACTGTTTAATAAATCTCCCCTATTATTTTGAGTTTAATGCATGTTTAATTAATTTACTGTTCGCAACATAACCCAATCCTAATAAAAAATTTTGGGGATCATAGTATGGTTAAGTTGGATCATAGTATGGTTGTAAGAATCAAATATGATTACGTGTAAACCATACTACTGTTGTAGAGATCATAGTATGGTTGTATGTGAAACATACGATGGTTGCGGGGATCATTGTATGGTTGTGTGAGAATCACACTATTTTTGTGAGGATCATAAAATTGTTGTGCCACAACCATATACAATAGTATGATGCTATTCAAATATTGTAATCCCAACCATACTTTGTTTCTTCGTGTGTAATTGATCTTCGTAGAATTCTTAGACTATCTGGTCCGGAGGAGGGAGGATTTATTGACCCTGCAGTCAAATTAAATAGGCAGGGGCGCTGAGTGTAGGACGATAGCCTATAGTCAAAATTGTAAATGGGCGATATAATAAGAAAGAAAAAAAATTCCAAAGTCTGTTCTTACTGTTTAAGAGTTTTAATACCAAATTGTTTAGCAAATTCCATGGAGCAACGCAGACGTCTACTAGTTAATCCGTTCATGCTGATTGGTTCGCTTTAAGACAGATTGTAGAATTCGTTTGAAATTCACTGCAAAGCAAATGAATGAAGGCCCCATAAGGAAAGCCCCGCTAAACCGCTGCTTTGTATATAAGAAGAAAAATACTTAGACGTATACTGAGTACATATAGTTTCTGTATATATACTCGTATATACTCATTTGTACATATATGTATGTAGAGTACAAAGTGATAGGCTGGTTGGTATCTGCTTCGTTTCCGTCAATCACATGTAAATTATCGAAAGATTAATCGTTTATTTCGGAATTTTATGTTTGATGTTTCTCTATTTTTTTTCAGATGCCTTTTATGGTCTCAAAACCATTGCCCCGTTAGCTGCGGCGTTAGACAAAAAAAAACTGTACTGCCACAGCGTCTAAATACGTACGGACGAATGTACGAGTATTTGAGTTTGATGGACTATGGGTTAATAAGTAAGTGTGGCCGTTTGTTTGACGTTTTCTTTAGTTGGTCTCCGTCGAGAAACAAAACAAAAAACAACAATAGAAAAGTTGGTAGTAGGCAATGTTGTTGGAGTGTGTTTTTGAAGTTTTTTTTTTTGAAAACCGTCCTGTGGTGCGTTTTGTGATCGTACCACCACAGCGGCCTCTATGTACAACTTGAATTTAGCTGCCGTTGCCGGTGATGTTGTTGTAACAGTTGCTGTCTGGCAATAGAATGTTGTCTACTACTACTTCTACGGCCTCTATTTGCCGATGTTGCTGTTGTTGCAGTTGCTGTTTTGTGTGACCACCTATTAAAGCTTTCTAGTAGAAGTTTGCTACTTATGGTTGGTTGTTAAATTATGGGCCGATCCCTATAGTATGTTTAACAATGGGAAGTAATCACCGTAACAAATGTCAAATGCATAACTATAATATTATGTAGGCAAATATATTTTAAAATAGCTATATGTCTATAGCCCTTTTACCCGTTCATCAGTCCTATACCAGTTGTTGTTGCCCACGCAGAAAACGCCGTATTGTAATTTGGTACTCCAGAAGGCGCTGTCTTCAATTATCGATTACTACTGTCACCTATATACCTAAACAGTTATCGGAGGCCCCATACGAGCTCGAAGGAAACGTAAACTTCGTGACAGTCGTATACTTTGTGATCCTCTATGCAGCTCTTGTATGGACAGACGAGATGTCTAGGAAGAAAGCCTAAAGATTAAGTGCCCTGCGAACAATAAGTAGATTCTGACTAATATCGGACGAACCAGCTTTTGTTGTAGCAGGGATGATGCCGATCGACATTCTCGTAAAGGGTGTTTTTTCAGGCATGTGGTTTTAAAGAAGAAATGAACTAAGAAAGAAACTCATATAATTTAATGTTATGATCAAGAATTTAGCTTTATTATAAAGATAAGGGTTTGCCATTATGTTTTAAAAATGATTTCGGGCAAATCATTTCAGCGGCTGGCTCGAAAAAATTCCAGCCAAGAGACCCAATTTTCTGTCACAGCATGAGGGCATGATCCCCACAACCATAGTATGTTTCACACTCAACCATATTATGATCCCTACAATCATATTAAGTGATTCTCTTGTGGACATCCCGAGCCCTCAACTGATTGAGGAATTTATGCTCCAAGTGTTAAAAATTGGGTAAAAGTCAAAATACACACGGCAATAGTGCTAAAGGAACTACGAGGGGCGCAACGCATTCGAACGTGGAATCAAGATCCGACGATGATGCAACGACAGCGTAAATGCTAACCACCTCCTGCGGCAGTCCCGCGGGGGTGAGTGGTTAAAGTGTAGGGGCTGAGATGGCGAGTCGTGCATGATTGTAGTGCGAGATTTCACGCCTTCACTTTGCTAAAAAAACGGTCACATATTTGGTATTACGCGTGAGCAAAGCAGTTACCGTGAACTGTGTTCACTAGCGCTAGGTGATAACAGACTTCATGTGGCCAGAAATTGAGAATTCGGACCCGGACGATAAGTGGTTCCAACAGGATGGTTCCACTTGCCACACAGTCAACGAAACAATGGCTCTCTTGCGCGTGCAATTCAATGGCGGTGTTATCTCACGTCGTGGCGACGTTAATTGACTGCCTCGATCAAGTGATTTGACACCTTTGGAATACATTCTGGGGATATTTAAAAGAAAAAGTATACGTCGATAAGCCTGGAACAGTTCATGAGCTAAAGGATTAGATAACTCGACGCATTAGCGACCTTCAACCTCCATTATGTCTCAGAGTTAGTGAAAATATGGACCATTCGATATGGGTATGCCATCGAAGCCGTGGGGAGCATTTGGCGGATATTTTGTTTCGCACATTGTTGATCCTTCTATCATAATAAGCAATATTAAAATAATTCTCTTAAAAAAATTTGCTTTATTTACAATTAATATCGTTCGCTTTAGCTGTACCACCCTTTAGGTTTTAGGTGTTCAGCTGGCGACGATCGGACACTTGTTAAAAATTAAAATAGTGGCATAGGCTTTACTTATTTTAATAAATTAAATTGAAAAAATTTCATACAATTAAGAGCAATTGCGGGATCCATCTAGCGTAATGGTGTTATTGATTGAACATACAATTATTTTTTAGGTAACTCAAAACCGACCCTGCTATAGGTTATTATACCATCCACGGTATACCTAGTTTGTCATTTGTATCATGGTATACTAAATTTGTCGTTCCTATTGCAACACCTCAAAAATTAATTGGAGACCCTATAAAGTATATATGTGACAGCGCATAGAGAAAGGGACCTTAGGGTAAAAAAAATCAATTTTCCCTTTTTTCAGATGTTGTCCACTGAGCATCGAATGGGACCGATCCCATGCCCTAAAAGTGTTCCCTCCCAGAGATATGCGCGTTTTATGAAAGTGATGGTACACCAAAGATACACGTATTTAAATCTTTAAAATGGCTCTCGTGAACAAAACTGGTTTTCACCCTTAGGTCCCTTTTTATTTTGCGCGACACATATATTAATGATCCTCGTAAAATTTCTTTTAAGGGACTTTTAGCTCCTCGGTAAAAACTACACTTTTTTTAGAGTATTTTCTTTACAAATCATATTTTTTCGTGGGGGGGCAATGTTTAGACAAAAGAACATAGTTACTCACGTGGCAAAAAACGTCCAGCATGGTCAAAACGGGAGAGCAATAACCAATATGGACATACGAGGGCGGTTCGGAAACTTCTTAGCCTAGCACAAAAAGCGCGGTATAAACAGAAAAAAGTTAAGTTTTTGGAAACTTCCATCTCTGCTATGAACACATGTTAAATTTTGTTTCGATCTGGCAACTCCTTCATATAGAAACAGGTGTTCACAAAAGACGCATCCGCGATTTTTTTACAATGGAAAAATTAGAAATGCGTGGTGTCATTAAATATTTACATAAAAAAGGTTTATCAGGACCAAAAATTCATAATGATATGGTGAATGTGTTATGTGAAAGTGCTCCTTCATATGCAACAGTAAAAAATTGGGTTGCTGAATTTAAACGTGGTCGTTCAAGCATTGAAGATGAACCACGTAGTGGACGTCCAAAAACAGCAACAACAACAGAAATTGTAGCCAAAGTGCATGATATGGTATTAAATGATCGACGAATAAAAGTGCGTGAAATAGCTAATATCATGGGCATCTCAAATGATCGAGTCCATTTAATTTTGCATGAAGAACTACAGATGAAAAAGCTTTCTGCAAGATGGGTGCCGGACTTGTTAACAGTCGACCAAAAACGCATAAGAATGAACATTTCTCAAGCTTGTTTGGATCGTTTTCAGCGAAATAAAATGGATTTTAAGCGTCGTTTCATAACTGTTGATGAGACATGGATCCACCACTATACTCCAGAGACAAAAGAACAATCCAAACAATGGACTGAAGCTGGAGGAAGTGCCCCAAAGAAGGCAAAAACAATTCAATCGGCTGGTAAGGTTATGACAACGGTTTTTGGGACTTCAAAGGTATTTTATTGATTGACTATCTGCAAAAGGGTAAAACAATAAATTCAGAGTACTATTGCAACCTTTTAGATCAACTAAATGTACAAATTCGAGAAACACGTCCTGGCTTACAACACAAAAAAATAATTTTTCATCAAGACAACGCACCAGCGCACAAGAGTGTTTTAACAATGGCTAAAATCAACGAATTCAAGTACGAGTTGCTTGACCACCCACCTTATTCTCCTGATTTAGCTCCCAGTGACTTTTACCTGTTCCAAAATCTAAAAAAAATCCTTTCTGGCAAGCGTTTTACCTCAAATGAAGATGCAATTACAGTTGTAATCCACTATTTTGAAGACCTTGAGGAATACTATTTTAATCAAGGGATATAATTGCTAGATAAGCGTTGGACTAAGTGTATTGAAGTTTCAGGAGATTATATTGAAAAAAAAAATATTTTTGAAAAACTAACTATTCTCTTTCATTGATAGGCAAAGAACTTTCCGAACCGCCCTCGTACTTAAATTAAAGCAAACTTTGCTACGAATCTAATTATAGAATAATTTCTTTGAAATTTCTTTAAAATTTCTTTTTAAAATTGTTCTCTAAACTTATAAATATTTAAAACAAATGATCTATTGTTCAGCACACCCAGACTTTAAAACATGCCTTTTACGTTAAAAGATTTTAAAGCCGTCTTCGACTTTGAATATTGCATCGTTAGCCTATGGGAAACTTCCCCTCAAATGTTCTACTGTCTATGACTAACATTTGACCATCCGCATTAGTGTGTACATCGTCGTGTAGTTGAAAGACATTCTCCACTCTCCATTTGTGTGCTTGAGTGACGGAGTGAATGGACACAATGTTGAATTAATGACTTTTGCTACGCTTGATCTTGCAAGCGATATTGGATTTTATGTACAAAACTCCTCTCATTCTAGATGTTGTTGTTGTTGTTGTTGTTATTGCCACTGCTGCTGCGGCTGCTTCATTCCTACCAAATCCAAAAAACCATCATTATCATCACCGTGATCATCATCAATCCGAACATAAGTAATCTGATGTTTAAAACTCCGTCTTAGACGAATTCTCAAAGACTCACAAAGACGCGGTGTTAGGGACACTGGAACTTTCAAAAATCATAACAACAAACACCGGGTTGATGTTTTCGTTTATAATGTGTAATTTTAGAGGCGCGTTCCGATCTTAGTTTTTCATTTGTGGCAGCGGCATTTTCATGTACTTTTCTTTTGTCTTTTATGCTCACCATTTCCATTTGAAATTGTGAATTTTGATTTGCCTAGGCCTCGGATGGCCTAAACGGAAGCATAGAGACTGTTTAAAATATTAACAAAAACACTAAATAAATCAGTTGCTACGATCCGATCGGTTAATTCGTTCTTACTACCCTAAACCTCATATCAAGCAGGACTCTGTGTGAGCTGAGATGTTTACGATATAATCTTACACCATTGGGGAAGAGTCCTTTCCTATTTAAACTGAAGATTTTGTGTCAGTCAACGTCACTTTGCATAGATGTATGAATATTGCGGGGATACGAACGTTAGGGGGCTTTAAACATTCTCGATCTAATTTGGATGTCGAAGGCGGCTTCATAATCGACCGAGAGATGGTATTTGTCAATTTGCTTTTCTCGAAACTTTTTCGGGATTTGGAGCTAAACCAGGCGTAAAGCCACACTGGTATAGGTTAAGCAGTTAAATATTTTGAATTTAAATCGACTGTAAAAAAAGTACCGATATTTTTTTCAAATTTCTGGGGTTATTTCAAAGGTTGAATTTTGTCATTTAATATTGGAAAACACATCGTCACATTGCCCAATGGGCTGAAGTTGAAGCTCATTTATATCTCGGTGGCTATGTAAATAAGCAAGTTTGCCGCATAAAGGGTTCAGAGTATCCTCAAGTGACTATTGAAAAGCCGTTGCATTCACAACAAGTCACTGTTTGGTATGGATTTTGGGCAGGCAAATTTTCTTCGAAAATGAGCAAGGAGCCGCCGTTAACGTCAACGATGAGTGTACCGCGCCAAGCACGCCAGATTTTTGTTTC
The DNA here is from genome assembly GCA_963513945.1 of Hydrotaea diabolus. Taxonomy (NCBI): domain Eukaryota; kingdom Metazoa; phylum Arthropoda; class Insecta; order Diptera; family Muscidae; genus Hydrotaea; species Hydrotaea diabolus. Next base: position 78,241,804 of record OY740718.1, on the reverse strand, counting down.
CAAAAATTCACAAGAATGGCATGGACGACATTTGGTTTTAACAAGACGGGGCCCAAATGCCACACAGCTGTTTTCGAAAATCGAATAATCTGCCAAAATTGTGATGCCATTTGGCCGCCTCGGAGCTGTGATTTGAGCTCTTTGGATTATTTTCAGTGAGGAGCCATTTAGGATAAATGTTACGCAATGCATCCAGAGAAAACTAAAGCGTTTAAACATGAAATCGAAGTTGTCATTGAAGAGATTCGACCCGAAACAATTGAAAATTTACTAAAAGTTGGTTTGATCGGATGAGGTACTGCCGTGCCAGTTGTGGTAGTCATACGAGGGTTGCTATTTATATTTCGGGTCCGCCAATAAAACACAATAGTTTATCATTGGAAATAGTTTTATTGTTTTTCAAAAAATTCTCCTTTAAGATCAATACACTGCGAACAAACCAATTTTCGAAGCACTTTTTCCACTGAGACACGATTGAGGCACCTCCAAAACATGGAGGTGCCTCAGCGTCAACAGCTGCTTCTGGTGTCGAAATTCGTTGACCACGCATTTTTTCTTGATGCTACGGAATAAGAAGAAATCATTGGTTGCCAAATCAGGGCTGTACGGTGGATGGCCCATCAATTCGACATCTGGAGTGTTCAAATAGCTCATCGTTTTAGCTGATGTCTGAGAGATCGCATTGTCGTGATGCAAAATGATCCGCCTTCTCTTATTATCTTTCTCATTTCTTCGAACACTGTTGGCAAACAGATGTTGTATACACTCAGAATTGACCGTCCTACGTTCCACTAAAGGCACTGTGGCAACATGGCCGGTTATACCGAAAAAAACGCAATCATTTGCTTTGATATATTTCTTCCAAGAACAACTTTTGTTGGATTTGGCTAGTCTTGAAAGACCTATACGGTCGATTGCTGTTTTGTTTCATATGTATGGTTCCATGATTCGTCACCTGTGACAATGTTATACACTGCCTTTGAGCTACCGCAGTTATACTTTTTCAACATCTCTTTGTATCAATCCATACGAGCCTTTTTTTAAGCGTTCGTCAAATTATGCGGAATCCAATGAGTCCTTCACGAAATTCATCTTAGAGCGAACGGCGTCCGAGATTGAAGTCTTGGTACCAGCGATTAGCAGTTGTTTTTGATGTGCTTCATCGCCAAAAGTCGAAACAAGTTGATTTAAACACTCTTGTCTCGATAAAAAATCATCGCACGAAAATGTTCACGAATAATTCCATTTTTTGACTGAGATGCATTTTTCACCACACTTTAAACAAAACAATTCGAACTCAAATGACAAAACGTTCTGAGTAAAAATATGCTAAAAAACGTCAAAGTTTCCAATAAAAGTTCAAGTTTACATCTTGGAACAATAGTATTGCCAGAAGCAACCCTCGTATGAATGATATTATGTTCCATTATGAAAGGACAAAGTTTAACCATTTCAATAAAACCGGAAATATAAAAAAATTATCAGTCTTTTTTTACAGCCGATTCTAAGTTATAGTTTTAAATGGCCTACCCTGTACAAGCCAATGATGTTGCTGACGTAAGGCCTCAGTCGATCATGGTAGTTGGCGCACAACGTGCGGTCTCGCTGTTTATAATCAAACTATCAATAAAATTAAACTATCTAACAAAATGTTCGGCATTTTTATAGCCCACTAATGCTACGTATGTATGTCCGTCTGGATTCATTTTTCACCAACTCTTTTCGTACTTTTTTAAAACTTGGTGAAGGAAACTCCCCTAAAAACAGATAAAGGGTAGAATGTCCAAAAACGGAATTCGACATTTCGGTTTTTATGTCCAAACCCGACAGACGGTTTTACAAGAATAGCTAAAACCCGACATGTTGGTACCCGGTGGTATCGGGGGTTTCGGTTTTTGCCGCTGAATGTTAAGTTAAAACAAATCATAATTTTATCTACGAAATATGTAACTAGTATTTAAGATAGACATAACATTAAGGGTACCGATCAACTCAGAATCAGCAGTAGAAGCGATTTAAAGTTGGTTATCAAACTTCGCATCTGTTGCCCAAACTTTACTAACTTTATTAGACGTAAGTTTTTTGGAACAATGACAGATGCTTTACTTTTAGATATAGCTACCACAAATAACGGGTGAGCAATCTAGAGGTATTCTTTCAATAGGACATATTTCACAGATTACGCGCGATTTGTGTTAAACATATTTTTTTGCTTTTCAGTATTGTTTTCCATTTCATCATGGAAAGATTAACACAGCGAAAACTACGGTTTGGTGCGGTCTGTGAGTTGGCGGAATCATCGGTCTTTTTTTTAAAAAAAAATAACGATCGCCGGTACGTAACCATTAATGGTGCTCCCTACCACGCTATGATATCAGACTTTTTGCAACCTGAAATTGAAGCCCGTGATCTACTTGCCACACAACTGCTCAAACAATGGATCTATTGAGAGGTCATTTGGAAGAGCAGCTAATTTCACTCACGTTATGGACCGCTGAGTTGGCCGCTTAGATCGTGTGATATCACACCTTTAGACTTTTTTCTTTGAACGACGTTAAGTTCAAAGTCTATGCTGACAAACCAGCCTCGATTCAGGTTTTGGAAGCCAACATTGCATTTACGCAATATCGGTCGAAATGCTTAAACGAGTCATCCATAATTGGACCCTCAGAATGGACACTTTGAGGCGTAGTTGCGGCCAACAATTGAAGGAAATATTATTCAAAAAATAAATGGCATAAAATGTTCTTTCGAATGAACAATAAAAATTCAACACTTGGTTTGAATTTTTGTATTTTTTTTATTTTGAAAAAAATACCTCTTGATTGATCACCGGTTCAATGTTCAATATTGATAAAATTTGATAGAAGTAAGTTTTTTGGACAAAGGATCGGTTGAATTTAAGATATGTCTGTAGCTCAAGAAACTCACTCTTCTTTACGATCGATTAGCATAAGATCAGATAAAAATATGTTTGGGTGATACCAATCCACGTTTTGACATAGAGCCAGTAAAAATATCGCATAGATACATACAACCCCTCTAATAAACAATTTCGATCAAATTTTTGTTTTCAAATTTCATCGGTGAACAAAATTTGTCTCTGCAAGTTATCAGCGCGCTTCTCCAAAAGACGTTTGCATTTTTCAATCCTATTTTTTTTAAAGCTGCAGTCAATAAATGTCCGGTACGTCGTTTGAAATCCCCAAGTCGCAAGTATTTTTTAATGATTCGACTCATGGACTTTTGCGTGATATTCATCTCACGAGCCATGATTTTCTGTTTTCGGAGCGGAATTCTGTGAATTCTTGATTTAACAGCTTTGATGACATGCGGTGTTCAAACAGAGCGTGGGCGGCCCGAACGGTGGCGGTCTTTTACATCTCCAGTCTCCTCAAACAGTTTTACGTATCAGAAGACGAATATGCGGCTAATCCCTAGTGGCCGGGGCGTTTTGAAAATATCAATTTTTTTTATTTCACACTTGAAAAGCGCTATTACAGCGATACGGTTCTCATTATCTGACCACTCCATGATGAAAGTTGAAACAATTTTTAAATCCCGTTACAGACTAACGCTATTGAGGTTGGCTTTCAAAACCCATATTACATTAACGGGGTATGTTCAGTTCTAAGCCGTTAAATCATGAATTTACAGAAATCCGCTCCGAAAACAGAAAATCATGGCCCGTAAGATGAATATGACGCAAAAGTCCATGAGTCGAATAATTACAAAAAGACTTGGGACTTGGGGCTTTCAAACGACGTACCGGACTTTTATTGACTGCAACTTTAAAAAAAATAGGATTGAAAAATGCAAACGTCTTTTGGTGAAGCACGCAGATAACTTGCACAGAAAAATTTTGTTCACCGATGAAAAAATTTTTACCGTTCAGGAAAATTTAACAAGTAATATGATAGACTGTATGCGCGGTCACCTAAGGAAGCATCTAAACTGATCCTAAGGGTGGAAAAGGGTCATTACCCAGCTTCAGTCATGGTTTGGTGGGGTGTCTCTGGCGATGGAGTCACTGACCGGTATTTTTGCGAAAAAGGAGTCAAAACATCGGCCAAAGTTTACCAAGAAACCGTTTTGGAAACTGTTGTGAAGCCTCTTAACAATTCCCTGTTCCAAAACCAGCCATGGACTTTCCATCAGGATTCTGCGCCGGCCTATAAGGCTAAAACGTCCCAGGCCTGGCTTCGAAACAATTTGCCAGCGTTCATTTCCTATGAATAATGGCCCTCGGGCAGTCCAGATTTGAACCCATTGGATTACAAATTGTGGACAGTTTTAGAGGATAAGGTTTGTCACAAAAGATACCCCCAAATTGGATCTCTTATGACTGCTTTGGTTCGAGCTGTGGCCAATTTTCCAATGGACGAGGTTCGTGCAGCTATTGACGATTGGCCAGTGCGACTTAAGGCGCGTGTAAAGGCGGACATTTCGAATAAGTAGATTTTTTTGGATACAATATACATCAATAAATATATTAAAAAATATTTGGTCCAAAAACATTCAGTACTTTTTAGTTTACAGCATATAACGTGTGTAACAGTATTTATGTCCCTACTAAGTATGAACGGCTTTAATATAACTTTAAAATTTTCTCACGAAGCCAAAAAACAGTACCCATTTAAACATCGACATACCAAATGGGCACCATAAACAATGACATTTTCTGACATATTTTAATATGACCTTTTTTTTTAAACTGGACAAATGTGTAGCCAGCTTAAGGGGTTCAAAAACCTTTGTTTTCAATTTGCTTTTTTGCACAACCAAAAGTGAAGCATAAAATAAAGGCATAAAATGTTGCCACTCCTAAGCCTTTTCACTAGTTTTTTTTAAATAAAAAAAACAAACCTCAAATCGCTGCATTCTGGAGTCAAGAAATAGAGACAATTACTTCACTTCTGAATTCAATTCCTTAGGAAAGGCTAAAACCGAAATGTCGGTTGTTTACTTTTAAAAAACCCGACAGTCTGTTGAAAAAACCCTGAAATATCCCTGTCAAAATATATGACAATTTTATTACTTATACGAGTGTAAGTTTTTAGGACGCATTAGAGATACTCTTTCTAAGGATAGCCAAGTTTGCCTGCTCAGTCAGTATACAGAAATATTGCATATTAACTGGAACTAAATTGATGGCAGTGTAAGTCAATTTCGACAGATATTTTCATAATTTCAAATAACGTTAAAATCTGTTTAATATTAAAAATGAGAAAATCGTCTAAAAAATCGGAAAATAATTTCAGAATTTCCTCAAATCTGCTTTGAAATGGTGTAATAATTCCTCTTTTTCAGTTAATTTTCAAAAGTAATTTTCCGTAACAGCTTCTTGTTTCGAAACACAATAATCTTTGTGTTCGTCATCATCATTCGCATCCTCATGCTGGCGATGATGACGATGATCATCATAATCTTTGACTCTTTACAGCTGCAACTGCAAATGCCATGAGTGGAGTTGAGTGTTGGGATTTATTAATACCGCAGCGGCGGCTTTGGTTTTTTTTTGTTTTTTTAATTTTCGATGTCATGGGAATTGATGCAAGTGATAAGCCACACAGAACATCGTCTCTCCGACTTGATGGGATATGCATCATCGTAAATGTTGCACTTGTTCACTTTGACTTCTGTTTTATTGTCTTGCATCTATTCTCTGCTTCTTCCACTACTTTTCTTTTCCATTAGATCTCCGTTTTGTTTCGTTGGCTTTCTTCTTCTTTCGCTGGCCGTGTTATCCGATACAATCTTTCGTAGTTTTTCCTTTTCCTAATCGTTGTTGTAGCCGTAATTGTTGTAAGTGGCGCCGCCGGGCATCATTCTTTGCTGCGTTACGTTTTTGTACCATATGAATGTTTTGTGTGTTTGTATGGATGTACGGGTACGTTTGTACACCGTCGTGTCTTTTGTCAATAATTTGTCACAATTGTGTCAACGCTTTTGTTGCTGACGCCGCGCCGTGTCGCAGCAATGTTACTTGTCATGTTGCAATTAAGATCTCTGCGTTGAGATTGTGCCAAATGCTTTTAGTGGTAACAAGTGACAACATAATCTGAAAGTCATCCTTGTGCGTTTGCTCGCCCAGGCATCGTTGTTGGACGGCAGTGATCTTTGTTTGTTGCAAGACTGTGGTTTCCTTTTGAAGATTCTTATCACTGCAACACTTTGTGAGTTTGATGGGAGGTTAATTGAGGATGTTGAGATTTTAGGTTAATTTTCGGCTACAAGTAATGAAGTCCTGGCGAAAATGGGCGATATTCATTGGATATTGGTATATAGTATACTTACAATTATGTGTGATCGTACTATAGTTGAAGGGATCATAACATGGTTGTGAGGATCATACTTTGGTTGTATGAGAAACATAATATGGTTGTGAGAATCATACTATGGCTGTATGTGAAACATTCTTTAATTGTGAGGATCATAATGTGATTGTGGAGATCATAGTATGTTTATATGTGAATCATACGATTGTGTTGCGTATCATAGAGTGGTTGTATTTAAATCATACTATTGTTGTAAGAATCATAATATTGTTGTACCACAACCATATACTTAACAATAGTAAGATTTTCTAAGAATATTGTTATCCCAACCATACTTTTTTCTACGTGTGCAGAGACTATATCAAATTTGTCGTTCTTTTTGCAACACCTCAAAATATTGATCAGAGACCATATAAAGAAGAAACGGAAAAAATGGGCTCACTAATAATCTACACTTGGCGGTCGGTTCTTTTTGCGCAAAGCTTGCTATACGATTTGTGCGAAAAATAATCGACCCCCATAAAAATTAATCTACAGAAAATTCTAAGAATTTTTCGCGAAAATCGATTTCAAAATTAAGGTCACATGAAATATAAAAATTTTGCTCAAATTCGGAAATTTGTTGGAAATACTTCTGCCATTTCAAAAAGGTTTGTCTGATTTGGTTAAAAACTTGTAGAGACTAAGCTGAAATGTACTTAACCTAAGACTGGGAGGTGATCTCCTTCTATTTTAAGAGGGCCGAGCTGCAAGGAAACGTACCTAGCAAATTCGGGTCCTCGAAAAAATAAACATCAGCCATATTTGTATTTGTAACCCCAAACGCCCAAGTTTTTGCATTACAATTACGCTAGTAAATTTCTTTTAAACAGTGATTTTTTCAACCATTGCTCAGCGTTTTGCTAATAACTTCAAAAAGCGTTAATGGATTTTCACGAAATAAAATTTGTTTTTGTTAAAAAAAGATTTTTCCAAACCAAACTTAGGATTTATAATAAAAAACACGCATTAAAATTTGATTGCTCGGTCTACTTTGGTGGACTTAGATGATGACTGACCTTCTCTAAAATCATTGCGTACCAACACTTGTTGCAGTTTATGGAGTGTTATGATCTGCCGCTTCCTGACCTAGGTATTCCATATCATATGCATGTGTTTGCAGACGGGCTATCGCAAAGAATAGAGACGATATCTTGACCGTAACTCTATAAAGTCGTACATCAAGCATGAAATCCAAAAAGGACATAAAAATTTAAGAACATATTAAAATGAATAACAACAATATGGATCGATCTAAGCATTTTACAGACGATGAGCCTTTTATCACTTTAAATTCAAAACTAAAGGACAAAGTTAATAACAGATTGCCAAAAAATAAAAGATGTATTATGCATTACAAGACAATCGAAATATCTTTTACAAAGAAGATCTCGAAAAACTTTTGCTACAGCGGATAATCACATTAAGTTTTGATCAACCCGGCACATTTGTAGATCTTCTACAGCGGTTAAAATCAAAAATTAGAATTTCAGAGGTAAAAAATGGAGGCAAAATCTTTTATTATTGTGAATATGCATATTAAACAGAAAGGCCCAATACTTGGCAAAGAATGACGATACCTGTTATGGTCGGGCGAATTTAAAACAAATTGTATAATAATGGAAAAATAGGGTTGTAAGATCCAAATATAAATAACTTTGTTCCCATTCGACAACAAAAACTTTAGAATTTAGGGGAAAATGAATAAAATCTATACTGTCATATCCAAAGTGAAATACGCCTGTCCTATGCTGATTGAAATATGCTCCTAAAATGTATATTTAAACAGAACAACGATCCGAACCACACTTTGTGTCTTGTAAAAAAAGAGGTTTTAGGATAACAGCGTCAATCTAATACTATAGCATCATCTCATAATGCCGATGACATTTGGACCGAATTAAACTAGTTACCAGCCATTGTGGTCCAGAGTTCTAAATATTTTATTTAGAGCGTGTAGCTCTACCATTTCTTGCCCAATTTCAACAAACCATGACTTGTTTTGCTCGAGAAAGTCCAAACTTTATTTTGTTATTTGGGAGTTATGGTCCAAAAAGCTGAGAAATCTTATAAAAAATTCCAAAAATTGTATCTTGAATACTAATCAGAGGGACATTTTTTAAAATTCATTTTCTTGTTGAGGAGGCCAAAATCTATAGGGAAAAAATACTTAGAACTCTGAATTAGGAAAAAAATCATAATTTGTAAACTAGTGTTATTAGTAGTTATTGGAGAGTTTATAGATCCGTAATAGATGTTGTCTAGAATACCCAATGATAAATATGTTCCTCACATTGAAAATTTTATCAAATGTTTGACATTGCTAGGGTCGTGCAACATTTAATATAATTGATTAGTTTGCAGCTTTTCCATTGCTTTTTATTATTGTTGAAAATCGATCAGCTTTAACCTATAATTTACTCAGTTTAGCAGTTGTTATGACCAAATACCGTTTAAAAAACGTAATTTCAAAAAACCAAAATTAATACAAACCATTAAAACCCTTTAATGCACATAAAAGAACGCACACATTTCCACTTACCCCAGTTTAAGTGTGTGAGTATTTGAGTGTTTGTGTAACGTTTTAACAACCAACCGAACCCACGAAGCGCAGCTGCATTTTGTGGTCGAAACCATTCGCTGGCGGAATTAACGTAATAGAGAATACAATTCTTTCTAATGAATGAAATGGTCTCTAAGTGTCGTTCTTCTTCAGCAGCCAGTTGAGAGCGGTGTCGTCGTCGCACATAGAATAAATGAAACCTCCTTTTCGACTTTTATCGCTAGATAATTGCCGTCAAAATTATAGGCTTTGTGCTCTAAAAGAAAATGCTGAAAACGACTTAAATTTATTACACGCTTTTAATAAATGCTGTGTTTTTTTACGAAAAGTGTGTTTGAGAAAGAACATTTGATGGACGCGAATGAAAGAACTAGAGCTGCATACTTGTATGTGCATACTTGTGTGAGCATGACAAGAATAGTGGGGATTTGAGTGCATTTACGAGGAGGATATGGTAGGCTCGGTAAAGAGTCTTGGAGGTAATTTTTACCAACAATTTCAGTCTAACCGTGCTGATCTGAGTTTCAGAAAATATATTCATGAGACGATTAGAAATACTCCTGAGAAGAAAATTCCTTTTGCAACCGTTATTGTGTCATATATACAGTGGGTACAATTTCCTAAAATTATAAAATCTCTGTGCTAAGCCGATAGCCTTTTACTCGAAACAACGTTTTGTATGGCCGCTGTTGGGAATAAACTGAATGATTTAATAAAAAAAATAACAAAATGATATGAAAAAGGCAAATTTGAAAGCAAACATTATTAAATACAACTTTTTATACCCTCCACTATACAATGGAGGGTAGATTAGTTTTGTCATTCTGTCTGTAACACCTTGAAATAATCATCGGAGACCCGTAAACGTAAAATTCTAAGACGATCTAGCCATGTTGTCCGGCTGTCCGTCTGTTGAAAACAAGATAGAGCCTGCATGAAAACACAAACATGTGTAGTTAACCTAGCATGGTAGGCATTAAAAATGGGCTATATAGCTCTACGGGAAGTTGGTGTTAGAGACCCTCAACCGACACTACCTCATAAAAATTTGTTTTTTATTTGGAAATATCCGTCCAGTTTCTTGAGAAAAATCACAGAAATTTTGCAAATAATAATCTCTAGATAAGCGCAATCATCTATGTAAAAATGGTTTAGATTGGGCCACGATTTCTTGTACCTACCATACAAACAGCCTTATGGGCCTTGAGAAATAATATGACTATAACTTATCACAAACTTGACCTATCAAAATGAAATCTGACACATCAAGATTTCTATATACAACACACTTCTACGTTGAATTCGGTTGAGATCGGAAAAGTCCTACTGGTACCTCCCACACTAACAGTCTCATGGGCCTAATAATATGACAATAACGCACTACACACTTGACCTATCAAGACGAAATTTTCGGTATAAAGACTAATATATAGAACAGACTTTTGCGCTTAATTTAGCTAAGATCGGAAAGACCATACTAGTACCTCCCACACAAACGGTCTCATGGGCTTTGAGAAATAATATAATAACTCACCACATGCTTGACCTATCGAAATGAAATTTTGCACATAAAGATTTCTATATAGAACAAACTTCCGCACCAATTTTATTATTTGGGAATCTGGTGGAGGGTATCCAAAGTTCGACACAGCCAAACTTAACATTTTTTACTTGTTTATGAATTAAAAATGCCAAAAAAACGTTGACTGGTACATAAACATGTACTTTCTTTAAATTAAAAGTTTTAAGTTCTTCTGATAACCAATTTTAATAAAAATCAATCCAATTGATTTGGAACCCATTTAAGAATATACACATATTTTTCAGACGTGTGGTTTTCGAAAAGAAATAAAACTCATATAATTAAATGCTATGGCTAGAATTTAGGTTTATTATAAGATAAGGGTTTGACATTATGTTTTAAAAATTATTTCGAGAAATTAAGCGAAATATCCCTTCCATTTTAAATAAATATGCCTTTCCGTCTGCTGTCAATTTAAGCTTGTTATCAATAAACAAGTCTATGTCAGTTGACTTATAAAACATCGGCTTTTTACGATAAACTCTTACACACTTTTATGAAATTCGATAGAAAATTCTACAACGCTCTTAGTCTCAAAATATTAAAATTTTATATTTATATATTTACAAAGATACAGCAAATTCAATTGTATCGTAAGCGTCATACGCCTTTTTGCTTGACCGCAATAAAACCTACTACACGCAGAGAAAAAACAGGGTAACTACATGGTCACGGCAATAATAATATGTTTTCCGCAATAAAAGTATGTTCGTCGCAACCATAGCATTGTTAACTGAATTTATTTTTGACAATAGTATAATTGCTGCAATATTAACATTGTTCAAATGTAACAATAGTATTGTTGCCAAATTTAAAAAAAAAAAAGGTTATAGCAACAATATAAATATGGTTAGTACGACAAAAGTATAGTGTTTTGCGTTTTATGTTAACTATGATATGATTACAGCAATCATACTGTATGATTGTAATTTTTCTTCATTTTAATATGCTTTTTAGAACAAATGTTATTGGTGCGGATCTAATGCAATAATAGTACTTTTTTATCGAAATTAAAATTTTTTAAACAAGCTGCTTTGGCTTTGTTTATCTGAAATATTTTTAAAAAAACGCTTACGTTTATTTAAACTTATTTTTTCTACTGTGAAATAAATCACTCCTATTATTTTGTATTTCATGTATTTTTGAATAATTTTAATAATTCAAATCTATTGTTGACACTTAAACCAATTTTAATAAATAATATTGGGGATCAAATCTATTGTTGACAACTCAAACAAATTCTATTAAATAATATTGGGGATCATAGTTTAATTGTGTGTGATCATACTATGGTTGTAGGGATCATAACATGGTTGCGTGTGAATCATACTATGGTTGTGAGGAGCATACTATGGTTGTATATGAAACATACTATGGTTGTGAGGATCATACTATGGTTGTGGAGATCATAGTATGGTTGAATGTGAATCATACTATTGTTGTGAGGACCATAATATTGTTGTAGCACAACCATATACCCAACAATAGTATTATACTCTTCGAATATTGTCATCACAACCATACTTTTTTTCTGCGTGTACGCCTTCTTGCTTGACTGCAAAAAAAACCTACTACGATTTGACACAGTTCTATACGATCGATCAGTTATATATAACATATTTTTTCCTTTTACTCCTTAGGCAAAGGGCGGTAACCAGGGTTTAAAATGCTAACGCAATTTTAGTCAAAAGTACAGAATTTGTCAATTAGTTTTAGCATAAAAAAGTCAAAACTAATATGCGAACAAATGCTAAAACTAAATTAGTCGTAATATTCAGTTAGCGTTAGCAAAATAAACTAACGCTAACCAAAATATGCATATATTATTAGCAATGGAAGAAGGAGCAACTGCTGATTTTGCTAACGTCTTTGCTAAATTGTGCTAATTTGGTGACTAATTTCGACTTGTGTGTTTGGTTCGGTTTTTGTGTGTAACCGAAAATTGTGTTCGGCTCGAGTACGGTGTTGCCTACCTTTGATAGACAATAAGTTGTGTTTTTAAAAAATCGCATGAACAATATTGCTGTGCGTTTCTGTAGCTGTTAAAGGTATATATATATAAAAACAAGTGAAATTAATAGCACAGAAATAATTCGAGGTAGGTACTCGTATATATTTACATATTGTTTATACATATAATATAATGTTATGTACAATGTCTAATAAATCACTGCATAATGGAGTCCACATGGTTAGATCCGTTTAACTTCCAACGGGAATGTTATATGTTCCACATTTAACATTGGATTGAGGATATGCATAACGAACTATGAAAATGCTGAAATAATAAATAATCGTAGAATAAATATTATGACTGTTTAACCTAATATTCTCAATATTTTTCAAACATACATATTGAGCGTTTTAATAGAAAAATAGTCCATCATTTAGGCGTTTATTTAGGGCATTCGTTCAGAAGTTATTGACACTGTTCGAAAACGGACAAAGAGAGAAAATAGAAACACTACGAAAGCGTGCTATTGCTCTTTTGACTCATTCACTCATTGACACTCAGATACTCTGGAAAATCTTTTATTAGTAAAGCTTAATCCTGAGTTTCTGCATACAGCCATATCCGAACTTGACCATTGTGCTGATGAATAAATATTCTGTACAATAAGATTCCGTTTATTATAAAAAAATGAATTATTTTTATTTTCCATATTCAACTAATCTCATTTCCTTTTGAATGTTCTTTCAAACTAAAATTAATTTATATTTTTTTTTTCAACTAATGAGTTTAACAATTTTTTAATTTTTGAAGGCTATTTATTTAAAAAATCTTGTATCAAAAATCCCCACTACGGTACCACTATTGGATACTTTGCGTCATGTTCCGTTGACAACACTGAAACCAGCTCAAATTTTTTGCTAACGAAAAATGGTTAGTCAAAATTAGCAAATTTTTAGCAGCACATTAGTCAATTGTGGTTAGCAGAGGTGTGTCCTTTTTTTGACTAACGCTAACGCGAGCTAACATTAGTCGGACATTAGTTTTAGCTCTGGCTTGTGGAAAAGATTGTTAGTATTAGTTTAGCAAAATGATGCTAATGGTTAGCGGACTGGTGCTTTTAAACCCTGGCGGTAACAATTGATTTCCAATTAACCCTATTCAAAGCACATTTTTTAATTAAAGCTTAGGTTTAGGGTCGCTGCTCCTAAATCAGGTGTGTGATTGGCTCCCCCTGGGCTCCCTGCGGGTTTCATTATTTGGCCTGCCTGGAGATATCATCCGCGGATTTCCTCAGGGTATGGCCTATCCAACCTCATGTACGCCTTCCGCTTTCGTTATGGACTGGTTGCGATCAGTTATCAGCTCTGATAAAAAATGGGTGATATTGGTGCACGTTTTAATATAGCTCCAGTATAAACCATCACTTTCATTCAAATTCGGGCCAAATTTGGAGTAGTATATTTCGGTGGGCAGACAACAAATCTTGGACCGATTTGTATCATCCAGTCTCATACTTTGATATAGTCTCCATACAGATTGCCTGGATACTCATAAGCTGCTTCCAATATGCAGATAATGCAACTATCTTAATCAAAAATCGGACCCATTAAAACATGGACATAAAATTTAGATAAATTAAAAGCCGTTCAAGGGTCTAAAAATCTATTTATTTGGCTTTTTTGCACATTCAGAAGTGAAGAACATCCTTTATTATACATCACGTGTCTTACATGGTCTCATCATCGATCCTTAAAACAGGCAACACGAAAAACATACAATACCTTAAGTACGTCGTCCACTCTGCTATTCTAGAGTTATCCTTTATAAAGAACGCAATTTTTAAATCTGAAGAACGCAATTTTTAAATCTGGCAACATTCGAAGTGTACTTGTTTGACATTTGAACAATTGTTATTGTTTGTTAGTAGAAGGTACGAGGTTAGTAAAAATGGAGCGCTACACGAATGAACAACGCATTCTCATTGTGAAATTGTTTTACCAAAATGGTGAAAGTTTTGCGGCTACAGTTCGCAAATTGCGATCAATTTGGGGTCACAATAATGCTCCAAAAGAGTCAACTGTAAAGAGATTAATGGATAAATTTGCCGAAACTGGGTCTGTTAGTGATGTAAAGACAACAACGCGCCATCGACCAGGTCGATCGACCGAAAATGTCGCAGCTGTACGTGATGATGTAGCTCAAACTCCATCCACCTCAATTCGACACCAAGCTCAGCAAATTGGTGTCTCCAAATCCACTTTGCAGCGCATTTTGACGAAAGATTTGCATCTTCATGCATACAAAATTCAATTGACTCAGGTACTGAAGCCAGCTGACCATGGACAGCGAAGGGAGTTCGTTAATTGGGTATTGGAGAGACAACATGAAAATGCTGATTTTGCCGATAAAATCATCTTCAGTGACGAGGCCCATTTTCATCTTGATGGCTTCGTCAATAGGCAGAATTGTCGCATTTGGGGTGCGGAAAATCCTCGAGTGATTCACGAGAAGCAAATGCATCCTCAACGTGTCACTGCGTGGTGTGGTTTTTGGGCTGGAGGAATCATTGGACCTTTTTTTATGAAAATGAGGCAGGTCAAGCGCAAACAGTCAATGGTGTTTGGTATCGTGAAATGATAACCAATTTTTTCTTGCCTAGAATTGAAGAAATGAATGTGGAGGGCATGTGGTTCCAACAAGACGGCGCCACATGTCATACAGCCAGAGAAACAATTCAATTGCTGCATCAGTCATTTAAAAATTGCGCTCTTCTTGGGACACCCTTTACATACATAACTATAGTTTTTTACTCTACATAATATCGCGAACACTCTGTAAATGACTGTAAGGATTCTCTGGCCCTTTATTACGAGGTTTAAGCCAAACCAGGTTTAAAATTCACAGACATGTGATCCATACCAGTTATATACTATTTTGACCAAATTAATCAAATCAATAAGCAAAGATCCAAATAACAAAAAATCCATACTAGGATTCATTATTGAAATATACTTAAGATTCGTATAATTATTGTTAGGCTCGTATGGAGCAGATTCAATAATTCAAATAAAGCATATATAAAAAAGACGTCACGAGTATAATGTAGTCGACTTAAGCTACTTTACTAGTTTTAGCTAGCTTTATTCGCAGCAAGTGATTCTACTGCACTGTTAGAGTCTAGAAATTGTGACAATTACATCACTTCTGATTGGGGAAATATTTTCTCTTCTTAGGCATAAGGCTAAAACTAAAATGTCGGTTGAAACCGGGTTTTTTCCATTAAAAAACCCGACAGTAGTTTTTGAAAAATGCCGATTTTCTGACACTGTAGTTAGAGTCAATATGGAGATTTAAATATGCATTTATTTTAAAGTTTTAGATTAGAGTCGGACTCATGGACCGAAAGGGTTCAAAACCCGACCTTATGCTTAAAAGAAGGGACCACAGGTAAACATGAACATATGGATACTTAAATTTGAAAACGGTTTCACCACGAATCTAGTGAAGATTTGACTGAAACTGGGGTCATAGACCCTAAAACTAGCCCACTTCAATAGGAAATACCTTAAGGAAGTTTTAGAAAATACAGCCTGGCCGAACTTAACGACGTTATTACTTCTTCGATTGGTGAGTTATTTTATCTGTTGCCCTAAAACTAGTTTTTAAACTCAAAATCGCTATTATATCTGTTATAGTTACTCGACTTATTATTCTAGCCTAAATCATACAAATACTACTGAAAATTCTTTCAGATTGAAAAGAAAAAAATGCCGCCAACTTTCAATATGCCGAGACTCTTTTTGCTCTCTCTCATTCTCTTTTTGCACCAATGATTATACGTTGACCATAGATGTGAGTGGGGCGGTTGGTCAGTGGCTGTCAGTCAATATTAGAAATAATGGTGATGCCTTCACTTTAAGCCACAGTGGCTTAATTCACTGCTCCTTTTGTGACTACGAAAAGAGGCACAGTCAAAGTATTTAAATCGTAAATTCGGCATTTGGTATTCAAAAATGGTGCGTTGTTGTTTTTTTTTGAATCTGGCCAAATGTCTTGAAGCCACTAGGTATGCTTGCAATGTACGGCAGCTGAATTTCTTTCGATTTCCATCGTATTCCGGTCGTCCACAGTAGACAGTACTCTTCTTTTTCCTGTTTAAATGTCTCCTTTTAGGGGATTTTTTCTTGGTCTTGTTTTTTTTAAAGCCAACAAACACATTTCGATAATTGTAGGGTTTCAAACGAATATCGTTCCGTGGTTGCATATGACGACTATGAATGAATGACTTAAAGGATGGGCGTATGCCTTCAAGAGAATTTATGTGACGACATGCTCTAAGGGTGTGATGTCCTTATATTACTCAGCCAACTTAGTATGGGTTGGCGACTCGACGGCCTGACTGGATACCGTGTATCGTGCAACGTTGCCTTTGGGTGTCGTCCATAAGTGTTGGACGAATTTTTTAGTCTTTGATGTGGTTGTTGTTGCTGCTTTTGCATTACTTTTTTTTCGGATGGGTGTTAACCACTTTTCAGTCATTTTAATGAAATATTTGATTTTCATGCCTAACCTTCTCATTGGGTATTTAGGGTAACATTAAATCGACTTTTAATTTTCTTCGACCATCAGGTATTCGGGCTTGAATTGATACGAGTGTGCATATGCGTTGCATGAAATTACCATTTCTGTTCAATAAAGTTTGCGTATGAGTACACCCATTTAAAAGTGATCGCATTTGCAAGAGGTTGATAATTTCGTTTTGATTTGTAACTTAATTTTTTGTTTGTAAATTGGAAAATAATTTGAAAATGTCTGGTTGTTGTACGAGTACTTGTTTCGATAACCCGAGGCTAGAGTGCAAATAAGTAGTGTCTGACTTCAATACGGCAGTTTGTAGAAACAGTTATAGGGACATTTATGTCCGTGAATATGATGTTAATGATGCGTGTCAAGATGCGTTCGCCAAGAGCAGATATGTAGCATATTGAATTCGTGAGTAGTAATTTTGATTGCCAAGTTTTTGTTTATAATATTTGCTAGTGAAGATATAAGGACCCAAAGTACGAGAAAAAAAATCCTTTTTATTTCGCCATCCCCGCAATTGTGGAGAATCCACTTTGAAACATAAAGAGTGGTCCAACCATAATGCACGATATTTATTTTGAGTCACACCTTAACATCAAGTTTTTTGCCCAAATTAATTAAACATTCCTTTGTTTTACTGTTTAACAAATTCAACCATGGAGAGGTACACAATTGAGCAGCGAGTTAAAATTGTTGAAGCTTTTTACGCAAATAGGCTTTCAAATCAAAATGCATTTCGTTCACTTCGTGATTTTTGTGGTCAGCAGCGACCAAATGTGTCCATTATCGAGAGAACAGCAAAGCGCATTCATGATTTAAGTTGCGTTGCGAACGATTGCAAGGAGCGGTTACCAGTTTAAGTCGAAGGGCCATGATTTACATTCGAGTGGACTTGTAAGAAGTGGGGGTCTAAATTTATGGCACTAGAATGTCGAGTATTTGACGCCGGTGTATACGAGTACTGCTATACATATTTTATATTTTCGATGTAGCATCGAACGATGCTTCTGTTTGTAGAAATAAAGAACATTGGAATTCATACAGTTATTACAAGTGTGTTTTATAACCAAACAATTCGTACAAGATTTAAACCTTTAAACAGCTTCTAGTCGTTCTTAGTCAGATAATTTAAAAAACTCTGTACATAATTTTAACGGCAGTAATTCAACGCATAATGGATTTTTTTTTTCGGTGTGCTTTTAAACTTTTTAAGGGTTTTTATTGTTGGTCGTAATAGCAGATACAATCGGATTTGGGAAACTCGTACCTCTAATATCGAAAATCAATTCCAGAGTTGTATATCCCCTGACGTTTCATCAATTGACAAATCCAACTGCCTTTGGGGTAAATTCAGAATTAGAACGCACGTACTACATTTTGGATTTATCAAATTCAGAGAGGGAGGCTTCCCTTAACAGCTTCGAAGCCCTTTCGGATTTAATAACGAAAGCTTTGGAGAGTTATCCGAACAGTGAAATTGTCATTGCAGGGGATTTTAATGACCATAATTCTGTCTGGCTTTTTCATTCGAGCCAAACAATTCCGTGTGTCGAAGGGCACCAACATACTCGTAATATCCTTGACCTTTTCTTAACATCACATCCTAAAAACTATAGTGTGACAGTCAACCTCAACTCGTGAATGGTGGTCGCGAAATGATAACGGACTTCTTGTAGCCAGAAATTGAAAATATGGACCTGGACGATCGATATGTTATTGCAACAGAATGGTACCACTTGTCACACAGCAAACGAAACAATGGCTGTTTTCCGCGAAAAATTCAATGGTTTTCTCACGTCGCACAGTAGTCCAGGATAGGTTTCCATCGGTCAAAATTCTATAACTTTTGATCTAGTAATTATTTTTGAGTTCTGTAAAAAGGGCAATTTTAGCAAAGGAGTGAAGGATTAGTTTAAGCTATAGGTATAAACATTTAAAAGCGGATTTGATTAATAAAGTAGCCTAACTTCTTTTCGCATTTTCCAATTTTAAAGTAATTTTTTTTTCTTTTTTGTTTTTTACATACGAATGTATTTGGAAGTAACTGTTCATAAAATGCGCAAAAAATGCGATAAAAAAGTGAGATTACATTTTTTGACTTTGTCTAACTGTTTCTCATGCATTTCAAGAGCTGTTGCATTTTTATTTGTTTTGTTTTTACTTTCGAATCTAAAAAGTTTGTATGTACAAGTGGAACGATTTCATCACTTTAGTAAAGTGGTTCAAAAACTTTAATTTTGGTTTTAAAATGTCAATAATTTTTAAGATAAAGCTGATTATAATTATTTTTTTAAGTGAAGTAAAGTGGAAATTTAGACCTAAATAGTTCCGTCTACTTAAAAGCATTGTGACATAAAATACGTGAATTTCTAAATTCTTGGTCACACGTGATAAACTATTTATACTTTCATGAAGGTCATATTTTGTAGGTTATTTAAAAAAATTAATGGAAAAATATATGTTAATAAATCGCCGCTCTATGCCAATTTTGGTGTCCATTCTAAACACTTACGAGTATTCATTAAATTTTATAAAAAAAATATCCTGAATATATTCTGATTTTATTTTAGAAATTTCAACCCTAAAACGAACATTTTGAATACCATAAAAACAATTCCAATTAAAATAGATTAGACAACATTTTTTAACCTTTCTTTACTTTTTCGAAAAAAGGACGCTCCAATCTTAAGATGTTCAAATGTTTTATGAAAATGAAGTCCACGAAAACACAAAGACATCTCGTCACGAGAATTCGGTGAAACGATAGAATATGTACTACCTTTTTACTTATTTCATATAACATAGCGTTGCAAAATAAAAATGCCCTTGGACCATTAAAATAAACTCCAATCTCCGTGGGCTGCCCTTTTGGCAACTTTCTATAATCACCTACGACTTTAATTTGTAGAACAAATCAACCGAGAAAGTCCGAACTTTTGTTGCATTTTGTAATACTTTATAACAGCCAACTAAACGGGGTTTGTTTACTACAAAGAATTTATTTCTTGCCACCACCAATTATTGATACCAAAGTAACATGTACTTCATAATTGATCGGTTGTCATAAGCTCCAGTTGTGACAACCAATAGTTTTACTGAATTCGGTTGGTATAACCGACTCATTGCAGCTACCATCTTATGATAAGTCGAACCATGTAATCATCAATGCCATGGAATGATGGTGATTACAACAGGTAGTAAGCATAACCAAGAGAATGTTTGTAGTTCGGACCGATTTACATATGTGCATATTTTTAAATTTTTTTAAATGGCTTTAAACGCGGAATTCCGATACCTATTTATAAGTTAACAAAAGTATTTGGCATCCTTTCTTGACTGACGATTAGAAGGCGTATCGATACCATGAATTACAATCCATGATAAGGGATAAAAACACAAGTTTAGACCGGAAGGACTGAAACTGTGTTCTTGGTTTATTGTGTTCTTGGTTTATTTGAAATTCTACTCCTCTAAAAACCAATTTTTAGCTCTTACAGCAAAAGGAGATGTAAAATTTACGGTCGAAAAATAAATTTGGGGATAGATGTACTTTAGTAGTCTGTTTCTAGCAGCAATTAAAAACTCACACAACATACAAGCCTTCTTGAGTTAACGATAACAAAAAAATGTAATATGGGACAGCGCATAGAGAAAGGGACCTAAGGGTAAAAAAATCAATTTTCATTTTTTTTTTTTCTTTGATGTGGACAACATCTGAGCATCGAATGAGACCGATCCCATGCCCCAAAAGTGTTCCCTCCCAGAGATATGCGCGTTTTATGAAAATGAAGTCGACGATTCTAAGCGCAAATAGAAAGGGACCTAATCTTTAAAATGACTCTCCTGGACAAATATGGTTTTTAGCCGTAGGTCCCTTTCTATTTTGCGCGTCACATATAGGGAGCCGAAACAGCAGTAAAAACAAGCGACCAAACAGCGCAGCTGAAGTGATGGACGTTTTTTAGTCAGACTATAAGAATGTTTGTTTCTGTCATTCCCTCATTAATCGGTCCACCTACAAAACCCTTTCGTGTCCTAATTACAAAGCGTACGTACGTACAGTGCACCACCACGTTCTGGTTACTCATCATTACAAATTACCCTACAATAAATAATATCGCACGAAAATTCTCATTCGTCACAAATCTCGAAAGTAATTAGTTTTCTTCCAAAGAAACACCAAAAACCAGCCGACAGAAATTATAACTTAAGAAAAAATGAAAAGCCATATATGTAGAAACCCTTACCCCGTCGCTCTTCCTTTCTCTCTCTCTGAGATTGTGATTACGTACAGACATACATTTGTACGTATTTACTTCATCGTCATTGACTCGTAGCCATTCAATCATTTTTTACACGTTTCGCCACGTATGACACCACAATGATGCAGTAGTAATCAAAAGTAACAGCCATTTGTTCGTCGTTCAGTTGAACTTCGTGCTTGTAGACGTTGTGCGACGTGCTGGGCTGCATCCAATTGTTCCAGTGGCAGCCTCATGGCGCCATGTATTACATTAATATAATGAAAAGAAAATTCTTTCATTTTTTTGGATTTTCTTTTATCTTTTCCCTGCGACGAATGGGGAAAAAAGTATCAAGTCATCATTGTCACATATGGAGTGATTCGAAATTATTTCAAGTATAAATCGACATAAGTAATTGTGTAATTATAGAATTTCTTCAACCAGGTCCGGTTTTAGCGTCGGGGCATGTGCGTTGGGCGCCAGATTGATAAAGGAAGCAAAGGAGATGTAAGTTACTCTAGCATTTGTTTACAATAGATAGTTCCGCAGAAGGGGTCCGAAGTTGACGAATAGTTGCTTGGCCTTCAAATATGTAAAGGGTACTTATATTTTTTAGACGTGTGGTTTTAAATCTGGCCACACTTTTTTCGGAGTTGATCATTTTGACAGCTGTCACTTAACTTATGCTCAGTATGGTTAACCATTTCATGATGAAAAGACTTACTCCGGAACCACGTTTGCAAATCGTGGTGAATGTGCCCAAAACGAGATGGCCACCGATCCTGACTTTGAAAACAATATTTTGTTCAGCGATGGAGCTCACTTTAGGTTGAATGGGTACGGTAATAACCGAAATTGTCGCATTTGGTGTAATAAAAATCCACAAGTCATTGTTGAGAGGACGTTACATCCTCAATGGGCAGAGTGAATCATTCGTTCATATTTCTTCAAAAATGAAGCCGGCCAAAATGTTTCTGTCAATGGGGAACTCTATAGAGCCACGATTAATTACTCTGTCGTACCTAAAATGGAGAATGTTGATGTGGATGACCTTCAGTTCCAACAAGACGGCGCTATATGCCATCCAGCCAACGAAACAATCAATTTATTAAAGAAAACTTTTGGTGAGCGCAATTTTTCGCGTCGTGGGCCTGGGACGTGGCCTCTAAGATCGTGCCATTTAACAACGCTGGACTACGGACTGTGGGGTTATGTGAAGTCGCTTGTCTACACAGAAAAACGCAACACAATTGACGCCTTGGAAGAAAATATTCGGCGCGTTATTTCTGATATACGGCCCCAAAAGCTGCAAAAAGTGTTCGAAAATTGGACTGGCTGGAATTTATTCGAGCCGGCCGCTGCGGCCACTTGCCCAAAATCATTTTGAAAACATAATGGCAAACCCTTATCTTTAAATTAAAGCTAAGTACTTAGCCATAACATTAAATACTATGCCTTTTATTTCTTCTTGAAAACCACTTGTCTGAAAAAACACCCTCTTATACGAAAGACCTGTTTCATGGCGAAATTATACAGCCATTAAAATGTATTACTCCTCAGAGGGATTCCTCCTAGTCAGAAAAAAAATCATTACGTATAAGGCGGCTTCTAAAGGCCTACTTTACAAAGATTAATGCAAAATGAATCAGCCGTTAACTAGGTATCAAACAACTGGGGGTGACCACCTGAGTGTCAGTTCCATATTAGGCGTCGCGTGAATACGAAGGCTTCCGGGAATCAAAATGAAGCAACTGCATTACTTAAGTTAGCTTGGCTGCCCAAGCAGACTATGCTACAAGCATTTAGAACAATGCTGTAAAAATCAGTGGGGTAAAAATTGATTTTAAAGAAGTTCCAACATAGGCCAAACGATACATCGGTGTCAGTCCAGGGCAAAGTTCCACAGCAGACAAAGAAGGTCGAAGACTACGCGCAATAATCGGCGTTCTGTAAACAAGGATCTATGAGCTCACAAGTAGTCTCGTTTGAATATGTAAAAAAGGCGAACCGTACATCAACTAATGAGAGAAGTAATTGAGAGCAATTAAGTCTTATTCGTACTATGCGCCGTCGAATGACATGATAAAATAGCGGATGAGGCAATTTGGATTAAAAATAATACTATCAAACATCGCCTTGGCACAAATGGAAAGAAGCTAAGAAAAAACAATCTGTAGAGACAGGTAGGTCACTGTGAAAACGTCCGAACAACTCAGAGCCATCGGACAGTGAAGTTACAAAGATGTAGAATAAGTCACACTAAAAGGCACATATAGAGCGGTTAGCAGCAATCCATACAAAATCGAATGGACCGGAATAAAGAACTACCGAGAAAGAAAAGTCAAAAAAATCACAAATAAAAGTGAAACCGAGAAGATAAAATTTTACAGGCGATGAAAGCGACAACAACTCACATTTTGAAGGGCCCTTTGGCCGAATGGTCAGTGCATTCAATTTAGGCAAATCGTAAAAGTAATTTCATATTCAGGTAAGTAAGGAAAATTCATTCTTTTTAAGTAAACATCCCATTCTTGAAAGGAACTGATTTTTTGGTCTCTAGTTGTACCGAAAAAAAAATCAAAAAATCTCAAATAAAAGTGAAACCGACAAATAAAATTTTGCAGACGTTAAAACGCGAGAACAATTAAAAAAAAAATAATAATTTGTAGGGCCCTATAGACTAGTGGCCGAATGGTCAGTGCCTTTTAGTAACCATATGTCCATTCTTAAAGGAACCGTTTTTTTTGGTCCCTAGGATCCCAAAATAAACTCGTAAGCGTCCAGGCACACCTTAATGCAGGCGTAAAAAGTGGTAAGCGTTGGCGTCAGTATTGGACTGTCACTTAAGCATAACTAGTCACACTGTAATAAATAAATAAATACTGTCGTAAGTATTGGGGGGTAACGTCAGCAATCTATTTAATAGCGTAAGTTACGGCGTATGGTGTCAAACCACCCATAACAAACACGTAAGCGCCGACGTATGTTTACTGCCATGTCTAAATAAACGCATATGCTTTGGCGTTTAAACCAACCCATAATAAACTCGTAAGAGCCGACGTATGTCTACAGTCACACCTAAATAAACGCATAAGAGTTGGCGTGCAGTGGTAATGTAGACCTAAATAAACGCGTTAGCGTTGTTATATGGTGGTGAATTACATCAAAATCGGTGTATAGTAACCGCACCTAAAGAAAAGCATAAACGCCAGCGTATATGGAAAATAACCTGAATAAATGCATAAGCGTAAACGGTTTGCGTTAGTTTTATGTTTACAAGACTCACAAGTTTCCCTAAGTGAATGCGCATGAGTTGACGTATAGCGTTAAACCTTACTTACTTCAGTCCTATAAGATCCCATTAAGGAACAAGAGGGAACTTCTCGCAAATCAGCGAGCTGTGCACGAATCAATTCCTTTAGTAAACAGACCGGGACCTACTGTTTGACGCCGACACCAAACGGCTAATTTTTTATAGAGAAGTTCTTACATGGCTTAGAGATAAATCTTTTACTCATAAGACGGCATTTAAGACGTGGAAACACGCCGCTGAAAAAATGTTCGACTTTCCACCCGGGGTTGAACCTGAGTTTATGTGCACACTTCCATCGCACCATGGCGGTCCACAGCGGTAAATACAGCATAAAACACCCTTTAGCGTCGACGTCCTGTAACCAGACATGTACGTTATACCTGTCGTACCAGACATATATGAATAAACGCGTGAGCGTCGCTTAAAGCATAAACGACAGGAATACCGTACGCATCGGCATAAAGGATGAGAGTCGAGTTCTAGTGTCGATGTAACAAGCCGTACATAAATAACAACCAATCCTAAATTACAGCGTATGTTTCGTATGCTGGCGGAGTAAAGCGGTAGACAAGTCCTTCAACGTCCTTATTTTAAAGGGGTTTTAATGAACTATCGCGTTAAACGATGAAGCAGACTTACAATATTAAAGATATCAAATACGGCAAACTAAATATCAAATTCAATCTTGATACATGTACTCGTATCCAACCCTACCGAAAGTAGACAATATTGGTCGAGCCGTTGTTAGCCCCGATACAAAGGTCCTTTTCGGTTGAGGTCCTCATTTTAAATTCCATCTAGCTCAAATAGTGGGACCTCTAGCTCACCTCGATAAAATTTAACCATATAGGCCTACGTCTTAATATAGTTTATTTTTGTGAAACCATTGCCAGCTTTTTATAAAAGTTTAAAAGATCTGTAGGAGTTTCTTTGAGTGTTGTCAATGACTCAACTTCAAACGTGTCCATAATAATGTGATTATTGATATGTATGTATATGTATTATTTTTTTGTACTTACAGATATGGATATCGGTATTCACAACTTTACACAAATTCCGGGATCTTCAGTATTGTACGCAAGGCCAACAGTTTTGAAGTCTCGGTCGTTCCATTTGTCGTACACTATCGCATGTCCAACGAAACAGCCAACGCAGGAACTCGTTATCGTGCGCCCAACAACGTCGATTTCTTTATGCAGCTCATTTTTTATTCATCATCAGTATTCACCATTTTTGCATTTGTATAAACGTCATAGAATGGCTGACATAATGGATATCTGAAAGGAAAATCATCTAGTTTAGGAAATAATCTTAAGGTATATGTTTACTAAGCTATAGACGGATGATTTAGAGGATAGGGATATCGGCAAATCAAATACCTTCTCATCCACTGTTAAGTGACGAGAATGGTATTTGAAACCGCTCCTGTTTCAATAATTCAAGCAACATTTTTTTTCTTATTTGGATTAGAGGTGGCATACATTTTGAAAACGTTTTTCTCAAACTAATGGAAAAAAAATAATTTTGAGCCAAATCCAAAAAATTAACTCAAGGTTTAAAATTTCTTTCTAAAAATTATCTTTTAACCTATTGAAATTTTTTTTATGAACATAGGGGTTAGTTGTCATAGACCTTCGCTCTTAAATTAGACTTCCCCTTAATTGATCATAATATTTCCAAAAGCGTCGAAGTGAAATATAAAAAAAAAAATTATTTATCCATTTTCTATATACGAGTAGTTACCGTCGATGACATAAATTTTGAGTGTTCACATGGACAAGTATTCAAGCTACCTGTGGCCAACACAACGTCAATCGTCATTTGCACTTTACAGTCCGACAACCAACTTAAACTCAAATTCTTTCTTAACCACCTCTCAGGTTGACTGTGTTATATATTTCTGTGGAAGTTGTGCCAGCGAATTGCTAAAGGCGACACGTTCGTCCGCCGTTTTTGCTGTTGTTATATTTCATGGCTTGTTTGCCAAAGTATGGGCACAAATCCGCAAAGGAGTTTATGGCAATTGCAAACGGAATAATGTTGATCTTGTTAGTGTAACCTAGACTGAGAGAGAGGACAGTGCGCACCTGACAGTTACAAAAAAACAAAAAAAAAAGACAGACGGACGGACGTAAAAAAAGTCCACCGTTCCAACTGTGCTGGTCGGTTGTTTTCGTTACTGTTTCCTTTGTCCAGGTTAAAGTTTCTTTTTTTTGGCATGTCTTGTCTGCCATTATGAATTTACAGACACGTTGAAATGCTAAATTCAGGCTGTAATATTTTCAAGGCATATCAGTTATCGTACATCAGAAATTGGATGACATGGTAGGTAGTGTTGTAAAAAAATTTTGCTTATGACAAGCGGCAATTTTATGATTTGCGACAACCGGAAGTGTGTTAAGATAATTTTATAAGACAAAATTATTTTTTGAAAATGTCTTTTTCAAAATTGAAGAGAAAATTTAAAGTAAAGCTATTGCTAAGCGGAAGCGAAAGTAGATAAGAGCAGTAAAGATATAAAAATACAGGGGGCGCAACAATTGTGCTACAATAAGAAATTCCAAATTCTTTAATCACTGTATTTCATTAATTTTTGTAATTATGTATATAGAAAATCTATTTGGCTAATTGTGTTTGAAAATGACCGTAAATGAGCCCACTGCTGATCCATGCATATGCGACATCAGATCAGAATTATTTTTTGCGACCGGAAGGGTTAAAGTTGGGATCGCTTCAATTATTGTTTTAATGGACTGCTCCATTTCAGTCAAATCCTTGGTTTCTTTTTTTACACCTCTTGCTTGACATAACCCGCTAAAAAGTCTGCTGCAGTCTGGTGCGATGCATTTGGGGACCAGCGGAATATCTGGATATTTTTTTGTTTGGGAATTACTCGTATTGTTAGAGCTCTGCCATAACCGGTGTGGCTATATACTCGTACTTAGTTGTTCCTTGTTGGAACAAAATACGGTTGAATCAGATACGTCTTCGGCTCATTTCTGTGTAAAATACTCCTTCAACATCTGTAAATAACAATTTTCATTGATAGTCACTGTTACACCGTTTTATTTAAAGATGTATGGCTCCACAATGCTGCTTGATGAAACTGCG
Source organism: Hydrotaea diabolus (assembly GCA_963513945.1). Classification (NCBI taxonomy): domain Eukaryota; kingdom Metazoa; phylum Arthropoda; class Insecta; order Diptera; family Muscidae; genus Hydrotaea; species Hydrotaea diabolus. The sequence continues at coordinate 78,214,136 of OY740718.1, read as the reverse complement.
CACCACACAGTAACTTCTTCTGGGCGCAGTTCCGTCTCATAGGGTATTTGTGGATTAAATTCACTCTATATATGACAATTTTGATGTTTACATTGCCTGTAAGATCAAAATGAGCCTCATCAGACATTAACAAGCAATTTATTAAGAAGTTGTCTTCTTTGGCAATTTTAATCATTATTTGGCCAAGTTCCATTCGAATAAGCAAATCCAAATTGCTTGTAATTTGGACTTTGTACGGCAACAAGTTTAAATCATCATGAATTTTACGTTGTAATGACTTTTTGCTAACTGCAATGTGCGCAGATAAGTTTCGAGTTGAAACCATTGGATTTGCCTGAATTGATGGTATCCTAAACCCAAACATAGGGATCTCGATGGAACGGTCTTCTTGCAATGCATCCGAATTTGGGAAACATGTTTTCCAGTCTTATAATGTTGCATTTACTCGGGGGAGTTCCGCCAAACTCCCGCCTAAAGTCCCTGTGGACGGAAATGCAGGACTGTAAAGCATGTTACTGCTGCACTATGCAAATCCTCTTTTCTGTATCCCAAACATTTATTTTAATAAATCTAAATACTTACCTATCAAAAGAAAAAAAAAATAAGCCGATTGCATAGAAAAAAAAGTAAAAACATTTTTTTGTAGTATTATTCGTGCGCCACACTGTATCAAATGGTATGAGGTGTTTTTACATTTCGTTAATTCCTGGGAAGTCAATCCCTTTCATGTGACGTAAGAGTAAATTAAAATGTATATACCAACGACACATAAGAAAACATACACACATGCAAATATACACACACGAGGGATTTGTATTGTGTTTTCTTTGTTCGGTGGATAACTTTACTGACAACAGTTCTCGTTAAATGCGAATCTGTCAACTCTAAGTATATAGCCATTGATCATGGTTAAATTACATTCATTGCTTGGAATCTGATGATGGTGTTGTAGCGTTCACCGAAATTCAAGTCATGTCTGCTTGCAACTAAAAGTCTTCCGACTTCATTTTAAATAATTTAAGGTTTCTGTTGAATGAAATGATCACTAGAAACAGGGTCTCAAATCTGATTATGACTTAAGCAAGAAACTCAATTTTCATTTAAACTGACGCACAATGTTCTTCAAACTGATGTACAATGTCCATCTAATTGATGAAAAATATTCCTTAAATTGATGTACACGTTTTGCCAGATGGATTTACAATGTTGTCTGTTCTTAGAATCAGTGTACAATGTTCATGAAGTTGATGTTAGAAATTGCCAAATTATTGATAAAAAGTTCTTCAACATATTGAAGAAAGTGTTGTAGGTTGGATAATTATGCCCAAATTCATCAAATTGATGTACGAATGATGATGCGGGAATCCCGGGAATTGTCTAGGGTTACTTTTTGGAAATTTTAAGTTATTATATTAAACCTTTCCAATAAAACCAGAAAATTTAAAAAGTTATCAATTCGCCCACTCTGTTTTATCGTGGCTGCCAACTGCTTTTATCGATCTCGGGTCAGTAACATCCTTCTGTAACACGTGGAAAGGAAACCGAACTCTTCATGACCATTTTCTAACCAAACTTATAAGAACGTTGAAAATCTCACATTTATAGTGGTCTATGGACTCTAGGGGCTCATAGACCATTTTTTTCAAAATCAATATTAATATTGTTGAAAATATAAATAGTATATTTGGTACAAAGTAAATGAAAAAAAGATATTTCAATAGCTGTTAAAATGTATGAGGTACATTTCGCCAAAGTCGAAATATTAAATCTCACTTTTTGGACAATTACTTGCAGATTTGATGAACAGTTACTTGCAGATATGTAAAAAATATGTACTAAAAACAAAAAAAAATACCAAAATTGACTAGTCAATTCAGGCTAATTTCTAAAGTATAAAATGTTAATAGCTCAAAATAAATCCTTGACTCTATGGCTACAATTTCCCTTTATACAGAACTCAGAAATATTTACTAGATCAAATGTTATAGGATTTTGGACGATTAAAATCGATCCTGGGCCACTGTGCGACGTTTTTACATGTTTAGTTCACATTCTGCAAACTTGTTGCTACAATAAGATTTAATCAGAAATGGATGAACGTATTGGAACGGATGTATGAAGGTTTCAACTGTGGCTGTTTTAAAAGTGTCATTATCGTTTCGAGCACCGAACACACCAAATCAACAGTTTTTTTCTGTTCAGCAGCGACTATTATGCCAGCAAATGCAGCTTTAACTCCGGGTAAGAACATCTAAGAGATTTATCTCTAAGCCATGTAAACTTTTTAATTAACTGCAGCTCACTTATTACACAGATGTTTGCCCTTGTTCCTTAATGCTTAGGAACTTATGTAAGTAATAGCCTATCAAACGTCCAATCAGTGTAACAGGTGTTTGGTGACAAAGGCAGTAATAGGATATTTTTTTCCCTAACCATCTAATATTTTCTAAAGTCCTATAATACATACCGTATTCTATATTTCTGGCCTAATAATGAAAAAATAATGAAAATGCGAATATTTATCATCAAAAATTGTTTTTCAAAGTATTCTCCAGCATGATTTATACATGCCCTTAAACCATTTATCGAAGCACTTTTTCCGCTCAGATTGAGACACCTCCAAAACATGGTTTTTGAACGCTTCAACTGCATTTTCTAGCGACGAAAATCGTTGACCACGCATATTTTTCTTGATGTGCGGGAATAAAAAGAAGTCATTGGTTGCCAAGTCAGGGCTGTGCGGCGGATGACAATTTGCTCCGAAGTGATTCTTTAACGAACAACATTCGTTAGATTTGGCTCGTCTGCGAAGACCTACACGATCGATTGCTGTTTTGTTTCGGGCTCATACGAATATATTCATGATTCGTCACCTGTGACGATCTTATAAGTCTTTTGAAGCACCGCGATCGTATTTTTTCAAAATTTCTTTGCACCAATCGACACGATACTTTTTTTGAGCGATTGTCAAATTGTGCGGGATCCAAAGAGTTTACGGTTTACTGTTTACTGTTTACGGCCAGGTGTTCATGCAATATCGAATTTATGCTGGTGGAAGAAATGCCCAAAGATGCCTCTATCTCACGGTATGTCACATGACCGTGAGATATCAGTTCACGCACAGCATCAATGTTCTCTGGCACAACGGCCGTTTTTGGACGACCTCCACGACATTTGAGCGAGCGTCGGCCAAGATTGAATTCATTAAACCAGTTTTTCACAGGGCTATAGGATGCTGCTTCATCGCCATACAAAGATTTAAGTTAATCGATGCACTCTTGTCGTGATAATCCACGTCGAAAGTTGTGAAAATGATCGCACGAAAATGTTCACGAGTTAATTCCATTTTTTTGCCAAATTGATTTTTTCAATTCACTGTAAACAACACAAATGATGGACGTACGTCAAAACGTTCTGAGTACGTTATGCTAAAAAATGTCAAACTTTCTAATGGAAAAGTCAGATGGCGCCAGGCAACACTTAGTGTTGCCTAGGACAGAAATATTTATAGCAACCCTCGTATTATACATTTCACATTAAAATCCCACTGAAATTTTGTGATTTTCTTCTAACAACTGTTTATAACCAAAATAATCTAGCACCGCAAAATACGCCGTGCACAAAATCACATCGACAGACAAAATGTATACAATGAGAGAAAAACACGTAAAAAGATCTTTTAAGAAGATCATCAGAACAAAAAAAAAATAATTGTACAATATCGACGGCAGCAGCGACGGTAACACGGCAATTCTGAGTGCGAATGATACAGAACAGATGGCCCTCACAAAATGTAGTAGATTTGAAATACACACGAACTAATAACGAAAAGCTCAGGACAAGTTGAAAATGTGATCATACTTGAACACGAAAATAACAACAACAATACACACCTAGATACGCTAGCGTATGTCTGTATGTAAACACAAGCTCATACATGTGTATTTTATATATCACATGAATAGAATCTAAGAAAAATATTCATCGGAACTATCCAAGTAACGTCAAGTTCTGCTCGCAGGCCCATTGCTGGGGGAAAATGTGTTTAAAAAAAAGCACAGCAGGTTGTCTCCTCACACGGCAACCGGCAACTAGAAGAACGGCGATCAAAGAGGAAAATGATGACGAACGAAAAAAAAGAACACCTAAAAAGTGTAAGCAAGTGATATAGAAATCTGCTGGAGCACCATCATCATCACCAACGAACGCCATGTGATCACTCTAGAAAAAGTGTCCTATTTTTAGAAGTGAAAAGTATGATCGAATTGATATTTTCCAGAATCACACAGCGACAACGAAAAATTCGTTGTATGCCATAGCATCCATACGTGCGTACCCCTTCGATTGCCCCGAAAAGCATGAAAATCTCTTTATTTTGCAGCGAGGAGTTTTTTGTTTTGTGTGTTCATAACTTTATGCTATAACAAGTTATGACTTTATTGAAAGCCCCGTCCACAAAGCGCAAAATCACATGGTCACTCGTGGTCACTTGTGGTTCTGTGGAATACAAGTGAGTTCACACCACCACCGCACAACTGCCGCGTTATTGATGATGATCAACGTAATGTTTGGTAACCTTTAAACCTTGAAAAGTGATCATAATGCGTTCTGTAGAAACAAAATACGGATATTAAAGCAATTTGTCAAATGTGTCAAAAATCGACCAAGATATTGAATTTTCCATAAAGATTTTTTCGCATCGATATGAAGGAGGCTGTTGTGCGCATGCAGCAAATGCACAGTGTTGTGCAATGGTAGAGGATGCAATTGAAACTGGACGCAGAGAAAAAATATGGTTACTATATGGCAACAATAATATGTTATTTGCAAAAAAAGTATGCTCGTCGCAAGCATAGTATTGTGTTTTGAATTCAATTAGGACACTAGTATGACTGCGGCAACATGAATACTGTGGAAATGTAATAATATTATTATTGCCAAATTAAAAAAAAGAAATATGGTTGTAGCAACAATATAAATATGGTTGGTGTGACAAAAGCATTGTTTTTTAGGGTTTATGCTAACAATGTTATGATTAAGGAAAATTACTATATGATTGTAATTTTTCCTAATTTAAATATGGTTTTTGAAAAAATTACTTGGGATTTGCTTGAATTTTTTTTTCGAACTGTCCAACTTAAATATTTTTTATAGACAAAACACTTCCTTTTTTAATGGATTTTTTCTACTGTTAAATAAATATTATTTATTATTTTGAACTTAATGTATTTTTAAATAATTTACTTAATACAAATTGGCAAAAAAAATTGGAGATCATACTGTGGTTGTTTTTGGAACATAATATGATTGTGAGAATCATAACATGGTTGCGTGTGAATCATGCTATTGTTGTGAGGATCATGATTTGATTCACTATGATTCTCTTTGGATATTGTTACCCCAACCATAAATTTTTTTTGCGTGCGATCCTTTAAAACGGGTGATCAATAGTGGTATTTTTTCAATATTACGCGTTAATTGTATTCAAATTTATTTTTTTCATTCAGTATTGTTTGCCTGTTCATCATGAAAAGACTTACACAGGAACAACGTCTCCAAATCGTGCAACTGTATTATTGAAAATGAGCGTTCGGTGAGAAACATTGTTCCTGCGCTTGGACCTTTCTATGGTCGAAATAATCGAACTACCGAACGCACTATTCGGATAACCATCGCCAACATTAAAGCCCAATTTTCACTATTGGTAGACGTTCGACCTAGAAGACCTCATCCAGCTTGAAGTATTGAAAACCTAGCGGGAGCAGCTGAAAGTGTAGGAAAACCCCCAGAAATCGATACGGCATCGTTTTCAATTACTTAGCTTGTCGTATGAAAAAACTTTGATTATTTTAGGGAAATATCTTGATTTGAAAGCGTACTAAATACAGCTCGTGCAGAAATTGAAGCATGACGATATTCATGCTCGTAGCGGTTTTAGTGTTTGGGTTTTTAAAAAGCTCGAAGAAGATCCGCTTTTTTCGACCAAAATCTTGTTAAACTAAAACTACTACCTCACTGACTTTGCACGCTTTTTCACTACGAGGAATATGAAAATATCCGCCTCCAAATCATCAGCCACACTGTTTACTGCATGGACCACAGATGTACGGTGGTCACTCAATGTGAAAGTCGATGACGTCAACATTCCGACTACCAACTACACTAAATTCCTTGGGGTCACATTGGAAAGTCTTTTTCGATCCTGTACACATGCTACAGCTATCTGAGATAGCTCAAAAGTAGATCAAGGTCCTCAAGTCACTTGTCGGTAGTACTTGGGGAGCCGACAAAGAAACCTTGTTGACCTCTTACAAAGCGAAAGGTCGGTCTGTAGCTAACGACGCAGTGGAGGAGAGTTCAGACTTGCCGCCCTCAACACATCAACAGGGTGTCTTCTTATGTCTTCTGAGGAGACGAAGATCCTTACCGTGCGCAGACGCAATTTCTTGTTGGCTAAGCAACACCTGTTAGTTTGTTTTCGCAGTAGTCATCCTAACTACAACCTCTTGGACAGGATGCCTCCGCGCAGGCAGATCGGGTACGATTTCCATGATCTAGAGAGAGAGAGAGGTCCAGTGGAACAAGAGAGATTCTTTAGATCATCGAAACTATCAGGCAGGTCTGAACAACATTCACGCTGATGAAGTCGCAACAGCAGTATTTAGCTACAGTGTGAATCTAGTGCTGGCAACATTCCCTGGAGATTCCACCTGAAGAGAAGGTACCACAGGATGGTGCAGCCGCTTCAATTCTTTTTGGACACAAATTGATGCTAACGTTTCTGTCATGCCTACCATCATCGACACATGACGAGCTACACCTCTTCAATTCTCCGGCCAAGCCCAATCATGTGACCCACAGGTCTCTGCAGACTCATCCAGTTCAAATCGCGCGATTCCGAAGATATCGAAGAAGATCCCCATGGACTAACAGGACTTCGAAATAAAATATATTGTTGTTACAACAACAAAATTGCTGCATTGTGGCTGAAGAGCAACCAGAACTGGCCCAAGAGGTGCCATTATAACCACAGAAAAGCACGGGTTGGTGCGGTTTATGGGCTGGTGGAATGATCGGTCCATATTGTTTGAAATATGAATGTAACCGTTAATGGTGCTTGCCATCGCGCTATTAAAGTATATCTGACTTTTTGCTGTCTGAAATTGAAGCTCGTAATCTTGAAGACATTTGGTTTCAACAGGACGGTGCCACTTGCTATACAGATGCTCAAACAATGGATCTTTTGAGAGGTCATTTTGAAGAGCAGCCAATATCACTTTTTGGACCGGTGAGTTTGCCGCCTAGTTCGTGTGATATCACACTTTTATACTTTTTCTTTGCGGCTGCGTAGAGATAAAAGTCTATGCTGACAAACCGGTTACGATTTGGGTTTTGGAAGCCAACATTACGCGTGTCATTACCGCCATGCCGTTTGAAATGCTCAAACGAGTCATCCAAAATTGGACTCTCAAAATGGACACCCTGAGGCGTAGTTGCGACCAACATTTGAAGGAAATTATATTCAAAAAATAAATGACATAAAATGTCTATTCGAATGCCACTCTTGATTTGAATTTTTGTATTTTTCTTATTCTGAAAAATTTCCTCTAGATTGATCACCGGTATGTTATTTACAGATAACAAGAACAGTTTGTAACATTTTTCCTTTTATCGAGAACATGCTTTTTGTACTTAGTGGGGACATAAATACTGTTACAATATTTAACACACCCATTTCAATAGTAGAACCCTTAATGTCATATAGGTTTTGAAAGCTAACCTCAATAGCGTTAGTCTGTAACGGGATTTTAAAATTGTTTCAACTTTCATCATGGAGTGGTCAGATAATGAGAACCGTATCGATGTAATAGCGTTTTTCAAGTGTAAAATGAAAAAAGCGATATTTTCAAAACGCTTCGGCCACTAGGGATTAGCCGCATGTTCGTCTACCGATGCATAAAACTGTTTGAGTAGACTGGAGATGAAAAGCACGCCACCGGTCGGACCGCCCACGCTCTGTTCGAACACCGCATGTCATCAAAGCCGTTAAATCAAGAATTCATAGAAATCCGCTCCGAAAACAGAAAATCATGGCCCGTGAGATGAATATCACGCAAAAGTCCATGAGTCGAATCTTTAGCAAAGAATTTGGACTTGGGGCTTTCAAACGCCGTACCGGACATTAATTGACTGGAGCTTTAAAAAATAGGATTGAAAAATGCAAACGTCTTTTGGTGAAGCTCGCTGATAACTTACACAGAAAAATTTTGTTCACCGTTGAAAAACTTTTTACCTTTCAGGAAAAATTTAACAAGCAAAATGATAGAGTGTATGCGCGGTCATTTAAGAAGCATCTGAACTGATCCCAAGGGTGGAAAAGGGTCATCACCCAGCTTCAGTCATGGTTTGGTGGGGTCTCTCTTACGATGGCGTCACTGACCTGCATTTCTGGAGTCAACAAGGAGTCAAAACATCGGCCAAAGTTTACCAAAAAACCGTTTTGGAAGCTGTTGTGAAGCCTCTTAACAATTCCCTGTTCCAAAACCAGGCTTGGCTTTCCAGCAGGATTCTGCGCCGGCCCATAAAGCTAAAACGTTCCAGGCCTGGCTTCGATACAATTTGCCAGGGTTCATTTCCTCTGAAGAATGGCCCTCAGGCAGTTAAGATTTTAACCCATTGGATAACAAATTGTGGACGGTTTTAGAGGACAAGGCTTGTCACAAAAGATACCCCAACATTGGATCTCTTAAGACTGTTTTGGTTCGAGCTGTGGCCAATTTTCCAATGGACGAGGTTCGTGCAGCTATTGACGATTGGCCAGTGCGACTTAAGGCGTGTGTAAAGGCAGGAGGCGGACATTTCGAATTAGTAGATTCCTTTTTGATACAATATACATCAATAAATATATAAAAAAATAGTTGGTCCAAAAACATTCAGTACTTTTTAATTTACAGCATAAAACGTGTGTAACAGTATTTATGTCCCTACTAAGTATGTAATTTTTAGTGAGAACTACTATTATACAACTTAAACCAGGTTCAAATCCGGGTAAGAATATCAAAAAGATGTCTGCGGAGCGATTTTGGAAACAATACATAAAATACATTAGACGTTCTGAAGCAAAGTCAACCAGTAGGTCCTGGTCAGTGAGTACAAAAATAATATTTACCCCAGCACACATATTTAAGAGAAGTCCCCCGTTCGTTCCTTCAGGGATTGTTAAAGAAATACGAGAGTATGCTGTTTGTATCAAAACACGATAATTGTGGCAGATTGTGGATCTGATTCAATGTTATATTTATGTCATATTCATTAATTGTTATTAGCAGGGCAATAACATAGAAAGACAGTTTCAGTTTTGACATCTTCTATTATTATCATTGCTGGCGGAATATATTTACCGCCAGCTCCACTCGTATCATGGTCTGCTAGACACTGTGCCTAGTTGCTCAGACAGATAGGAACGCGCGCGGTTGGTAGATCAGTTGCTAAACTTTTCGTTGTTCTTTTCCTGTTGGTACGTATTTCGATAAAAGTGTTAAGAAGGAAATATACGTGCTATCGCACAGGATAAATGCGGGACAGATATTAAAATATCCCCAGGTATGAAAAATACACAACCAACCAAACAAAAGAACTACGTAAAGCCTGAAACGCAACGGATATTGAAAAAATAAAAAGTGAAAAAAACAGAAACAGCTTGCCACTTATGAGCGGAATCGTACAGAAAACGCAGAAGAAGAAGATAATGGTGTTGGCGGTGGTGTGCTGCAACAACAACAACACTAACGACACCGGCAACAAGCGACAGCGGCAGCAGCAGCTGGTAAATGGCCTTTAGAGCAACAGATTTAAATGTGGCGATTTTCATTGGCTGTTTTGATAGTTTTGTTAGTGCGGCGGCATTTTTGAATTTAAATCTGTTTTTTTTTCTCTCCATCCACTCCACTTTTTTTCTTGTCTTAATGTTGCAATGTGTATTCTCAAGTTTTTTTTCCCTGGCTGATATTGATTTTTGATTTCATTCTGTTCGGCTGAAAACGATTCTGATCAATGAAAACGGCACTCTGGGAGTATGAAACAAGCAACAACGTCAGCAGCATCAGTGTCGGCGACAACCAAGAACGCAACATAATCATCAACGGCCTGATCTTTATTATCGCCAACATTTGGCTTTTGATGATGTCCTGAAGATGATCCAACACTAACAACATCAGCAATAACTTGTTGGAGAGTGTGTCTTCATGCGAGTGAGTGTTGCCGTGTGACGCAGGGGACACGCATTAAGTTTTGTTGCTGTTGTTTGTTACCGGTGTCACGTTCACATGATGTGATTGGTTGTGATGGTCCGCACCATAATGACGCTTCGAATTGAGAATGATCTTTTCCATCATACCCTTTTGACAAAGTCTGCGAAAACTGGTTTCGATTGCGAATTATGACGGGGAGGAATTAAACGCAAAAGAAACAAAACATGAAATGGCCAGCACCGATCAGAAGAGACCAGACCAGATCATCTTAATGTTTGGAGGAGGAATAGCAGAGACAGAAAGTCAATTTAAGATTTGTGTACATTGTTGCTCCATGATAAAATGTACGAAATTCCATTAAATATTTTCTTGAAAGGCACAATAATAATCACAGTTTATGGCATCTGAAAACGTCATTGTATGCCTATTGATGGTGACCGGCATGACAATGTATTAATGCGGGGTATATACATAATTTTAAGAATATCGGATTCTACACAAAATACATGCACTCAAAGAACATGCGAGTACACGGCTAATGGGGCCATATTTGAGATCTACAGCTTATACTTTGAAGTATCGTATGATATAAACCGTTTAAATCTTCATACATACAAATTACAAGCACAATTGCAGTCTTTGATAAATATCTCAAAAATATCATAGACTTTACATACTGGTGACACCTGCTGTACGTCCTATTCCTTCCTTCCTTAACTCTATGAGTTTACTACAAACAGGTAAGAACATTATTCAGTTCGGCCAGTATGATCCTTATATACCCTTCGATGTCCCTCGCTACTGAAGCATACAAAAGGTGCGTTTTTTGGGCCCATTCTTTCGTTATGACTATGAGGAGCGTTGTTCTTCAGGTTTAGTCCAACAATCTTCTTCTATTTCAGAACCTGCAGCGGTAGATATTACGCCTGATTCTTACCAGATTTCGAAGAAAGAGTCACGAGCAACTAATTGCAGCGGCGAAATTTAGGGCTCTAAAAACCTTCTAGGAAGCCTCCCAAAAGAGCTCGAAGGCATGCTTGCTGAATTCTACACCTAAAAAAGACTACCCTTTAATATTAACTAAAATTAGTTATTTATTTAATCACAACTTAATAAAAACTTTTTTATAAGATATTGCAACAATATTTACTGAATGAAAACAACAACAACGAAATTCATAAGATGCACTGCATCGTGTTTGAGTAGAGCTATCTGTGTTTAAGTATGTATGCACTGCGAGAGATTTTTAGCGTGTTTGTTTTAAGACTCTTCCGTCGGTAGTTCTCGTTAAATGCGAAACTGCAAGTTCTTAATTATATAGCCGCTCAACATAGTTACACCACATTCCTTGCTTGAGGTCTTATAATGATGAAATGGCTCTCACCGCAACTGCAGTCTCTACTGCTTGTAACCAAATTTCTTTCCGACTGCTTTTGGAAAAAAATTTAAAACTTTTTTTTGTAAATATGTAAATTTTTCATCGCCACAACAAAATACTTTCGATAACTGCCTTACAATGTTGTTGTAAATATGTGAAGTTTTACAACGCCTAATACGAAGTTTTTTTTTAAAAATAAAACATTTATTTTCTGAATACGTGAATTTTCAATCACCTCATAACAAAAATATTTTTTTGTAAATACGTGATATCGCTTGAATTCGGAATTATTTTCGATAATCAACGTACAAATATTTTAGTGAATATGTGAAATATTTTATCACAGGATTCCTAGTTAATTTTATGTTTGAATATTTGAATTTCTTTATTAAACCATAATGTTATTTTTTTCTGTGTACTTTTATTTCAAATAACTTCAGAGTTAGATTGAATTATGAAAAGTCTACATTAAGGGGTGTACTAAAATGACTAATAATTATATTAAATAATATTGTAATTGATACTGATTTTAAACTACACAATTTTCTGTATTATTTTTTTAAATGCGTCCACTGAAATTTAAATAATTTGGTACGTTTGGTCAACAAAACTATATTTTGGGTAAACGTCCAATGGCTTATACACCTTCACTTCCCGTCGCTGTGACAAACACCTTCCATGCTGCCTTCAGTCACCAGACATGGTAGAATGCCTTCCACAAGAATGTTTCTCTCATCTCTCTTATTGGCCTGCTCAAAAAAGGCACCAACAAATGAGTATAGGATTAACAAAAAAAGGCCTTCATAGAGTATTAAAAAGGACTTTTGGAATGACTCTAGGCATTGAAAAAAAACGTATGAGAAGGTCTTGCATATTATCTCGCGGGAATACGAGTACAATACTCGTGTGGTATATTCCCTATCGATCACTGATTAACAGTAGCTCACAGTCAAAGGTCCCTCTTGACTTGAGTCTTTTTTAAGATAATTTATGCTTCCCAACTAAAACTACCCTTGAGATTTGTTTTACCGAGGTATCTTTAAACCCTTTAAAGGCATTTTTCCCAATGGGCTGATTTCGGTCATTTACAAAGCTTACCGTGATTTCATCAGACAAACGAACGGACGTACGTACATGGTTAGATCTTCTAAGATTTTTACGATGACGACTACGTGTTTTCCATTATGGACATAACAATTTTATATTTTAATAAAACATGGTATATTGAAGATATAGAGTTCAAATTTATTCCAGGTGTAGTGCAAATGTTACGCTTTAAGAGTGAATCTCGATTTCAGTCATATGGCCACCACGAACTTGTGAATAGCGATCTATTATTCAGACCCAATATTCCACCACTCTTGCACACATTACGACCGAAGATTAATTTCACGTTGCATGTTGTCTCAGAGGTCGTCTAAAGTTTTTGGCTTGTTGGTGTAGACCAAGGACTTGATGTGGCCCCATTAAAAGAAATCCAATGACGTTTAACCGCATGAACGAGGTGGCCATTCGACCGCACCACTCCTCGAGATGACACGTTCACTCAATTTGCCTCTCAGTAAATCGATTCTAACGCCTGCCCCGTGGCTAGTGCCACCGTCTTGTTGAAAACACATATCGGCGATGTCAAGCCCATCCGATTCTGGCCAAAAATAATTTTCGAACATGGCGATTGTGGATTCAATGGCTTCTTAATAATCACGTGTGGATTTTCTGAACCCCATATTCGGCAATTTTGCTAATTGACATAGCCGTCGACATGAAAATAAGCTTCATCTGAATACACGATTTTGCGGTAAAATTTTGCATCTACTGCCAAACAATCTTTAGCTCATTGTGCCAAGCGAAAATGCATCGAATGGTGTTCCATTATTAAATGACAAAGTTTAATCTTTCGAATAATCGGATTTTTTTACAGCCGATTTAAATTAAAAATTTTAAAGGGCTTACCCTTTATAATGGCATCTAAAATTTAGCCCTAACGAAATTTATTTATCCACCAGAATGCAGTGTAATCTAAATTTATCCTTTCAATTGCAACGCCTCAATATATCGATCGGAGGCCCTTTTAAGAATATATTCTATATATTACTTTTTTCAGTATGATAAAATACTAAAAGATCCTAGCCTTTTCCGTGTGCCTGTTGAAAGCACGATACCGGTGAACGGCATTAACCTAGGATCCTAAAATTTTGCATGATGATTACTTAAAGCCGCGAGCTCTTTGCGTCGGTCCCAAATATCGAAAGGTATATAAGTTTCGGCCTGATCAAACTTAACGTTTTTACATATTTTCCAAACTAAAGCTGATTGGTGGAATTATTATTATAAATATAGCTGGCTTTAATTTGTATACAAAAATGTATTAAAGACTTTTCTAAGTATTTCTACGGCTGATTCTCACTTTCATAGCAATATTCAGGATATCTCATCCATAGCAAAAATGATATTTATCTTATTTCGTTCAGCGTATTAGCAAAACGTAATATGTGGTAATTTTTCCTTATGGAAAAACTCCTGAAACATCTTTTAAAGCAAACAGATTCGCCTTAGCCATATGCCGCTAAACAGATATCCAAATGGAATACTCCCTATCGTCAAGCAACATATTGGTTGTCCCCGGCAATTTCTCACAAAAGGACACACAATCTTGACCATATGGTTAATTCTAACAAATTAGCCGGACACAAGAGCAGCGATCGTATCTTATGTCCAACGGACACTAAATGTGACAGGCGTTACCAATTTTCTAAAAGAAAGAAACAGAAAAACATTTAATAAACCATAATTACAGGGTTAATTAAGTACAAAAAACCAACAAAAACAACACTCATCCTCCTGCACAAAGGTCATGGTCTGAAAGCAGAAATACTTGTACAAATTCAAACCGGCCTGTTGGCGTGTGTGGTCACAAATCAATTAATGGTGGTAATACTCGCCGCCACCGATTGCCAGCCTCTACCCGCTAACCATGGCTTTCCACAGCACATTAGTCCTGGAAAAATAAGCGAGGAAAACAAAGTAACATGCCGATGAACGCAGCAGCAACGTCAGTACGATATCGGGATTTGCGTGAATTCTGAAGCTAATGACTTAAACTAAACCACAAAATCTAATACGAGAAAGTCGTTGGTTTGTTGCATTTCTTCATCTACATCAAATTGCTAAAAACTGCCTCTGCTGTATCCACCTAAACGTAAGTTACAGACATATTTCCGCATCTGTTGAAAGCAGCATGAGGAAGATGCCAGCGACTGAAAGACTGACTATAGATTTTCAATTTTAAACTATACAGTTGCACACATGACGCTCTTAGGACTGACCCCTAAGTATTGACCCTTGTCATCAATTTTGTGTTTGCTTTTAGGCCTCCTTCTAAGAAGCCCAGGCGAAATGTGTTGCAAGTATGGATTATGGATTACACCCATGCTCTGTGTGGTTGGTTGGCTGGTGTGCATGGAAGGTATGGAGTGAGCGGCTATGAAAGAAATATATTTGCAATATTTATTTATGTTGTTGTTGTTGGTGGTGGAAGAGTAATCATTTGCCCATAGGGGCTTACAGGCGGGAAACATGGAATATGGGAAATTTAATTTGTCTTTGGTTTCAAATGGGAAAACAAATGGCTACTGAGGTAGACGATTGAGTCTCATATAACGCTGATCTTTGGACTTGAAATTCAAAAGAACTTTTTGGTGCCACAAAGGGAAGACAAACATTGTATTGAAATAGGGTATCGCAAGAAAAAGTTTTAAGATTTCTGTTAAGAATATCTCATATGCCGGTGACACTTTGAGAACAAGATCTTCTCTGCATTTCAAAAGCTGTTTGCAGACTGCGGAAACTCTACATTGTGGTCAGTGAATATAGAAATTATTTTGTGCAGCGCACAAAAGGGCCCATGTAATCAAGGAGTTGTATTTTATAAAATAATAAAAACTCATTGTTATACCTCCAAGGATAAGTGGATGCTATACCTAATATGTCATTTCGTTTGCAACACCACGAAATATTGATCGGAGACCCTAAAATTCTAAGTCCATGTGTCAGCTAAAAACACGATAGCAGTCAAACAAATCAATCTAGGATCTTGAAATTTTACTTAAATATTATAAAGTAGTCATAAGCTGTTTGAAATTGTAAATTTCTTAAACCGGACTAAAGGGAAAAAGGTTTCCCTTTAAGGGACTAACAGTACTTGGGTAAAAATTACACTTTACAACCATACTATCATCCTCACAACCATACCATGATCCTCACAACAATACAAGGGTTGCTATTTATATTGCGGGTCCGGCAATAAAAACGCAATAATTTATCATTGGAAATGGTTTTATTGTTTTTCAAAATATTTTCCTTAATATCAATACGTGTTTGCATGCGCACAAACCATTTTTCGAAGCACTTTTTCCACTTCGATTGAGACACCTCCAAAACACGATTTTTGACCGCTTCAACAGCTGCTTCGGGCGATGAAAAACCTTGACCACGTATTTTTTCTTGATGCTAGGGAATAGGAAGCAGTCATTGGGTGACAAATCTAGGCTGTACGGTGGACGGCAAATCAATTCGACATCTTGAGTGGTCAAATAGCTCATCGCTTCAGCTGATGTGTGAGAGCTCGCATTGTCGTAATGCAAAATGATCCGTATACTCTTATTAACTTTTCTCATTTCGGCCAACACTGTTGGAAAACAGAAGGTTGTATACCACTCAGAATTGACCTCCTACGTTCCACTAAAGGCAATATGGCCGGTCATACCAAAAAACGCAATCACTTGCTTTGACTTCTTCCACGAACAACTTTTGTTTGATTTGGCTCGTCTTGAAAGACCTATACGGTCGATTGCTGCTTTGTTTCGGGTTCAAATGCATAGATCCATAATTCGTCACCTGTGGCAATGTTACACACTGCCTTTGAGCTACCGCAGTTATACTTTTTCAACATCTCTTTGCACTAATTCATACGAGCCTTTTTTTGAGCATTCGTCGCATTTTGTGCGATCCAACGAATATGCAATATGTTATTGATGCTTGTCATACAAATGCCTAAGGATGCCTCAATCTCACGGTATGTCACGTGTCGGTCTTGCTTAATCAGTTCACGCACAGCATCGATAGTTTCTGGCAAAGTGACCAGAGTTAGACGTCCGTTACCAATTTTATCCTGGAGCGAAAGGTGTCTGAGACTGAACTCTTGGTACCAGCGATTAACAGTGGTTTTTGATTATCGCCAAAAGTCGAAAAAAGTTGATTTAAACACTCTTGTCTCAATTACCCACGCCGAAAATCGTGAAAAATCATCGCACGAAAATGTTCACGGGATAATTGCATTTTTCGACTGAGATGAATTTTTCAACACACTGTAAACAAAACAAATGACAAAACGTTCTGAGTGGATTTATGCTAAACAATTTCAAAGCTTCCAATGGAGTTTCAGTTTGCATCTGGGAACACTAGTATTGTCAGGACCCGAAATATAAATAGCAACCCTCGTAGTATTATTCACACATAACCACACCATGATCCCCACAGTCATAGTATGATTTACACTCAACCATACTATGATCTTAACAACCATATTATGATCTTCAGAACCATAGTATGTTTCACATACAACCATAGTATGCTCCTCACAATCATAGTATGAATCACATGCAACCATGTTATAATCCCTACAAACATACTATGATTCCCAAAATTATTTATTAGGATTGGGGTACGTTATTAATAATAGAGAGTTTTATTAAGTTAATTATTTAAAAGTATTTTAAATTCAAAATTGATTTTGATAAAATATTTAACCATTTATCGAATATTCATCGAATTTATGCCACGTCTCTAATTACGACTACCAAATATGAAGGGTTAAGACTATTGTTCACCATAATAGCGGCAAAACAAAGTAGCAGTTTGTTGGTAAAATTTTTAATTTACATATAAAAAGTACTATTATCGCATAAGATTCGTAACAATAAGATTGATCTTCTACCCATATTGAAACTAAGAAAATTTACAATCATACAGTAATTTGCAATCATACAGTATGATTGCCGTTATCGTATTATTGCGCAAATAAGGGCCAAAAATCGTACTATTTTTTGCGCTATAGTAGCGAAGGGACGGTGGAGGGTTTGGCCTGGCCGATGTAACCAACGATTTTAATATTTTGTCGGATATTGAATTTGTAGGCAATTTTAAGAAGTGTCAAATTAAAAGTTTCATTTATTTTTGTAATAGCGTACAAAAAGCATCCTAAAGGCCTTTGTCTATCAAAAAACCATTGTATTCGAAAAGTCAAAAAGATATGTGATGAACTTAACGATTTACTTCCAGGCCCTGAGGAATCCTAGCACTAGTTTAAAAAAGTGTTTGTCGGCACATGATCGTCCACTGGGGTAACTTCTGAACATCTGATGGCATGAGGAGATTTTCTCATCATGTCCGAAGATGGGCAATTTAATCAAGATTTCAAATAATGCTGAGATGCGTTAACCTGTCATCCACCACCCAACTACAATTTGCGGTTGATGTCAGGGTGACTATTAAATGAGAAGTATAGTAATTCAAAATCGTCAAATTTGTTTGCAGTCTCAAGTCTATCTTAACGATTCGCAGAAGCCGATCAGACGGCATGGCATTCTTACCAAATATGACCAATTTTAACACTAACCGAGCAAAAACTATAAGACATATATCTGGTAAGTAAAAAGCTAGCTCCTTCCGTTTGAACTACATAATGCTTTAAACAAACAGGTAGATAAGCAGATGGACATGGCTAGATTGCCTATTTTTGGGTGCCTAGGGCACGTGTATTCGGATCTAAAATCGGAGAAAAATAAAATAATGTTCATATTAAGACTAGTGTGGAAAGTTCACTGTCCGATTTGTCCATGTTCACAGTGACATATTTTAAGGCGCTCTGGAACCACCGACCAATGGTTCAAAGCCTCGTATTTGTTAGTGGAATCGTGACGGATTTTCAAAAATAGCTTAAGATGGCCGATTTCACGATTCCTTGTGTTCAGAAGGTCCCGACCATGTCCCAAATTGAACCACATCTTAATTATAGGTGCATATTTGGATTTGAGAGACAATTTCACTGTCGTTAACCCGAATATTATGAAACGATTTTGGAAGTCCAGGGTCCCATATTAAGACTTGGGCCCATTGACCATGCCCATTTATGGAACTTTAATAAGCTAACGACTTCCAAGCTAAGATAATTTTTTTTATTAAGATATATATTGAATTTGTCAAAAAAATAATTTTGGTTGAATGGATGTTCAATGTTATATAAATTGTTCTCTTTTCGCTTTTGATTTACCAAACACCATTCCCCTCTCATAAGATACAGTAAACCTTTGAAATACGCACGTCAAATACTAGATAACATGTTAAATTTCATTGAACCAGTCGTAAATCGTTGATCAAATCCACTATTTTATGAATTTCTCGGAAATAATACAATTGAAGAATTTCTAAATCTCATCTTAAAACGATAGCTGACTGGCATTTATTAAAAGCAAAAGACCAAAGAAATGAACAAAGAATTTGAAGTATCTTTTCTAAGTAAATACAATAAAATTTAATTATTATTACCATTCAACAATTACTACAAAAGAAAATAAAAAAATATAAAAAACGGAGCACTAATTCATGTTTCAAAACAACAATAACACTTATTCAAAAAACGCGTACACACGGACAGAGATCTGGGGAAAAATCACAAGAATTTTTGTGAACATTTGGTTTGTTTACAAAAACACCTCAGAACAATCCACGAATCGAAAACATTGACGATTTAATTTATTATATACAAATCATACATCGAAATAAATGCTCGAAATTATTTTCGGTTCACAACAACAGAAAAGTCAAAAACTACACCTTCTTCTGCTCAGCAACAAATTATGTCGACCAAGAGCTAGCACTTCTGCTATTTTTACTTTGTAGGCTAAGATATTTCCATATTAAAAAAAAACGTTGATTGTGCAACTCTTTCTTACGTACTTCTTTGCGTACATACAAACTTGCCAATGTATGCGTCATTGCATGATTTATTTTAAAAAATGTCAGATCTTCAAAATAATGAGACCAATATATTTGATGAATCAGAGTTCCCAAACTTAAGTAGTATTTTAGCTAACACAGAATAGTAACGGAATACCTGTCTTTTATGAGGTGGGGTTTTTAAAATTTAAATCGGCTATACAAACATATTAACTTATATTGTTTTCAAATTTCTGCTTTTATTGGAAAGGTTGAACATTGTCATTAAATACACTGTCCGACAGTAGGTATTACACTTGAACCGTATGGTAAACGTCTGAAGCGGGGGGGGGGGGAGCCTAGTGGAGTAAAACTGCATTTATAGTTTTTCATTAAGTTTCCTATTTAAAGATCT
Source organism: Hydrotaea diabolus (assembly GCA_963513945.1). Taxonomy (NCBI): domain Eukaryota; kingdom Metazoa; phylum Arthropoda; class Insecta; order Diptera; family Muscidae; genus Hydrotaea; species Hydrotaea diabolus. The sequence goes on along the minus strand of OY740718.1, from coordinate 78,194,098 downwards.
TTCAACTTTCAAAGGAGTACATTTTTAAAAATTACTTTAAAATGCTTCTGTTTTCCCTACGATGTTAAAATTGATGTCATATTAAAGAGAATAAGGATGTACATAATATCCTTTTAAAAATACATTTTTCAATATCATAGGGAATATTCATCCAAATTTGTTGAAGAAAAATATGTTGGCGACCTACATATTATTTCACATTTCTAGCTGTTATTTTTCAATGAGAATTAGAGGGTAAATAACATTTGGTACGGACAAATAATTTAATGCATAGAAAAAAGTATTTTGGGCCATACATACACTGAAAGAATTAATTTCTTACTATCTCCTAAACATTTCTCTTATTATGTTCATACAGGGTGAATCGCGAAAATTTGCTTTTTTGCATTGCAGGTTGTGGCGGGCACTGTTGGTCGAGGAGAGTGGAGAGTGTGCGTGGCTTTTAGTGGCTGACGAGACATTTGTATTCGCCTGCTTTTCAGTTGCCATCATTCATTGGACTCGTGAGGAGAGGTCATTTTGTTTTGCGCACTCGATCATTGCAGTGCATCGTGCTTTTCGTTAACGATTCGCTGCTACCCTACGCGGACGTGTTCCTGGACGCCAATCAATTGTAAATTGGGTAACTTCATCGAAAACAGCAGGGAGTGTTTCATGTGTACGAAAGGGACCTGAGAGAGTTAGAGCAGCAGAACTGCAATCTCCGGATCGCTCTGCACGGAAGCAATCACTTGCTCTTGGCATTTCCAGACGTTCTCTCCACTGGATTCTTCATTATGAACTGAATTTTCACCCATATAAAATGTGCGTGGTCTAACAATTGCCAGCACGGGACTACGAATATCTTGTGAAGACATTCTTGCAACTATACCCCGTGACGCAATTTAAGGGGTGATGTGGACTGGCCGGTACGCTTACCAGACTTAGCCCCATGCTATTTTTTCCTTTGGGGTTACCTGAAGTCGAAGGTGTATATCAACCGTCCCAACACTTTTACAATATTGGCCGAATTCCAGCAGTGTGTTGATAGCGAGTGTCGACATTTGCCAGATACACTATTTAAAACCATGTAATTTAAAAATTACTTTACTGTTCAATTTAATTAAATTATAAAATACATTTTTCAAAGGTTTATAATTTTTTTTATTTCATTCCCAAATAAGCAAACTACCGTGTTCTGCCCTGTAATATTGACAAAAATTTTAGTATTTTCTTGTTTTTTTCGCAGGAGTTTTTACGAATTTACGAACCGGCATCTTAAAAAAGTTTCTTAACAATTTCGTAAGTTTTCTTTTATATCTTTGATGAAAAGTTTCTTTTAGAGTTTTCGTATAAATTTCGCGATTTATGCCTGTTATGTTTTACGAAAATGTTCTTATATTGTTTGAAATTGGCTTATAATTTTTTTTTGTAATTTTTAAGAACATGATTTTATGCGTGTGCAGACTGCTGAAGATACAACTTGGTGGGTTTAGAAACAGCAGTACAGTCTGCTTGCAACAATAGCCATTACATTGTAATTTTTTTTTACTTTGATTCTAGAAAGAATCAACAAAGGTCAGGAACCAGAAAAAAAACTATTTAAGTCATAATAATGATAACAGACTGTAGACAAAACGAAAACTATTTCATGAAAATGTTTCACATTTTTCGTTAACATATTTTATATAATTTTTGAACAAATGTTAAAATTTTTAATAAAAGAAATCTCACGAAGGAAAAAAGTACGGTTGGGGTAACAAAGAGCATAATACTCTTGTTGGTTATATGTTTGTGGCACAACATTATTATGATCATCGCAACAAAGGTATGGTTCACAGACGACCATACCATGATCACCAGAACAATATTATGGTCCCCACAACAACGGTTTTATTTACACACAACCATACTATGATCCCCAAAACCATATTGTTCTTTACAATAAACCTTACGGTGATCCCCTCAACCATATTATGATCCTCATAATGATAGTAAGTTTAACAAACAAGCATAATTTGATCCCCACAAACATAGTATGACTCACACATACTATGAACCCTAAATGTTTTTGTAAGTATTGGGTTAAGTTGTTATTCGACAATAAAGATTTTTATTTAATAAATTATGTAAAAATACATTAAACTCTTAATAACACTGTGGAACATTTTTGGGGTTATTGTCTGGGGGGTGAGAAATTCCAAGTCAGGGTGATGGTACTAGGTCAGTATATTAAAACCCTCAAAGGGTTTTGCGTTCGTTTGTGCCAGTTTTTTATGACCTTTTACATTTTTTCCTTATCTTGATGTTTTTTCGTTAGTTGTAAAATGTTGGCAAAAACGTAGTTTGACATAACTTCACTTAATTGTAAATAAAAGCAGAACGCGTTAATCGATTTCTATGATCTATGTCGCATTTTGTTTATAGGTTATATGACTCCGTTTGAGATTAAAATGTTTAAAAAAAAAATTTTCTTCATAAATTTTTTTCTAATTGCAAAAATGTTGATTTGGTAGATGATTTGGTAGTGTAATTATTAATTTTTCTCAATTTATTTCAGCAAAATCGAACTAGTCGTTCTCGAGTTATGTCAAACTACGTTTTTGCCAACATTTTACAACTAAGCGAAAAAACATCAAGATAAGGAAAAAATGTAAAAGGTCATAAAAAAAAACTGGCACATACGAACGCAAAACCCTTTGAGGGTTTCAATATACTGACCAAGTACCATCACCCTGACTTGGAATTTCTCACCCCCAGATTGGCTGTTGTACTGTGTAATAGGAGTGATTTTCTTTAACAGAATATTTATTTTAGTTATACTAATCCAAAGTAGTTTGTCTTGAAAAAAATTAATTTTCATATAAAAAGTACTAATATTGCGTAAGCTTTGTAACAATAACATTGTCAAATTGAAAAAAATACGATTTTGCCGGTATGATTGCCGTAATCATATCATTGTTTACATAAAACCCAAAAAAACAATACTATATTGTGGCTACAACCATATTTTTATTTTTAATTTTAGCAACAAAACTATTGTTACATTTAAAAAATATTAATATTGCCGCAATCATACTATTGTAAAAATTAAATTCAAAAAACAATAGTATGGTTGCGATGATCATACTTTTATTGCAGAGAACATACAATGTTGCCGTAACCATATACTATTTACCATATGTGACGCGCAAATAAAGGGACCTAAGGGAAAAAACCAGTTTTGTTTAAGAGAGCCATTTTAAAGATTTAAATACGTGTATCTTTGGTGTACCATCACTTTCATAAAACGCGCATATCTCTGGGACGGAACACTTTTGGGGCATGAGATTGGTCTCATTCGATGCTCAGATGTTGTCCACATCAAAAAAAATGAAAATTGAAAATTTTAACCAACGTTCCGGTTTAAGCCTTTTGCCTGAGAATGAAAATTATTTTCCGAATCAAGTGAATTAATAGATCACTAGAACAGCTCTTTATATAAACTTGTGCATAAAATGTATAAAAAACATGAAAAAATACTTAAAACATAAGAAAATCTTTCATTTATTTCTTAAAAATCACGAATGTTTATCATCAAACCGATTTCGTAATTTTGCAGATTTTTGTTTCATATTTCTAATAAAAAGTTTCTTTGGCTGAAAAATTTCGTTATTTATAAGATATATTTTGTGATTTTTACTAATATAATTTTTTCAGTGTACATTTTGCCCAAATCCGATTCATGATTTTTTAAGTCCTTTGATCCGTGTCCGTCGGTCTGTCTGATGACTTGTTCACACGACAACAGTTACCAATCGCTTTTAAATTTTGTACGTCGTAATATTGTCTCAAACTGTCTAAGGGATTAAAAATGTTCCACAGCTCTTCTGGTACCTCCCTCACATATGCACCTATTTGGCCCATTTGTTGGTTTTTTTGTACTATCATCAATACTACACACGATCTGACCATAAATCAATATTTAAGAATAAGGAAAAATTGGTTACAAAAGAGTTTCCTAGCCACGCCTCTTGTGGTACCTCCCACACAAATGAACGTGTTCCAGTGCAGATTAGAAAAATCTCTTAAATTGAGTGAACACCAAAGTTGTTAACTCGCCTCATTCCGGTACAGGATATAACAGATTGCACCATTCTGTCTACTGACGGTATTTGTAGTGTACGAATATTCAACCGGGGTCCCCTGTAAACCGGCGTTTCGGGTTTTTTCAAAGGCGTGTTTTGATGAACCGGATGGCAGGTTTTTAATAGTAAAAAACCGGCACTAACCGACATTCCGGTTGAAGCCTTTTGTCTGAGAATGGAAATTATTGTCCGAATCAGAAGTGAAGTATTATTTCCCTGGAAAAGCTCGTTATTTACCCAAATTTTTCAAATAAGGTCATATTTTAATTTTTGTTTTTAGTACCCATATGTCCATGATTAAATTAGTCGGATTTTCGATGATAGGGACCGAAACCCAAAATTAGAAAAACCCCAAAAATAATTTTGTAATATGGGAAGACATTTTTTGGGCACGCAGACAATTTTTCCGGAAACTATTTCAAAAATTAGCATATGACTTAAATTGGTCCAAAATGAGTCGTTTGTCAATCGAAGCGTGAAATCGGAATTAAAATGGATGTTCAAGAGCGGATGTATGTTCTATCGGGTACGATCTTTGCACTGGGGCTGAATCAAAACGTGGACCGGTTTGATACATTTTTATCGGAGGTGATTACTGATCGATCGAATGAACTGCACCCAATTTCTTCACGGATATCGTAAAATCGAATAACTGGTGATTATGAGTCGAGCGATAAACAAAAAACGGAATGTCGATTTTCGGTTTTGGACACTCTAGGTATTTGCATAATAATTTTAATACTTTCATGCGAAAATTATTAATAACAAAATCGACTTAACATTACCCTAGCTGACAAAATATTCTTGTACCTCAGCCTCAAATGACACTATTGAAACCCACATTGCTTTTTCCGTTATACATGAATTTAGCTTGTGTATTCTGCAAAATGTTTTCTCCATCTTTGAACTCGCATAAGACAAAAGTGGATGCCACACCCATTCTATTACCTCCCACACATATGATTCTTTACAAGATGTCACCTCAGTATAACTTATTTGTACCAAAAGGCAAATGTCTACAAACATATTGGTTGCCACACCCACAATGTGACAATAAATAATTTGACTGTTTTCCATTGGAATAACTGATTTATTGGCCATGTGTACCAAAGTATAAAACTTGTTAAAAAAAGCTAATAAAAGCAAATCGGTAATAGCATTTGAGAGTAATGGTCCAAAAGCTGAGAAATCTCATAAAAAATCGTAACAATAATCAAAAAATTCTTGAAAACTATTCAGAGAAAATTTTTTTAAAATTCATTTTCGTGTTTAGGAAATAAATATTTAGAACTCTGGACCAAAAAGGCCGTAAGTGTAATCCGACTGATTTTAACTTATTTTTTGTTCGCAAACTTACTTCTGTGGAAGTATCTTTGGTAGGCATTCTTAGATAATTGGAGGAATGACGACGATAATCATTAGCACACAATATTATCTCCCAATTTATTGAAATCAGTATACACAAAGAATTTAAAAGATAGTTTTCATCCACTGAGCATGTGAACAATTGCTTATCCGTCTATTATTAAACCACAAGAACAACCTCTAGGGTAAACCACCTGATATTCCAACTAATTCTGGACGAAAACCATCTACACTTCGATTTGGACATTGAAAAACACGGCATTTTTAATTGAATCAACATCATTTGTTTAGATATTTTCTCAAAATCTTCTTTTATGATGAGATGAATGACGAACAAATTAGACATGTTGTTGCAAAGCTCTAAACCAAAAAAAATAATAACGACAACAAACATTTTTAAACAATTTTCTATAAAAATGAACTACTGATGATGATCAATGATGGACATAAACTTAAAAATTATGCACCGCATGAGTCCAAAAGTATTGTACACACGTTCGTCCATAGACAACAGCAGTACATACTCGTGTAGGTTGTTTGGACATGAGGCTAAATCAGGAGAAGAAAACAACGATTACAAAACCAAACACTAAAAACTAATTACACACTCTCGCACACGGAGGCAGCCGCCATAAGGAAACCAAAAACACGATGAGTTCAAAAGATGCCAGCGACACGGGCCAAATGGACAGTAGGACGGGAGACCAGCGTTCCTGTACCAGTGCGACTGGTACGCTGGTCTGGTTTACTCAGCAAATACGAGTACGCACATTTGTAGCGTCTTGGCCATCGCATAAGTGCCATCGACAAGATCATCATTACCTCAGTCACACCATGATCGTGGCAAGCATCTCATCATTTTCCATTTTAGTTTAGACAATTAAATTATTTGATTTGTTCTCGCAACAGAAGCAGAACTCTACAAAAATTCCATTTTCCGTTCAGTACTCTATTAGATCTGGCTACCATTACCTTTTAGTTGGCTTATAATGATCGTAAAATAAACAATACGAGGGCGGTTCGGAAACTTCTTAGCCTAGCACAAAAAGCGCGGTATAAACAGAAAAAAGTTAAGTGTTTTGGAAACTTTCATCTCTGCTATGAACACATGTTAAATTTTGTTGCGATCTGCGATCTCCTTCATATAGAAACAGGTGTTCACAAAAGACGCATCCGCGATTTTTTTACAATAGAAAAATTAGAAATGCGTGGTGTCATTAAATATTTACATAAAAAAGGTTTATCGGGACAAGAAATTCATAATGATATGGTGAATGTGTTAGGTAAAAGTGGTCCTTCATATGCAACAGTAAAAAATTGGGTTGCTGAATTTAAACGTGGTCGTACAAGAATTGAAGATGAACCACGTAGTGGACGTCCAAAAACAGCAACAACAACAGAAATTGTAGCCAAAGTGCATGATATGGTATTAAATGATCGACGAATAAAAGTGCGTGAAATAGCTAATATCATGGGCATCTCAAATGATCGAGTCCATTTAATTTTGAATGAAGAACTACAGATGAAAAAGGTTTCTGCAAGATGGGTGCCGGACTTATTAACAGTCGACCAAAAACGCATAAGAATGAACATTTCTCAAGCTTGTTTGGATCGTTTTCAGCGAAATAAAATGGATTTTAAGCGTCGTTTCATAGCTGTTGATGAGACATGGATCCACCACTATACTCCACAGACAAAAGAACAATCCAAACGATGGACTGAAGCTGTAGGAAGTGCCCCAAAGAAGGCAAAAACAATTCAATCGGCTGGTAAGGTTATGGCAACGGTTTTTTGGGACTTCAAAGGTATTTTATTGATTGACTATCTGCAAATGGGTAAAACAATAAATTCAGAGTACTATTGCAAACTTTTAGATCAATTAAATGTACAAATTCGAGAAAAACGTCCTGGCTTACAACACAAAAAAATAATTTTTCATCAAGACAACGCACCAGCGCACAAGAGTGTTTTAACAATGGCTAAAATCAACGAATTAAAGTACGAGTTGCTTGACCACCCACCTTATTCTCCTGATTTAGCTCCCAGTGACTTTTACCTGTTCCCAAATCTAAAAAAAATCCTTGCTGGCAAGCGTTTTACCTCAAATAAAGATGCAATTACAGTTGAAGACTTTGAGGAAAACTATTTTAATCAAGGTATAGAATTGCTAGATAAGCGTTGGACTAAGTGTATTGAAGTTTCAGGAGATTATATTGAAAAATAAAAATATTTTTGAAAAACTAACTATTCTCTTTCATTGATAGGCTAAGAACTTTCCGAACCGCCCTCGTAGAGAAGGCACACACAAAAGCCTAAACTGTAGTGTGTAATAAAGTGTGCCCTGCCTGTCAAGTCATAAAATTTTAAGTTGCTGAAATATTGATTTAGATCCAAATAAAAAAATAACAAAAAAGAACCAAAGCAATTTTAGAACATTTTCCTTCTTATTTTGCACAATCACAATTTTAATTTTACAATCCTCTGTCTTGCCACTGCAAATAAACATTTGTAGTGAAATGTCTTAAGAATAGAAAATGTAGGCGTTCATTAAATGTAAGTCTCAATCATTTGTGAAAATAAACAAGTAAACGTTGCCTAGCGTACGGCAAAATCACAGGTTACCTGACTAATGGCGGGTGCGTTAAATACACGAAGAAAAAGGTATGGTTGGTGTGACAATATTCGAAAAGCTTCATGCTACTGGTTGTGGCACAATAAGTTAATAATAATATGATTACGAATATTTTTGTAAACAGAAAACCACTTTTGCGGCAACAACCATATTTATATTGCTGCTACAATCATATTTTTATTTTTAAGAATTATACTCTGTAGTCTGCGTAGTGTTTCGGTTTTATACCACATGCAGGTGACGACGTGACCAAAGAAAAAAATTGAAAAAAGCCAACCAAGCAAGAGCACCAACGAAATGGGCTACATGATCTTTTCACCTCCAATCAGTTTCATTGCCTTTTAACGTCGTCATTAAATCGAAATAAGAAATGTTCACATTTTTTTGTTTGGAAGCTTTTGGCACCTACGTAATTAGCGTTTTTTTAGCCTTTTCTTTTTCAGTCCGTTTTGTTGCTGTTGTTGTTGTTATTCATTAGATAAACATATCAAGTCATATTATAAACAAATTAAATTTATATGTTATTTTTTTCGGGTAACATTTTCACGAGTTTTTTTTTTCTATCGCTTTTTCTTTTGTTGGCTGCTCCAAAGTTTTTGGGGTTTCTGTGTATACTACTATGTTGCAAGTACGAGTGGCAGCGACATACATACGTACATGCGTCTGAAAAACACACGGTCCGACCGACGTTCATTTGGAAACATCTTCAAACTTTGTTTGCTCGGAATGTAATTGGGGGGTTTGGTGTTGGAGCAGCAGAAAAATTCATGAGGTGATAATAGGGCGACGAAAAACCAAAAGAAACTTTGGAAAAAATTTAATACAGGAATGCGAGTAAGTCGGATAAAATGTGATCAGTTGATACAAAATACCACACTGTTGATGTTTATATGGGTATAAAATATGTATTGAAAATAATGTTGTGCGAAGAAAAGTTTTGAAAACATTCTGCACGGAATTTTTGGAAAAAAATATTTTTTAGCTTGGAGTGGTGATATTCGTTAAAGAAATGGCAATAATTCCGCCATTTGAAACTAATGAAATCAATATACTAATAATGCAGTTTGAACAGGGGTTGGGACATAAAAAACGGAATGCTCGAACGAGTCATCCAAAATTGAACCCTCAGAATGGACACCCTGACGCGTAGTTGCGGCCATCATTTGAAGGAAATTATTTTTAAAAAAAGTGTCATAAACTTATAATGCCCTTTCGAACAAAAAAGATTCCACACTTAATTTAAATTTTTTTGTATTTCTTTTTATTTTAAAAAAATACTTTATATTGCAGACCAGTTATATCCAACCGAATTTTCATCAGTATTTTAGTAATGATTGCAATGGAAATTCATTCTTGTCTACAGGAACATCTGTAAGTCTAATCGTTATCTAACAGATTTGTTCTGTTTGTGTACGAAACTTAATTTATGTAAATAATAAATAAACTGAAATCTTAGACTAATTTCGAAATCAATATAATAATAATGTCCGCCGGGATGGTATACTACTTTGTTTTGCCGCCATTTTGGTAAACTTTAGTCTTGACAGTTCATATTTGGCAGTCGTGAAGTAGAGACGTGGCAAATTTATTATGGAAAAATATCAAAATCAATCATCGATTACTGTGACGATGAGAATGTTACGTGAAATTTTTGGGAGAAACAACGTGCCAACAAAACGCACTATTTATTGTGTAGTGAATGATTTCGAAGAAAGAGGGTCTGTAGCTGATAGGCCCAAGCATGGATCAAAACGTACGGCAAGATCGGCTCAAAACATTACTGCTGCTCAAGAAAGAATTCAAAACAATCCATCAACCTCCATTCGACGCCGTGCTGAATGAAATGAAAAATGTTCTTAAAGGGCTCAAGTTTATGAGAAGGACAATTATTTGATATTGTATTCCATACATAATTGCCGACATTAAATAAAACATTTATCAATATAAGATCCATTCTCTTTTGTTTAATCAAAAATTAAAAACAAAGTAGCAAACTTCCCGACGGACACCCTGTATATTATTGAAGGTCGTAAAATTCTTAGACGATCTTGTCCGGCCGTAAGTCTGTGGAAATCACGATAGGTCAAGACTAGGTTTTATAGCGGCAGAAGGTTTTATAGTCAACTTTAGTTAATGTGGGGGACTGCTGATCACGACTCTGGCCTCAGATTTGCCAGATTTTCTTTAGGAGATATTCACATAAACCGTTATTTCAGGTATTTTGAACAAAAGGACCCCAAACTGCTTTGTCAACCGATTTTTAAAACCTTTAAAGCGGTGTTTAGAGGGAAAATTACCTTTCCAACGATATGCTTTTATTGCGGATAAGTGTTGTTAAAGATATAGGCAAAATTCTACAGAATTGCGAATTTTTGTAACAAAAAATTACTCTGAGCGGCATAAATTTGTTTGATTCTTCACCATTGCTGTATTTTCATAATAACTCGATTATAGCGTTATAAGATCTGCGCCCGAATAATCTTTTCAATCCGATTTAATTTGACTGAGTTATTCAAGATTTAATTAGAAAGTTGTTCACTTCCCAGTCTTCACATATTTTTATATGAAGTGTAGTAGGCTTTTCACAAAATTATCATACAAAGTGGACAGGTACGTTCAGTAAGCTCTGAAAAATAGGTGGTTTTGTTAGTTGGAATTGGGGAGGGGGATGTAATTCATGTCAGCGAAAGTGTATATCTTGTTCCGTCCTTTCGACAAGTTATATTTCGTCTGCATTTGCGAGAAGGCAGATTTCGTCCATTTACAGTCACAAAGAACGCTATCGGGGTCGCAGCATACGGACGGACGGTTATGGATATCATAGAATATTACGGATATCATAGAATATTACGAGAAACAATAACATATCGTCGTAGTTCATTCACAGCATACATTTTTAATTTTTTTATTGTCGCTTTTAGTAGTCCTATTAGTCAGGCATGTAACCACTAAATCCTTTTGCGATATCTTTATAGGTTCAAGATTTAGAAAAAGTCCTATGGGCATTTCTTTATAGAAATTATCACTAAATTTTTGTAGAAAGCCCATGTGTTTTTCTTCACATAGGCCTTTTCAATTTACAAATACATAATTCTGGTTGTCTTTGTATGTGAGCTAAACTAAATCATGGGCCAATATGGTGCAGATCCTTAACATTTAATTGCCATTTAATAGAACTACTTAGTACTAAATTTGTTTACAGATCAGATTCAGATTCCGTCAGGACCTAAAATCGGGAAGGGCAATTGTATTGTCCAATTGGACAATTGTTTCCATGCCCTGAAACTACTTCGGACGAATATTGTGACCGATATCGTGCTTACAACAGACACACTGGCGGACGGTCACACACAGCTAATGCGTCTTAAAATTGTACGCTGATCAAAAACATATGTACTTTATATATTATCAGATCAATCTTTCGAGTTGTACCAAACGAAACGCCAAATTTGGTACACCCGCATCCTATGGTGGAGAATATATCGGGTGATTCAAATCAAGTGTGAAATTTTTGTTTTTCATTTAAAAGGACATTTTATGCCATTTATGTTAACCGCGACTAAGTCTCAACGTGTCCATTCGAAAGGTCCAATTTTGGATGACTCGTTCGAGCATTTCGACCGGTATGACGAGAAAAAAGTCTAAACTCGTGAAATCACACGATCTAGGCGGCCAACTCACCGGTCAAATACGTGAAATTAGCTGCTCTTTGAAATGACCTCGTAATAAATCCATTGCTTGAGCAGCTGTATGGCAAGTGGCTTCGTTCTGTTCAAACCAAATACCATCAAGATTACGCGGCTTCAATTTCTGGTAGAAAAAAGTCCGATATGAAGGCGCGATAGCGAGCACCATTCACGGTTACGTTCCGGCCATCATCATTTTTGAAAAAATATGGACAGATGATTTCACCATCCCATTAAATGCACCCAACCATGGTTTGGTTGCCTCCGTGCCTGTACAGTTCTTGAACCTCTTCTGGTTGCTCTTCAGCCCTAATGCGGATATTTTATTTATTGACGTTGCCGTTGAGTCAGAAAGGGGCCTCATCACTGAGTAAACCGTTGTTCGAAAACAACTGATCTTCTCGTTTCTCATTTCCATTTTTCATTTGCACAATTTGGAGACGTTGTTACGGTGTTAGTCTTCCTATGATAAAATGGCAAACAATACTGAAAAGGAAAAAAATAAATCACGCGTAAACTCTGAAAAAAAACCCTATGGAAAAAATACCTCAGATGTTTCACCCTATATAAAGGCCTATGTGGAAAATGGTCATTTTTTATTTTAATACTGAAAAGGCTAAAAGGGCCTATGTGACATTTTTGTATATATCGTTGTACCACACAAATCGCGACTTAAATTTTATTTTGTTTTTAGTTAAACGTGGCAAATCTTGATACGAATCGACTGCAATTATTAAGTTTTTTAGCTCTCCTATAAAGTATCGGAAAACACGTAGGGCCTTCTGCTGAAAACACCGACGGTATATACTTTACTAGATGAACCCGGCCCGCTTTGCAGGTTCCAAGTAATCCTTTGATGTACCGCTTCATGACTTCAATTGATTTCACTGCGTGAATTTATGGATTCTTAATCGTCACTGTAAATGCATTTTGAACCTAAATAAATTAAACTCCCTACATTAGCATTTGTGTCGTGATTATCTGTAATTGTTATATCGCGCTCCTTTACTGCTTCATCCCGTTTTGGGTTTTTGCATTTTTTTTGACAATTGGCCTTCTACATCTTTAGTGGCAATTGCAGATGGGCCAATAGCCAGAGGGATCCAAAATTGTGCACAAATCAAACCCACAATCAATGAGTGTTTTGTCTGTTTCAAAGTACATTGAACCCATTTTTATTGTTGACCCAATTACCGACTGAATGCACCGTGCAAAAGGGTGATTAAGCACAAACTCCTTTGTCGAAATTACTACTCTTTGTTTATTTCTATTTAGGTCTTGAATTTTTATTTTACTTCTTTCCAAGGCAAGCCTGTAGGTATCATGGGAAGGGGTGGAGTCGGGACATCGGTTCCTTCCTGCCTCTTATAATCTGAAAGATATGGTCGTTTTAAATGTTGAGGTGTGAGCCACGCCCCAACTTCCAAACTTGATTCCAAGAGCCTGGTCGTATCTCTCGACCAAGTGTAAAATACTGTGAATATTTCAGGATAATCCGACTATTATTATGGCCGTCTTAAAGGGTTTTTAAAAAATGGCGTGGCCCGCCCACTTTTGCAGAAATTTATTAAAAATCTTATAAGTATTTGTAACAAACCTCAAATTCCATCTGTAATAGTCACATATTGACATACGTGGGCGGGACCGCTCCCATTTTCCCAACCCCAATTGCAAATAGCAAGTGCATATGTACGTGGGTTGCTATATATACTTCTGGCCTAGGCAACACTATGTGTTGCCTTGCTTATCTGCCATTTCCATTAGAAAGTTTGTCATTTTTTAGCATAAACATACTCAAAACGTTTTGAAGTACGATTATTATTTGTGTTGCTTACAGTGACCTGAAAAAATCAATTTGGCAAAAAAATGGAATTAACTCGTGAACATTTTCGTGGATAATCACGACAAGAGTGCATCGAGGAACTTGAATCTTTGCATGGCGGTGAAGAACTATCCAATAGCACTGTGAAAAACTGGTTTAATGAAGTCAATCGTGGCCGACGCCCGCTCAAAGACGAAGGTCGACCAAAAACGGCTGTACACTGATGCCGTGCGTGTACTGAAAATGCAAGATCGTCATGTGACATACCGTGAGATAGAGGCATCCTTGGGCATTTCTTCCACCAGCATACATTCGATATTGCATGAACAACACCTGGCCGTAAAAAAAGTTTGTTCTCGTTGGCAATCGCTCAAAAAAGGCTCGTGTCGATTGGTGCAAAGAAATTTTGAAAAAATACGATCGCGGTGCTTTTAATGAGTTTATAAATCGTCACAAGTGACGAATCATGGATCTATGCGTATGAGCCCGAAACATATAAGCAATCGACCGTGTGGGTCTTCGAAGACGAGCCAAATCCAACGAAAGTTGTTCGTGGAGGAAGCACTTCGAAGGAAATGGTCGCCTGTTTCTTCGACAAAACTGGTCATGTTGCGACCGTTCCGCTTGAGCAACGTAGGACGGTCATTTCTGAGTGGGACACCACAATTTGTTTGCCTGAAGTCCTGGGAGAAATTCGAAAAACGAACAAGAGAAGACGAATCATTGTGCACCATGACAATGTGAGCTCTCACACATCGGCTCAAATCAGCGCCTTTTTAACCGGCCAAAACGTCGAATTAATGGGTTCTATTAGTTCTACTGATAGAAATCTTGGGGTACACTCAGATTTCATTCGTTTAGCAAAAACAAATTGATTATAAAGGCGAGTCTGTTCTTTGCTTGCACTTGTAATAAAAAACTAATTTAACTTTGAACTCTGTGGTCCGAACCATTTACCTGAAAATAAATGAAATATCGATGTCATAAGTACTTTTTTGTACATACAGAGAAAAAATTCAGCTGCAAATTAGGTTCGAGAAACCATAAGATGATAGCCCAAACAACAATTCATCAGCGATGAACTGACAATTTTTTTTTAAAAAATATCTGAAACCTGATGCTTTATTCTGATATAAAATTGATTCAAAAGTTTTTATTGGGCGTTGTTGTTCAATTATTTGACTTTGATTAAAAACTTCAACAACTCAGCAAAAATATTACAAGCCCTAATCTTAGCTTTCGTAACTTAAATCTCTTGGCTTGTTCTTCTTTTCTCTTAATCCATAGCATTAGAATACAATTGAAATATTTTTCTCTGAATGTTAAGCAGAAATGTACCCTACCGCAGGGTACATAAGCTTCAGCGCGAACTTATACGCTTATCCGAACTTATCGGCGTTTCTACCGAACATATTGTCCTCTTATTTATCTGGACAATGCATATGATTCTCCCTCTACTTATTAAAAACATGCCATACCAAACTCAACTTTAGATCACATTATGGGAATTAGTTTATGAATTCGCTTTTGAAAAAAAAACTTCAAACGTTGTATATCCTCCCATGCTAATATCCAACAAGGGTCGTTCATAAATACAAAATGCACGCACAAGTCATATGATAAGTTGATTGGAGACCAAGCCAAAAACTGCAATTCATTAGTCTTTCTTTTTCCATTTTTTCTGTACAAGGGGAAAAAATATCACATCTTTTTATGATTTTATTTCATCTTTGCCAGATATGCAGCTTACTTATGGTTGTTGTTGTCCAGACCGCTTTCGAGTGTTCATCTAAAACTCTAATAAAACATGCGAACATAATGAAGCAGCCAAAGTGTCCACCCATTTTCTTGAGCCACGGACTACGTCGGTACGTTTGGCTGTAGTTGGCAGAGTAGTTCAAAGTCGCCAAAATCAAAATCACATGGTCCGGGCATTATTGTCTTGCTCCGCAGCAGCAGCGACAGCATCGGCCATTGAGGGTAAATAGCCGACGACCAAGGTTCTTTTCGTGAAGTTGGCGCAAAACCGAAAATCGCATGTTGACCACTTTTTATAGCCTACAAAGGGCAACACCCACTCTTGTCTTCTGCAGGAGTTTGACCAAGTACAATAACATAAAATCGGAATTCGTTAACGGCAATAAACACTCACAAACACACACACACGCGCACACACATTGGCAACCAGGCAAATACACTCGTTCTCTCACACAGATACAAAACGCCATCGTCCACATCATTATCATTTGTATTCGATCATTGGAGACATCACGAGAAAATGTTAATAATGAACGACGATGTGGTGCTATAAGATCATTTTGGAGGAGTCTCCGGCATAATCGTAAACAAAAGCAACGCCGAAAGAATTTCTTGCCATTGAGTCTCAAATGGATGCCGGGCTATACGACAACAACTCCAACAACACATCGACTACAATAAAACAAACTTATTAAAAGTATTAAGCTCTGATTTTTAATGGGGTTTCTTTACTTTTCATTTTCATATCCACTCATATTTTTTTGGGGAAGCGGAGAAACACAGCATCTTTTCTACGGGAGCCCTAATTTGTTTTAGTTCTTTCTCCTCCACCAAAACGAGCAATGCCATGCGAAAAGTCCACAGTGTACATCAGCACAAGGAAATTAATTTGAAAACTATGATAAATCCTTACCACCAGGATATGTTTCGAACCATGCCAACCATGAAAATTGGGCCTATCGCTGGAAATTATTCGAGCCAATTGCACAGACTGCCATAAAAATGTTGACGGCGGCTAAAGAAAATAGTATCGGTAGCGGCTGAAGCCGCAACTTATTTTGAAATGCATATATTACAGACCAGAATAACACAATTTATATATGGACTAGCCAAAACTTTAATAAAACAAAACATGCTACAGGACTGTAGTCGGACAGGGCCTACCTATATTTATGGGTTTTGAGCAAGATCGGATTTCATGTGCAGCTCTCCAAATTTGAAGCAACTGCTCATTGGATTTTGTCGCTAGAAGCATAGGTCATTTGAACGAAATAGGATTCATTATTCGTTTTCTTAAAGTCTGAAATCGGGATGTGCATTTGTATTGCATTACCTCTTTCTTGGCCATTATTTACTCAATGGCAAAGTATAGCGATGTCGGTCGCATTTAACACCACTATAAATGGACAGACGGACATCTCATAGTGAAATCAGTAGCTGGTTGTGAGCTGATCAGATTAAAACTTGAGGTCTACTCCGTTTCTTGTAGGTTTAAACAAAAACATATGAAATGCGTACAAAAATTTAGTTCTAAGCAAATATTTTTTAAAGAAGTTTATATTTTCGCGTTTAAACAGTTGAATCATTGTTTTCTAACTTTAAGTGATTACTGCCAGAAATTGTTCATTTTCGTTTTAGAGATTTCATTATTTCTGCGAAAAGAGCCTCGATTTCTATAGTTTGGCACTTTTCTGTCTGTTAAATATCAGCTCAGTCCATACATGCAGAGAAAAGATATGGTTAGACTATGATCACCGCAACAATAATATGTTCTCTACAATAAAAGCATGTTCGTCGCCACCATAGTATTGTTTTTTGAATTTCATTTTGACAACAGTATGATTGCGGCAATATTAATATTGTTGAAATGTAACAATAGTATTATTGCCAAATTTGGAAATGAAAATATGGAAAATAGCAACCATATAAACATGGTTGATGTAACAAAAGATTTGTTGTTTAAAATTTAAATTTAAACAATAAAGTGATTACGGTAATCATACAGTATGGTTGCAACTATGAACATAGCAAAACAGGTTTTATAGAGCATACATGTATGTGTGTGCGTATGATTTGTTTAATATACCAAAAAAAACATACACGTTACAGTGCATGGTTGTTGTTCATTATAAAAAACAACAACAATTTTTAGTTGTAGTTCGAGGGATTTTTATTGTGTTTACTTTGTTCAGTGAAATACTCTAATACCGACTGGTTCTAGTTTATTTAAAATCTGCCTGCGCTTAAGTATATAGCCATTGATCATGGTTTAATCATATTCGTTACTTGGGGTCTAGGGATGGTAACACCCAATCCTAATAAATAATTTTGGGTATCATAGTATGGTTGATTGAAAAATACTATGGTTGTGAGGATCATACTATGGTTGTATAAGAAAAAAACTATGGTTGTGAGGATCATACTATTGTTGTGAAGATCATAGTATGGTTGAGTGTGAATCATACTATTGTTGTGGAGATTAAAGTATGGTTGAGTGTGAATCATACTATGGTTGTGAGGATCATACTATGGTTGTATGAGAAAAATACTATGGTTGTGAGGACCATAATATGGTTGTAGAGATAATAGTATGGTTAAGTGTGAATCATACTATTGTTCTAAAGATCATAGTATGGTGTGAATCATACTATTGTTGAGTGTGAATCATACTATTGTTCAGGATCATAATATTGTTGTGCCACAACCATATACCCAATAATAGCATGATCCTCTTCAAATATTGTCACCCCAACCACTTTTTTTCTGCGTGTAAAGTATGCTGAAGACTATATACCGTTCTGCTTCCTTCAGCGGCTTAAACTAGTCCGCGACGGAGTCAAGCCGGCTTTAGGTCACGCGACTTGGGCCTCTGTTGATAATAGAATGTCCCCAAAGGGGCAGATTTTTAGTAGGTCTTAAAATTTTTGTATGTCCCAATGTAATAGAAAAAAGGACACCACTGCTATATTTAAAGAAAGAAGCACCACTGTCTGGAGCTCGAGCAAGATCGGACTAATTACGATAGAGTTAATTTTTTTTCGCTCATAACCCACCATACAAAATTTAAGCGTATTTAATTTGTGGTTTCTAGATCTGCAGGACTTTAAATCAGAAGGGACCTTTGTGTGGGGGCTATTCGAAAACATGGACCAATATGGTCCACTGTTACAGGGCATGGGTGTTGGTCGCTCGTAACACTCTAGGCGAAATTTGGTAGGAATAGAATGTACAGAGTACATTATGGGTCGCTTATAACGTACCACGCAAAATATGGGGGTGATCAGATGTAGTTTTTGTCTTCCAGAGCTGCAGAATTTACGATCAGGGACCTTTGTGTGGAACATATAACAATTTTCCACAGATATGTGTTAGTCACTTCTAGTGCTTCATGAGAAATTTGGTAGGGACCGGGTGTAAAATGTGGCTGTATATGCTAAAATGTGGAAGGATTTTTGTATGGGGGCTATACGAAAATAGGGACCAATTTGGTCCAGTTTCAACAGGGTTAATTACTGGTCGCTCATAAAGCACCATGTAAAATGGGGGCGTGATCGGGTATACTTTGTAGGGACATAAGTACTGTTACAACATTGAACATACCCATTTAAATAGTAGAACTGAACTTATCCCGTTAATGTCATATGGGTTTTGAAAGCTAACCACAAGTAGCGAAAGGCTGTATCGGGATTTTAAAATTGTTTCAACTTTCATCATGGAGTGGTCAGAACCGTATCGCTGTAATAGCGCTTTTCAAGTGTGAAATAAAAAAGCGATATTTTCAAAACGCTCCGGCCACTAGGGATTAGCCGCATATTCGTCTACCGATGCATAAAACTGTTTGAGGAGACTGGAGATGTAAAAGACCGCCACCGCTCGGGCCACCCACGCTCTGTTCAAACATCGCGTGTCATCCAAGCCGTTAAATCAAGAATTCACAGAAATCCGGTCTGAAAACAGGAAATCATGGCCGGTATGATAAATATCACGCAAAAGTCCATGAGTCGAATCATTAAAAAAGACTTGGGACTTGGGGCTTTCAAACGAGGTACCGGACATTTAATGACTGCAGCTTTAAAAAAATAGGATTGAAAAATGCAAACGACTTTTGGTGAAGCACACTGATAACTTGCACAGAAAAATTTTGTTCACCAATGAAAAATTTTTTACCGTTCAGGAAAAATTTAACAAGCAAAATGATAGAGTGTATGCGCGGTCATTTAATGAGGTATCTGAACTGATCCCAAGGGTGGAAAAGGGTCATCAGTCATGGTTTGGTGGGGTGTCTTTTACGATGGGCATTTGCATTTCTGCGAACAAGGAGTCAAAACATCGGCCAAAGTTTACCAAGAAACCGTTCTGGAAGCTGTTGGGAAGCCTTTTAACAATTCCCTGTTCCAAAACCTGCCATGAGTTTTGCAGCAGGATTCTGCGCCTTCCCATAAGGCTAAAACGTCCCAGGCCTGGCTTCGAAACAATTTGCCAGCGTTCATTTCCTCTGAAGAATGGCCCTCAGGCAGTCCAGATTTAAACCCATTGGATTACAAACTGTAGACGGTTTTAGAGGACAAGGTCTGTCACAAAAGATACCCCAACATTATATCTCTAAAGACTGCTTTGGTTCGAGCTGTGGCCAATTTTCCAATGGGCAAGGTTCGTGCAGCTATTGACGATTGGCCAGTGCGACTTAAGGCGTGTGTAAAGGCAAAAGGCGGACATTTCGAATAAGTAGATTCTTTTTGGATACAATATACGTCAATAAATATATTAAAAAATATTTGGTCCAAAAACATTCAGTACTTTTTATTTTACAGCATAAAACGTGTGTAACAGTATTTTTGTCCCTACTAAGTAATTTGTGGTTTCTAGAGCTGGAGGGAGGACCTCAAATCGTAAGGGGATTCGGTTGTAAAATATGGCTGCATATTCTAAAATGAACTCTTGTTTGGAGGCTTTACGAAAATAAGGACTTTTATGGTCCAGTTTTGTCACATTTAATTAATGGTCGCTCATAACGTACCGTGCGAAATGGGGCCGTGATCAAGTATAATTTGTGGCTTCCAGAACTGGAGGACCTCAAATCGGGAGGGATGTTTGGTTGTAGGTTCTAAAACCGGAAAAACCCTATGCAAGATACGAGTATGAAAAAATGGGCTAACGTGGACCAATTTACATTGGGTTCGTCCTTGTCGTCAACGTACCAAGTTTTATCGAAATTGGTTTATAATTCCGACCTGTGGTTTGATTACAACGACAGATGAACAGACGGACGGACATCGCTCAATGGAATCAGATAGTGATTTCGAGTCGATCGGTAAACTTAACATATGGTCTATCTCCAATTCTTTAAATATGTTGCAAACATCAGCACTAAGTCCTCATAAAAGAAGAAATTACGTTATTTTAGTGATGAGATGACCTAAATATTTTCTAATGGAATATATATTTTTTAGAACATTTAAACACCCTATCTCTAAGTCTTGTGTATTCATTACGCCCTTTACTAGAATATTCTTCAAATATAATGCCCTGTTAATTTTCAGGGGTCGTCGGATTTAAATTCGTTTGACCTTCATATTTTAACGACCAACTAGCGGAAAATTCGAGAGTTCGGCCAGGTCGAAGCTATTATACTCTACTCTGTATTATACTCTACTCTGTATTTCAGTATAGCACTGGCTATATTAAAGGATATGGTTTTTTTGTGGTGGTTTCATGATTGACCTACTACTTTTCGAGACCCTGTGGACTTTTGGTCCATGAGACAGGCCGCCCATTCGAAAAATGTATGATATATTCAGATTCATGAGGACATTTTATTTCCTTCCTTCTTCTCCAGCTCCAAGGCATCATAAGGATGTCTTAACATTAAATGGCCCATATACGAGAATACAACTGGTTGATTAGTAAATTTATTGTGATGTTTTCTGTTGAAAATTAGTTTAGTTTTTGAGTGTGTTTGCCTGCTGCCAATTTCGTTTTCATTTGCAGTTCTGTTTCGAATTCATTGTAACTTTTTGCCATAAAATGAAATATTATGGGAACAAAGCTCAAAGAAAAATATTAAAACGAATATTTTTGAAGGGCTCACCCATGTTTCATTCACACACAACTAATTTTCTGTGTATTTTTTTCGTTTAAACTTTTGTTGGCATTGAGTTTGACTTGAAATCAAAGAAACTTTCAAACACTTGCAAACCAAGACAAAAGGATATTCATTTTAGATTCACAGACAGACACAAATTAGTTATTTATTATAAAAACCCAAAAACGTCTGCCGTTTGTGAGTTTCATATTTGCATTCGTCCATGAGTTTAAGAATTTATTTGCCCGCTCTTGGCAAAGGAGTATGAATTTGCCACCTGTCAGTGTTGTTTGTGTGCCGGCCCATAAATTGTCATTTTTGTTGGAGCCATAAACTTTTGCTATTAGTGCCTTGATATACGAGCACAAAGTTATAAAGGGATATAAGTAACTGTAAAGATTGAGGTCCAATTTCTGGAGAATGCTTTTGCTTTGTGAACCTGAAATATTTTAAATAAAAACTATAAACTTTAATTTTGTATTTAATGTATTTTTAAATAATTTTTAACTTAACCCAATTCTATTAAATAATATTGGGGATCATAGTATATTTGTGTGTGATCATACTATGGTTGTAGGGATCATAACATGGTTACGTGTGAATCATACTATGGTTGTGAGGATCATACTTTGATAATATGTGCAACATTGTATGGTTGTGGGAATCCCAGTATGGTTATGTGTACATCGTACTATTGTTGTGAGGATCAAAGTTTGGTTGTGAGGCTCATAGTATGGTTGTATTTTTATCATACTATTATTGTGAGGATCATAATATTGTTGTACCACAACCTCACATCCAACAATAGTATTATCCTCTTCGAATATTGTCACCACAACCATACTTTTTTTCTGCGTGTGAAGATTATGCAAACTATGATGAATACGATGATAGTGTATGAGATTATCCGTTGCTTCTGAATATTACATATACAAATCTTTATTAACGTCCCACTTACATTTGAATGTACAAAAGTGCAATTATGCAAGTGGTGATGCATAATGCAAATAACTTGACTTGATGTGCTGTGCTGTGAAATGGTCAAAATCCTAAATGTTTATCATGGATTATTTTCTTGGTATTTATAACTTGGTATAATCTTTCTTTAAAAGCCCTTTTGGACAACTCACTCAAATTGCTAAAGAAGCTAGGCTTATAACTAGTGAGCAAGTAAGGTTGTTTTCCAGGATTTGCAATTGAAATTTCTTGTGCACTCCTCTACGTTTTGGGCAAATACTGCAGTGCGATTGCTTTGCTAGAAAGATTTTTAAGGGAGTTATTTCTTTTATTATTCAGGCCACACGAATATTTAGTCTTTAGAATGTTTACTATAGTTTTCATGGTTTTTTCAGACACAGCCTCAGACTAAAAGTTTTGTAGGTGTGTTATCACCTATCATCTAAAAATTGTAGTATTAATTAAAAAACATTGTATTTGTACGAAACTGGCAGACGAAAAAATAAGGGTAGTGGTGGGTCGACAAAATAAACACGTAAATGGTATTAAGGTATCGTTTGACGTCATCGACGAATAACGTAGACCTAATGGTTTGAAATTTGCCAACTCCTTACTGACATATTACTATGATCGGCCGCTGCATATATCAGCAGGAAGCTGCGTATATTTAACGAGAATTGCCAGCAGTAGATAACCTACACCGGACATAGTCTACACAATAAAAAACTGCTCGCACAAATTCAAGGCTTAATCGTTATTTAGTTGAAAAAAAAATGGTCAACCATACCTGGTCCTTCTAAAAAGCAGTAGTTTGTAGAGCAGAAACGTGCCATGCATGGCTTTTATACAAATAACAATACATAGATTGGTAGCTTCTTGCGAAGAATGCGAAATTAAAGAAGAATCGAATTTTATGGCTTGTGCAGTGGACCCCTTTGCACTAAGTGGCCCATTTTCTAACTTACTGAATTTCCTCAACATCCCATTAAAACAAACGGAAAATCCTTTTTTTTGAATTCATTGAACTGCGCAACAATTAAATCTTATACTCAGTGACCTAGATCTACTTTTAAACGGCTTACGCGTTGTACAGAAAATCTTATAAATGGTTTTACGAGGTAAAACCCCGCCAAGGAATAGTTTTTTTTAGATATTCTTCCACAGCTATCATATTTTAAGTAGTTATTTTTAATGCAATTAACATCACATGTTCATATATATTATTTTGCATGCCATTTAAGTTTACATGCCCACATTCGCAAACAAGTATTTTAAACCTGAGGTTATTCTTTGGCCCTATAATCGTCTGTACTCACATTCCATGATAAAGGCTAAAAATTTCATTGTAACGCTTGGATTTATTCTCTTGTCGAATCACACATAGTAATCCTATCGGGCGCAATTTTTTGAAAAACATGAAATTACTTTGAGGCCGCGTTGTTGCACTTGCAGCGTGTCCATCTCGGCGGCAATTCATACATTGTAATTTCAGAGCATCACGGCTGATTGTTGAAGGAGGCTTCTGAGCCACCACTAGCCGATGAGTTTTTCATTTATGACAAACAGCTCATTATATTCGGTACACAAATTATTGAAAATCGAACAAAGAATCTTCATCACTTTTTTGTTTTGTTTTGTAGCCTCAAGTTGAAGTTAGATCTCAAGCTGCTGATGTGTGGGGGACATAAAATTACACAGTGTACAAGAGTACACGCAGTAAGAGCTGAAAAGTGCATCTATCCAACGATTCATCCAATGTAATGGTGCTGGCGGTGGCGGTGGTGGCAGTGCACTCGCAAGATGTTATGTAGCAATTGTCCGTGATATCCACCAACATACTCGTATTAACTATGATGACAGTGAGACCAGAGTAGACATTAAGATCAACAACAACCACAGCAGCAACAACAGACAGCATTCGCATCCTCGTCATCGTCAGTATCAGCAGGAACTATGCGAAATTTCTGTGAAAATTGCTTTCAAATTGTTGCCGCCATATCCGTGCCGCATAGCCCTCGTACACATATAATGTGACTCCTATAATGCCACAGCAGCAGCATCTCTCCGCATCGGCAGCAGCGACAACCGAATCATGGGTGTAGCTATGTCGCAGATGAAAAATAAATTCTCGATACTGTTGTGGTTGGCGAAATACTTATGTTGGCCTTTACTCTGGATACGTTTGGCTGTTTTCTTGCCTTGAGGCCTATAATTAAGATAGTCAGTCTCCGTGAAACCAATTTTCTGTCCTTTAAATAAAAAAAATGAACAGCGCTTGCAGGTCCAGTAGTATGCTAGAGATGATGCTCCCGCTCGCACTGCTGCTGACAATGATGATGCTAGTTGCTGGTGGTGGTGGCGTTGGTGAGTGAATCACTTCTTAATTTTTGGTTGTTTTGTGTGATTTGAGCCCATCCATGTCTTTAAGCCCAGCCACCAGGCGAAGGAGGAGGCAGAAGATCATCCCGTAGTTTAATACGTTTGCTACACATGTCCTTCTGTATCAACCAAACACGTCTCCTTGCAAAGAGCCAGGTAAAAGAAGCAAAAAACGTGTATGATTACTGCAATTCACCCAGTGATTTCGTTTCGATTGACGGTGACGATGTTGTTGCTGGCTTGGTTATGGCTATGGTGGCAGACTTGAGTTGTCGTCTGCAGCCGTAGCCCCAGCCCCAACCCCAGCTGAAGAGATGATCCTTTCACAGATTTTGTGAAATATTTGTTGGGCAACAGCATAAGAGGGCCTATTTTTTTCTTTTCATTCTTGGCCCGTCTCCCCGGTGTTTTTGTCTTTTCTTGCTTCTTTTCTTGGCCTTTTGTTTGTTAACAACAGAGGGAACGAAATCATTCTCTTTGATTCGTCTGAACTGTGTGACACATGGGAGGTACCAATTTTAATGGAATTTCTTTTAGATTGGAGGGTCATTTATTTTGTTTCGCTCCATTCGTTATTTGTCTGCTTCATGTGTGTGAGAATGTCTGTATGTATGTGTTTTTTAATAGTGTCGTATGTTATTTTTTTTTAAAAGGTTTAATGATATTGCAAGTTTTCGACGTTTCTTGTTGTTTATGTGAACGGAAACTAATATTTAAAGGTAATTACCTTTACAAAGACTTGTTTGAATTTAATATTTGACGATACGGATAGGAGCAAATGCCACAAGTCATTGGCGGCCCACTATTGGGAGTTGACAATAAAAATTAAAGATTTAGTCATATTTGGGAAAACTTTCAAAATGAGAGAAGACACTTAAAGAGGTCAAAAGTCACACAGCTATTGTAGAGTTGAAAGCTTTGGAACAAGTACTAGGATTTGTTTTAATACTCGACTACGCGTGAAATCGAAAAAGGCGGTACTCACCGGTCTATTTTTTATGCTTTTTAAGAAAACATTATTTTTTCTATTTGATGTAATGGATAATAGGTTAGTTCAGATAACGGGCAGATCCTACTCAGAAAAAAAAAACTGTCAATTTTGATTAAAAAATGGTGTGATAAAGAAATTTAAACAATCGGCACACAAAACTAAAAAAATGTTAAGGTCTTTAATCAAGTAATACACAGAAAAAAACCTTTAAATTTCAACCAAAAAAGTGGTATATGAATTTTATCAGCACTTAATCAAAAATTACGTAAATATAATAATCTATTAGTTATTGCAATATTTAATGAACGGAAACAACAACAAAGTTATATAATACATACACTGTATCATGTGTGTAGTGGTATGTGTTTTGGGCATGTATGCAGTGCGAGGGATTTTAGTTGTGTTCCGTAAAAAACTCAGATGCCGGCAGTTCTCGTTAAATATGAAACTACCTGCTCTTAAGTATATCGCCGATGAACTTAGTTACACGGGGCCATTGTTGCCATTTTGGACTTGTCCTACCAAATTTGGTAGGTTTTTTTTCATTTGGTAGGATAGTGGGCTAAGTCTTATTTTAATAGGTTTTGCGATAAATATGCATTTATATAAATTAAATTTATAAAGTACTGAACGTATGCCGAGAATTACTGGGATACCAAATGTGTTATTGGTACCTTTATGTAAGCATAATAAGTCTAACATAACAGAAACTGATAATAAGTCTGACGTATTTGCCACTTTTTAGATGGCCGATTTTTCAGACCTCAGGGTAAACATTTAATTAAGCCAAATGAATATAAATAAATGTTTATTCTTAAAAATTTTGCATATATTTTGCTCTCCATATTTCAATGTTTGAAGAGACTAGAATATGGTACTATATGCGTCAACTTCAACGTAAAATACTATACCAAATTTGATCGAAAAAAGAATTTATCTCTAGGTCTTCTATAGCAGTCAACCGATATGACTCATTATCATCTAGTCCGCCATGCCCGACTTTTAATGTTTGGATTTTTTTATACCCTTCACGCAACAGAATATTAAATTTGTCATTCCGTTTGCAGCACTACGAAGCATTAATCGGAGACCCTAAAAAGTATGTAATCTTGATTGTCGTAAAGTTCAGAGACGATCTAGCCATGTCCGTCCGCGTGTTTTCTGAAAGCACGATACCGTTCAAACGGATCAACCTAGTTTTTAGAAATTTTGCATGATGCAAACTTATGGTCACAAGCTGTTTGGGATTGTAAATGGGCGAAATCGGCCCAGGGGGGAAAAGTTTTTACCTTTAAAAAAGATCTAAGCTGCTGAAAGGCTAGGCTTAGGTGGCCTGCATGGTAAAAACCGGCGATTAATATGAAGATATGGGTCCAAATGTTGCTACATTTTTTTCGCTTTATTATCGTATAGTGGAGGGTACATGAGGATCAGAAATTGAATTGTTTTTTAGTTGTATTTTATGTATTTTAGCTCTGTTTTCATAGAACTTAGTGTTTATTGTGATGTTTGTTACTTTTCTTAACTTACGAAAAGTCTGGGACTTTTTTTTTAAAATACACTTTATGCGACACTTTTTCAAAAATAATCCCCTTTTTGAAATTTTTCAACGGTATCCCTGCTGACAAGCAACATTTAGAAATCATTAAAAATTACTACTAAAATTCTGAGTGTTAAGTTGTTTAAGTGTTTTAAAGGATTTTACTACAGCAAAAGTAATTAGACTAAGATGGACGCATCCAGTCAGATTCAGGAAAGTAAAAGAATACAAATAGCTACAATCTCTTTGGCTCGATCAAAAAACTACAAAGGAAATTGTCAGACAAAACGACTGTTGCTACTGATAAGAGACGAAATCTTTGATGGTGAAGTGGCGCTCACCAATACTGCAGACATCCTTGCTTGTAACAAAAAGTCTTTTCGACTGATTTTGAAAGCATTTTACAATTTTCTGTTAATATATGAATTTTTTATCGCCATATTTCATATTGAAAATATTTTCAATCAACGGCATAATTTTTTTTTTTACGGCGATCAATAATATACGACGATCAATAAAATATAAAACAAATTTTTTGTTGCGATCATTATTTTGTGGAGTTGCTAACGGAATATGCCCATTTGTCTATATGTAACGATATAGCTTGTCTGCCATACCACACATAGTTTTCTTTGCATCCAGAATGCATTTTCTACATTATGACTTTGTGAGTAAAATTTGGACATCTAGGATCGATCTTACAGAAAAAAATTGTGTTACTCAATTAAGATCGGTTGAATAAGTATGGAAGCCAAATCAAATCAAAACCGATTTGCTTTAATTTTATTAGCGTCCATTTTAAGTCCAATAATATTACTTCTGGACAATATATATGTGTATATTGTGTAGAAAAAAATTCTAAGCTTATGTTTTCAGTACTTACCAATTAAATAAGAGTCTTAAATGCAGTATCGCTGAAAGCATTAATAACTTTTGTCATGCTCAGAGTCCTCAAGACTATCTTTATCTTCACATTCAGAGGAACTGTAGGCCATCACAAACAGATAACTGCAATGAAATATAAAACAAAAACGCCAATATTTATTTAGTTTTCTTGCCTCTTCAAAAATGTTCATATCTTTTTCCGTTTCTTATAATTTAACAATCTGATTTACTTTTAAAACAACAAAATAAAATATACTCGTAACACACGAAATTTTAAATGATTGTAGTTTTGCAAAGTATGTTTTTATTAAACAATGATGCATTTTATCATAGCAGGATATCTTAACATGTATAGGGTGATCTATCTAGAGGTATTTTTTCGGAACAAGAAAATATAAAAATTCAAATCAAGTGTGGAATCTTTATTGGTAATTTGAAAGGACATTTTATGGCATTTATTTTTTGAATATAATTTCCTTCAAATGTTGGCCGCAACTACGCATCATGGTTTCCATTCTGCTCGTTCGATTATTTCGACCGGTATGGCTTTAATCACACGCGTAATGTTGGCTTCCAGAACCTGAATCGTAGCTGGTTTGTCAGCATAGACTTTGGACTTTACGTAACCTCAAAGAAAAATGTCTAATGATGTGATATCACTCGATCTAGGCGGCCAACTCACCTATCCAAAAAGTGAAATTAGCTGCTTTTCGAAATGACCTCTCAATAGATCCATTGTTTGAGCAGCTGTATGGCTAGTACGGGCTTCAATATCAGGTAGCATCAAGATCGATATCATGGCGCGATAGCGAGCACCATTACGGTTACGTTCTGGACATCATCATTTTTGAAAAAATATGCACTGATGATTCCTCCAGCTTATAAACTGCTCCAAACCGTGGTTTTCTCTCATGAACCTCTTCTCGTTGCTCTTAAGCTCAAATGCGGCAATTTTGTTTATTGACTTTGCCGTTGAGCCAGAAATGGGCCTCATTACTGAACAAAATTTTGGTCGAAAACAGTGGATCTTTCCTTTCAAATCAATTTCACACTTGATTTGATTTTTTTTTTTTTGTTCTGAAAAAATACCTCAGGACGGATCACCCTATATAAGCAATGAAAAGAACGGAGTTCCCAATTTAATCAGATTTCACGCACTGGATGACAAGATATATGGTTTGTAATCTGCACTGATACAGTGCAATTTGTGTGAGAGGTACCAAAAGGGCGTAGCTAGGAATCCTCTGCTCTCTGTTCTTAACTATTGCTTTTAAATTAGGTCGAATAAATATCACTAAGGATAATTCAAGAATACCAAAAGGCGGCATAGTGGTAAAATTTTAAAAGAGGTACCAGGAATGTTGCAATATGACCCATTTTCAGTTTTATAGGCAGTTGTCGAAAAATATTTTAGAGAGTTAAAGTGCTAACCGTCTGCAAAGAATAGCATGGATCAAATGATTTAGAAATTCATAAAACGAACATATTTTTATATAAATAATCCATCTATTAAGAGCACGAAATAATCGAAAATCATGGTTCTAACGCGTGATTCACTTTAAAAAAAAAACACAGAAAATTCAAATTGAATGGGGAATGTTTATTATCATTTGAAAGAACATTCTTTGGCATTTATTTTTGAAGATTCTGTCTATCAAATGTTGGCGGCTACGTCTCAGATGGTCCATCCGTTGAGTCCAACTTTCGATGACTCGTTCGAACATTTTGACTGGTAACTAGCGAATGACACGCGTGATGTTTTGCTCCAAGGCATGAATCGAAGCGGGTTTGACCGCATAAACTTTAGACTTTACCTATCCCCACAGGATAAAGTCTAACGGTGTGATATCACACGATCTAGGTGGCCAATCTACCGGCCCAAAACGTGAAGAAATATGGACCGATGATTCCACCGGCCCACAAACAACACCAAACCGTTGTTTTTTCTGGATGAAGTGGCAGCTCTTGAACCTCTTCTGGTTGCTCTTCGTCCCAAAAGCGGCAATTTTGCTTGTTTACATACCCATTGAGACAGAAATGGGCCTCGTCGCTGAACAATCTTTGGCTCGAACACCTCGGATCTTCTGGAACTTTTCAAGAGCCCATAAAGCGAAGCGATGTCGCTTGGGAACGTCGGGCGGCTGCAGTTCTTGCACAAGCTGTATTTTGTACGCTTTCAATTTTAGATCTCGACGTAAAATGCGCCAAGTCGTTCCACACGTCAGTCCGAGTTGCTGCGAACGGCGCCGAATCGACTCTCCACGGTCTTGGTATACACTCTCTGCTACGGCTGCTTTCTTCACTGCGTTCTGGACGTGGTCTATTCGGTCGAACTTTATCCAATACTGAATGCTGGGTCTCTAGATGGGTGATGGTGTTGCGAATAGTACGCTCAGTAGGCCGATTATGTTGACCATAAGTTGAACGAAGTGCACGAAACACATTCCTCACAGAACCTGAATTTTCGTAATAAAATTAAGCGATTTATAAACGTTTTTGAGGCGTAAGTCTTCCCATGATGAAATGCCAAACAATACTAAACAAAATAACATGACAGCATGACACCACTCTCACGTGAACTGTCAAAAAATGGCTAAATGAGTCAATCTATCGTGAATTTTTGAAATGCAGCAATTTCGAGTCAACAGAATATTGTACATCGGCAGATTTGATTTTTCAGCAATTCCTAAAAATCTTCAAGCCTTTAATTTCACCAAAAAATGGGATGAAACCAATTGCAAATGAAAGTTGGACATTATCGATAAGAAAACCTTTAAGGGTTTTGCATAGTTCACTGCGAGATTTTTTTACACGCATTTGAAGTTGGTGACTTGGTAAAGCTGTCTAACAATAAAAGATCATTGAAAATGCTTATTTATTTTTATTATCCTGGAAAG
Organism: Hydrotaea diabolus; assembly: GCA_963513945.1. Classification (NCBI taxonomy): domain Eukaryota; kingdom Metazoa; phylum Arthropoda; class Insecta; order Diptera; family Muscidae; genus Hydrotaea; species Hydrotaea diabolus. Next base: position 78,162,998 of record OY740718.1, on the reverse strand, counting down.
TTGTGGTATCTTACTGTTTTTGGGCTTGAGATATTAATTTTTACCTAAAGCTCACGCAAAATGGCGCTGTCATACAAACGGTGCTATTTCTTGTAGATTTTCATAGAAAAAACGGTCTTATACAGTAAGTACGAGTATGTAAACTGCTCTATGAAATGCAATGGTTGTCGGCGTTAAACGGTAGGTCCCAGTCAGTGAGTAAAAAAATTATGCGGGGCACAGCTCACTGATTTGAGAAAAGTTTTCCTTTGATCCTTAATAGGATGAACTTAAATAAAAATACATTAAATTAATTTTTTTTTAAATTTCAAATCTATCATGTAAATTTATCTTAAATGACAATTTTGCGCATTGCATGATTTTTGATTCCATTTCAAATCTGATTCTAAAAATTTATCGCTTTAATAATATTCTGAGAGTATAAACCAAAGAGAAATTCAAATAATATAACATAACTCAATACAAAAAGAAAAGTTTAAAGTCTTTTTCGAAGTGTTTCAACAGGTAAGGACGTCGATTATGGAACCAATTTAATAACTATTATGAATGTTATTACGGGTTTCGATATTTGTACTCGGCTTACCAATATCGAAACTAATTCTAAATACAGAATTGACATATCTTTGTAGTTAATGGATTGCAAACAAAAAGCTGTAGCAGCAGCTTTCATAAACTGCTGAGGAAATTAACAGGATAAACAGTTCTTACGAGTTTAAATATAACGATAAAGGAAATACTTTCTGCATTACATCCCCAGGGCACTATGAAGGCACACAAAAGGGGCTGAGAATGACAAGAAACAAATATTTGTTTTATGCAAGAATTGAAATAACATGTACAATATAATTAAATGGAAGGAAATAGTTACAACTTGCAGATAATAAACATCATGCACTGTGTTCTAAGGTTGGTTAATATGTGCATTCGATATTATTGTAGCGAAAGTATGTAAAAAAGGCAATTCTGGAAGCTTGCAGCGACTACGAAATTAAAGCTCGATTGCACTTTATAAAAGGCTTCTAAAGCGTCAGGGCCTCTGATTTTGGTCCATTATATTTGTTTACAGGTAGAACACAATTTCCATATAAATTTAAGTAAACACCGATTTATTAATTTTTTTCGAGATCAACATGACCTTGACTTGGGCCTTTGTCGGTGCTACATAATAGCATAGACCGATATGTTCGTACTCTACCAAGGTTTGCTATTGAACACTTAAAACATTGTATTTTAAATAAATGCTAGATCAGATTTTACATAAAGCTTCCACAGCGATAGGAGCTCAAATCGAGATGGACTTTTGTGAGAGAGCTACAGTCACGAAAAAAAAGCGTTACTAATTGCGTACTCACAATAATCAAAATTTCGGTAAAATTTTTAATGCTATTTTAAATATTTTTGTTTGGAATTATTGCAAATGGAAAGTGTTTCTAAAACTGATAGTCTGGCAACGCCTTAATTTTTAAGACAAGATGGTTTATCGTCGTAAATGGAAAATTTTTACCGTAGGTGCGGACATAAAAATAGTTTAAATGGCAAAATTCACTAATAACCGATTATAATTCAAAAAGAAAAGCTCGCCTTCGTTTTAGCGTCAACAACATCGTTATTATATAAATAGAAACTTTCAAATCATCGACCTACGTGTGTACATGAACATAAGTAAATGTTCTCGTACTGAAAAAACGCCAGTTCGAATGGTTTCCGTGAGTCGCCTGTGTCCTCACTCTACGACTTAATCCTTTGCATATGCAAATCAAGCGATCTTTTATAGAACGATAAATATGTACAGACCTTGTCTGCAGCACACATACTCGTATATGTTACCGAAGAGTAAACCCACAACAACGGCGAAACATGCGTCTACCAGGTGGTGATGTGTGTGCTTCAACTTCGCTGACTTACTTTTTCTTCCCATATAACAAACAACAATAAACCTGATCTAATAGGAAAGTAATTCACTCTTTCAAAAATAATTTTCAAGGATGACAGCTCTTAGCCGGAAAAAAATTTTACTTAGTCTTGATATAAAACTGTAAAATGCATTTTTTTAAAATATCTTACTCACAAAATATGTAATACAAAATCTATGGAGTGTTCCTTCATTCGAAATTTGAAAGATAAATTCCAAACTCAAATTCAGATTGTCTCTTTTCTGGTAATCTGAATTTGAGAAGATCGTAGAATTTTGTATACAATGCGGTAAAAGACAAAAATAATCTATTTGGAAAGCTAGACGGCTTTTATAAACCTTGAACCCTTTCATGTCTTCTGGAGCAGTTAAAACTGAGCAAGAAGTTGAAATTTCTACTATAACTATAACACGCCGATTAGTAGAAAACACTGAATTCGGTAAAACTACCCGAAATGTTCCAAAGATGAAATTAATGCCAGCGACAAAATCGCATATTATTTGGAAATACATATAATACGTCCGATACATGAAAAAAATTGCGAGACGTATCTAATGTAAATTTAATTGGTAATGATGAAAACCGTTGGTTGCGCAGTCTAAAAATAAAAAAAATTGTACCGCAACAAAGACCTATAATGTATGGTTCATATAATGGAAAAAGGAAAGCATGGATAAATACTATAATACCTATTCAGCATGAAAATTTCCCTTATTATAAATATTTCAACTGCACAACGACGCAATACACTCTTCGTGTCATTTAAAAAGATTGGTTGAAACGTAAATGTAAAACATTGTCCTGCAGAATTCCACGATCTAAATCTTAAAGAATAAACTTAAAAAATACTTTACTTACTTAAGTCCCACAACATCCCATTAAGGGACAATGGGGGAACTTTTCTCAAATCGGCGAGCTCGATTCAATTCCCATACTCACTGAGCGAGACATACTGCTTAAAGCCGGCTCCGAGTGGCTAATGAATTTTAAGAGAAGTTTTACATAGCTAAAAAATAAATCTCTTACTCGTAAATTCGCCGGCATTTACGAGGTGAAAACCCGCTGCTGAGAAAATAATTAGACGTTATTACCTGGAGTTGAATCTAGGTTAACTGCACACCAAGTCGGATCAAAAATAAATTAGATAAGAGCCAAGGAAAATGGGCCAATAAAATCCAGAAATAAGGACAAATTATAGATGACATTTATGGATGTCGTAATTGGTGGGAAATTCATTTGCCGGAAGTCGATTCTACACTCGGACTTTACGGGCGATAAACGAATTTAATCTGTGGTGTACTCGTATAATTCAGTCAACTGGTCAATCGATAACAGGTGTGAATTTCTAGAGAAAAAGAAAATCCACACGTCAGAAATAATACGGCGGATGACTGCTGAACACAAACCCTGAAAGATTTGGATACCCTACTTTCACCTTTTAGTTTTGAATGATTTAATTGGCGACTCTTTACGTACACAATAGGTGTTAACCGTCGTTTTTAAGGGTGCAAGGAATGATTGGTCTTCTGCTGTCTTCGACATATCTTGGAAGAACGAAAGAAAAAAAAATATAATTAGAGGTGACAATATTCGAAGAGCATCATACAACAATTGTGGCAACCATAGACAAATTTCTAGTTAATGTCGTAGTATGGTTCTAGTAGCCATATTATTACACACAGAGAAGTGATTCGTTGCCACAACTGAATTTTTTGCCAACCGAATGATTATTAATGCTTGTACTATCATTAGCGACAAAGGATATTGGTTAATGTACTGCAATTGTCAGTAAACGGAGACAATTACAACAATCAATGAGCGATGCGTCGAAAACAGAAAGAAACGTCAAAAAATAATTTATGTAAATATAGTCAAAACATAAATAAAGAAAAACATAAAAGTAAAAGAGTTATAGACATTTCATTTTATCTTTAGGCGTAAAGTTTGTCTCACTAAAAATGGTGTATCTAAGAAACTGATTGAGAAAAATTATTTATTATTTATTTTAAATTGACATATCCTTTTGATAATTTGACCAAAGGTCAAAATCCTTGACCCGCTATGACACACTTCTCTTTGTCTGACCCAGTTGTGAATATTTGAATAAAAAAAACTTTAACAAAAAAAAAACAATCAGTTATAATCAATTGTTTGTAATCATCGTCAACATTTGGCTTCATCAATTAATTGCATGCAAAACTATTGGTCTCCACAACCACGAGTTGTCACAATATTGTTCTGCATTTGTAGGTGAGACCGATCTATTAGTTGAGTGCTCAATACTTTGATCATTTTTACCGTCTTGAGGTATATCGAACCGAATATTCATTACAATTGAAAATATTCAGTGACGGCAACTGAAATTCTTCTTCTACAACGGAATTTTTGTAGTTCCAACCGATTTACAACTGATTTTTTCTCTGTGTGTATCAATAAATGTTTCTACAAAGCGATATTTTGATTCCCACTATCTTATTATGACTACACAAAATAATAGTATGATTCCCACAACAATTATATTATGTCCACGAACATATTTCGTCGCATCGCCAGCCTTACCCTTTACCACTCTGTGAAACAGGGTATTAAGAGAGAGTTTCCTGGCATCTGTTTGCTACTACCAAAAATATTTGAGCTACCACCGCCTTTAAGTGTACTGATGGACAAGATTGGATTCAAGGAGGCCTGTCCGTCCGTCAGCGATTCCCGTTGCCAATGTGGAACAACATTCATGAGATTTGGCAAATTTTTCTATACCAAATTTGTGTGGATTCCAACCACTGTATGGACTCCGATTTGGAGAATACGCAACAATTAAAACTTTTATTCATAAAATGCGAGTATAAACTAATATTGACATGTGGCTGTGATTTCATTTGTGGTGCGTGTTTGTTGCTTCTCTTAACACATCATCCATCCTCTGGAACATTGGGTATTTAGCGCGAAATAATCTTGTTAAAACAATTGAAGCGCACTCATGCAGCAGTAGTTCAGGGATTGCTGCATGTTTGCGGGCTAGCATGAGGCATGCAACATAAACTTTTGTGAGACATTTGGAATTGGAGGCTGGCTGAGAAGAATGCATACATACGGGGCCACATGTGAGTAAAGTGGATATGGATGGCATGGGCGATCGAAAAACAAAACAATATTAGCTGTAGCATGTTTAGCCAACATCGACAGCATCTTCGTCATCTGCATCAGCATCCACATATCAACATCAGACAGCACAATCTGTCGTAACTTCCCGGAATTTCAACACGATTTCATTGAATAGAGCAACAATTACAACTTCAGACAGTGCAGTGCGTAAAAGAGTGTAGTTTAGTTCGAGGGAAATCGAAGTTTGTTGTTTTTTTTTTTTGTTAATGCAACATAAAATCATAAAAATATCGGAAAAAATGCTGACAACAACAAAAAAATGTGATCCCGTTCAAGGGAAACGCAGATGGACAACTTTCGTTCGCAACGTTTAATGAATTCTTAAGAAAACGAAAGTGAAAATCAAAATATACAAAATACACAAACATAAAAAACAAATCCGCTGCAGCACACATAAAATCATATTTTATTTTATAGATTTCCTCTGTTTTACGACAATGAAAATAGGAGTATAAACAAATTCGGTCATAAAAATGCAAGAAATCATTTCGATGCAGGTCACAGTTCAAGTGAATTTCGAAAGGTGGTATCCACGTGCCTGCCGTTCCAAGGCTTTAATGTCAATGCATTTTGCTACAGTCTTCCCCTAAGTTTGGACGATGGTTTCCTTCTCTTGAAATGAGTTAATTGTGTTTTTGTCAATTATTGAGTCATTTTCTTTTTGAATTGGTTTTAAATAGAAGACAATAATCGTTCAAAATTGTTCTTTAATTCACTTTAAGTGCTTTAATCTGATAAAGTCAATTTGCTCAAGTGACGCATTGTCTAAAAGGTTTCGTCTTTCTTCGAAAGGGGAATACATATTCCAAAGTTAAAGGAACACAAAAAGACACAATATACAAACGAACATTCAATTAAATAATTTATTTTATGGTATTTAATTCGTTTGCAGAAAAGTCTGGGTGGTTGCTTTCATTTTGAAGTCAAGTAAAAAGCACGAGTTTGCAAAATTCCGATTTTTTTTATGAATGCTATAGTTGAAGTAAAAGATTCTGATGTTCAAACCCAAATTAGTTGTCCTTCCCAGAGTTTTCAAGAGAGACAGGAGCTCCTTCAAAGACACCAACTTGCTGGAAAATACCCCCGCATACAAACAAAATACTTTTCACCCAGAAGCTGGACAGAAACGAAAGAGGACGAAAAACGATCAACGGCAGAAAGTCTCGATTTCAGAGGAAAAAAATAAAAAACACTCATAGAGAACATATTTGATGCCACAATAGAATTTTTTGCCGACATAATGTTGGTGGTTGTTGATTGTAGATTGGGTACAAGGCAATCTTCAGTAGAGGGAACTGACAAAGTATCGGTATCCCTAACTAATTGAAATGACTATTGGAACTGAATTTTTCTTGTATTAATTATTGTCTCTGAGAATAAGGTTGTCATTGCCAAGAAGATTTTGAACTGGACCAACTGATTGGGTTATATTCTATAAATTCGGTATTCGTTTTGGTAATTTTGGAATGGTAAGAGGTAACAAAAAAATCCGACCAATGCTTCAGAACTTAGCAATTTTACCCTAGTTCCCACCGAACGTCAATTCGAAATTTTTCAAAGCGATGCTATTGCGCCGGCCATCTTAAATGGACATATTTTCATGAAATGAGCCAAGGAAAACCTGTTAAAATTAGTCCAGTCGTGAATGAATCAATAAAACAATGATTCTATAATTATATTCATAAGTTATTTTAAAAACTTGGTTTTTACTTTCGAATATTTTTAAGTTTGTATGCACACAAAGAAAAAATAAGTTGGAAGTCGGTTGGAATTACTAAAATTCCGCTACAAAAAAAAGAATATCGCTTGCGATCATCAAATGTTTATAATCGTAATAGATATTTCGTTCGATAAACCACAAAATGATCAATATGATAATCGTATTGAAGACGCAACTACTTGATCGGTCATACCAATGAAACACATCAAATGTTTTTGAACATTTTGTTGTTGTAACCCAATATTGGTGATGATATCTTAACTTTCGTCATAACCAAAAGCGAAAAAAATCCTATTACAACCGGTTTGAGCAAATCATTTAATAAAATTAATTCAGTTAAAATCTTCCATAATCTTCTCCTCCTTTTCCTCGACTTGGTGCTTCCCATGCTGAAAAGTACTTTCAGTTTTTGGCGCTACGGAAAATTTAAATTTTTTACGTTAAATAAGTTCTCCATGTGGACTTGTAGATCTTTTCTGGAGGATCAGCTTTTTCGTATTTCTAACAATACTTTTGTTACAATTACTGGTGTCACACTCGAGGTACATGCAACATCAATCATTCGGTTAGCAAAACAAAATCGGTCGGTTTTGTTCAACAATATAAAAATGGTTAGTCATAAAATTAAATTTTAGTTTTAAAGTATCGGGAGCAATTTAAAGAGAAAGCTGATGCTAATATATTATTAAAATACCTAAGAAAGAAGGAACTATAAACCTTAATATTTACGGCTGATAAAAGGTTATGGTTAGTATTAAAATCGGGGCTAAGGAAATATAATAAGAAATATATTTCACCATATTGGTCTTATTTTTGACACAGTTTTCTTTTTTAAAAATAGTTGTGATGAAATATTCTTAGATCAATAAAATAATACCTGATTTGGACGTTTGCTTTACAATGATCTCCCTATTGCCTTAGTATGTTAAGAATTAAGAAAATATATTACAATATTTACTGTAAAGATTTAGGGAATATAGGTTGCCGCTAGAAATAAAATGGTTGTTGTTTTGCAATATTATGAAGGTCTGTCCATGGGGAAAATGTTGAGCTAGTAGTAATGTCGCTAAAATATAGTTAAGCCTGTTCCAATATTCTGGAAAATAGTTATTTATTTGTAGCTCAAAAAAAATAAATACCTTTTTTTAGTTTCAAATAGTTTTTTTTTGAGATTTCTCAATATGTTTTCGTCTTAAGCAAAGATTTTGTAGCGGCCTTAAGCCATAAATTATTGCAGGAAAAATATTCTGAATTGGCATAACTAATAAACCGGAATAAATCGTTTATACAAAGAACTCTTCTGTTGTCACCACCGATACTATTTCTTGTATATGGTTGATTCTGAGATTATGGGCCACTTTGTTGTCCTTGGTTGTTTCAAGCGTGAAAAATAAAATATATTATACTTTATTATTTACTATACAATAAATCTTTATAGGACCTTTAAAGTCTTTAAAATTGTTTTTAAAAAAAAATATTTGTTCTTCAAAAAATTTCCCACCAAAGTGTTCAAATATCATTACTCTGGTTGTTCCTAGCACTACTTTCAATTGAAATTTTCTCAATTTTTTACAAAAATATTAATTATTTATTTAATAAAACTAGTCCACAGTAAAAAATAATATTCAATTAATTTTGTTGCTATTAGCGATTATAATTTTTTATTCAATTTATATTTTTATAGATGTTTATTTTCTGTACCTGAAAATACGCAGTATTCCCCTGTAAAATCTAATATTCGCTAAAATTCAAATTCCAAACCAATCCTGATTTCAAGCAACTCAAATAGGTTTGAACATTAGTTGAAGTGGGCGTACATCTAATAGTATTTTCGTCAACAGTGTTATTAAAAAAAAGTAAGTCGTGTTTTGTCACTCGTTACGAACGTTCACACTTAAGTGGGTCATTCCCCTGTGTTGTTTTTTAAAAAGATAACACTATGTAACAAAATTTTGTTTAAGTGAATTTTTTTGCAGTTTCTCATTGGTTATGTCTCTAAACTGAAGAAAAACTTTAACTGATGTCTGGCTAATCGTTTTTTAAGAAATGACATTTTCATGGTACAGATAGATAAGAGTGTGCATAAAAGATTGTTAAACAGCTTAATTTTAATGAAGGTACCATCACTTAGTTGAGAATTAAACCAAAACTTGTTAATCGATTTTATTGAAATGTGGCTAGTTTTATTTGTAACATATTTATGTTAATAACTAAAGATCAAAAAAGAGCATTTGTGACTTTTTTGGTTTTTTATGAATTTTAAGACAAAATTTTTTTTCCAATTTTGCATGAAAAAAAAGTGTAAGAGTAACTTGGAGGTAATGTAGCTGCGGATTCTCGGAGTTTTTACTTAATCAAATCGGACAAACTGTTCTTGAGTTATGCTAAAATGTGTGGTGAAACCTCCATCATTTTTAAAATAGCGGTTTATATACTAAAAAAACATTTAGGTAGAGGAAAGAACACTCATTATATTATATTTATGACCTAATTCATTAGATAAAAGCAAAAAATTCACTTAAACAAACAAAAATATTTTTTTTGTTACGTAGTGTACTTCTTATAGTTTTGCAAGTGTTTTTTGTGTTCATTGCAAGTATAAACCTCGAGCTTAAGTTAATTTTGTAAGGGTAAGTACATAAATAAACATTTCGGGGGTTTTGTAGAAATTCATCATTCCCCTGCCTAAATTTTTCACAGGGGAATGACGATTAACAGATTTTTTCTTTTATAATTTTTACAAAAGAACTGAATTAAAATGAATTTGTTGATTTTAAAGAAAAAATACTATATATTTTCGAAATTGGTCCATAATCTCAGAATCACCCATAGGTACATGAGAATTGGTTGTTTGCTTTAACCACCGGCTGCGGCAACCAATAGTTTTACTGAATTCGGCTGTTAAAACAGACCTATTGGCTGTGAGCACCGTGACATTATTCTACCTGCCATCATATGACGTATGTATCTCGAACCATCTTTCCATCAATATCATAGAATGTTTGTGATTGCAACAAAATTAATTGTTATCCAACCGCATTTTTGTAGTTCGGACCGATTTCTAAATAATATGTTCTCTGTGTGCATTGTCGCTGAACTTTTTTTTAGATAAATGGTTATTAATTGGTGTGGATTGGGGCAAAGATCATCGATCTGTATTCTGTCAAAAATGATTGTGGTATAATTAACACTGTCAGCAAAAAAAAACTCTACCTATCGACTATTTCTAATTCTGTTTGTGTAATCGGATATATTTACGTATCAAATTGTATGCTTTATGCAAAACGACTGGATTTAGAGCATTTTGATTATTATATGCGACGCGCAAAATAGAAAGGGACCTTAGGGTAAAAACCAGTTTTGTTCACGAGAGCCATTTCAAAGATTTAAATACGTGTATCTTTGGTGTACCATCACTTTCATAAAACGCGCATATCTCTAGGAGGGAACACTTTTGGGGCATGGGATCGGTCTCATTCGATACTCACATGTTGTTCACATCAAAAAAATTGATTTTTTTACCCTTAGGTCCCTTTCTCTATGCGCTGTCACACATAAGATATATGGACTTAGAGTGTCTTAGATTCAGCTGTTCTAACGAAGAATAGTTTTTTTTTCCTGCTTCAGTGAAGTATTTGTCTAGTATTCTGCACCAAACAAAAAACATTTTGACACAAGTTGGACTTAAAGCCTTTTCTACAAAAAAAACATTCTACTTAAACGATTTTAGCTGGCTACCGAGGCTTTAAGATTTTACCTCCCTAGTGTTTTTCGTCATAGACTTAATTATATGCCGACAAGCCAAATACGGCTACTGATACATTTCGGAAAAGAGACTATTGATTGGTTTCTGGCTTGGCGGTTTATTTCGGGCAGTGTTTCTATTTCATCTGGAGATATTGGCCAAGAAGCAGTAATATCGGGTAATGACAACAGACATTTTCGGCAATACTTGGACGATATAAGCCTTTGGTGCCAACAAGGCGATAAAAACTGTGTAACACATTTTCCATGCATGTTTCCTCTAACAGCCCTTACACAAAGGTCTTCCCGATTCGCATATCGCCCGCTCCAAAAGCCACAAATTAAATAAATCTTTTTAATATATCGCAAAGTACATTATGGGCATCCGGTAATAATTTCTCCTGATATCGGACTATTTGGGTAACCATCATGCCACGATGCACGGACTTAAGAGCGACAACTAGGGCCATGCTGGCTTTAGAAACTCCTATAACTATCAGAAGGGTCATCCATTAAAAAGGATCTAAGCATCCTCCTCAAAAGAAGGCTGCCGTGGTGTGAGGCTCATTCGTACGACTACCATGTCTGTATATTTTGAAATCTGGGTAAGAACATCAAACAATTTTCACCGGTAGGTTTCCGCCACGTAAATGACGACAACTTTACGACTACTCGTAAGAGATCTATATCTAAGCCATGTAAAAAATCATTTATAAAATGCCGTTCAGAGCTGGCTTTAAACAGTACGTCCCGGTCAGTGATTATACGAATTATAAGTATATCGTGTACACCTCACTGACTTAAGAGAAGTTTCCCTTTGTTTCTTAAAGACATTTTGTGGGAATTGTGTAAGCAACCTCCTCAAAAGAAGGCAGAGAAGAGGTCATTTTTATTCGCTTCAAACCGTGCACTGTTGTCCTCATAGTGAGTGGCTGTTTGTCTGCGTCTGTCTCCTAAGAAGCGGCAGTTTTAATAAGCGTAAAAGAAGGCATATAATTCAGCTTTAAACTCTTTAGTAATGTCCAAAATAAAATCCCACTCTGACATTTTAGCTTCTTTTAATCGCCGAGGACCCAAATACAGCAGCGTCACTTTCAGGCTACAGTAACGACACGGGCTGCAAGTATAGTTGGAGTGACAATATTTGAAGAGCAAAAAGACCTACGAAAAAAATGTCGGTGACCTTTAGAGCATCTCCCCAAAGCCACCAAAATTCTTCCAAAAGGGCTTAAGTGAAAAACCGGCCAAGGAGCTTACGGACCAGCCAACCATAACCGACTTATAACCATTTCTACCGAAGCTCTATTATATTGGTCCATTTTGTACCTTTTTTAACCTTTTACATTAGAAGTCCGGCCGTTATACAGAATACGATCTAACTAATGTGAAGCATAGAGCTTTAAGAGTAACCTTAATCTGTTCCTACAGACATTGGACCATATCGGCATCTGTTTATATTAAACCCCAATCAAATGTGTCCCTCTCGCTCAAGAAGTCACATATTTAGTCTTAGCTTGCTGAAACTGCGGACAAGAGCTCGAATCTTCTGAATAACAGAGTGGAAGTCGGTTCAGTTCGACTTAAAATTTTTTATTTGTGTTTTTATTTTTTTAAGTCGCACGAACTAATCCACATTCTTGACCGTAATATATTATGCAAGCTTATATTCATGACACTGTAAGAGTCGACTGAACCGAACTTGCCAAGGGATAAGTGATCTTACATTAGCTGTCTCTAAACTTAAAATGCGTAGATAAGTCTGCTCGTGACTCCCTGATGCAATCGCTACTAAATCTGCCCTTGACGTTGTTTTTCGGTGTTTTTTTTTTTGTTATTTCCAATATAAACGGTACATACTTTTACTTCCACAAACTATAAAGCTCCACAATAAAGCCAGAGGCTGCCCTTTGCCAATTGTGCGTGCCGGATATAAAGTCTTTTGTTACACTTTCAATGTTAAACAGGCCTACAAATTTCTCATAAAACCTTTTTTTTGCCCCCCCCCCCAAAAAAAACCGTAATATATCGATTTGGATAATTTGGTATACATAATTAAATATTTATAGGGAAAAAAGTTAATAACATCCAGCAGTAAATGTTAACGCAAAAAAATCGGTAACAAACGAAAAAAAAAACAGACACCTAAACAATTTGAAATGCAAATTATATAATGATCCCCTCCGATCAGAAAAGAGAAGAAGAAAAAGTATTTGAAAAGAAATAGGTGCTTCCTGTAAACCGCACAATCAAAAATAATTATAAAACGCACTCATTATGGATGGAACCCACAAAAACGGAGCAGAGCAGGCAGGCGGGCAGAAACGTCTCTTTTGAGATCTCTCAGAAGACGAGAGAAAAAATTATACCAAATTTCGATTATAATTTTCCAATTTCCGTTCAAGGTTTTTGTGTGTGATTTGTATTTGTTTCGCATTTGATCTTAGGCCGCTTTTTTGTCCATACCAAATTTGAGATAATACACAACGAACGAAGACAAAAAAACGTTAATAAATCCCCCAAATTGCTTTCTTATGCGCACGGCGGCATGGACAAATTAGTACAACACTAACAATGGCCAAAACCGAAAAATTTAGAAAACCCAAAACTAAAAACGACACAATCATCATCGTCGCCATAGTCAAATGTAAATGTGTGGAGTCCAACCAATTGATGATGATAATGGGGGTTGCCGTTGTGGTCGACGGGTGTGGTGCCACAGCATTGCCACCAGCAGCAGCAGCCACCGCCACCGCTATTGTCGTCCGTACGCCGCACATCAACATCCATTCATAATTATTGTAGCCGAGAATACAGAATCCAATAATCATTCATTCACATGCATACGCGTACAATACAAAAACGAAAAATTAATAATTTAAATTTATGAAAAACGGAAAGAAGCGCCCCCTTTAACAACAGCAACTGCCACAACAGCAAAAGTAATCCACAAAATACAAACACATTTCGGTTCTTAAAGAATCGGAATCGAAACAACAACAAATGGCCGGCGAAAAGAACTCATTGAAACAGCCACGAACGACAAATAATAATGCCAGCCAACAAGAGGACTGAATACTATCCACTCTTGAACACATTCATACATCCCACCATTCACATGAATGTTTGATTAGTCTAAACCAGACCAAAATGACCAGGCCCGGCCGGGCCAGACAGTCAGACGGACGGAACAACCGGCACACAGACAGACAGACAGACCATAACTGATTTCGGGGGTAAAAGTAAAATAATTTATAGCGTCAAATTCGAAATGCGTTTTTGGCGGTCATCTTTTGGCCCCGCTCTTCATTTGCTCCTGCTTGGACGAGCAGAGAGTTCATCCATATGTTTTCATTATGACTTCTTAACATTTCATAATTTGTTCATTTTCCGTTTTGCCCTTTTGTTTGGTATTGTTTAGCAATTTTGTGGTTTCATTGTTTGGCGCTTTCATTTGTCTGAGTTTCATTAAAATATTTCATTTGTCTGTGGACCAAATTACAACGCAGCCTTGTAAGGATTTTGTTAGACAATGCAGGAAAATAAGGATAATAGAAATAATAGAAAAAAACAAGTAAAATCCAAATTAAGCTCAGCTTGGCCGAATCACATATACCCTTCACAATAAAAAAAAACTAAAACGGTCGTTTTCCAGACGCCAGTTCCTTGGAGTCACCCCAGCCTTACTTAAGGTTGAAAGGGCAGCTCGCCATTAGAAACTGGCGAGTTCACTTGGAGGCCTTTGTGGAACCCTGATGAACAGAAGAGAACGAGAGAGAGGATGAGGAAGAGTATGGAGCTATAGGACAAAAAGATAAGGTTGTATATTTATAAAGAGATGTGTGAGCAGAAGAGTTTCTCTCCCTGGGAATTGCGATCATTTTTCACTTCCGGTTTTACGGGAAATTCATTCGGGATTTCCGGGAAATAACTTTTTTTCTATTACAACAGTCACTACAAAGTGGAATTCGGTTGTGCCAATGTTGATATTTTATAGGGTTTTCCAATAGGGCCATAACAATTTAGTAAATATATGTCAACGCAACCTCAAACATTTTTAATGATGAAAACGTTAATCAATTTCAATTCAATTCTCTTTATTGCCAATAATAATCGAACAAGTAATACAATAATCTTAACATCATTTGTTAAAGAGATTAGCCCACTCAGGCTTAACTACTTAAACATACACGCAGAGAAAAGATATGGTTACACTATGGTCACCGCAACAATAATATGTTCTCTCCAACAAAAGCATGTTCGTCGCAACCATAGTATTGTTTTTTGAATTTCATTTTGACAATAGTATGATTGCGACAATATTGCTATTGTTGAAATGTAACAATAGTATTATTGCCAAATTTAGAAATGAAAATATGGTTGTAGCAACCATATAAACATAGTTGGTGCAACAAAAGTATTGTTGTTTAAAATTAACGTTATCAAAAATATGAATTCGGCAATCATACAGTATGGTTGTGACTATGAACATAACAAAACAGGTTTTGTAGAGCATACATGTATGTGTGTGCGTATGTTTTTTTGATATACAAAAAAAAACACATACACACGATACAGTGAATGGTTGCTGTCCATTAAAAAAACTACAACAATCGGAAGGTAGTTCGAGGGATTTTTATTGTGTTTACTTTGTTCGGTGAAATACTCTTATAACGACTGGTTCTCGTTTATTTAAAATCTGCCTGCACTTAAGTATATAGCCATTGATCATGGTTTAATCACATTCGTTACTTGGTGTCTACGGATGGTGAAGTAGCATTCACCCCTGCTGGCAACTAAAAGTATTTTTGACCGTTGGAATATATATTTTTGTTTCTTAAATGTTTAATAAAAACATGGCTTCAATTCTGGCTATGAACTAATAGTAATGCAATTTTATTTAATAAAAACCTCTATTTTTGAATAACAACAATAACCAATCCTAATAAATAATTTTGGGGATCATAGTATGGTTGAGTGTGAATCATACTATGGTTGTGGGGACTATAGTATGGTTGCGTGTGAATCATACTATGGTTGTGAGGATCATACTATGGTTGTGGGGATCATAGTATGGTTATGTCTGAATCATACTATGGTTGTGGGGATCATAGTATGGTTATGTCTGAATCATACTATGGTTGTGGGGATCATAGTATGGTTATGTGTGAATCATACTATTGTAGTGAGGATCATAATATTGTTGTGTCACAACCATATACCCAACAATAGTATGATCCTCTTCGAATATTGTCTCCCCAACCATACTTTTTTTCTGCGTGTATAACAAAAAAGTATTCTGAATATCTAAATATGACATTAATAAATTCAAGGAAAATTTTTCAAAAAAAACCTTATACAAACTTATTTAGTTAGATAAAGTTAGAGTTACTGGATACAAAACATCTACGTAGGGAGAGCATTTATATGATGGAACTGAGAGTAGGAACATTTTTCAAAAAATCTGTTTGTTACGAGTATATAAATAATTTTATCTTTTACAAAGGAGACATTTTGTAGTAAGTGAAGACGCCTAGTAGAAAAATGGTAATTAATTTCAGCAGTTTGTTCTGAGATATCTGCAGGCGTTTAATATGACAATCAGAAGCATTATACCAGACAGGAGTCCCGTAGTATACTTAGTAGGGACAAACATACTGTTACACACGTTTTATTCTGTAAAATAAAAAGTACTGAATGTTTTTGGACCAAATATTTTTTAATATATTTATTTATGTAATCTTCTTATTCGAAATTCTTCATTCTACTTTATATTACTTAAAAGGGACATAAATACTGTTACAACATTGAACACACCCATTTCAATAGCAGAACTGAACATACCCCGTTAATGCCATATGGGTTTTGAAAGCTAACCTCAATAGCGTTAGTCTGTAACGGGATTTTCAGAGTGATCAGATAATGAGAACCGTATCGCTGTAATAGCGCTTTTCAAGTGTGAAATAAAACAGCGTATTTTAAAAACGCTCCGTCCACTAAGGATTAGCCGCATGTTCTTCTACCGATGCATAAAACTGTTTTAGGAGACCGGCGATGTAAAACACCGCCACCGGTCGGGCCGCCCACGCTCTGTTCGAACACCGCATGTCATCAAAGCCATTAAATCAAGAATTCACAGAAATCCGCTCCGAAAACAGAAAATCATGGCCCGTGAGATGAATATCACGCAAAAGTCCATGAGTCGAATCATTAAGAAAGACTTGGGACTTGGGGCTTTCAAACGACGTACCGGACATTTATTGACTGCAGCTGTAAAAAAAATAGGATTCAAAAATGCAAACGTCTTTTAGTGAAGCACGCTGATAATTTGCACAGAAAAATTTTGTTCACCGATGAAAAAATTTTTACCGTTCAGGAAAAATTTAACAAGCAAAATGAAAGATTGTAGGCGCAGTCATCTAAGGAAGCATCTGAACTGATCCAAAGGGTGGAAAAGGGTCATCACCCAGCTTCAGTCATGGTTTAGTGAGGTGTCTCTTACGATGGGGCCAGTTTTCCAATGGACGAGGTTCTTGCAGCTATTGATGATTGGCCAGTGCGACTTAATGCGAAAGACGGACATTTCGAATAAGAAGATTCTTTTTGGATACATCAATAGATATATTAAAAAATATTTGGTCCAAAAACATTCAGTACTTTTTATTTTACAGCATAAAAGGTGTGTAACATGTCCCTACTAAGTTGAATGAAAAATAAGTTTAAATATTAATAATTTGTTAACTATGGAAAGTTCTGATTTTCTGTTTATAAACGATATGTCACAGCGCATAGAGAAAGGGACCTAAAGGTAAAAATATCAATTTTCACTTTTTTTTTGATCTGGACAACATCTGAGCATCGAATGAGTCCGATCCCATGCCCCAAAAGTGTTCCCTCCCAGAGATATGCGCGCTTTATGAAAGTGAAGTCGACGATTCTAAGCGCAAACAGAAAGGAACCTAATCTTTAAAATGGCTCTCCTGAACAAAACTGTTTTTTAACCTTAGGTCCCTTTCTATTTTGCGCGTCACATATGGTTGTGGGGATCATTGTATGGTTAAGTGTGGATAATAAAATGGTTGTGGGGATCATAGTATTGTTGGATGTGAATAGTTCTATTGTTTTAGGATCAAAATATTGTTGTGGGGACCTAGTATGGCTGTGTAAAAAACAATACTAGTGTTGTGATTATCATAATATTGTTGTGCCACAACCATATACCTGTTACCCCAATCATACTTTTTTTCGTCGTGTATAGTGGTAAATTCAAAAAAATCAAGTCCCACTTAAGAAGGTTAAACTACTGCTTAAAGAGTTTTTTTTTTTGTTTGACGTGTGCAGGGACCGCTACTTGTCCAACTTACAGGGGATTCGCACTTATGTAGGTATCATTTATCCAGATTCGGCTGCATTTGTAATAAACTTCGCGGGTTTTCTGAAATTGTCCCTATTATAGGCGATCCACAGCCAAATGGAAAATACCACCTAAATGGCTTACTTAAAACCTAACGGCACTTGAGCGAAATCATCAAATCACTCAAAGACCAAAATGAATCAAGTGGCAATTATACGAGTACTGACCACATCACATGAAGCCAACGGACCACCACAAAATGTCTTAGCAACCGAACTGTAACTTAAACACAACTTTGAGTTATGTTACTTTAGCGTGCAGTTACGGCTACTATTGCTGCAAGTATACTGTACTTGTAAAAATAGGTACATCAACCAGCGACCGACAAGTAAATGCTCCACGTTTGTTTAAAATAATACTATACCCTATCTTAACGGTTGATAAATCGTTTGCATTTTAAAGTAGAAAAATAAACCTTAAAGATATCTAGCAAGTAACAGCATTAATCTATGACTTACATTAGTTTCGCTTGGTGACTCTATTAAGTTGAAAAAAGCACCACCGCCGACAAACAAAGATCTCGAAACACTAGTAAAGAGTGCTCATTCATTCCTTCCTGGCCGAAAGCAATATATGCAAGAAGATCGTCCAAAACAACCGCAGCCAAGCAGTGGCCGAACAACAAGAGCAAGAGCGTTGAAAATAGCAGCGAAATAATAAAAAACCAAAACATGGTCACGAGCCTCTAACAGATTATAAACATGTGCCAGGTGCCATGATCAGCGAAGCTAAACAAGTGTCGAGTACGCATTTCTAATTATACAAGTACACTCATGCATACCCCCGTACTGGCAGGCAGGCCATCGTAGAACCGACCACCACAGCCAAGGCTTGTATGTGGAAGATTCATTATTAAGTTTAAACAATAATATGAATTCTAATAAATTTCTTTGAATATAAAAAATATATATAAAAAACTATAAAAAAAACGAGAGACTCCAAATCATAATTTTTCCAACTCTACTGGCTGTGGCCAACATGAGCAACGTCAGCCAATGCGGCTTAGATCGCACAGGCACTGGCTTAGAAAATGTATACCTCATCAGCATACTTACGGTGGTTTCTATTCCAATCCTACAACATAACACAGTGTTTCGAAACTTGAACCTGCGTGTGGTGTGTTCTTTGCTGATGTGCGACAGCGATTATCTACAAATCGTTGATCGATATATGATTTTTTTGAAGACCCCAATTCAAAATGAGTTGTTTTTTTCTGTAAAGCATTTTTTCCACACTATGGAACGGGGTATTAAATTAAATTTTATATTTGAGCTAGGCCCATCTTTAAGTATACCCATCGTCGTACAATACGAGGTTTGCTATTTATATTTCGGGTTGGGCAATGAAAACACAATAATTTATAATTGGAAATGGTTTTATTGGTTTTAAAATATTCTCCTTTAAGATCAAGCTCTTTTGCATGCGCACAAACCAATTTTCGAAACACTTTTTCCACTTCGATTGAGACACCTCCAAAACATGACTTATGAACGCTTTAGCAGCTGCTTTGGGCGATAAAAAACGTTGACCACGCATTTTTCTCTTGATGCTTGGGAATAAGAAGAAGTCATTGGGTGCCAAATCAGGGCTGTACGGTGGATGGCCCATCAATTCGACATCTTGAGTGGTCAAAGAGCTCAACGTTTCAGCTGATGTGTGAGAGCTCGCATTGTCGTGATGCAAAATGATCCGTGCCTCTTTTTATCTTTCCTCGTCTTTTTGAACATTGTTGGCAAACAGATGGTTGTTTACCACTCAGAATGGACCGTCCTACGTTCCACTTAAGGCACTGTGGCAAAATGTCCGGTTATACCAAAAAAACCCATTCATTTGCTTCGATGTAATTCTTCCACGAACAACTTTTATTGGATTTGGCTCGTCTTGAAAGACCCATACGCTCCATTGCTGTTTAGTTTCCGATTCATATGCATAGATCCATGATTCGTCACCTGTCACAATGTTATACACTGCATTTGAGCAACCGCAGTTATACTTTTTCAACATCTCTTTGCACCAATCCAAACGAGCCTTTGTTGAGCATTCGTCAAATTAGGTGGATCCAACGAGAACAAATTTTTTTCACGGCCAAATGAACATACAATATCTTATTGATGCTTGTCATACAAATACTCAAGGATGCCTCAATCTCACGGTATGTCACATGTCGGTCTTGCCTAATCCGTTCTGGAAAAGTGACCGAAGTTGGACGTCCTTCACGAAATTCATCCTGGAGTGACCAGGTAATGGTACCAGCGATTAACAGTGGTTTTTGATGGTGCTTTATCGTCAAAAGTCGAAACAAGTTGATTTAAAAACTCATGTCTCGAGAACCCATACCGAAAATCATAAAAAATCATCGCACGGAAATGTGCGCGGGATAATTCCATTTTTGACTGAGATGAATTTTTCAACACACTGTAAACAAAACAATTCTCCCTAAAACGACAAAACGTTCTGAGTGAAGTTATGCTAAATAATGTCAAAGGTTCTAATGGAAGTTCTAGTTTGCATCTGAGAACACTAGTATTGTCAGGACTCGAAATCTAAATAGCAACACTCGTAACCTGCTGTTTCCAACGATCTCTGTCTGTGCGTCCGTCCGCTGATCTAAAGAAGAGTGTCCAAAACCGATACCGAAATCGTTTTATTAAAAATAGCCCAAAAATAGCTTGAAATCGACATATCGATTTACCCGCCGTTAAAATTGGAGAAAATCAGTTCAGGTTAAGATACCACATATACTGTTAACCGATTTTAACAAAAACAATAAAATTTTCTTACAAATTCAGATATTTTTTTGTTGTTTTTATTTCATTATTCGTCTTAAAATTTGGGTAAATTTAGAGCCGCCAATGGATTCAAAGAACCTAATTTTAGTGTCTTATCTGAACATCCTGAAGGTCACGTCAGACTTTGGCTTTCTAATAGTTTTTTATACCATTCATCAAATGATGGAGTGTGTTCAAATTTGACTTTCCGTAAGCAAAACTTGGAAATATTGACCAAAATATGATCAGAGACCCGATAAAGTACAACGTCCGTCCGTCCGCCTGTGTCTGTTAAAAGCTATATATTGTTCAAACGAAATGAGGTAGGACCCTGAAATTTTGCATGGTGGAGGCTAGAAATCATAATTTGTTTAGGATTACAATTAGACAAAATCGCTTTACGGAGCGAAAAGTTTTTGTTTAAGGTGCTATAAGAACCTTCTAAAAAAGTTAAATTTTTGATAATTTGCCCCTTGGTGAAGGGTATATAAGATTCGGCTCGATTTTACTAAACAACGTTTTTGCTTGTTTTATTATAAACCGTGGGCCGTTAAAGTGTGACGGTTAGAATGCATGACCCAGGTAATAACAAAAGATTGCTGTTTTTTCCTTAATGTGATTTTAAGGTGAAATGTGTACGTGTTATCACCCAAGAGCCCGCCGATTAAGAAAGTTAAGATGTTGCTACCAGCATCGCACTGGATATACTGGAAACAGTAATGAAATACTTCACAACATATAACAGAAAAGACCTTGACTCTTCACAGAATTTCTAATTTTAAATGTCAACTAAGTGAAATATGGATCGATACTCTTGAAAGAGAGAACCAGCCAACAAGCTTGATAGAACAGGTTTGTTGTTGTTTGTCATATGAGAAAGGAAAAGTAAGTCTGCGAATTTTTATCCGTATTTTAAGTTAGAGTAAATATGATATCTTGTACACATACATATGTCCAGATTAACTATAAATCGCTTGCAATGGCCATAGTGGTTTTGAGCCCCTAATTCAACATGTCATGCATATTTCGAATTGTACTTAATTAAACTGATAAGTGGGACAAGGGCTGTATAGTTAAAGTTTTGGTGTCGGTGTTCAGGATGTTTGGCCGGAACAAGAGTCAAAAAAATGTATACGATTTAAAAATTAACATCTTAGGAAAGAAAAATGAATAAAAACAAAACAGCCAAACTGCAAAAATAATTTTATTTTTAGCTTAATGGTAAAATTGTATACATATTTTAAAGTCACATGTCTATGTGAATGGGAAGGCATTCTTGGGCCCCCAGAAAATTTGTATAGGAACTATAGAAAAAGGCCCAAAATGACTGAAAACGGTCCAAGATTGCTTGTATGTGGATCGTAATATACCATCCTAAATTTAATTAAAATCGGAATTAATATGGACGTTATATATCGGTTGTTTGATATATCGGCAGAGATTTTTGCACTTGCTGTATCAAAATGTGGACCAGTATGATCGATCGTAATATCTTGTGCCAAATTTCATCAATATTGGATGTACTATGTGGCTTCTAAAGCTGCTGACATAAAAGCGGTTGGACATGTGGAAGCTTTATCTTAATTTAAACCGATTTTAGTAAAGTTAACAGCCGTTGTTCAAGAAACTAACTTCTGCTAAATTTCATGAAGATCGGACAACAATTGCGACCTGTAGTGTGAACACAAGCTTCAGATAGACAGCAGACGGCAGGAGGGACGATCTGACAGATATTGTTTAATCGAATCAACTGCTTAGTCTGAGTCGATCGGGGTACTTATTGGTAGGTTTAGAATTTTTGTGTAGTTACGTATTCCGTACTTGATAATTATGAATTTGTTTGAACTTACATACAACAACCGAAAAAAAAACCGAAAACCCGACGACAAAAAAAAACCGGGTGAACCGAAATGTCGGGTAAATCATTTTTGGGTTTGGACATAAAAACCGAAATGTCTGTTTTTGGTTTTGAACACTACTCACTGCATGCACGTAGATTGAATGTTTGAAGTGATTCTTTCGAAATCGATACCGATATTCTGTCGTCAGAGCTTGACAACATAGAGTAATACGCCCTATTATAAGCCATTAATTTAGCTTACAAATAAAGCTAGATTATACTTAGTAGGGACATGAATACTGTTACAACATTGAACACACTCATTTCAATAGTAGAACTGAACATACCCCATTAATGTCATATAGGTTTTTAAAGCTAACCTCACTAGCGTTAGTTTGTAACGGGATTTTAATATGTATTGTTTCAACTTTCATCATGGAGTGATCAGAGAATGAGAACCGTTTCGCTGTAAAAGCGCTTTTCAAGTGTGAAATGAAAAAAACGATATTTTCAAAACGTTCCGGCCACTAGGGATTAGCCGCATGATCGTCTACCGATGCATAGAACTGTTTCAGGGAACTGGAGATGTAAAAGACCGCCACCGGTCGAGCCGCCCACGCTCTGTTCGAACACCGCATGTCATCAAAGCCGTTAAATCACGAATTAACAGAAAATCATGGCCCGTGAGATGAATATCACGCAATCATTACAAAAAGACTTGGGACTTGGGGCTTTCAAACGAAGAACCGGGCATTTATTGACCCCAGATTTTTTAAAAAAAAAAGAATTGAAAAATGCAAATGTCTTTTGGTGAAGCACGCTGATAACTTGCACAGAAATATTTTGTTCCCCGATGAAAAAATTTTTACCGTTCAGGAAAAATTTAACAAGCAAAATGATAGAGTGTATGCGCGGTCATCTAAGGAAGTGTCTGAACTAATCCCAAGGGTGGAAAAGGGTCATCGGCCAGCTTCAGTCATGGTTTGGTGGGCTGCTTCTTACCATGGTGTCATTGACCTGTATTTCTGCGAACAAGGAGTAAAAACATCGGCCAAAGTTTACCCAGAAACCGTTTCGGAAGCTGTTGCGAGGCCTCTTATCAATTTAATGTTCCAAAACCAGCCATAGACTTTCTAGCAGGATTCTGCGCCGGCCCATAAGGCTAAAACGTCCCAGGCCTGGCTTCGAAACAATTTGCCAGCGTTCATTTCCTCTGAAGAATGGCCCTCAGGCAGTCCAGATTTGAATCCATTGGATTACAAATTGTGGACGGTTTTAGAGGACAAGGCTTGTCACAAAAGATACCCCAACATTGGATCTCTTAAGACTGCTTTGGTTCGAGCTTTGGCCAATTTTCCAATGGACGAGGTTCGTGCAGCTATTGACGATTGGCGAGTGCGACATCAATAAATATAAAAAAATATTTGGTCCAAAAACATTCAGTACTTTTTTATTTTAGAACATAAAACGCGTGTAACAGTATTTATGTCCCTACTAAGTATATGACACTACTTCTTTGTTGTTTAATTTAAATCGTATTTCCTGCCGTTCTTATCTGGCCAACAAATGAGCTCTTCTCCACAATGCCTGCACCTTCAAAACCTACAATGCCTACACCTTCAAAATTAGCATTTTTATGGAAAATTGGGATCAAAATGAAATCCTTGATATATTTATATCATTAAAATAATTCCAATTGATAGTTTATAAATTGAACAAGACTCGTCTCATTTTTTCATTCTAAACTTTTTGTCGGAGTTTGAGTTTTTTTAGGCGATTACCAGAGTCCGGAGTCGTTTAAAAGGCCGGAGTTGAAGTCGGAGCAGAGGTGTCCGATGTTTGTCAAACTCTTAAAGTCGTGACAATATCATTTGAAACTAAACAAACCGATTGTACACGCAGAGAAAAAATATGGTTACTTTATCGTCATGGCAATAATAATATGTTCTCCGCAATAAAAGTATGTTGGCGCAACCAAAGTATTGTTTTTTAAATTTATTTTTGACAATAGTATGATTGCCGCAATATTAATATAAATATGGTTAGTGAAACAAGAGTATTGTTTTTTGGGTTTTATGTTAACAATAATATGATAACGGCAATCACACTGTATGTTTGTAATTTTTCGTCATTAAAATATGCCTTTTAGAACAATATTATTGTTACGGATCATACATTATAGTACTTTTTATATGGCAATTACATTTTTTAAACAAACTGCTTTGGCTTTGTTTAATAGAAATATTTTTAATTTAAACGTTTTCGTTTTTTAAGCTGATTTTTCTTCTGTTAATAAATCACTTCTATTGTTTTGAATTTTATGTATATTTAAAATTTTTTGCATAATTCAAATCTATTGTTGGCAACTAACCCAATTCTAATAAATAATTTTGGGTATCATCGAATAACTGTGTCTGATCATACTATGATTGTAGGAATCATAACATGGTTACGTGTAATTCATAATATGGTTGTGAGGATCATAATATGGTTGTGGAGATCATAGTGTGATTGAATGTGAATCATACTATGGTAGCGGAGATTATAGTATGGTTATGTGTGAATCTTGCTATTGTTGTGAGGATCTTAATATTGTTGTACCACAACCCTATGTCCAACAATAGTATGATGCTCTTCGAATATTGTTATCCCAACCATACTATGTTTCTACGTGTACTAAAATTTTTCAAAATTATAATAATCCTTTTACACCGAATGGATATTTTTTCCATCAAAAGTACAATTTCCAAATACTGTGCCCTGTGGTCACTTTCTATGTGTGATCATGTGTCCCTCGTTTTTACAAAATACAGAAGAAAAAAAATCAGAAACCATTTGAATTCACTTGAGCTTGACTTCATAAAATGCATAATTCATAATAAAAAAAATTTCACAAACACACAACAAGAAAGCACACATCACCATGTGCTCGCTCGCTCCTCTTTATTGTTTTTACAGCAATTGGTTGGATATCAACCACCATGGCTTACTTGAAGTACTGATCCATGAGCCACGAGTACTTAGTGGCGCATACACAACAATAAACCATAAGTTAAGACAACCTTTAAAGAAAGTTCCTCCAAATTACAATTATGGTACGTGTCTATATTTTATATAGCGGTTTTTTGGTGTTATTTTTGTATCGCACTCAAAAGGGGGTAACCGCTGCTTGTGCTGCGAGTACATGTACCTTTGCAAATGAACAAAGAGTAGCTTCAATAGCCAGTGTGCTTTGTAGCTGATAATAACAATTAAAATTCTCCATTACAAAGTGTAATTGTGACTGCCCATCTCACTCTATCTACACTTAACACTGGTATGGCCCATTGTGCAAAGAATCCAAACATTTTCCAGCTTATGGGATGATGATGAAGCAAAGCTTTAAAGGATGTAGTTGGCCTAAAATATATAATAGGGTATTCACTAAGGGACACTCTGTCTAGAAGTACAGTTCAACACAGTTTTCAGTAATGTTTTTTGTTGTGAATTTAAGTTAGTTATTTAAATAGACTTCTTTCGGTATGCTTTCCGATAATTGGATGAGTAGTATTATTCTTGGTCAAGTAGTAATTTTCTTTTTTTAATCTTGTATAGGGTGATCCATCTAGAGGTATTTTTTCAGAACAAAAAATAATATAAAAATGCAAATCAAGTGTGGAATCTTTATTGGTAATTTAAAATGACATTTTATGGCATTTATTATTTGAAAATAATTACCTTCAAATGTTGCCAACTGTATTATGGAAATGAGCGTTTGGTGAGAAACGGGAAGATCCGCTGTTTTCGACCAAAAGGTGCCATTATACCCAGTGAAAATCACGGTTTGGTGCGGTTTATAAGCTGGTACAATCATTGGTGCAGTTTTTTTTTTTCCAAAAATGAAGATGGCCGGAACGTAACCGTGAATGGTGCTCGCTATCGCGCCATGATATCGATCTCTATGCTACCTGAAATTGAAGCCCGTAATCTTGACGACACTTGGTTTTAACAGGACGGTGCCACTTGACATACAGCTGCTCAAACAATGGATCTACTGAGAAGTCATTTTGAAAAGCAGCTAATTTCACGTTTTGGACAGGTGAGTTGGCCGCCTAGATCGAGTGATATCACATCTTTAGACATTTTTCTTTGGGGTAACGTAAAGTCCAAAGTCTATGCTGACAAACCAGCTACGATTCAGGTCTTGGAAGCCCACATTACGCGTGTCATTAAAACCATACCGGTCGAAATGCTTAAACGAGTCATTGGACCCTCAGAATGGAAACACTGAGACGTAGTTGCGGCCAACATTTGAAGGAACATTTTTTGCAAGGATTGAATTAAGTTGTTTTTCAACAATAGAGATTTTTATTAAGTAAATTATGTAAAAATACAATAAACTCTTAAGAGTAGGAGTGATTTATTTAACAGTAAAAAAATTCACTTATTAAAAATATTTCAGTTTTACTAATTCAAAGTTGTTTGTTTTGAAAAAATTTAATTTACATATAAAAAGTACTATTATTGCATTAGATTGTCGATTTAAAAAAACATTGTCATATTAAAATAGTATTATGATTTTGTTGTTGTTGTTGTAACAACAATATATTTATTTTGAAGTCTTGTTCGTCTATGGGGGATCTGCTTCGATAACGCGCCATTTGAACTGGATGCGTCCACAGAGACCTGGGGGTCAGCTGAGTGGGCTTGGCCGGACAATTGAAGAGGTGCAGTACATCATGTGGTCCCTGATGGCAGGCGGGACAGATGTCCGAAACGTTAGCATCAATTCGTGCCCAGTAAGAATTGAGGCGGCTGCACTATCCAGATCTCAGCTGCGACAGAACCACGCGCGTCTGCCGAAATCCCGCGACTGCCGGTTCTATGTACCGGATTGACCCGAAACTCTTCGGCCAGGGGCAGTCACCTCAACAATATATGTTTTTTATGATTTTGTCGGCGTGATTGCCGTAATAATATTATTGCTAACATAAAACCAAAAAAAACAATAGTTTTGTCGCATCAACCATATTTATATTGTTGCTACAACCATATTTTAAGTTTTAAATTTGGCAACAATACTATTGTTTCACTTAAACAATAAGGATATTGCCGCAATCATACTATTGTCAAACTTAAATTAATAAAGCAAAACTATGGTTGCGACGATCAAACTTTTATTGCAGAGAACATACTATTGTTGCCGTGACTATATAGTAAACATATATTATCTCCGCGTGAATACGGGGTTTAGTTACTACAAAGAACGTGTCTGTTGTCACCACCAATTATTGGTATCAACGTAACATGTACTTCATAATTAGTTTGTAGTCAAAACACCAATTGTGACAACCAATAATTTTTCTGAAGCCGGTTGGTGCAACCAACTAGTTGGCTGTAAGTATCGCAATATTATTGTAGCTATATGTCGAATTGTAGCTATATGCTAGGTATGTCGAACCGTGTAATCATCAATATCGTGGAATGTTGGTGATTGCAACACTGATTTTTTCTCTGTGTGTAGAAAAACACATACTACCACACACACGATACAGTGCTTGCATTTTATGTTTTTTTTTCTTTCCATTCATTAAATATCGTTGCAATATCTGATAAATACTTTCGCTAACTTACGAAAGTTTAATTTAAGGTATGATAAAATACATGTACCAATTATTTGGTGGAAATTTAAGAATTCTCTTTTTATTCTGTGCAAGGACAACATGTACATTCGATGTCTCTAAGCAAATGGACAGATAAGTTTAAAATATACCTAGTAGGGTCATAAACACTGTTACAACATTAAACACCCCTTTCAATAGTAGAACTGAACATACCCCGTTAATGTCATATGGGTTTTGAAAGCTAACCTCAATAGCGTTACTCTCAAACGGGATTTTAAAATTGTTTCAACTTTCCTCATGTAGTGGTCAGATAATGAGAACCGCATCGCTGTAATACCGCTTTTCAAGTGTGAAATAAAAAAAGCGATATTTTCAAAACGCTCCGGCCACTAGGGATATGCCGCATGTTCGTCTACCGATGCATAAAACTGTTTGAGGAAACTGGAGATGTAAAAGACCGCCACCGGTCGGGCCACCCACGCTCTGTTCGAACACCGCAAGTCATCAAAGCCGTTAAATCACGAATTCACAGAAATCCACTCCGAAAACAGAAAATCATGGCCCGTGAGATGAATATCACGCAAAAGTCAATGAGACGAATCAATAAAAAAGACTTGGGACTTTGGGCTATCAAACGACGTACCTGACATTTATTGACTGCAGCTTTAAAATAGTAGGATTGAAAATGCAAACGTATTTTGGTGAAGCACGCTGATAACTTGCACAGAAAAATGTTGTTCACCGATGGAAAAAATTTTACCTTTCAGGAAGAACTTAACAAGCAAAGTGATAGAGTGTATGCGTGGTCATCTAAGGAAGCATCTGAACTGATCCCAAGGGTGGAAAGGGGTCATCAATCAGCTTCAGTCATGGTTTGGTGTGGTGTCTCTTACGATGGGGTCACAGACCTGCATTTTACCCAGAAACCGCTTTGGAAGCTGTTGTGATGCCTTTAACAATTCGTGGTTCCAAAACCTGCTATGGACTTTCCAGCAGGATTCATAAGGCAAAAACGACCCATAAGGCTAAAACGTCCTGGCTTCGAAACAATTGGCCAGCGTTCATTTCCTCTGAAGAATGGCCCTCAGGCAGTCCAGATTTGAATCCATTGGATTAGAAATTGTGGACGGTTTTAGAGGACAAGGTTTGTCACAAAAGATACCCCAACATTGGATCTCTTGAGACTGCTTTGGTTCGAGCTGTGGCCAATTTTTCAATTGACGAGGTTCGTGCAGCTATTGACGATTGTCCAGTGCGACTTTAGGCGTGTGTAAAGGCAAAAAGCGGACATTTCGAACAAGTAGATCCTTTTTGAATACAACATACATCAATATATATATTAAATGATGTTTGGTCCAATAACATTCAGTACTTTTTATTTTACAGCATAAAACGTGTGTAACAGCATTTATGCCTTTACCAAGTACAATGATGGTGGGTATACAAATTGTAAGATTTAGTTGAGACAGACAAATTGTTTATTTTTTTTTTGCACTGCGAATTGAAAAAATCATTCTGGATTTCCTAAATTCTCTTTAATGCTAAAGTATATTAATTTAAAATGTACCAACATTGTGGAAATTGTCGACGATACTTTGTCGAAGTTGTACAGATATTTCGTTCACAACATTTTATGTTATAACAAAATCTGTATTTTTTCTTCTTATGCGCTAATCAAACATATTTTTCATAGTAAATATTGGTCAAAACATATTAACCAATAAATGTAAGTTAAACAAATACACAGAAATCAAAGAATGGCAATTTCCCTGCAATTTGAAACTGTTTTTTTTCACACGTCGATGTCTAGATCTAACATTTCTTTCTAAGCCCGTAAGCCGTATTTGGTTAATTACTTATAATTCAAATACTTTTCCAACACGATTACTTCTTTCATCTGCTGGCCAATATATAATTACTGATGTACATATGAATACTTGTGTGTGTGTGGTTATATCAATCGTGGTCAGATTTATAAGTCCGGTTTTAATTAAATGTCCCCCCAACGCCAATCGATACGGTGCCGAAGACGACACACAATCAATAAATTATTATTTATGAGTGTCCACGGACACGCATAGAACGTGATAGAGAGAGAGAGAGAGGAAGCGAGAAGGAATGGAGACAACACGACATGAATGGTGATGATGATAATTACAGGCCATCATTACAAGTAATATTGAAAAATGGTCATAAATTATAGCGTTAAATAAAGTTAAGAAGTAGTGACAAATCACAACCGCAGGCATACAGCAGCGCCAAAGACGCACAGCAACCAACTCTGGCAAAATGCTGACGCAGAGAACAAAAAGGAACGCGTTTAATTTAGCGTCATCAATAAGAAATATTTTGTTCAATACATCATTTTCATGAGCGTACATATTAATAACCAGTTGAAAAAGTGCGAAGTAAGAACGGGACGAATTTAAAGTACCCTTCTCATGCATCTTAAGAATGGCATGGAGGCAAATGTTAAAGGGGTCCGCAAATCGGAATGCGTGGTTTTGTCGATAAACATAATATGAGTTGTTGGACAGCAAACGTTCCGGTCGAAATGTGTGCAAGAGTGGTGGAAAACTGGGTCCAAAAAATAGATCGCTGTACACGGAGCTCGTGGTGGTCATATGACCAAAATTGAATTTTATTCTTAAAATGTAACACTACACCTGGAATAAATTTGAACTCTATATCTTAAATATTCTTTGTTTTATTAATATATAAAATTGTTATGTCCTTAATAGAAAACTCTTTATATTCTTGGTGGCCGTACAACTCTAACCAATCGCAATATGGATTTAACTAAGACTATAGTCATAATATTGAGCATGGCCGAACCTTATTTCGAATTTACTTGCGAATAACGACGATCTTTCACGAAATGGAGCCCTAACTTATTTTGAAGGTAAATGCCCACAAAACATCCTCCGTTGGACCGTGCGTATGCATAAGGAAGATATTTCTACATACGGCAGGATTTCTTCAAATTGCCTTTTAGAAGCGTATTGATCAATAACTGTAAGGCGTTACTTACGGAAAAACATATTTAGTATACAATCCATCCGATGGTGAAGGGTATAAGAAATGTTTTTAGACTACGGTGCAAAGGCATGTAAAAACATCCCTAGTTTCTTAAGATGGGGGACAACACTGCAGCTTGATTGAGGTGTGCGTATGTTTTTCTAGCCTTGCCTATCACAAGATGCATTGTCATTAGAAATGTAATGATGGTACGTCCAGACGTAAACTCCTATTATATTTTTTCAACTTTCATCTTTCGCGTGGTTCTGGCGTGATTGACACATAAATCGGGTTTAAATATGACTGGCATGCAGCTTGCAGTTTACTAATGATATACAATTATTTGATATTTTTATTACGGGCGTTGGCTGTGCAATATTAAAAGATGATGAAAAATATCATAATCACAATTCGAATTAACAATAGGGGTTGGAGGAAACTGTTCCACGTTGTTGTGTACTAAACATGGCTCTTTTGTGTTGATGACGACAGCAGATTGTGCTAGAATTATCGGTAATCCGAAAAACGCAATTGTTCAGCCGCAAGATTGCCAACTGTTGGAAATTAATTTAAAAGAGGGCAAATTTTTTCGATTTTATGTTTGAGATTTCAAATTCAGGAAAGAACACTCTCTTCAACTTTTCAGTTTATTTGGGGAATTCGGAAATAAAAGGAAGCTACTCGATTACTTTACTAAAAAAACACTTTAACTAAATAATAAGTGTGTTACTCTGATCAAATAAAAATATTTATACAGGGGATTGTAATAGAGTCGAATAGGTAGATATCAACTAATAAACGTTTCATGTACGATAGCAAGATATGTTGTTGTTAGACCCTCCATCATGGAATGCAAACTTTTATTCTGTTTCCAACACCTTGAAATACTGGACGGAGACCTCATAGAGTATATATTTTGAATCGTCGTAAAATTCGAAGATAATCTAGCCATATCCGTTCCTTTGTCTGTGAAAAGCAAACAACATTTCGCACTTTTGAAGCTAGGTGGCTAAATTTTTTTTTTGAACTTTGTGTCGATAGGCTGAAATGGTTGGTGTTGAAAATCAGTCAGAACAGTCAAGAGACAAAAATTTCTCCCACACAAGGTCTGAGTCAACCTCTGGATATATCGGGTGAATAAACTAAAGTTTTTTTTAAAATAAAAAACATACCAAGATTCAAATTAAGTGTGTAATCTTTATTGTTTATTCGTAAGGACATTTTATACCATTTATTTTTTGAATATAATTTCCATCTACTACGCCTCAGGGTATCCATTCTGAGGGTCCAATTTTGCATGGCTCGTTCGAGCATTTCGATCGGTATGACGTTAATGGCGCGTAATGTTGGCTTACAAAATTAGAATCGTAGCTGGTTTGTTAGCAAACACCAAAAAAAGGTCTAAAGGTGTGTTATCACATGATCTAGGCGGCCAACTCACCGGTTCAAAACTTGCAATTAGCTTCTTCTTCCAAATTACCTCTAAATAGATGCATTGTTTGAGCCAAGTGGCCAAGTCCTGTTTAAACGAAATATCGGCAGGATTACCGGCTTCATTTTCAGGTAGCAAAAAGTCCGATATCATGGCACAATAGAGAGCACCATTCACGGTTACGTTCTGGC
The DNA here is from genome assembly GCA_963513945.1 of Hydrotaea diabolus. NCBI lineage: Eukaryota > Metazoa > Arthropoda > Insecta > Diptera > Muscidae > Hydrotaea > Hydrotaea diabolus. The sequence continues at coordinate 78,130,196 of OY740718.1, read as the reverse complement.
CATCATAAAGTTTGAAAAACTAAAACTTCTTCTTCTTGTTGCTCTTCAGCCCAAATGAGACAATTTTGTTTATTAACGTTACCGTTGAGCCAGAAATGGGCATCATCACTAAACAAAATTTTGGTCGAAAAACGTTTCTCACCGAAGGCTCATTTCCATAACACAGTTGGACAATATGGAGACGTTGTTGCGGTGTAAGGCTTTCCATGATGAAATGGCAAACAATACTGAGAAGAAAAAACACATAAGTTTACCAGGGAAAGACAATATCTCATGAACCATTACCATTACATTTATGACGATAAATTTGGAACATATGATATTGGTATAGATCAAAACAAATCCTGATCAAAATATGGGTGGTGCCATGTCCCATTTAAAACATAGAATTAATGGCCAAAATAATGAATCGATCGTTATAAAATTTTAATAGAGCGAGTCAATCACCAATGATTTTTTAAAGACTATGTTTTTTTAAACTTACAACATCTTATGAACTATTAGAGATATTACGACTATTTTTGAAACATACGATAGATCGAAACATAGATCCTGATGCAAAAGTAGGCGATGCCGTGCCCCTTTTAACAATAGCACTTATGGTCTAAGCAATGGACAAATCGTTATAAAATTTTAACAAAGCGAATTCAATGACTAAGAAATTATTAAAGAATGTGCTTGTTTAAATTGGACAACGGGGCGCAGCACCGCCCATACAACCCTAAATCTACAAAGACAGCATCTCATGAACTACTAGAGATATTACGATATTATGAAACATACGAATTTAGCAAAGATCGAAACACATCCTGTCACGACCCCTTCAAAAAATATTAACTTTGGACCTAATCCATGATGGAGAGAATATAAACTTCAGCCCGTCCGAACTTAATTTGAAACTTAGTGTGGAATATGATTTCGTATAAATGTTTCGATAAATCTGACTTATACGTCAGACTGAATTGGAGCGATGATACGGCTTATGTCCCAGCGGCACCAGTGGTTTGTGCTTTATCATTATGGAATTAAGAATGTTGGTGTGATAATATGGTTATGCTGGATCAATATATGGTTGTGCTATTCATAATATGAATGTAGTAGAAACAGTGGATTAAATTATGGTTATAAGCGAACAAAATGTGTTGAAGAGCATCACAATATGATTTTGAAGGATCGTAATATGGTTGAGTGTTGTCAAAACATGGGGTTATATATTATAATATTGTTATAATAACAATAATAATACGCTTATCGGGGGAACACTAGATTGTAGTACAGTTTGTGTGCGTCATAATACTCGTATGGTTGTGGAAACAGTAATCATCATTTCATGATTCTGAATAAAATATGTGGTTGTGAATTTCTAAGAATTGATTTGAGGACTTATAGTAGGATTGTGGTACTCTTAGTATGTTTTGGGAGAGAAAATAACATGGTTGTGGGTACTATAACATGGTTAATTGTTATCATAATTATTATTGTGTGGGGTCATGTGGGGTTTTGTTGAGTAGGACCATAATATATTTGTTTAAGAATATATAGTGATCAAAGTGATTACATAGTGAACCTTATTTGAGAAGGGAAGAGTGAGGTGAACATAGAGCCTCTCCGCATCAAATGACCTCGACCACTCTTCTCATTGAATATTTTCTTATTTTTTAAGAATTACTTTCATATTTTTAGGAATATGTTTCATAATTTACGAGTAGCTTCATATTCTATATGAAGTGGTTTTTATTTCTTATGAAACAGTTTCATATTTTTCATGTCACTTTTTCATAATTTTAATGATAAGATTTGACAACAAAAAAGCATTTCGTTCATAAAAACTTACATTATTTCTTCATAATTTTTACAAAAATTTTCAGTTATGGGGGATCAGTGGTAAATGTGGTACCAGACTTTAGTCTCCGGTCAGACCTCGTAGCCGAGCTACTACCAGTTTGCAATACATAGCGGGACTGGTCACCCTAAGTTAAAGGCACGATCATGAGATAGTATATATGTGACAGCGCATAGAGAAAGGGAACTAAGGGTAAAAAAATCAATTTTAATTTTTTTGACGTGGACAACATCTGAGCATCGACTGAGACCGCACCTATTCCCCAAAAGTGTTCTCTCCCAGAGATATGCGCGTTTTATAAAAGTGAAGTCGACGATTCTAAGCGCAAATAGAAAGGGACCTAATCTTTAAAATGGCTTTCCTGGACAAAACTTTTCATCAACTTTTCACTTTTTTTGATGTGGACAACATCTGAGCATCGAATGAGACCGATCCCATTCCCCAAAAGTATTCCCTCCCAGAGATATGCGCGTTTTATGAAAGTGAAGTCGACGATTCTAAGCGCAAATAGAAAGAGATCTTATCTTTAAAATGGCTCTCCTGAACAAAACTGGGTTTTAACCTAGGTCCCTTTCTATTTTGCGCGTCACAAATGCAGACACAAGTGCCCACACATAAATGTTAAGGTCTAAAACCATGCTGTATTTGGACATGGTTTCCTCACCGCTCATACCGAGGTCTATCTCTACCTCTTCCTTTCTTTCGACGGTGAAGGGCTCCCATGTATTAAAGCTAGGCCCTTCCGAATCCCCAACAAGGCCCGAGGGCCTATAATGACCAGGTGGAGTCTTAAAAACCCTATAAGTCCCAGTCACCCGTGTTGCCGGCAAACCTCCGGTCAGGTTCTGTATCCGAGGTTGCTCCCAGTTTCGGTACCATGTAACCACGGGACTGGCAGCCCCCCGTAGCAGCAAGCGTCAGGTCAAAAGAAAACCACCGCCGGTTACAGCGGACTCGACATGAGACAAGAACAACACGACGACTAGAGAAGGCCTGGCAAGCGGACTGTCTAATCCTAGCTTGACATCCGTTAGTGAAGAACACCCCATTGACGTCCCACCATAAGAAAAAACAGCGCCCATGGCGTTTTTTCCCGTATGTCCTCATTAAGAGGGCATTTGTACAGAACATGCAGCAGTCCTCGACTGGCTTTCCACAGCTGCATGTCTGACTATCGCTCAAGGCTCTCTTATGCAAGAAAGCATTAAGAGAGCCGCGCTCGGTCAACAAGAAACCTGAAGGCAAGGTGGCCGAAGTCGAAATTCGGGTTACTCGCGACAAATCTCACATCACGAATAAACCTATACGTCACATAACCGGTCTCGCTGGCATCACATCTGACAAGAGAGTATCTTGCGCAATCCTAGCCCTGACTAGACCTGACTGTCTCATATCATACCGAAAACATATATTAACAATAGAATAATGATCTTCGAATATGATTTACGATGGTTGCTATGTATATTAGAGCGTACCAGGTTACAAGTAAAAAAAAAAAAGTTCGCCGTACACCTTCGAATATGAAGTATTATTGAAAGGTAGTTTCAAAAAAAAAATTGTATTTTTTTATGCCGAACGTAGGGGTCGCGCTTTTATATTTTTCTATATAACTTCTGCATTTATAAACGGATTTTAAAGTGTGAAACATCGATGTTTTTGTCTCGACAAGGCCGATTTTTTTGTCTTTGAAGTCATTGAGCTCAGGCACCCCCTTCTGGTACTTACCCATCATATCTCAGTTGCTACTACCCTAATGTACCACTCTAATATCAGAAAATTATCAAAAAAATATCAAAAAAAAAGTACCAGAAGGGTGTGCTTGAGCTCAATGACTTCAAAGACAAAAAAATCGGCCTTGTCGAGACAAAAACATCGATGTTTCACACTTTAAAATCCGTTTATAAATGCAGAAGTTATATAGAAAAATGTAAAAGCGCGACCCCTACGTTCGGCGAGACAAAAACATCGATGTATCACACTTTAAAATCCGTTTATAAATGCAGAAGTTATATAGAAAAATGTAAAAGCGCGACCCCTACGTTCGGCATAAAAAAATAAAAAAAAATTTTTTTGAAACTACCTTTCAATAATACTTCATATTCGAAGGTGTACGGCGAACTTTTTTTTTGAGGTACCCCCTTATGTATATATCTGGCCTAGACAACACTGAGTGCCATCTGACATTTCCATTGGAAAGTTTGATATTTTTTAGCATAAACGTTTTGAAGTACGACAATCATTTGTGTTCTTTACAGCGACTTGAAAAAATCAATTTGGCAAATAAATGGAATTAACTCGTGAACATTTTCGTGCGATCATTTTTCATAACTTTCGACGTAGATTATCACGACGAGAGTGTATCGATGAACTTAAATAGCACTGTGAAAAACTGGTTTAATAAACTCAATCGTGGCCGACGCTCGCTCAAAGTGAAGGTCGTGAAAGTCGTCCAAAAACGGCCGTTGTGCCAGAGAACATTGATGCCGTGTGTGAACGGATAATGCAAGATTGTCATGTGACATACCGTGAGATAGAGGCATCCTTGGGCATTTCTTCCACCAGCATAAATTCGATATTGCATGAACACCTGGCCGTAAAAAGGTATGTTCTCGTTGGGTCATTCGCCATACAGCCGCACCCAATGACTTATTTTTATGCCCGCACATCAAGAAAAAAATTCGTATCTTTATCGGAGCGGAAAAAGTGCTTCGATAATTGATTTGAGCGCATGTAAAAGTGTATAAATCATGCTGGAGACTTTGAAAAACAATAAAACCATCTTTGATGATAAATATTCGCATTTTTATATTACGCCTGAAATATATATATAGCAGCCCTCGTACAACTGCCAATTGCAATTTTGAATGCAACAATTTTGCGTGTTGATTTTTCCACAGGCCTCGTCGCCGAACATCAAGATCGGCTTCCAACAGAACCCAGTCAACTGCCTTGTCTATTATCATTCGTATTCTTCTTCTATTTAATTGGATTTGCACGAACGTAGGTCGATGTATCGAGCCAAATTTCTGCGTGGATCAGACTTACTTCTTTGGGTAGGCCTGCACAAGAACGGCAATGATGATTTCAGCCGACTTTGCGTCTAATGGTCCTCTGAAATAGTAACCTCAAACTTAGCTACTGGGGTTAAAAACGACAGAAAGAGGACCTCTCAAACCAGAAAATAAGCGCAACGCGTGCTTCGTTGCACCAAGAGGACGCCCTATTATATATTTCAATATCATAGTGCACAATGTAACCAAATGGCAACCCTAAACATATACAATTTTCCGCAATATATATTGACATAACCCCCCGCATAATTATGCTTCTAAAGAGGATACCATCTGGAATTCGGCACATAGATTTATCTGTGAAAACGCCATGATAGTTTTCTCCTCTTAAGCGTTCTGTGAAAACCAAATCAACCGTACCGAAGGCATGTTATAACATTTGGTTTTAACTGTCATCCAAGCATGATTGTCTCTGCATCCCTCGTCAACGTTTCCTCATCATACTGATCTAATAACAAAGGTCCTCAAAGAAAATGTTAAGTACGTACTCAACGGCGACCGTTGTGATCTCTGAACCACCACCAGCACCACATAGAACCACCACCAACCGTCATCGTTATCCTTGTCATACTTTCCATGGATATGTTCAAGCTAATTGTAAATATCATTTGTGTTTGTGTGTGTATATGTGTAAATATCATATTTAGTATCATTCATATTTTGTTTAAAACTATTATCAGTTGGTGGTGTAATAATGAGCGTGTTCAGTTCAAGCATGTACAGACAAATACATGAATATGCCCATATACACTGAAAGAAAAAAGGCTCGACTTCGATAGTCATTGAACTAATATTAATTGTTTTATTTTGTTGCTAATATTTTATCGCACGTTGGCAATTTAAAATATAGCATCAAAGTTAGGACCCACCGCTCTTCTTAGACCAGCTCAGTATTGAAGATGTTACAAGCGGAATTACAATATTGTTATGCTCTTTAAAGTTTTAAAGTGCAAAAGTCGAAGATGAAATATTTCATTGCATTAACGTAATGTAGGTATTATTGCCTTTTTTCCCAAAAGAATTTGCGCAACTGGTTGTTTATTTCCGCTAAGCCATTTCTTACAGTGTAGCTATGTACCTATGAATAAATCTTTAGTTACGAGTATATAGACCTACATATGTTTATCCTTGCGTCGTTCATATATCGTTGCGTTTGTTTCTATTTATTTAAAATATGCCATCATCATCAACAGATCAAACAGCGTTTGTTTGTCTTGTTTTGTTTGCTTGTTACATGATGAGGTCCTTCCTTCCATTGTTTGTGTCCTTGCTATGTGCCAGTGCGTTTGTGTGTAAACTGTTGTCATTGTTCTTGTTAACACCACAGGTAAGAGGACCGACCATATGACAACATCAATATCCCCCGAACTACCCTCGTTAGTCTGATGCTCGCATTATACTGCATAATATTTGTCAATAACTGCACTTCATTTCTCGGGGTTCTCGATTTTCGCTTTGAGGGATGTTTCATCCCATGTGAAAATTCATCATTTCTTTGTCATTCTCCCGAGTAGTCGGCTTGTAGGTTGCTGTATTTATACGAGCTATGAATGACAATGTTTGTTTTGTGCAATGCTCCTCTAATATTTTGTCGAAAATGATGGGTTGGTTCCTGTCTGTTGTTTCGCCACGACAAACACACCACCGACGAACTGTATTTATCGTTGCTCGTATTATTCCCTGTTGTTTGTATCTCATGGATACATTGAACCTCTGTCGTATGGATGTATGAATTCATCGCATACTGGGTTCATCAGTGTGTGCTGCACAGATTTGATGTGTTGTGCCTTTTGTTGGTGTTCTACAGCCAATGACATGGGGTTTTTGAGAGTGTGTGCGTGTTTTTATGTCTTTTTTGAATTGGTTTGTGTGGCTTTGTTGTCACGCTGTCATTTTGTGGTTGGTTGACATTTAATGTGACAATCTGTTGACAGTATGACGACGACTGTGTCTCTCACTGTGTTCGTGCGTAATTTATGGTGGCTGGTGGTGGCTCCCTATTGGTTGCTCAGCATTGACCAATTGTGTAGAGGGAATGTATTGAAGTCTTGTGGACATTTCCAATTTATGTGACAACTTAATTACAGACCCATACAAAAAAATGTGTCCCTAATAGTGTACACATACTATTAAAAACGTTAATCTGTCTGATATCAGACAATTATGAACAACGTCTGAACTCTATCGAGAATTCTTACCGAAATCGTTACGAATTCTGTTCGACTTGTCTAAGAATTTTTTTTAAGAGAAGTAGTTCAGAATTTTTGTCAACCCTCTCATATGTTTTTCGTTACGAACTCGGTAAGAAATCGGAACATTTTGCCGATTGTCGCACAGAATTCTGACCGAATTCTGAAGGTTTGGTTTGCTGGGTAATAATGGCATTTTCAATATTTTTGCTTAGAAGTATTGGTAAAGGGTATTAATTATAATTTAAAAGAGCATAGGGTGATTAATCTAGAGATATCTTTTTCAATAGGGTTTTTTCACAGGTTACGAATAAGTTGTGTTAAACTTTGTTTTATTTTTCAGTATTGTATGCCATTTCGTTCTATGCACCGCGAAAACCACGGTGTGTATCATTAACGCCGAAATTCCATAAACGAGTCATCTAAATCTGGACCCTCAGAATGGACACCCTGAGGTGTAGTTGCGGCTGACATTTGCCGGAAATTATATTCGAAAAATAAATGGCATAACATGTCATTTCTAATGAACAGTAAAATGATTTGAATTTTTGTATTTTTTTATTTTGAAAAAATATCTCTAGATTGATCCCGCTATTATAACTGATAAAACTATTCTTTAAAAATATTTCACTCACAAAATATGAAATTCTTAAGATCTGGGTCAGACTTAATATTGGGCGGACGCCTAGTGGCCCATCACTCAAAATTTAAAAAGTATTGACCTCGCTTAAAGGCGCTAAAGGTAATTGTTGAATAACTTTCTTTCCTAAAAATGTTAATTATTAAAAACAAACGGGGTTTAAGGCCAGCTGTCTACACACAGAGTTGATAATCGATCAAAAATACTAAAATTCCGTTGCAAAAAAGTCGGTTGTAATTACCAAATGTTTATAATCGTAATGGATATTCGGTTCGACATACCGAAAAATGATACATATGATATGATAACTGTCGACGCAACTAATTGATCGGTCATACCAATGGAACGCATAAAATGTATTTAGTTGCCATAACTGATGGTTGTAGCATCCGATAGTTTTGCAAAGATTTTTTTTTGTTTCTAACCCAATATTGGCGATTATATCTAAACTTCATCATCATAACTGAAAGCGAAAATTATCCTATTTTTAATCTGAAATATTCATTAAAAATCTACCATACTCTTTTCCTCGACATAAACCTCCCTATGATTAATAGTATTTTAAGTTTCTAAGGAAACAGTTTTTTTACTGTGGACATTTAGATCTAAAATTTCTTTTTTGGACATTCGGAATTTTCTTGCTTTCTACTGATGCTTCAGTTACAATTACTGAACCTTACAAAGCACCAACTTATATTCGGTTGTAGTGATAGAATATTCGAGGTGCATGCAACCACAATCATTCAGTTGGCAAAATAAAATCAGTTGTGGCAATGAATCTGTTCCCTATGTGTAAAGTTTTCTGTAAAAAAACTAACAAACTATTCTTGTACAATGTTATAAAGTTATCGCGTTAGTGACCTTTTAAGCAAATTCAAAATTGTTGTTTAGTTGAAATAACCTGCGTTTGGCTTCTAGATCTAAAAACATAAAATCGGATAAACATACTAATGGGACCCATAACTAAATCAAACTAAACCGATTTTCTTCAATTTCAAAAACACCCTCTAGGTACAAATAACTAAAGTGTTCCAAATTTCTTTAAGATTCAATGTAATATGTGTCTTAAAAAGCTATATATAAACCTGAGCCGATTTTCTTCAGCATCAATAGCGTCAGACCTTGGTCAAATTTTATTAGATCGAACAATAACCCCCAAAATATTTTTGGGGGTAACAAGTATTTGCCATGAAATAAACTTATTAAAGTTTACTATACCCTTGAGTGGAGTTTCGAAATATTTTAACGAATCCAAGTTAAAAATTTAAAATGTACTTACTTTAAACATGGTGTTTAGTAGTGTCGGGGAGTAATTGACCTCGATTGATTTTTTTTGACGAATACAACCAGAATGGCTTTATTTGCTGAGGATAGTGTCCACGCCAGAATAAAACATAGCATTGCCTAAAAATGAAAGAAGTTACTCATTAATTTTTTATTGTTTTACAAGATAAACAAAAAATAAAAATTAAGTCTCCTACAGCGCATAAAGTAGTCTCTCATTGGCGCAATCATGCTTTTGTCAAAATGCAATTTAGAAAACAATACTAAGGTTACGATGAACATGGTTTAATTGCAGAGAACATATTATTGTTGCCGTGACCATATATTAACCATGCCTTTTCTCTGCGTGCACGTCACTAAAATTTAAAGAATAATAAAATTATTTCGAAAAGACCCCATAAAAATCCTAGCTGATAAAAAACATCTTATACGATCTTATATCTCGTATCTCCTTAGATATTCAGAAAATAATGCCAATGCAAATAATAATTGCATTGCTTTTATTAACGTAATTGAAGGGTGTACTGGTGGTAATTACCCCAAGGATAATTTACGCAGCACAATAACATAATTTATAATTTTTAAAATTCTGTTCACAAACTACAATTGCCTTTATTATGTGACTACGAACTCGCAAAAGCAATTAAAACATCTCTATCAGCAAACATAATATGTGGCAAATGCTTGTGGTCCCCTGAACGTTACAACAGCTGCGTCTCGCGAGACTGTTTAAAACAAGCCTAGATGATGAATGGGAAAAATGTAAAAATCACTACAACATAACAAGTCGCTGCTACCGAGATGGTGGCAATGTTGACGATCTTGATGAGAAAAAAGGGTCTGTATTTTCTTTTTATCAAAATGACGCAATTTTTTAATTGATTACAATAAACAAGTAAAGCCATGTTACGGCAATAATGATGGATATGAAAGAAAGCATATTGGGCTTTTAGTTGAACCGCAACGACTTGGTAATGCTCTGCAGAAAGGTGTATTTTCTGATTGGCACTGAAGAGACTTTTTTAATTTCTAGACAAATCCCAGCAGTAAATAAGCTTTACTATGTCACCTTGCTAAATAACGAAAAACAAATATTATTTTTTTTTAATATTAACATTACTCGGCAATTAATTAAGCAAGTTTGAAGTAAGTATTATTTTTAAAAATTTTATTCAATTTCGATTAAATACGTATTAAACACGTTCAATGCGAAATAATTATACTAATCGATTCAGCATTAATATATTTTTTTATATAAAACGAAGTCCATTCCTCTACGCATCTATCATTTAATCAAAGTCGAGGTATGAGGGTAGCTTTTTATATTTCGGGTCCTGACAATACTAGTGTTCCCAGATGCAAACTGGAACTTCCATTGAAAACTTTGACATTTTTTAGCATAACTTCACTCAGAACGTTTTGTCATTTGAGGGTGAATTGTTTTGTTTATAGTTTGTTGAAACATTTATCTCAGTCAAAAAATGGAATTATCCCGTGAACATTTTCATGCGATGATTTTTTTACCATTCAAGACAAGAGTGTTTAAATGGCGATAAAGCACCATCAAAAACCACTACTAATCGCTGGTACCAAGAGTTCAGACTCGAACGCCGTTCGCTTCAGGATACATTTTGTGAAGGACGTCCAACTTCGATGACTTTGCCAGAAACCATCGCACTGATTAAACAATACCGACATGTGACATACCGTGACATTGAGGCATCCTTGGGCATTAGTATGACAAGCATCAATGAGATATTGCATTTTCATTTGGCAGTTTGTTCTCGTTGGAGCCCACATAATTTGACGAATGCTCAAAAAAGGCTCGTATGGATTGGTGTAAAGAGATGTTGAAAAAGTTTAACTCCGGTAGGTCAAAGACAGTGTATAAAATTGTCACAGGTGACGAATCATGGATCTATGCATATGAACCCGAAACAAAACAGCAATCGACCGTATGGGTCTTTCAAGACGAGCCAAATCCAACAAAAGTTGTTCGTGGAAGAAGTATATCGAAGCAAATGATTGCGTTTTTTCGGTCAAACCGGCCATGTTGCCACAGTGCCTTTAGTGGAATGTAGAACGATCAATTCTGAGTGGTATACAACCACCTGTTTGCCAAAAAGTGTACGAAGAAATGAGGAAAGATAATAAGAGAAGACGGATCATTTTGCATCACGACAGTGCAAGCTCTCATCCATCAGCTGAAACAATGAGCTGTTTGACCACTCAAGATGTCGAATTGATGGGCCATCCACCTCTCTGGCACCCAAGGACTTCTTCTAATTACCTAGCATAAAAAAGCGTAGTCAAAGTTTTAAATATGACATATTAGCTAGTACTGAATTAACACGATTAAAATAATAAATTAAAATAACAAAATCGACGAAGAGTTCGTTTTTTCCAATAGAAGAAAGTCCAAACTAATTTAATGTGCAAAAAATTTACGAAATTGTTTGGTGTTATTTTCTTTCTTTGTCGAATTAAAAGTTCATCATGGACACTTTTAAAAAATGGAAATCAAAAAGAATCGGACAAAATCGACGAAAATTTCGTTTTTTTTTGCAATAGAAGAAAGTCTAAACTAATATATTGTGAAAAAAAGTGTCACCACACTTTTTGGAGTTATTTGCATCAAACATTAAGAACTTTTCGAATAAAAAATTAATCATAGACGCTATTAAAAAACTGATAATCAAAAGGAATCGAAAAAAATCGCCGAAGATTTCGTTTTCTTCTAATAGACGAAAGTCCAAACTAATTTATTGTGCAAAAAAATTCTTTAAACTTTTTGATAAACAATTCATCATGGATACTTTTAAAAAATAAAAATTAAGAAGAATAGGACAAAATCGGCGAAGATTTAAATTTTTTCTAATAGACCAAAGTTCAAACTAAAACTAATTTATGGTACAAAAAAATTTTACAGAATTTTGTGATTCACATATTCATCTAATAAAATTAAATACGAAAAAATTAATAAAAAATAACATTTAAAAGATTTAAGAAAAATAAAATAAAATCATAATTTTTCCCGCTATTCTAAAATTATAAGCCAATTTGATTCCGTCTAACAAAGCGTATTGGATAAATATCCGTTCAACTACTCTCAGGAACAAAATTACAACAATAATTAGTTTTGGATACAAATTGCTCACTTTAAATGGCCCTGGAGTACAAAAAAAAATATTTCTATAAAAACGATTTGCAGATTTTTAAATAATACCAAAAAAATTTAATTCGAAGCAGTTCAGTTATCTGATTTTTGTCAATGATACGAAGTACTGTGAGCCTTCACAAAAAGGTCCATCTTGATTTGAGGTCCTTTCCCTCTTAAAGTTTCACATTAACAATTTCGAATTTCGCTTGGAACGTTTTGACCGAACGCTTGTTTAACCTGATGATACTGGACTAAATCGTTTTATACCAAGGTCCCTTCCGATTTGTAGTCCAGAATTAAATCCGATTGTTCTCAAACTTAACATAGCACTTTCTGAGGGACTTATAACCATTCCTAGTTCATATAGTGACATATCCCCCATAAAAATGTTCTTTCGATTTGTAGTACTGCAGCTGTACTTTCTTACTTAAGTTGACTCAACAACCCGTAGTTGATCTTAGCCAGTTGGAAATGACCACCAAGCACTTAGGTTTTGTAATTGCTGTCTCCAGTTTGAAATACCAGACTTTAAAAAACGCACAAGTATCATTTTTTAGTCTTCCGATGATGTCAATGTCATCCGCATACGCGAGAAGAAAGTGGGCCTTGGTGCTGACTGCGCCTGTTTTTTAACATTTGTGTTTTCAAACTTTTCTCCACCAGGATGTTGAAGAAATATCACGATAAGCAGTCACCCTGTTTGATACCTCTTTTGGTAGTGAATGGTGCGGAGAGGTCACTTCCTATTGTTACTGAGGATTTTGTGTCTTTTAGTGTCATTCTGCAAAGACATACAAGTTCTGCTGGTATACGCAGACATAGTATTTCTCTTATCGGAGTGTCAAATGTAGCCTTATAATCGATGAAAGGGTGATATGTTACAATCTGCTTCTTGTGGGTCTTTTCCAGTATTTGTCGCAGGATGAGGATTTGGTCGATTGTTGACTTATTCGACCTGAAGCCACACGGATAGAGTTGAATCAGATCAGCGAGTTTGGGTTTTTAATCTTTCACTTGGCAGTAGCTTATATGCGATGGATAGAAGACTTATTCCACGGTAGTTGATTGTGCCTGTTTTTTAAACTTTTGTGTTTTCCAAAATTTTCTTCATCAGGATGTTGAAGAAATAACACGATAAGCAGTCACGATGTCTGAGACGTCTTGTAGTAGAGAATGGTTCGGAGGGGTCACTTCCTATTTTCACTGAAGATTTCGTGTCACTTAAAGTCACTCAGCAAAAGCATACAAGTTTTCCTGGTATGCCATACGCAAACTTGGTTTCAAATAGTTTTTCTCTTGTCGGAGTGTCACATGCAGTCTTATAATCGATGAAAGGGTGATATGTTACAATCGTTTCTCGTGGGTCTTTTCAGTATTTGCCGTAGGATGAGGATTTGGTCGATTGTTGACTTATTCAGCCTGAAGCCACACTGATAGGGTTGAATCAGATCAGCGAGTTTTTCCTTCACGGTAGTCGCCGCAAACCGTTTCTTTTTTTGTAGACTGGACATAGCACACTGAGGTTCCAATCATTGGACATGCGTTCATCCTTCCAGATTGTACAGATTAGCTGATGCATGCACCTTATCAGCTCGTCTGCTCCGGTCTTATACAGCTCTGCCGGTATTCCGTCGGCCCCTGCGGCTTTGTTGTTCTTGAGCCGGGAGATAGCTATTCGAACTTCTTGCTGGATAGGGGGTGTTCATTCAACACCATCATCTATGATTGGTTGGTGGCTGCTTTCCTCAGCTGGATCTGCAACCGCCAGTAAATTGGAAAGGTTTCTCTCCAAATCCTCCGCACACTCGGCGTATCTATCAGAAAATTTCCATTTGTAACTCGACACGAAACTATGAAAGCGTCTTTTGCGCTATCTTTATAAAGGTTTATCTCCTCACATTCTCGCTTTCCCATTTCTTCCCACGGAATAGGCGATGCTTCTCTCTTCTTAGCGTAAGATATGGGACCAACACAGCACTTGTGGGCACAGGTGCCAGTGTTGCCTGCAGCTGTACAAGATACATTTTAAATTCGATTTAGCTCAAATAATGCAAAGTGCATTAAGTGCGACTTCTAACTATTTTTGGTGAAATTAGATCATTTTGGTATATGTTTGCAGTAAGTTCCAACGCAGTATATCCTAAAAAATGCATGTTAAGTCCGACTATGCTCAAACACTAGGCATACCTAGCAATAACTACGTAAGGACTACTCATTACTATTTGGATTACCAGGTGATGAGTTCTTATTTCCCTCTGACCTCTCATTGCCCAATAACTAAACACAATTTCGGGGTTTAGTTCCCTCTCATATGACTCATTTTAGTTTTTTTTTTTGGGGTACCGTTTAGGTACCCCATGTATAGCGTCCCCAAGGTCTTGGAAATTTCGATTATCAGGATGAGATTCAGCAAAGCAAAGCCAAGTCAGTTACTTGCACAAAATTGTGATCTATAAGTAATGGGTATGTTGGCTCTTTCGGAAGCCGCAAAATATAAATATTTCTTAATTTTCTTTCATTTGGACCACCCTATCTTCATCTAAAGCAGGCGTTTCAGACACCCAATGGCTAGGCAAAACAAATGGCACTGCCAACGAACAGTGGAAACTTCCAGCGACCACGGCAACAACTACGGTAGAGTTCACTAACATTTTGAGAGCTAACATCGTAGTTTCAGCCATGCTTGAGAATTCTTTCGACTGAATGGAATTGTTAACGCAAACTAATAATTACTACTTCTGAACGACGGACTCATTTAAAATCTCACAAGAATAAACGCCATTTTTTCCTTACGCGCTCGACTTCGCTTTAGATGTTTCTAACAATTATGACGGTGGAAATCTTTGCATGTCAACTCTTTCGCCAAATGCCGCATACCAGACATGAGCATATGTAAACTTGATGTCGACTTGCAGTAAACTGCGTTGGTCACATGTAAAAAAACAGCAGAAACAAAACTCCCAGATGTTGAAATTGTCTTAAGATTCACAGCGGAACATGTCATAAACCTCTACAAGAAGCAGTGGATTCGCGTAGCTACGTTCACATTTTCTTCCTGTTCTTGATTTGCTTCAGACTTGACGCCATTTGCATTAAGTGGCGGAAAAAAGGAAATTTTAGAAACGCATGAGAATTTTAATGCAATTTTGCAACTTTTGCAAGTGCACTTTGTGCGTTGAGCGTTAATTATCGTCAAAGAAAAGAAAAATTACAATGCTAACGTCTATTGCGACGACAACGATCGCCATGTGTGTACGAAGCATGCAACATATTTGCAAAATTGCCCATGTTGTATGTATGGCTTTGGTCTTGGCTATAATGCACAGCAGGGACGGGAAATCGTTGGGCATTCTGATTTTTTGGGATATTCGCTGAGTCCAGCACTGAGATATATGTAGTACCTCTGTTTAGCGAGCCAGTAATCGAAAGATGTTCGTACCAAGATCACGGTCAAGCTTAGAGTGAAGGAACAAAAACAGTTTCCTCAACATCCTACAAAGAAAACAAGTAAAAAAAAGTTGATGTCGGACGCGACCGACTATAAAAAAACCCAACACACCTCTGCCCTTCAAAGGAGCACCTCTGCCTGGAGCTTGAGCAAAGTCAGACTCAATATGTAAGCGTCAATTGTTTTCCACTCATAACTTGGCATGCACAATTTAAGCATACAGCTGCAGGACCTCAAATCAGGAGGGACGTTGGGCTATTCCACAATATGAGCCGATATGGTCTATTGTTACCATGCAAAATTTGGTTTATAGCGTATTATTTGTGGCTTCTAGAGCTGCAGAACCTTTAATCGGGAGGGACCTATTCGAAAACATGGACCGATATGGTTCAACTTCATCAGTTATATGTGTTAATCACTGGTAGCGCTTTATGCTAAATGTTGTCGGAATCGGTTGTTACGAGTAACTTTAATATATTGGGTGATCAATATAGAGGCATTTTTTTCAAAATAAAATAATACAAAAATTCAAAGCAAGTGTGGAATCGTTATTGTTCATTCGAAAGGACGCTTTATGCCAATTAGTTTTTGAAAATAGTTTCCATCAAATGTTGGCAACTGTATTATGGAAATGAGCGTTCGGTGAGAAACGAGAAGATCCGATGTTTCGACCAAAAGTTTTCAGTGATGAGGCCCATTTTTGGCGCAAAAACAACGTCAATAAACAAAATCGTCGAATTTGGGCTAAGCGGTGCTACCGTACACAGAGAAAACGATCCGATTCCCCGAGAGCCGGTTATATGCGCCGGATCGACCCGAAGGAGAAATTCTTCGGCCAAGGACTGTCACCGCGACACTATGTGCCGCAACAACAACAACAGAGAAAACCTCGGTTTGGTGCGCTTTATGGGCTGGTGAAATCATCGGTCCATATATGTTCAAAAAAGATGATGATGGCCGGAACGATACCGTGAATGGTGCCCGCTATCGCGCTATAATATCGGACTTTTTGCTACCTGAATTGAATCCCCGTAATCTTGACGACATTTGGTTCCAACAGGACGGTGCTACATGAAAAACAGCTAACGAAGCAATCAATTTATTGAAGGATACTTTTAGTGGTCGCCTGTGGCGTGGCTTCTAAGATTGTGCGATTTAACACCGCGGATCATGATTGATGCCTTCCCACACGCAGAAAAAAGTATGGTTGTGGTTGTTCGAAGAGGATAATACTAAAGTTGTGTATATAGTTGTGGTACAACAATATTATGATCCTCACAACAATAGTATGATTTAAATACAACTATACTATGATCCTCACAACAATAGTATGATTCACACATAACCATACTATGATTCCCACAACCATAGTATGATTCACACTCAACCATACTATGATCTCCACAACCATATTATGATCCTCGCAACCATAGTATGTTTCACATACAACCATAGTATGATCCTCACAACCATAGCATGATTCACACGCAACCATGTTATGATCCCTACAACTATAGTATAATCACACAATAATATACTACTTTATGATCCCCAATATATTTTATTAGAATTGAATTAAGTTGTCAACAATAAATTTGAGTTATTAAACTTCTATAAAATTACTTTAAATTCAAAATAATAGGAGTGATTTAGAAAAAATAAGTTAAAAAACGTAAGCGTTTTTATGAAAAATATTTCAGTTAAACAAAGCTAAAGCAGTTTGTTTGAAGAATTTTAATTTCCCTTTAAAAGTAATATTGTTGCAAGATCCGTAACAATAACATTGTTTCTAAAAAGCATATTCAAAAGAAGAAGAATTTCAATCATACAGTATGATTGCCGTAATCATATTATTGTTAACATAAAACCCAAAAAACAATACTTTTTTCGCACCAACCATATTTATATTGTTGCTATAACCATAATTTTATTTTTGAATTTGGCAATAATACTATTGTTACATTTGAACAATATTAATATTGCGGCAATCATACTATTGTCAAAATTAAATTCAGTAAACAATGCTATGGTTGCCTCGAACATACTTTTATTGCGGAGAACATATTATTATTGCCGTGACCATGTAGAAACCATGTTTTTTCTCTGCGTGCAGATAATATTCGTTGCATTATTGCTGACACACGGACCCAAATGCTGCAAAAAGTGGTCAAAAATTGGTCCTTCCGGCTGGAATTTTTTTGAGCCAATTGCCCGAAAAAAATGGAAAACCCTCATCTTTATAATAAAGCTAAATTCTTGGCCTAGCATTAAAATAAATGCGTCTATTTCTTCTTGAAAGACACACTAAAAAACGCCCTTTACTGGAAAAGTCTTAGCGACTGTCAATGTGGAATTTTTTTTAATGGTTTCACTCAGATGGGCGTGCTTGCAAAAGAGCAAGGCATGTCCGGAGAAACAACAAAGATTGACCATACATCAACAAGGGACAGGTTGCAGGAAAAAAAAATTAAAGATCAAGTCGATGGGTTTGGTCCAAAAATGGCATGTCTCATGAAATTTAAGCTATCACTTAGTGTCGCCAGTGCCGACGGTTGGACATCATGCGCCGAGGGCAGACGTTGTAGCAACAAGTGCATATTTGTGTAAATCCAAATTGAATTGAGCCGTGTTGCAAGTTGCGTGAAGTGACGAAGTTGCTAAAAAAGCCACCTTTAAAAGCACAATTAAACCGAGAAACAGCAATAGCAACAACAAAGTATGCACTCACATTATTATCGTCATCGGCGTTGTCGCTATCGCTATTGTCGACGATACGCTATCGTCGTCGTTGGCGTCGTCGCCGCCATTGTCATGTGATGGGTTTATGAGTTCCCTTTACACAATGCACAACAACAATTTCAATGTTACGACGAGTGAGTGGAATCGGATTTGCCTTCCCCTCCTATCGGCAACAGCAGCAGCAGCATTATAATCGTCGGTGGGTAACATGCATATTCGTACTTGTTGTTGATTTTGTCGCTTTGCGTGTCAAATGCTGTCATTTGCATAACAATGCTGGATACCTTTTTTTCGATGTTTTTGTATTTTGCGGCTCTTATGCGGTGTTTGTTTGTTGCTGCTGCTGCTGAAGTATGGCCGCAAACGATAACCTCGGTCATTTGCTGCCACTACTTCGCGTTTCCTTGCGATCCCACCTCACGTTGATACTCGTACGTTCAAATGCTTACACACTTTACAGCAGTTGCCCCCCTTTTCAAACAGCGCTTGAATGTTCCATTGATGACACTGTCTCTTTAACGCAGCAACACGCCGCTGTTGTTGCTCTTGTTTCCAGCAACAATTCTGTCTAATGAATAATTTATGGTGCAGTCGACACTGCGGTGCATTTGACGACCCTCCTGCCAGCCACCTGATGAACGCGTACACACTGTGAGAATTTTTTAAATTTGTCGTTAGTACCACCGCAATTTTTATACACTACACCATGGGGTGGAGGGTATATTAGTTAAATCGTTGCTTTCGTAACACGTCACATAAAAATGTTGTTAATGTCGATTAAAAAATAGCATATATAGAAATTCTAAGAACCCGCTTAAAAAATTTTCTTCGTAACGTTTTTGGTGGACACTTCAAATGCATTTAATACCAAAAAATGTATTTAATTTTTATTTCCAATAAATACAATATTTACTGATTACAAAAATTGATTAATGCAATAAAGTCAAAAATAAAAACCTGGACCACACTTATTTTCAGAAGAATCTGCTGCTTTGTCTGGAGTTTGAGCCTAGTCGGACTTAATATGTGACAATGAATATCTGACCAGGAATATTAGCAGGACATTTAATTGCAAAGGTAATTTGTATGGAGTCTATACCTAAAGATTGTCCAATATGGTCTAGGAAAGGCTATAATTTTCTGATTAGGCACCGCGCTATGTTTGAGCATAATCGGAGTTTATTTGTTACTTCTTGAGCTGCAGGAAATGATCCCGAGGGGGTAGGGGGTTACTTTGTGTAAGGCTGAATGAAAACATAGGTAGGGTTTTTTTAATAACATTGACTGAAATGAGCGCATTTTATTGGTGTTACTTATAACGCAATCTGCTAAATTTGAGCAACATCTGATGTGTTATGCCACTTCTAGAGCTGAAGGGCCTCAGATCGCGAAATATCTTTGCAAGTGGGCTATATAAATATATAGATATATAGACCAATTTTACCAGCCTTAATTGCTAGTTGCTCATAACGTCCCAGGCACGAAATTTGAGCTCAATCGGATTAATTTATGGCTACTAGAACAACAGGATCTGAAATTGGAAGGAAACTTCGTGTAACAGCTTTTAGAAAATATGGACCGATATGGTCCAATTTCAACTACCCTACTTTTTGATTGGCCATAACAACCTTCTTAGAGTGTCCAAAACCGAAACAGAAAACTGATATTCCTGTTTTTATGTCCAATCCCAACAGTCGGATTGTCAAAAAACCCGACATGTCGATTTATTTGGTTTTTGTTGCTGGATATTTTGGTTGTTGCATGTAAAAACAAATTCATAATATTCAAGTACAAAACTAGAAAATATCTCTGCCGATATAACATACAGCAAAACATGGATATCTGCCACACATATCTTATATAAATATATACCCTCTCTCCTTCCTATAACTCTTCGTCGATAAGCCAGACACGATTGATGCCTTAGAAAAGAATATTCGGCGCGTTATTGCTGACATACGGCCCCAAATGCAAAGTGGTCGAATATTGGGCATCTCGCCTGGAATTTATTCGAGACAGCCGGGGCGGTCACATGCCCGAAATCATTGTTAAAACACAGTGGCGAACCTTAATCTTTATAAAAAGCTTATTTCTTGGAAATAACATTATATTATATGCGTTTTAATTCTTTTCAAAAACCACATGTCTGAAAAAACACCCTTTACTTCTTCTAAGTATTAGGAAACAATTTCAAGTTACACTGCTTAAATCAACTTGTAAAGCCAAAAGTGGGAAGGAAACTAAACCGGTTCTTGTGATATTCCAGATTTGGAAATATTCGGGAAAGAAATTCTGAAGACTTCAATCCATATTCACCAACACAGAAAAGGATAGACCTCACACCCTGTTTTGCTGAAACCTTTCAATTTTTGTGAGTCAGCTTCAACGTTCGAGATACTACGAAAAAACATAACATATCCTTGGTGGAAGGTATTTCAAATTCGCTATGACCGAACGTTACTATGTGTAAAACGACTGCACTTGCTGCTCAAAGACGCATTTGTATTTAAATTAAAATTCGTTGGTACTTTTAATTAATGGAACAAATTATATTCCAAATTGTTGTTGTATCCCATTGTATTCGCAAAAGTTTATTTTAATTTAAGTGATGTTCATGTTGCTTTATCTAAACTGCCAACCCTTTTCTAGTTATTTAGTTGCAGCTTTAAGAAAAGTTCACTGTGGTGTTGGCATTTTTTGCATTTATAATGAATCCGATTTTTTTTGCTGCACAATCACGTTTGATGTCAGACGACAGTTTTTATTGTTGACGAGGGGATTGTAGGACGGCCTTGTGATGGAGGTTGTAGCTTTCGGGTTCAGGGTCTTATGACATCTATCCGTTTCAATGATGGTTGGTTGCATGCAACATCGAATTTACTTATACAAGGTGGCAAAAAATGAATTTATTTTATTTATACATTTTTAAGCGTCTCCAAATAACTTATGATTTTTAGTAACTACAGATAAGTATTTCGAGATCTTACAAACTTACCAAGAAAGTATGGGAGAGTTTGTGGCAAGAACTAAAGTTTTTCCACTTTGCATAATTAGTTATACGCAACAAACTAGAAACATTCAGATGGAAAGCGGTCCGAACTACAAAAATTTGGTTGGATAAATCAAATTTCTGTTGCAATAACCAACATACCATAGTAATAATGGTAACACGGTTCGAGATATCATATGATGGTTGCTAGAACCATTTCACGGTACTTACAGCCAACAACACAGTTATACAAACCGAATTCAGCTTAATTATTGGTGGTTATGGCAACCAACCAATTGTGATATCCATGATACTTTAGTACCAATAATTGGTGGTGGCAACAGATTAGATCTTTGTAGTGACCAAACCCTGTTTAGTTAGCTGTTGTAACAAATAATTGCTTATAGCAACTTAAAAAATAAACCCTATAATATTTTATTGGTTCTAGTCACAACAAAACCTTTGTTTACGACGGAAACATATTTCGAAATCACAAAAAAATTTATAAAAACAAACAAATGGTCAGACAGTTTTAGGTTGTTGGGTTAGACGGTGAATGCTTCCAAACGATACTGCCATAGAAAGGAATGAACTATAAACAAAAGGCTTAACTGTAATTTCGCGACATTACTGAGACATGATCAGAATTTTCGCCATAGATTAGCCTCCTTATTATTAAAAACAACAACCAAGTATTTTTGGTAGCGACCAATTTTTTCCCTAGATACGACCACCCAAAGCTTGACAATAAATATTGTTATATACCTTAACTAATTCTTTTCAGATTAGGGCTGCAAGGCGGTAATATATTATTTTTTTTAATAAAGTACCAATAACAATCTATAACAACAAACAACACATGTACAAATTTAGTTCCAATATTCATCTTAGTCTGTTAGAATTACCGATACTTCTTTTCCTCAACCGAAAGTGTCAGTTCGCTCTACTGAGAATTGCTGTCTGCCCAATCAACATTCGGTTGTAATGATGGAATACATGGATAGTACTTTCACCCACCAGCCTTCGGTTGGAGAAACATTGATTGTAGCAACAAATTTGTTCTCTGTGTGCATCTCATTTTCCCTGAATACCCGGGCCGCCTGCAAAAAGACTTCAGGAAGTACCTCTTGAAATATTTCCAAATCGACCATTTACGGTTGCTGGTTCGGTATCAGATTACGCGGTCCATGTCTCAAACATCATTGCGGAAAGGATCTCAGAGAGAAAAATATGGTTACTATATGAACACGTCAATAATAATATATTCTCCACAATAAAAGTATGTTAGTCGCAACCATAGTATTGTTTATTAAATTTAATTTTGACAAAAGTATGATTGCCGCAATATTAATATTGTTGAAATGTAACAATAGTATTATTGCCAAATTCAAAAATGAAAATACGGTTGTAGTAACAATATAAATATGGTTGATGCGACAATAGTATTGTTTGTTGAGTTTTATGATAACAATAATATGATTAGGGCAATCATACTGTATGATTGTAATTTTTCTTCATTTGAATATGCTTTTTAGAACAATGATATTACTACGGATCCAATGCAATAATAGTACTTTTTATATGAAAATTAAAATTTTTCAAACAAACTGCTTTGGCTTTGTATAACTAAAATATTTTTTTTTACTGTTAAAAAAATTACTCCTCTTATTTTGAATTTAATATATTTTTAAAAAATTTTCATAATTCAATCCTATTGTTGACAAATTAACGTAATTCTAAAAAAGAATTTTGGGCATCATAGTATGGTTGAGGGGGATGATAATATGGTTGTAGGGATCATAACATGGTCGGGTGTGAATCATATTATGGTTGTGAGGATCATACTATGGTTGTATGTAAGACACACTATGGTTGTGAGGATCAAAATATGGTTGTGGGTACCATAGTATGGTTGAGAGTTAATCATAATATGGTTGTGAGGATCATAGTATGGTTATGTGTGAATCATACTATTGTTGTGAGGATCATAGTATGGTTGTGAGAATCAAAGTATGGTTGTATTGTAATCATACTATTGCTGTGAGGATCATAATATTGTTGTGCCGCAACCATATACCCTACAATAGTATGATCCTCTTCGAATATTGTCACCCCAAAAATACTTTTTTTCTGCGTGATCGCGTACATATGAGACAGTTTATCTGGACTTATTATTAACTCCATCGGCATGTGCTCGGCATCAAAGCTGATGCCGCATTTCCGGACTAGACTGGTTATGGCTGAAACAGGTTGTACGACTCCGAATTGGTAACGTCGTCGCCACGTTGCATTCAATCGTGGTCGACGTTTACTCAAAGACGAAGGTCGTCCAAAAACGGCCGTTGTGCCAGAGAACATTGATGCTGAGTTCACGCAATGCAAGATCGTCATGTGACATGCCGTGAGATAGAGGCATCCTTGGGCATTTCTTCCCCCAGCATACATTCGATATTGCATTAAAGCCTGGCCGTAAAAAGGTTTGTTCTCGTTGGATCCCGTACAATTTGAAAATCGCTCAAAAAAGGCTCGTGCCGATTGGTGCAAAACATTTTTGAAAAAATACGATAGCGGTGCCTCAAAAGACGTTTATAAGATTGTCACAGGTGACGAATCATGGATCTATGAGCATGAGCCCGAAACAAAACAGCAATCGACCGTGTGGGTCTTCAAAGACGAGCCAAATCCAACGAAAGTTGTTCGTGAAAGAAGCACTTCGAAGCAAATGGTCGCCTGTTTCTTCGGCAAAACTGGTCATGTGGTGACTGTTCCGCTTAATCAACGTAGGACGGTCAATTCTGAGTGGTACATCACAAATGGTTTGCCTGAAGTCTTCGGAGAAATTCGAAAAACAAACAAAAGAAGACGAATCATTGTGCACCATGACAATGCGAGCTCTCACACATCGGCTTAAACCAGCGCCTTTTTGACCGGCCAAAACGCCGAATTGATGGGTTCTCCGCCGTACAGCCCTGACTTGGCACCCAATGACTTCTTTTTCTTCCCGCACATCAAGAAAAAAATGCGTGGTCAACGATTTTCGTCGCCAGAAGATGCTGTTGAAGCGTCCAAAAAACATATTTTGGAGGTGTCTCAATCGGAGTGGAAAAAGTGCATCGACAATTGGTTTGAGAGCATGCAAAAGTGTATGAATCATGCTGGATACATTGAAAAACAATAAAACCATTTTTGATGATAAATATTCGCATTTTCATTATTAGGCCAGAAAAATATATGTCAGCCCTTGTATATTAATAAAACACAGATGTGGCGACTGTTCCGCTTGAGCAACGTAGGAGGTCAATTCTGAGTGGTCTTCGGAGAATTCGAAAAACGAACAAAAGAAGACGTATCACTGTGCACCATGACAATGCGAGCTTTCACACATCGGCTGAAACCAGCGCCTTTTTGACCGGCCAAAACATCGAATTGATTGGTCATCCGCCGTACAGCCCTGACTTGGCACCTAATGGCTATTTATTCCCGCACATCAAGAAAGAAATGCGATTTTCGTCGCCAGAAGATGCTGCTACAGCCTTCAAAAACCATGTTTTGAAGGTGTCTCAATCGGAGTGGAAAAATACTTCGACAATTGGTTTGAGCGCATGCAAAATTTATAAATCATGCTGGAGAATACTTTGAAAAACAATAAAACCATTTTTGATGATAAATATTCAAATTTTCATTATCACAGGATTCTTAATTAATTTTTTGTTAAAGTGATTGCATGTTTTAATTAAATCGATTTTTTGTGTTCTATCTGGTAAGTAAACAAGAAGTGGCTTCACTCCAAGGCGACACTTTGTTTAGAAATATTTAATTTATTTTTTGTTAATTTTTTTTTCATTCAAAAATTCACAGATTTCCAAAGAAATCAATTCAGAAAGTAGCGTTTATCACGCTTCCTTATACTATTCGAAAAATGTGGACCAAGCTAGTAAATTACCCGGTACCACCATATGGTGTGGCTAGAGAAATAAAGTACGATAAAAATGGTTCCTATGTACAACTTCGGACAACCTACTGTCACTTCGATACTGCTTGATATCGAACTGCGTATGTCGTTTGCCACAGCCAGTGAGCGTGTGTCTTATCTAGCCAAGACTGGCACAAAGAAAGTCAAAAATGTGTGAATATGTTTATCATTTAATTTCCTGTTTGTATGTTATTTAACATGCGTTACAAATCAATCATACAGACGCTCACAGAGCTTACAAACAATATCAGTCATTATTTCAAATTACTTCATTTGTTTTAGTTGCTGTTGTTGTGGCTTTTGCTGCTGGAGACGAGATGTTGCCGCTGTAGTCAATGTTTCCTCCATCTCCAACCAGACGCTGCTATCAATCTTCTCCACGTTTTCGTTATGAAAATCAAATAAAGTTTCAATTCAATCACGGTGCGTGCGAATGTACAATTGTATGTGTTTACACTCATGGGTACATGGATACACTCAGGCACACACATGAGTATGTGTAAAATATGGAGAATTTTTCATCGATCGGTGGTCCGGTGGCCACCAATCGATCGCTGATCGGCTGTAACAATTTTGTACGCACTTTTAAGTTTTTCTACATCTGGTACCAACAAACACATGTAGTCGTAACATGCCGAGGAGGAGAGTATGCGAGTGCGTGCGTGCGCTTGAATCATAGACAACGTTGGTCGTTCGCCTTCCTTTTGCCGGCATTTGTATTTGCTTCGGTGCGCTATACACGATGGTGTGCTGTGTCTCACGTTTCGATCATGATGCATTGATCATCGGCAGCAGCAGTAATAGGTCGCATTTGTGTAGCGTGTGGAAATCAATTAAATCTAATTCTCACGACCACAAGTGACACGCCACATAGTCCAGAAATCGTTATACTTTGGCTACACTTTGAACGTTGTTTCATCGATTGTCTTCTGTTCCACTTCGTCGCTGTCTTCATCTTCCTCGTGTGGCACCAAGCATCTTCTGCTGTGTCTCCCTGTCTGATGATCCGATTTAAGATTTCTAACATTCACGCTTGTAAGTACTGTACAGAATACTTACATTTATACATTTATTGCTTAACGCTCGTACTTATCATCATAACATTCTGTACTCGAAGAAGCCAACCCATCATGCAGGTTCGCTTGCAGATATTTTTCTTACACACAGAGAACTGATTTGTTGGCACAACCAAATTTTTTGCCAGAGAAATATTGGTGGTTGCATGTATTCCATCGCTAGACCGAATGTAAATTAGGGACACGCCCTTTTTTAGTAGAGGGAACTGACGCTATTGGTAGCAGAGAAAAGGTATCGGTAACCCGAACTAATTTAGATATATAATGGAACTGAATTTGTACATGTATTGGTTGTTGTTACAGAATTTTGGTTATATATACTCTGCAAATTCGTATCCGATTACTGATTTAGACGGAGGAAAAGTAACCATTAGAAGTCTAAAGGTGTTTTTGTTTGTAAAAACTGTTTTTTATTCTATTTTAAAAGAAAAAACGAATGTGGTTTTGCTTAGAACATGGTTTTACAATTTAGCGTAATGTTTTTATTACCTCATTAAATTAAGCTTGATCACACTTTTAATATAGGATCAGAATATTTAAAACGTACTTACATTTTTTTTCAATTTTTTTGGATGGAAAGTTAATTAAAAACATCTTTATAATCGTAGAAATGGCAGCTATATTTTGTTTAAATAATCTAATCTATAACTATTTTTCAGACTGTGGTTGGAATAACCGATTTATTGGTTGTGAGTTCCGTAATATTATCGTACATACCATCTTATGATAAATGTAAACATGTTACCATCAATACTATTGTATGTTGGTGATTGCAACAGAAAGTGTGATTTTTAACCGCATTTTTGTAGTTCGTACTGATTTCCAACTGAATTCTCTCTGTGTATATAAGTCCAACCAACATTGCATTGAAAAAGTTCATAATTTTTCCGGATAAAAGAAAATTGTTGTTGCTGTTTTAAGCCATATTTCTGCGAATGCATGCATTTCCTACTGGTGTGGAATAAGTCTAACACTGTTCGATACGAATTAACAGATATTGTTTAAGATTAGAGAATGAAAAACAAATATTAAATTACACTTGCTTACTTATTGAGCTTGGGCAAAAGAAAAAAAATTGAATCGTCGTGCTCATACAAGAAATCTCTTACTCGTAGGCTCGTCTTTTTTGGACATGATTCTCATAAGCCAAACAGCCGACTATCTACATACTTGCGAATTAGTTCTTTACTTAAAGAATAATAATACAAAACACAGAAAACAAATTAGTTGCCACAACCGAATGATTAAGGTTATATGTACTATCAAGTTTCCATTAGTGCAGCCGAATGTAAGTGTATGCAATGAAATGTTTAGTAAATGGAACTAAATACATTGGTGAACGTGACAAAGAAGAAACTTATGACTAATAAATTTTAGTTTAAGAATGAAAAACCTAGAGGATTTCAAGCTTCAATTAAAGATTTAAAAGTCGATTCACAGCAATTTACAAAAATAAAAGTCACAGCAAGATGCAACATACAGTGTCTCATTTCGTGAGTATATCACTTACTTTTGGGGTCCGCTTGGCTATCAGAGCAAGACATATTTTAATTACCTTAATATTAATATATATTTTTTCAGGGTGCGTAAATTTTGGCAATAAACATATTTGTTGTAATTTTTATAAACAGAGTATATAATAATGACTTTATAAGTTTTTATTCTGGTTCGAGACCTTTTGTAGCTTCTTTTTCAGAATCAACAAAAAAAATTGGTGAAATGTATTGGCAATGGTTGCCAGGCATACTGTACAGCTGTTTCTAAACCCGCCTGGTTTTTCTTCAGCAGTCTTTGGCAACGATTACTTCTGGTATAAATCAAAGGACTTATACGGAAGTCTCATTTGGATTAATGAGAATTACCCTTTGCGTATAATCTTCGAACTGTGCATAGAGCAATCTTCATAGCACAATATCATTTCCGTTGAAAACCACAGATGCCAAAGCAGTAAGTGTGTGTGTTATTTGTGCGTTTTTAAAATAATAATAAAAGTTAATCAGAAAATAACAATAAATACGATAACATCGCTGACTTTTATTTATTAATTTTACCTATATATAAATATATATATATATATATATATATATATATATATATATATATATATATATATATATATATATATATATATATATATATATATATATATATATATATATATATATATATATATATATATATATATATATATATATATATATATATATATATATATATATATATATATATATATATATATCATTATTCAAAGGATGTAGCTTAGTTAGGTGCTTGGTGCAAGAGGAGCCGAATATTAGGTATATACCCTTTTTAAGTTTAGACTAATTATTCAGAGTTTTACAAATTTCGTATGAACCCAGTGGTCCATGGGCCCGACCGCTAGGTACAAAAAGGGGAATATGTGCACACAAAAGAAAAAGAGTTTTCTCCCGCCTATAAATATGTCATTATATTGACGTTTAAGATTAATTTAGAAATAGGACCAAAAACTCAAGGAACGATACCCTAGTCTAAAATTTCGGTTCAATAAAAAACTTCAAACAAAAAATAATTAGGAATCCTGTGTTAAATGTTTCACATAATAACTAAGATATTCGTACGTTGTTCATTAAAAATGTTTCCAATTTCAGGCGATAAACAAAGTTACAAAAAAATATTTACAAAAAAATTGTATGCCGTTTATCGAAGAATTGTTGTTAGGAAGTGATGAAAAATTTTTATATTTCCTAAAGTGTTGTAAGCCTTTTATAAAAATTAATTCGTATGAGACAATCAAACACTAAACATAATTACAAAACAAATTTTAATCCGTTTGTTGGAAACATTTCCGCTATGATGAGATGAACAAAAATTCGCATATTTATTAAAAAAAAAACTGTAAACAGTTCTCAAAAATCAGTCGGAAAACCTTTTAGTTACAATTAGGGGTGACTGCAGCTTCAGTGAACGCCACTTCACCATCATACGACCCGAAGCAAGGAATGTGCTGTAACTATTTTTAGCGGCTATATATATATATGGGTCATTTCATGTCAAGTGGCCTAACTTTTAGAACCGATGTCTTCTAATCAGCATTAAACTTAAAGCAAAGTTAGTCCTATTGGATAGTAGCTTTGGCACAAATTTTGAACGAGATCGGTCAAGGACTCTCTGAATATGACGGGGTCGAACATTGACATTTTGGCCTTACAGGTGTTTTCGCAGCCACGTAACTTATTATTATGTATTACTCTTTTTTATTTCCAAAATCTATTTTTTTCCAAAAAAAAGGCAATTTTTTTGCTCAAAAGAGTTTTCCCTTAAGAGCTTTATGGACTTCTAGTGGGATGCGACCTTTTACAACAAGGTTATTTCAACTCACAACAAGGTTATTTAAATTTTTAGCATATGCATTATTTTGAACTTTTTTCTATCTACGTGTGTTTCTAAAACCTCCAAAATAAATCTAAGAGGCTAGAAAAATTAACCTTTCCAACAGTATGTAAGAGGCCTAAATACAATTGCATACTCTCGATAATTGTATACTCCACCTCAGGAATATAAACACTGTTTTTATTTAGACTTGTTTAAAAATTAATTTTCAAATACCCTTTATATTAAAATATTTTGAAAAGATTTTGCAATACTAAGTATTTTATTGTGGCTTGTTTGTCAATCCTATAGGATTTATTTTTATGGTTGTAGAAAAAGTTACACAAAAAATAGGGAAAAAAAACTCAAAATAGTGCATATGCTAAAAATTGAAAAAACGAAGTTTTGAGTTACAAAACATTTTTTTGATAGATAAAAAGGTCACATCCCAATAAGAAACCTTGGAACTCTTAAAGGAAAAGACCTAAACTTTTTTTGAGCAAAACAAATTGTGGCACCTTTTTGGAAAATAGTTCAAAATAATTGATATTGCAAAAAAAAAATAGACATTTTTTGTTTAATTTTTTTTAAAAGTTTTAATAATCAGCTATCTCAAACTCACGGGACAAACTAATTTGGGCGTCATAACATTACTACAATAGTGTATGGTATTATAAAATAGATCACCATATCATATATTAATAGCATATTAAGTTTTAGTTTAATAGCATTTTAAGTTTCCTAAAAAATGTTTGTAGTTCGTACCAAATTTCAACCTACTTTTTCCAATACTAAAGGATGTTCTCTTATGTCACACAGACATTTATTTAAAATAAATTGTAAGAGTTGTGACTCATTGACACCCAGAAAGCCGGTCGATCTATAGAGCCATTAAAACATGAAATTAGTTAACTCTAAAATGATATTTCATAATTACAGCCAATTCTTAACTGACGATGTTGCTGCCAATGAGACAGCCATAGTAAAAACACCTAAATCGTCATAGGAAATGATCTATAAAATGCATACATATACACTCAAACTTACACATACATATATACTCTATTCAACTCGAAAAAAACGTGTATTAGGCGCGGTTTTTATTTTCGAACAAGACCCAAGGCTATGTAAGCTAGATAGTTGATATTATCAAATAATGTCTAATAAAGATGATATTTAACAATAAACTGGGTTAAAAATTGTAACAAATGAAATCTCAGCAAGAAAAAAATAACACAATATCCATCTAAAATGTTGTTGCAAAAATTGTTGTTATAATAATATTTTCGTAATTATTTTACAAACAATAACAACAAATCCCATTACGATGAAATAAAACAATTTTGAATTTACTCATTGTTTTCGCCACCTTTTTTATTTTGGTCGATGCTGTGTGTTGACTGGGGTCGGCGATTCGACAGCATTTGGAAACTTTTGTTTTCTTTGGCAGCCACAATTGCGATACCATTAACAATGTGCTATCGATGTGGTCAACGCTGGAGGCTATTAAGATTCGGTTGATGCTGTTGTTGGCGGCGTTGTTGAGGATTCCATCCACTTATATGTGACTGAATGATGGACCGTCCCCAAAACAAGCGCACACACACACACATATATAAAAAACAACACAATATGAAAATATCAACTTACAATCAGGGCACCCTATTTTTTTATTATGGTGGCCGGTGTTTACGGTGTGGTTTACTTTCAGTGCTTAAACTCCTCCACCACGTTTACAGAGACGTTTGTTGGCTAAGAAAATCAACTCCCTCGAAAAACAAACAAAACATCAAATATCGCCAAACAAACGCAAATACGAGAGCGGAATGGAACAAAAAAACTTTTCTAAGAACAAGTAAAAAAACGATGGTCAGTTCGGCCAGTCCACCACGCTAAAGAAATTGCAAGTTTTTTTGGCCCAGACTCCCACCTCAACTCAGTTAAAAATTAAAAATAAATTTATAATTTGATTTATAGTAGGTTGGGAAAGGTTATAGGGTAGCTCGCCAGGAAAAAATGGTGAGTTCACTCGGAGTTCGTAAAGACCCATTGCTGAACCCTGATAAACGAAGTACGAGTGATATGGGATAGCGAAGAGTTATAGGTAGAAAATAGGGTCTATATTTATAAGAGAGATGTGTAACAGTTATCAAGTTTTATGAATTATCAACTATTTTAAAGATTTATTTCAGAGTTACGTCCGCTATTACTGCTAGGTCATCAAAGTATCTACTGCCTAGGACGGTAAGTCTATGTTCGATGACCCGCGCATGTTCATATCCACTGCTTCACTGACTCCTCTTCTTCTGCGTCCTGGCAACATTTGCAAAAGTCTCTGCACGGTATGCCCATACTCGCCACCATAGTCCCGAAAAAGCAGTTAACCGTGCGATCTCCTATACGGGTTTTCATCGATCTTTTTCCTTATGTTAGCAAATCCCTTGCCTTTTCCGGTCTTTTGTCGGCTAGAGAGAACGGGTTATTCTGCAGTTGTAAATTGAGTTCAACCTTGACCCTGCTTCCAAAAATGCCACTTCTTCGACTGTTTTCATCAGTTCGACGAGCGGAATGCTTATGTCTAGAGTGGTTGTACCCTCCGACCACCAATCCGAAAATGTGCAAACCGCTGCCATATCGCCCCATGTATTTTCGGGCATGGTCGTAAATGAACATATTTTCATGAAATGAGGAATACGCTGGTAATATTTGTCTAGTCGTGAATGAATTACATCGTATGACCGACATTATCTAATCCGCCCTCGCATATACATACGAACGTACATGTGTCCAAGGGAATATTCGCTAAAAGTAAAAGAAAAACGTTTCAAACTAAAGTGGTAAAAGATCCCTCTTATTTGCCAAAGCTTTGGATATTCAAAATAGCTGTTACGGCTTGTACTTATAGAGGCTATTGAGTGTGTGTGTGTGTTTTTGTGGCTGACTGGATTCGGTTTGTTTTGCTATGCACCACTGCTGGTGGCTGAGTGGTATGATTGTGCCCAAAATTGTCCTCGGGCAACTTATTGTTAAGATTTATACAAAAATTTATCGCGCGTACTTAATCTTTGTGTATTTTTTATTTCTGTACTCTTCGTCGTATTGAAATCATTGCGTACACGTGAGTGTGTTTCTGTTCACATTTTTTTATGGAAGTATTTGTTGTTTTTATTGTTGTTGTCCGATATGACTTTTTT
Source organism: Hydrotaea diabolus (assembly GCA_963513945.1). Classification (NCBI taxonomy): domain Eukaryota; kingdom Metazoa; phylum Arthropoda; class Insecta; order Diptera; family Muscidae; genus Hydrotaea; species Hydrotaea diabolus. The sequence continues at coordinate 78,097,239 of OY740718.1, read as the reverse complement.
ACGTATTGTAACCATAGTGCACCATTTGGGTACACTCAGAGAAATTTCAATCAAGTGACAACTACATTAATTGGGGCATATTGTAATTTATTGGAAAAGGATGGAAAAGTCAATGATCAAATCTATCTAACGGGTAGGCGATTTAACTTTTTAAATTTAAATAGGCTGTAAAAAAAAGTAGTGACATTTTTTCAAATTTCTCGTTTTATTGGAACAGTTGAACTTTGTCTTTTAAAATGACACACAATATCATTCATATGACAACCATAACAGGCTCGGGAGTACCTCTTTCGATCAACCCAACATTTCAGTTCATTTTTGATTGTCTCGGGTCGAAACTTTCCAATGGCAACTTCAATTTCATGTTTGAACGCTTCAATTGTCTCTGGATTTTTTGCGTAACATTTATCCAAACCGCAGCTTCGAGGCGGCCAATTGAGATCACAACTTCGGCTGATTATTTGATTTTCAAAAACAGTGCATAAAATATCGATGGTAGCGTTGGCTATGTGCCATGTGGCCTGTCTTGTTGAAACCAAATGTCGTCCATGTCATTCTCTTAAATTGTTGGATATAAAAATTTGTTGAGCATAGCGCGGTAATGCTCACCGTTGAAGGTAACTGCGGCTCCTTGCTCATTTTTGAAGAAAATGGCCCAAAGATGTCTCCAGCCCAAAATCCACACCAAACTGTTTTACCTTGTAGATTCATTGGCTTCTCAATAGTCACGTGTGAGTTCTCTAAACCCCATATGCGGTAACTTTGCTTAATGACATAGCCACCGAGGTGAAAATGAGTTTTATCTCTAAACACGGTAAAATTCTTCATCTCCTGCTAAACAATTTCTCAGCCCATTGGGCGAAGCGAAAACGCTTCGGATGCTGTTCAATTATTAGATGACAAAGTTCAACCTTACCAATAAAGCCAGAAATTTGCAATTCAGATTTAAAATTTTAAGTGGCCCACCCTATAGTTTTTTTGGGGCAGCTGTAAATATTTGGAATGCTTCTAATACATACTTTGCCACTAGCAGTAGATCTCCGATTTCTTTCCCAGCTCATTTAACATTTTATTATAAACAGCTACGAAAATTCTCGCCCATTAGCTGGAAAGGATTTAATTCATACGCTCACTGATTGGGTCCTACTGTCTAAAGCCGACTCTGAATATCTAATGATGCAGAATATTTTACACAGGCCGCCGCACAGTGGTCCAGGATCAATTTCCATCGGCTAAAAGTGTATAACTTTTAATGGGGCATAAGGATCATTTTGAGCTATTAACATTTAACATCGGACTTTTGGGTATACGAGTATTTTAAGCTGAAGTTGACTACTTTTCGTATTTGCCGATTTTAAAGAAATTTACAAATTTTAAAAATTGTGCATAAAATAATGCTCAAAAAAATGTTGGTTTCCTTACTGCCGATTTTCACTTTTTTAAGGTTTTGAAAATTTAAAAAGTGAGATGTAATTTTTCGACTTAGCAATCTCTACATTTTAGGAGTTTTTTAACTTTTTTATCTTTAATATGGCGTCAAAATTTTGTTTGTACTAGATATACTTTTGTTTTTGTAACTATTTTAAAAATATCGATTTTGAAAAAAAATATGAAAAATATGGACGAACTCAACTTTTTTCCTTTAAAAGCCTTTAAAGAATGCAGTACCATTTCGGAAAGGCGAAAAGCTTCTCCATTTTTTTGGGGGTAACTGAAATTGTCCCCTTGGAGGTAGCGTACAATTAGTGAAAAGACACATTTTTTAGTACCAAAACACGAATTACTCACTAGTACTAATAGGTAGCTTAATAGGTACGTAGCTATAAGGATGAGAAAATGTCCTTCCTCCTTATGGTAAATTGTATCTTGTTGTTATTGTATCCATAATAAATGTAGCAAATCGAATTACAACAGGATAACAGTCCGCAGGTACTCATAGTACTGCAGTTCATTCACAAGTACAAAAATTCATATCAATGATTCACAAATTGATAGATTTTTTGGAGATTTTTTAAACAATTACACTGGTTATTTGAATTCTTTTTCTCTTTCGGCGAAGGTACGCTATTAAGGATCCATATTGTTCACGGCGAAAAAGCGGTAAGTAGCTATTCTAGGATTTGTGCCTTTTAATATTTGCTTTCCGTTTTGAGATGGTGTAGAAACAATTTATTGATGTTTTGATTTTCACTTTTTTTCATTAATCGCCTTTAGTTTTCGCCGTATGCTTCGTTCACTCATTTCTTCAAATAATTTGTTAGTCTTCCGGCAGTTCTATTGCATATATTTGTGTCTTGCACCTAAAATCCAATCATTAGTTCACGTTATAGACACTGATTGCAACGTTTATAAAATCGTTCTTTAGTACGATTGCACGATTTGTATCGAATTTTCGAACTAGTAACACATCTATTCTCTGGTTAAAATCCGCGTAAGAACATTAAATATTTTTTTCAGCGGCGGATTTGTTTACCTCGTTAATTCCGTCAAACTTATGAGTAAAGATTAATCTCTAAGCTATGTAAAATATTCCTTACAAAATGCATCAGGGGTTAGGAGCCGGCATCAAACAGTAGGTCCCAGTCAATGAGTATAAGAATTACATAAACACCCGCTTCATTACATCACCAAGATTTCTGGGTTTTATTATCCGGAAGCACGCTTAAATGCCTCAAATGGATAATAATACGAATACGGTTAATTACCCCATATGGGTAATTACAGAAAAACTTTTAAATAAAACACATTAAGTAGCAGCTCTACCCAATGGAGATGCGCGCAATACTTAACTATCATCACCACGCAAACATTTGTGCAAATTTGTGCTTGGAAAAGTGATGGCTTAAATATGCGAGTAAATCTAATATCTCATTTTGTTTTGGGTAAATAAACAAATGGTCAAATTTACAAAAAGTATTAAACCGCAAATGTTCGTGTAAAAGTGAAAGAAAACAAAGGGGATTCTGACTTCTAAAGCAAATAAGCGTAAAAGGCACTTAAGCGTATAGGTTATTAAGCAGGGAATACTGTTTATCGTACGTATCTCACTGTTTCGAGAGGAGATCCTCGTCTGCTTCTTAATCGAATGTACGGATTTTCCATAATAATAATATATTAACATAACAATTTTATATATTAATAAAACACAGAATATTCAAAATATAGGTTTCAAATTTATTTCAGATGTAGTGCAAATGTTGCAAAAGCGCAAACGTTATTAGAATGAAATTCGATTTTTGTCACGAGACCGTGAACAGCGATCTATCTATTCGTTGGACCGAATTTTTAACCACTCTTGCACACATTTCGACCGCAACGTTGGCAATTTCGCGTTGGTTGTTGTCTCTGAGTTCGTCTACAGTTATTGTCTTGTTGGCATAGACCAATAAATTGATTTGGCCCCATAAAAAGTATTCCAATGGTGTTAAATCGCATGAGCGAGGGGGACTTTTTACCGGACCATTTCTCGAGATAATACGTTCACCGAATTCGACTTTAGTGCTGTGTGGCTAGTGGCACTGTCTTGTTGAAACCACATATTGTCAAGCTCGTCCAATTCTGGCCAAAAATAATTGTTTAACATGGAACTATAGCGCTCTCCATTGACGGTAACATGACGATTGTTTTCAACACAGATATTTTTTGCGGATGTAATTGTGTCTTTTGAAGCACATGTGGGTTTGTTGATGTCCAATAACGCATATTTTGTTTATTCACACTATAGCACGCACAGCCTCTCGGAAAGGACGATTATTTCTGTCGAAAATTGGTGTAAGCGCTTTTAAAGTTGCGACCACTGAATCAGAATTTCGCCAGTAATTTTTAATGAATTCAAAACGTTTCTCGTAAGTGAACTTTACCATTATGAAAATGTTGACTTTGACTAACTTTTTGACACTAAAAGATCATTAAAAATGTTTGAGGGTGCGTTGACATAAAGATACGAATTTGTATTGTCCCTATTGGAAAGCCCTTTAAATGGAAATAAATTCTTCTTTTTTTTAAATATTTGTTTCGTTGCATATTGTTTTAGCTACACACATTTATCCTTGAGTGTAGCTGGACAACTTGTGTATATTTCATGCAGTTCAAGTACGATACTACACTTATTTTCTGGTGCCATAACAGATGTAATCGAAATTGTGTTGAATTATTCCTTTTTCCCCCCTCAAGTACACTCACAATTGTTTCCATTGCGATTTAAGCTGGATACAGACAGATTTTATTTAACATGTGTATTCTTATTTTGTTTTTGCAGCTATCAAGGTGTATCATTTTTTTCTTTTTACAAAAGAATGTATTAATAACTTAAGATGACGGCGACAACGACACTGGCGATATCGACGAGGACGCTGCTAGTGATGAGATTCCCTACATTGGTGTTCTCGTACTTTACCAGTGCATTCCGGAGTGGCATGCCAGGCCAATGCGTCATCAAGAGCATCAGCTATCGCCGCCGTCATCAGTTTAAACATTCTGGCAATGGCTTGTATGTGTTGAAATCATGTGCCATTTCAAAATCATTTACAGTTATTTCAATATGTTCATTGCATGCTTTAAATGCCTTGGACACAATTATAAAAATATTAAAAAAAAATAGATGATCTTGTTTTTGAAAGCGACGATCACCCCATGAACTGCAATATGAGACGTTAATTAAATTCTTTCATTGTGTATTTTTTGCATATTTTTAGTTTTGGTCGCCCGGTAATGCATCGAGTGACAAAAATCGCAGCAGGTCACATAACATGCAACGTGTTGCAACAAATGTGCAGCTGGCAAAAGCGACATATAGGAGGTACGTGTAAAAATTTTGCAGCAGAGAATTGTTGCAAAATCGCGTTCCTTGAAAAATCAGGTGTGATACACAAAGAAAAATGGATAATATCAGGATACTTGAATAAGCTGCCGATTTCCTAGAAATGGTTCTACCTATTCACATAAGCGATTGCAAATAATTCTTGACAAGCATTAAGTCTTTGTTGGATAAAATACACTTTTTAAGGTCAAAGAGTTTTAGTTCGAAAGCCGCCGACAATGAGCAAATTCTAATTTTTTAGAATAACGAATGAAATTGAATTTTTAGCAGTGATTCTGGAAAATCGCGATACTAAATTTAAAAATTTGATTTTTGCACATTGAACAGGGATTAACTGGCTCAAGACCTCTGCATCTATGTTTAAATAGAAGACAAATTTTGTAACAAAATAGCAATGGCTTATAGAGTTCGGTTTTACTTTCAACAATTGCAGCAAAGCTTTCTTAAGAGGGTTGTCTAGGACCCAAAGTCATGATAAAAGCAGTGTGCAGCCACGAAAACCAATGTCACTTTGCCATTTTGTTAAAAACTTGTCTTCTATTTAAATATAGATGCAAGAGGTCTTGAGCCGTTTTATCCCTCTTCAATGTCGTTATAAAATATAAACAAATATAAGTCGAAGTCCGATTTTTATATGGAATTTAGATGTTTGAAGATAATTCGGGTTCTGTTTGATTAAGTTAAAATTCTATTAAACTTTAGGCAGAATCCTTATTGATACTCGAATTTTTTACACAGAATTTTGTCGAAAATCTATTTCTATAGAAATTTGAATAAATCGGTTAAAATTTCGTCGAAATTTGTTTGTTATGCAGAATTCAATGAAAATTGGATATAAAAAGATATCCATTTTTCCTGAATAATTTGTTTCGAAATACGATTTTTTTGATGCTGCTGGCTCTTAACGACTAAGAGTTATATCTGTAAACTATGTAAATCTTTTCTATCAAATCCGGTTCTATTCGGAATATATAGTTTTTGAAGTGATCGGGCCTAAAGTTGGCTTAAAAGGCTTGCAATCTGAACATTTTCAGAGACTTTCGAATTTTAGTTTCTTTTTTAAATTTAAATTAGACATTCATTTAGAATAGAAGCATTTCAACATTTTTTTCATCGATATAGTAGAGTGATTAATAAATGAAACATGCTACAATTCTTTTTGGTAAACATTTCGATGAAATTTCGGCATAATTATCTCTGAAATTTCACATCGAATGTTGCCTTTTAAAGCTTTATTTGTTTTTAGCTCATATAAGTAAAGGCTATCTTTGGAATGACATCACAGAATATAGTCCTAAGGAAACTCGATAAACTTTTCATCCTATGAATTTTCATATCCATATCATCAACAAAAGGCAAAAGTCGGGCACATAGACATTTTTTTGATAAAAATTCGCCAGGATTAGTTTAAGGTCGCATACTACGCTTTGTGCATTATTTGAGCTACATAGAATTTATACTGTTGCCTTTTGAGCAGTAGGACCTCAATTCGGCATTGACGTTTAAACGGCGGCTCTGTAAACTGAAGGACAATATCTTCTGAGATTTAGTAAGTTGGTAATAAGTCGTTTAAAACCTACTCTGCTAAAATTCAACACAATCGAAATTAAAATATGGTTTTTTAAAGGACAGAGTATGGAAACTAACGGGTTTTCGATACAGGACATAACAATTTTATGAAAAGGGGTTTCTTTTTAGGACATAACAATTTATACTAGGGTTGTTATATACTTAATATTTCTGGCCTAGGCAACACTTAATGTTGCATGGCGCCATCTGAAATTTCCATTGGAAAGTTTGACATTTTTTAGCATAAATGTACTCAGAACGTTTTGACATACGACCATCATTTGTGTTGTTAACAGCGACTTGAAAAAATCAATTTGGCAAAAAAAAAATGAAATTAACTCGTGAATATTTTCGTGCGATCATTTTTCACAATTTCGACGTGGATTATCACGACAAGAGTGTACCGACGAACTTAAATCTTTGTATAGCAATGAAGCACCATCCTATAGCACTGTGAAAAACTGGTTTAATTAATTCAAACGTGGCCGACGCTCGCTCAAAGACGAAGTCGTGAAGGTCGTCCAAAAACGGCCGTTGTACCAGAGAACGTTGATGTCGTGCGTGAACTGATAATACAAGTTCGCCATGTGACATACCGTGAGATAGAGGCATTCTTGGGCATTTCTTCCACCAGCATACATTCGATATTACATGAACACTTGGCCGTATAAAAGGTTTGTTCTCGTTGGAACCCGCACAATTTGACAATCGCTCAAAAAAAAGGCTCGTATCGATTGGTGCCAAAGAAATTTAGAAAAAATACGATCTTGGTGCTTCAAAAGACGTTTATAAGATCGTCACAGGTGACGAATCATGGATTTACGCGTATGAGCCCGAAACAAAACAGCAAACGACCGTGTGGTTCTTCGAAGACGAGCGAAATCTAATGAAAGTTGTTCGTAGAAGAAGCACTTCGAAGCAAACGGTCGCCTGTTTCTTCGGCAAAACTGGTCATGTGGCGACTGTTCCGCTTGAGCAACGTAGGACGGTCAATTCTGAGTGGTACACCACAATTTGTTTGTCTGAAGTCTTCAAAGAAATTCGAAAAACGAACAAGAGAATACGAATCATTGTGCACCATGACAATGCGAGCTCTCACACATGGGCTCCAACCAGCGCATTTTTGACCGGTCAAAACGTCGAATTGATGGGTCTTCCGCCGTACAGCCCTGACTTGGCACCCAATGACTTCTTTTTCTTCCCGCACATCATGAAAAAACGATTTTCCTCGCCAGAAGATGCTGTTGAAGCGTTCAAAAAACATGTTTAATCATGTTCAAAAATATGCATGCCCTCAAACCAATCGACAATTGGTTTGAGCGCATGCAAAAGTGTATAAATCATGCTGCGGAATACTTTGAAAAACAATAAAACCATTTATGATGATAAATATTCGCATTTTCATAGTTAGGCCAGAAATATATATAGCAGCCCTCGTATATTAATAAAACACGGATTATATATTCATTTAACCCAATTTTAAACCACTCTTGTACACATTTCGATGGGAACGTTAACAACACCGCGTTTGATGTTGTCTCTGACATTTCTAAAGTAGTTGACTTGTTGGCATAGACCAATAATTTGATGTGGCCCCATAAAAAAATGCAATGTCGTTAAATCGCATGAACGAGTTGGCCATTTGACCCGACCATTTCTCGAGATAACACGTTCACCAAATTGCCTTTCAGTAAATTGTGGCATCGTCTTGTTGAAACCACATATCGGCTATGTAAAGCTCATCCAATTCTGGCCAAAAATAATTTTCTAACATGACACGATAGCGCTCTCCATTGACGGCAACATACGATTGTTTTCATCAACGAAAAACTAGGGCCCAATAATACCTCCGGCATGAAAACCACACAGAGTTTTTTGCAGATGCAATTGTGTCTCTTGAAGTACATGTGGGTTTGTTGCTATCAAATTATGCATATTTTTGTTGGTGACAAACCCATCAACCAGAAATAAGCTTCATCGCGCATCCTACCGGATGGGATGATTATTACGACCGAAAGTTGAAGTAAGCGCTGGCTCACGTGGCCCTAAAAACGTTCAGCACGATCAAAACGGGTGATTAACAGTCAATATAAATATATGGGTACTCAAATTAAGGAACAATTTGCAATGCAAATAATGGACAGAAATGGCTTAAAGACGGTGGAAGAAATATAAGTTCGGTCTGGCAGAACATAACGACGATTTTTCTTGTTTTATGTAAATTAGTTATCCCATTTTCGGAATCTCTAGGACTACGAAGGACCGAGCCGCAGTAGCTTAAGCCTCGAATGTATGAATATATTTGGATTAGTGAAAACTATCAGTAAATTCAAATATATAAGTACATACGTACATATTTACTGGGCCTCAACTTTTGAACATCTTCGAATCCATTACAAAACTTTTAGTCCATACCTCGTTAACAAATTTATAAAATATCTCTGTGCACAGCGGTAATGCTGGAAATTGCGTGACACTTTATGATGGGAAATCATACAGAGACAAACACTCGTAATCATAGCTAAAGTTTACTTTTTAATTGTGGCAAATAATAATTATGTTTTTTGTCCTGCAGTTGTGGACCCAGAATTGGCCACAAATTTACCACACACATACACAGCGACAGCGACGAAAGAATCTCCACAACAATCTTATTCTGCAACATCGTCATCATCGGCGTTGTCCTCATGGCCGTCGCCGAGAAACATCTGTAGCATCCACGTCCAACACATCAGAGCGCTCCAAAATAAAACTGTTGGTCGTCGGACTAGTGGTTCCTTGGCCGCGCTTGCACTACCGAGTAATTCGTTAATTAACAAGCGCGATAACAACAGAGCACTGAGCACCAACAACAAATACACCAGCTTATTTAAACCGAAAGTCGGGAGTGCAGCCGCTCTAAAATTACTGGAAATCTTAGTGCATCTCGTGGTGGAGCTTTTAAGCAGCAAAATAAAAAACCGTTGAGAGTTTTCTCCACAGGTGCATGATTCAGTTTTTTTTGCAGTTGTTTGCTTCGCCGCTTTATTTTGTGGCTGCAGTTGCAACAATTGCAACACGATGTTGCACAAATTTCGTTGAATGGAAGCAAAGCCTACATACGCTCACATATGAACGGAGGACAAGTTTTGTGCCACACAGCAACCAAACAAAAAAAAAAACAGATCATCGTTCATAATCTTGAATTAACCGAAATTGTTGCAGAAGGAAAGAAGTTGCATAATCTCTTTGAGGTAAGATGATCCTGTTGCTTGGCTGCACAATGGATTACTACTCTGTAATTTCTAACAGTTGTTCTTATTTATTTGAAATTTTAATAGGAAAACAGATAAATTGTTGCACTTTGATAAATTTCATTTGGAAGAAAGGGGGTTTGTGGTTTCGTACACATGGGTGTATGAAATGTTTATGGCCAAGGTCGTTTGGACCAGCTGCTAGATAGCTGGTGTTAAGATATATATTTTTTGTATATATCAGAGATCCTCAAGATAGATTACTATCCTATCTTGTATGTACTTTGAAAAGCAATTAATATAAAACAGAGTTCAAATCAGGTCACCAGTGATCAGCCGTATTCCGTCCACAGTGGGGAATGACTTCCTGTTTGTGACCATTACCACTCTGGGGAACAAGGTATTACAAGTTAGTTTCATGCCAAATGTTTTTTATTAAAACTATTTGCGCTAGGCCCACCTTGTACTGCAACTATCGACTTAGAGTCGCAAAATGATGGGAATTAACGATATACGCATGTGCTCCCTCAAAAGCTTGTAGTTTAACTAGAGGTCACAATTGTGTTTAAATCTTAATGAAATTTGTCAGAAGTAAGTTTTGGGAATGCTGGCGTATGGTTGTTTTAAGAAAATCGATTCATATTTAGATATAATTCCCACATATAAGTATGCTCAACCAATTTTATGTATTTAAAGTCCTTTAGAAGCCACATATTGCGGGGGTTGCTATTTATATTTCGGGTCCTGACAATACTAGTGTTCCCAGATGCAAACTGGAACTTCCATTGAAAACTTTGACATTTTTAAGCATAACTTCATACATAACGTTTTGTCATTTGAGGGCGAATTCTTTTGTTTACAATGGGTTGAAAAATTCATCTCAGTCAAAAAATGGAATTATCCCGTAAACATTTTTGCACGATGATTTTTTTCGATTTTTGGCGTGGTTATTGAGACAAGAGTGTTTAAATCAACCTGTTTTGACTTTTGGCGATGAAGCACCATCAAAACCCACTGTTTATCACTGATACCAAGAGTTCAATCTCGGACGCCGTTTGCTCCAGGATGAATTTCGTGAAGGACGCCCAACTTTGGTCACTTTGCCAAAAACCACCGATGCTATGCGTGAACTGATTACGCAAGACCGACATGTGACATACCGTGAGATTGAGGCATCCTTGGGCATTAGTATGACAAACATTTATTAAATATTGCATATTCATTGGATCCACATAATTTGACGAATGCTCAAAAAAGGCTAGTAAGGATTGGTGCAAAGAGATGTTGAAAAAGTATAACTGCGGTAGCTCAAAGGCAGTGTATAACATTGTCACAGGTGATGAATCATGAATCTATGCATATGAACCCGAAACAAAACAGCAATAGACAGTATGGGTCTTTCAAGACGAGCCAAGTCCAATAAATGTTGTTCGTGGAAGAATTACATCAAAGCAAAGATTGCGTTTTTATTTCGGTATAACCGGCTATGTTGCTTCAGTGCCTTTAGTGGAACGTAAGACGGTCAATTCTGAGTGGTATACAACCATCTGTTTGCCAACAGTGGTCGAAGAAATGAGGAAAGATAATAAGAGAAGACAGATCATTTTGCATCACGACAATGCGAGCTCTCACACATCTGCTGAAACGACGAGCTATTTGACCACTCAAGATGTCGAATTGATGGGCCATCCACCGTACAGCCCTGATTTGTACAGCCAATGACTTCTTCTTATTCCCTAGCATCAAGAAAAAAATGCTTGGTCAACGTTTTTCATTACTCGAAGCAGCTGATGAAGCGTTCAAAAATCATGTTTTGGAGGTGTCTCAACCGTAGTGGAAAAAGTGCTTCGAAAATTGGTTTGTGCGCTTGCAAAAGTGTATTGATCTTAAAAGAGAATATTTTGAAAAACAATCAAACCATTTCGAGAACCAGTCGGTATTAGAGTATTTCACCGAACTAAGTAAACACACAAAAAATCCCTCGAACTACCTTCCGATTGTTTTTGTTTTTTTTAGTGGACAACAATCATTAACTGTATCGTGCGTACGCGTTTTTTTGTATATCAAAAAAAAAAACATACGCACACACATTCATGTATGCCCTATAAAACTTGTTTTGTTATGTTCATAGTCGCAACCATACTGTATGATTGCCGTAATCATATTATTGTTAATGTAAATTTTAAACAACAATATCTTTGTTGCGCCAACCATGTTTATGTGGTTGCTAAAACCATATTTTTATTTCTAAATTTGGCAATAATACTATTGTTACATTTCAACAATAGTAATATTGTCGCAATCATACAGCTGTCAAAATGAAATTCAAAAAACAACACTATGGTTGCGACGAACATGCTTTTATTGTAGAGAACTTATTATTGTTGCGGTGACCATAGTGTAACCATATCTTGACCATAGTGTAACCATATCTTTTTTTGCGTGCAAGAGAGACAGACTGACATTACAAAAAGGAACAGTCATGTGTTTTTCTCCAGAGGAGTTTGCGAAGTTTCGAACTTTGTAAAAGTTCGAAGTTAATTATTTGAAGTTTGACTGTAAAGATTACTGGACGTTTACTTTAATACGGAATACTATTTTTTAAGAAATACTACTATTATAAGCCTCTTCCCTTAAGTGAATTGTTGTAAAGGAACTATCTTAAAAAAACTACATTTTATAATTCGTTAAAATGATACAGTGTATTACTCAATCTCACATTACTGTGATTCCCGGGAGGGCGGCCTTTATATCCAAACCCTGCTCACAAGCGAAATCAATGCTCTATGAGAATCTTAAAAATCCTCCAGTAATTAAAGAATATATGTTTAATGTAGTTAAAATGTGTGGCTCCAACACCCATCTGATAAAATGTGTGAAATAGATAATGTTCTGTCTTAGAGCCCTAATAAGATTCTAACTTGTGCAATTAATATCACGTTTCGGCGTCTTTATTTTCTAGCGTGATCATGCGATTTATTACAACAAAAGTAGCTTAGTAAGGAAATTATTTTTAACAGTAAGCTTAGCAAGCGAAAATTCGCTTAAAACTCCGCTAATACTATAAGTTTACGTCCTTATTTTAAAATACCTCCAACGAGCTTTATTTGTTACAACCAGCCAAAACCATATAGGTTAATAATTTATAGAAAGATATTGAACTTAACAAAAAGCGCTAAGCGGATCCTTTAAGTTCATTCATGTTGAGTCCCCTTGAATAGTATTATGACATGATTAAAAATGTTTTAGAACAAGCGGGTTTTGATTCGTATATGACGTAAAATCAAGATCTTCTACATTTCAAGAATATGGTTTCTCTTTTTTTGTTATATCACATCGACGTTGTTTCCAGGATTAGAAGTATGTATGTCATCAGGCGCTCGAAAGTCGAGGCTGTTTAAACTTGACAAAAATTTTCAAAATTTGATATTTTGCTCGGTTTTAAAATACGTTGCATATGTTGGTAGAGTCTACTAGGGTCAAAATATTTGTTTCTTACTTACCTACACAATTGGGGCCTCATTCACTTTGTGGCCGAAGAAACTGTTGCAAATGCCGATGAAAACCCTTGACAGCTTTAGAAACAGCTGTATTGCAACCATGGCAAATATATATCAGCAATTCTGAAAAGAAACAACAATTGTCACAAACCTTAATATAAAGTGTTCAAATCATAATAATCATAAAAATAACAAAACGATTATTCAAAAATATTTTTCTACCGCGATTTCCGCGTAATTTAATCTGGATGGCATATTTTGACATATAAATTCTGATTCGATGTCACTGACATTTTGCGGCAGAGAGATGTTGAAAAAAAACAAGATGAAAATTTCAACTAAAAAAGTTATTAAAAAGACTTAGAGCATAATAATATTTTGCTGAGTTGTTAAATATTTAAGTCGAATTCAAAGAAGAAAAAAACACCCAAATAAAACTTTCAAAAAAAATATATGATCGGAATAGAGTTTTGTTTCTGATAATTTCTTTATTCAAAATTTTTAACTAGCGCTTTTAACGTGTGAAATGAAAAAAACGCTATTTACAAAACGCTCCAGCCACTAGGGATAAGCCGCATGTTCCTCTTCCGATGCATAAAACTGTTTCAGGAGACTGGAAATGTAAAAGACCGCCACCGGTCGGGCCGCCCACGCTCTGTTCGAACACCGCATGTCATCAAAGCCGTTAAGTCAAGAATTCCCAGAAATCCGCTCCGAAACAGAAAATCATAGCCCGTGAGATGAATATCGCGCAAAAGTCCATGAGTCGAATCATTAAAAAAGACTTGGGGCTTTCAAACGACGTACCGGACATTTATTGACTGCAGCTTTAAAAAAATAGGACTGAAAAATGCAAACGTCCTTTGGTGAAGCACGCTGATAACTTGCACAGAAAAATTTTGTTCACCGATGAAAAAATTTTTACCGTCTAGGAAAAATTTAAAAAGCAAAATGATAGAGTGTATGCGCGGTCATCTAAGGAAGTATCTGAACTGATCCCAAGGGTGGAAAAGGGTCATCACCCAGCTTCAGTCATGTTTTGGTGGGGTCTATTACGATGGGGTCACTGACCTGCATTTCTGCGAACAAGGAGTCAAAACATCGGCCAAAGTTTACCAAGAAACTGTAACGTCCCAGGCCTGGCTTCGAAACAATTTGCCAGCGTTCATTTCCTCTGAAGAATGGCCCTCAGTCAGAACCCATTAGATTAGAAATTGTGGACGGTTTAAGAGGACAAGGTTTGTCACAAAAGATACCCCAACATTAGATCTCTTAAGACTACTTTGGTTCGAGCTGTGGCCAATTTTCCAATGGACGAGGTTCGTGCAGCTATTGACGATTGGCCAGTGCATCTTAAGGCGTGTGAAAAGGCAAAAGGCGGACATTTCGAATAAGTAGATTATTTTTGAATACAATATACATCAATAAATATATAAAAAATATTTGGTCCAAAAACATTCGGTACTTTTTATTTTACAGCATTAAACGTGTGTAACAGCATTTATGCCCCTACCAAGTACAATCTTCAAAATATTTAAAATTTTCGAAAAAGTTATAATTCTAGGCATTACAAAACTACCGCTGGATTAGATAAAAAAAGGTCTCAAGCGTTTATGGTATAAAAAAAATTGCATTTTATGGAAAATCTGCATAATATTTTTGAATTTAAAATTTATATAACGCTACCGGGTCTAGGTGAACCTAAAAAGAATAAACTCGATATACCCAATAACCTGGCGCATTGGTCTATTATAATTTGCAAATTGTTGATTTCGTTTTGTTAAAATTCTCTAGCAGTGCAATGAACCAATTTTTGAATGAAATTTAAGGGTTGTCTTTTTTTCTGAGCAAAGGACATATGACCATGGCTAGATCATCTTAGCCATGTTGAAAATTTCGTAAATTTCCTTTCTATATATCAGGTATTTCAATGATATTTAAAGAATGGAAACAACAACAAAACTCATAACATCATGCATGCACTGTATCGCGTATGTTGGTGTCTTAATTATATCACCACTTAATTAAAAAAATTGTGTAAATCATTTTAACTATTTATCAGATATTGCAATAATGGAAACAACTAGAAAACTCATAAAATGCAGGCACTGTATGGTGTGTGTGTGTTAGTGTGTATGCGAGGGATTTTTAGTGTGTTTGGTGGAAAAGACTACTACCGGCAGTTCTCGTTAAAAGCGAAACTGTCTACCCTTAAGTCTTTAACCGCTGAACATAGTTACAGCCAGTGTTGCCATTATGAAAATATTTCCGACTAAAAAAATAAAAAAAAACCGACTAATAAATCACGATACAATAAAGCTCAAAAAATCGGTATTTCCTTTTTAAAATATATGTCATATTTAATTATATATGTTTTAATATTAAAAACAACAAGAAAAACCGACATAAGTTTCGGTTTGGCCGAAGTTTATATACGCTCCACGCTGGTTTGGCTATAGAAATGGGAGAAAAACAATTATCATATTTTCAGAATGTTCTTAAAGAAGCCATATTTTGAATCGAAATGAAATTTGTTTCATCTGCAATGTAAATCCTAAATACACATTAATATTCGACTAAAAACGAGATTAGATTTAACTTGTAACGGAAAAGTAAAACAGAGGTCCCCGTTTCACTTGTACGCCGAGTTCGTCATTTACAATTTCAACCAGCTTATGATTATAAGGTCGCTTTCATGCTATGCCATAGCCATACAGATGAACGAACCGACGTAGCGAGATTGTCTTGGAATATATAGCCGATCAGTAATATGTATACATACTACGGTGGATCAATTTAGCAATCAATATTGTGCCATAGATTTTTCGATACCATGGCGGAAAAAGTTCCACTGCGATAGATCAAAAAAAAAAAAAAACAGTTTCGAGGCACCCAAATTTAATTTTTGTGATTTTTTTCTTAACATGTATTTTAAGTGTTTTTAAGTAGGTATTAAAAAGAAATACATTTTTTAAATATAACCATTCCAAGGTAATATATATTTGAAATTGAAACTATGAGTTGACCAACTGAGGAGACGTCGGGTGCCACGAATACCGACTTGGCTCGCAAATTATAGATTGTGGTGCGGACCATGTGCCATGCCGCTCTTTTAGGGTTTGACTTTTTCTTAAATTTTCTTTGAGGTTTTTTTAGTAGGTAAAAAAATTTTTTTTTTAAAATATTACCTTTTCAAGGTTATATAGAAATATACATTGGCACTCACAATACAATATATGAGCGTTTTTGAATAGAAATGCGACTGAGAGATTCGTAGAGAACCGAAAATTGATGGCACAATATTAACAAATGTTTGCCCTTACAAACCGGCCTACCCTAATTCATACAATAGGACCTGTAATTAGTATTTAGTGATGTTGCAAACACTTTATCCTATAGCGTAGGTGATAAAAAGTAAAGAACTATAAAACATTAAATTGTCCAAGTCCTTTGCACCGACGCAAGAACTAGTAAACAGCTTTGGCAAGTAATAAAAATACAAAGTTAACGATTACTACAAAAATTGAATTGGACCGACCACCCGACCAAATCTTAAAAACTAAAACCCATCCAACTAAATTTGGTCGGAAAAGTCCAAAGCGGCAACGATGGTTACGGCACATTTGTTGCTGGAGGTCTTATAATGGTGAAGTTTTTGTAAATATGTGCATTTTTTCATCACCTTATAAAGAAAATATGTAAAATTATTTTTCGCTTAAAATCGGAAATATTTTCGATAAGCAACGTACAAATTAGTTAATATGTGAAACTTTTATCGAAGGATTCCTTATTAATTTGGTGCTTGAATATTTAATTTTTTTAATTTAAACCGATAATTTTCTTCTGTATTTAAAGATGTTGCAAATGAAATAATGGATGCTTTATAAATAGTAACAGCTACAACATATATTTCCAAGCTACTTTCTTACATCCCCTTGCAATTGTTTCGCTATACAAAGTTTCATAATCCCTGGCGCATGGCGCTTCGCTTCAGTGACAGGTTGCTGAATATGATCCTTTTTGCCATTTTGAAACCCTTTTCAAACTGATTTCAACAAGTTTTGGGCTCAGAACCTAACACTAAAGATTACCATCGATAAGCAGTGACAGTTTAGGACATGCATTCTCCTTTCATTCCACAGTAAATCCTCTTCTGGTGGTGGTCTTTGATGCTCAATAGAGGTCAACACCGATGGAACCTGCCAAGGAGAAAGGATTACAGACTTTTACCCAAAAAAGAAAAATGTGTACAGCAGGAATATGTCTTCACAAAGACACAAAAAATGGGCACGCGCTCGGCTTATGAACGAAAGAAAGAACAAAAAGGCAAACAATGGCCAAACAGAAGAGAAAAGATAATCTGAATATTGATGAAAATATTTGTAAGTTTGTTACAATGAGAAGAATGTATACAACGGGATGCTCTTCCTGTTTTTCACGGTTTCGGTATGAACATGTTTTTTGCTTTTTCGTGCTGTGCATTGGCATTTTCTACATTAAAAGGTTAAAAAGGGAAACAAGATTATCCTTAAACTTAGCCCTAGTGTGTGCACATTGGAGTGTACGTATCTTTTAGATATACGTTTCGATATATGTAAGTATTTTGTTGTTGCCGTTAAATTATTAACTCAGGCGTGTGAAGGCACCTGTACGCATGCAAAACTGAGCATTCGTTTATTTGTTTTAGCTGCTATTTTTGCAGTTTTCCTCTCCGTTGGTTTTGATGGTGGATTCCTTTGTTCGTTTTGATGTTCTGTTGTTATTTTTATAATTTTTGACAAAAAGGATTATTTTTATTGTATACGCATGTGTACTTTACTGTTTGTTCTTTTTCACAGCGGGAGTTCATTGTGTTGTCCTTTGTTGGCAGTCTCTTTAAGGAAAGACTATTATGGCTCATCTCCATATTCTTTTTTTTCGCTGACAAAATATTTAATTTGAGCTACTAGAAGAAGAGTAAGGCCTGATAAGGCCATCTGAAAATTTTGGGCAGCTGATTGTTATGAGCAATACTAATTCGGAGCTAAATTTAAAGTCGTGCTGTCAAACAAGCTCCCAAAGAATTTTTTTTTCAATCAAAAAAAGAAACATTTTGATAAAAATTATTTTGAACTAAGGAAAGTGTAAATCAACTCCAATATTCAGCATAAAAATTAATTATGCCCTACAACTATCAGTGGTGATTTTTAAAACACACACGAGGTAATGTCGTGGACAACATGTTTATTAATTATATCAATTCACAATCACTATCGGTTTCTATTGTGCCATATCCGTCCGCCTGTCTTTTCATCTATCGTTGCAATCCAAGAACAGGTCGCCAATTGATATCTAAAACACTACTTCATGTAGAATGTTGGATATCGGTTTAATCCAATAATCCTTATCCCAAAAAACCCCGTTTCTAAAGGGTGTGTTTTTAGCCGTGTGGTTTTCAATTTGGCCACAATTTTTTCAGAGTTGGTCTTGTTGACAGCTTTCACTTGACTTATGCTCAGTTTGGTTTGCCATTTCATAATGAACAGACTTACTTCGGAACAACGTTTGCAAATCGTGGCGAATGAACCACAAACGAGCAGGCCATCGATCTTGATTTTACAAGAAAATTTTATTCAGCGATGAAGCCGACTTTGGTTGAATGCGTACGTTAAGAACCAAAATTGACGCATTTGGAGCAATGAAAATCCACAAATCATTGTTGAAACGCGGTTACATCCTCAAAAAGTCACTATTTGGTGTGCTCAATGGACAGGGGGAATCATTGCTCCATATTTCTTCAAAAATGAAGCCGGCCATAATGTTACAGTCAATAAGGAACGCTATAGAGCCATTAATAATGACCTTTGGCTCCAACAAGACGGCGCTACATTCCATACAGCCAACGAAACAATTAACTTTTGATGAGCGCATTATCTCGCGCTGTGGATGTGGCGTGGCCTCCTAGTTTGTGCGATTTAACACCGCTGGACTATTTTTGGTGGGGTTATGTAAAGTCGCTTGTCTACGCACATATGCCCGACACGATTGACACCTCGGAAGAGAATATTTGGCGCGTTATTGCTGACATACAGCCCCAAATGCTGTAAAAAGTGGTCGAAAATTGGACCTCTCGGCTGGAATTTATTCGAGCCATCCGCGGCGGCCACTTGCCAGAAATCATTTAGAAAATATACTCGTAATGGAAACCCCTAATCTTTGTAATAAAGCCATAACATTAAATTAAAAGCATTTTATTGTCTTGAAAACCACACGCCTGAAAAAAACACCCTTTGTCATCACTGGTTATTAACTTCGTTATAATAACTAAAACATACATGGTTTACGTTAGTGACGATAAATTCAAATTTGGCTTTTACTCGTAGTTACGCGAAAAATCCGCGTTCCCCAATTCGAATATAAAAATGTTCGACGATACAGCGGTGTGAGCCTAAAGAAAAAGAACGCCTGCTGGATTCTTGTAGAAAATAAAAATGGAAAAACTTTCGTCAATTAAACAACCACCGAATTATTGCTATCAGTATAAGCCAAGGTCGAAGGCCGTTAGTCTGAAAACATTTCCCTGGAAAAACTTTTGTCAATTAAACAACCACCGAATTATTGCTACCAGTATAAGCCAAGGCCGAAGGCCGTTAGTCTGAAAACATTTTCCTGAGTCCGTGTTTAACTTAACGGGGCTTCGACTTCCTGGCACCAAAGGACTGGCGCCCATTCATAAGTTTATGACCCAACGTTTTAAACTAGGCAGAAGAGCGGTAGTAAGGTCATGAGCCATGAGAACCACTCTGTCGTTGTTCGTCTTCTGGTTAAGGCCGCTACTGATATGTTTGGTAATGTCGTATAAAGCAGTTTCTGTGTTGCTTGCGGCACCCATTCTGCTAATCAGCACATGGAAGGTGTTCGATCAGCCTTGAAAGGAGCAGTGCTTCAAGAGTTGTTGTTGTTGTTGAAACAACAATATTTTTTATTTTGAAGTCATGTTCGTCTATATGCGATCTGCTTCGATATTCAGGTGGAGAAAACGCTCCATTTTAACTGGATGCGTCCACAGAGACCTGGGAGTCAGCTCAGTGGGCTTGGCCAGACAATAAAAGAGGTGCAGCACGTCATGTGGTCCCTGATAACATGCGGGACAAATGTCCGGAACGTTAGCATCAATTCAAGAATCTTTGTTTCTGGCGAAAGCAAGGAGATTGGCCTGTACGATTCGCCATTGTTTGCACTGGCTTCAGTAGCGGTACCACTTGGCTTAGTTTCCAAGCATCGGGAATGAATTTAGTGGCTAAAGATTGAGAATCTTAGTCATGTACTCTACTCCCTGGGTGTCCAAGTGTTTCAACATCAGCATGGAGATTCCGTCTGGACCCATCGCCTTGGATGACTCTGCGCTGTGAATCCCATTGAAAACTTCGCCAAAAGTGAACTTTAGTGGTGCCTCTTAGACTCGGAGAGCGCGAATACGACGCAATACTCTTATTTTGCTTTGTCGCTCTCTGGGTACCCGGTTAAAGTGACTTGCGCACCGCTACGTACCTGTCACTGTTCTGTCACCGAACGTGAGGGCTCCCCTATCATTCTTCCTTTTAGAGTAATAGATTTGGCCGTTGTCGACAATTTAGCAATTGTGGAACTCATGTTGGACTGCTTTTTATACACTTATTTGTTCTGCTTGTATTCGTTCACCAACCAACTGATCCCAGAGTAAAGTTCCCTAATTATAGGGTCAGTAGGGTTGGAGCGACATATGTCATCACGCTTATCTGCGAGTCCCGCTGTCTCTGCTGGGAAATTTGGTCGTATCTCGGGTATTCGATCAGCAGGGATATGACAAGCGGCTGCTGCGTTGAAGATGATGGTCTGAAACTTCTTCTCGGCTACCCGAATACCCTAGGGAATGGTTAGATGACTAAAGCCGCGCTTTGTGGCTTCTCTGAAGGGATCCCAATCAGTGATCTTTTGATTAGGATACGTACGGCGCTCAAAGGTTATATAATATGGGAAGTGGTCCGATTCTAGCGAGGTGCCGTCATTGATGAGGCAAGGCGATGCCATAGTTATATCTAGCGAGCTCTGACAATCGTCCATAATCCGCGTGCAGAACGTGGAGCTTTCATTTTTCTCTGCCAAAGCTATGCCACTTTGATTATTATCTAGAGGAAAATGCCAGAATTTGTGGTGGGCATTAAAGTCTTCTAGGACCAAGCGGTAATTGCCTTCTGGCAGATTGCTAATTTCAGGGAAATAACGCGGGACACAGGTACACGCCGGCAGGATGTAAACGTTATACAGCTTTATCTCGGCAGTCCGAGACTTGACATTCCATGTATGGGTATCAAGAGTCAAGTTCAGTCGAGATAGGTCTATGTTGCGAGATAGGTCTACTCAGTCTCCTGGATCTCAGCGGTCATTATGTTTCTTCGACTCATAAATTTTATCACCTCACTGATTTTAGTGCCTGGTCCAATGTAAAATTTATGGACTTTAGGGGTGGAGGCAGCAAGCTTCGATTTTAGGTGTGGGGATGTCGAAAATTTCAAATGATAGTGTAGACGGTGATGAAGAAATTAAAACAAAGTCCGCTTCGCTATACTCCCTGATATGGTTCAGAACTGAACAGCTCCTGAAGTGCACCCACTCCATGCAACGATTACAACTTACAGAGCAAATCCAAGGTCCATTATTTTGTTTGATCTCGGTTTGCAGCAGGCATTCCGGAAAGTGATGATGACGAAAAAATGAACAAACAAAAAAACGCTTATTATTGAGGTGACTGCCCCTAGCCGTGTCCTGTGTTTCGGTCAATCACGACCAAGACAGAAGTACTTAAAAATTATTTATTGAGCAGGTCAGGAGCAACAATTTTATGTGGGGTCAGATTAAGTAATTTACATGTACAATTATTCATATCCACTAAAAAAATCTTGTCAAACAACAGACTATAATTACATTATAACCATCTTCGCAATTAATTCTGAGTGTAATTATTTTTATAAAATTTTAATTATCACATGGTATGTTCTTGTCTATAGGTCTTTGACATGGGAAATATTGTCCTATAAAGTTGTCCTTATCTATGCAAGAGACAACACATAATCGGGCCTCACACAAAAAAACATAATTTATATTGGTTAATAACTTCATATCCTTATAAAACTAAGCCTGCGAATCAAACGATCATCGGATAATTGTGTGTTCTGTTTTATTATATAAAATAACATA
Organism: Hydrotaea diabolus; assembly: GCA_963513945.1. Taxonomy (NCBI): domain Eukaryota; kingdom Metazoa; phylum Arthropoda; class Insecta; order Diptera; family Muscidae; genus Hydrotaea; species Hydrotaea diabolus. Next base: position 78,074,902 of record OY740718.1, on the reverse strand, counting down.
ATTTTTGTGTATAACTTAATTATTTTATTGCTCTAACTATATGCAATAAAAAGAAACATAGCACAACAACATCAGTCAGCTACAACAATGGCAACACAACCAAGAAAAGTTGAACAGAAATTCTAGTGTTTTAACACATAAAAACATATGACGCGTGCCTTAAACAAATTCACGGAATTTGAATTCAACGGATACGTATCGGAAAAGTACAACAACGAAAGCAATCAACTCGAACACACAATGCTCTCTAGCGAAGCACTTGCATTTGCATTTAAGAAAAGCGACAGCAAAATAACATAAAATGGGGGAAAAAAGTTCCACACCAGCATGTCCGTGTGCACACAAATCGAAGCCACAAAAGGGTCTGAGGAATCTTGTAGGTCTCCTCCAATAGGGTCATAGTTTAAGGCCAATCAAGCCTTACTTAGTGTCAACGAAGTGTGATGCTTATCTTTGAATGCGGGAAAAATGAAAAACCAAATCAAAGACATTCTACCGACCGCACACCGCTGAGTTTCCTTATCAGAGATTACCAACTCAGCCAGCATCCCCTTTGTGCCGGCAATTATGAGATAAAAAGGTGTGTGTTATACCAAAATAGGAAACTTGGTCAAATAGCGCCGCCACAGCAAAAATCCAGACAGACAAGCGGTAGAACATAAAGTGAGACTTTGTTAAGGATACTGTTGCCTGCAACAGTTTAAATACGAAGAGGTACGAGCACCACATTAATTCTATTGGAAAAAACCTTTCCTACAGGTGAAATGTTCTGTACGGAAACTTTAGCACACGAGATATTCGTTTGTACAATTCAGTCGTTGCCAGTAGAAAATTGCAAGTTGAACATGCTTTAAAACGTATTAAGGAAAACCAAATTCAAAAGCATTAGCATAAATATTTTATTTCTAGATCGGCGCGGTTTAAAATCGAGCCAACCCGATAACAAATAAAATGTAATACTGTGCATTAACAGCACTAGGGCCAGAATTGACCTTCGTATGTGTGATATATGTGAAAAAATATAACTGTACCTATATCGGATATCCCAATCCGACTTTGTATTTGATCGATCATAACATACTACCGCAAAGATGAAACATGGGCAGCACACTGATATAAGATAAGCTTCCCGAATGTTTCTGGTTCAGATGTTGAGGGAAGTACATACGTCTAGAGCTTTAGCACAAAATATTAAGAGTAATAGTTGAAAACCCCATACGAATTTCCCTCGAATTAAAAATTTGTTTTTTTAAAAATTTTCTGAATTCAGTGAGGCAGCTCCAAACTGCTAATGCATTTCATCAGTTTACACACGGAGACAAAATATGTTGGAAGTCGGTTGGAACTATAATAATTCCGTAGCAATCACCAAATGTTTACAATCTTATAATTTGGTTTGACATACCACAGAATTTTTAATATGATCATCGTATTGTACACACAATTAATTGATTGGTCATACTAACCAGCCAATCGCGGAAAAGGTTTTTTGTTGCCACGACTGGTGCTTGCGACGACCAATAATTTTGCACAAAATGTGTTGTTGCAACCAATTATTAGTGGTGACAACTAAAATATAATCATAACCAAAAACGTATAGTTTAATGGTAATTTCTATTGGGTTTAAATTAAAAATGCATATTTAAAATAATAAAATTCGATTCTTAGTGAGCTTTAGACAATCGATTAGTCTAGAGCTTTCCAGTAAATATTCCATCATAATTTACATCTATGTTTTAGAGTACTTAAAGTGTTTAAGCAAACAGCTTTTATCTCTGATGAACATTTTAAAATATTGCGTTGAACAAGTGTGGCTTGTCATTTTTTTTTAAAAAAAAATTACAAAAAATATCAGTTTTATAAAGAAATTTTTTAATTTTAATCTTCCGTGAATATTTAGAAATATAAATTAAAATATTTATTTAAACGAAAAACAAAATCATTTGAAATAGTCAAATCGAAAAATGACAGTTTTTTACACACAGAGAATCGGTCCAAACTACATTCCATGGGATTGATTGTAACCATGAGATTGTAGCTACAATCATATTACGATATATACAGCTAACAAGTCGGTTTACCAACCGAATTAAGAAAAACTATTGGTTGCGGACAATTATGTTTATGCCTACCAAACAATTATAAAGTACATGTTACTTTGGTACTAATAATTGTTGGTGACAACAAATAAATTCGTTGTAGTGACCAAACCACGATTAGTTTCCTGTTGTAACATGTTACGCTATGCAACAAACTTTCGGAATTCCTCGGGGGTGAATGATTTCTTTTATAAATCAAAGACTGACAGATCTCAGGTATTTTTTATGGGCCAAGGAAATTTTTATTTTGCAACTATATTTTGTATAAAATAAATTTAAAAGTATTAAATATTGCTTTTTTCGTGATGAGATGTCTGAAGTGAAAACGTATGAACCTTCTTTTCGTAAAACATTCAAACGCCCTCTATGGAGTTTTAGGAGTGTCCTTTTCGTATTTTTTCGCAAAAGTGAAAAATGATTCTTAAAAAAGAGTTTGAGTATTTGTATGTTCTACAAAAATGTTGTTTGAGTAAGGGCGTGTCCATTTTTTAATGATGTTTTATAAATGTTTTCAAAAAATTGTCGTTGTTGAGTTAAAATTAGCACTATTATCACTTAACTATAGATCATCTTAAATAAAATCAGGTTTTTTGTTATATAACTGTCTCATTTCGACTTTTTAATAAAAAATAATTTATTAAACAAAATTAAATGATTAAGCATTGTTCAGGATGGAAACCAAAATCAGCACAAAGGGCGAATTGAAATAAATTTTGTCCACTAATTTTTTTTTTCAAATAAACTACAGAAGTATATATTTTTTGTTGCATCTTTAGTCAAGACTACATGCATTTATTTCGAAACTTTGTGCTACATTAACCCTTAAGTAGGCGGAAATATTTAGTGTAAAAACTCCATTTTAATTCACTTAAAAAATATATATTAATAATTATTAGAAGTTTTATCTTACCAATAATCTATAACAACATTCAAAACATGTACCAATTCAGTTCCATTAATCATCTTAATTAGTAAGGGTTACCGATACTTTGCCTATTCAACCAATACTACCAGTTCCAAACAACATTCAGTTGTAGCGCTAGAATACATAAATAGTACGTGCAACCACCAACAATGGGTTGGCAAAAGATCCTTTTGTGGCAATAAATCTGTTCTCTCGGTGTACGAATGCAAATATTTTAAAATTGTTTTTTGCGAATGTAAAAGTAAATGTTCCATATGACGAGAATAATTCGTTATAACGCTAATAAATATGATCAATCATTTGTGCACATAACCAAATGTTCGGTCATACCAATAATGTACGGAAAATGTTTAGTTGATACTACTGGCCGGTGCGGCAAACAATAGTTGTAAGCAGTTATTGATGAAAAATTTATCAAATGTATAATAATTGGTACGTTGTTTGTTAGTAAAACTTTTTTCGGATCGAATGTGGACTTATTAAAAAAAATATTCAAATGTGTACTACTTCATGGGGATTAAGGGGGGAACAAGGGTCGGTGTTGGAATTAAGTAGGAAAGTAGTTACTTATGCTAACGAACTCCACTACAAAACCCATAGTCGTAGGAATACATAAATGTGCTACTTAATACGTTTTAAGCTTCTGCAATAGTAAACATAACCACTTCTCTATATTCTGAGAATGGGCTTTAGAAAAGTACTTCCGTAAGCATCCTATCGAGTAAAAATCGGATTACTTATCTTAGTAAAAAAAACTCCTTTTATTTTTCAATCGACCCTTGCGGGACATAGCGACACTTGTCTTCCAAATTTTCCACTTGTAAGTTAGACAGGAAAATTCCCTTTAGACAGGAAATGATGTCAAACTATACCGTTCAACAACTTTTAAAACGAATTCGAGTTGCTACTCAGCCTGCGTTCTTCAAACATAACGTCAACGGCAGGTCCTTTCTCCTGTTAGTGTGTCAAACGCTCACACAATCCCATAATTGGCCATGTCCCGATAATTGTCCAGATTACAGCCTTTTTGATCTTTTTACCGCCTCCTCTACAACTGTCCTGTGTATTGTGCCCAAACGATTTTCACTCGATGTTGGCAGGTTCCCAGGCTTGAGTATGTATGAAAACAAAAGAAGGTCGAATAATTGTTGTGAAAAAGAAGAAAAGGCAACCGAAACAACAGCAACAAAAAAACAAAATCAAAATATCATTTATTAAAACTGATGATTAGAGAGCCGTGGCACCAACCATCCACACACACCATAGCAACCAGAAGACACTACAGACATAAGCAGGCAAAAACAAAATTGAAAGTCCATTAAAGGACCTGTTCAAAATTTCCACGACTTTTTAAAATCGTGAACAAAAGATATTTTAGCAAAACACTCTCATTGAAGAACAAAAAGACCACCCCGAAAACGAGAATGACGAAACGAAGACTTCACTTTCGAACCGTGAAAACTAATGATTTTTATATGAAGTTCTTCTTTGAGGGAAAACGCCGCGGAAAAAAGGGAGTACGCTTGGGTAAAAAAAGAAAAACATACTCAACACCTACTTTTGCGTCATTATTTGTCGATATATCAAAAAAAGATCATTTATTATATTCGATCAAATCTCGCCTTCTCGCTGTCTTTTTCGTAACTTTTCGAAAATGTCAGTGGGTCCGGTCTATTGAATATGAATTTATCATACTTTTCAGTTTAGTTGTGTGGTATGTCCCCTCTGTCTCTCGTTCTCTATAGCGAGGATTTTTTCATTGTCTTTGCCATGGATTTTAAGAGCCCTTTCTTATGAGACCGCGTGTATTGTGCTCCGTATCTATCTGCCTGCCAGGCTGTCCATTTGTGTCTTTGCAGTGTTTATTAGGAGGTGGCTGCTTTTGTCTTACTTCGTCATAGTAAAGTCGGTCGGTCGGTCGGTCTACTGCTGTCTAATGCTTAAATTAACGCTTGTCAATTTATTATTGTGCTCTTTGTTACTTCTTGTTATATCGTTTCGTTCGATAAGCGAACTACCATTGATAATTTATGCTTAATTCAATTTAAAATTAATTATCATCATGTGGTTGCAAGAATTTTGCAATGGAATGAAATCGCCGTTTCCCACTCTTCAGTGCCGGCCTGCCATTTCGTTGGCTGCTCCATGCGAAATGGCAACTGCAGTTGTTTATCCATTGGAGCTGTAATTAAACCTCACATTAATTGTTTTATCTCTGTACAAATTAATTGTGTTAAGCAACGACTTGTGCTTTGCTATTTTATTGATCTTCTGAAATGCGAGTGTTGCTAAATGTTCGATTTATTAACACCGAAACGACATGGATCTCATAAATAATTTAGGTACTGGCACAAAGTCGAAATAAAACAATTATATTAATTGTATCGAAATTAAGCATAACCATAGGAATCTGTCGCAATTACTGCTGGGATACTAACTGCTTTAGAGCAATAACCAAAATGTTTAAAAAAATCCACAGTACTGCATTGACAACAAATCTTTCTCAATTAAATATAAACCATATATTTATTATGGACTAAATTTATCGTTATATCTCAAATAAGTTCAAAGTTGCCGCGGTTCTATTGCAACTAAAACAACTGTTTTTAAAAGCTACACATTTTTTAGAAATGTTACATCCTGTGAGCGAGACTTCCATGTGAGAGCCGCTCAATCAAAAAATTGCAAACACACTTTTTTCCATAATACGACGGCATATCCATAATTCCGTGACTTTTCGAATACAACAGGCAAAAAAAATATTTTTGAACATAATCTCCGTTTAATTTAATACACTTAGTCTAACGTTTCTCCAATTTTTGTATCCCTAATAATTTCATCGTTGAGGCTGAGTCTTTTTCTTTTAGGTTTGGAAATAGAAAATAGTCACTGGGGGCTAAGTCCGGAGAGTATGGTGGATGCGTCACCAATTCTTAACCCAATTCATGCAATTTTGCCATTGAGACTGCACACATGTGCACCTGTGCACGTGTGCATTATTTTGATGAAAAGGAACTTCTTTCTTGGCCATACGGGGTCGTTTTTTTATATCCTCGTTAAATCGGTACAATCAGTTGGCATTCGCCATTTATTGTTTTCGCTCTTGAAGGTTATCGATGTGGATCATCGCGCGTGCATCCCAAAAAAACTGTTGTCATTAGTGGCCGACAAAATCACCTGGAGAAACCCAACCCATTGCTTAGACTGCTGCTTGGTCTCCGGAGTGTTGTAATGTATCCGTGTTTCATCCACAGTTAAAAAACGCAGAGAAAACTCATTGCTGTTGCGATTACACAACTCCCAACAATCCTTTGACGTTGACACACGATTACGTTTATGGTCAAAAACGCGACAACCAACTTGCAGACAGCTTTCTTAAACCCAACTGATCATGTACAGTCGAAACCACTTTGCCATATGAAATGCGTATGGCATCAAATATCTCACGCACTTTTACTCTTCGATCGGCCAACACCCTATCGAGGAATTTTTTCGACATATTCGGATGTATTGACCTCAATCGGCCGTCCAGAACGTTCATCAGTGTCATTTGTACTTGTACGACCAGAACGAAAGTCATTAAACCACTTTTACTGTTGAAGTTGATGGTGGAGAGTCCCAATAGTATTTATCAAGCTTTTCCTTGGTTTAATTGACGGGTTTTTTTCGCAAAAAATATAGTTTAATGAGCACTGGAAATTCAATTCCATCCATTCCATTTTACACAAAATCCTCGAGGTTGTTTGTTTTGAACAGCTGTTTAACACAAACTAAAGTCACGGTATTATTAAAATGCGTATCATTTCGTATCATTTCATTCTTCAACACAGTTTCCACATACACGCAGAGAAAAAACATGGTTATTATATGGTCATCACAACAATAATAATGTTTTTCGCAATAAAAGTATGTTCGTCGCAACCATAGTATTGTTTACTGAATTTAATTTTGACAATAGTACGATTGCCGCAATATTAATATTGTTAAAATGTAACAATAGTATTATCGACATATTTAATAATAAAAATATGGTTGTAGCAACAATATAAATATGGTTGGTGCGATAAAAGAATTGTTTTTTTTTGGTTATTTGTTAACAATAATATGATAACGGCAATCATACTATATGATTGTAATTATTCCTCATTTAAAAATAATTTTAGGATTTAATGCAATAATGTTAAGGATTTAATGCAACAATAGTTCTTTTTATACGATTATGGAAATTAAAATTTTTCAAACTGCTTTGGCTTTGTTTAACTGAAATATTTTTAATAAAAGCGCTTGTTTTTTTACCTGATATTTTCTTCTGTTAAATAAATCAATTCTCTTATTTTGAATTTAATGTATTTTTAAATAATTTTCATTATTCAAATCTATTGTTGACTATTTAACCCAATTCTAATAAATAATATTGGGGATCATAGAATATTTGTGTGTGATCATACTATGGTTGTAATGATCATAACATGGTTACGTGTGAATCATACTAAGGTTGTGAGGATCATACTATGATTGTATGCGAAACATTCTTTGGTTGTTAGGATCATAATATGGTTGTGGAGATCATAGTATGGTTGAGTCTGAATCATGCTATGGTTGCGGAGATCATAGTATGGTTATGTATCAATCATTCTTCTGTTATGAGGATCACAGTATGGTTGTTTTTGAACCATATTATTGTTGTGAGGATCGTAATAGTGTTGTACCACACAACAATAGCATTATCCTCTTTGAATATTGTCACCACAATAGCTCAGAGTTAGCTCACCGTTTCTCCAAGTAGTCTAATGTTGTTCTCATGCGTTTTGCGGGAACCTGGTCTTATCGAGTTCAGATTTCCCTTTAACAAATGCTGGAAATCTTTTTGAGGAAGGTCGTCACTGACCCGAAATCACTATAAAAGCAGAGTGTAGTCACGAAAATCAATGCCATTTTGAAAAAAAAATTGTCTTCTATTAAAATATAAATGCAAGAAATCTGGAGCCGGTTAATCCCTGTTTAATGTGTTATAGCAAAAGACCCAAATAAAACAAAAGAACTACATATTAGTAACACGTTTAACTTTATCATACGACGTGATTCCTATTTAAGATTAGGAACTCTTAAGTTTAAACACAGGGACTTCTTGCAAAAGACTAGATCTTGAGTTGATTCTAGTTGTTTTTATAGAGGCTACAACCTCATCTAGATGGACCAGTGTGGCCGATTAACGTCAGTGACGCACAATGGAAGAAGTAGCTCAGCTCACTGCCGACCTTAGGTCAGCCACGAACTGCATTCTTTTGATGTGCGTCAAGATAAATTCGAATTTAACTAGCGGAGACACCAACCACCAGTACTAACAGAGGTCTGCTAAGCCCGTAGCAGAGGTCTGTTAAGAGGTTAACATATCCCCGTTAAAGAGTGAAAAATTCATAAAAACACATTTCTTTACGTGTTTTAACAAAATAAAAATAAACCAAAATAAAAACTAGACGTTTAGTTTACGAAGCCAAAATAAAAATTACTAAAATAAATTTCAAAATATATAATTATTGAGGTTTTCTGACCTATAATCATCTGGAGGGCAGTAGTGCGTCCGACTGACGCCACATGGAACATTCTGGGCGTATAACATGGATATCACAGGAAAGCCCTTGGCGAGTACTTTCTGATCCCATTATTACATTTATCAAAAATCATACCGAAATATGGAATTTTTTGGATTTTCTGTTCCAAAATCAAGCATAATATGAAGGGCAGTAAGTAGTGCGTCCGAGTGACTCCACATGGACCATTCTGGGCGTATAACATGGATATCACAGGAAAGCCCTTGGCGAGTACTTTCTGAACCCATTATTACATTTATCAAAAATCATACCGAAATATGGAATTTTTTGGATTTTCTGTTCCAAAATCAACCATAATATGGAGGGCAGTAAGTAGTGTGTTCGAGTGACGCCACATGGAACATTCTGGGCGTATAACATGGATATCACAGGAAAGCCCTTGGCGAGTACTTTCTGATCCCATTATTACATTTATCAAAAATCATACCGAAATATGGAATTTTTTGGATTTTCTGTTCCAAAATTAAGCATGATATGGAGGGCAGTAAGTAGTGCGTCCGAGTGACTCCACATGGACCATTCTGGGCGTATAACATGGATATCACAGGAAAGCTCTTGGCGAGTATTTTCTACTCCCATTATTACATTTATCAAAAATCATACCGAAATATTGAATTTTTTGGATTTTCTGTTCCAAAATCAACCATAATATGGAGAGCAGTAAGTAGTGCGTCCGAGTGACGCCACATGGAACATTCTGGGCTATTAACATGGATATCACAGGAAAGCCCTTGGCGAGTACTTTCTGATCCCATTATTACATTTATTAAAAATCATACCGAAATTTGGAATTTTTTGGATTTTCTGTTCCAAAATTAAGCATGATATGGAGGGCAGTAAGTAGTGCGTCCGAGTGACGCCACATGGAACATTCTGGGCGTATAACATGGATATCACAGGAAAGCCCTTGGCGAGTACTTTCTGATCCCATTATTACATTTATTAAAAATCATACCGAAATATGGAATTTTTTGGATTTTCTGTTCCAAAATTAAGCATGATATGGAGGGCAGTAAGTAGTGCGTCCGAGTGACTCCACATGGACCATTCTGGGCGTATAACATGGATATCACAGGAAAGCTCTTGGCGAGTACTTTCTGATCCCATTATTACATTTATCAAAAATCATACCGAAATATGGAATTTTTTGGATTTTCTGTTCCAAAATCAACCATAATATGGAGGGCAGTAAGTAGTGCGTCCGAGTGACGCCACATGGAACATTCTGGGCGTATAACATGGATATCACAGGAAAGCCCTTGGCGAGTACTTTCTGATCCCATTATTACATTTATCAAAAATCATACCGAAATATGGAATTTTTTGGATTTTCTGTTCCAAAATCAAGCATAATATGGAGGGCAGTAAGTAGTGCGTCCGAGTGACTCCACATGGACCATTCTGGGCGTATAACATGGATATCACAGGAAAGCCCTTGGCGAGTACTTTCTGATCCCATTATTACATTTATTAAAAATCATACCGAAATATGGAATTTTTTGGATTTTCTGTTCCAAAATCAACCATAATATGGAGGGCAGTAAGTAGTGCGTCCGAGTGACGCCACATGGAACATTCTGGGCGTATAACATGGATATCACAGGAAAGCACTTGGCGAGTACTTTCTGATCCCATTATTACATTTATCAAAAATCATACCGAAATATGGAATTTTTTGGATTTTCTGTTCCAAAATTAAGCATAATATGGAGGGCAGTAAGTAGTGCGTCCGAGTGACGCCACATGGAACATTCTGGGCGTATAACATGGATATCACAGGAAAGCCCTTGGCGAGTACTTTCTGATCCCATTATTACATTTATCAAAAATCATACCGAAATATGGAATTTTTTGGATTTTCTGTTCCAAAATTAAGCATGATATTGAGGGCAGTAAGTAGTGCGTCCGAGTGACTCCACATGGACCATTCTGGGCGTATAACATGGATATCACAGGAAAGCTCTTGGCGAGTATTTTCTACTCCCATTATTACATTTATCAAAAATCATACCGAAATATTGAATTTTTTGGATTTTCTGTTCCAAAATCAACCATAATATGGAGGGCAGTAAGTAGTGCGTCCGAGTGATGCCACATGGAACATTCTGGGCGTATAACATGGATATCACAGGAAAGCCCTTGGCGAGTATTTTCTACTCCCATTATTACATTTATCAAAAATCATACCGAAATATTGAATTTTTTGGATTTTCTGTTCCAAAATCAAGCATAATATGGAGGGCAGTAAGTAGTGCGTCCGAGTGACTTCACATGGACCATTCTGGGCATATAACATGGATATCACAGGAAAGCCCTTGGCGAGTACTTTCCGATCCCATTATTACATTTATCAAAAATCATACCGAAATATGGAATTTTTTGGATTTTCTGTTCCAAAATTAAGCATAATATGGAGGGCAGTAAGTAGTGCGTCCGAGTGACTCCACATGGACCATTCTGGGCGTATAACATGGATATCACAGGAAAGCCCTTGGCGAGTACTTTCTACTCCCATTATTACATTTATCAAAAATCATACCGAAATATTGAATTTTTTGGATTTTCTGTTCCAAAATCAACCATAATATGGAGGGCAGTAAGTAGTGCGTCCGAGTGACGCCACATGGAACATTCTGGGCGTATAACATGGATATCACAGGAAAGCCCTTGGCGATTACTTTCTGATCCCATTATTACATTTATCAAAAATCATACCAAAATATGGAATTTTTTGGATTTTCTGTTCCAAAATTAAGCATGATATTGAGGGCAGTAAGTAGTGCGTCCGAGTGACTCCACATGGACCATTCTGGGCGTATAACATGGATATCACAGGAAAGCCCTTGGCGAGTACTTTCTACTCCCATTATTACATTTATCAAAAATCATACCGAAATATGGAATTTTTTGGATTTTCTGTTCCAAAATCAAGCATAATATGGAGGGCAGTAAGTAGTGCGTCCGAGTGACGCCACATGGAACATTCTGGGCGTATAACATGGATATCACAGGAAAGCCCTTGGCGAGTACTTTCTGATCCCATTATTACATTTATCAAAAATCATACCGAAATATGGAATTTTTTGGATTTTCTGTTCCAAAATTAAGCATAATATGGAGGGCAGTAAGTAGTGCGTCCGAGTGACTCCACATGGACCATTCTGGGCGTATAACATGGATATCACAGGAAAGCCCTTGGCGAGTACTTTCTACTCCCATTATTACATTTATCAAAAATCATACCGAAATATTGAATTTTTTGGATTTTCTGTTCCAAAATCAACCATAATATGGAGGGCAGTAAGTAGTGCGTCCGAGTGACGCCACATGGAACATTCTGGGCGTATAACATGGATATCACAGGAAAGCCCTTGGCGAGTACTTTCTGATCCCATTATTACATTTATCAAAAATCATACCGAAATATTGAATTTTTTGGATTTTCTGTTCCAAAATTAAGCATAATATGGAGGGCAGTAAGTAGTTCGTCCGAGTGACTCCACATGGACCATTCTGGGCGTATAACATGGATATCACAGGAAAGCCCTTGGCGAGTACTTTCTGAACCCATTATTACATTTATCAAAAATCATACCGAAATATGGAATTTTTTGGATTTTCTGTTCCAAAATCAACCATAATATGGAGGGCAGTAAGTAGTGTGTTCGAGTGACGCCACATGGAACATTCTGGGCGTATAACATGGATATCACAGGAAAGCCCTTGGCGAGTACTTTCTGATCCCATTATTACATTTATCAAAAATCATACCGAAATATGGAATTTTTTGGATTTTCTGTTCCAAAATTAAGCATGATATGGAGGGCAGTAAGTAGTGCGTCCGAGTGACTCCACATGGACCATTCTGGGCGTATAACATGGATATCACAGGAAAGCTCTTGGCGAGTATTTTCTACTCCCATTATTACATTTATCAAAAATCATACCGAAATATTGAATTTTTTGGATTTTCTGTTCCAAAATCAACCATAATATGGAGAGCAGTAAGTAGTGCGTCCGAGTGACGCCACATGGAACATTCTGGGCTATTAACATGGATATCACAGGAAAGCCCTTGGCGAGTACTTTCTGATCCCATTATTACATTTATTAAAAATCATACCGAAATTTGGAATTTTTTGGATTTTCTGTTCCAAAATTAAGCATGATATGGAGGGCAGTAAGTAGTGCGTCCGAGTGACGCCACATGGAACATTCTGGGCGTATAACATGGATATCACAGGAAAGCCCTTGGCGAGTACTTTCTGATCCCATTATTACATTTATTAAAAATCATACCGAAATATGGAATTTTTTGGATTTTCTGTTCCAAAATTAAGCATGATATGGAGGGCAGTAAGTAGTGCGTCCGAGTGACTCCACATGGACCATTCTGGGCGTATAACATGGATATCACAGGAAAGCTCTTGGCGAGTACTTTCTGATCCCATTATTACATTTATCAAAAATCATACCGAAATATGGAATTTTTTGGATTTTCTGTTCCAAAATCAACCATAATATGGAGGGCAGTAAGTAGTGCGTCCGAGTGACGCCACATGGAACATTCTGGGCGTATAACATGGATATCACAGGAAAGCCCTTGGCGAGTACTTTCTGATCCCATTATTACATTTATCAAAAATCATACCGAAATATGGAATTTTTTGGATTTTCTGTTCCAAAATCAAGCATAATATGGAGGGCAGTAAGTAGTGCGTCCGAGTGACTCCACATGGACCATTCTGGGCGTATAACATGGATATCACAGGAAAGCCCTTGGCGAGTACTTTCTGATCCCATTATTACATTTATTAAAAATCATACCGAAATATGGAATTTTTTGGATTTTCTGTTCCAAAATCAACCATAATATGGAGGGCAGTAAGTAGTGCGTCCGAGTGACGCCACATGGAACATTCTGGGCGTATAACATGGATATCACAGGAAAGCACTTGGCGAGTACTTTCTGATCCCATTATTACATTTATCAAAAATCATACCGAAATATGGAATTTTTTGGATTTTCTGTTCCAAAATTAAGCATAATATGGAGGGCAGTAAGTAGTGCGTCCGAGTGACGCCACATGGAACATTCTGGGCGTATAACATGGATATCACAGGAAAGCCCTTGGCGAGTACTTTCTGATCCCATTATTACATTTATCAAAAATCATACCGAAATATGGAATTTTTTGGATTTTCTGTTCCAAAATTAAGCATGATATTGAGGGCAGTAAGTAGTGCGTCCGAGTGACTCCACATGGACCATTCTGGGCGTATAACATGGATATCACAGGAAAGCTCTTGGCGAGTATTTTCTACTCCCATTATTACATTTATCAAAAATCATACCGAAATATTGAATTTTTTGGATTTTCTGTTCCAAAATCAACCATAATATGGAGGGCAGTAAGTAGTGCGTCCGAGTGATGCCACATGGAACATTCTGGGCGTATAACATGGATATCACAGGAAAGCCCTTGGCGAGTATTTTCTACTCCCATTATTACATTTATCAAAAATCATACCGAAATATTGAATTTTTTGGATTTTCTGTTCCAAAATCAAGCATAATATGGAGGGCAGTAAGTAGTGCGTCCGAGTGACTTCACATGGACCATTCTGGGCATATAACATGGATATCACAGGAAAGCCCTTGGCGAGTACTTTCCGATCCCATTATTACATTTATCAAAAATCATACCGAAATATGGAATTTTTTGGATTTTCTGTTCCAAAATTAAGCATAATATGGAGGGCAGTAAGTAGTGCGTCCGAGTGACTCCACATGGACCATTCTGGGCGTATAACATGGATATCACAGGAAAGCCCTTGGCGAGTACTTTCTACTCCCATTATTACATTTATCAAAAATCATACCGAAATATTGAATTTTTTGGATTTTCTGTTCCAAAATCAACCATAATATGGAGGGCAGTAAGTAGTGCGTCCGAGTGACGCCACATGGAACATTCTGGGCGTATAACATGGATATCACAGGAAAGCCCTTGGCGATTACTTTCTGATCCCATTATTACATTTATCAAAAATCATACCAAAATATGGAATTTTTTGGATTTTCTGTTCCAAAATTAAGCATGATATTGAGGGCAGTAAGTAGTGCGTCCGAGTGACTCCACATGGACCATTCTGGGCGTATAACATGGATATCACAGGAAAGCCCTTGGCGAGTACTTTCTACTCCCATTATTACATTTATCAAAAATCATACCGAAATATGGAATTTTTTGGATTTTCTGTTCCAAAATCAAGCATAATATGGAGGGCAGTAAGTAGTGCGTCCGAGTGACGCCACATGGAACATTCTGGGCGTATAACATGGATATCACAGGAAAGCCCTTGGCGAGTACTTTCTGATCCCATTATTACATTTATCAAAAATCATACCGAAATATGGAATTTTTTGGATTTTCTGTTCCAAAATTAAGCATAATATGGAGGGCAGTAAGTAGTGCGTCCGAGTGACTCCACATGGACCATTCTGGGCGTATAACATGGATATCACAGGAAAGCCCTTGGCGAGTACTTTCTACTCCCATTATTACATTTATCAAAAATCATACCGAAATATTGAATTTTTTGGATTTTCTGTTCCAAAATCAACCATAATATGGAGGGCAGTAAGTAGTGCGTCCGAGTGACGCCACATGGAACATTCTGGGCGTATAACATGGATATCACAGGAAAGCCCTTGGCGAGTACTTTCTGATCCCATTATTACATTTATCAAAAATCATACCGAAATATTGAATTTTTTGGATTTTCTGTTCCAAAATTAAGCATAATATGGAGGGCAGTAAGTAGTTCGTCCGAGTGACTCCACATGGACCATTCTGGGCGTATAACATGGATATCACAGGAAAGCCCTTGGCGAGTACTTTCTGATCCCATTATTACATTTATCAAAAATCATACCGAAATATGGAATTTTTTGGATTTTCTGTTCCAAAATCAACCATAATATGGAGGGCAGTAAGTAGTGCGTCCGAGTGACGCCACATGGAACATTCTGGGCGTATAACATGGATATCACAGGAAAGCCCTTGGCGAGTACTTTCTACTCCCATTATTACATTTATCAAAAATCATACCGAAATATGGAATTTTTTGGATTTTCTGTTCCAAAATCAAGCATAATATGGAGGGCAGTAAGTAGTGCGTCCGAGTGACGCCACATGGAACATTCTGGGCGTATAACATGGATATCACAATTATCAATTCAGTTTTCAAAAAGGTGCCTTTGCATATTCAAACCAAAGAAAATCCCGTTAGTTTTACTCGCGAAACATTTGATTTTCTTTAGCGGGGGCAGAGATGAAAAAGTTTTTATTGGACTTATTTTTGTTACAATGTTACCGTCAAAAGTGCAATTGTACTAGCGGAACTCATTTGAAACCATTTAGAAATCTCACTTTAAAACAATTGTCATACACCTTTTATTCGTTTTGTTTCAATAAATTACGTATTCTACATACCTATGTTAAACAATAAATGATAAACTGCTACGGGCTTAGCAGACCTCTGTTAGTACTGGTGGTTGGTGTCTCCGCTAGTTAAATTCGAATTTATCTTGACGCACATATTCTTTTGACACATCAAGATCGCCTACTTAAGGTGCCTCAGATACTCTCGGTACGGGAACCCAATTTCCTGCTGGGAAGTCATCATCCGAAGTTTCACGTGGCGGTGTTGGACTCTCCACCTAGATACATCAGGAGACATTTCTTAGACTTGAAAAGGGAGATCCAGCGGTATAAAAAACCGCTGGACTAGAGTGCTAGACAGCGCTCACAAAGGCAAACCCAAAAAGTGTTTTGGTAAGAATATAGACGAAACTATTTTAAGTTTAAAATAGGTGACCTCCAGTTAATATGAACAAATTTAAACCGGGTTTACTACATATCAAAATATTGATTTATTTTGAAGATGCAGCTGAGATTGGGGTCGGTCTTATAGATCCATGTTTTTTTGTAGGCCATAGTGGTAAATACTAAGATTTTGTCGTTAGATCTAAAATTGTGTAGAACGTTTGTAAACACTAATTATTAAAAAAACGTACAGTATCCCGCATTATTTAATATGCTCCATGAGTAGGTACCCTATATTTATAAAACAACGTTTTGTATTTGCTACATTGAGATACCTTAAACAGCAATTTAATTAATATATTATAAAAACAATCGAAAAATTATTGGCCTTTTAATTCCACTTATTGTGCAGATTTCGATTTGCTGCCCATTAGGAATATTTAATTTATTGTTAAATGATTCAGAAGAATCCCAAATTTAGGATGCCTTTGTAAAGGTTGTTCCTTAGAAAAAAATTGTTAACTGTCCGTCTACTAATAAAGGCGTAGTCTCACATTAGCTATGCTAAACTTATCTCAGAGGTTAATATCAGTAAGACTGGCCAAATGCCAGCTTCACGGAGGGGATTTATCGACCACAATTAAAATATAGTTATGGAACCGAAAACTGTGCCGTTTTTATAAGTATCTATATTGCAATAATTATTTATAAAAACGATGAAAATGTATAAGGAATATTTTTGTATTGAAAATCAAAACTTTTAACTTTTAGTTAATGTTGAATTGGCCGAAAATATGTTCCATCTGCAAATTCAAGTTTGTATATACATATACAATTTTAGAAAAATGTTTCATATTCTTAGATCTAATATAGGAATCCTCCGAAAACTGCTTTACGGTATTAAAACTTAAGCAACTTTAATATTCACCGAAAGAAATTTTTGTTAGTACCCTGGCAAAGTTGCTATCTGTAAATAACTATCCTAATATTACCTAAAGAACAATTTATATCACTTCTGAGATCCCTAATTTGCACATCTTTTGATAGTTAACACAAAGTGGTTTTGCCGACGGTAAAAACTTTGCGAAAATGCTAAAACGTTTGGAAATATGTTAAGTCAGCCAGTACCTGAGCACATGTACAATTTCATCAATACATGTGTACACACACAGACAATCAAAAATTTATAAGATAGAGATACCAAAAATCACACAAATCCACAAATTAAGAAGAAGAAAAAAATATATAAAGCCAAAAAACAAGTTCCTCGCCATACACCCAAAACGCTGTACAATTGATGTGGATTTTTGTTTCATTCTTCCTACTTTTAGTCTAATTTTGTTATACCTAAAGCCAACGGCAAAAAGGCGAAAAAGCACACATTTGAACCGACACAAGCACGACAACAGTCTTGTTTTTGAGGCAATTGTCACAAGAACCCCATCGGTTGAATGAAAGAGATCCAAGCCTAAGCAAAGAACTCACTAAAGAGCGAAAAACTATATTGCATGCTCATCTAAGGAATGAACAAGAGAGTTGTTCTCTCTTTGAGTGTTTTTAACTAAATATACACAGGGCAAAGGCACTGTCTTACCGACACTTGGTTTTTTTCATTTGGCAGCATTAACAACCACCAAATAACACTTCCACTCTAAGATACACTTTGCTCCATAAACCTCTACTCTTTGGATATTTTCTCTGTTAAACTCACAGATACTTTACGCACACACGCATACATGTACTCACAGAGAACAACGCACTCAGCAGCTAACGCTCACTCAGTGACATACCGGTTTCGCTCACACATTCTATGCACGCACACATCCATACCCATACGACCGTCTGTATACAACGGATTGCGACACAAATTTTAGAGTGTCACAGCAAAACGAAAAGAGACCGAATTATACAAACTCAAAGACACTTACACACACACACTCACTTGAACCCATACACTTGCATATCTCGAAGCCAATACACAGCAGACCAATATTGGTTTGCGGTGATATACTTATGGGATATATCCCTATGTATGTGTATGCCAGGGCCCATACATGCTAGCTACTGTGTTGTGTTTGAGACACTGTGTGCTAGAAAAGTCACAGATACATTTTTCGTGCTGGACTCCCCACAAGCGAGAAAGGGAAAGCGTTAGAATCACATTCACATGCTCACAAATAAATGTCAATGTGTAGGCTGCGAGTGTGTGTTGCCATTCGACAGAACGTGCGTAAGTATGTGTCGCCCGTTGTCGTTCGTGGGGATACGGACTGTGTGTGGTGGTTCTGTGTCGTATTGAGTGTCTCCAAAATCCAAAGTGTTCAAAGTATATCCAAGAGCCCCCTTCGTGTATAGGTTTTTCTTCTTCGTCTTTCTATTGATAACGCTTAGCCGCCCCACCTTAAGGAAGCAATGATGCTTGGTTATAGAATTAGGTGGGCTACTCTGTAGAAGCATATACTATATACACATGGATATGCCAGTAAATACATAGCGTATATGAGTATATTTGTACAATATGGTCACTTTGTCGTCTCTTTTGTCTTTGTACGCCTTTTTCTCAATTGTATCCAATTGGTGCTTAATGACTATAATTGATACTTGGTGCCTTAATTGATACTAAGGTACTTTAAACATTTTAAGGTTACACAGTTTACCTAAATAAAAAAATTAAAATTGTAGGTCTTTATAAAAATTAAGTAGTACGTAATATACTATTTCTCTAGCTAGTTGGAATCTACTATTTGAAGCCGGCATCAAACGATTAACGATGTATAAATCTTCAATAGATACTTTGACACGTTTTCGGATACTTCCTAAGTCCTAGTCACCGATATTTTAAAGGTGACATGCCGGTAAATCAAATGTTAGATGTTTTTGTCGAAATTTTAGCTTGGTGGTTTTGTATGAAAGTCACGTAAACTACCTATCAAACTACGCCGGGCAATAGACATTAGATTCATTCCGTCTACTCCAAAATTTCCATCAGTATAACCGAAAGTTGTGATAAAGTTTTCTCGACGAACAGAAATATTGAAAATGATTGCAAACCTTCTCGTTTTTCAGGATGTCGAGAAATATGTATGTGAATTTTATAATGTGTAAATTAGCAAGTGCATAGTAATTTATATATATATTTAATGCTTTGCATTTGTCTATAGACAGATTGCTCAATTTTACTATAATTGGCAAAGAAAACAATTTTTTGAAGCAACAAATCCGTTCAAAAGCTATGCGGATACTTTCAAACCGTTACAGAGACCTATAAACGTTTTTACTTTATTTTATTTTTTATCATTTTTGATATACGAGTAGAAATTCGAGGAAAAAAAAGTTATTCAACAAAAGCGCTAAACATTTTATAGGTTTAATTTTATAGGTTTACGATCCAACATTTAATAACTAACCTGGTTTGTCAAGTTTAAAAAAAAAACCAAGATAATTTAATGTGTTTTTAGTCTAAAAAGTTTGCACAGTTTTATTGAAACTACGATTTAACCTAACATACACACAAAAAATGTACCAGTTGAAAATCGGCTGTAACTACAAAAATTCTGTCACAACTGTTAATTGTGACCATCAAAAGTTTTGCAAACAATTAATTGCTGCAGCTGCTACAATTATTGGGGATGCTAATAAGCAATTTACAATAACGGAATAACAGGTTGTTTGAGGGTTAAGCTATTTTTCTACTAATTGTAGGCTTATTTGAAAAAATAAATTAATATTTATAAATTTAAGCCGATCAGAATAATAATGACGCTACAAATTACAGTTATCTGAGGTACAAATTTAAAATATAAGTTTTCTTCGATTTTTCTTATATAAATTGTTTTTATAAAACTAGCTAGAGGTTTATAAAATTAAAACCTGATAACGTTTCAAATGGGGAATAGTGGCATGTTATAGTAAATATTATGAAGCACTGGTTCCAAAAAAAAGGTATTAACCCCAAATTTAAAAATTTTAATATTCTAAAAAATCCTAATTCTCTGTAAAAATCATTCCCCATTTTCTCCACTACTTCATAAGGTAAATGACATCGATTCTTTCAGTTTAATTTACTGACAATTACAATGTATCAAACAACATTCGGTTGTACTGATGGAAACTTTATAGTTGAAGCAACATCAGTCATTTGGTAAGAAAAAAAATCGGTTGTAGCAACGAATCTGTAGTAAAAATAAAACAATTCTTGTGTCTGAAAACCAAGCTTTACTTACTTATACTATATATCACAATTCTTTTAATTTGTCTTATGTTGACTTTACATATTAAAATATAAGAACATATAATTCGGTGTCGATAAACATTTACTTTGTACTTTGTCAGATAAATATGAAAAATAAAGTGATTTCAGTCCGCAGGTTCATATCATCCAATTGAGTCGAAACAGACAGCGTTATCATAAACCATTCACCATCGACTACTGCACCAATCGGGCATCAATATAAAAATGTACACCTCATACTGAAAGGCTCATACTACTATGAATTTGAGTTTTTGCTTACTGCAGTGAATTACTCTTCGTCTGACTGCGGTAGTTTAGCTTGTTTTCGAAAGCAAGCCATATTATTCGCCAGTGGGAACAGTTTGGTAGTTGTAGGGTACAGTTATTAATTCATTCGAACCTTACATGGTTTAATTTCCCAGTCATTTAGCAAAATTCGACAAAGTTCTTAAAAATCCAACTGTTTGTTGAGAGGAAAAAAGAAAACTAGGTTTTTAGCTTAGCATTTAGAAACAACAAAAATATTCCCGTCAAGCGGGAATTTCTTATTACTTTTTGGCTCTATCGTTGCCAAAGACTGCTGAAGAAAAACCTTGGCGGTTTTAAAAACAGCTGTACAGTCTGACTGGCAACCAAGTCGATACGTTTCAAAATTGTTTATGTTGTATCTGAAAAAGAATCAAACAAAAGGTCTCGAACCAGAATAATAACTGTTCAAGTCGTAATATTTGAAAACTATTATTTTAATAAAATAAGCAATGATTCGATGTTCAATCCGCCGCCGGTTTAAAAAATCATAATAAATCCAAGCCATCGACGTAAAGACATACATAGCTTTTGCAAACGCCTTCAGATAAATACATTTGAATAAAATATTTGATCCAAAATTGTATCTGTTAAAAATAGCTACAGTATATCGAGCACTGTTAATAAACAAATCGATTGAACGCTCCCAATCTCAGCGTCAGTGGAAAAGACAGACAACTTAGCGACAATGAATATCTTATAAATTATTTGTTTATGCTCAAAAGTATTCGTTCCTTGACCAGTAAAAGGGACATAAAAAGCCATTTTATTTTAACCGGACAAATATTAAGTACCGATAATAGATGCATATCTAGAAAAGACGCTCCCGGTTTAAAAAAATTCGCAATAAACTCAAGCAACCGCTGTACAGAAATAGCTTTTGCTACCACCTTAAGAGAATTGCATCTGAATAAAATATTTACCAAAAAATTAGGCAAAATTTAAGATAAATCATTTGCTCTAAATTTGTATCTGTTAAAAAATAGCTACAGTATATCGAGCACTGTTTTATCACACGATTTATTGCTTGCAATTAAAACGCCAATGGAGAACACAAACTACTTATCGACATTAAATATATTTTAATTTTTTTATTCTTAATAGCGTTTGTTTCTTGAAAAGTGAAAAGGACATAAAAGGAAATTTTAATTACACCAGACAAGTATTAAATAATGATAATAGATGATATATGTACTTTTTTACTAAGAACCAACGGAGAACTTCTTTCACACCAGTAATCTGCGTAATACACAATTTTTTCCCTACTGGCCGAAACCACTAGTTAAACAAGCTTTATAAGACTGTGCAATGAACATTTTTAGATGTCGTACAGAATAATCTTAAGCTCATAGAGTTGTCAACATTTACGAAATGGGCCGCTGAGGTCTTTGGACCACTATTACACAAGTAAGCCATCGATTTTACGCTCGAAAATATCTTGTGACTGCATTAAGGATCATATTGCTAACCCTCGTCTAAATATAAAGACAAGCGTCGCAAGGCCATGTGACACCCCGTGCGCAAGTATTTACCTTAGGCGGAGAGGGAGCAGAACCTTAAGACTGGTTGATTTGCGGTTCAAACTAGAGCATACCGCATCACCCCTTCGGTAGTCTCATAAATCTCCTTCAGCCATATGTCCAACAAGAATCTTATTAGAATCCATTAGGAATTCATCGTCCAATTCAATTTTTAGCGGAAATTCAACTTATTTTTACTACATACATACATATACATTTTAGCTAATTAATTATTCGCACTTCAATCATGTTCGTTCCTCTAATATGAGAAAACAAAAGCCAAAAATTAAGAAGCAACAAGAAAAAAAGAAATGCCAAAATTCAATAAACAAGACACGGCGGCAACCGTAACAACAAAAACGTGAATTACTTAAAACAAGTGCTAAATGTAAATAATTAACTAAAGAGTAAATAAAGTAAACTAACAACAGCACCTTAAGGCAACCGAGAGGGTGTGAGAGAGAGCGAACTACGACTGAGAGTGTAAGCATCTGAGATAATCGGAGGCGAAATGTAAGCTCCCAACAATTATGGAGTAAATTTGTTAAACCAGCTGAAATCATTATGAAGAGCAGTTGTTGAGGGTGGTAGGAGGGCAGTTGTTGTGGAGTATACTTTTCTCTATGAATCTTTTGAAATCGCCGGATATCTCTTTATATTCTCTTTATGAACATGAGTTGGATTTTTAGCTTCTCTTTGAAAGATGGCTCTTTGATGCTGGTGTATTGTGTTAGGTATATTGTGTTGGTGTGCGTTATCGGCTGCTGAGTATGAGGTTTTAGTGGTCTCGCTTTGTTTTTTTTTGCTTTTTGGTGAGTCTCTTTGAAATTGTATCACATGGTGGTATGGTGTGGTATGATACGGATGGCCTGTTAGACAGGACGGACAGCTAAACGGGCGGACGGACGTACTAGAGCTGGCTGGCAGCAGACGCACCATAGTGTACATGTGTTTGAATGAATGGTCGTCGTTTGGTTGGATTTCTTTTTTTTTCTTGTTCGATTTTTTCGTACGTTTTTTTTGCTGCTGTGTTTTTGGTCTGGTTCTCAACCGTCGTTTATGTTTTACACACTCACACTCAGTGGTAGAAACAAACAAACGAACATACACACACATACATGGGCACACGGACAGAAGAGGCAGCCACACCGATACACGGAGTGGTGTTGTCGTTGTTGTCGGTCGGTCGTCCATTGCTAACATGCCAGCAGCCACTCCAGTGGCTTGCGACTTGCCTACTATCGAACATCTGAACGTCGCGTATAGAGCACACATTCAATACGGCGGACGTGGTTTTAAATGCGTCGCAGTACATAAAAAAAGAAGAAATTTGTTAGCAGCTTCCTTTTGCCACTGTCGCAAAGCGAAAAAAGGCAAAATAAAATATTTTATAATTTTTTTTTTTTGTTAAATGTTTAACGGAAATACAAACAAAATGAAGATATAACAAACATGAAATTTCATTGTAAAACTAAAACGACAGGCTGCAAAGCGAATTTGTACCATGCAGCAAATAAAAAGTGAGTGTGAAAATGAGAATTGTGTGCAAACAAAAAGTGTAAAGGGGCAAAAAAATAAAATTGTCAAATAAAAAATGTCACCATTTTTTATAATCCCCCACCACCAAAATAGAAAACACACCCCCTAACTGCCGTGGGAAAGTAGAGGGAAGAAAATATCTCTCCCTCTCCGTCTGTACAACAGCTCGCTCACAAATCTCGGCAAAAGTGTCACCCACCATACATACACACACACGCACGCACGCACACACAGTGTGCTGTGCCGCACTAGACGGTTGACATTACCAGAAACCACCAGCTCGGCAGCAGCAACAACAGCTCACAAAAACCCATTGTCGTTTTTTATGCTCTCTCCTCATTTTGTCGTTTAAATTGCGCTCTGGTGTATGTGACTCTTTTTTTTGTTTTGTGTGTGCGGTGTTTCCTCCACCAACAAACCCTACCAACAACAACATCATCGTGGTCGTCGTTGGTTTTTTTGTCGTTTAGTTTCTGTTATCATTCGGTATTTTTTTTTCTCAGCCTGAAAAAATTCTTATTGCTCTCTCGCTCTGGTTGCCGGGGCAAAAAGCACACACAAAAAAAGCAACAACAAAAATTGTCGTCGTGTGTCATTGGCTGAGCCAGAGCGAGCGTCGTCACCCTATGCACGTCGTGTGCTGTACACCAGCCAACATACACACACGCACACAATACCATGGTTATAAAAAAAAACAACAAAAAAATATCAACCCAACCGTTTGTTGTCTCCATTAAACGGAGAGGGGAGACCCACCATCGCAATCACATTTACATACATACACACAATCGCATTCATCGTTGACGTAGTCGGCGTTGTCGTCGTCGTCGTATGGATGTCGTTTGCCATGGCCGTTGTAGTTGTCGCCGTTGTTTGCTACTAATATGGTGTGTTGTTGTTATTTGCTCGTTTAGTAGGTGGATGCTTGTCATTTATATACATTTGATAGCCGTCGGCTTATTTACTACCGCACATTGGGGCGTCTCTGTATGTACTACGTACGAGAACATTGCTGTTAACTGTTCCATGCGGTGCATACGGCAATTCCTTTGTCCATTTACTATTTGCTTGATATTTTCCGCGTGGGCAAGTGTATGGCGATTGGTGTGCTTGTGTGCGTGTTCAATGTGTGTTACTAATAACATGTATCATTTGCTTTAAAGGTGCTAATCACTCGGTTGCGACCACCATGTAAAACCAATGGATAGTCTGTCAAAAAAATGGAAGAATAGAAAAAACGTCATATTATCACCGACTTGAAAACATAGAAAAAAAAGATTTGTAAATACTACCTCCAAGAAACAGCTGCAAAATTATATGCTGAATTCAAATAAAATGTTTAGAAATCTAAATACAATGCAGCGAAGATAACAACACAAACAAGTGTGGCAACAAAAATAAAAATCTCACAAAAATACTGAAATTTAAAACAAATCGATAAGAGATAAACATCAATTACTAAAATAAAGGGAAATTGCGTGAAAAACAACAACCAACGCTAGAAATGCAAAAAATTGCGGATTATTAACTTTTTAAAAAAAGGTGAGTGCAATTGTATCATCAGAATATTCATTTAATTTTCGACAACTCAATAGTAACAAATATATTTTTTTTAATATTTCGGACGTACATTAGTCCAGATAATCAAATTGAAAATATTGTCAGTCTTTGGGGAATTTTCAAAAAGTGGCTTTATGGTACGGCGAATTTAGTACTGTTAACCGTTCTTCTCTAACACTTTGCGATACTTTGCATTTTTTCCATTTAAACCTTTTAAATGTGCCAAAATGTAACATGATGGTGATTCATTCACGACTGGACAAATTTCACCAGCGTATTCCTTGGCTCATTTCATGAAAATATGTCCATCTAAGACCATGACTCCAAATGCAAGGGGGTGAAATGGCAGCGAATTGGTGGTAGGAGGTTACTAGGGTAAAATTGCTGGGTTGTGAATTAGTGGTCGGATTTTTCCCTTAAAAGATAGCCCTTCCTCCTACCTTTCCAAAGTTATGACTATTAGACTGAAATGCAAAAATTTTTGTGGAAGCGAAATAACAGCAAGCATTTACTTGTTTTTGTTAATTGCCGGCTCAGGACGTCTAATGTTGGTCTTTACCAATTGTTAGTACCACCGTTTACAACAATATAAGTAGCCACAACTGACATTTCTGAACTCCAATAATTTAGACATAATTTCATTAGAATAACCGAAAAGCTAAAGGCAAGCGCCTTAATACAATAATAGTTTAAATCTAATTGTATGTCGAAACAAATGTTCATCAAGATTATTAACATTGCAATCTTGTCTTCACGTCCAAGGGAATTTCAGGATTTAGAACCTACAGTCAATCGACAATCCACACAATTTCGATTCAATTCGGACAATAAAATTTCCGTTGGAGGAGAAAACTTTCTGTTGCAATTACCAAATACTGGTAAGACTTATGGAAGCTCGTTCGAAATACCATTAGATGATAGCTGTGACAATATTGTTATACAGATTAGTTGGTTGTACTTATGAAATTAAGTAAAAGTAGTTAGTTGTCAGTAAGAATTATAGAATTATAGAAACCAATAAAAGAAAAAATTATAGGACGGAAAATTTAATATGGAAACTTTACCATTCATACTACTACATATTTGAATGGCATAAAAATATATGTCCGAAAGTTTATTGAAATATCTTCCAAAAACCATCAAGCAGAACCGAAAAAGTAGACCAAATGCTGCAAATGAAAAATTTCATTTTATCTTGATTTGATATCAAAAAAATGTTACTTAGATTAATTGACATTTAAGTGAAGTCAAACCTTGTAAAAGAAAATTAATATTGAGTCTGACGTTCCATGAGTTGAAATTCGAGCATACCAACTAACATATGTTAGAGCCGATGATTTACCTAAAATACACGCAACCTCAAGCATTCGGTTAGCAAAGAAAATAGTCAGTTTGTAAACAGTTCGAACAACAAAAATACCGTCGGATGAGAGGTTATTCTGTTGCAAACACTCAATTTTAATTGCCTGGCAAGAAATTCCGTTTGACCTACAATAAGAAAATAACTATGCTGATATTAAGGCCGAGATGACTGTTCGGTTGTACTAATGAAATGAAGTAAAACAATCTAAAAGTTTTGTATAGAATTGTTCGCTAATACCAATAACTGGTAATGGCAACAAATAATTTTGTTCTAATTACCACTTTAGTAATGCTTACTCCAACATAGAAACCAGAAGTATACAAATATGATAGAGTGTTGATTTATTTAAGGTTTTCCATTCTTTTTCCCTTTTTGAAACATTTAAGTCGGCAAGACGTTTGCAATATTTTCCTCTAAGTGTTAAATATGTTCGTAAAATAGGACAAATTCCTGAAATTTCACAGTTTTGCTTTTATTTTTATTTGGCTACAAAATGTGTATATTTGATTGACTTTGTCTAACTGGCTCTAAAATGTAAAATATATTTAATTTTACGTCTTAGTTTTCATTTACCAGAATCTAACATAATCCAGAATTTATGAAACATTCGGTTGTACTGATGTAAAAATTTATCGCGATTTCACGTTCGCGACGATCTTGATCAGAAGATTAAAATGTACATGCAAGTGGCTTTTGAGCCGGTTAATACCTGTTCAATGTGTCAAAGGAAAAGACCGAAATAAACAAACGTGTAAGGCATATTCACATATTTACAAAAAAAAGTTGTAAGCCGTTTATTCGTAATATTTGTTATGAGGCGATGAAAAAATTCACATATCTAGAAAAAAAGTTGTTAAATTTTAAAAAAAAAAATGTTTGCAAGCAGATGTTACTGCAAATTCTAGATTATGAAACAACATTCGGTTTTAGTGATGGAAAAATTTATCGCGATTTCAGGTCCGCGACGATCTTTATCAGAAGATTAAAATGTACATGCAAGTGGCCTTAAGCCGGTTAAAACCTTTTCAATGTGTCAAAGCAAAAGACCGAAATAAACAAACGTGTAAGGCATATTTACATATTTACAAAAAAAAAAGTTGTAAGCCGTTTATTGATAATATTTCGTTATGAGGCGATGAAAAAATTCACATATTTACAAAAAAAGTTGTTAAATTTTTTCAAAAATTGTTTGCAAGCAGATGCTACATTAAATTCGATGAGCGCCACTTCACTATCATAAGACCCCAAGCAACGAATGAACTGTAACTATGTTTTGCGGCTATACACTTAAGGACAGGCAGTTTCACATTTAACGAGAACTGCCGGCAGTATAGTTTTCCACCGAATACAATAAAAATCCCTTGCAATGCATACATGCCAAAACACATACACCCACAAACACACGATACAGTGCATACATTTATGAATTTTATTCTTGTTTCCATTTATTACATATCATTGTAATATCTGATAAACATTTAATTTTATTAATGAGTGGTGATTAAATTCGCATAACATTTTTTTGGTTAAAATTTAAGGGTTGTCTTGTTTTCTGTGTATATTCATAGTTTAAAAAGGTTTAATTTACTTCATTAGTTTTATTTCTTTTCGCGACACAACTAAATCATTATTATACCCAATTAATGCACACCCTAAACAGATTCGCTGTCACAACCGAATCTTGTTGCCGACAATAGAATTGTGGTTGCGTCCATTGGAAGAATTTTATCAGTATAGCCGATTTCAGTTCGTGCATTAGATGACAAACTAAAAAAAGTAGGTTATAAAATAATTTCCCTTAAGCAAGCTTTGAAGCCTAAGGCTTCAAATATACGAAATCCCTTCGAAAAATAGTTTTGCGTTCAAATCAAGATAAACATGAAGTTTACAAGTTCCGCTTATATTCTAATTCGGACCCAGACACTTCCAGTGCCTTCCCGGTTTTTTCCTATTATATTTTTACTTTCAAGCTGAGACTACTAGATGCATCTACAAACTATCTGTTTTCGAGGTGGTAGTGTTATTCGGTTTGCAAACTATGCTTTAACAGTATATTTTCTATATGGCAGAGGAAAAAGTAACGATAAGTGTTATATCAGATATATTTCGCACATCAGGGATTATAACGCACTGTTTTAAAATCACGTCCCGTTATATACTAAACTTTGCTAGGGTTTTTGTAATTTCAGCGGCAATTTACTGCGCTAGCCATTCCTTTTGATACAGTAAATCCGAGATGCCAACTTCTTGGTTTTTGTACTACTTGTGGTGATTTTTCATTACCAAAAAACCCGATTTTAGGAAAATATAGATTTAAAAAAAAAACAAACGCTTCTGTAACGATTTAAACTACTTTCGCGTAGCGATTTTTACTTAAAACACTTTTATTTCGGTTTTTGTCATCAATTGTCCTCGGAACTTTGAGGTTGTGTGAGTTGTGGTTTCATTAAAAACAACTTAAAAAATTGGTGATGAAAAATATATCTGGATTTTTGTTTGCGGTTCTTCAAAAACTAAATCATTTGTTGTATTTTATAATTTGTACTTGAAGCGAAAAATTTTTACAATGTTTAGACTGTTTTTTTTTTTGATTTGTTCCGTAGCGATTTTTTTAGTTGTTTTTACTTCGAGCTCTGGTGCGATTAGTAGCGATTTCTCGCACATTTTATCCGTAGCGAATTTTGCTTCGTAACAGCTGGCGACACTTCAGTAAATATAGGCCTCAGTTCTTCTCTGATAAAGACTACCTTAGGTACAAAGTTAAAAAATATCATTAAAAAAATACAATTGTGTTTTTCCGGTTTACTACGGGGTTTTAATATTTCAATATGAAATTGCCATTTAAACAACGAGTTTTTTCAGACCCTATATGAATGATAGGTATAAATGTACGTTGTTGCCCTACTAGACAGATTATAAAATGACATAAGTGCAATTGTTCATATAGTTATTACGCTAACTCAGTTTCGATCTTACTAGTTTAAAGTTCGATTAATGAAATACAGAATAAGCTTAATTTATCGATTGTTGCAACGAGCCGAGCTAATTTATAATATCGCAGACGTTTCCTAAAAACAATATCGGGTGATTCGTTTAATAGTATTGACTTTCAAAATCTATTATATTTGGTGTTCTCCTAAATATACAAGATAGATATTCTTTATATTTAGTTTCAAACTCTCCATCACTGGCTGGATTTTATGATTACAATAAATACGATAGACCGTTTACTATAACTTGCAATATATATTTCGGATCATCGTGAGATTATTAGATCTATCCTGCCATGTCTGTTGGAAACATGGCGCTGAGTCTGAGTCGAAAGCACGATAATGTTACAAAAAGTAGAGTTTGGTCCATCAACTATTGCACATATATAGCTTTATTATAGCTATATTGTGAAGCTCATAAGTTTTAACATTTTTAAAATTTACTTTCATTACTTCTGCAAAAAATTACTGCAATATAGGCTTGCGGTACACAGAAAAAAATTTGTTTCGGTTCAATTAAAAAATTCAAATATTTAAATAAAAATTAATTAGGAATCCTGCGATAAAAATTGTACATGTTAACTAAAATATTCGTACGCTGTGTATCGAAAATAATTCGTATTTCAAGCGATAAACAAATTCGAATAATTACCACCAGATTTGTATGCCATTTATCGCAAAGATTTTCGTTATATGGCGATGAAACAATTTACATATTTACAAAAAAAGTGTTAAGCCGTGTACCGAAAATAATTTCGTATAACGCGATATTTACAAAAAAAAAGTTGTAAGCCGTTTATTAAAATAATTTTCGGTATGAGGCTATGAAAAATGTCACACATTTACAACATTGTGAAATTTTTTTAAAAAGCAGCAGAAAATACTTTTATTGAAAAACAAAATGTGGATCTTTTTCTAGCTTTATAAAAGACCAGAAACCTTAGGCCTGTTCAATTTAAAAGATGAATTTTTAAGTTTCTTGTGCTATGTGCTTTCGATTAGCATTTTTTTATGTTGGCCCACTACTGTCGAACTTATGTTTTTAGTTGAGATTATTTGTGTCAAGTATGTTTGTAAGAGGTATAACAGTGTGGAAAAAAGGATCGAACAATTTGCATCAAATTTTGTGTAAAAAATTCAAATTTGATAGTGGAGTTACGTATGGTCCAAGCTTTTCTTACAGAGAAGATGCGAATAAAGACGACACTCACTTTGGGCATTAAGCGTGTGGCAGCAAAGTTCTTTCTAAAATTGCTGCTCACTAGTCATTGTTTGTTTGTAATTTTGCCTTACCGTAATCATGCCTCAGCACCGTATTGTCGAGACGTGCCCCCTGCGACTTTTTTCTGTTCCCGAAATTTAAGAGACCCATAAAGGGAAGGAGTTTTGCAACGATTGAGAAGATAAAAATCTAATCGTTGGGAGAGCACAAGGCCATACCAAAAGATGAATACCAGGCCTGCATTGAGGATTTAAAAACGCTGGCACATGTGTATTACTTCTGAGGGGAAATAATTTGAAGGGGAAAAATACTTATAGAAATAAATGAAGAAATAAATATTTTTTGAAAAAAAATAAGTTTCACCTCGTATGTCATGTTGTAACACACGATAAGTCAAGCTGTTCAGAAAGAGAGCTAATCGAGTCATTGCGTTCGCTGTCAGCAATCACTGCTATATTTCCTTCACTACGTGATGATCGTGCATTAATTATTTAGAAGGGAATCTTAAGATTCTAATGTTTTGACGATATATCGAATTGTGCTTTCGGGTAGGCAGATAAGGTGTACTAAAACCAATCAATTGCCTAATGAAATTAACCATATTAAATCTATCGAAATTAAATCTTTATTAAGATTTAACTAAATCATGCTAAGGTATAATGTAAATATATATGAAGTAAAATATCTTAACGTCCATGTCGTAAATACCCTGTTCTGGGATGAATAAGGATAAAAGTATCACTGAATGAAAGAATTGCCTTTTTTTCAGATTGTCTACATGTTTCAAACGAAAATACAGACATTTTAAAGGATGTCCGCAAGTGACAATCTTTCAGCTATGTTTGTATATGTTTACAAGACCCCAAATTATGGTGGAAGCTACAAAGAGGGACTTGGTAAATCAACTTTTTTATGCTACTAAATGACATGCTTGAGTTTTCTACAATTGAAGACCTTAAGCACCGTATGGAGGTTACGCCGTTCAAAACCCAGAGAAGGAGACAAGCATTTCGCATTGCACCAACGGATGACACATGGTGGGAGTTGTATAGGGTCCCCTCCCGCTCGCACATGCTATTTGCACACAGTAGCCAAACAAGACATCTGAATATTTATGCAACTAATAATTATTGTTACACCAAAACCAAATGGAAGAAGAGGTATTTTACACGCGGCTTTAACAAAATTTGTTGGGCCATAATTAGTTGTTGACTGGTTGCCCGGGTGTCTGCCGGCCTGATGGCCGATGGTTCGTTGATCGGTTCATTGATGACGGATTGACGGACGGTTTGTTGTATTCTTTACTTGCTGCAATTGTTGTTATTTTCTTGTGTGTGTGTTTGTTTGTTTATTATTGGTGCTGTTGTTGCAATTGTACGAAATTGTAATTGTGTATGTTGTTGCATGCTACATTGCAACTACAATTGCCAATCAAGCATTCACAAGACGTGTTTTTTTAGGTAGTTGTTGTAAATTTTTATAAGTTATTTTGCAATAGCGAATGTGTGTGTGTGCGTGCACATATATAGAATATACACTAGACTGGGTCGAGAAAAAAAGGAACAAGGATCAATGTATTGGTATAACTTTGATAATGTTACGACAGAGGCAACCAACTATTTGGTTAAAGTAATCGAGGCAAGTTATAATTATCGGCTGACAGAACCGCATGCTGAGGCAATTAAAAGTTTTAAATATTATAATTCCATGGTAACAACAATTGGTAATAAAGACAAAAAATTTTATTCAAATAACCAAAAAGTTGATCGGTGCACCTAGTAGATCAATCAGCATATTTGACTTAATTTTATTATCCTTTAAAACAATATTTACATCTTAAAATTGAAGTATAGGATTTAACATTGAATGTTTTAAAATGCCAGACACAAAAATAGCATTAAAAAAAGACACCTTTAAAACTCAATAATAGGCACAGAAATGTGTATGCAATGTTGTATGCAATAAATAAATAAAATAAATAAAATATAAAATAAATAAAATAAATAAAATACATAAAATAAATAAAATAAATAAAAAAAATAAAAAAAAATAAAATAAATAAAATAAATAAAATAAATAAAATAAATAAAATAAATTAAATAAATAAAATAAATAAATAAAATAAATAAAATAAATAAAATAAATAAAATAAATAAAATAAATAAAATAAATAAAATAAATAAAATAAATAAAATAAATAAAATAAATAAAATAAATAAAATAAATAAAATAAATAAAATAAATAAAATAAATAAAATAAATAAAATAAATAAAATAAATAAAATAAATAAAATAAATAAAATAAATAAAATAAATAAAATAAATAAAATAAATAAAATAAATAAAATAAATAAAATAAATAAAATAAATAAAATAAATAAAATAAATAAAATAAATAAAATAAATAAAATAAATAAAATAAATAAAATAAATAAAATAAATAAAATAAATAAAATAAATAAAATAAATAAAATAAATAAAATAAATAAAATAAATAAAATAAATAAAATAAATAAAATAAATAAAATAAATAAAATAAATAAAATAAGTAAAATAAATAAAATAAATAAAATAAATAAAATAAATAAAATAAATAAAATAAATAAAATAAATAAAATAAATAAAATAAATAAAATAAATAAAATAAATAAAATAAATAAAATAAATAAAATAAATAAAATAAATAAAATAAATAAAATAAATAAAATAAATAAAATAAATAAAATAAATAAAATAAATAAAATAAATAAAATAAATAAAATAAATAAAATAAATAAAATAAATAAAATAAATAAAGTAAATAAAATAAATAAAATAAATAAATAAAATAAAATAAAATAAATAAAATAAAATAAATAAAATAAATAAAATAAATAAAATAAATAAAATAAATAAAATAAATAAAATAAATAAAATAAATAAAATAAATAAAGTAAATAAAATAAATAAAATAAATAAAATAAATAAAATAAATAAAATAAATAAAATAAATAAAATAAATAAAATAAGTAAAATAAAAAAAATAAATAAAATAAATAAAAAATAAAATAAATTAAATAATATAATACTTGGAGTAGACGTAACAACAAAACTGCTCTCTGTGTTATACTAAAGCTTATTTTTTTTAGACGTGTGGTTTTCAAGAAAAAAAACGCATATGATTTAATGTTATGGCCATAAATTTAGCTTTATTATAAAGTTATGGGTTTGCCATTTTGTTTTAAAAATGATTTCGGGTAAGTGGCCGCCACGCTTGGCTCGAATAAATGCCAGGCCCAATTGTCGACCACTTTTTGCAACATTCGGGGTCGTATGCCAGCAATAACGCGCCGAATATACACTTCCAAGGAATTTATCTTGTCGGGATAATCTGCGTAGACAAGTGACTTCACATTACCCCACAAAAAATAGTCCAGCAGTGTTAAATCGCACGAACTTGGAGGCCACGCCACAGGACCAGCTTCCCTCAATAAATTGATTGTTTCGTTGGCTGTATGGCATGTGGCGCCGTCTTGTTGGATCCAAAGGTCGTCCACATCAACATCCTCCGATCCAGGCACGAAAAAGTAATTAATCATGGCTCTATAGCGTTCCCTATTGACTGTAACATTGTGGCCGGCTTCATTTTTGAAGAAATATGGATGTAACGGCGTCTCAACAATGGCTTGTGGATTTTCATTACTCCAAATGCGACAATATTGGTTATTAACGTACTCATTCAAGCAAAAGTGAGCTTCATCGGTAAATAAAACTTTCTTGTAAAAATCAGGATAGGTGGCTATCTCGTTTTGGACCCATTCACTACTATTGTTCCGGAGTAAGTCTATTCATTATGAAATGGCAAACCAAACTGAGCATAGATCAAGTGATAGCTGGCAAAAAGACCAATTCCGAAAAAAGCGGTCATATGAAAACCCAAACGTATAAAACAACACCTTTTAGTAGCAAAATAAAATATTGCTTAAATACAGCTAAAGTACACATTTTAAACGTTTAAAAGTTCTCCACGCTTCTCACAGATTGCCCTGCCCCACTTAAACAGAAAATTGTCATTTAAAACAAATCTTTTACGCCAGCATCATCTTCTTCAAATTCATTTACTTGACATGACTTTCATTTCATATCGTAAAAAGTATAATCATTTTCTACTCTTGTTAACGATGGGAACATACGAGTATTACTCGCAGTATAAGCCGCTAATGACCATTTCTATCTGTGGCGGTTATACGAGTAATGCCCTCCCGTTTAGTGGTCATTTTACACATGTCACAAATTAGTAGGTTTTTTTATTTTTTTTTTTTTTTTGTTCGGCGGTTTTTATTTGTGAGAAACATTCGCTCCCCTTTCAATACGAGAAAAAAATCACTTTTAGTTTTTGTTTTTTTTCGTTTGGTTGGACCAGTTTCAATGGAAACGCTTAAAAGTGTTACACTTTTAATGACATTCAGAAAAACGAAAAACGTCAAAAGTCCAAAAACAACAAATACGCTTTGAAGAGAAAGAGACATTTGAAACAAAAAAACAGCAGCAAATTCCTTTAACTGTCAAAAAATATGAATATAAAAAATGAATTGTGATTTGGCGCTGAATTTAATTATAATGTTTTCAAAACTTTGTTTCTTTTTTTTGGTTTGGAGTCTGTTTTATCTGCAACTAATGAGGTTTTGATGTTGTTGTTGTTATTTCACACGTAAATTAGTGAAATTTAAAGTAGAGCATTCAGCGAAATAAAGACCGAGAAGAAAAATTAGGGGGTTTTTCATTAACAATGCAGCGACTTTGAACGCTGTGAATGCTTGCATAAGTAGTATATCAACACCAGTTTACGAATACTTTATGAATGTACAACGTCTAGTGGCGTTTTGTAAAAAAGTATGTTAGCTTATGAAACAAATAAATGTCACTGTCATTTTTAATCTTTGATCCAAAAAGATTCAAAATTCACGCAATGTTTTGGCGACCAACTTTAGCTGTTTTACTTCTTTGTTTTTAAGTAAAAGCAAACTTCTAACAGAAGCAATTGATTTTTTTGCTTCCATGTAGTCTAGAAATGGGGACTCCTGATCAGGAAAATATTTTTCATTCAAGGCTTAAACCGGGAATTCCAAAAAGCGCGGTAGTTTGCTTTTTAAGATTTCGGTTTTGAAAAAAAAACCCGAAAACGGTTTTCTGAAAACCCCGGTTTTTTTGACACTACCCCTTGAAAAAAATTCTTATATGTGACGCGCAAAATAGAAAGGGACCTAAGGGTAAAAACCAATTTTGTTAAGGAGAGCTATTTTAATGATTTAAATACGTGTATCTTTGGTGTACCATCACTTTCATAAAACGTGCATATCTCTGGGAGGGAACACTTTTGGGGCATGGGATCGGTCTCATTCGATCAATCAAAAAAAAAGAAATCAAAAAAAAGGTGAAAATTGATTTTTTTACCCTTAGGTCCCATTCTCTATGCGTTGTCACATATTGGACTTTTATAGCCTACATCACTTTTGTCGCATTACTTTAAGGCACTTGTTTCTGTTGTTACAAGTTCCTGTGCTAAAACCTTACTTTGACTCATAAACACTAGAGGTCGCATTTGATCTAATGTTACGTCTCTAGACGGTATTCTTATTAGAATAGATCTGGCAAGAAAAGGAATCAGATTTTATGACTTTCTTTTAATTACAATCTATATCCAAGTTAAATATTTTTTTCTAAAATGCCAAATTTGCTATAATCTATTCTATTCAATAGATTAATCAATACAAACGAGAAAAAAAACGAAAACACCAATATTCTAATTTTGCTGTCCAGTTAGGTAAACACGGATGTTTCAGTATATGCAGTAAAAACAGAAAGAAAAAAATTATTTGGAACAAAAAAAAAATTAAATATTCAAACAGAAAATAACAATGAATCCTGTGATAAAAATATAATCACATATTAACTAAAATATTTGTACGTTATTTAGCGAAAATATTTTCGATATCAAACAAATTCACATATTTAAAAACACATTTATAAAATGTTCTCAAAAACCAATCGAAAAGACTAGTAGATACAGTCAGGGGTGACGACAGTTTCGGTGAGCGCTACTTCAACATCATAAGAACCCAAGCTACGAATGGTGTAAAACTATGTTTTGCGGCTATACACTTAAGCGCAGGCAGTTTCACAGTTTACGAGAACTGCAGGCAGTATAGTTTTCCACCCAAGACAAAAAAAATCATTCACACTGCATACATACCAAAAAAAAACATTCACACACACGATACAGTGCATGCATTTTGTTGTTGTTTCCATTGTAAATATATCATTGCAATATCGGATAAATTATTTAGCTTATTTACGAAATTTTTAATTAAGTGAGGACATACCAATTTTTGAAAATTTAAGGCATGTCTTGTTTTTTCTGTGTACAAAATATCGCACGTACACTGTCAAATCCAATTAGGGAATGAACGAGGAACTTCTGACAAATCGGTGAGACCTATATAAAGAAAAAAAATCCGGAAAAAAGATACTTCCAAGTATCCATACTTTTTCAGTGGGTAGTTTACTATAAGAAACTTTGACATTAATATCAACACCTAACAAATTCAATGCAAAGTCGCATTTCCTTTATTAATTCTGCCAAGTTTTTGAGATGCCCTTTTTTTGAAAATTTAAATTAACTTCTGTAGAATTATTTGAAAAGTTGGCCTTGTGCATATTAGAAATTCAAATCGGTCTATAAATACCTGCAGTTTTTTTTTTCACTTGTACCGCCGGCACCATGGGCTGTGTCAGTGCTCTTGTTTTTGGAAGCATCCTACAGTAGATATCCTTCAGTGATTGTGCTAATTACATATTGTCCTAATTTGGCCACAGTTTAAGCCATTTAAAGTTTTTTTTCGAAAACCATCTAGTTAAACAAATATTTTATTTGCCTATTGCACCATCAAACAAATTCCTATGATTTCTTTAAGTCTTAGCACCGCGCCTATTTAATGTAGCGCATATGCTATTTTGGAGGCCTCAAGAGTAAGCATGTTTACGGCCAAAGTCTCTCTAAATATGGCCAAAGCAATCGGCACTTTTGACATTTACCACTACTCGTTGCATGCATTTACAAAAACTTTATTTATCTTTTGCCGTAATGACAGCTGTCAAATACGCGATACAACATTGCCAGCTGCGAACAAGCGTATGCCGAAAAGCTTTCTCCTTCGCCCAACACATGTTTAGTTTACTGCAGACTCGAAATATTTAATTAAAATATAAAACATTAAATTTAATTAGAAAACCACATACCATCACCGGTAGGTAGGCGAGTAACGCCACTTCAAATACAATTCTTACCTCATTTAAAGTGATTTAAATAATAATAACGCAACGCCCGGGCAGGGGAAGAGGATAATAAAATCTTGAATATTTTGCATTTAAACTATTTAGACTATAAAAACAAAATAGAACAAAACGTTAACACTATTAAAGCTCCTCAGAAGCTTAGAGAGAACAAAAACTACCGCAAGCACATTTCCAAATAGCAAACAGCAGCAACAACCCAGCTGCCCCATACCCCAGCGAAAATAATTGTATGCGAAAAGAACGAAAAAAGAAAACTGAATTAAATACTTAATAAAATTACGAATTGTTTATAATTCGAGAATAAGAGAGTACTAAAATCCAAATGAAGAAATGACCCTGCTACCGTTCCCCAGTCTGTTAAATAAGCGTTGCGAAAGTCTGGGGCTCTAAAATGTGGCAAGGCGAGAGGCAGAGTGTGGCGTTCGTCTTTTTCAGTATCTTTAAGATTGCGTGAATTGAAACAAAGGAAAAAAATCCAAATGTTAATCATAACAATTTAATATATGCACTCAAAACCTAAAGAATACAACAATACAGCCCAGAAACAAACTTTAATAAAATTGCGAAATTTATAGTGCCACCACAGTTTGTCTGAGTACCCTTAATGTTTTATTACAATTTCCATGTGTACTTTATTTAAATTTGCGGTTCACCTCGTCGTTACCTTTCCGATTCAGTTAGAGC
Source organism: Hydrotaea diabolus (assembly GCA_963513945.1). Lineage (NCBI taxonomy): Eukaryota > Metazoa > Arthropoda > Insecta > Diptera > Muscidae > Hydrotaea > Hydrotaea diabolus. The sequence continues at coordinate 78,035,684 of OY740718.1, read as the reverse complement.
AGATATGAACATCTAACAGGCCATGTGACATGCTTAATGAGAACGACTTGGTGGGCAAAATAAAAACGCGAAAAATTAACAATGTCAGTGCGGGACAAGTGCTGATACGCAAACGTTTGCACGAAACTTTATGGCTTTGAGTTCGAGTGTGTATTATTTTTGTCATTCCAAGTCGGAAGAAACGCTAAGAGGATCTGGCACGATCCGTCCGTATATGAAAGTATGTAAGATGTCACAATTTGGTTAGGTATGAGCAGAAGTAGTTTAATTGAAAGATGGCGATATGTTACCCGTAGAGAAAAAAAATGTAAGCCATGTAAAAGCTTCTCTACAAAATACATTAGCCGTTCGGAGTCGGCATTAAACAGAAGGTCCCTGTCAGTGAGTATAAGAATTAAATAAAGAACATCTTACTAATTTAGAGAAGTTTCCCCTTGTCTCTTAATGGAATATTAAGGGAATTAGGTATGTACTCGAATGAATACAGGGTGGGCCAAAAGTTACCATGGGGCTTAAAAATTCATTAACTTTTAAGTTTATATATATATATATATATATATAGATTATATTAGATTATTATAGATATAGATTATATTAGATTATTATAGATATAGATTATATTAGATTGGACTATAAATAATGGAGAGATTCATAACTTAACAAAGAACAAGGATAATAGAATTTTATTATTTAATTCCGTGCTCAATTGTTTTAACGCAAAGTGATGAGTGTTAAAGCTCATTTTCATTTAAATGGATTTGTTAATAAGCAGAACTGTAGGTTCTGAAAATCTAAGAGCCATTCATTAACGCCAATTGCACCCCATTAGGTGTACTGTATGGTGTGGGATCACATCTGTAAATATCATTAGGCCTTACTTCTTCAAGAATGAAGATGGAAGTGCTGTAACCATAAATGGAGAGGGGTATCGGTTTAAAATAGAACATTTTTTACGTCCTGCTCTTGAAAACAGACCTGAATTGTGGTCTAAGCAGGACTGCCCACATTGACCGAGATACAACACTTTTAAGTCAAATTTTTGGAGAGTGAACAATTTCCAGAAATTCGGAAATTCTTTGCCCAACCCGATCGCCAGATTTGTCAGTACCCGCCTATTTTCTTTGGGGTTATTTGAAGAAGCTAGTATAAGAAAATTTTTTTATTTGCTTTAAGATGATATAAAAAACACTTGAAGGATATATAAAGGAGAGATTAATAACTGAACAAAGAACCAGGGTATTAGAATTTTATTATTTGAATAAGCGATTAATTGTTTTAACGCAGTGATGAGTGATGTAACTTATTTTTATTTGAATGGCTTTGTTAATAAGCAGAACCGTAGGTTCTGGCGCTCTGAAAATCCAAGAGCAATACATCAACGCCAATTGCAACCCATTGTGGTGTACAGCATGCAAATATCATTGGGCCTTACTTCTTCGAGAATGAAGATGGAAGTGATGGAACCGTAAATGGAGAGCGGTATCGGTTTATGATAGAAATTTTTTTGCAGAAATTCGAATAATACAGCCACAAATTTTGAAAGATCTTGTACTTAATCAAGAAAAATTTAAATAATTAAATTGTAGTATTTATTAAAATCATTGTACGTCAAAAATATTTTCAAAAATGTTCCTTTTACTCGTAATTTCTTTTTAAATTCAGGATGGTTGATTTTTCCAGAAAAGTGCCCAGGCCCATTTTTACATCTTCATCTATCTGGCCCATTTTCAATACCAATAGTTTCAGTTCAATCAACACAAGTTTTTTGAATATTTTAGCCAACTAGCTTCAATAGAGCTACCCGTAGTTTGTTTTTTAAAAAAGAATATATAAGTAGCTATGCTATCTCGGAATTTAATGACCATTCAGAATATATAAGTATATATCATTTGATATATATCTATTTCGAGATATTGCAAACGGAATGGTAAAGTAATTATACCCTCCATCCTATGATGTAGGGTTTAAAAAGTAAAAAATTAAATAGTTTAAATAACATTCGAGATGAAATTATTTAATAGTCCACTGTCTGGAGGTTTGGCAAGGTCAGGTTCAATATGTGAGTTCTGGAGCGGGAGAGATATATTTCGTTGGGGCTGTTGGAAGACATGAACCGGTATGATCCGGTTTACCAGAAATAAATATTGGTCGCACCTTATGAACCATACAAAATTTGAGGCAGCAGGATCTCAAACATTGTAGGACCTTCAGGGGGGAGCTATTCTAAAACATGGACATGGCATATGGGTGTTGTTCACACGAAATAGAAGAAATATGTAGCTTCAAGAGAAATATGTAGCTTCTGAAAACGGAAAGAACCTATGTACAAGCATAATCCAACTGTTGAACGATGTTTACCAATTTTAATAGGCTTCGTTATTGCACAAACTTGGAGGATGTACCAAGTTTTAATAAAATCGGTGTGACTGCGACCTGCACTTTGATTAAAACGATAGGTGGACCGACGGGCGGACAGACTTTGCTGCATGAAATCAGATAGTGAATAGAGTCGATAGGGGTACCTCCATGTCTTTGATGTGTTGCAATGATGATAACTAATTCTCTTTACAACGGTGTCGATATAAAAAGCAAAATCCGTGTGTAAATTTTGTGTTCTCGCAATTGTCTACGGAAGATCTTAACATTTGCTTCTACATTTTTTTATCTTTTATGTTGGAGAAAAATCAAAAGTTTGAACTAACCTTCGAACAAGTGCCTATACATATCAAAAAACTTCCATAATTTTTTACCCAATAAAATTTTTTCATTAATTTTATGAAAAACTTACAAAACATATAAAAAACTTTCATAAAATATATGAATTGTAGCATATGTAAGGTAGGAGATATGCATATATAGTGTAGGAAAGAGGAGCTACCATTTTGGACCACTCTACTTGAAACCAACTAAGTTTCGTAGACGATACAAAACGTCTATAATGAACGAAAATGCCAACCTTCGAACGAGGGTTGAGCACAAGTCGTGAGCTAGCTTAGGGGTATTCACACCTTAGGTGTATTCACAGAAAAGGTCTTCAGAGTAGGGTATGGGTACTACGATACCATTTTAGACCCTTCTACTTTAAACCAACCAATCCAAAAACACCAATTATTTTATTTTCATAAACTTCGCCCCACATTTTTCAAGCTCCGGCTCCGTCTTTGACAAAATTTTCGAAACTCCCAACTGCAAACCCTTTTTAACGACAGCACTCTTGATCTTTTCGGCAAGAAATACAAGGAAGACTGAAGTCCCAGCGAGACTTTCAGACAACACTGTTCTGCAAAAATTAGCAAAACAAACTGAATTTTATGTACAATGATCTCTTAAATTCGAATTGAATGTCCGCCATCGCGTATAGTTTTCGAGATATCGTGACTTTTTTCATTAATTGCCCGAAACTTTAGCAATTCATACTCAATTTATTTGAAAATGGACAATATTACTTAGTAAGATCATAACTTATAAAAATTAATTAAAAATGGTGGAAGTTTTTTTAGTTGAACAATGTTGTTTTTAACTGGCAATTGTACCCTAATTCTCGAGCCCTTCCCCTTGTTTTTGCCAAAATCATAAAGAATAATAAAAATTGTAGAAGTAACAGGCAAAGGAAGTCAAAACGTTGTTTCTTTTGTTGAAAAATTCAGTTTTTAACTGGCAATTGTACCCTAATTCTTGAGCTATCCCACTCGTTTTGCACAAAATCAATAAGAAAGTACTGTAGTTTATTAGTCGTCTGTAGTACAACTGCCAGCCCGTGAGATAAGTTAGATAAAGGAGACAAAATCATTGAAATGGGTTAAAAAAAAGCTAAATATAGCAATGGATTAAACTAATCTGCTACAAAAAAGTCCTTTGGACGAAACCAATTCGTTCTTATTTAAAATTTTCTCCTGAATCCGAATTGAATGTCGGTTTTGGCCCATAACGTATAGTTTTCGAGAACGCACTGTAACCTTTTCAACGTAGTATATTTTTGAGTTTTGATAATGCCTGAGTTTTAGCAGTTTTTGTAAAAAGTCATAGGATTTAATTTTAACGTTATCTCGAAAACTATACGTGATGTGGCACAATGGACATTAGTTCGGATTTAGAAGATTAATTAACATAAGAGTCAGTTGGAATCGTCTAAAGGAGGATTTTTTTGCAGAACAGTGTGCAGCAATGCTGCCCATGTCAAAGAAAGTTTGAAATTATATTCCAATTATTCTCTAATTGGAAGCGTGTATTTTAATTTCTATCCATTTCTAAATTTAATAAATCGTCAATTTAATTAAGTCGAATGCTAAGCTAGACTTCATTGTCGTAAATTGTAGCTTATCTTCTAACTGTGTACCGAAATGAGTTGCTCTGCTTAAAAATTCCAGACTTGCAGTCAATCATTCTCACACTTACGTTTTCCTAGAAATGCATTTCAAATTCGCCCAATTAGTCTAAAAAGCTAAAACAAAGATAAGTTTAAAATTAACGCTATAAAAGAGAAGTATCAAAAACAAAAATATGTACTCTTCTGAGTTATATCTTGACAACTTTGCACAACACTCTCGTCTGTTTAGATTAGAATCACCTATACTTTATACATGTGTATATTTATATATTCTAACTTATGTGTGTAATATTATGTATCTAAATTACATATGTATATGTGTGATTTTTTTGCACATTCATTCATATTCGAACAAATTATAACATGTTGTTGTATTTTAAATAAATTAATGAGATGCTTGTAAATTGTAAATTGTTCGGTGTTGTTGCTTGATTTGTTGTTATCTTTAATGTTCTCGTCGCCATTTGAATTAGGAAATTATTCTGAATGCTGTTGTTATGCTGAGTTTAATTACCTGACTTATATGAATGTTGAAAATTATTTGTAAAAACATTAACAACGCAAAGTAAAATGTTCTCTTGATTTTTCTTGACATGCACTAATTGTTACACACTCATATAAAGTAGTATTTATGGTATATGTTATTCTTTTGCGCCGAACGTCTAATGGCAATTCGCATAAAAGGCGAAGAAGGTGAAATATAATCTAAGCGTTCAATCTCGACCAAAACAAAAACAAATGAAATGGTCTAAGGGTACAGGGGCTGTGTTATTATTTATTTTGAGCGGATTGCAGGTGTGTACTATATTCTTGAATTCATTACTTACTTCAAGCTCTACAACCTGTGTCTCTCTCTAAGACCTCTTTAGGTGGAGAATGATTTCAAGAGGTCACTACAAATTTTAACTGAAGATTTGGTATCTCTCATTTTCATTATACAAAGGCGTACAAGTTTTGATGGTACCCCATATGGTTTTAACAATTTATGCCTAATTAAAGTGCCGAATGCAGCCTTATAATTGATGAAGAGCTAGTATGTCTCGACTGGTTGCTCGTGGAATTGGAGTGGAGTAAAAATTTGGCTGACTGTTGTCTAATTGGACCTGAAGTCATACTGATACAGTTGGATAAGGACCTGAAGCCATACTGATACAGTTGGATCAGAGCCAGAGCCAGTTTAAGCTTCATTCTTTCACACAGTAGAGTGGATAGTATTTTATACAATGGCTGTAGTTGATGCAAGCTGTCGTGTCTCTCTTTTTGTAAATTGAACAAAGCATGCAAAGGTTCCAATCATCGGACTTGCCTTCGGTTTTCCTTATAGTGCAAGCTTGGAGCGTTGGTGTCAGTCTATCAACCAGTTTGGTGAGAGTAAGGTTGTGGCTTTGGAAATCTCCAAGGCCTTTGATAGAGTCTGGCACGGTGCACTCATATCAAAGCTGATCGCATTTGGTTTCGGCAATACTTTTGCTTGATTAATTTCTAGTTTTTTTGAGATCGCACTGTAAGAGTTGTTGTAGGTGGCTTATCGCATATGCAACTCTGTCCTTCTCCATCAGACTGTAAAACCAATCTACTCCTGCGCGTATGACAGCAACCTCTGTCATTCGTATTCATTCAACCGTAGGCCAAGTCTTGAAAATATTGAAGACAGTAGGCGTATTATGGATGAGACACTTGGCCGGGTTTACAGTCCTTTTCCGATTGAGCTCGAATAAATAAAGCACTTATAGCTTTAAATGCACGCAAGACGCAGTGTTGTCTTTTTTGTCTCACACACGCAGAGAAAAGATATGGTTACACTATGGTCACCGCAACAATAATATGTTCTCTACAATAAAAGCATGTTCGTCGTAACCATAGTATTGTTTTTTGAATTTTATTTTGACAATAATATGATTGCGACAATATTGCTTTTGTTGAAATGTAACAATAGTATTATTGCCAAATTTAGAAATGAAAATATGGTTGTAGCAACCATATAAACATGGTTGGTGCAACAAAAGTATTGTTGTTTAAAATATACGTTAACAATAATATGATTACGGCAATCATACAGTATGATTGCGAATATGAACAAAACAAAACAGGTTTTATTAAGCATACATGTATGTGTGTGCGTATTTTTTTTTGATATACAACAAAAAACACATACACAAGATACAGTGAATGGTTGCTGTCTATTAAAAAAAAAAAACAACAATCGGAAGGTAGTTCGAGGGATTTTTATTGTGTTTACTTTGTTCGGTGAAATACTCTAATACCGACTGGTTCTCGTTTATTTACAATCTGCCTGCACTTAAGTACATAGCCATTGATTATGGTTTAATCACATTCGTTACTTGGTGTCTACGGATGGTGAAGTAGCATTCACCCCTGCTGGCAACTAAAAGTATTTTTGACTGTTGGAATATATATTTTTGTTTCTTGAATGAAATGTTTAATAAAAACATGGCCTCAAATCTGGCTATGAACTAAAAGTAATGCAATTTAAAATAGCATACTTAATAAAAATCTCTATTTTTGAATAACAACAATAACCAATCCTAATAAACAAATTTGGGGATCATAGTATGGTTGTGTGTGAATCATACTATTGTTGTGAGGATCATAGTAAGATTGTGGAGATCATAGTATGGTTGAGTGTGAATCATACTATGGCTGTGGGGCTCATAGTATGGTTATGTGTGAATCATACTATGGTTGTGGGGATCATAATATGGTTATGTGTGAATCATACTATTGTTGCGAGGATCATAATATTGTTGTGTCACAACCATATACCCAACAATAGTATGATCCTCTTCGAATATTGTCACCCCAACCATACTTTTTTTCTGCGTGCAAGCTATTCACTGGCCCATCTGGGACGTAAGTTTCCGTCGGTGGTATGGTTGTTGAACAATCAGATGCTCTTGATGTTCTGGGCGGGAAGATACAATGTAATGATCGTTGTACGAGACATGTACTTATATACGAAGTGTAGAAAGAAGCACTCAAGTGTACTTATATAGGCTTGGTAAAGCGGTGCAAGAAATATTTCACTCCTTCTGATCTTTTCAATATCTATACAATCTATATCAAGCCTAAGAAGAAATATAACTCCTACATATGGGCAGGTGTTCAAAAAACATCCTTGTCCAACTCAATTGTCTCCCTCGAGCATCGTCGGAGTGTGGGTTGCCTGTCGCTGTTCTGTCGTTACTTTCGTGGTGTGTGCTACACAGACATCCGTCGACTTATTCCTGACGTTAGGATGTGTGGCAGGAACACTCGACTTTCCAGAAATTCAAACCCGTTTGTTATCGATTGACCGGTTGACCGCACTTTACACTACAGATCGAATTCGTTTTTCGCAAGTACATACTATCCGTATTTGGAGTCGACTACCGGCGAATGTATTTCCCACCAATTACGACATCCAGTAATTCAGGACAAATGTCAATAAACATAACTCCCCCTTTTCCCCCTGAACTACCTTACTTTCCACTCAGCAACGTAATGCACTGCATAATAGGGGACACCCCCTGAGTGTTGGTCAATTAAAAAGGTAGTATCCAAACCTTTTTTGGATCTAAAAAGCCACATACGACACGTGTTTAACCTTCAGTAGAGAATTTTTAGATCTAAAAAGTCACAAACCTTTTGAAGATTTAAATATCATAACAAATTATTACTTACAACAACAAAATATTAGTAAAACTATTGGTTGCCACAACCACCAGTTGTGGTTACTAATTACCTTTTTTGCGTTTCAATGGTGTGACCGATCAATAATTAATAAGTACAATGCGATGGTCATACCTATCATCTTGTGGTATTTCGAACCGAATATCAATTACGATTATAAGCATTTGGTGATAACAACCAGAATTTCTCTTTCGTAATCGAATCATTGTAGTTCCAATTGATGTCCAACCGATTTATTTCTCTGTGTACAGATTAACCTGCTGAATAATAAAAAATATGAACTCCTATAGCGATACTCGTAGTCACGTCCCTAAGCAACATTAAAAAATGCATTGCTAGACTCTGTTGGGTTCCCGGGCACAGATCTGTTGAAGGAAACTAGGTGGTAGATGAACTAGCATGTCCGGAATCGTCAAAGAGTGTTGCAGATGCTCAACGGAAAACATAGATTCATACCAACGGGCTATGTGGCTTAAACAAGACAATAACACACCCAAAGCCCTACTTGAAAATACCAAAAGTCAAATTTTTTGGCGAAAGCCCCTATCTTCGCGCTTAACAGGCTGTTATAAACATAGGTTCATACCAACGTAGACTAGACCGGCAAATGCAACGCTGCTAGTGCTCTGTGGCCTAAGCTAGAAAAGAACAGAACCAAATCCCTATATTAAAAATACCAGAAGCTAGAGTGCTCGTAAGTGTCTAGTAACGACATTGACTAGATAATGGCAGGTGGGAGTGATCAAAAACTGCCGCCTGCATGAGGATGAGATCGAGAGAGTTGAGCAGTTTTTTTTTTGTCCAGAATAGATGGCGCAGATACCTGGGTAGTCCTCACGCATGATGGTAGACCTGCTGAGTTCTATAAACGTTTTTAGTTTTATAAACGCTCAAGGTCAATTTCTCACAGAACTAATACAGTTCTTTTTATTATTGACAAAGGAAGTTGCAATAGACCTTCTATATATAACTATAGGTCACAGGGTAGATAAACAGATAAAGGTTTGACACCATTACAAATCCTTCTAACCTAACCTGTAAGCTCACAATATGGTTATGTGTGATCATTATATGGTTGAGTGGGATCATTATATGGTTCTGTGAAATCATGTATCGATAATACACGGTTAAAAGGACCATACTATAATATCAGAGGGATGGGTTATTTTGGTTGTCACCAACATATACCCAACAATAATTAGGTGCTCCTCGAATATTATCACTCTAACCATATTGTTTATCTTCGCGCTCAGCTCCAAAGCGGCTCCAATCGGTAATGCATGTAATATAAGTATACACAATTATCATAGCTTAGAGTTTAAAACGGTTTTGCCAGAGGTGTGGTTAGACTTGGGAAATATTTAATAGAATGGCGAGAAGTTATAATTTTTTTTTCAATTTTATAGCGGCCGATTAGAGCCAAATTATATCGATAAAGAATATGATTACACTCCCATAGGGCTTTCCATTTCACTCGAGACATCCCCATGGACTTCCCAAATAACCTCGCATGAAAAAATAATGTCTACCCGTATTTTATAATTACATTATCTTGTCGTCTTTCAATTATACAACAATGAACGCTTGTAATAAATCAGTATGTCCTTGATACTCGTCCATAACGTTATCATTAGCCGGGCTATAATTTATCCCTGACTTGTAGCCAATTAAATTGACACAAACCGCCATGGGGACAGAATGACAATTAGCCAATGGTCAATACACGACGTACAGTATATAAACTTCAATGACATGTTAAGAAAGATAATGGGGACAAAACGTACAGACACATGGATCTAGGTCCTTAAGACAGCGACCCGATCGATATACATACTCGTACATACATATGAATTGCAAGTTGTGTGAGTGTTTGTATTTGTGATGAAACAGACATTTGTATGTCACACGATTGCATTTATTCACGCGAACAAATTGTAATTGCATGTAATTTCCTGCTTGTCAAACAACTGCGTTTACAAAGGCCTCCAAGAGCCAACAACTTTAAAACATACCAAAACGAACTGAAACTGCTGATGACGATGAACCGACGAGTATGTGGTACATATCAGAAACGACGGCAACAGCAAAAGTGAAACAAGAGTATGAAAACTTTAAAACAATCACAAACAATTCATGGCACGACCAAAGCAGAGGACATTGGCCATATGGACATGTGGCCGGCCGGTCGGCCACTAAACTTTTGAATACAACTTCATTCACTGATGGATGCACTCGAGCCTCGGCCGGCTGAAACCCATACCCAAACATAAATATGCCTATACTCTCACACAAACACACACACTTACACATCTCAAGAGGAGCATTATTGTCTTGCGTAAATCATCACCAACATGATGATGATCATGATCATCATCACATAATATTTATGCTAAAATATATTTTTTGAGCTGTCTTTTGTTAGCGAATCTTCAACACGATCAAGTTTTCTTCACACAATCATTAACAGTCGGTTACGAGTAAAACAGTCGTATGGCTTGACGTGCCTTTACACGGATAGTGTACATTTACATACGAGTATGCCGGGCATTCAGCTCTGAAAGACTCATACATTTTTGAATGTGTGTATGAGAGTATTTGGCCCATGATGTGGCCGGGGTTCTTGTTGCACATTTTACGCTTTGCGACAACATTGGGCATAATTGCGGAACAGATTACAGATTTGAATTGATATCAGTCACAGATATATGGCATATGAATATGATTATCTCAATATGATGTTGATCATTACGATGATGAGGATGTAGCACATGAAAAAAGTCCAAGCTTTGGGTCATATGTACACTCAAAGAAAGAGGTGTATGGCATTTATGAATTCTTTAACATTTGCCATGATAATTTGATTGGTTTTGGTCAACGTACAAAGTTTTCGTGCGACGTTTTTATTTTTTCTTTCAGTGTATGCTTGTACAGTGTTTTCAATTAAGGATATAACAATTTTATATATTAACAAAGCACAGAGTATTTAAGATACAGAGTTCAAATTTATGCCAGATGTAGTGCAAATGTGACATTTTTGGAATGAAATTCGATTTTTGTCAATTTTGGTTTTGGAACCAGTTTACCACCACTCTTGCACCCATTTCGACCGTAACGTTGGCAATTTCCCGTTGGATGTTGTCTCTGAGCTCGAAGGTGTTGGCTTGTTGTCATAAAACAATAACTTGATGTGACCCTATAAATGAAATCAAATTGCGTTAAATCGCAGTAAAGAGGTGGCCATTCCACTGGACCATTTCTCGAGATAGCACGTTCATCGAATTTGCCTTTCAGTAAATAGATTCTTGTTGAAAACACACATCGGCGATGTCAAGCTCATACAATTCTAGCGCTCTCCATTAACGGTAACATGATCAAACTTTCGCCGTAGGTAGTGAGTGACGACCCACTATTTTTTCCTAGTTACGGACACCCAAAGCTTGACAATAAATATTGTTATATATCTTAATTAATTCTTTTCCGTTTGGGGCATCATTGCAATGCTTATCAAAACATCTATCCAAAGACGTGTTTTTTTCTGATCAGTTGACCCATTGCAAGGCTATAAAATGTTATTTATATAATTTATTTATATTATTATATATAAGTACAAGTATAACAACAACCAAAACATATTCAAATTCAGTTTCAATAATTAACTTAATCTCTTGTGCTACCGGTTGTAACGATGGAATACATAGGTAGTACGTGAAACCACCAACATTCGGTTGGCAAAAAATTCGGCTGTGGCAACAAATCTTTTCTCTGTTTGTACGACAACAATAATGAAATAAGCTTTTAGCCATTTTTCAGCTTATAGTCTTTTTATCTCATATTCTGTTTTTGCTGTTTTTGCTTATCGATTGTTGGCAACACTGCTGTGCGCACAGATTATAAACTCTCTACCATGATCACGAGTGGGTACTTATTGTTAATGACTAAAATTATGCGATTACAATTGTATTTCTTGCTTAGTTTCATTTGAATTTATTCATAAATATTTACATTTACATTTTGATTGTCGTGTTGAAAAAGCATAACCGCAAGCCATTCGCGTAGACGGGGTGCGGTTGGTGGGTCAGAACTAGAGAGAGATATATAAAGGGAAATAATTTATAATTAAAAGATTTCCAAAAGATTTAATGCATTTTAATGTTGGTTTGTATTTTCTCCGCATCTCTACCCCACCAGAGTGTTCTAAAATAATTTTGTATTTTTTATACACTTGTGACCTTTTGTTTGTTTGGCTACTATTCGTTTTTTATTGTACATTTGTGACGCTAATAAGCGACGACATGCAATCTCCTTGGACTCGCAAAGCCAGCCAAAACGGCTGCCACTGCTGCATCGGATACCAAGGCAGTCATGCTCATCCAGCTTAGCCAACCTCCCGCTTTCGTAAGCAGTAGCTGCGGCTTTACCCGATGACGGTTTGGTTAGTTTCGTTTTCAGAGTGTTAACTGTTGTAGTACCAATTAAAGCCTTAAATCATTCTAATCTTATCTGTCTTTTAGCTACTTGCGGTGTAATTTCACAATATCACACAATGACTGCTTTTCTGCCTCTTTAACTTTGGCTTTAGATTATCATTTATTCTTTTTTTTGTATAAATATTTGATATGTGTGTGTGAGTGCGGCTTTTGTTGATTGCTGCATTTTTCGCAAAACAAAATTCCCATTTTGGAATTTGTGAAACGCAACTTTTAATAAATTCAGCCGCAGAAACATTGTCTGCTAATGTTTGTAGGAAAGCTCTCTATAGCCGGTTGCAGCGCGATCCGAAATGCATTCTATAGGGAGAAAAAGTCATGCAATTTAAAGGAAATATTTTCTAATTAAAGAAAACCCGGTATAGCATTGCACTGTTGCATAACTCGCATTAAGTAAAAGTTGTCCCAGTTCAATGTTAATACAAAATTTCCTACAATTTAAAGGTGCTAAATTAAAGCGTTCTCCTCGGTACCGGAAAATAAATATATAAATTACTTTGAACCTAATCATTTAAAAAACATCCACAATTAGAAAGAAATGTACAAGTTGCATGTCTCCCTATGAAACTTTTGAATTGAGCAACTTTTTTCACATCAGCATTTAATATTTTTCTGTTTCTAAATTAAATGAGTTTGTCATTTGTTTTCTTTTGTTTGTAGTTTTTCTACTGGCTAATAAATGCCATTCCATAGCAAAGTTGTCATTTTAATTTGTTCTTATCGTTAACTGACGACTGGTGCAAGCAATCGCAGATATGAGATTGCGCCTTGGCCGCTGTCGCCGACATCAGATCATAACCTCTGTCATTCGAAAATCATACAAACACAATGCAGTGCCGCTGATTTGATATAAATTTGCATTTTAAATACTCGTTTGTCGTTGCTTGCTATTCATTTGCAAATTGCAGTTGTTGTAATTCCAATTAATTAAATTATGCATTGTGAGGAGGCCGGCGAGGCAGCCGGCCAGCCACTCATTCGAACGGTCGGTTTATGTAAAACACAAATACAAAAAAGCAGTTAAAAATAATAAAAATAAATCTTTAATTAACTGAAATAATTGTTAGAGTGGCTATAAAACCGAAATGACATTAAATGACATGTGACCACTAAGTGACACAACAACTAACCTAGACATGGTGGCTTAAGAAAATGTTTGTGGCACAAAATCAACTTTTACAGAGTTAGAGAAACACTGTTTTGCAACAACAAAATTTAAATTTAGAAACCATAAAAATCATTTGGATTTAAATATCGAATACGTAACGAATTTTCGGTAAATGAAAATATTTAAAATTTTTATTTGTAAGGCAGAAAAAAAAGATATAACCTACAACACACTGTTATTCAAAAGATTTCGCTCATCGGTCTGGAGTTTGAGTAAGGTCTGGCTTACTATGTGAATTCTAGAGCGCAGGGAGAAGTTCTTGTGTGGGGGCCGATATGCTCCATTTCATCAGGGTTACTTACAGGTCTTTTACGAACTATGCTCAACTTAAGCATGCAACTTCTAGAGCGAGAGAGCCTTAAATCGGAAGGTATCTTTGTTTGGGAGCTATAAGAACATTTTACCACACTGAAAGAATTATGTTCGTCGTTTTTATGAAACCTATTATGTTCGTCGTACACTCTTCATAATATTCATGCAGTTTTTCTTACATTACGAGTATTTTGTAAAGATGTTATAACGAATTTTAAAAAGCTTGTTCTTCTTAAAAATTTCGTAGTTTTTCCTTCATATATGAAAAATTTCACATTGTGTACAAAATGTCATCGTAATTTTTAGAAACATTTGGGATAACAATTTTGTTATTTTCGCACAAGTTTTGTAATTTTTGCTTCGTTTGTTATACAGGTTGGGTCAAAAGTTACCATTAGGTTAAAAATTTTAATAACTTGTTCGTTTATTAATATTTTGTTTTTTTTCTCAGACATACAAAATGGGATTTTTTCTAAGTATCAAAAATAATGTCACTTAAATGACCCCCTTTTCAGCTTCACAATGATGGGCGGGCTCGTTTTATAGAATTTTCCATAACTTCTTTTAAAATTTGTGGCTGTAGCGTTCGATTTTCTGCAACAATGTTGGCCTTGAGTTGAACGATTGTCTTAGGCTTATTGACATATACGAGAGTTGCTATTTATATTTCGGGTCCGGCAATAAAAACACAATAATTTATCATTGGAAATGATTTTATTGTATTTCAAAATATTCTCCTTTAAGATCAATACACTTTTGCATGCGCACAAACCAATTTTCGAAACGCTTTTTTCACACCGATTGAGACACCTCCAAAACATGATTTTTGAACGCCTTACCCTGCTTCTGGCGATGAAAAACGTTGACCACGCATATTTTTCTTGATGCTAGGCCATAAGAAGAAGTCATTGGGAGCCAAATCAGGGCTGTACGGTGGATAGTGTATCAATTCGACATATTGAGGGGTCAAATAGTTAATCGTTTCAGCTGATGTGTGAGACCTCGCATTATCGTTATGCAAAATGATCGTCTTCTCTTATTATCTTTCCTCATTTCTTCGAGCACTGTTGGCAAACAGATGGTTAAATACCACTCAGAATTGACCTTCCTACGATCCACTAAAGGCACCGTGGCTACATGGCCGGTTATACCGAAAAAACGCAATCATTTGCTTCGATGTACTTCTTCCACGAGCAACTTATGTTGGATTTGGCTCGTCTTCTTGGATTTGGCTCTTCTTCTTCCACGAACATCTTTTGTTGGATTTGGCTCGTCTTGAAACACCCATACGGTCGATTGCTGTTTTCTTTCGGGTTCATATGCATAGATCCATGATTCGTTACCTGTTATAGACTGCCTTTGAGCTACCGTAGTTATACTTTTTCAACATCTCTTTGCACCAATCCATACGAGCCTTTTTTGAACTTCGTCAAGTTATGTGGGATTCAACGTGAACAAAATTTTTTACGGCCAAATGAACATGCAATATCTTATTGATGCTTGTCATACTAATGCCCAAGGTTGCCTCAATCTCACGGTATATCACACGTCGGCCTTGTTTAATCAATTCACGCACAGCATCGATGGTTTCTGGAGAAGTGACTGAAGTTGGACGTCCATCACGAAATTCAGCCTGGAGCGAACGGCGTCCGACACTGAACTCTTAGTACCAGCGATTAACAGTGGTTTTTGATGGTGCTTCATCACCAAAAGTCGAAACAAGTTGATTTAAACACTCTTGTCTCGATAACCCACGCCGAAAATCGTAAAAAATCATCGCACGAAAATGATCACAGGATAATCGTAAAAATCATCGCACGAAAATGATCACGGGATAATTGCATTATTTGACTGAGATGAATTTTTCAACACACTGTAAACAAAACAATTCGCCCTCAAATGACAAAACGTTCTGAGTCAAGTTATGCTAAAAAATGTCAAAGTTTCCAATGGAAGTTCCAGTTAGCGTCTGGGAACACTAGTATTGTCAGGAACCGAAATATAAATAGCAACCTTCGTACTGGCTCCTTTAAATAACCCCAAAGAAAACAGTCGAGTGCTGACAAATCTGGCCATCGCGCTGGCAAAATAATTTCCAAATGATTGGAAATTATTCGCTCTCAAAAAATTTGACTTAAAAGTTCCATTGTGTCTTGGGCAGTGGGGGTGTGGCTCCGTCCTGCTAAACCCACATCTCAGGTCTGTTTAAAAAGCGGGACGTAAAAATTGTCTATCATGAACCGATACCGCTCTTCTTTTAAGAAGAGCTAAGGCCCAATGATATTTGCAGATGTGATCCATACCATACTGTACACCTAATGGGGTGCAATTGGCGTTAATGAATGGCTCTTAGATTTTCAGAACCCCAGAACCTACAGTTCTGCTTATTAACAGATCCATTGTTATAAAAAAGAGCATCCCCACTCATTACTTTGCTTTAACATAATTGATCGCTGATTTTAATAATAAAATTGTATTATTCTGGTTCTTTGTTCAGTTGTGAATCTCTCCATTATTTATTTTCCAAATGTTATTTAAATAATGGGAAAAAATATAAAAGATATAAATATAGGCTGATCCATCTAGATGTATTTTTTCAGAACAAAAAAAATATAAAAATTCACATCAAGTGTGGAACCTTTATTGGTAATTTGAAAGGACATTTTATGACAATTGTTTTTTGAATATAATTCCCTTCAAATGTTGGCCGCAACTACGCCTCAGGATTTCCATTTTAAGGGTCTAATTTCGGATGACTCGTTCAAGCATTTCGACCGGTATGGCAATATTACACGCGTAATATTGGCTTCCTGACTCGTAGCTGGTTTGTCAGCCTGAATCGTAGCTGGTTTTTCAGCAAAAACTTTGGACTTTACGTAACCCCAAAGAAAAATGTCTAAAGGTGTGATATCACTCGATCTAGGCGGCCAGCTCACCTGTCCGAAACGTGCTTTTCGAAATGACCTCTCAATAGATCCAGTGTCGTAAGACTACGGGCTTCAATTTCAGGTAGCACGAAGATTGATATCATGGAGCGATAGCGAGCACCATTCACGGTTGCGTTCCGGCCATCATCATTTTTGAAAAAATATGCACCGATGATTCCACCAGCTTATAAACCGCACCAAACCGTGTTTTTCTCTGGGTATAATGGCACCTCTTGAACCTCTTCTTGTTGCTCTTCAGCCTAAATGCGGCAATTTTGTTTATTGACTTTGCCGTTGAGCCAGAAATGGGCTTCATTACTGAACAAAATTTTAGTCTTCCCGTTTCTCACCAAACGCACATTTCCATAATACAGTGGCCAACATTTGAATGTAATTATTTTCGAAAATAAATTCCATATAATGTCCTTTCAAATTACTAATAAAAATTCCACACTTGATTTGAATTTAATATTTTTTTGTTCTGAAAAAATACCTCTAAATGGATCACTTTTATAAATGAAAAAGTTATTTAATTTTTCAGTCCCATGGTAACTTTTGGCCCACCCTGTATTACTTCAGTGCTTTAAATAATGTCACAAAGAAATGACATTTAGTCAAGTAGATATTATTTACAACATGAAGTGCAGTTACATCCTAATTTTTGAGGAATGATGGGTTCCTGAGGCCATACTCTGAGCGGCATAGTAAATGCTCTGTGACAGTCGAAATAAAGTTAGTCTTTGAATTTTTTTCTGCTAATGAAATGATTATATCTAGCAGTTTTTTTTAAACTTTCTAAAAAAAAGTCCTATTGTTTTAAACAAACTGGTCTTTAACGTGAAATCTTTAACTCAATTTATAGTCAGTCTCACCATAATTCGCCTTGACACTGCAGCAGATGCACCGCAATCTTGCCATAAAGCAGCGCAGCGCTTGTAAACTAAAATCAAAAACAAGTTCTCAGCTTAAAACCAAGCTCCAATGTTGCAAACAACTCGAATTGAACTAGAATTATAAAAAATATTTGGCAGTGAACAGGAAAATCACGTAAAATATAATATGACTTTGGTTTATTTTATGGCAAGACAAGGTCAAGATGTTCACTCGTCTCTGCAAAAACCAAAAGCGTTGTGGCAAACCAATCACCATGTAAAAATAATGCCTGCACGTTGGGTTGTCTTGGCGCTGGCCGTAACGTGAAACATCGGAGAAGGAAAGTGCTGCTCGTAAGTTGCCAAAGCAATTACTTGAAATTACAAAACAATTGCCTCGAAAATGAAATGAAAACAGAAGGGATTTGCCACGAAAATTCTTTGGGCAAAAAACCGCCGTGAATGCTAAAGAATCCAGCAATAGAATAAGACGAAGAGTGACCGGCTAGCATCACGAATATATGTGATAATAAATAATGATCATTAGAGGCCAAAGAGGATTTGCTTTTTTGAGCTGGTGGAAGTCTCGAAAGAGACCAATTGAAATTGTAACCAATTTCGGTTGTTTCCTATACATCGGATTCACTTAAAATGTGAAATAGCTCCAGGTTAGAAACGTTCAACAGCTGCCAATAGTACTCGGCGTGCCGGGGCTTGAAGAGGTATTAGATATCGCTTTACGCAAGGCAACATACACTCATACTCAAGCGTTTACACATTGAACAGCAAAAGTGTTTATTTGATTGAGATCGAGTCTCCCTCCATCTCCTTCTGAAGAAACGAAACCAAAAAAAACCTGATACAAGATATCTCTCCTTACCTCACCTACTTTGAAATATATATAAATAAACATTCGTACCTACATACATACACTCATGCTTGTTTATGGATCCGTTCTATCCGCTGAGTTTCACGAGTGCCCCAACTTCGAACTTCAATCAAAAGCGCATTCAACGCCTTTTGGTGCCATTTGTGATATTTTTTTCTGTACACATTTATGCGATGTGGTTAAAGCTGCTGATGCTTTCTGCTCTATTCATACCCCAATCAAATTGAAAGGAGAAATAAAATAGCTAAAAGCTATACTCGTATATGATAAAGAAGAAGAAGAAAATAAAAAAACGACTCATATTCAGATATTCACAAAAAAGACACTTAAGTGACACATGACTCGCCCGTTTAGTTGTAATACGGACATAATCATAATGTAGGCATGTCATGTATGTTGGATATGGTGGCAACATAATCATGGGCTGCTATCTTAAAGGTGCCCTACACAAAGCACATAGACCTGTACACAATTCCAAAAAAAAAAACAAAAAACAAAATACGATTATTAGTATGGAATTGCTGGAAGATCTCGCTCAAATTTGGCCTCGCCTATTATGGGGAGTTGATTGTCCTTAACAAAGACCAGGGAAACGCTTGCCAAACCAAATATTTAAATTCAAAGCAATAGTTTCGGATGTTAAGGACTAAAATCGGTTTAAGATTTTGAATACTTTTTTAAATAATGAGCATAGAACTTTTAACGATCAATACAAAAATTATTAAAAAATAAATTGGTTCGTTTTTTTGGCCCTCTTGGGTCCTTGCCCCCCTCTTTTGAAATCGGTCCAACCTACAAATATTCGGTTTGATTAACATACTATCTTTTGCAATCACCAACAATTCATGGTATTGGGTTTTTTTGGTGCTTGGGTCCAAGCTAAATCTTCAAATAAAGCGATTTTAGCCGGAATTTACCTTAATTTGAGCACCCACAATTACCAGTTTCCCGCTCTTTTGAAATCGGTCCAACCTACAAATATTCGGTTGAATTAACAAACTATCGGTTGCAATCGCCAACATTTGATGGTATTGATGGTTCGACATATCTTAAGATGGTTGCTACAATGATATTACAATTCATGCAGCCAAAAAGTCGTCTAAACAAAGCGAATACCAATTACCAAGTTCACGTTACTTTGGTACCAATAATAAGTGAAGACAATAAATAAATTATTCGTAAAGGATGTTTTTATACGTGTGGTTTTCAATCTGCCCATACTTCATCGGAGTTGGTCTTTGTGACAGCTGTCAGTTGATTTATGCTCACTTTGGTTTGCCATTTCATAATAAATAGACTAACTCCGGAACAACGTTTGCAAATGGACCCAAAACGAGATAGCCACCGATCCTGATCTTTACAAGAAAATTTTGTTCGGCGATAAAGCTCACTTTTGGTAGAATGGGTACTTTGTTAATAACCAAAATTATCGCATTTGGAATAATGAAAATCCACAAGCCATTGCGGAGACGCCGTTACATCCTCAAAAAGTCACTGTTTGGTGTGCTCTATGGGCAGAGGGAATCATTGGTCCATATTTCTTCAAAAGAAGCCGGCCATATTGTTACAGTCAATGGGGAATGCTATAGAGCTATGATTAATGAGTTTTTCGTAACTGAATTGGATGATGTTGATGTGGATGACCTTTGGATGCAAAAACACGGCGCTACATGCCATACAGCCAACGAAACAATCAATGTTGAAGGAAACTTTTGGTGAGCGCATTATCTGCAGCGTGGGCCTGTGGCCTGGCCTCCAAGATCGTGCGATTTAACACCGCTGGACTATTTTTTATGGGGTTGTGTGAAGTCGCTTCTCTATGCAGATAAGCCCGATACGATTGTCGTCTCGGAAGAGAAAATTCGGCTCGTAATTGCTGATATACGGCCCCAAATGCTGCAAAAAGTGTTCGAAAATTAAGCCTCTCGGCTGGAATTTATCCGAGCCAGCCGCGGAGGCCACTTGTCCGAAATCATTTTTCAAACATAATGGCAAACCCTTATCTTAACGATAAAGCTAAATTCTTGGCCATAACATTAATTTATATGCGTTTTATTTCTTCTTGAAAACCACACGTCTAAAAAAACACCCTTCATAACAACAACCAATACAAGTACAAATTCAGATCCAATAATCAGCCTGATAAGTTTGGGTTACCGATACTTTCTCTCTTCAACTGATACTGTCAATTCCTACTGCTAAAAATTGCCATGTGTCCAATCAACACTCGGTTGTAGCGATTGAATAGTACATGGATAGTACGTGCAACAACCAACATTCGATTGTGCCAACAAATCTCTTCTCTGTGTGAAAGACAGCTAGCTATCTTTTCGCAAAACTGGTCGTCTAGGTCGCCTTTAGAATGCTATAAGATTATTAACATTTTGTGGTTGCAACAGAAAAATCATCTCGCCCAATGAAATGTTTCCAGCTTAAACCGATTTTAAACGAAATTTTTCTCTGCATGAAGGCTGCAATAATTTCGGCTTAATTCCAGCACTCGTATTGAACTAAGTACATAACGCTCGAAATTTTTTTTTTTGACAATACTTTTAAGTTCCCCTTCATTTCCCTTTGGGGAGCAAAAGGAAATTTCTTTCAAATCAATAATTTCTTTAGTCACTGACCAAGAACAAGACTAAAAGTTTGCCTCACTTCCACTACAATTCAACATGTACGGGTATGCATCACTTTTTCCGCCAACAGTTAGATTTTGGCCAACACATGTAGTCCAGCAGTGGTAACATTTTTGAGTAAGGTCTTCGAAAAAGCACAGCCTGTAAATATTAATGTGTGCTTCTAAACGACTAATGCCGGGTGTTGTTCGGCTGTGGCTACTTTTCAAAAATAAAGATCGAGAAAACGTTCCGCATTTACTAGAAAATAAGTAGAAGGAAAAAAAACTCTACTACTTGCGGCGTTTACTTGTGATTTCGGGTAGATGGTTCTTTCTTGAAAACTCCTTCATCCTACAAAGCATGCCAGCCACCAGAAGAACATACACATTGCAACACACGTAAAAAAGCGCTCCTAGCGTGTAGCCTCGTTGCGGCTGGTGTTGTCGCTGTTACTATTGTCATAGTCATAAACGTTGGTTCCTAACAGGTCTCTCTACTCAGCTATCCACGGACATATGTTCGCTCAGACATATGGACACTTTGGATGGAGTTCCATGGGCTTAGCTACGTACACACTTGGATACATTTGGAGTTCTGTCTGTCTGTCCATCTGACTGCTCGTATGCCGTCAGTTTGATTGTAAACTACGTTCCCATGATTATAATCATTTTTATTTCGATGGCGTATGTAAGTCGGTTTGTTGCTTTCAGATATGTGTGTACGTATTTACGTCCACCTATAGCGTACATATGTACACCCCACATTCAAAGAATTGGCGGTGTTACATGGTTGTCCATCCACCTGAACAGTTTTGTACACATGTATGTTGTAGGCCAGTTTGCCTGCGAGAATGTCTCTGCAGGAACGGGTACAACATATGGAAGGTGGCGGGTGTAAGTGCCGATTGTGAGCCGGCAAGGTGGACGCTAGTATTTCAACATTTCATTGCAAATTGTTGACAAAATGACAACCAATCGTGTTGGTTCCCATGCTTGAAATTGGTCTCGCAATAACTATCCTCATCCTCATCTCCTCCCCCACCAACTAGCCCAACTCGTCGTTTTGCTGTTTAATGGCTGTTGTTTGTGTCTCCATTTGTATTGCTGCCGCCATATGTCGTGGAAAGAAAAGCACAAATAAATGCTCCACTATGGCTCTGTTGAAAGGAGGCCGGGGACCTAAACAAGTACGAAATAGTTCAAATTGTGGACAGTAAAGTAATTGCTCGTATTCCTATACGAGTGCTGCGAGGAAAGGTGAAATGTTAAAGCTGGACATCAGTAGATGATCCGGAGAACGTGCTTTTTGCCAGCCAACAAAGAATAATGTGGTTGGGATGAATATGAAGGAATATTTCAATTGCCTTAAAAACTGCTAGTGACAAAATACTTGAATCTGGTCGGAGAATATAATACAATATGTAGGGCTTTGTCGAAGGTTCGGATTTGGTACTTTTAAAATACGTATTGCAGGAGGACAACATTACATTTAGGAACAAGTGAAGAACTTCTCTCAAAATAGCTAGCTGTGCACGTTATTTGTCTTGCACTCCTGCACATAGAGAAAAAATCAGTTGGAAATCGGTCCGAACTACTAAAATTCGGTTGGGTTAGCAGACTTTATGTTGCAATCACCAACATTCGATGGCACTGATAGTTATATTGTTCGAAATATCATGCGATGGTTGCTACGATAATATTACCATACTCGCAGCTAATAAGTTGGCTATACTAACCCAGTTAAGATAAACTATTTGTTACCACAACTCGTGGTTATGGTAATTAACCATGTGTAGTACATGTAGCTAGATTATTTTTTCCACAAGCGATGGAATACGTGCAAGCACCACCATTCCGTTGGCAACAATTTCAGTTTTGACAACAATTCATTTTCTGAGAATGGGTTGCAATGAGAGTCCCTCTTTTCGAAATATGCTTATAAAGCTTTAGAGATTAATCTCCAATATTAATATATTCAAAATTAGATATTTGACTTGGGTGACTTATTATTTCTGGTCATATGCATTCGAGAACAGTTTTGTTACCGGTATCCGAATCACGAATCATAGGGAATACAGACATTTTTAGTAGAGGGAACCAACCCTATCTATAGAGGAGACTAGGTATCGGTAAGCCTTACTAATAAAAATTAATATTGGTACTGAAATGAATACATGTCTCTCTTTGAAATCGGTTGTCACAACCACGAATATTTGTCAACTGTAACAACTGATGGTTAAATTTTATGTATTCGATTATCTGATCGAAAAAAACAATTTATTTTTTATTTAAATATTATATTTAACGATTTTAGAATATAAATTCTGTTATTTGAATTATGGGCAGTGTTCTGGAAACTTGATTTAACTCTGGAATGCAATTTGGTTTGTATGCAGAAGTGGATCGATTTTCGCCATTAATAGTATAGTGGGCAACTTCAGTTTGGTTTCGAAGTGCCAAAAGAAACTTGAAGATGAAGCTGCTCATGATATCTAATTTAATTTAAAATTTTTTTAATTTTAAAAAAGGGAGAAAAAATTATAATTTCAACTGCCTTGCAATGAGTTGAAAGAAAGCTATTTTTATTGGAATGTCGGATATCGGTTTCATTAAAAACGAAATCGATGAAACCTGTTCAAATGAACATGTTTTTAAAACGAAGATTTGTGAAGTTTTACACATTTTTTTCGAACTGATCTAATGAATAGAAGAATTGTCTCATCTGGGTTCTAGAGCATTAGAGTTTCAACTCCAAATGGGCACATAATTATCAATACATGAACAGAAATTAATCAAAATGTACGAGGATGTTTAAATTACTAGAAAATGTGCGACAGTTCCAGAATGTCGCTATTTATGCATAGAATTTTTATTACTAATTATTAGTTAAAAATAAGAAGCATAAATTTCTTTTGTTTTAGTTTTTATTGATATAAAAACCCAGTATAATTTTCCGGTATTCTCGTTTAATAAAAATTGATATGTTCATGCAATCGAGCTGGGTTTTAGCTACAAATAACAGGGCTAACTGGTTTTATGTTACTGTTCTGGATACTCTTATCCAATATGCAAGTAGTACAAGTTCAGCTCGACTGATTAATAATGTAACCTAATCTGCTCTAGATGCAGTCAATTGTGTGCCTTGGAGAATAGCAGTTTCTCGAATCGAAAAGACTCGTTTAAATAAGTTCATTAGAGCGACCAGCACATTTGCTCTGCAAACGGATGGAAATACAGACATCGACCAGACGGACATAGCTAAATATAAGCATGGGGTCGGTTTCGCTTTATTTTAGGTCATACTGACCACTAATTTGTAATATCCTATATTAGATTAGGGTGTAGGATGTTTAGAATTGTATTCCAGTTTAAAAAAATAAAATCGTATTTATTTCAAAGAATCTCTTGTTTATTAAAAAAAAATTCTTACCTTTAAAATTTAAGCTGGCTTAAGCCGCGCCGGCGCTATTGATTATTTCATGCTGGTCGAAAGTTTTAATGATGTAAGCTGTTGTATTTGATTTGTTTCTGAAGTAACTGAAGCAAAAGACTGCTGGGGAAAACCTTGGCGGGTTTAGAAACAGCCTGCCTTGCAACCTTAGCCAATACATTTGACAAACTTTTAATGCGAATTCTGAAAAAAAAGAATATAAATTGTTTACTTTATATCTTGTTATTGTCTAAATATAATAAAAATATAATAAAAATATTTAAAAAAAATCAAATGGACAGATAAAGTTTAGCCGGGCTGAATCTTATGTTATATATATAATAAATGCTTGTCTTCGTCTTTCATATTTTCCTAGAGTTTGGATAGGAATCGAAAATAATACCAATTAAAAAACCTAATAAGCCCTCTGAAAATCCAAGCTCAAATCGTCCTATCAGCTTATTATCCTCGTTAGGAAAACTGCTAGAAAAAGTTCTTAAAGACGAGCTCAATATAATTATTGAAGAAAATAATATTCTCCCTAATGATTAGTATGGCTTTCGTAAACAACATAATACCGTCCAACCAATTCTACGAATCAGACAAATAGTGGAAAACAACTTGTATGATGGTCAATCTACAGGTATGATGATACTTGACATCAAAGCAGCATTCGATTCCGTATGGCACGACGCCCTAATTTTTAAAATGCTTAAATTCAACTTTTCAACATATATAATCCTTATTATAAAGTCCTTTCTGGCAGATCGCACATTCAGGTCATATACGTATGGAAACCAATCTAATAGAAGATTGATAGATGACGGATGTCCCCAACGATCATACCTCTCTCGATAGTCCTCTACAACATTTTTACAGCGGAGATCCCTCCACTGCATGGCTGTGAAACTTCAGTTTTCGCAGACGATACTGCAATTATCTGCCCTGGCACTCTTGCTGCAGACATTATAACCAAACTAGAAGAAGCAGCGGAAGTCCTCCTAACATATTTCTGCAAATGGAAAATATTTGTGAATGCGGAAAAAACTAAAGTGATCTATTTTACCAGAAAAAGAAAACCAATATATATTCCCCAGAGAAGCCTCATTTTATGTTCCACAGAGGAACATAAAGTTAAATACCTCGGCATTATATTGGATGCCAGATTTACATTCAAGGACCATATATCATAGATAAAATAAATCATTTAATACGACTCGTATATCCCATAATCAATAGAAACTCTCTTTTAAATAGTAAAAACAAAATGTTTTTTTTTTAAGTCAGTTTTTCAAGCTGTTCTTTTGTATGGATGTCCTTCATGGAGCAATGTGGCTTCAACTCATGTTAAGAAGCTTCAAATAGCCCAAAATAAAGTTTTGAAAATGATTTTAAAGCTTCCTAGACATTACTCAACAACATGTCTCCACGAAGTTGCCAAAGTGGAGTTAGTAAGTGATAGATTAACAAGACTTAAAGAAAATTTTGCCATCAGATGCCAAGCGTCTGATTTTATTCATATAAGAGATCTAGCATCGTTGTAAATATTATAACTGAAAACAAGTTGAAAATGTGAAACTCTAGTCAGGCTATTCAGAAAGGTTTTTTTTTTTGTGAATTTTCCTTCAATTAAATCCGATATTAATTAAACCTCATCACAATATATCAAAAATTTGTTTACTTATATTTAAGTAGCATAGGCTTATACAAACCTAAACTCTTTGTCGTTGTAAATAATAAGGAAAATTAAATTGTTATATAAAATTGAAAAAAAAATCCGTATTTTGATTCATAGTAAAATTCGATTTATCTAGAGAACCCACATGTCCATATTGACTATTCATCGACGGCTAGAGCCAGTTAGGTTTTTGTAATAATGCTTTAAATTTTTGAAAATATAGGCAATCAAATCTACTCTTTAATTTACACTTTTCCGTTGCAAATTTCCAATAGTTGAGCAGAAAATATGGCAGCCGATGGATCGTTTCAAGTGTTCACTCTCATATTTATTGTAAATTCCAACTCATGGAACGAACATCAAAAGCATGCATTTCATCTGCGTAAGTAGATCGCGGAATCACTGTTTCACTGTTAATGACTGTCTAAAGTTACTATGCATTTCGTTTAGATCCTTTAGTGCAAGATTGAGAGCTCTAAAGAATAATTATGCGCCACGGTGTATTTATCCTAAATAGTTATATGACAGTTTCTTACTACTTTTTCCATTCTCGAATGAGTTTTAATGTTGCAAACAGATAGTTTCTTTAATTATTTATTTATCGTTTTGTTACAATTAAAATTATAGTAACAGATAGTTCCTCACTTTGGTCATTCTACTGTAACTTGAGGGTTGAAAGTGCTGTTCTACCACCATCCAGTAGAGTTGCTAAAGTCTAATGCAATATTTTATAAAGGGTTTTTTTTTTAAATTTAATCGCTCTTCTCCTTGTTGTCGCCAAGAAGATTACGAGTATTTGTCCTGTTTTTCTCCTCTGACCTACTCGGCATTATTCTTGAACACAATGACAGTTAAGTTTTCTTTTGGAACAAAAACTAATTGAAGATACAAATCAAAATTTTTACATTTCAGAATTCCACAAAACTTTAAAAACTTTAAATATAAATCCAATGTATTTTTCGACAACCTTATTTTTATTAAAAAGTTGTATTTTGGAATTTAATTCAAAACATGCCATAGACACAAAAAATTAAATATGTATCACGAATATGATTGCGCTGTCGGGATAAAACCTTCTGCAAGCCACTTTTGCCACGTCAAGAGTTCTGTACACATGTACCATACTGTGGCTCAGCCAGTTAGCCAAAAAATATGAATTTGTAGTTTTTCGCAAAAATATCTGAAGTTATCAGCAGACTTATCTTTATTAAAAAAACTATTTTAAGTATTTGACACAAATCGTGCCATTAATACCAAAAAACATCTATAACTCAACCATCTATCGGTACTAAACGTACGAGAAACCTTTCGACAGAATTAGTTAACATAGGGTTTATGTTTGGTGTTTATCGGTCGAGGGGTTCTCGAGTTATAGGCGCTCGTACAGCGAACATTACATTTTTATATATTGAGATAAAAACATTTAAAATGCAAGTCTTTCTAGAAGTCTAGCAGAAATATTTATTAAAATACGAACGGAAAAATACTTTTGCATTATCGACAGAAAAAAGTTTTCGGCAAATTTCAGGTAATCTTTAAACACAGAAAAGCTGTTTTCAAATGTTTTAGTGCCATAACAAACACTCAAATAGGATAGTTAAATAAAAATGTATTATAATAACATATGTCTTAAATTAAGAAATTATTCAAAAGGAATTATAAATAATCTTTGAAATTTGTATTATTTTAATTCATCGCTTTCAATTCAAAAAAATCCACATACTTATACGTTCAAACATATGACATATTTATTTAGGTGCATATATAAGTATAGACAACATTAGGTCTCCGGTCCGATTATAGCTTCCACTAAATTTTACTATTGACATTCCGTAAAAACCAAAATACTAAAATATCCTTTTCAAGCAATACAAAACAATAATAAGTTTTACATAACGTCTTTCCATGTTTTGTGTTGATTTTCTAAAGTTCTGTGTAACACCATCATTCAATCTATTTTTTTATTTAAATGCCTTAACTATTTAGTTGACAATTGCATTATTTTCTGTATATCAAAATGTTTTCAATATAAACAAATAATTATCACTGATTCCACCATTCTTTACTATAGGACACTGACATCATATTAAATATTTTTTCTCATGCTTATTAAATAATGCAAAAATTGAATGTTAGCTATTGTCATTTACCTGTAAAACTGTCAAATCCAATTTTTTTCTATGTCAGTGCAACAATAAAGAAGTAAAATGTTTAATTAAAAATCAACTCAAAAACTATTTATTAAACAGCTACTACAGCTTCTCTTTAAACCAAATTCCCACTCAGACAAAACCCTAGACACACAGAAAATATTAGTAAAATTAATTGTATCATGATCACTGAAACGCGTGACTGTCCCGCACTTGAAAATGCGCCCACAAAACGAACAATAGTCCAAAATTTTAAAAATTCAAGACAGACATTGACATTATACAGCCCTAAAGCAAACACGAAGGACGGCTTTTGTAATCATTTGAAGCCATAGTTGCAGTTAGTTATTCAGTCGTACTTACTCTAAGTCTTGAAATCATGACCCGCCAACATTCAAAACAAACAGACTTTGATGGGTCCTAAGAAAAAATAAAAATGCGGCTAAAATAAAATACAACACGACAACTTTTTGTTGTCGCTTTCATTGTTAATCTGGCTGCTGCTTGATATTGTTACAGGTTGTTTTTAGAGGCATTTAAGCAAAGATTAAAACAGACACTTGTGAAAAGTGCATGAGTGTACACGAGTATTACCCAAAAGAAGTTCCCCTCCCAGTTTGAAAGCCATAGAATGTGGTCCTTGTCCGCTGCTGACTTCTCCCTACCGGTGTATGCGATTGCTGTTGGTGATTTGATACGACACGACATTTTCTGTGTTTTGTTGCACTGGCACCAGCACCATAATCATAACGATCATCATCATCGCCGTTCCCGTCGTCATCATCAGGCATACAATCTAAAGTATCATAAATATGATAAATATTGATGTCAGTTGACTTTTTTTAAGCCACTGATCTTAAGCGAGTTAAGTTGGTATCTTTTTTAAATACTGGAAGTGCGTCAAGTCACTATGCGTTGATATCAATTCTTTGAGCGCTTGACTACACATTGGGGTTGCGAAGTGTTCAGCTGCGGAGTGTTCGCCACGGACATGACATGAATTACTAAGTAAGTAAATTGGACTTGGATATAGCTGATGAGAGGACACCCTATAAAAAAGTTGTTTAGTAGCTTTTTTCCTGAAACTTCTTACAAAATGATCTGTCGGGTAAACCGCTACTAAAGTTTTTATTTGATAATGAAAATAATTTAATACGTTATAGCAAAGTGTTTTGCTTTATGCAAAATAATATCGCCTGCACAAAGGTCATACATACTTATTAAACGTAGTTTTGTACCCTTTTGTATACTAAATTGGTCATTCCGTTTGCAACACCTTGAAATATTGATCAGAGACAATATAAAGCATACGTATTATTGATCGTCTGTAAAATACAAAGACGATATACACACAGAAAAAAAAGTATGGTTGTGGTGACAATATTCGAAGAGGATAATACTATTGTTGGGTATATGGTCGTGGTACAACTATATTATGATCTTCACAACAATAGTATGATTCACACATAACCATACTATGATCCCCACAACCATAGTATGATTCACACACAACTATACTGTAATCTCCACAACCATAGTATGATCACACACAATTATACTATGATATAATTTATAAGAATTTGTTTAAGTTGTCGACAATAGATTTGATTATTTATTAGAATTGGTGCAAGTTGTCAACAATAGATTTAAATTATGAAAATTATTCAAAAATACATTAAATTCAAAATAATAGGAGTGATTTATTTTAAAGTAGACAAAATAAGATTAAATAAATGTAAGCGTTTTTGTTAAAAATATTTCAGTTAAACAAAGCCAAAGCAGCTTTTTTTTAAAAAAAAAATAGTTTCGATAAAAAAAATACTATTATTGCATTAAATCCGTATCAATAACATTTGTTCTAAAAAGAATATTTAAATGAAAAAAATTACTTTCATACAGTATGATTGCCGTAATCATATCATTGTTAAGATAAGACGCAAAACACAATACTTTTGTCGCACCAACCGTATTTATATTGTTGCAATAACCATATTTTCATTTTTAAATTTGGCAATAATACTATTGTTACATTGCAACAATATTAATATTGCAGCAATTATACTATTGTCAAAACTAAGTTCAGTTAACAATGCTATGGTTGCGACGAACATACTTTTATTGCGGAGAACATATTATTATTGCCCTGACCATGTAGTAACCATGCTTTTTCTCTGCGTGAAGCCATCCATGTGCGATAGTGGTCAAAGAAGTGGGAATTGAACCTAAAAAGGTTCACTAATTTGGTTTATAGCCAGAAGGTGCTGGGAATGCCAATCGACCAAACCGGCAGAGGGAAAAAAGTAGCCCTTTAAAGACCTTAATGTACAGGGTGGGCCAAAAGTTACCATGGGCTTAATAATATGATAACTTTTTCATTTATAATTGGTGATCCAAGTAAAAGTATCTCTACTTTTTCCGATCACGTGTGAGTCGTGTCATGCTGTCATGTAATTTTTGTTTAGTATTGTTTGGTATTTCATCATAGAAAGACTTATGCCTGAACAACGTTTACAAATCGTTCAACTTTATTACGAAAAATCACGTTCTGTGAGGAAAGTATTTCGTGCACTTCGTTCAACTTATAGTCAACATAATCGGCCTACTATTCGCAACACCATCACCCATCTTGACAGCCAGCATTCATTATTGGATAATATTCGACCGAATAGACCACGTCCAGCACGCAGTGAAGAAAATGTAGCGGCCGTAGCTGAGAGTCGAGATCTTGAATTGAAAGAGTACAAAATACAGCTTGTGCAAGAACTGAAGGTTTGGTGTGCTTTGTGGGCGGGTGGAATCATCGGTCCATATTTCTTCAAAAATGATGCCGGTGAGAACGTAACCGTCAATGGCGACCGTTATCTTGCCATGATAACCGACTATTTGGTGCCTGAAATTAAAGCTCGTCTCAGCAACATTTGGTTTCAACAAGACGGCGCCACTTCTTACACATCGCATCAATCAATGGATTTTTTGAGAGAACAATTAGGTGAGCATAAAATTTCACGTTTTGGGCCAGTCGATTGGCCACCAATATCGTGCGATATCACACCGTTAGAGTTTTTCCTGTGGGGACATGTAAAGTCTAAAGTTTATGCGGAAAAACCCGCTTCGATTCAGGCCTTGGAGCAAAGCATCAGGCGTGTCATTCGCCAGTTACCAGTCGAAATGCTAGAACGAGTAATCGAAAATTGGACTCAACGGATGGACCATCTGAGACGTAGCCGCGGCCAACATTTAATAGACATAATCTTCAAAAAAATAAATGCCATAGAATGTTTTTTCAAATTATAATAAACATTCCCCATTCAATTTGAATTTTCTGTTTTTTTTTTCTTTAAATAAGTAGGGAACCTCGAAATGGATCACGCGTTATATTTTTTCATTTTTTTTCAGATTATATAAATAATACTTGAAGTATAAATAATGGAGAAATTCACAATTGAGCAAAGAGCCAGAATAATAGAATTTTATTATTTAAATCAGCGATCAATTATTTTAACGCAAACGCCTGGGTGATGAAGCTCAGTTTCATTTGAAGTGCATTGTTAATAAGCAGAACTGTAGGTTCTGGGGTTCTCAAAATCCAAGAGCCACTCATCAACGCCAATGGCTCCCCATTAGGTGTACAGTATGGTGTGGGATCACATCTGCAAATATCACTGGGTTTTACTTCTACGAGAATGAAGATGGAAGTTTTGTAACCGTAAATGGAGAGCGGTATCGGTTAATGATAGAACAATTGTTACGTCCTGCTTTTGAAAACAGAGCTGAGATGTGGTTTCATCAGGACGGGACCACTGCCCACACAATGACACATTTTAGTCAAATTTTTGGAGAGCGAATAATTTCCAAAATTCGGAAATTATTTGGCCAGCGCGATCGCCAGATTTCTCAGCAGCCGGCTATTTTCTTTGGGGTTATTTGAAGAAGAGAGTATACGAGTATGTGAATAATCCCGAGACAATCCTTCAACTCAAGGCCAACATTGTTGGCGAAATTCGAACTGTACAGCCCAAATTTTGAAAGATGTTATGGAAAATGCTCTAAAACGAGCCCATCATTGCGAAGCTGAAAACGGGGGTCATTCAAGTAACATTATTTTTCATACTGTAGAAAAATTTCCATTTTGTATATTATATAATCTGAGTAAAAAATTATAAACGAAATAGTTTTTAAAGTTTTTAACCCCATGGTAAATTTTGGCCTACCCTGTACAAGAAGTTTCCTAGATAAATTAAGATTCGTATTGTCATTGAGATACATTTTGAACAAAAATGTTCCGAGTACACTCCCGTGTGGCACCCCGTACCTCACCGGACCATATGAACTTCTCTGTTATTCAATTTGAACATATTGCCTGCAATTAGTCAAGAAGCTTCCAATGATCTCTAAGGTTCCTCCATATATTTCAATTTCTCTAATAAAATTGAGAAATCCACAAGACCAAAAACCTTGAAGAAGTCGTAAAATTTTTGGTTGAAATTCAAAGGTTTCCCTTTTTTCTGTGTAAAAAGGCTCCACAACCTCCTATTGGTTTTGGCATGCTCAATAAATAACTAATAAACCCTTCAATATTCTTCCTCCGATTTTCAATACCAAAGATTCGCGAATGTTTTTCACTTCGGCTCTCCAGTGGATTATCAGTCTGCATGACTGCTCCTCCGTGCTATACTTTTACATTGACCTAACCAGCGACAACGCTTTATTTTGAATTATTTAATATTAAACATGTTGGGAGACAATCTACGTCCACGCAGGTAGGCCTCTTATCCCCTCGAATACATCCAATCTGGCAATTACCTTCATACAAAACCCATTACATCATTAACAAACCGAAAATAAACCACATCTCCAATATCATCCAACCTGTAGCCACCCCCTCTACCATTTTGTTTTGATATCTGTCTATATGTTCTGATGACATGTGGACGCCACTGACATTTAACTTCAAAGTGGACACACAAAAGAAGGTACACACTTTTAAAGAGACATTGTGAAAATCAATAAAATCAATATTATTTTAAATTCTTTTTTTTTTCTTTAAAAGCATATGACCATTTCTCATTACAGTTTTGGTTAACATGCCAAATGGTCATGAACGAAAAAAATGACATTATGTTACGAATTGTGGTTATTGTTGGTATTCTCCTTTCTCACATTCTAAAAGGAAAGCAAACAACGATTGTGACAATAACAAAAAATAACTACAGCAACAGAAACAACATGAGTCAGTTTTTCTGTCTCTACACGGAACGATGCTAACAAGATATTTAAATGTGTTAACTGAAATTTTATTACCTTGTTTAATAGCCGCTTCACGTATGTTATATAAAAAGCAACCGAGAAAAGTTTATGTTATTTGATTAATCGTCACCGGCTAGGGGGATACCCTGCAGCATAGGTTACGGCTGTCCATCGCATGAAAATATACTTCAATTGATCTTTAGGAATACTTTTGCTGCAGGTGATATTAGCGTGCGGTGGCAAACAGATCTAAGGGTACATGAAAGAAGCCGCCGAAATTAAAGAACAACATGCCGAAACCTCCAAAAATAAGTAAGTTTGTTTGTCAGGAAAACTGAATTCTCAAACAGAAATTTTAATAATTCTGTAAGGTTGTGTGTTACGAAAATTCAATTCTCTTTTGGTGCTTGGGGAGCATTTCTAAATAAACACTGAATAAAAGTATTTCTCGGCAACCTCACGCAGAAGAAAAGTATCGTTGTGGTGACAATATTCGAAGAGGATAATACTATTGTTGGCTGTATGGTTGTGGTACAACAATATTATGATCTTCACAATAATAGTATGATTCAAATAGAACCACACTAGGATCCTCACAATCATACTTTGATCCTCACAACAATATTATGATTCATACATAACCATACTAAGATCCCCACAACCATTTAACTCAAGGCCAAGATTCTCACAACCATAGTATTTTCATATAGTATTACCATAGTATGATTCTCACAACCATAGCATGATTCCCACGTAACCATGTTATGATCCCTAAAACATAGTATGATCACACACAAATATAAGTATACTCTGATCCTCAATATTATTTATTAGAACTGGGTAAGTTGTCAACAATAGATTTAAATTATGAAAATTATTAAAAAATACATTAAATTCTTAATAATAGAAGTGATTTATTTAACAGTAGAAAAAATCAGTTTAAAAAAACGTAAGTGTTTTTATTAAAAATATTTCAGTTAAACAAAGCCAAAGCAATTTATTTAAACAATTTTAATATCCATATAAAAAGTACTATTATTACATTAGATCCGTAACAATAACATTGTTCTAAAAAGCATTTTTTAAAAATACAATCATACAGTATGTAATCATATTATTGTTAATATAAAACCCAATAAACAATATATTTGTCGCATTTTATATTGTTGCTATTTATACATATTTATATTGTTGCTACAATCATATTTTCAATTGCCAACAATACTTTTGTTACATTTCAGCAATATTATTATTGCGGCAATCATACTATTGTCAAAATTTAATTCAGTGTACAATGCTATGGTTGCGACGAACATACTTTTATTGCGGAGAACATATTATTATTGCCGTGACCATATAGTAACCATGTTTTTTTCTCTGCGTGCTCGAACAAAGTTTCGAAGGACCTCAAATCGGAAGCTAACTTTGTGTGGGAGCTATTCGAAAAAATTAGCCGATATGGTCCTTTTCACTAGGGACATGTTGTGGCCACTCGTTATGCTCTGTACGACATTTAATTGGAATCGGATTGAAATTGTCGCTGAAAACGGAAAGGACCTTTGTATGGGGGCAATACAAAAATATGGACCCATTCTTTTTTTTATTGTACATACATTTTACGATTTACTAATAGTGTCAGACTCCCTCTTTTATCGACACATTGCTAAACAATGATGGTGGCCACCATTAAGGTTTTTCTATGTAAAATGGTTTTCCATCAATGGTCAATTCCTTTGACCTTAGAATATGCACAACACGTAGATGACCAAGGGCTCTGCCTGCAATAATGTTAAGGATGTTATCAATTTTTGTTCCATTTTCCTTGTGTACTGCAATTGATGAATTTACGGGCAGTGGAGCATTCAATTGTACTGACATATGTCGCTTGCGTGGTGAACTCGTGCTGTCAACTCTTGGCCAATGTAACAGCCCTTGTTGAAACTAAGCCCATTAAGTAAATCACAATTTGCCTTCAGCGGAAATTGTTTTCCTGGTGGCATATCAAGAACACCTTCGGCCACACCAAGGCTATACTTGCTAAAGAGCTCTACTGTAGCTTTACCAATGGCCGTATATATTTTTGATATATCCATTCATGTTGGTTAGCATCTGCAAATGGATCGAACTGTCGATTTGAATTTTTCCGTTTATCGAAAATATTTAAGTTATGAAAAAATTCATAAAATTACAAAAAAAAACTCGTAAGCCGTTTATCGAAAATAACTTCTTAGTAGACGATACATATTTACAATACATATTTGCATCTTAACGAAAATTATTGCAAATATTTTCGTTAAGATGCAATGGAAAAATGCATATATGTGACAGCGCATAGAGGAAGAGAACTAAGGGTAAAAAATCAATTCAATTCAATTTTTTTTTTCTTTTTTTGATGTGGACAACATCTGAGCATCGAATGAGACCGATCCCATGCCCCAAAAGTGTTCCCTCCCAGAGATATGCGCGTTTTATAAAATTGAAGTCGACGATTCTAAGCGCAAATAGAAAGGGACCTAATCTTTAAAATGGCTCTCCTGAACAAAACTTTTTACCAACTTTTCACTTTTTTTGATGTGGACAACATCTGAGCATCGAATGAGAACGATCCCATGCCCCAAAAGTGTTCCCTCCCAGAAATATGCGCGTTTTATAAAATTGAAGTCGACGATTCTAAGCGCAAATAGAAAGGGACCTAATCTTTAAAATGGCTCTCCTGAACAAAACTTTTCATCAACTTTTCACTTTTTTTTGATGTGGACAACATCTGAGCATCGAATGAGACCGATCCCATGCCCCAAAAGTGTTACCTCCCAGGGATATGCGCGTTTTATGAAAGTGAAGTCGACGATTCTAAGCGCAATTAGAAAGGGACCTTATGTTTTAAATGGCTCTCCTAAACAAAACTGGTTTTTAACCTTAGGTCCCTTTCTATTTTGCGCGTCACATATGCATGCAATTACAAAAAAAAGTTGTAAACATTTTTTAAAAGCAGTTGGAATGACTTTTACTCGTAGTTACAAGCAGATGTGTCTGCTGTTTCAGTGAGCACCAGTTCACTATCACAAAATCCCAGGCAATGAATGTGCTGTGACTATGTTTGTCGGCGATGCACTTAGGGTTAAGCAGTTTTACATTTAATGAGAACTGTCGCCAGTAGAGTTTTCCACCGCACACAATAAAAATCCCTAGCACTGCATAAATACTTAAACACATGCACCCACACACACACGATACAGTGCATACATTTTATGAATTTTGTTGTTGGTTTCATTCATAAAATATCATTGCAATATCTGATAAACAGTTTAGGTTATTTACGAAACTTTTAACTGAGTGTTGATTATATTTACATACCAAAATTTTTGGTTGAAATTTAAACGTTGTCTTTCTTGTAAAGGATTTTTTTAGATATGTGGTTTTAACGAAAAAAGATATAACGCATATATTTTAATTTAATGGCCAAGAATTTAGCTTTATTATAAAAATAAGGTTTTGCCATTACGTTTTAAAGATAACATCGGGCAAGTGGCCGCATTTGGTGCCGTAAGTCAGCAATAAAGCGCCGAATATTCTCCTCTAAGGCGTCTATCGTCTCGGGCTGAAAGTTTGCTTCATAAATTGATTGTTTTGTTGGCTGTATGACATGTAGCGCCGTCTTGTTGGATCCAAATGTCGTCAAGATTACGAGCTTCAATTATAGGTAGCAAATGGTCCGATATCATGGTGCGATAGCAAGCACCATTCACGGTTACTTTCCGGCCATAATTATTTTTGAAAAAATATGGACCGATGATTCCACCAGCCCATAAACCGCACCAAACCGGGATTTTCTCACGATATAAGGAACACGTCTGGTTGATTTTTAGCCCAAATGGGCTAATTTTGTTTATTAACGTTGCCGCTGCGCCTGAAATTGGCCTCATCACTAAAGAAAATTTTGGTCCAAAATAGCGACAGTTGCCAACATATCAAGGAAATTATATTCAAAAAATAAATGGCATAAAATGTCCTTTCGAACGAACAATAAAAATTCTACACTTGATTTGAATTTTTGTATATTTTTTATTTTGAAAAACAATACCTCTATATTGATCAGCCTTTACATATACACCTATGAATTGTTGTTTTTTGTTTTCGTTAATTAGAATATATCTGTTTTTTTTTGTAATGGAAATGATACATATCTGTCTCGTAAAGTTAAATAAATTACTAAACCCAAAATACACACATTTATTTAAACTGTTGTGTCGTCTGTCTGGCCTAGGCTGTCCACGATTGGGAAGTTTTTCTTTTCTTCATACTTTAAACTCGAGTACATGCTAATTGTGCCATTTGTAGGGTGCAACGTAACATCACGGCCCATAGCACATGTCCAGCAGTTTATCTCAGCGATTGAAGCATTTATGATGATTTTGCTAACATTCAATTGACACTTTTATTTTATGAGTCGATCTTAAAGCGATCGACTGGCTTTTAACTCCCTCAAACAGCAACATATTGTTGTAGTCTTTTTCGGTCGATGATACTTGTTTGCCTTTGATAAACAAACAAATAAATAATATTTCTTTTACCGTTTTTAAGCCAATTAACACATTTTTGTTTTTGGTTTTCGATAAAATAAAACAAACGCATTTCGGCTTCGGCAGAAAGACAAAATTAATGTCAACACTTTTAATTTGAATTATTTGTCAAATGATTAAAATTAGCACTTGTTTCCAAATATTTCCACCACAGGTTAAATATGGATCGCATGCAGTATCCACGGCTTGAACGCCTTGTTTAAGACTGGGGTTTCTTATTTGTTTTATGCACACACACACACAGAAAATATAAAATATTTAAATTAATAAATAATTGTTAATGACTGGACGATTGTTAACCATGTACCGACTGAGTATGCGGTCTTGAGTTCAAGTTGTTAATGGTCAATGTCATTTGCATGTTGCTGGGTGCTGCTCGGGGCTTATCTGATCGATTGGAATCGATTTGAGTTGGAGAAAGAAATTCAGTGTAGGAGGGGTCCGGCGAGGAAGGGCTGGTGGTTAACTAATTTGAAAACATGTTACTTTAACATAAAATGGGTTTGTCACACAGTTGGCTAATAATTTCAAATGTCATTTGATAATTTAAAAATTAGCATACATTTACTGTCTAATATCAGGGACACGATGTGGTGACTTTTCAGTTTAAATACGAGTTGCTAATTAAAATATGATTATTAACGTTTTCAAGTTAAAAGTCACAGGCATACACGTACAGATGGGTAGTGGAAAATTTCCATGGTCTATATAGCAGTTATAATTAATAAACTGAGAATTATTGTGATTTTTTTTGTGTTTCGAAAACAAAACACGTTTCATTTCACATATTTATAACGTTTGTGCTTGGGGAAACCAGGGGACAGTTCCGTGAGAAAGGGTGGAACACATTGTTAGGGTCTGGTTGATGAAACCTTTTGATGGCGCACAGTGCTCCGTTTCATTCGAAATTTGAACCTGCTTCGAATTTAAATTTCCTTGTATCATTTTAAAGGTAATAGTCCAACTAAGAAAAATCCGCAAATATTTTTTCATAGAGTTAGTTCATTTTGGGCTCCAGAGCCATTCAAAGTGAGCGATTTGTATCCACACGCAGAGAAAAGATATGGTTACTATATGGTCACCGCAACAATAATATGTTCTCTACAATAAAAGCATGTTCGTCGCAACCATAGTATTGTTTTTTAAATTTCATTTTGACAACAGTATGATTGCGGCAATACAAATATTGTTGAAACGTAACAATAGTATTATTGCCGAATTTAGAAATGAAAATATGGTTGTAGCAACCACATAAACATGGTTGGTGCAATAAAAGTATTGTTGTTTAAAATTAACGTTAACAATAATATGATTACGGCAATCATACACTATGGTTGCGACTATGAACATAACAAAACAGGTTTTATAGAGCATACATGTATGTGTGTGCGTATGCTTTTTTGATATACAAAAAAAAACACATACACACGATACAGTGAATGGTTGCTGTCCATTAAAAAAAAACAACAACAATCGGAAGGTAGTTCGACGGATTTTTATTGTGTTTACTTTGTTCGGTGAAATACTCTAATAGCGACTGGTTCTCGTTTATTTAAAATCTACCTGCACTTAAGTATATTGATCATGGTTTAATCACATTCGTTTCTTGGGGACTACGGATGGTGAAGTAGCATTCACCCCTGTTGGTAACTAAAAGTATTTTCGGCTGCCGTTGGAATATATATTTTTGTTTCTTGAATGAAATGATCAATAAAAACATGGCCTCAAATCTGGCTAAGTGTAATAAGATTTAAAATAACTTGCTTGATAATGTCTGTTTTTGAATAACAATCCTAAACCCAATCCTAATAAATAATTTTGGGGATCATAGTATGGTTGAGTGAATCATACTATGGTTGTAGGGATAATAGTATGGTTGAGTGTGAATCATACTATGGTTGTGGGGATCATAGTATGGTTGTGTGTGGATCATACTATGGTTGTGAGAATCATACTATGGTTGTCTGAGCAATATACTATGGTTGTGAGGATCATAATATGGTTATGGAGATAATAGTATGGTTGAGTGTGAATCATACTATTGTTGTGAGGATCATAGTATGGTTGTGGAGATCATAGTATGGTTGAGTGTGAATCATATTATGGTTGTGGGGATCATAGTATGGTTATGTGTGAATCATACTATTGTTGTGAGGATCGTAATATTGTTGTGCCACAACCATATACCCAACAATAGCATGATCCTCTTCGAATATTGTCACCCCAACCATACTTTTTTTCTGCGTGCAGGTATTTTTAATATTGTAATTTTTGTTCCTGAGTAGTTTAACGCAAATATTTGTCAAAGACGCATTTTTAGACGGAATCAAATAAGCTTACAATTTTTGAATAGTTAAGGAGTGGTACA
The DNA here is from genome assembly GCA_963513945.1 of Hydrotaea diabolus. Classification (NCBI taxonomy): domain Eukaryota; kingdom Metazoa; phylum Arthropoda; class Insecta; order Diptera; family Muscidae; genus Hydrotaea; species Hydrotaea diabolus. Next base: position 77,994,942 of record OY740718.1, on the reverse strand, counting down.
AATTTCTTTTCTTTTTATTTTATTTTAAATCGTATAACTGTTATTTTTAACTAATATTTAATTTTTTTTAGATGAACAAATTTAAAATTTTTGATGGTAAAATATAAAAAATATCATAAAATTCGGTGAATTTTTTTCCCACAATAAATTAGTTTGTTCATTAGAAAAAAACAAAATCTTTGCAGATTCTTTTTGATTTAAATTTTTTTAAAAGTATCTATGATAAATTTGTTATTCGAAAAATTCTCAATTTGTGATTCCAAAAAGCGAAAAATATCAAAAAGTTCGGTGTTTTGTTTTTGCAAAATAAATTAGTTTGGGCTTTCGTCTATTAGAAAAAAACAAAATTGTCGCCGATTTTTTGTTTTAATCGTGTTAATTCAGGCCTAGTTGATATGCTTATGATTCAGTAAAAGCCAAAAAAAATCATTTTAAAAGAAAACCGCGTAAGTTTCTTTGTATTTGGAAACGTCCTTCTATTTGTGTCCAATGCTAGTATGGAAACGGAGCACTGTGTGGGGGGTTGTAGTTAACGGCTTTACACTGAGGCTAATGAGGTGCACATTAATGTAGATAAAATTATGAAATTACAAATGCCGTTTTATAATTAAAGTTACAACAAAGTTAATACAAAGTTACGATTTGTTGTTGATGTAACAATAATATATTTTGTTTTGTAAGTCCTGTTTGTCAATACATGCCTTGATAACCAGGTAAAGAAAACGCGCCATTTAAACTGGATGCATCCACAGAGACCTGGGTCCTGCTGAGTAGGCTAGGCCGTCATGCGTCATTGATGGCAGGCAGAACAAACTTCCAGAACATTGCCATCAAATTGCTCCGAATGCGAGTTGAGGCGGCTGTACCATTTAAAACTCTGCTGTGACAGAAACCATATTTTCGTTTTAAAATTTGGCAATAATACTATTGTTACATTTCAACAATATTAATATTGCGGCGAACATACTTTAAAAGCTAAGAACATATTATTATTGCCTTGACCAAATAGTAAATACATTTTTTTCTGTGTGTGGATACTGCTGCTGCTACTTTATTTGCGTGAATGTTGTTCAGGCCTGCCTGATAGTTTCGATGATCTAAAGGCTGTCTCTTGTACCTCTGGTCCTCTTTCTCTCAAGATCATGGAAATTGTACCTTATTCGCTTGAACGGAGGCATCCTGTCTATGAGATGGTGGTTGGAAAGTCTAATACGTAGACTGCTTAGCATATACTGTTTGGAGCAGCAGAATTCGAGTCAGCGCAAGGTTAGGACCTTCGTCTTCTTACGAGGGCGGTTCGGAAAGTTCTTAGCCTATCAATGAAAGAGAATAGTTTGTTTTTCAAAAATATTTTTATTTTTCAATATAATCTCCTGAAACTTTACTTAGTCCAACGCTTATCTAGCAATTCTATTCCTTGATTAAAATAGTTTTCCTCAAGGTCTTCAATATAGTGGTTTACAACTGTAATTGCATCTTCATTTGAGGTAAAACGCTTGCCAGCAAGGTTTTTATTTTAGATTTGGGAACAGGTAAAAGTCACTGGGAGCTAAATCAGGAGAATAGGGTGGGTGGTCAAGCAACTCGTACTTTAATTCGTTGATTTTAGCCATTGTTAAAACACTCTTGTGCGCTGGTGCGTTGTCTTGATGAAAAATTATTTTTTTGTGTTGTAAGCCAGGACGTTTTTGTCGAATTTGTACATTTAATTGATCTAAAAGTTTGCAATAGTACTCTGAATTTATTGTTTTACCCTTTTGCAGATAGTCAATCAATAAAATACCTTTGAAGTCCCAAAAACCGTTGCCATAACCTTACCAGCCGACTGAATTGTTTTTGCCTTCTTTGGGGCACTTCCTCCAGCTTCAGTCCATTGTTTAGATTGTTCTTTTGTCTCTGGAGTATAGTGGTGGATCCATGTCTCATCAACAGTTATGAAACGACTCTTAAAATCCATTTTATTTCGCTGAAAACGATCCAAACAAGCTTGAGAAATGTTCATTCGTATGCGTTTTTGGTCGACTGTTAACAAGTCCGGCACCCATCTTGCAGAAAGCTTTTTCATCTGTAGTTCTTCATGCAAAATTAAATGGACTCGATCATTTGAGATGCCCATGATATTAGCTATTTCACGCACTTTTATTCGTCGATCATTTAATACCATATCATGCACTTTGGCTACAATTTCTGTTGTTGTTGCTGTTTTTGGACGTCCACTACGTGGTTCATCTTCAATGCTTGTACGACCACGTTTAAATTCAGCAACCCAATTTTTTACTGTTGCATATGAAGGAGCACTTTCACCTAACACATTCACCATATCATTATGAATTTCTTGTCCCGATAAACCTTTTTTATGTAAATATTTAATGACACCACGCATTTCTAATTTTTCCATTGTAAAAAAATCGCGGGTGCGTCTTTTGTGAACACCTATTTCTATATGAAGGAGTTGCCAGATCGAAACAAAATTTAACATGTGTTCATAGCAGAGATGGAAGTTTCCAAAACACTTAACTTTTTTCTGTTTATACCGCACTTTTTGTGAAAGGCTAAGAAGTTTCCGAACCGCCCTCGTATGTAGATGGTCATCCAAAAGAAACCCTGTTAATGTTTTCAGGGCAACATTCTGGCAAGTCTGAATTTTCCTCCACTGCGTCGTACTCTTGTTCGTCAACCATACCGCCGCTGCGTAGTTTGCTACAGAACAATCTATCGCTTTGTAAGAGGTCAACTAGGTTTCTTTGTCGGCTCTCCATGTACTGCTGGCTGGTGACGTGAGGACTTTGTTTCTTATGTAAAGCTTATCGCAAATAGCTGAAGCATGTGCAGAGGATCGAAAAAAGCTGTCTAGTGTGAGCTTCAAGCGCCTTTGCTACTGGCGAAAGCAAGGAGATCGGCTTGTACAACTTTTCTTTGTCTGCGTCTTTGACTGGCTTCAGTAGCGGCACCCCTCCTGGGCTATACAAATGATTTAATATTAGCATTGAGATTCCGTCCAGACCCAGCGCCTTTAATGACGTAAACTGTGGTGGTTGCTCTTCGGCTTGGAGAGCGCGTATACGACGCAATACTCTCCTTTTCGCCATATTGCTTTCTGGGTGCTCAATAAAAAGGCGGTCTAAATTACTCGCGCGCCGCTTCGGATATATCACTGTTCTGTCATAGAGCGTGACGGCTGTTCGATCATCCTTACTCCATGACTAGATCGTGTTAAAGTATTACGGTCCACAATCTTTAGACCCCTATAATAGTTACACATTTAATCTCTGTCTCAATGTTTACAGGAGATACCGCTCAGCTTTAGCTGAGATAATATTCAATATTTAGCATAGTTTCTTGAGCATACAATACATATAATTTTCTTCAACTCAAATCCTTAATCATTCAACAATAGCGTGACGACATACTTTTTTTTCATCCAACAACGTTATGTTGAAACATTGTCTGTAGTGGAACTTGACGGAGGAGAACCCTTTATAATGCGCCAATCATTAAACATTTTCGAAACAAAGTTTTCAAAATAACAAAAACAAGTCTTTCTTACCAACAACAAAATCAATCTTATTCATTCAAAATGTCCTCATGTCACATGTTATGTGCAGGCCAACCGAAAGAGAGAACAAATGGCAATCATAGAAAGGGTGTGATGATTTAGCATGACTGAAAATGGTAACACTGTATTTATATTTTAGTTTAACGCTTGTATCTTTAAATACTATAATACAAATTACGTTAATCAATAACGTTACTAATTTTTCTCAATTCTTTCATTTTTTCTAGGTAGGCAATTATAATAAAGACACTTTTACATTAAAGGTTGAGGTGAGTTGCTATTAAAGAACGCGTTGTAGATGTTAATACGCGTTGTGCATGTTAATAATTCCGTGACTTTTCGAATAAAACACATTTTTTTTTTGCAAAAAATAATAATTTGTTTTTCAACATAATATCTTTTTTGCTCAATACACTTAGTCCAAAGTTTCTTCATTTTTTGTATCCCTTTCAAAAAAAATAGGATTTTTCGTGGTCCATAAAATAGGTATTTGTTTGATCATCGTTGGAGCTGAATCTCATTTCACCGAGCCATTTATTTAAGTTTGGAAGTAATAAATATTCTATGGGGGGTATATCCGGAGAATATGGCTGATAAGGTACAAATTCGCAATCCAATTGATGCAATTTTGCCATTGAGACTGCACACGTGTGCATCCGTGCATTTTCTTGAAGAAAAAAAACCTTTCTCTTGGCCATTTGGGGTCGTTTTTTTAAATCCTCATGAAATCGGCCCAATAAGTTGCCATAATATTCCTCGTTTACTGTTTTTCTCTTTTAAAGGTAATCGATGTGGATTATCCCGCAAGGTGTTCAGTCTTAGTGTGGGTAAAATGTGTACCACCCGATTTAGAGCATCAACTGTAGTTTCCTTTCTACAGACAGACGGAAATGATCAGATCCACTTATGTTTTTACGAAAATTCAAACTGTATATGATTTATAGAGACTACGATCAATATTTCGAGGTGTTGCAAGAGGAAGAGCATAACGAATATACACTCCATCCTATGATGGAGGCTTTAAGAAACCGCGTCTTATTCCAACATATAAAGTTTATAAGAACAGGGTTTTATTTTTTTAGAGCAAATTTTTTGTATTCAAATTTTTTACTCCAAAACAGGACACTTTCAACATAACATGTATATCGCTCAGCCATTAGACGTGGCTCGTGTGTTTGGCTGTATGTGTGTAACATGTGGCAGGAATCTTTGCAATCTGCACCTACTGGTGTCAGTTTGAGGGCTGTTACTTTGTTTCACATTACGACACACTGACATTTCATAAAGCAAGAAAAACAAGTAAAAACGTTGTTAAGTTCCCTATGCAACTAAAGCGCAAAATGATGGTACGTTTATTGGGCCCTTTCGGCCCACGCGTCAATTCCTAAACTCACCCAAATTTGAAAATATCGCTTTATTCGGATTAATAGCAAAATGTGCTTAAATTTGAGTACTTATATGTCCTATTTACAAGTAATCGCTTATCCGGCCATGCGGGACGTTTTTTGGGCCACATGAGCCCAAAAGTCCAGCTACTATTTCCTTTTTTTAAGGTACATAGAGAATCCAAACTAACAGTACATATTTAAGCCGCTGTCAATCCACAAAACATTGTGACATCTTAAGCAAATATTCAAAAAAATTTACTTTTCAGCGAGGCACCCTTAGTTCCTAAAATGGGAACTTTTTAACAGCTGATGACTATAAGTCATCGTCATGCAAAATTTCAGAATCCTAGGTTGATTCCTTGGACCGCAGTCGTGCGGACGGACGGACATGACTACATGGTCTTAGAATTTTACGAACATTAATACTACATATACTTTATAGGGTCTCCGATCAATATTTTGAGGTGTTGCAAACGGAATGACAAATTTAATATACCATCCCCCTTTGGTGGAGGGTTTAAAACCAGAGTTGCTAACATTTGACTTTAGTTTCAAAAAAGTTTTAACGCAGGCATCATCACACATGAGGTTGCCCCACGTCAAGTACTTGACAAAATGAGACATACACACACACTGACACATGGATATACTGTCACTCACACACACGCACCAACACAAGCCATCAAAGTCACCTAAAAATCATGCAAACTCCTTCGCCGCCTTCCATCGTCACTCCAGCCCCGTCCTTCCGTCCGTTCGTCTGTCCAGCACTGGTGTGATATGAAAAGTTTCCCACTTTTAAGTTTGGTTGCCATTTTTTGTTTGTGAACTTTTTTTTTTGCCCAGCATTTGAATGAAGAATGACTGACGTGCAAAATGATGTCGTGTTGTTTTGTCGTTGTCGCCGTCATCGTCATTTGTTGCAGCACGTTGTTGCTGTTGTTCAGACAAATGGATTGTTGTCGTTAGTGCAATTGTATGAAATTTGACGAAGACAGAACAGAAAGACATGGCTGGCATTCATTCAGTCAGTCAGTCAGCCAGTCAGTTTTATTATATGGTATTCATTTTATTTGCATCTTCTTGTTCTCTCTGTGTAAATCCATTTTGTATGACAAAGATGTCGAGGTTGACTCTTATTCAAATTCTGCGTTTTCGGTATGCCAACATGAAATGGTGGTGCATGTTGCAGCTGGCACTGATAAGGTATGATATGCCTAGTGAAGGCATCCATCGAATACTCGTATATATTTTTACAAACCTTAGTATGGCATTAAAAGTCAGCAAACGTCCGCTATCTCGCGGATGGAATAATTTCCGGTTCCAAATACCCTTGACCCTAAAAAAGACAATCGCGCTAAAAGATCGCAAGCGCGGTCGAGTTTAGTTGATTTAGTTGGGCTCTATGAAAAAAGTTCCGTATACTGCATTTATGGGCCAATATTGTCCAATGCATTTATACTCGTATTTGGGATAATAAGCTATTGTTCGGTAGTCGATCTTTTTAATGATTAAAACAACATATAAATGTTTTAAATTACGACTCAAAACGATTTAAAATATTTGCCTATAGTTACATAAATTCCGCTGCTGCAATTTGTATAAACTTAAATTGATTTTCCAGAATTGTACTCCCATGTTTCAAAGTATACCCACTGGCTCGCACTGCCCTCGTTGCATCTTTCAAAAAAAAAGAAATGTCTAAGTGCCAAGCAGACATGTTGTACTCCATTCAGGCTTTATGGTTCATTTTTGTTGTCGTATGTCGTTCATGTTCATCAAAGCGTAGTTGTTAAAAGTTGTGAAAAGTCAACTCTTTTTACAAAGCTGTTGTGTTGTCGTGCTGGAGAAAATTTATTTTCTTTCATGTGTCAGTTACATTATAAATTAACATCTATACAGGCCGCCAATAACAGTTACTCCGGGTGCCAAATCATACCGGAATACATACGATAGTTGAACACATTTTTGCTCATACATAAATTCCTACCTGAACTTACGTATGCACACATTTCTGCAATCGAGTGTCAAATGTAGAGTTTGAAATGTTTAACCAAGTTTTCTAAACATGAAGCTGTCGTTGACTATTTTCTTGTTCTAAAATTTTGATAAGACTTTTTTTTCTCTCTTATATAGAGTAGGTACCCAAAGCAAAGACAAATCACCTTTTGACATGGTCGATGGATTCCATGACAAAGTTATATTTTTTAGTTACAGAATTAAATTCAGTCTCTGATTTCGTATCTGTGAAGGGGCTGTAATCACGGTATCCTTTTGGCTACACAAATTTACACTCAGCCACATAATTCATATCAGGTTATGAGCGTGTAACATTGTGGTTTAATTTGTCATAATAACTTCATTAAAATTTTAATTTTTTGCGTAATGATTTTCTCATACAAAAAAGCCCTTAGTAGTCGTTTTTTCTCATTTTCTGTTTGATACCCATAATTTGTAACTTTAAGTCATTCTAATGGCATATTAACGACATCTAAATTTAACGTTGGCCTCGGCCTTAGCCAATATAATTGGCTTGTTGGCGTAGACGAGACGCGTCTGTACAACTACAAAATAGTATCCCAGAAATTTCATACCTAAGCATATAACTTGTTATACCCTCCACCGAAGAGTGAAAGGTTTTCTAAATTTGTCATTCCGTTTGCAATATCACGAAACGTTAATCGGATACCCTAAACGCAGAGAAGAAATATGGTCACTATATGGTCACGGCAACAATATAAGTAATATGTTCTCTACAATAAAATTATGTTCGTTGCAACCATGGTATTGTTGTTTGAATTTAATTTTGACAATAGTATAATTGCGGCAATATAAAAATAGTTAAAATGTAACAAAATATTATCGAATTTCGAAAAGAAAAAATGGTTGCAGCAACAATACAAATATGGTTGGTGCGTCAAAAGTATTGTGTTTTGGGTCATATATCAACAATAATATGATTACGGCAATCATAATGTATAAATATGAGTTTACAACAATATTGTTGTTACGAATCTTATGAAATAAGAGTACGATTGTGTGGAAACTAAAATTTTTCAAACAAACTGTTTTGGATATGGTTAGCTGAAACATTTTTAATAAAATCTTTGAATAAAAACGCTTACGTTTTTTTAAATGGAATTTTTCTGCTGTAAAATAAATCACTACTATATTTTTTTGAATTAAATTAAATGTATCTTTAAAAATGTTTGAATTAAATGTATCTTTAAAAATGTACTTAATTTAAATCTCTATTGTTGATGACTTAACCCAATTCTCATAAATAATATTGGGGATCATACTATGGTTATATATATATAACATGGTTGAGTGTGATTCATACTATGGTTGTGAGATTCATACTATGGTTGTATGTGAAACATACTATGGTTGTGAGATTCATACTATGGTTGTATGTGAAACATACTATGGTTGTGAGTATCATAATATGGTTATGTGTTAATAATACTATTGTTGTGAGGATTGCAATATTGTTGCACCACAGCCATATACCCATCAACAGTATGATGCTCTTCGAATATTGTTATATCAACCATACTTTTTTCATCTTTGTATATAAATTACTAATCGTCGTATAACCAAACTAGGACCCGGAAATTAAGCATGATGATAGTTTATCGACACAATTAGGGACCAACGGTACCTAGTCTAAAATTATCGTTTTTGAAAACTTGCTTGACAAATCATGATTTTTTTGTAAACGGACTGAAGATATCTTAAACACAACTATAATGTTCAAATAAAGGGATCACCGGTAACTTTTAATGATCAATGCGTAGATTTTTGTTTTTCGTAGATTTTTGTATTTGGATAATTCTCTGCAAAGCGGATCATATAGTAGAAATGTATGTGTTTTAGCTTGGTTTTAAGGCTTAAATATATGATGTAAAAGAACAAGTGGGCCGATGAGCCGGTTAAATGAACAATTAGGCCAATCAGCCGAGCAACGCGATAAGTAAGAGATCTAATTAATTTTAATTTGCCATAGCTTCGACAAATTTAAAATATTTTGACACGCGAAGATGCGTAAGGGTTGAAAAATAAAGTTTTAACATTTTATTTTATTTTATTCGGTTTCCGTGGCTTAAAGTTCATAATAGTGTTACAGCGCTTAATCGTTTCCACGATGTATTGATTTGTCGTTTGTGGTACCATGTCGTTAAGAAATTCACGTTATGTACGAGCGTTGCTATTTATATTTCGGGTTCGGCAATAAAAACACACACACATTTTTTCATTGGAAATGGCTTTATTGTTTTTCAAAACATTCATCTTTAAGATCAATACAATTTTGCATGCGCACAAATCAATTTTCGAAGCACTTTTTCACTCCGATTAAGACACCTACAATACATGATTTTGAACGCTTCAACAGCATCTTCTGGCGACGAAACTCGTTGACCACGCATTTTTTCTTGATGATTAAGAATAAGAAGAAGTTATTGGTGTCCAACACAGAGCTGTACGGCGGATGGTCCATCAATTCGACATCTTGAGTGATCAAATAGCTCATCGTTTCAGCTAATGTGTGAGAGCTCGCATTGTCGTGAAGCCAAATGGTCCGTCTTCTCTAATTATCTTTCCTCATTTCTTCGAACAGTGGTAGATGGTTGTATACCAATCAGAATTGACCGTCCTACGTTTCACTTAAGGCACTGTGGCAACATGGCCGGTTATACCGAGAAAAAAACGCAATCATTTGTTTCGATGTACTTCTTCCAAGAACAATTTTTGTTGGATTTGGCTCGTGTTCTTGGATTTGGTTCGTCTTCTTCCACGAACAACTATTGTTGGATTTGGCTCGTCTTGAAAGATCCATACGGTCGACTGCTGATTTGTTTCGGGTCCATATGCATAGATCCATGATTCGTCACCTGTGACAATGTTATACACTGCCTTTGAGCTACCGTAGTTATACTTTTTCAACATCTCTTTGCACCAATCCATACGAACCTTTTTTTGAGCATTCGTCAAATTATGTAGGATCCAACGAGAAAAATTTTTTTCACGGCCAAATGAACATGCAATATCTTATTGGTGCTTGTCATACCCAAAGATGCCTCAATCTCACGGTCACATGTTAGTCTTACTTAATCAGTTCAGGCACAGCATAGATGGTTTCTGGCAAAGTGGCCGAAGTTGGATGTCCTTCAAGAAATTCATTCTAAAGCGAACGGCGTCCTAGGCTGAACTCTTGATACCAGCGATTAACAGTGGTTTTTGATGGTGCTTCATCGCCAGAAGTCGAAACAAGTTGATTTAAAAACTCTTGTCTCGATAACCCGGGCCGAAAATCGTAAAAATTCATCAAACGAAAATGTTTACTGGATAATTCCATTTTTTGACCGAGATGAATTTTTCAACAGACTGTAACAAAACAATTCGCCCTCAAATGACAAAACGTTCTGGGTCAAGTTTTGCTAAAAAATGTCAAAGTGGTTTTTGATGGTGCTTCATCGCCAGAAGTCGAAACAAGTTGATTTAAACACTCTTGTCTCGATAACCCGGGCCGAAAATCGTAAAAAATCATCGAACGAAAATGTTTACTGGACAATTCCATTTTTTGACCGAGATGAATTTTTCAACACACTGTAACAAAAAAATTCGCCCTCAAATGGCGAATTGTTTTGTTTTGGTGCCTGATCGCCAGAGGTCGAAAAAAGTTGATTTAAACACTCTTGTCTCGATAACCCGCGCCGAATGTTTACTGGATAATTCCATTTTTTTACCGAGATGAATTTTTCAACACACTGTAAAAAAACAATTCACCCTCAAATGAGAAAACATTCTGAGTGAAGTTATGCTAAAAAGTTGCCAATTGAAGTTCCAGTTTGCATCTGAGAGCACTAGTATTGTCAGGGTCCGAAATATAAATAGCAACCCTCTAATCAGAAGTTTCAAAAATATTTTTAGTATTTGGAGAGCTGAGTGCATGCGTACCTTACTCAAATTCTGAAATATAAAAATAGGATATAATATCATTACTACCTGGTCACCTTATCTAAGCTTCTAAGCCTTGAACAGCTCAGAGATTTAAAAAAAGTGTTCATGTTTGTTTCTAATGGAATTTTGAGGAAACGCACGCTAAAATTTGTTGATTTTCAAATCCGGATTTCAAATTAATGTCGTGCTTACTAGTACATAACGGCAGGCCCCCTTTGGATACTTTGTTGACTAATAAGGAGATTTTTACCAAAATTGATTCTGATTTTTGATAAGTCCGCAATATTGAATTTTTTTTTATATCGATACATCTAAAAATCTTTATTCACTTTAAGCAGGAGTGGCTGATCACATACTACCGGCACGTGCTATTAGTTGTACAATGACGATTAGAGCATATGCATTATAATATCGAAACATAAGCTTTAAAAATAAAACTTACATAAATCAATAGAAAGTTATCATTTTAACTTTCAAATAATTTATCGTATTAATAAAATAACTTAATTAGTTCCAGTACATAATCAAATTAAACCAAATAAATGAATAAATAATGTAATCGAGATATTTATCTCAGATATGGAACAAAATCAATTTTCCGAAAGACACATTTCATGCATAATTATAAAAAAAGAAAAAGAAAAATATCATTGGCTCAGGTTTAATTAATATTTCTCTTTTCGCCAAACCAGTGCCAGCCAGTTGGCTACAAAACATCACCATGATGAAGTTGTTTCGGTTTCTATGCATTTATCATTTTAGCATATAATGTCTGCTAAACTCCCAACTGTGTTTTATTCCCATTCCAATCAATAGTTATGTTGGCGGTGGCACGGTAGTAACCCTGTCCACACTCCGTATACGCCATTCAAATTTGGCATTGAACTTGAAACTCTTCACTTTCAATTTTTATATTTAACAAAAAAATTGCTGGTGCTGTGTGTTTTTTTTCATATAATTGTAATTAAAACATTATTTTTTTTTGATGTATGTGGCATTCAATAGATTTGATTGAAAACATGTTAATAAGACAACACGGAAACATGAGGATGACTAATGATGCGAAATCAGCAAAACACAGAAATGGCACAGGCGAAACTATACGAGAGAATAATAGTACAGAGCGTACATCAGACTAATGCGAATTATGTTCCAAAACAACAACAATAATATTGGCAAAAGACACAGGAAAAAAAACCATGATTAAATTAGTTGTTCAATAGTACAACATGAAATTGTTGTACATAAGTCTGCAATATTTGTACGACAACGAGAACGTTGTCGACAAAATGTGATGTGATTTGAAGGCCTCGAAAATTAGTTTTGCGTCGAAAACAGCAGAATTTGTTGTATTCGATTTTGGACAGCATTAGCCAGTGCCAGTAAATGCGACTGATACTTCGATGGCATTTTGTAAAATTTTTCAAGTGGTAAAGGAATTAAAAAGAAAATATGAATTTTTAAAAACTTGGTGTATGTATTTCATTCTGTTTTTTCCAGATCACTCTGTAATTTTATTATACCCTCCATTATATGATGGAGAGTATATTCACTGGGATGACCACCGTTTGAAACACATCGAAATACAGGTCGGAAACACTGCAACGGTTGGCACACGGAGAAAAAAAGTATGGTTGTGGTGACAATATTCGAAGAGGACAATACTATTGTTGGGTGTATGGTTGTGGTACAACAATATTATGATCCTCACAACAATAGTATGATTCACACATAACCATACTATGATCCCCACAACCATAGTATGATTCACACTCAACCATACTATGATCTCCTCAACCATATTATGACCCTCACAACAATAGTATGTTTCACATACAACCATAGTATGATTCTCACAACCATAGTATGTTTTACATACAACAATTGTATGATTCTCACACAAATATATTAATGGTCCCCAATATTATTTATACGAATTGTCAACAACGTGTCAATAATAGATTTGAATTATGAAAATTATTTAAAAATACATTAAATTCAAAGTAATAGAAGTGATTTCTTTAACAGTAGAAAAAATTAAATAGACCGTATTTAGAATACACTGCATTATAAAGAAAAAAACGGGTGTTATGCCTTTTTGACAAAATTAAAAACACTTAACATTTTTACTAAAAATATTACAGTTAAACAAAGCCAAAGCAGTTTGTTTGAAAGTTTTTAATTTCCATTTAAAAAGTAATATTTTTGCATAAGATCCGTAACAATAACATTGTTCTAAAAAGCATTTTTCAATGAGGAAAAATTACAATCATACAGTATGATTGCCATAATTATATTATCTCTAACATAAAACCCAAAGACAATACTTTTGTCGCACCAACCATATTTATATAGTTGCTACAACCATTTTTTCATAATTCATATTTCATATTGTTACATCTCAACAATCTTAATATGGCGGCAATCATACTATTATCAAAATTTAATTCAGTTAACAATACTATGCGACAAACATACTTTTATTACGGAGAACATATTATTATTGCCGTAACCATATAGTAACCATGTTTTTTCTCTGCGTGCATTAAAACTGGGCAAAATCGGGCGAAAGGAGTAACAATTCTGCTGCACACAAGGACTTAGTCGATTTCAAGAAAAAATCACTATATTTGTAGTAAGGTAGGTTTTTGCGTATAAAGGGTGGTTTATACCCTGCTCTGTGGAACAGGGTATTATAAGTTAGTTTCATGACAAATGGTAGTAACTACCAAAAATGTTGAAGAATCACATTTAAGTAAACCTATCGACATTTAACAACTGCTAATTCCATTTAAAAATGTCAGTCCGTCTATCCGTCCACCTTAAGTTTGTAATCAAGCTACAGGTCGCAATTGTAGTCCAATTTTCATGCAATTTGGCACTAGTAAGTTTTATGGACCAAGGACGGACGCTATTGACATTGGAGAAAATCTATTCAGATTTAGATATATCTCCCACATACATGTATGTTTATTAGTTATTATCCCTTAGAAGCCACATCCAACAGCCGATCTTTATATCATTAAGAACATTTAAGTTTTGTTGGTTGGACGTTATTAAAATTAAAGAAAATCGGTTCAGATCAAGATATAGCTCGAACACATTTATGTCCATCTGATGTCTGCGTCTTAAGCTCTAGAAGCCATATATTATATCCAATCTTGATTAAATTTGACTCAAGTAGGTTTATTGCGCCAAGAACGGACGCTGCTAAAATTGGAGAAAATAGGTTCAGATTAACATATACTTTCCACACATATGTTTAACCGATTTAACCAAAAACAATGAACTTTTCTCATAAATTTAAATACATTAGTTTTAAAAATCTGGGTAAATTTAGAGCTCGTCCAATTTTAGTCTAAAAACCTATTTTCAGTTGCCTTTTCGGAACATTCAGAAATTTTTAGGCTAATATAGCCGACAAAGTCCGACTTTTGCATTTTTTACTAGTTTAAACTATATAATTACAATAGATATCGATAAGTATGGGCTGACAGCTGATAATGTCAAACTGTGTTCACATTTCTTTTTGTTAAGGTTTTTGTCATCATAAATCGTATAAAGCCACTCCGAATAAATTATGTTCAGACTATTTGCAAAACATTTTTTACATTGCACAGGGATAACCGGCTCGAGACCTCTCTTATCTATATTTAAATAGAAGGCAAATTTAAAACAAAACAACTAAGTGACATTCATTTTCGTGGCTGCACACTGCTTTGATCGCGATTTCGGGTCCATAGCGACCTTCATCAAAAAGCTTGGCAGCAATTGTTGAAAGAAAAAACCGAACACTTTAAGACGAGGCTCTTACCAAACGAATGATTTCCTTATGATTTTTTTCGTACATTCTTCATATTACTGACGAACTTTTTCATTCGTTTAGTGTATTTTGTGAAGAATTTTTACGAATTTACGAAATGGCTTATCGAAAAAGATTCCTAAATATTTCGTTATTCTTCCTTTATATGTTTAATGAAAGGTTTCTAATTTTGTGTAAAAAGTCATCGTAATTGTTTTATTCATACTTTGGAACATTTTCGTATAAATTTTGTAATTTGTGTGTTGTATGTCTTGAAAAAATGTAATTATTTTGTAAGAAGTCTTAATGAGAACACAATTCAAAAGAGCACAGCTCAAACTAAGAAACGCTGCATGTTCATACACAGTTACGATTTTATTGTGCTTTTTCATCCGTAGTTTTCAATGAATACTAGGGGTTTTCTGGGAATTCACGAAAAAAATCACAGTAGAAGAACATAAAATGTAATTGATTAGAGAGAATGCAAAAATATAATTTTAAAAAAGGAGACTTTAAAAGAAGTTTTAACGTAATTTTAACGTAAAATTATGCTGTCAATTTAAGTCACAAACTACCCCAAGTATTCCACAACATAACAATCGAACTATATTTAAGGAGGCACTATTGTTTATAACCAATAAAAATGGGAACCTTCTATTTAGCAAATAATATTACTAATAATAATATACGAGTATATCAAAATTTTTGTAATTTCCATTAATAAAATAAAAATAGCACTTAGTAACAACGTATTTATTTGCAAGAAGCCAATCAAATTAACTTAAATAAATTCAAATCTGAATTCCAAATTTCTCCTCCACGTATCACATTGGAGAAATTTGGATTTTAAGTTATCGCAGCATATGTCACTATTGACTTTTCTTTAAGACACCATAACATGCCAACTAGGTGAGTTGAGTAGAAGAAATATCATGCTTTCATAGGCTATGAAAGCATGATATTTAATCTACTTGGTATCGAATTCACTAAAGACAGAACAGATTAATCAAAAAACATGGTGTTACAAAATAATAATATGACTTCGTATGTCACTATGGCATATGCAATTTAATTGAAATGTGGTTACTGTTTAAAATCCAGTTCCTGTTTAAAGTACGCTAAATGGGTCCCGAGACTTTTTTCTTGTGTAACAGCGACGGAAATTATATTTGAAAAATAATTGCCATTAAGTTATATACCAGATTGTAATAAAAAAGTCTCATTACAACAATATTTTTGTCCTGTATTACACAGTACAACACATGATTTCGGGACTCAATTCAGAAAATTGTAAGTAGAAAGTAGCCCCAAAAAGAAGATCTTCTGCATCATTGGTTTGGTGACGGTACATCAAATAAAAATTTAATAATTAATTTGAAGTTAGTAAGTATCGTTTAGGGGAATTTGTCACGTTTTAGTTTGTCATAACATAACTCGAGAATCACTAGTCCGAATAAGCTGAAACAAATTTAAAATAATTAAAAATTACATTTAATCTGTTCATACAACGTTTCGCTACATAAGCAACATTTTCGCAGTTATAAATAAATGTATTAAGAAAAAAAAATATTTTTTGACTAAAAACTAAAGTTTTTGTTTTTTTATTCATAAAAAATACAAAACGGTAAAAAGTGTCAAGTCCTATTACTTTCACGTAAAGTCACATAAAAACACCTATGAACAAAATGAGACATAGATCATAAAAATCGATTTACGCGTTTCGCTTTTATGCACAATTAAGTGAAGGTATGAATTTTAAAAATTTGCTCGGGATATGGACAAAATTCTTTGGAAAAAACATTGATGACTTTTTTATTGACTCTTTATTTTGCATGAAAATAAACATTCCGATTCATATTACCGCATTTCTTACACAGAAAATGTGAGATTTTTATACCTATACTTAGTAGGGACATAAATACTGTTACAACATTGAACACACCCATTTCAATAGTAGAACTGAACAAACCCCGTTAATGTCATATGGGTTTTGAAAGCTAACCTCAATAGCGTTAGTCCGTAACTGGATTTTAAAATTGTTTCAACTTTCATCATGGAGTGGTCAGATAATGAGAATCGTATCGCTGTAATAGCGCTTTTCAAGTGTGAAATGAAAAAAGCGACATTTTCAAAACGCTCCGGCCACTAGGGATTTGCCGCATGTTCGTCTACCGATGCATAAAACTGTTTGAGGAGACGGGAGATGTAAAAGACCGCCACCGGTCGGGCCGCCCACGCTCTGTTCGAACACCGCATCAAAGCCGTTAAATTAAGAAATCACAGAAATCCGCTCCGAAAACAGAAAATCATGGCCCGTAATATGAATATTAGGCAAAAGTCTATGAGTCTAATCATTAAAAAAGACTTGGGACTTTCAAACGACGTACCGGACATTTATTGACTGCAGCTTTAAAAAAAATAGGATTGAAAAATGCAAACGTCTTTTGGTGAAGCACGCTGTTAATTTGCACAGAAAAAATTTGATTTGACGATGAAAAAATTTTTAACCGTTCAGGAAAAATTTAACAAGCAAAATGTAGTGTATGCGCGGTCATCTAAGGAAGCATCTGAACTGATCCCAAGGTTGGAAAAGGGTCACCACCCAGCTTCAGTCATGGTTTGGTGGGGTGTCTCTTATGATGGGGTCACTGACCTGCATTTCTGCGAACAAGGAGTCAAAATATCAGCCAAAGTTTACCAAGAAACCGTGTTGGAAGCAGTTGTAAAGCATCTTAACAATTCCCTGTACTTTCCAGCTGGATTCTGCACCGGCCCATAAGGCTAAAACGTCCCAGGCCTGGCTTCAAAACAATTTGCCAGCGTTCATTTCCTCTGAAGAATGGCCCTCAGGCAGTCCAGATTTGAACCCATTGGATTACAAATTGTGGACGGTTTTAGAGGACAAGGTTTGATACAAAAGATACCCCAACATTGGATCTCTTTAGACTGCACTGATTCGAGCTGTGGCCAATTTTCCAATGGACGAGGTTCGTGCAGCTACTGACGATTGGCCAGTGCGACTAAAGGCGTGTGTAAAGGCAAAAGGCGGACATTTCGAATAAGTAGATTCTTTTGGGATACAATATACATCAATATATTAAAAAATATTTGGTCCCAAAACATTAAGTACTTTTTATTTTGCAGCATGAAATATGTGTAACAGTATTTATGTCCCTACTAAGTATGTTATCTATGCATGGAAACAAAATTTAGAACATGTTCAATTATAGCCACTATCCATCCTCGTTGAAGTTGACGTTTGTGGTTCTGATGACCTTATTTTCTTCGTAGGTAAGAATTATTAAGTGCACAGCTCGTTGATTTAAGAGGTGATTTTAGTTGATGATTAATGGGACGTTAAGGGAATCAGGTAGGTGTGATCTGTTGCATTGCTTACTTTGTTGAATACTTTTTTTAAGTGCAATTTTGGTTTTTGTGTTCAAATTTTTTTAAAACGAATTCCATGACATTGAAGTGCGTACACGTTTACGTTTAACACTGCTGAGATATCCAAAAAAAAGTGTATAATCAAGAAAAAAATAATTTATATACGAGTATATATTTGCAAGCAGACATATAATTGTGAAAAATATAGTATTTTGTTTATATACATATGGTTTATTTTTAAGTAATGTTTTCTCTCAGATTTTAATTCTTTTTTCTTCGCTGAATACTAACCTTGAGATTGCTAGCGAACAAAAAAAAACGACACGGAATTTTTATGCATTCTATTGTTACTCTGGCTGTCTATGGCTGTCTGTGTCTTATATCGAAATTGAAGGTTGTCAATTTATAATAAATTTTAAAATTCTTTTTAACCAGTGACGCAGTACGGAAAAAAATCGAATCACATTATATTGATTAAAAATAAAACTTTTTTTTCATAAAACAATAAATCACAAACTCAAGAAAACCGAAAAGAGCAAATGGAAGACGAAAAGTCAACGAGAGTCAAACAAAACGGAGACAGACGTTGGTCATCATCACACTACAAAAGATGAATACAAATTGTAAATTGGAAAAAATTCTCATAAAACGTCTTAATACATGGTGAAATACGACGAAGTCCATGTGAAGCTACTATGGTTTAGAAATCGTTAGCATTAGCCAGCAGACAAATCTCAATATGTTTGTCAATTTTTATGACATTGTGAGGTCATTCAATTAAGCGGCTTAAGATCAAAAGGCCGTTTAATGTTTCGATGTTGTTTCTGTTTCGACTTTAGCCGGGAGCGTACAAATGTTGTTCTCTATTCCACAAACACACACACACACACACTGACACAGACACCAGATACCGGCCACGAGCAAATGATTTCTGGTAATAGCCATCACCACCGCTAGAAACCAGCAACATACGACATACTCGTACTAGCCAGCAACAGTCGTTCAGATATACTCGTACTACATGAGATTTCATCAACGTTTCGCTCTCACTCGAAAAATATTGTTTTCATTTTTTTTGTTTCTTGTTTTGTCGATCATTTAATATTTTTTGTTTCGTTGAGTCAACAAACAAAAAAGGCTCAATTTAATTTTGATGGTTTCTCCCGATCCCAACAGCGGCTTTTGTTCACCAACATCTATCGTCGGTTTGGTGGCTTCGCTAACACAGATCGCGATCGCGTCTAATGGTCTGTGAGATGTCATAAAAGTTGTTAATGTCCAGTCAGTTGACAACTATAATTTTTATTTTTGGTAGAGAAGGGGGGATATCACAGCAATCACACGGAACACTAAACAATATGATGCTAGAAAAAAAACAAAAAAAAATTTACAATCTTGTTTTATTGGGGGATCTTGTGACTGCTCGTAAGAGTAGATGATCATATGCTTTCAATACATGCGCTGCTGAAATGGCAATTGGAGTCACAAACTTATAGGAGTCTTAGTTCTATTTTGAAAATCCCAGCACTCCCAAGTCACGCTTCCTATTGATTTGTTTTTATGATTTTATTAATATCTATTAACCAACAGTTATGGCTAGTTTAAATTGGCTACGATAGTTTTATGACAAAATTTTAGTATTTATTAGTCAATAAACGTAAGAAAAATCTCTGAGTTTTTTACATATCTAGGTTATATTTTATTGACGAAATCATTGTTCTTTTTCTTTTCAGGTAAGATTCAGAGAAAGTTCGATGAAATGTTACACACAACATTTGGTTAGATAATTGGATGTTCAAATGATGCAGGTATTTTACCTACTGTATTTTTTGAAGTGATTTAAGCTAACCACAATAAGGAGTGCTCGAAACTAAAAAGGTGACATGTAATTGGAATTTGGTATCGAAATGAGTCTAAAGCGGATTATTTTAAGTTCTAAAAAAAACTTGTAAATAATCCTAAAGTCAGACGAGGCCGACTATATTATACCCTGCACTTCGGGATGTTCAAAAAAGCCAGCAAAGCATGGGTTTTTGCATGGGCTCTAAATTTACACAGATTTCGAAATGAATGTAATATTTGAATTAGTTGTGATATTTCTCTTTCCGAGACTCTTAATGTGGCTGAAATCTTACTGGAATCATAAAATTTTTTTTTTAATACTTTATGTTTAAATTTGCAATGTAAACGATTCGTTTGATATCGTCTTGGTAGATTATGAATGAATTTCAATTTTTAATTTTGTACTATTTCACATTTTTAAAGGTTCGATGTTGCAGTCTTTGCTGTCGAGACTTGATATCCGTAGGTTAGAATTGGTCTGTTACACATGTTATAAATCAACATTTTATTTTTTACCTTAATTTTGAATTCCTGTTTATCAGTGGATATAGGGACGTCCGCATTTGATAGCTTCTGCTTAAATATGAGATATGAGCTTAAAATGTAAGTTATTTTAATATCAAATATTACTCCCAGATATTTTACAGAATCTTCGAGAGGGATATTTTCTCCTTGAACAAACGGTTCTTTATGGAGATTTATTAAATGGAAACATTATCACCTTTGTTTTTGCAAAATTTCTCTTGATTTTCCATCTATTGAAGTATTTTTGAGAGACTGTTATGGAATTTTTTCTTGTTATTGACAATAGCATTACACGCAGAAAAAAAGTATGGTTGTGGTGATAATATTCGAAGAGGATAATACCATTGTTGGGTATATGGTTGTGGTAATACAATATTATGATCCTCACAACAATAGTATGATTCAAATTTAACCATACTATAATCCTCACAACAATAGCATGATTCACACATCATCATACTAAAATCCCCACAACCATAGTATGATTCACATTCAACCATACTATGATCTCCACAACCATAGTATGATCATGACAACCGTAGTATGTTTGACATACAACCATAGTATGATCCTCACAACCATAATATGATTCACACGCAACCATGTTATGATCCCTACAGCCATGGTATGATCACACATAGTTGTACTTTGATCCCCAATATAATTTATTAGAATCTGTTTAAGTTGTCGGCAATAGATTTGAATTATGAAAATTATTAAAAAAAAATATTAAAAAAAAAATAAATTCAAAATAATAGGAGTGATTTATTTTACAGAAGAAAAAATAAGTTTAAATAAACGTAAGCGTTTTTATTAAAAATATATCAGTTAAACAAAGCAGATTGTTTAAAAAATTTTAATTTCGATAAAAAAGTACTATTATTGCATTAAATCCGTACCAATAACATTTGTTCTTAAAAACGTATTTAAATGAAGAAAAATTACAATCATACAGTAACATAAAACGCAAAACACAATACTTTTGTCGCACCAACAATATTTATATTGTTGTTATAACCATACTTTCATTTTTAAATTTGGCAATAATACTATTGTTAGATTTCAACAATACTAATATTGCAGCAATTTTACTATTGTCAAAACTAAATTCAGTTGACAATGCTATGGTTGCGACGAACATACTTTTATTGCGGATTATTATTGCCGTGACCATGTAGTAACCATGTTTTTTCTCTGCGTGTAGAAACTTTCCGGTTACGATTATAGCAGAATCATCCGCCTAGAATGCAGCGTTTTACTTTTTTGGTATTTTAAAGTCCGATGTGAAAATTGAATATAAGTGCAGTGAAAATAATGAGCCCTGAGGTACACCGGCAGGGATTAGCGTTTGTGTCGAAAAACCTTGATCCACAGTTACCACAAAAGATCTTTCACATAAAAAACTTATTTATTTTCTGTAAATAGACAGGATATCCAAAATAGTTCATTTAAAAAATAAGGCCATTGTGCCAAATGGAATCAGATGCCTTTTCTATGTCTAGATACACAAACCCAGTGGATTTTTGGTTTTGTTTGTTGGATTCAATATAGTTATATATATACTCTTTGCAGCTGGCGAATAGTTGAGTGATCCCTTCTAAACCCAAACGGTTCTTTAATAATACTGTTATTCATTCTGAATTCTTCGTAAGTATTGTTTGAATGATTTTCTCAAATACTTTATCTATTCCGCATAAAATAATAACAGGCCTGTAGCTATTTGCTTGCTTTGCATCCATAAGATGGGGACTATTTTTGCTTTCTTAAAATGGTTTTGGAACATAACCATTCAACAAACACCAGTTAAAGATTAAAGCATTTTTACTGAAAAATACATCGGGAATATTCTTTAAAAAACGGTTTAACATTATCAATTCTAGTTGCCTTGTATTTTTCATATTTGTTATAATAGATTTGACCTCACAAGCACTTGTTAGAACTACACGTACTGATAAGTTATTGGGCGTTTCCTGTGAGTAGTGTGAGTAGTTTTTTGTGCTTTTTCGAAATAAGATTTATCTGAGTTACATAAAATATCTTTTCCGTCAGCTTTTTAATTTCCAATTGGGCATGAATATAAGTCTAAACTCTTTTTCTTAAAAATTAATAACGTCCCTTATTAGCCTGAAACAATAATGTGAGCCAAATTTCATCAAGATTGGATGTAATATGTGCCTTCTAGAGCTATTGTGTGTGGAAGCTACATCTCAGCCTGAACCGATTTTCTTCAATTTCAATTACGTCTTTCTTAGTATAAAAAACTAAATCGTGCCAAATTTCAGATAAGTTGGATGTAAGATGTGGCTAATTGAACTAAAAACGTATAAATCAGATGAACGAATGCGTGGGTGATACAGGGTGGATGATTTAACATTTTAAATTTGAATAGGCAGTAATTTTTTTTTTAAATTTTTAAAATCAAGCAATATTCACAATTTTACTGAATTTTACTTACAGGGTGTCAAGTTAGAGCTAATCTGCACTAAAACATAGCCATTTGTGTGGAAGTTACCAGAAGGGGCGTTGCTAGGAGTACAATTATTTCCCACCAAGTAAACCTTATAAACCTATTCTCATGTATTGCGATAGGGAATGGGACAAGGCCGTGTAAAGGCCATAGTCAAGACAAAAGGTGACCAAATCAAGCTAAAGTAAATGGATGTTTTGGAATTTGAATCAATAAGAAATAATCTCAGGCGAAAAAGGTAACACTTCAATTGTGTAACCCTTAAGTGTGGGTGAAGCATATTTGTCATCACACAAGCGATTAAAATGAAGTAATAAAGTAAAATCAAAGATTGAATATTAAAACAAAAGGACATCTCTGAGGATTTTCACAAATAATTTAAATCACTCATAGTCCATGTAATAATTACAGTGTCTATGCAGACAACCTTTTCCCCGCATCTCTGTAACTGTATTAAAATTTTGAAGATTGACCGGCACAATACGTTTCATTTTTGTTATTGTTGTGTTTATTCGTTTTGATAGCCTGTTGCAAGCGCATGACATCAGTGGCTTAAAAAAAGATTTCTGCTGGCTTGTGGAAGCTAAAAAATTAGTCCATTTCAAGCAGAAGACATAATAAATCAAGCATATTTCTCTTGGTGGAACTAAAGGTATAATTAAGTGACTAATGATTTGCAGACAACACAGCCGCCGCACACAAACAAACTAAACAAAAAATAAAAAAGTAACCAACCACAAAACATAGAAAAATTTCATTCAAAGTTACCAAAAAAACAACAAAAAAATCAAAATGCTGAAATAATCGTAGTTAAAATTTCCTGTTGTGGATCATTAATTTTCAAAACAGCAAAACCCTGTGGTGTTTACAGCTTAAAGGAACGAAAGAAAAACGGAAACGACAGATTAAAAGTCACACAAAAACGCACTCATGAAAAGTTTAAGTCTTTCGTTGGCTCTTTTTTTCATTTTGGCCAAAAACTGATTTATTAAATGACAGCTCGAGGCTACAGCCAAAAAAATACGCTAAAACCAAAATGTGGTGACTAATTTTACTTGTATTTGCCAGCTTTGAAGAAAACCAAAGTAACTTAATTAATATGTAGCTGCATATGAATGTGTGTGTGTGTGTGTCTCCACATGGGGGCCGTAAATGTCGAAAGCCATGTGGCCGGACTCACTGCAAAGTACGAGTATTTTCTATGATTTCTTGAAGAAATCATTAAGATTGAATCTACAAGTAACGAAAAATTTACAAAAGTCAACAACGACATCCAAATGATGGATTATCAGTCGAACTACAACAAACTGTAATTAACTTTTTTTTTACAATTTTTTTCTAAAGTGGAGAAAACCTAAGGCTAGTATCTCCAAACTCAATTTAGGAGACATATTGTCGTCGTCTATTTCTTAGAAAACATGCGCCGAAAAAGAGACAGCGACCGGCTGGATAGACAGACTCAATTCATATGAGCCGCCTCTGTTCGAGCTTGTTGTTGTTGTCGCTATTTCCAAATTTATTTCATTTGTAATTCGGCTTGAAATCACAGATGTGCGGTTGGTTTTATTTTGTCCGGTGGACCTCTTATGATAAATTTATGTGGCTACCGAAAAACGACTTTAATCTTTTAATCACTACAAATTAAAACACCCCAGAAAGAGGCAGATCAGTTGGACAGACAAAACCAAATCCCTACGAAATTCTAAATAACTCTAAAAGACAGTAAAGCAGCAAAAAAAAGCACATGTATATTCGACAAAGCTATCAAAAAGCGATCATAAGCTTAAGCGTTTCGTAGCAAATGTATTACAAAGTTTCAATTAATTAATTTAGATTTTAGGCATTAATTTCAACTGTCCAAAGATACTGACGGGAGGGGCACAAGGTGGGGCAGATATTTGAGGCACAGTGGCATGAATAGTATAAAGTGATGTCGTTTGTTTTCTGCACAACTAACAATAGAACAGAGTAGTCATAAAAAAGAACAAAAAGTATCTAAGAAGATATGATAAGAAGAATTTTGCTTCTGGCTATGAGACCGCACAGTGGTCCAGGATCGATTTCCATCGGCCAAAATTCTACAACTTTTGTTCTAGTAAATATATTTGAGTACTGTAAACAGGACAATTGTTGCCAACAATTAACAACAATTAAAATCGGGCTATTGGGTATATTTTAGAAATTAGCCTGAAGTTGACTACTTTTGAGTTCTGCCAAGGAGTCCAGACTTCATTTAAGCTATTAAGATTAAAAATCGGGCTAGTGGGTATATTTTAGAAATCAGCCTGAAGTTGACAACTTTTCGTATTCATCGATTTTTAAAAAGTAGTACATTTTTTTCAGTTTTTAGTTATTGTTCTTTTAATTGTTAATTGTTGTAATTGATTCTTTTTTCCTTTTTGCCGATATTTACTTTTTTCAGGTTTTGAAAATTAAAAAAGTGAGATTAGATTTTCATCTTCGTCGAACTGTGTCTCATACATTTTAAAAGCTATTCCACTATTTTTCAATATCAAGTGTGGTTTCTTGGCTTCAAAGTTTTGTTTGTACCAAATATACTTTCGCTGTGGGAACTATTTTAAAAAATATTGATGTTGAAAAAAATATATGATTTTGGACCAAATATTACTATTTTTTAAGGCATTAAATAATGAAGTACCATTTTGGAAAGGCGACAAAGTTCTCCATTTGTTGAGTGTTACTTTTGACCGCCCGAAATTGGCCTCTTGGAAGAAAGAGTACAATTAGTGAAAAAAGTCACATTTTTTAGTACCAAAACACAAATTACGCACTCCTTTTTTAATATCTTTTAAAAACTATTCACGCAGATAGAAAGGTGTCTTAATGCAAAATTTTATTCCAATTGCGATTCGTTTTCCATTGCTAAGCCCCAAATATCCATAATAAATGTAACAAATCGAATTACCGCAGGAAAACAGAACTTAACACATTGACAATACGAGGACACACACAACATTACGAGGGCATTTTAATAATTTCGTGTTTTTTCCAACTTCCCTCGTAGTTTTATAAAATGCAACACTGCTCCTATCAAGTAGCATCTGTTAATAGACTACTGTCACATTTTGAGAGAGTTCCGTCATTTAGTTTGTGATTAACAGCTGTTCTTAACATACAAACTTGTGAATTTTGTTAAAAATGGAAAAAAATAAAATTCGAGTGCTCATTAAACATTAGTTTTGCTGAAAAAACCGTCTATCAAAACAAGGAAAAGCTTGATAAATATTATCGTTACTCTGCACCATCGATTGCAATGGTAAAAAAGCGGTTTACTGACTTTCGTTGTGGTCTCACAAGAACAAATGACGCTGAACGTTCTGGATGACCAATTGTCGTCAACACCCGAAAATGTCGAAAAAAATCCACGTTATGGTGTTGGTCGATCAAAAAGTAAAAGTGCGTGAGATTGTTGATGCCATACGCATTTAATATGACAAAGTGGTTTCGATTTTACATGATCAGTTGGGTTTAAGAAAGCTATCTGCATGATGGGTGCCGCGTTTGCTCTCAATTAACCATAGACGTAACCGTGTGACAACTGCAAAGAATTGTTTGGAGTTGTTAAACCGCAATTCAAACGGGGTGTTTTTTAACTGTGGATGAAACATGGATCCACTCCGGAAACCAAGCAACAGTCTAAACAATAGGTTTCTCCGCGTGAACCGGCTCCACAGAAGGCCAAGGTGACTTTGTCGGCTAATAAGTTGATGTCAGTAGTTTTTTGGAATGCACAAGGGATAATCCACATCGATACCGTCATAAGGGGCGAATAAAATGGCGAATATTATGCCAATTTATTGGAACGATTTAAAAAAAAAACGACCCCATATGGCCACGAAAAAAAGTTTTTTCATCAAGATAAAGCACGTGTGCAGTCTTAATAGCAAATTCGTGTAAATTGTTTTACGAATTGGTACCTCATCCGCTATATTCTCCGGATTTAGTCCCCAGTGACGATTTCCTATTTCCAAACCTAAAGAAATGGCTCGGTGGAAAGAGGTTCAGATTGATTACTCAAATGTCTATTTTATGGACCTCAAAAAATCCTATTTTATTTTTTTTGCAAAAAAAAACTAAAAGACACGGAATTATTGATATGCCCTCTTATAAAACAATTTTCGTTTTTACATTATTTACCATCACCAAACGATAACATTTTCAAACAATTTAGTTTTTTTTTATCTTATTAATAGAATAGTTGTTGAGATATTCTTATAATTCTGTCATTTAACTCTTTAAGGACTTTAATTTCCTCTCTGGTCATCTTTCGTTTACAATCAATTATTTGTTTGTTGGTTCTAACACACTGTGCCACATTTGTGGTGTTCACTGGAACTAATGAAAGTGTTCATCTAACATGGTTTCTGGTCTGATATCGAATATTGTGATCGTAAACTTTGTTTAATGTGATGTTTCTCGAGATTAAAAACCACATACCGCTTATTAACATAACAAAACCGCCCAAAAAACCCAGACCTCGCACAGGAGAACCCCCTTCCCAAAAAAAGATATACGAACAACAGAAGATTTCAAATGTCTGTTATGTTGGATTACCTTGTGTACAAATTGTGTTTAAATCTCTCCATTAGGGTTGACACTTTTTATGGGTTGTTTTTTTTAGAGTTTTAAGATTTTATTCGTAAGATTTCTTGTCCGATTTTTAATTTTGTTATGTGACCACTAAAGTGTTTTATTTGTCATCATGGCATGGTTGGTGATGCTTTATTTTTGTTGCTTTTTTCTTTGTTTTGGGGTTATTGGCATTGGAGTGATGTTGGGGTTTCTCATATATGGTTTTTGATCCAAACAAATTATATTGTTTTAATCATTTGGATCTTCTTCTCCTGGTTGCGGTATGAAATTATGAATACTTTTAATACTCATTTTTTGCTTACTTTGTTGTCGATTTATTTGTGTTGTGTTTTTTTTTCTTTTTGAACAACAAAATAGGATTAAAGCGATTTATTTTGTATTTCTTTTTTCTCCATCGAAACTTTTTATTTGATCTTTTAGCGCAAATGCATCGTAAACAGTTTTTTGTTTTAATGACATCGTCACCTTTCGTATTTAAATGGTTTACATAAAATGAGAAAAAAGTCGTTGAAAAAATCGAACGTTAAAAGATAAATAAGGGGCTTAACAACAACTGGGCTGTAAACTGGAGCAAAAGACATAAAATTGATCGTTAAAATATAATATTTCCCGGTTTAAAACAATTGTGATTGGACCTTTTATCGACAGAGTTCAGACATTTCTAACCTCATGAGTATCTGTCATTAATGGCAAAATGTTCTGATATATTGAGGACAAAAGACAAAGTCGACAAATAAGACCAAGTGGGTGCACACATTTGAATTTATGATAATAAAAACCAGAACAATCTTGAATTAATGTATTAGGAAAGCTATTTTCTTTTGTTTGAAAAAAACACACTGAAAAGTGGTACAAAATGTTTTAAAAGTAATAAAATATATATATTTAATATGGTTCTAATGAGGCCATTCAGAATACATCATAGATAGCCGCCGTCATATTCTTGCTGTGAAATGTGTTATTTTTTAAAAGCCGATACTTAGTTTAACGGTTTGGCCTCTTTAACGTTTCTACATATGGAGTTTATGGTAGAAAATTGTAGCACTTGGAGAATTGTCAATATAATATATAGCCGGGAAAATGGACCCACAAAATTGTTTCCTCCAGCTTTTTTTGCATGATTTTAAAGATTACTTCATTAAATCATGATCTGCAAAAGAACAGGTGGGCTAATGAGTCATTTTCAGAGACGCTAAAGTTTTCGATGAGTTATTAAGAAAGTTGTTTTCAAATTTCCACAACTAAGGACAGAGTTATGTTGATGCCTTAAAATGTGTTTATTTAAATTTTTGCAAAATTGAACAATTTTTTACGCACAGAGAAAAATTTGCTTGACAATCGGAAAGACTTTTAATTGCTTCCACCAAATCTCGACGGATATTCTGTTTGATGTAGCATAAGATAGTTGCTATGATAATATTATGGAACACTAAACCAACTAGTCGGTCGTGCTAATGTAATGTAGTGTACATAAACGGTTGTCAGTACCGCCTGTTGTGGCAACTGATAGTTTTGTTTTCCATTGTTACTTAGTACTAAGTATTGGCAATGCCAACAAATAGATTTGTTCTTATGACCATCTTGTATTGCTGACCCCAACGTTAAAAACCAGAAATATAAAAACAAATACAGGGTGTCCTTCGGGAAGGTATACTACTTTGTTTGTTTATAATTTTTGATGAAATGAAAGAGAATGGATCTTATATTGATAAATGTTTTATTAAATGTCGGCAATTATGTATAGAATACAATATCAGATAAATGTCCGCCTCTGTTAGCCTCAAAAATGCGAGCCCTTTCGAGTACATTATTCATTACATTCTCACACATTTCGCGCGGCGTTTCATTAATTTCATCACGAATATTTTGTTTGAGTTGCTCAAGCGTTTCTGGTTGGTTTGCCCAAACCTTGCTTTTCAGATATTCCCACAAAAATAAGTCAGGTGCAGTCAATTCAGGCGACCGTGGAGGCCAATCAACATCACTATTTCTTGAAATAACTTCTTGTGGAAAGATGTCTCGCAGTAATTCCATTGTAATCCGAGCTGTGTGTGATGTGGCACCGTCTTGGTGATACCACATGTTAATCAATCCCAAAGCATGTAGTTCTGGCGTTAAAAAGTTTTCAATCATATCACGATATCGTTCCCCATTGACTGTTACCGTAAGGTCCAATGATTCCTCCTGGACAAATTGCACAACAGACTGTCACTTTTAATGGATGCAAAGGTGACTGATCAATAATTTGAGGTTTTCCATTGCCCAAAACCGAATTTTCTGCTTATTCTCATATCAATTTAAATGAAAATGTACCTCGTCACTCATTATGATTTTTTCATGAAAATCGGGGTTGTCATGGGCGAGCTGTAACATCCTATTGGCATATGAACGGCGGCGTAAAAGATCTTGAGGAAGAAGCTATTGTGTCAACTGAATCTTAAATGAATGCAATCCTTGTGCAAAATTGTGGCCAAAGTTTTTCTTTGAAGACCAAGCTCCTGAGCACGGGTTTTAAAAAATCTGAAGCAATATCCGTGAAGTATATCTACCGATCTTCCGATAAAATGTGTACTCTCAAAGGTAAAAAAAGTTGTAGACGATTAGTTGACTTTGTCACCTCAAACAGCCGACAAAAGTAGAATGACCGAATTATTACTACTAATTTACATGGATTATTTCATTGTTGCAAAATTCCCTTTTGATTCTTTGCTTATTCCTTTTTTTTTCTTCTCAGCTTTTCATTGGTTTTGTTCCATTTTTGCTGTGGGGTACACCAAACCCGCTGAAGGTTAATAACAGATTACTTAACATGTTTGTGTAGATTTGTTTGTTTGTGTGTTTTCCAATTAGTAATTAACAATTGTAAAATAATTTAAGCTTTTGCAAAAAATGACACTTGTCATATGCAACTTTTTCGCAATTTGTTCTCTGTCGTTCTTGGCAATTATTACAACAGACAATTGCGGGGCGTATGGCGAATAGATTGGCACCAAAAGTCACAACAAATTGCAACAGCCATCAGTAGCATGCAGGCGCTTGAATAAACAACCAATTAGTGGAATATGATTACTTATTATTTATTGTGGTCGAGGTACAAGTATAGAGAAAATATCACATGCATCATTAGGGCTGTATTTTTATTGTTTGTTAACCCGTGTAAGCCACAAATGACAAGTACGACAAATTGATTGGTATCGTGTAGAAAAGAAATATTACGCTGTAGCTGTCAATATGGGGAGACCGTAAAGTTTAAAAAATTTATCGTATATTAGGCAATAGGGTACTTATTCAAGCCGAGCCTAACTATGACAGTTTTTTGCCTACTTTTTCCAAAAAAAAAATTTAAGGCAGGTTGGTATTCTACTCGGTTTTAATGTCCTCCATCATAGGATAGATGTTATATTCACTTTGTCAGTCCATTTGCATTACATCGAAATACTGGTCGAAGACCCCATAATGCATATAAAGGTTATTTTTTCAGGCGTCGGTTTTCAAGAAGAAATAAAACGCATATTATTTATTGTTAAGGCTAAGAATCAAGCTTTATTATAAAGACAAGGGTTTGCCATTTTGTTTTAAAAATCATTTCAGGCAAGCGGCCGCCGCGTCTGACTCGAATACACTTCAGACGAGGGGCCCAATTTTCGACCACCTTTTGTAGCATTTGAGGCCGTATTTCAGCAATAACGCGCCGAATATTCTCTTCCAAGACGTCAATCGTGTCGGGCTTATCCGCGTAGACAAGCGACATCACATAACCCCACAAAAAATAGTCGAGCGGTATTAAATTGCACGATCTTAGAGACCACGCCACAGGCCGACGACACCAAAAGTCTCCTTCAATAAATTAATTGTTTCGTTGGCTGCATGGAATCTAGCGCCGTCTTGTTAAACCAACAGGTCTTCCACATCAGTATCCTTCAATTCAGGCACGAAAAAGTCATTAATCATGGCTTTATAGCGTTCCCCATCGAGTGTAACATTATGGCCTGCTTCATTTTTGAAGAAATATGGACCAATGATTCCCTCTGTCCATAGAGCACAACAAACAGTGAATTTTTGAGGACGTTACGGAGACGCCGACAATGGCTTGTAGATTTTCATTACTCCAAATGTGGCAATTTTGATTATAAACGAACTCAATCAACCAAAAGTGAGCTTCATCGCTGGACAAAATTTTCTTGTAAAAATCAGAATCAGTGGCCATCTCCACGATTTGCAAACGTTGTTCTGGAGTAAGTCTATTCATCAGGAAATGGCAAACCAAACTGAACATAAATTAAGTGATAGCTGTCAAAAAGACCAATTCCGAATAAAGTGTGGCCAGATTAAAAACCGCACGTCTAAACACACTCTTTATATTCTGAATCGTCGTGAAATTCTAAGATGATCTAGCCATGTCCGTTTGTCTGTGTGAAAGCAAACTTCAGGCCGCACTGAAATTTTGCAGAAACACGTTTTGATGGACTGAAACGGTGGTTCAAAGATCGGTCATGAGGTAAACATTTTTTCCTCATAAGGACTGGGTCAAGCTACAGAAAAATCAACAATCCTGAACTTCAAAAGATAATATCTCATGAACTCTTAGAGATATGACAACGATATTTGGAACATATAATATTGACATAAATCAAAACACATCCTGGAGGAAAAGTGGATGGTGTACGGTCCTTTTAATAAATCACATTTATGGTTAAACTAACGTACCGATCGTTCTAAAATTTTAACAGAATCAAAATAATGACTAGGCAAATATTATAGACAATATTATGAAAAAATGGGACAGTGGCATCGTCCACTCAACCCTAAATACAATATCTCATAAAATATTAGAGATATGATGTTGTGAACAGAGGGCGGAGCTACGCCCTCTTTCAAATAATTATGGCCAACATAATAGACCGATCGCTCTAAAGTTTTAGCAGAATGAAATCAATGACTAGGCATTTATTAAAGCAAATATTATTAAAAAATAGAACAAGAGGCATGGACGCGTCCCCTCAACCCTGAACTTGAAAAAACAATATCTCATGAACAACTAGAAATATGACGTTGTGGCGAGAGGGCGGTGCCGCGGGGCCTCTTTAAAAACTGCATTTATGGCCAATCTAATAGACCGATCGATCTAAAATTTTAGCATAATGAAATCAATGATAAGGCAATTAATTCAGACTATATTATGGAAAATTTTGACAAGGAGGCGTTGTATCGTCCACTCTACCCTGATCTTGAAAATACAATATCTCATGAACAATTAGAGATATGACATTGTGACGAGTGGGCGGTGTCATGCATTTATGGTTAATGTCGATCTAAAATGTTAGCAGAATAAAATTAATTACTAGGCAATTATAATAGACTATATCATGAAAAAATGTTAAAGGGGCGTGGCACCGTCCACTCAACCCTGAACTAAAAAAGATAATATCTCACCAACTAAACGAACTTTTATAATTTTATTTAAATTCGATATCCATCGGATATTATCCTTAAGAAACATAAGAGTTACAATAATCAAACGTCACAACAGTTAAACATTTTGTATATAAAACAGTTGAAATAAACATCCCTTGCAAATGGAAATTAAAAAGAAACACAGTTGTTTGCAGAGTGCCAGATACAATTTTGTATAAAAAGTTGATTTAGTAGAGGGACTAAGGACAAATAAACAGTTTCGAATGCGCAAGCGAATATTTCAAAATGGGTTTTAACGAATGCGAAAGTTCAATATGAGGCCAATAATTCGCATTGACTTATTAATAACAGCTTGTAAGAAAAGTGGGCGGTGCCACACTGCCTTTAAAAATCTACTTCCGCGATTTTTAAGGGCAGCGTGTACTGATTCTTATAGAAATTTAACAGAATCCTAAATAATGAAAATAAATCGTTACTATTTAAAATAATTTTTCACTCTGTAATATTTTATGAAGTCCATCCATGTCTGGGCAATTAGTGCCACTTGTCACTTAAAAAGACTGCAAGTATTGCAGAATAAACTTTTAAAGTTAATTTATAATATTCCAAGATCGATTTCTACAACGCGGCTCCACCAGGTTGTTAAGGTAGATTTAGTGTTTTGTGAAGATAGACAGACATACTGAAAATGTTAATACCAAATGTTCCTATACTGAATATAATCATATTGTTGAGCTTTCCTCATCTTAGTATGTTAAGTAGTTTTACGTAGTTCAAAACATTTGATTTTTCCTTTACCATATTAAATAAAAATAACATTTTAAGAAAAGACCTTCGATATCTAAGCAGTAAAAGGAAAATTCCTTAAATTATTAAAATTGTCTGAAAATTGTAATATGCAACAATAAACTGAATTGAATAAACAGACTGAAATCAATGATTAAGAGTATCATATTATTATAACATACTTTAAATTGTGTTTAAATTGGGCGTATGTACTTGGCCCTGAACTTTGAAAGCCTATTGGACCGTAATCCATGATAGAGGGTATTTAAGCTTCGGCACGGTCGAACTTATTTAGTCTACTTGTTGAACTTTCGATAGTTTAAAAAATTGCAACCAGAATTTTGCCTCAAAGGTTGCCACTTAGTGGAAAAGAGTGACTTTATCTTGTTAATAAAATACTTAGTAGGGACATAAATACTGTTAGAACATTGAATAGAACTGAACATACCCCGTTAATGATATATGGGTTTTGAAAGCTAACCTCAATAGCGTTAGTCTGTAATGGGATTTTAAAATTGTTTCAACTTTCATCATGGAGTGGTCAGTCAGATAATGAAAACCGTATCGCCGTAATAGCGCTTTTCAAGTGTGAAATGAAAAAAAAAACGATATTTTCAAAACGCTCCGGCCACTAGGGATTAGCCGCATGTTCGTCTACCGATGCATAAAACTGTTTGAGGAGACTGGAAATGTATAAGACCGCTACTGGTCGCGCCGCCCACGCTCTGTTCGAACACCGCATGTCATCAAAGCCGTTAAATCAAGAATTCACAGAAATCCGCTCCGAAAACAGAAAATCATGGCCCGTGAGATGAATATCAGGCAAAAGTTCATGAGTCGAATCATTAAACAAGACTTGGGGCTTTCAATCGACGTACCGGACATTTATTGACTGCAGCTTTAAAAAAAAATAGGATTGAAAATGCAAACGTCTTTTGGTGAAGCACGCTGATTACTTGCACAGAAAAATTTTGTTCACCGATGAAAAAAATTTTACCGTTCAGGAAAAATTTAACAAGCTAAATGAAAAAGAGTATGCGCGGTTATCTAAGGAAGCATCTGAACTGATCCCAAGGGTGTAAAAGGGTCATCACACAGCTTCAGTCATGGTTTGGTGGGGTGTCTCTTACGATGGGGTCACTGACCTGCATTTCTGCGAACAAGGAGTCAAAACATCGGCCAAAGTTTACCAAGAAACCGTTTTGGAAGCTCTTGTGAATCCTCTTAACAATTCCCTGTTCCAGACCATCCATGGACTTTCCAGCAGGCTTCTGCGCCGGCCCATAAGGCTAAAACGTTCCTGGCCTGGCTTCGAAAAAATTTGCCAGCGTTCATTTCCTCTGAAGAATGGTCCTCAGGCAGTCCAGATTTGAACCCATTGGATTACAAATTGTGGACGATTTTAGAGGACAAGGCTTGTCACAAAAGATACCCCAACATTGGATCTCTTAAGACTGCTTTGGTTCGAGCTGTGGTCAATTTTCCAGTGGACGAGGTTCGTGCAGCTATTGACGATTGGCCAGTGCGACTAAAGGCGTGTGTGAAGGCAAAAGGCGGACATTTCGAATAAGTAGATCGATACAACATACATCAATAAATATATTTAAAAATATTTGGTCCAAAAACATTCAGCACTATTTATTTTATAGCATAAAACGTGTGTAACAGCATTTATGCCCCTACCAAGTATGTAAGCAGTTAAGTTATGGCCGTTTAGCTTACACACATCCATTTAGAATCTCGCCCTTTATCGCTGGTAACGTGATCCCTATGCCATATGTTTTATTCTGGTCTTTTGGCAACAACATTCAATCTTTAATTGCTACAACACTTGCTTATCCAAACGACAGGTTTAGTAGAAGAACTATGCTGATATCTTCAAATATTTAACACAGCAGTAAAAATCTCATAACTACATGACTATACTTTTCACAGACGTTTCCCATGTCAACATTAACTGATATTTATAATATTTGGAACTAATAGCCTGCAATGGTCATAAGGTCGTATGGTCAATAATGATTTGAAAAGGCAACCTTAACCCCTTGAGTAAATTTATGTCATTCCCCATCCTACCTTGCCTACCTACCTCAACAATATGAGAATACATGGTGGCCAGCACCAAGGAGTATCCCAAACCAACCAACTAGATATGCATAACTCCCATTGACCACAAAACCGTTTAATGTGTGTGTCATTGTCTGTCTGACCAACCGTCCGGCTGGAGAAGTATTGTCAACTTGAGTGTTTTCCCATAACAATTTCAAAGAATAATAACAATCACATGGACCTCACAACACGTACTCGCGTATGGGACACTAAAGTATAAAATCGTGCCATTGAGCTAAAGAACAACACTTGGAATCGTTACAAGTACCCTAGCGTCATCATCATCACACGTTATATGGAGTATGGATATGACGCCGAAGACCAAGGGACGTTAAAATAACAACAAACATGATGTGACAAATTTGATTATAGCCGACTAAAATTGAAAAGACAATTACAACAAATGGAATATTTATTTTGCTATTAAAATAAAAAAAAATGTTACTCACCTCTGGAAACAGCCAACAGCTTATCACAATAATTATCGGTAAAGTGGATGCGGTGTGGCTATTGTGATATTCGAAATGGCGAAATATGACATGACACTGAAAATAAAGTGGAAAAGAGATAAATATATTAAAAACTTGTTATAGAAATTACAAAGAAGTTATTTCCCAGCACAACTTATATAGTACAAGTACTGACATACCGAAAAAGCGTCAAAAATGACTGCCCTTATCCAGAGACGGGTAATTTTCAATACTTATTTGACTGAAAGGGTTGCTGACAGATTTTAAATTATCAATAGTTAAGTTTTACCTAGAAGTTATATCCATAACCACTCATTTACACTATCATTTTCTGAAGCGTACTGATTTGAATGAAATCTCAAAATGAGTCATCATTTCTGTGGGAGGTACTATAAAAGGGCGTGGCAAACACGATTACCTCCTGCGTGAAAAATATAAACTTTTACATGAAATATTTATGGCTTAAATAATTTTTTCTTTTCAAAAATCCATGGATGGTTGCAAGACAGACTGTTTAGCCCCTGTTAAAACCAAAGTTTTTCTCAGCAGACGTCTGCAACAATTACTAACAGTAGTCTCATCCAATTAATGAGAATTACCATATTGACTATGATAAGGAGTTTTTTTAACCTGCTCTTGAGGCAATGCAATTGAAGGATACATGGTTGCAACAGGCGAGGGTTACCATGAATTGTTTGAGGCAAATGTTTCCTGGACGGCTTATCTCTTTGAGGGGTGATGTGAACTTGCCGGTACGCTCACTAGACTAAGCCCCATACGATTTTTTCCTTTGGGGTTACCTGAAGTCAATGGTTTATATGAACCGTTCCAACATCTTGAAAGACCTTTTTCACAATATTACGACTGAAATTGGCAGAATACCAGTCAACAAGCTTGTTAGAATCCATGAAAGCTTCAGAAAACGTATGCAGCAGTGTGTTTATTGCGAAGGTCGAAATTTGCCAGATACACTATTTAAAACCATGAAATTTAAAAAATCACTTACTGTTCAATATAATTAAAATATAAAATAAATTTTTCTAAGGTTCATAATTTTTTTTATCTCATTCGTAAATAAGCAAATTATCGCGCTCCACCCTGTATTTTAGCAAAACATACGAAGGCAAAACTATAAAAGTTCAATGAAAATTGTGAAATTAATACGAATTCAAATTTTACGATGACATTTATACAACATAAGTAACTTTTCGAACGGGGATTTACCGGCTTTTGAGCCCTTTTGGCTGTACACTGATTTTATCCCAGTTTAGGTCCTTGGTGACTTTTATCAAAAAGCTTCGCAGCAATTGTTGGAAAACTAAACTCTTCAAGGCAAGGTTCTCCTTACCAAACGTAGAAGAATTACTGTTGTAAACCTCAATTTTCAAATTTTCTATAAACAATTGCCTACAAAAATACAGTTCACCTTTATCACCTCGACAGAGACTCCACATTTAGAGCCATCTTTAGATTCTTATTTACAACCTGTGTTAGGCAGAGTTTAGTAGCGTTACCAGCACTTTGGCAGTGCAGCGCATCTGCATATTTTTAGCTCGTTTGACTATTTTGTTCTTTTGCTATAACGCACTGAACACGGATAAACCTTTCCTCTTGCATTTACATTTAACTTTTCGTTATACGTAAAAGCTTCTTGACATATATTAATAATTCTGTGACTTTTCCAACTTCCCTCGTAGTTATATAAAATGCAACACTGCTCCCATCAAGTATCATCTGCTAATAGACTACTGTCACATTTTGAGAGGGTTCCGTCATTTAATTTGTATTTAACAGCTGTTCACAAAATGCAACCTCGTGGATTTTGTTAAAAACAGAACAAGTGAATTTCGAGTGCTCATTAAACATTATTTTGGCGGAAAAAAACCGTCAATCAAAACAAGGAAAAGCTTGATAAATACCATGGGTTCTTGCACCATCGATTTTAATGGTAAAAAAGTGGTTTACTGACTTTCGTTGTGGTCGCACAATTACAAATGATAATAAAGGTTCTGGCAAATGAGGCCAATACACCCGAAAATGTCAAAAAAATATCATGGATTGTCGAAAAAATTTTGTTGTTGCCCGATCGAAGAGTAAAAGTGCGTGATATTTTTGAAGCCATACGCATTTCATATGGTAGTGTGGTTTCGATTTTACATGATCAGTTGGGATTAAGAAAAATGTCTGCCAGATGGGTGCCGCGATTACCATAAACAGACAACTCCAAAGAATTGTTCGAAGTTGTTTAACCGCAATTCGAATGAGTTTTTGTGGCGTTTTGTAACTGTGGATAAAACATGGATCCATTACAACGATCCGGAGACTTAGCAGCGGTCTAAATAGTGGGTCTTTTCGGGTGAACCCGCTCCGAAGGAGGCTTAGGTGACTGTGTCGCCCAATAAGGTGATGGCAACCTTTTTTTTGAGATGCACCCGGGATAATCCATATCGATTACCTTCAACAGCTTCAACTTATTGGACCAATTTAACGAGGGTTTAAAAAACACACGACCCCATAAGTCCAACAAAAAAGTTATTTTTCATCAAATTGCATGAATTTTGCCTTTTTCTAAACCTAAAGAAATGGCTCGATGGAAAGAGATTCAGCTTCAACGATTAAATTTTTGACCAAACAAATGTATATCTTAGAGACCTCGAAAAATTCATTTTTTTTGAAAGGATACAAAAATTGTAGAAACGTTGGACTAAGTGTTTTAAGCTAAAAGGAAATTATGTTGAAAAATATTTTTTTTTTGGAAAAAACTGGGTTTTATTCGAATATTGTCCTCGTACATTAAAATCTTCGTTAAACAGATAAAGGAAAAATTACGAAATTTTTGAGAAGCCGGTTCGTAATTCTGTACAAGCTTCTTGGCTTGGCGAAATGCACGAAGAACATAATAAGAAGATTGATTCGTAAATAATACGAACACAAATTTTGTCAGTGCAGATGGTTGCCACTACAGACGGTTCATATCACCAATAATTGAAAACGCATTCCATTAGTATAACCGAATAGTTAGTAATCTGTACCAAAATCATCTTGGGATGTATCGACCTACAATCGCTATCTTCTTGTGGTGTATCGAACCGAACGTCCGATACGATTATCAACATTTGAAGGTTGCAACCGAAGTCTTAACGCCCAACCAAATTTGAGTACTTCGGACCGATTACCAACCGACTTTTGCTCTGTCTGTACTAATCTTTTTTATATTGTCCGCAATTTTTCTAGAAACTGTGACCAGAGCACGATATATTTCTTACACATACTGACCGTTTAAATTCACGCCCTGACATTCGTTTTATCGCAAAATTTCACACAAAAAGGTTTAGTTTTACGATGTTTAAGAATTTTTTTTATTATTTGCAGTCTATCTTAAAGGACAATAAGCAAATCTAATAACTTAAGCGGTAATTATGAGAAGTGATGTAGTTTTTGGTAACTACATAATTATTACAGAACATTATACGGTTTTTAATATTGTTTGCATATTTTCTTTTTTAAAAATATATACAGTATTGACAGGATCATCAAATTAACATACTAGTCAAATTTATATGTTTGCTATTTTCAGTATATGTTTTCTCTTCAGTCTTCTAGTTTCGTTGGTCTTATCTAAATCTTAAATCAATCTATATCTTAAAGATTGACCAAAAATACTCCATGGTTCGTTAATAATTGCATTGTATTGTATATACAAATAAGTAGATTCTGCGAAAATTATCTTAGAAGACTATATCAGCACCCAAATCACTTAGACACCTCTCTGGATTTGGGTGGGTGAACATGCAGATATTTTCAGGTCTCTCGATATAATGCTGTTATTAAAGAACCATGGAGCATTTCTGGTCAATCTTTAGATTTAGATTGATATCTTTCCAATATACTTATATCTATATTTACTAAAAATTTGGTAATATTTTTTATATAGTAACCATGCAGGACAACAGACGAAACAAATCCAACAAATGACAAAATATGAAATTAAAATTCCTAACACCACACAGTTACCACCGAAAAAAAAAATAAGGCACAAGATTTCCTGGAGACATTATGAATAAAAGAAACAAAGCCAAATGCCAAATGGCCAGCTAACCAACCAACATACCAGCCAGACACTTAGGCCGGACAGATGCAAACAACTTGACTAGAAAGACTTAAAGCCACTTGACAGTATCCAGAGCATTCACTCGCAGACGATACACAGCCAACGCCACAAATACCCAATACCCGTACATGGGACAATGCAAACAACACTTGACAATATTGGACGAGTGGAAAAGGTTCGATGGTTAAATAAATCTTCTCCTGACAAAGAATAAACAAACACTTCGTTGTTGGATGGCGCACAATAAGTACTCATACGGGTATGGCCGAATGTGCGTACCGCTGCCGTCGTGTTGTCATAGACTCACATCAAGTAGCCCTTTATGGTTTTGGCCAGTGTCCCGTCCGTGTGTCGCTATGGCATGGTGGTGATGGTGCCAACATTTATGTTTACACGCTTCAA
The DNA here is from genome assembly GCA_963513945.1 of Hydrotaea diabolus. NCBI lineage: Eukaryota > Metazoa > Arthropoda > Insecta > Diptera > Muscidae > Hydrotaea > Hydrotaea diabolus. The sequence goes on along the minus strand of OY740718.1, from coordinate 77,954,104 downwards.
ATATTGCTGGCCAATGTCATGCCACATTATCGGCAACACACCGCACGCTAGCACCGACGACCGTGTGCACCGCAACCGCACCGCATCAATCCAGCCATGCTGCAGTGCACCGCAACTCAGCAGTCGCTACTCCGCTCCAAGCCAGGCCAAGCCAGTCCACTCTACAAAGTGCCACAATGTGTGTTGAGAAGCAGATCCCCAGTCGATTTGTATGAACAACAAACATGACCAACGACATCTTATGGTTGAGTAGATTTTTGAGATGAGACAATGGCACTAAAGTGTCACGTTATTTTGCTAAAGAACAAATAAAGTAATAAGGAAAGCAAGCAGGCGTGGAGTTCGAGAGATTGATATACATCGATTTAGGTATACCCTACAATTGTGACGTATGTACGAGAGTTGGCTTAGGTTGGTGATATACGAGTTCAAAATTAAACTGTAGGGGGACTACTAAAGCCGAGAACACGAGTTTGTAGTCATGGGCGGTTCTGAGTTTTCATTTTTTGTTAATCTCAGATCCCGAAAAAAGTAGCCAATTTTCCTACTTACGAGTAGTCTGGTTCCACAACCTCTTGGCAAAAAAAATGATTCATAAGAACTTCGATCTTGGGCGTGCTTCCCCCAGTTTCCAAGTCCAAGAATACTCCCTTTACCCTCCACTCGGTACCGGTACACCAGAATCTCAATCTTACCTGATTAAGCTTTCTGCGGTAGTTATCGTCTAACGCAATTCTGGCTTGAGCGTTGGTTTCCATTCCACCAACATGACCAAGCCAGCGTAACCTTTTTTTTAGATGTGATTTACAACATTTATATCGGGATTCAGCTTACGGTTCGTCCGACTCATTGGGAGTACATGCGCAGCTGGGGTCGTTCATTCCCGTTTCATATTGAAGGTCGATACGAACTTTTAAAGTTGAATTTGTTTGCTATCGAGAAAATTGGTCAAAATAGATTTCGATTTTATTTAAAAGTTGACTTCGATCTTTCAAAGTCAGACTCATGGGGTGTACATGAGCAGCAGGTATCGTAGATTTTGCAACGAATTTTTTTCTTGAAAATTCCCAATACAACTATTTCCGCATTTGATAGCACCCGGTAGAATCTGTGTGTGGCACATAGTCTATGTTTAATCGATTTTGATTTTAGTTGAAGGTCGAGTTCGAACATTTAAAGTAATTATTTGCTATCGAGAAAATTGGTCAAAATCGATTTAACTTCGATTTTCGATTATTTTTAAGTAAGAATTTGCTTGAATAATTCTAAGTTACTTTGAAAGTATGCATTCTAGAGTCATCAATATATCTTTACAATACTTTAGTGAAACGTCGGGGAGTGATGAGTAGACTGAAAAAATTATGTTCGCGAAAACCACGAAATAGTTCATATAAATTACGAAATTTGTCTTATTTTTTCTTCCAAAGAAACTTTTCATAAGAACTTTAAACACAAATCTTAATAATTACGAAATCTGAAATCAACTTAATGAAAGATTTTCCTTTTTTTTAGAAGAATGTGCGAAGAACATAATAAGAAGGATGTTTCGTAAATAGTACAAACATAATTCATTCAGTATAGCGGTTACGACTATTACCAATTCTGGGTAAAAACTTCTTAAAAAAATTTTGCGGCGGATTTTCCACCTCGTAAATGACGGACACTACGATTAAGATAATATTATGGGCTCTAAGCCGTGAGGAAACTTCTCTCTTAAATCATTAGACGTTCGGAACCAGCATTAAACAGTAGGGACAGGTCAGTGAACAAAATTATATCTTATACTGCAGATTTCGATAACAAATCACCGCTTTGAATGTTGAGGGAATTACGTACAAATTCAATGACTTGCAGAAAGGTCTAGTAATTTTTTTTTTGCAAATTTTTAGGTAATTTTAACAGGTTTTGTATGTTGGCATCGCACACGAATCTTCGCATTTTGAACAAAGACATCTTTAATGAAAAAAATGCTGTTTAGTGTTTATTGATTTTTCCGTGAAGGAATACTTCAAATATATACAATGAATTCAGATGACATAAATTACTGAAATAAATGTCTTTAGAATACATAATAGGCGTGTTATATTAGTAATCGTTTTTAAACGAGTAAGTGGTAGTGGTATAAAAGAACAGATTAGCTTTATGCATCATGCAGCGTCGGCGCAGTCTTGAATGGAGAGTTACAGTCTATATGGCCTTGAGTAGGGTTCTTCCTAAGCCAACAATATTTGTGTTGTATATTCCGTTCTGTACAAAAGAGTTATTCTTGGAAATGCAGTTATATTTTTATATGTAGGAAATATTGGTAGATTTTGTTTTTTTTTTAATATTTAAATTGTGATTTCGTTTTGTCGTTTGCTCCTGCTGTTGGATGTTTGTTCTAATGACGAGGGTATTTTTATTATTATAAAAATACAAGTAAAGGAAGATTTAATGCAGGTATGTACCACCTTCTGTTTACAAAAGGGCTTGAATGACAGAAAGATAGTTTTAAGGATTGTTGAGCATATTTGGTACTTAGAAAATAAAGTCGGATCAATTAAAAAATTTTAAAATTCATACAAAAAATTAATTAGGAATCCTGTGACAAATAATATCACATATTAACTAAAATATTCAAATGTTGTTCTTCGAAAATATTTCCGATTTCAGGTGATAAACAAATATATATATATTTACAAATAAAATTGTATACCGTTTATCGAAAATAGTTTTGCTATGATGTGATGAATAAGTTCACATATTCACAAAAAAATTGTTAGCCGTTTATCTAAAAAATGTTTTTATAGTGCGGTGTAAAACTTCACATATTTTCAACAAAATGTTGTATGTGTTAAGTTACACACAAGGTTGATGCAGTTTTGGTGAACGCTACTTCACCATCCCAAGACCCCAAGCAACGAATGTGCCGCAACTATTTTCAGCTGCTACACACTTAAGGACAGGAAGTTTTGCATGAATGAGAACAGCCGACAGTAAAGTGTTCCACGGAACACAATAAAAACCCCACGCACTACAGTATGAATTTTTTTGCTGTTCCCGTTCATTAAATATGAATGCAATATTTGACAAATAATTTAGCTTATTTAGAAACTTTGGCCACGATGCCTTTTGACTTGTGTTGCAAGATGGCCGGAAAATTACCAACTTTTTGTGAATTTTCATCATCTGGAGTGTTTATCTACTTTATGGAAATCTTGAATGTTAATGGATCGACTCAAAGTTTGTTTCTGGTACCTGAAGAGGAATATCTTTACCTTATAGAAAGTATTTTACGAAATAAAGTATTAGACGAAATAGACATATTCAATAGGTTGGGCCGATTTTTAAGGACACAAATTTGTCAATATTGTGCTATCGATTTTTGGATAACTTTTAGCATAAGGAAAAAAGCTCCACTACGACATTCAAAAAAATCATTTTCGATACTATCAAATTTCAATTATTGTACTTTTTTCATCTTAAATATTTAATATTTTTTTAGTAGGTAATAAAAAATAATATATTTTTAATATTCAAGTTTAAATACTATTTAAGCTAAAGAGTAGTTTAAACTAACCGTGATACATAAGGCAGAAAAATTTGTCGCTGAAAAATGTTAAATATTCTTAAATTTTAAATATTAAAAGAACTGATTTGACTTAAAAAGAGTATGTAACTGCGATTCCTCTATATTTTATTTTTTTCATGGTTAAAATGTCTATTGATCTGAGGAATTAAAAACAATGGATCACAATATTCACAATCATACAGATATCGTTTTTATAACCCCTGGCGACCCTAATATTTCCTATCTCCGACTGACGAGTACCTTTTAGAATGTCCTTTTATGCGAATGACACCATTCCAAGTGGTAAACAGTCATAGTATTTCTATAGAATTGAACAAAAATAACCTCTTTCAACTCAGTTTTACAAAAAAAAAACACAATCCCCTTGTAATCCGTGAAAGATGCCACAACGACAACCAACACAGACCAAAGTACTACGTACAGCGACAGCCCAATCAAATCGAATCAAACAAAACCGCCTCTCGACCTAAAAAACAACAAAAGTGTATTCACACCAAAAATGTTCAATTTTCTTTCTTCTAAAAAAAATATTCGCATCACCTGAAACCACTTTATGCGACGTAATAAAAAATGTCATTTTGACACTTTTGACATGCCATAAATAGTGACAGCAATTTAATTGTCAGTCAGTCACTCCAATAAACCATATGCTGTGCATGGGGCAGAGTATGATATGCATGAGTTTTGCCTGTGGAGAGAAAAGCACAAAAAATTGCCTTTTCGGTTTCCAAATGCATTTGCGTCATAGCAAAATCGGACAATGTCTATGTGTATAGGTGTATATATAGAAGATTTTAATGACAATACATACAAAGTCTGTCGTATATGTATGAGCTCACAGATACATTGTATTGTGTTCGTTTTGTTGTTGCTGTTCAGTCATTCGCATTGATTGTCATAAATATTGACAGAGTATCTCAGTCATCTCGTATCTCGACACTCATTTAAATCTCACTTGTACTTTAAAACGCTTTGAGTCAAGTTTATACAGTCAAACAAGCTTAATGCGATTAAAGAATTTTTTTTTTACTGTATACAAGTAAGCACGGACGCTTGTTCGAATGCCAATAAACGTGTAGAAATTTACAGTGGGTGCCAAAATACTGTAGTCAGTATTTTTTAAAAATATACAAAGTTTGGAATTTGATAATAATTATCACGGGATGTTTTCTCAGTAAGTCTTAAGTGTTTTCGTCGATAAACGACAAAACATAGAGGACAAAATATGAGCCCAACAAAATAGAATCAATGAAATCCAATAATATTCACAGTCTAAAAGAGAGAAATCATTCAAAAGCAATCGCTTTTTAGCTACACCTAAAAATCGAATTACAATTTAACAACATCCAAAAGTGGATTTATAAGGTATGATACAGAAGTTATTATTATCTATTTCGGAAGAAGCTCTTTTGTTGGCTTATGTTTGTTAAAAACGTTTAAGCAACGAATGTGATGAAACTGTGTTCAGGGGCTATACTTATATACTTCAGGACATGCAGTTTCATATTTAACGAAAACTGCCACCAGCAGAGAGAACAGAACACAGTTAAAATCCCTCGCACTGCACATACTAAAATACATACCCACGATACAGTGCATGCATTTTATAATTGTTTTCAGTGTTTCATTAATTAAATATTATTTCAATAGCACTACTCAACAAAATGAAAAAAATTTCATGTACTCCGGATGCGATAATTTTTTCTGTGTAGATAACCTTGACATGAGCTCGAAAAACGCAATAAAAATTTTTTTTTTCGTATGGTTTTTGTTTTATTTTTTTTTTTAAATTTTAAAAATTTTTTTTTGGTTAATTTGTTTCGTCCGTCATAACTCGGGAACCACTAGCCCGATTTAATTGAATAAAATTTTAAAAAATTTAAAATTACAATTCCCTTAATCTGTTCATATATTGTTTTCCTATACAAGCAACAGTTTCCAAGTTAAAAATGAATATATAAAGGAAAAAACTTATTTTTTGCCTAAAGATTTAAATTTTTTTTTTTAAAAATCCATAAAAAATCCAAAATGAAAAAAAAAATGTCAAATCTTATTACTTTTACGTAAAGTCACATGAGCAAAATGAGACAAAGATCATGAAAATCGATGCACGCGTTTCGCTTTTATTCGCAATTGAGTAAAGGTATGAATTTCAAATCATATATTTTTGTCACCCAACAAATTTTAATTTTTTTTGTAATAAAAAAGAAAAAACCTCACCATAGACAAAGTTGTGCATATGTCGAGCAAATTTTTGAAATTCATACCTTTACTCAATTGCGAATAAAAGCGAAACGCGTGCATCATAGGTTATGTGACTTTACGTAAAAGTAATAAGATTTGACATTTTTTTTCATTTTGGATTTTTTATGGATTTTTTAAAAAAAAAAATTTAAATCTTTAGGCAAAAAATAAGTTTTTTCCTTTATATATTCATTTTTAACTTGGAAACTGTTGCTTGTATAGGAAAACAATATATGAACAGATTAAGGGAATTGTAATTTTAAATTTTTTAAAATTTAATTCAATTAAATCGGGCTAGTGGTTCCCGAGTTATGCCGGACGAAACAAATTAACCAAAAAAAAATTTTTAAAATTTAAAAAAAAAAAAATAAAACAAAAACCAAACGAAAAAAAAATTTTTTATTGCGTTTTTCGAGCTCATGTCAAGGTTATCTACACAGAAAAAATTATCGCATCCGGAGTACATTTTGACTGTTGACTAGTGTAGTTGATAATAAGTTTAGATTATTTGCGAAATTGTTTGTTGAGTGATAATTAAATGAACTTACGATTTTTTTGAAATTTAAGGGTTGTCTTTTTATATGTGCACACCTAGAGACACGCAGTTTAATTTCAGATAAAGCTAATTTTTTCCTGTTTAGGAAGGCAATTATTTTCAAAAAATAAATGCCATAAAATGTCCTTTCAAATTACCAATAAAGATTCCACACTTGATTTGAATTTTTATATTTTTTTTGTTCTGAAAAAATAGCTCTAGCTGGATCACCCTATATTAAAATATTTTAGTTAGAAGACAATTCGTTCTATGGCCAGTCTGTGTAAAATTTATTGGACCCGATCCAATCAGTAATTGGGCATGTCATCTTGTGCTCATTTTTAATGAAAGCAAATGTAGAAGAGATAACAATATTGTAAGTCTGTCCTAAAACAAGCATGTACAAAAATCGTTGGATCTGATCGAAACCGAAAAAATTATGTTCGTGAAAATTACGAAATATTTCATTTAAATTACGAAATGTGTTTTATTTTTTCAGCCAAAAAAAAAGCTCATAAGAAATATGGAAAAAAAACAATTGCTTGACACGGACCTCAGACAAATCGAACAGAATTTGTAACGATTTCGGTAAGAATTCTCGATAGAGTTCAGATATTGTTCAAAATTGTCTGATATCAGACATTGTCGGCAATTTTGGTTTACTGGGTTCATTAAATATTTTTCTAATGTTTTCAATAGTAGTAGCAGTTTTCGGTCTTCCAGAGCGTTGTTCATCTTCCGTACTTGAACGACCCATTTTAAATTGTTAAACCCAGGATTTCACGGTAGAGTATGATGGTGCATTATCACCATTAACAGAATCCAATTCATCTTTTGATTAATTGTGGCGTATAACCTTTCATATAAAAGTATTTAATTACCGCACGAAACTCTTTATTTTCCATTTTTCAAAAATTATAAAACTTGTTTACTTCAATCAAAGAAAATAATCATTAAATATTTCATTAAATATTTCGGAAATTTTGACAGATGGCTTATAAAAGATTGCTCTTAAAAAACAAAAAAAAAAAATGCTAGTAAAACAAAAAATGTGCAAGGCCAGTTAGTTTTGCGGCCGCCCTCGTAGTTTAGTGCAGTTTTGCAGTTCACATGGATCGAAAATTGTGCTTTAAATTAAGTCAACTTTGAATAGGAGATGGCATTCCAAATAAATTCCAAATATACTTTACGACTGCTGATCTAATGAATAATTTAGTTATAACAACCTGTGCGAAGAACGTCTACCAGATTTTGATTTGAACGTGTAGAAAATAGACCAAGTTAAATGGCAAACAAGTTAAATAGGCATGATGGTCCGTCCGGTCCTGCTTTCGGTCTTGAGTGTGCTTCCTCCCCTTGTCAATACCACGAATTCTTGCATAATTCCGCTTATGGTCTGTCCCCCGGAGTCTGGATCTTCCCAACTTTTCGTTAAACACATTTTATACATTTACAATCTATTGAAAATCTGTTTTAAATTGATTACCCTTGAGGCTTAAGAGTAACTCACTGGTTGTTTAACAAATATTTCGTACTCAGTTTAAAGTAGAAGTCAAGGATATGCCCACATATAACGACCTAAAATGGCATGCAGGCATGCCATTCATTCTTGTGGCACAGACTGTACGTTTTATAAATATATTGTCGTATTGAGCAGTTGAACAATATGCCAAAAAAAAAAATTATGCAAATGGCAATATGAGCAACACAATGTGGTAAAACAGAAATGTCATGACTTTGTTGCATACTTACAGCGATTGATTCAAAACTCCCTCTTTTGTTATTTTGAAGAGGTGGAAAATGTGACACTTGGTCTCTTAAAGGCTTTACGTTATATGGACAGATTAAAATTATTGGCGTTGAACCTAACAAAAAGTTTTTATTTGTTGAAAGAATGGATTTTACAAGTAACAGATGTTCGAACTATCGTATTTCGCATATGGAAAGTAATCTCAGATACCTGAAGTTAATCGCTAAGAAAGGCTGAAATAGTTGGATTGGTCAGTATATAAAATATTCAATAAATTAATGACTATATGTATTTGTTAGTCATAGACGCAATTTCGGGTGACAACACTCAGATATGGTATACTTGTTGAATCTGTATTTGACCGACTTTATAAAACAAATTTGGCAAACGTTTTAGCTTGGGATCCTAACTAGAGATGTAGTAGTAGTTGTAGACACAGGTGTAAATGAAGGTGTAGATTTAGATGTTTATGCAGGTGCAGATGTAGCTGCAGCTGTAGACGAAGGCCCGCCAGAAAGGATTTTTCATTGGAATAAACATGTAGACCAATTGGGGGTCAATCACATATAACAATTTATAATTTTTTAGCAAATATGCCCTGAGCCCGAATTGATTGTACACTTGGCAACAACAATTTCACAGCGAAATTTAGCTAAAAGTTAGAGGGTTCATTTATTGACAACACTTCAATGGAGTCTTGCGCGACTAGGATGAAAGATTCATCTTTCATTTTGTTTAAAAACTGTCAAAAAATGATGTCTATTACATATTTTAAACAATTTATGGCTTAAATAACAAGTATTTCTAATGAAAACTTTTTTTTATTTTCCGACCAACATTTCCCTTTATTACCAACTAAACCCTCTGTTGCTTTCTTACTTTCGTTTCAGACTCAACAATAATCTAGTTCCACGAAAACGCGACACATTTCCCCATACCCACATACAACGAACAAAATGTTGATTGTAGTCTCAAAAAATAAAAAACAATTCATAGAATTTCAAATAAATGCTCAAAATCACAAGGATAAACAACAAACTTTTCTAGTCTCAAGGAGAATTGCTAACAGCGAACAGCGTTTTAATGAATATTAATCAAGAGAAGCAGCAGCAACATCATCAGCATCAACCACCCCACCAGCAGCACACCAACGGATTCCAGCAGCGACATTCGGCCACGGCACAACATCCATCATCACAAAACCCGACACAACCACCACCCCTGCCCGAATTCGAATTGGAATATCTGAAAAAGGCACACGCGCATGCACAAGCAACATTGGCCTACAGCTACGAACGTCAAATACAACAACACCAGCAACAGCAAGCCCAACAACAGCAACAGCAGCAATTAGCCCGACGCACGAACTTTGAACACGAATATATTGGCAAGTGCAGCAACGCCTACAACATTCACCATATTGCCGCCGCCACAAGTCCCCATTCCTCTGCCGCCACATCTATGGTTATGTCACCAAGTCGGCGACCATCGCCACCACGAGCTGCAGCACATCCCATGAATATGCATTTAAGCGCTATGGCTCATGCTCAAATGCAATTCCAGTTGCAACAAAAACTAACGGCGGCCGCAGCGGCAGCTGGCAATGGCGGCGGTCATTCCACGCACGGCGGACTGCCGCCACCACCGGGACATTTGGGGAATTACTTTCGCAATCCGCCATCGCCGGCTGGCGGAGGAGGCGGAAGTACGGCCGTCACAAACGCCACAGCGAATACAACTGCCGGTGGTTCCAGTGCTTCCAATAACACATCCTCGTCATCTTCCACGTCCACCACACAGACATCGCCGGCAGCGGCAGCTCACAATCCCTTGAATCATTTACAAAACATGCAACCTTTCGATTTTCGTAAGATAAATTCGGCAGCTTTAGGTGCATTTCCGGGTCTTCCACCGCCAGCTCGCTTGAGTCCCAACGAACTGGCGCACCATCAGCACTTGCAGCAACAAGCCGCTCAACAGGCCGCCATGTTGGCACAGGCGAGGCGTCGCATCAACGAAGCCACAACACCGTCGGAGAAAAATGCAGCGGTAGCGGCGGCGGCAGCAGCCGCGGCTCAAAGTAACCAGTTTTTCAATGCTATGGCTATGTCGGGACACCCTTTACCTTTTCACTTACCACCGCCACCACCTATGCCTCATATACACCCACCTTCGCCCGGTTCGTCGGCTAGTGCCGGAGCTAGTTCTGGCCTTCCGGCCGGTTTGACCAGCAACCAGGTCGCTGCAATAGCTGCCGCTGCGGCCGCTTCAGGCAATCCAATGCCTCATGGTTTTTTGTCCTCGCATTTTCCTGGTCTCAATCCTGCCTTAGCCATGGGAAAGCCACCGCATCGCTCTAAAACGCCGGAATTGGACAAACATAAAATTTCCGATATGAATCATTTGCGCGATTCTTCGTCATCAAGACGAACACCGCCGTCTCGCAGTGCTTCACAATCATCTTTGTCCGCTTCAGTCAGCCAATCGCCGTCGTCAACCTCGCTAAGCCAACAAACTTCAAGCAACTACCAAAGTCAACGGGATCCGAGAGAATCCTCCAATAGTCATCGCAATTCCCTGCATCATGATTCATCATCGAGCCAATCCCAAAGGCTTTCGAGGATATCCTCTTCGGCTGCCTTGAGGCCGGGGCGTAAGACCCACTCGCCCGGTAAGCGCCAGTGGGGTTCGCTGCCAGCAAATTTGGGTACGCAATTCATCAATCCGGTAACGGGCAAGAAACGGGTACAATGCAATGTATGCCTAAAGACATTTTGTGATAAGGGAGCTCTGAAGATCCATTTTTCGGCGGTACACCTGAGGGAAATGCACAAGTGCACAGTGGACGGCTGCAATATGATGTTTAGCTCGCGCAGATCACGAAATCGCCACAGTGCTAATCCAAATCCCAAACTCCATTCGCCCCACTTAAGGCGCAAGATATCACCACATGACGGACGTAGTGCTCAACCGCATCCTCTACTGCTGCAGCCGCCAAATGGCCTTATGGCGGGTCTAAATCCATTCGGTAGCTTCCCCATGCTGACACCACCTCCGGATATGCGCCACCATCCTATGGGTGGCCTGGGCGATCCCAAGTATGCAGAACATATGCAGAGATCGTACATGGACAATTCTCTGTTGGCCCGCTATGAGGGCCGACAGATGCCCATATCCGAGGTGATGGGCGACGATGATGACGACGACGATGGCATGGATGGCGGCATACATATCGGCGATATGGACGATGATGACGATGACGACGATGGCGAGGGCATTGTGGTGGTCGGCGACGAAGGTGACAGCATGTTGGACAAAACTAATTCAGAAGACTTTAGCATAGACGACAATGGGGCCGACGAGACTTCTTCGACTTTGGGCGACAATAGCCGAGATCATTTCGAACGTTCGGTCTATGCCAAAACACCCACTGAGTACTATAAAACCAAAGAAAAGCCCTTGCTAGAGTCATTGAAGAAGGATGATATGGACGAGGATGGTGGCCGTAGCACGGCCGAAAGGCATAGTACCGAGAGCAATGACGACACTCTAAGTGTGACCGACTCCTGCAGTGTGAGAGAGGATTATGAGGGCTCTTCGAATGCCCTCTCTTTGCAGAACTCTACGAACGGCATTGCGCATGCCATAAGTTCATCGAGCAAGCGCAAGCGCAAAAATCAAAATCCAGTGAGATGTGCTGTACAATCAAACGAAAATTCCTGTGATAATTCCAATGATTACAATATGGCTAATGATCTAACAATGAAAACAGACGCCAGAGAGGAGAGCTCCATCAAAGAGGAGCCGAGTGAGGATGCCATGTCCTTGGACCTCTCGAAGAGAACACGCAAAGCGGAGGAACACACAAATGAAGGAACTAAAGTATTACCTTCGCCGCCTTTGACACCCTCGACTTCCACGAGTGAAACGGCCAAGCACTCTACACTCCCCAATGTACCGGTAAAATTAGAGCCCAGAGAGGAAGAAGACGAAGAAGGTCTGTCCAAACAGAACAGTGGTGGATGTGGCTATGGTCTTGCAGAGCAATCATTGGATTTGTCGTCATCGCAAAGGCCTCGGCAGACGGCAGACCAAAACAATGCCAAAGAAAATGGTCGCTTGGAGGGCCTCTTGATGCCCGTTATCAAGGAAGAGCCCCGAGATGAGCCGGTCACCTCGACACCACCACCCACCTTAAATGCGGCGGCCGAAGAGCCTGAAGAGGAAAATCGTTATCTAAGAATCAAAAAAGAGCTAATGGAGGACAATTTTAAAATAAACATATCAACGGAAGACAACAATAACGTACCGGAAAATCTCACCACAAAATCGGCTCCACCAAGCGATCAAACCAAACAGTCAACGACAAACGAAGAACACAATGGCAACGAATTTCTTAGCGAGGAAGCCGAGGTGCCCATCGACAAGGACAACCCTCTAAAGTGCACGGCTTGCGGAGAAGTTTTCCAAAATCATTTTCACCTCAAGACGCACTATCAAAGCGAACATTTGAAATTGCATCACAAGTGTAACATCGATGGTTGTAATGCTGCCTTTCCCTCGAAGAGAAGTCGCGACCGACATAGTTCCAATTTAAATCTACACCGCAAACTGCTTTCCACCAGCGACAACCACAATCTGGATCCGCTGCCCGAACCGATGATGCTGAATAATAGCAAGAATTTTAATGCCACGCCTCCAAACAATATATCCACCTCACTGCAGGCCGAGTTTCTGGCCCGTCTCTATGCCGGTGCGCATGGATTGCCGCCCCTCAACTTTGAAGCTTTAAAACAACACTTCCCGGCCAACAATGCGTCAACGTTGCCGACATTTCCCGATGCCACTACGGCCTTTATGAGTGATCCTAGATTTCTAATGCAACACGGCGGAAATCCTTTGTTATTCTCGGGTCTACCGGGTATACCGGGATTTCCCCACCTTTCACCACATCTTTTGGCGGCCTCTTCATTTAATGGCCTAAATCCGTTTTGCCGACGGCCCTCATCAGAATCGCACTCGCCGCACTCGCTGACACCGCCTGTAGGACCTCCTACACGGTCTCCTCCATTGACAAATCAAAAAGCTTCCAATATGTTCGCGGGCAATGAACAGGATTTACGGCATAATACAGCGTCACCTGGGAATGAAACGTCTACGCACCATCAAGCCCTGTATGGAGCTGGCAATGGCGGCAGCAGTAGTAACCACCACCTGCATCAGCAACAATCTTCGCAGCAGCAACAGCATCATCACCAGACTCAGACATCCGATCGTGTGTCATGACCCTCTCCTCTGCAGCAGCAACAACAGCAACAGCACTATGCACCACATCAGATGCACTATTCCGAATTAATGGCCTACAGGCATTAGTTACGAGGCAAGGTTGTAAAAATATTGGAAAGATAATGGAAAAACGGAAAAGGTGCAATATTTAGAATATTGAAATGAAAGTGAAGGGGAGTGAAGTGAATAAAGGACACATTTATACAAGAACATATTCCAGGAACTAATTAAGTCGCAGCTAATCTTTAGAAGAAAGGGAAAGAGAATTAATTTCTATATCGATCATTGGTTAAAAATATTAGAATTTTACGATAAAATAAGCGACCAGGAAAATCTCTTATATTCCGATTGAAAAAACCCACTCTTTCATAAAGTTTGCCGTATCTCAAAACAAACACAATTGGTTCTTGGAATCTTCAAAAATCGACACAAATGAATCACAAATTATTTCTCATAAAATATTTAAAATTATTAAGGCAAATTAAAAAAGTATTGAAAACAAATTAAAAAGTAATTAATTTATGGATAAAATTCATAAGAAAAGCTTAGAGTAAACAAAGCGTAAATCATTTAAAACAAAACACAACAAATTGTTTGAAATAAACTAGAAAACTCAGAATAAAAATACTCATAACAAAAATACATGTTTTTAAAGAAATTTTACGAACTCGATGCGTACGCGGCGCTGTCGCCTCTTTCGATAATATTGGAATTTTAACCGATCCTCCTCCTAAATGCAAAACAAACAATTTATGTTCAACGTAGTAAATTAAGTGAAACAATCACATGTTCAATATTATTTGCAAATGACCTCATAATTTGTTAATATTGTTGTAGTTTCTATTATTAAGTTGCTTCAAAATAATTTATAATTATTTATTTTCTCTCATATGTGCAGTTCCACAAAAACAAAACAAAACAAAAATAGTGTTAAAAACAACCCCTATTTCTTGGTGTGTAATAAATTTTAAATTTTATTTCTTAATTATCTATTCGTGTTCTTTTTTCGCCCCTAAATTTAGTTCAATCGTAATTGTATCTATGAAATCTATTCTACATCTTCTGAAATAAAAAAAAAACACATACAAAACTCAAAAGAAATTGAAATTCGTATTTTAAGTCATTAAAAAAAAGGAAAAGCATTGCGAGGATTACTTAGTTAAAATATTGAATATACATTTTACTATAAATATAATTATTATGATGCTGATTATTATTATTATTAAAATTGATATTATGTATTGTAATAGCGTGTAGTAGTATTTTAAGTGTAATAAATTGAATAATTTAGTAAATATAATTAATTAAAGATAAAAAAAATAAAACAAAGGATACACGAATAGTCTTAAAATGTTTATCAAATAAATAAAAACAAATAAAATGAAATCGTAATCGAATATTTAAAATGAAAGTGCACTTCTTTTATGGCTAAACTGAAAATATATCACGAAACGTAAGTACCTAGCATAAGAAATTAAAAGTATTTCAAAGGAATTGCTTTTTATCTACTAACAAAAATCACATTTTATGTAAATAATTGGAACATTTTTGTATCCACTTCATAAAAAACTCTTTTGAGTGCAGAAGGTTCTTGGTTTTTCGTTAAGGACAAAACAATTTTATATATAAATAAAACTCACAATACTTAATATATAGAGTTCAAATGTATTCTAGGCGTAGTGCAAATGTTTCATTTTAAGAATGAAATTCGATTTTGGTCAATTGACCAGCACGAGCCCGAGTACAGCGATCTATTCTTTGGACCCAATTTTACACCACTCTTGCCCACATTTCGACCGGAACGTTGGCAATTTCGCGTTGGATGTTGTCTCTGAGCTCGCCTAAAGTTGTTGGCTTGTTGGCATAACCCAATGACTTGATGTGGCCATCCGACCGGGCCATTTCTCAAGATAACACGTGCACCGAACTATCGTTGTATGTGAAACATACTTGTTGTTGTAAGGATCATAATATGGCTGTGGAGATCATAGTATGGTTGAGTGTGAATCATCCTATGGTTTTGTGGAAATCATACTACTATTGTGAGGATCATAACATGGTTGTAAGGATCATAGTATGGTTATATGATGTTCTTCGAATATTGTTATCCCAACCATACTTTTTTTCTGCGTGCATTGCCTGTAAGATTATGGCCGGCTTCATTTTTAAAGAAATACGAACCAATGATTCCCTTTTTCCATAGAGCATACTAAACAGCGACTTTTTGAGGATGTAACGGCGTCTCAACAATGGCTTGTGCATTTTCATTACTCCAAATTGGACTATTTAACCAAAAGTAAGTTTTATCGCTGAACAAATTTTTTTTGTAAAAATCAGCATCGGTAGCCATCTCCTTTTGGGCCCATTCACCACGGGTTACAAACGTTGTTCCGGAGTAATACTGAGCATAAATCAAGTGACAGCCGTCAAAAACACCAACTTCGAAAAAAGTGTGGTTAGGTTGAAAACCACGTCTAAAAAAACACACTTTATAAATATAATTATAATTTTTTAACATTACCTCCCTTTAGCTCAGTACACTTAGTTCAACGTTTCTTAAATTTTTGTCTCCCTTCCAAAAAATTGGATTTTTCGAGGTCCTTCAAAAATGCATTTATTTAGTCAATAGTTTTATTGTTGGTGCCGAGCCATTTCTTTAGGTTTGGAAATAGGAAATAGTCACTGGGGACTAAGTCCGGAGAATATGCCGGATGAGGTACCAATTCGTAACCAATTTAATGCAATTTTACATTGGAGACTGCACATGTGTGCCCCGTACATTATCTTGGCCATATGGGGCGTTTTTTTTCTAATCCTCGATTAATTGGTCAAAGAAGTTGGCATAATATTTGTCGGTTTTTGTTTTCCTTTTTTGAATGTTATTATGTGGATTATCCCGCGTGCATCCCCAAAAACTCTTGCCATCACCTTATTTGCCGACATAGTCACCTTGGCCTTCTTCGGAGCCGGTTCACCCAAAAACCTCCACTGTTTAGACTGCTGCTTGCTCTCCGGAGTGTTGTAATGGATCAATGTTTCATCCACAGTTACAAAACGCCGCAAAAGCTCATTCGAATTGCGGTTAAACAACTCCCAACAATTCTTTGAAGTCATCACACGATTACGTTTATGGGCAATTGAGAGCAAACACGGCACCAGCTTTTTCTTGGTATGATTGACGGGTTTTTTCTGCAAAAATAATGTTTAATGAGCACTCGAAATTTACTTTTTTCCATAGCTTTTGAACTCTCTTATAATATGACATTAGTCAATTAACAGATGAACTTGATGGAGCAGTATTGCATTTCATATAACTACGAGGGAAGTTGGAAAAGTCATAAAGTGGTTTGAAAGTCCGAGGGTACTAGGGTAAAATTGCTATGCAATTTTTTTCAGTCAAATAGTCAAACGGTGGGTTTCGTTTAGGTAATATTATAAGGTAAGAGGTTTGGCTATCTTTGAAGAGAAAAAATCCGACTACAGGTTCAGAACTTAGGAGTTTTACCCTAGTACCCTCCGACCACCAATCCGAACATTTTCAAACCGCTGCCATTTCGCCCCTTGCATTTTCGGACATGGTCGTAGATGGACATATTTTTATGAAATGAGACCAGGATAACGCTGGTGAAATTTGTCCAGTCGTGAAGGTATCACCCTATATATTGTTTCACACATAATTTATTAATAAAATACATTAAGATTATCCTCTGAAAACTTTTTGTTCCATTTACAATAAACATCGTGTGTATTAGTTGGACCACTGAAGACATTGGACCATATCGGTCAATATTTTAATACCTAAAACATAATATTTGTGGTGTTTTCGGTTATGCCTCGAAAACAAAGACTGGGTAGCAAAACCCCAAGCCATTTGTTTGTAAAAAGTGCCAACACTTATCAAGTTTCTAATAAAAAGTGTAATTTTTTTTTTTAAATTTCTGAAACAAAATTGTTGTAGCTGTTTTAGTATTAAGCCTTGCTTTCGCTACTCTTAAACAAATCTTCTTTATTTAATTTTATTTTAGAGGAAGTTATTAAGACTAAGTTTTGAAAGTAACCCTACCCGCCCATTTTATAAAATAAATTAGGTCATTACGAAAATGGGCTTGGCATAAAAACATTTATCTTGACGCCGACTACCACACGCAGAGAAAAAACATGGTTACTATAATAAAATGTTCTTCGCAATAAAGGTATGTTCGTCGCAACCATAGTATTGTTTACTGAATTTAATTTGACAATAGTATGATTGCCGCAATATTAATTCGTTGAAATGCAAGAATAATATTATTGCCAAATACAAAAATGAAAATATGGTTGTAGCAAAAATATAAATATGGTTGGTGCGACAAAAATATTGTTTTTTGGGGTTTTATGTTAACAATAATATGATTAAGGTAATCATACTGTATGATTGTAATTTTTTCTCATTTAAAAATGCTTATGAGAACAATGTTATTGTTACGGATCTAATGCAATAATACTCGTAGTACTTTTTTTTATGGAAATTAAAATTTTTCAATCAAACTGCTTTGGATTTGTTTAACTGAAATATTTTTTTTATAACAACTCTCACGTTTTTCTAAAAATCATTTTTTCTACTATAAGAGAAATCACTTCTATTATTTTGAATTTAATGTATTTTTAAATACGAGTAGGTTTCTTAATTCAAATCTATTGTTGTCAACTTAACCCAATTCTAATAAATAATATTGGGGATCATAGTATATTCGTGTGTGATCATACTATGGTTGTAGGGATCATAACATGGTTATGTGTGAATCATACTATGGTTGTGGAGATCATAGTATGGTTGAATGTGAATAATACTATGGTTGTGGGGATCATAGTATGGTTATATACTATTGTGAGTATCAAAGTATGGTTGTGGGGATCATAGTATGTTTGTATATAAATCATACTATTATTGTGAGGATCATAATATTGTTGTACCACAACCATACACCCAACAATAGTATTATCCTCTTCGAATATTGTCTCCACAACCATACTTTTTTCTGCTATGACACTATGAACCGCTATCAACGATGGAGGGTATATGAAGGTAAAACTTGTATTATATTTCATAATGTCCACTTTTTGCACCCCACCGAGTGAGTATGCATAAAAGTGCATAAATATGAAATGCACGACAGCAGTCAAACGAAATGAGAATTGTAAATGGGAGAAATCGGATAGATAAAGATTTCATTAAGGGTCTAAAACTAACAAAAAAAAGTATTTTTTTTAAATATTTTGATACCCTACACTACACTTTTATACACTGTTGACTTAGAACTGATGTTTGCAACACATTAAATGAATGAAGATGGACCCTTTTTTAAGTTTACCGATTGATCAGAATCATCATCAACATCTGATTCAATTAAGCGATGTCTATCCATCCGTCCGTCCTTCAGTCCATCCATCGTTATAATCAAATTACAGACCGCAGGTCTGAACCGATTTCGACGAAACTTTGTTCCTTCTTTTGTTTTGATATTATAAATCGGGGTTTCCCAATTTCAGAACCTATTCGATTTCGTCTAAATTTCGCACAGAACATTACGAGCGACCAACACCCATCTGGTAGTTGGTAGTTGATCTATGACAGTGATTGATTGTCAGCTCGCTTCATAGGTCTCTAATACGATAACTTCACAGCATTGAAAAATGACTTTGTTTACAGAAAACTATTGATAATAAAATATAAAAAACATCAAATAATTATTTTTTTCGGGAAAAACTTTATACAAGAATAACCTTTGGCGAGTTTAAGCGAGCTAGTATTTCATTAATAACTTTTTTTTTAAAAAAAATCCAAAGTGTTAAATCAAACGGTTTGTTATACATAAACCCAATTAGTTCTAGTGCACAAAGAAAAGTTTCTTTAAAGTTTTGAAGTTTTCGCCTAAGCGACCACGTACTCGTTCAATAACCAAGTACTAATCGAAACCGCCTTGTGTTTTCGAATAGCTCCCACACAAAGGTTCCTCCCGATTTTAGGTCACGACTCTCTAGAACCCAATCATAAAACATTATTTGCGACAAATAACTAACTGTGGTGAAAAAGAACCACTGAGATTCATATTTTCATACATATTTATATTTTTTCTACAAAGAATCTGCAACTTAAGAAGTCACATAATACATCCTATATCTACCAATTATCACATGGAGCGTAACAAGAGGGTCATATTTTCTTATAGCCCCCATACTAAGCTCCTTCCTGATTTCAGAATCTGCAACTTTAGAAGCCACATATTACATCCTGTGTCTATCAAGCAAGCAACACCCATGTCATGTCGCAGTGGCCCATATCGGCCAATGATTTTGGCCCACGTCGGTCTCCTTATAAAGGTCCTGCAGCTCTATAAGAAACAGACTATGACCGATCACGCTCAAATATGAGCGATAAGTAATGAACTCAAACAAATTGAGTTCTACCTTCCTCGTGGTCCAGACAAGAGGCGCTTGTGGACGCTTAATGGGTCTGTTAAATTGTACATTTTTAATACCTTCAAAAAAGAGCACAGTTTCTGGTCGTATCGGCTCTTATGGCCCAAAGAAACGGACTGTTGATCGAGGGATCAATACTCGTAGGTTATGTGCAAATATGAAAATATGTGTTTATGTTGATTTCGACACTGATTCGACCATGGGTTATTTTAATTGTGAGTCCGCGTTGAAGTTTTAATTTTTATGGATATGTCGGTTCCAATATTCTCGACAAGTAACGGCAAATATTTGAAAACGACTATCCTTGCAGGTGTAACCTTTCGATACAAAGTGGATTGAGTGCGCTTATATCATCACAATCGAATGTGTCCGACCTACCAAAAAGAAACGAAGTTTATACACATTTTCGTACAAACAATCGTAGACTTTTAAATTATAATAATAAAAACATTAACGTCGAATTATTGATTATCTTGAACATTTGCGTTTTCGGTAGACCCTTTGACCCCTTTTGGGTTCTACATGAAGGTGCGCAATCAAAAGTGCCGCTCACCAAACAATCAAATCCCGAAACTTTCAACACATTTGTCAAAAAAAAAACTCAAATCAAAAAACCAACAACTGTGAAGTAAGTAAAAAAACTGAGATTTTGTTGTTGTTGCTGTGGTTTCTATCGATTTCAAGTTACAGTTTATGGTAAATTTCAGCAGATCAAAGGCTAAATTGGAGTGTTTTTATTTCATTCGCTTGTTGTTGTTATTTTATTCGGAGTTTTTGTTGTCTCTGCTATGATTGCTATTAATTGTACGTTTTGTGTCTGTGTGCAAGTGCCGTGTCGGTTTGTGTGTGTGCGTGTATATATATATTTTTCGTTAAGTGTATCTATATTTCATTTGAAATGACCTTTGTAGTTCTCGATTTATCTGTGTGTGGGTGTGTAAATGTGTATATCCCTGTTATAGTGGATTCGTATATTTTGCTAATCAATCGTACATCAATACAATGAAATCAACAGTATATGCTAGAAAAGAGGGACCAGGTTTCAATGTTGGGACTGCGATTTAAGTCAATACACTGAAATAATTTTGTTAGTAAAATTTGTGAAACGTTAATCGATTTTTCCCACAGAAATAATTTAATTTAATCTATGCAACAATCGGGAACTCTATTCAAGCAAGGCTTTGGGACTTGACGGTATAAGGAACAGCATTCTAAAACAGTTACGGGAATCCGCACTGACATAATTTAGTTTTATAATTAATAGTTGCTTAAAGTTGCAATATGTCTCGTAAATTGGAAAACCACAAAATTCATACGAATAGCTAAGCCCAATAAAACTCCAAACTCTGTGAGAAGCTATCACCTTATTAGCCCCCTCAGTAAATGTATGAAAAAGTTTTGAAAACGCAAATTGCGAAAAAATGTATTCCACTGACCCAGTTTGGATTTGAAGCTATCCATAGCACAGTACACCAGATAAAGCGGATATATAATTACATACATACATAACGTTGTATGGAATTTGGGTCATCATTAATAGAACACTAGTAAAATTTGTGAAACGGTAATCGATTTTTCCCACAGAAATAATTAATTTTAATCTATGCAACAATCGGGAACTCTATCCAAGAAAGGCTTTGTGACTTGACGGTATAAGGAACAGCATTCTAAAACAGTTACGGGAATCCGTACTGACTTATTTTTGTTTTATAATTAATAGTTGCTTAAAGTTGCAATATGTCTCGTAAATTGGAAAACCACAAAATTCATACGAATAGCTAAGTCCAATAAAACTCCAAACTCTGTGAGAAGCTATCACCTTATTAGCCCCCTCAGTAAAATGTATGAAAAAGTTTTGAAAAAGCAAATTGCGAAAAAATGTATTCCACTGACCCAGTTTTTAAAAGTTTACAGTTCTCGTTTTTTTTTTTAAATTTCTACCGAATTTGCGCATAAGCCTTACGAATCCAAAACACTTATCAGATTTTTGGGACCGCCATATTTTCAGAAGTTATGGGCAAAACACTTGTGTTGATCGGTAACAACACAATCATTTTTCAATGCCCGTAGCTTCTCACAGAGTAATCAAAGTACAAGTCGCAAATAATAGGGTTGCTATATATGTTTCTGGCCTAGGCAACATTAAGTGTTGCCTGGCTCCATCTGACATTTCCATCGGAAAGTTTGACATTTTTTAGCATAAACGTACCCAGAACGTTTTGACGTACGACCATCATTTGTGTTGTTTACAGTGACTTAAGAAAATCAATTTGGCAAAAAAATGGAATTAACTCGTGAACATTTTCGTACGATCATTTTTCACAATTTTCGACGTGGATTATGACGACAAGAGTGCATCGATGAACTTAAATCTTTGTATGACGATAAAGCACCATCCTATAGCACGTGAAAAACTGGTTCAATGAATTTAACCGTGGCCGACGCTCGCTCAAAGACTAAGGTCGTGAAGGTCGTCCAAAAACGGCCGTTGTGCCAGAGAACATTGGTGTCGTGACTGAACTGATAATGCAAGATCGTTATGTGACATAACGTGAGACAGAGGCATCCTTGGTCATTTCTTCCACCAGCATACATTCGATATTGCATGAACACCTGGCCGTAAAAAAGGTTTGTTCTCGTTGGATCCCGCACAATTTGACAATCGCTCAAAAAAAGGATCGTGTCGATTGGTGCAATGAAATTTTAAAAAAAATACGATCTCGGTGCTTCAAAAGACGTTCATAAGATCATCACAGATGATAAATCATGGATCTATGCGTATGAGCCCGAAAGAAAACAGCAATCGACCGTGTGGGTCTTCGAAGACGAGCCAAATCCAACGAAAGTTGTTCGTGGGAGAGGCACTTCAAGGCATGTGGTAGCCTGTTTCTACGGCAACACTGGTCATATGGCGACTGTTCCGCTTGAGCAACGTAGGACGGTTAATTCTGAGTGGTACACCACAATTTGTTTGCCTGAAGTCTTCGGAGGAATTCGAAAAACGAACAAGAGAAGTCGAATCATTGTGCACCATGACAATGCGAGCTCTCACACATCGGCTCAAACCAGCGCCTTTTTAACCTTCCAAAACGTCGCCATACAGCCCTGACTTGGAACCCAATGACTCCTTTCTATTCCTGCACATTAAGAAAAAATTGCGTGGTCAACGATTTTCGACGCCAGAAGATGATGTTGACGCGTTCAAAAACCATGTTTTGCAGGTGTCTCAATCGGAGTGGAAAAAGTGCTTCGACAATTGGTTTGAGCTTATGTATTTTGGATGACAAATATTCGCATTTTCTTTATAGGGCCAGAATTATATAAGAGCCCGTATAACTTTATCTCAACCAAACTTTGCACATTAACAATGTTCAGACTAAGGACCAACTCTCTTGAATTTGGAACATATCTGTCCACTTTTTGGTATACCTATCATACAATGCGCTCACCAAAAGTTTCGTTCAATAAATTCATTGTGTCTTTGGCTGTGTGGCAAGTAGCGCCATCTTGTTGCAACCACCGGTCGTTCACATCAACATCCTCCAATTCAGGCAAAAAAAAGTCATTAATCACAGCTCTATAGCGTTCCCCATTAACTGTAACATTATGACCGGCTTCATTTTTGAAGAAATATGGACCAATTATTCCCAATCAGTGACTTTTTGAGGATGTAACGGCTTCTCAACAATAACTTATGGATTTTTATTACTCTAAATGTGGCAACTTGGGTTATTAACGTACCCTTTCAACCAAAAGTGAGCTTCCTCGCTGAACAAAATTTTCTTGTAAAAATCAGGATCGGTGGCCAGCTCATTTTGGGCCCTTTTACTGAACGTGCCACACGCTTGATGGTCGTTCGGCTTCAATTCTTGCACCAGTTGGATTTTGTAGGCCCGCAAACCAAGATCCTTCCGCAAAATCTTCCATAAAGTGGATGACACAGCTCTTATTGTTGCGAGCGATAGCGGATGGACTCATTCGGCTCTTCTTCGATACTCTGCTCCACAGCAGCGCCTTGGTGCGGACTGTACGACGCCTCTGAGGATGCGCATTATCCACTAGAGTAATCGTGGTGCGAAACCGATCCATGGTTGCTTGAATTACCGACTCTGCTGGGCGATTATGACGACCGAATATTGGACGCAGAGCGCGATGCGTTGCTTGAACCGAACCGAATCTATTTATCTGAAATGTTTATTTATTATGAAATAGCAAACCAAACTGTGCACAAATCAAGTGACAGCTGCAAAAAGACAAACTCAGAAAACAGTATGGCGAGATTTAAAACCACACGTCTAAAAAAACACCCTTTATAAGGTAAATCAGAGTTTAAAAAAACCTACTTTTGCCGAATAATTAATTTGATCGAATAAAGAATTAAATCAAACTCTAAAAAAAAAAACAATGTTCTTGGTGAAAAGTTGTAATAAAAAATATATGTAATATTTCATACAATAATCTTAATCTCTCTTGGTGTCTTTTTCATTTGTTTTTCTTTACTGTCCTATATTTGCTTCAACAAAGTTGATCAGGTCCTGGGTATTTTAAAATTTAGCTTATAATTATCAAATAACCGTTTTCAATAACAAGCTTCTTTCAAAAAAATTGATAAATTCTAACCCACACTAAAGAACTCTGCTTTTACGTTACTTGTATGCATAGAGCTGGTCACTCATTTTGTGCAACACACACAGACTCGTTATACTCCTATATTCCAATCAAAACAAATCACTAGTTTGGTTCATATATGCACCCTACATTCAAGGAGGACTATTATTGCATCAAAATTGTGACAGCTTTCAAATAATGGACATTAGAGTCTAAGGACAAAAAGTTGTCGATATTGTGCCATCGCTTAAGTATAGAAATACGACTGATCCGATTCTCTAAGTCGTATTTATATTCTCACGCGCTCTTTTGTAACAATGTATATTATGTGGCAATGTATATTTGTAATTATTGTATGTCGCCGTGGAATGGTAATATTTCAAAACAAAATTATTTTTTTAATTACCAACTAAAAAAAACATGAAAAATAAAACTTGGGAAAAAGACAAAAATTAAATTTTGCGCGCCTCGAATATGCTTTTTTGATATGTCGTAGTGGAATTTTTTTTCATCATGCCAAAAGCTGGCACATTCTCGATTGCTAAATAGACCCCAAAGGGCATAGTTTAAAACCAAGGATTTTACGATAGTTAATGTACTGGGTGGCTGATGAAAACCGCTACTAAAAAAACGTAATAACATTTTTTCTACTTAATGAATCTGGTTATTTTTTTATTTTGCAGATTAATTTTCAGATTTAACAAAAATGGATGACTGGGACTCTGAAACAAGAATTTGGATTGTGCTTCTCTATCACGCACTCAAACCCTAGTTTCGGTTCAAAGAGAGTATAGGCGCCTGTTTGGCGGCAATCCTCCAAGCAGAAGGACTATAATAAGACTTGTTAACAATTTTGCCTAACATGGGCCAGTCAACAGAAGACCTTACCATCAAAACCCTGCAGTTCGGACGGAGGAAACAAACGCCAAGAGTTCCGACAAGAAGCTTATCTGCACAAATGGGTATAAGCGAACAGCCATTGCGATCAATTAAGCACAAATATTGGGACTTGTTTCCATATAAAACTCAAATGGCCAACAAACTGAACGCAGCAGGCTTCCCGATTCGATTGGAATTTTGCCAGATGAATCTTCAAATTGTGGAAGAGGACGGACACATGATGAACTGTCTTTTCATGTCTGACGAGGGCCATTTCGATTTAAACGGCAACATAAACAAACAAAATTGTCGTATATGGAGTGCTTCCAACCTTCAGATACTCCATGGGACGGAATTTAAACCAGTACGTGCCACAGTGTTGTGTGTAGTTTCAACACGCTGTATTGCAGGGCCCCACTTCTTCGAAGAAAACGGTCACACCGTTACGGTTACTGGAGACCGTTACTTGAGCATGTTGAGAGAGTTTTTCTATCCAGAATTACGCCGAATTAGAATTTCTTTCAACTCTGTGTGGTTTCAGCAAGATGGTGCAACTTCTCACATAGCACGGCCTGTTATGACCGAATTGCAATGCAAATTTCTCAATAAGCTGATATTCAGAAACTCAACATTCCGTTGGCCCCCAGGTCGCCTGACCTTACTGCACCTGACTTCTTCTTGTGGGGTACTTGCAAACAGGAAGTCTGCAAAGCAAAACTAACAAATTTGAGTCCATTAGAGAAACAATTGCCGCTATTCCTGCCTCAACTCTCCAAGCTGTAATGAACAAGTTTTTGGTGATGCCATGCCACATGCATCAACGAGCATGGGGGGAATTTGAATTCCATTATTTTTAAAACTAATCAAGCTATATTTAATAAAATTTAATGAGCTTTAACTTAAATAAAAGACAAATAATTTCTATACACTGAAAAAAGCCACCCTGTACATACACTTTATCTTGCAACAAATCAATATTTTAAGGATAAATCAGAATAACAAATTTAGTCCACTGTAATTCTTAATTGTTTTTGTACCACATAGTTTGTATACCAATGAATGTTACAAAGAAGGGTGTTACGACTTCGGTCTAAATTAACTCAACAGTAACAAATGTTCCTTCTTTTTTTGTTTGAGTGATTTTGCGATTGTTGTTAAAAGCGATGTGTGTATGTACTTGTGAATATTTGTTTCTTCCTATAAAGTCATAAAATAGTATCTGCCCAAAACCCAATTGGCGAGCCATCGAATAGAGTATAATAAAAAATTGAAAAAAATTGAAACTTACTACACCATTTCCAATTGAAATTGAGAAAATACAAATTGAAATTGGTAGAGGCAACTTTAATTTATATTTGCTCAATCTCAATTTATAATTTCTCAATTTCAATGTGTATTTTCTCAATTTCAATTAACGTCCCTAAAATTTAACTTGTATTTTCCTAATTTCAAATTCCGTTTCCTCATTTCAATTTGCGTTTCTCAATTACTATTTTACAATTTTAATTTGTCTTTTCTCAATTTCAATTTGTAATTTCTCAACTTATTTAAACTCAACTTCAATTTATATTTGCTCAATTTCAGTTTGTATTTTCTTAATTTTAATTTACTTCTCTCAATTTTAATTTGTTTTTTCTCAATTTTTAATTGCGTTATCTTTTTTCACTTTGCGTTTCTCATTTCTTTTAGTATTTTCTCAATTTCAATTTGTCTTTCCTGAATTTAAATTTTCTTACATTTTATTATCTCAATTTCACTTTGCTTTTCTTAATTTTAGTTTTCGGTTCTCAATTTCAATTTACGTCTTTTCTCAATTTCAATTGGAAATGGTGTAGTAATCAAATATTGCATAATAATGGTAACATCACATTGTTGTATTCGCATTAACAGCTAAAACAATATTTTTCGGGCATTATAGCCAAGACCACAGATGCGGTCGATGGCGCGCTGGCGTTCAGGTGTGGCCTCTGTTGTACAAAAGCAAAACTAATAAGAAAACATAAACAAAGCTACAGCTGAGGGGTGAGGAGAAAAAGAAAAAAATAGTATCACTTCATTGATACATCGGTAGATTTTTTTTTAGTGATTTTTGCTCTCTAATAATGATATTGGTTACAAATTGTTAGCAGACCAAACAGACAAAAAAACAAGAAATGAAACAGTCGTAGAGTACTTGCACATAAGTAATGGGTGCTTCATTAAGAGGTATTTTTTTTTAAAAATAATTTTTGTTTTCATTCTTTATGAAACATAATTTCATTTATAATTCCATGGCTGGCTTTGCCGTATCCTGCCAACCCAATTTTCCAAGACCTTGGTGATGGTTTCTGGTTGTATCTTACGAACGAACGGCTTGCCCGATATTCGCCTTAATGGCACGAATCGTTAATGGATAGTTAGCAAAACAATGTCCCAACAAACTGTTTGACAGCAGCAATCGCAGCTCCAACTAAGCTTGGATTATTATAAGTCACGCTGATTTTTTCCTAAGAATGCGATTTGATAATATTCCTGTCGGAACTGTGGAGCCGCTCGCTACCACGGTTCGGCGAGAGCAAGAATGTGGCTTTAGATATTTTCTGGTCGTTCGACGCAGTCGTATCAAAGCTTCTTGCCTTTGTCAGAAGCGACCATTCTCAATTAACAACGAGCTTCCTAAAATACTCTACTAATATAGGGTGGACTATTTAAAATTTTAAATTTTAATCAGCTGTAAATCAATACGTTTTGATAATTTTTAAAAAGTTCTGGTTTTATTGAAAAGGTTGAACTTTGTGATTTAATAATGGAACACTATCCGGTGCATTTTTGCTTCGCCCAATAGGCTAAAGATTGTTTGGCAGGAGATGAAGAATTTTAGCGAAAAATCGTGTTTTCCGATGCTAATATTTATCTCGGTGGCTATGCCAATAAGCAAAATTGTAGCATATGGGGTTTGGAGAATCCACAAGTGACTATTGACAAGCCAATGCATCTTTTTTGGTGTGTATTTTGGGCAGGCGGCATCATTTGGACATATTTCTTCATAAATAAGCAAGGAGGAGCTGCGTCATGCTCAACCAATTTTTGTTTCCGAAAATTCGAGGAAATGAGATGGTGGACTTTTGGTTTCAATAAGGCGAGGCTAAATGTCACACAGCCAACGCAACCATCGATATATTACGCACTGGTTTTGAAAATCTAATAATCAACCGAAATTGTGATGTCAATTGGCTGCCTCGGAGTTGTGATTTGAGCCCTTAGGATTATTTTCTGTAGAGGACCATTAAGGCAAAAAATTCAGAGACAATTGAAGCGTTAGAAAATTAAATCGAAGTTGCCATTGAAGAGAATTGATTACCCAAGTGGGAACATCACGGCTATCGAACAGTTCAGCTTTAATCGTTTATTTTCGCTTCAGCGAGATGGAAGTGGTCTATTGGGTCCCAAGTATATGTGACGCGCAAAATAGAAAGGAACCTAAGGTTAAAAACCAGTTTTGTTCAGGAGAGCCAGTTTAAAGATAAGGTCCCTTTATATTTACGCTTAGAATCGTCGACTTCACATTCATAAAACGCGCATATCTCTGTGAGGGAACATTTTGGGGCATGGGATCGGTCTCATTCGATGCTCAGATGTTGTCCACATCAAAAAATGAAAATTAATTTTTTTACCCTTAGGTCCCTTACTCTATGCGCTGTCACATATAGTAAAAAAAATGGGTTTCAAATGCCATTGAATATTGTATTGTGTGCTCAAAAGTCTGATCGACTATAAGTTGCTCTAAGAGCTCGAAACACATTGATCGTAGAAAACGGATTCTCAAAATGCTGCAGTAGGCGCGTGACGAGCTATTATATTCAATTATAATTGAATAAAATAGCCATGCTAATGTGATTTGTGAAAAAAAAATCCTAGGCCAAAAAATTACCTCGTTTTGAATTACCCTTTACACAAGTATGTATATTCAGCCAAATGGAAATATGAAAAGTTAAAACTCACCGCAAGGCATAGTCGTAACGAGGCGTTACCACCACAAAATTTAATTTAGTTTAGATTCTATTTTTTATGTGTGTTTGCAGTGTTTCACACAAATGAAATCCATTTGAATTGAATTTCATTTATTGGCTGATGTTATTTTTGTGTGTGTTTAGCACTAATGACATTTAATCGAATCAGAAGGAGGTGGATAAAATATGGGAGTTCTATTTGGTTAGTTACAAATATGGGAGTGCTAGCTTTAGAAGGTTTGTAAGGAATCCAAATTATGAGTAATATGTTGACAACAGTCAACTAGTTTCGTTCAAATAGAGATAAGTCTTATTTGCGATAACAGTTAAGATACAGTTTTGGAATGCAGATGTTTCCCAACTTCCCAGATCATATTACTATATAAATTTCCTGTACCGGACAATAATTGTGTTTGGATTAAGTTTTCTGTTGAGTTTAGATTAGGTTTTGAATGTAGTTGAGATTCAGATAAACAAATATTTTGTTTTAAGGTGTTTGAACCGCGATCTATCAGAGATGCCTGGTTGTGTATATAAAAAGGGAAAAAGAGGCTTACGACTATATACAAAAATGTCATATAGGCCCATTTAGTATTACTTTTACTGTATTAATATAAAAAAATAATAATTTCCCACATATGCCTTTTTATATCCTCCACCACAGGATGGGGAGCATTTACCTCAAAATATTGTTCGGATATCCTATAGAGTTTATATGTTTTTGATCAACGTACAATTCTAAGACGCTTAAGCGATGGCCGGCCGTACGTCAGTGTGTCTGTTGAAAGCACAATACACCTAGCAAGTCCTAACTTTGCAACAAAAATATTTTGTTGTGGCAAGTTGTTTGGGATTTATTTTGGACTAAATCCATTCAGACAAATAAAGGTTCTCTATACATCGACTCAAACAACACCTGTAAAAATTATACATTTTGGGAATATTTTGTATAAAAGTCGGTACTATGGGATTGACCTAGGCTGCTGAAACTAGGTATGAAGCTGTCATTTGGACAAGGCCTACTTAGGATTGAATATGGGTCAAAAAAATGTTTTGATATAGCCCCCATACATAGTACCTTGTCGAGTTTAGATACCGGAGCTATAGAAACTATATTTATGGTCTTATCTTGACGGAATTTGACATGAAGTAGTTTCATGGATGGCATGGAAATCAACTTTTTATAATAAATACCATATCGGTCCATAATTTTATACAGCCTTCATACAAAGGTCCCTCCCGAGTTTAGGTCCTGACGCTCTGGTCGCCACATTTATTCTCTGATCTAGTACAAAGTAGTTCTATGGAATGGTAATTAACTGTTAAGGAACTGACCATATTGACCGATGACTTAATTCACATACAAAGACGCCTCATTTTTATAATATCTTGCTTTGAACATAATCCATGGAAGAGAATATATAAGATTCGGTTCAACCGAACTTAGCTCCATTTTGACTTGTCACTCATTAATACTTACAAGAATTATTGATTTGGAATTTGAAAATTCCTATGTGAAGAAAAACACATAGGCCTTTTACAATAATTTTATGATCTTTTCTATAATGAAATGCACATAGACCTTGTTCTAAATCCTGAACCAATAAAGATATCGTAAAACGATTTGATGGGTACATGTATGATCAATAGGACTACTAAAAGCGACACTAAAAAAATCAAAAATTTACACATAGGACTTCTGCAGGGAACTACGACGATATATACTTTATACGGTCTTTCGAGGTTTTCCTTAGACAACGACAAATACTCTACGTCCTATGATGGAAGATATACTGAGTGGCCCAAATAAGACTGAGGGGTTCACCATAAAGGTTGCGAAGAAGTTCTTTTGTGGTTCTTGCTGTTTGCGCAGTGGCTCCACCTTGCTGGAACCATATGAAGGGATTTTTCGGAATGTAGGAATGTTCAATCGTAGTCCTATACAGAGCCCCTGTCATGGTTTCTGGTGGAAACTCTTGATTTACCAAAAATTTTGATAGATAACACTATCAACCAAAACACCGCACCAACCAGTACATCTGGAGGGGTGTAATTGGGAATCTAACACAGAATCATTTGGTTGCTGGGTGCTATTCAGACATTAAAATGACGACTATAATTTTTTTTAGTTGTGATATAAGACTTGCATGTAGAATAAAATGTAGAAAATAATTTAACAATTTCTCGTACGTCATATGTCTCAATATAACCTGCAAAATACTTATATAACCTGAAAAAAAAGTTATAAACAGAAGAGTTATGAATATTTTGAACCCTTCAGTCTAATTTGAGCCACCCTGTACTAATTAAGTCTTAGTTATCTAGGCTTAATCAAAAACACAACTATTGTGAACATATTTTTTTTCTACAGACAGACGGACATGGCTAGCTTGTTTCAAAACGTTCCACAGTATATAATCGACGATTAATTTTCAAGGTGATGCAATTCAAAAGCGGAGATTATAGTCTCCAACACATAAGTATTTATTCAGTCGCAAAATCGATGAATCCTTATTTGAAATAATTTCATTAGAATTTAGTATTTTAAGATACGTCTTCTACTGTCCTAGACAATAAATTAAACGAATAAAATTTTATTTTAAAACATAATTTTTTTTTTGCATAAATTCTCTCTAACCTTTGGCTAGAATTTTGTGTTTAAAGTTTTCGGAAAAGGCAAATCGCACCACAACATATTCGTACACCAACGATACAAATTGCAATATATTTTACACAAACAACATACCACTTTAGTGTTTCCTTCCGGTGGTTTCTTTTCGAATGTCCTTCCTGTGCCAAGGAAGGACCTGCAAATTCGACGTATAAAACAACGAACGAATAAAATAATGCTCAAGAAAATTACTTTTATGTGGCAAATGCCGGCAAAAAGGGGTAAAGGGGCACAACACATAGAAACGGATGCGCACCAACAACAACACAATATTGGCACAACAAAAAGAATACCACAAATTATGTACGATGCATACACAGTGGGGGCATGTGGAGGAGGCAAAGCCAACTCCATGCTGCATGTTATTGGTAAGAGGGATGATACATTCAAAGCCCACACATTCATATACGAATGTGTACACACACATTTGCGTAGCAATATTGCTGCTGGCGTGTTTTTTTTGTTGTTATTGTTGCTGTGGCTAATGCAGAATCAATAGACACCTCTGGTGCTGTGACTAGTGCTAGTCACAATCTACACAACAACAGCAAAGACAACGACGTCAACTACATGCAACACCAGTAACGGCAACAACAACAATTACAGCTGGTAGTTGTTGCCAGCCACAAATAGAAGCAGAAGCAATTCCTCTTCGGTAAAGATAACAATAGCAACACAACGTAACACCAACACAATAGCGAACATGAGCCATCTCATGTCCGTGTGGGGGATGTGTCTGCCTGCATGCATGCCTGCATGTGTGTGTTTGTACTTTTTGACTAGAAAACATAGAGGAAAAACGGATGTGGCCCCCGAGGGTTACAAATGTTTGTTGCATACAACGAGGCGCATAGATGCAGCCATGCTCGAAATAATCTTGCCGTAGAGTCCAATGTATGGCACACGTAAAAAAGTTATTAGAATTAAAGGCAAACTTTTCGTTATATCAATGAAACATTCGCCATCCTAGAAAAGTTTTAAAATAAGTTCGAAACTCTTAATAGTTTCAACTAAAACTTTTCATAATTGTGATGGAATAATTTCCCAAAAAAAACTTTCAAATACTTTTTATCCGTGGGTGATGTGCATGACAATAAAACTACTTAACTTTGACCTAGTGCTGAAGATTGTAACACCTTATAGGATAGGCCCACGTTATGTATACCGAATTCAGAATCACCCTCTGATTCCATAGAGCGATATCCGTTTGTCTGTCTGCCCGTCTATCATTTTAATAATGGTACAAGTCATCGTCAAAAGAATATGTGATGTTTATTTTTTCTCAAAATATATTTAAAATAATATTTGTGCCAGCGTTTTATTTCAATCCTTAAAGCAGTCCTGATATGCGCTTTTGGGCATGGCCTTGAGCTCTTTCAGCAATTCTGCACACAGAGAAGAAATCGATTGGATAAACATACTTTTTCTTGCAACGACCAACATTCCATTGTATTAATGGTTACCTGGCTAGACTTACCCAAAGATTGTAGCTACAATAATATAACGATTACTGCAGCCAATAAGTCAGTTATACCAACCGAATCCAGTTAAACTATTGGTTTCCAAAACTGGCAATGTTCTACAAAAATTTCTATTTAATTTCAGTTGGGGGGCGTATCCTTTTTTTTAATGAAATTGTAAAATTGTTATTAAAATTGGTCGTTTCTAGTTTAAAACTTTCAACTTAAATACTACTATTATTATTTAAGTATAGATCGTTTGAATGAAATCAGAATTTGTTCAAGTGAATCTGGACTTTTTCGTCATTTTTCCAAAAAAAAAAAAAAAAAAAATTATATAATAAAACTTAATCAATAAGTTATGTTCAAAATTTGCCTACAAAATATGACCAATATGAGAGTATGTAACAGCGCGTAGAGTAAGGGACCTAAGGGTGAAAAAATCAATTTTCACTTTTTTTTGATGTGGACAACATCTGAGCATCGAATGAGACCGATCACATGCCCCAAAAGTGTTCCCTCCTAGAGATATGCGCGTTTTATGAAAGTGATGGTACACCAAAGATACACGTATTTAAATCTTTAAAATGGCTCTCCTGAACAAAACTGGTTTTTACCCTTAGGTCCCTGTCTATTTTTCGCGGCACATATACTCGTATTTCTTACCACATCTGCACGCAAGACTTCAATTATTTCTTTAGTTATTTTGTGTCACATTAACCATTAAGTAGCCGTAAATATTTACTCCTTAAATTCTACTTTACTTCACCTTAATAATATACGAGGGCTGCTATATATACTTCTGGCCTAATATTGAAAATGCGAATATTTATAATCAAAAATGGTTTTATTGTTTTTCAAAGTATTCTCCAGCATGATTTATACACTTTTGCATGCGCTCAAACCAATTGTCGAAGCACTTTTTCCACTCCGATTGAAACACCTCCAAAACACGGGTTTTGAACGCTTCAACAGCATCTCGGGCGACGAAATTCGTTGACCACGCATTTTTTCCTTGATGAGCGGGCATAAAAAGAAGTCATTGGGTGCCAACTCAGGGCTGTACGGCGGGTGACACACCAATCCGACGTTTTAGCTGGTCAAAATGGCGCTGGTTTGCTCCGATTTGTTAGAGCTCGCATTGTCATGGTGCACAATGATTGAGCTCCCCTTGTTCGATTTTCGAATTTCTCCGAAGGCTGCAGGCAAATAAATTTTGGTGTACCACTCATAATTGACCGTCCTACGTTGCTCAAGCGGAACAGTCGCCACATGACCAGTTTTGCCGAAGAAATAGGCGACCATTTGCTTCGTAGTGTTTCTTCCACGAACAACTTTCGTTGGATTTGGCTTGTCTTCGAAGACCCACACGGTCAATTGCTGTTTTGTTTCGGGCTCATACGCATAGATCCATGGTTCGTCACCTGTGACGACCTTAACAACGCCTTTTGAAGCACCACGATCGTATTTTTTCAAAATTTCTTTGCACCAATCGACACGATCATTTTTTTGAGCGATTGTACGGGATCCAACGAGAACAAACCTTTTTTACGGTCAGGTGTTCATGTAATATCGAATGTATGCTGGTGGAAGAAATGCCCAAGGATGCCTCTATCTCACGGTATGTCACATGACGATCTTGCATTATCAGTTCACGCACGCCATCAATGTTCTCTGGCACAATGGCCGTTTTTGGACAACCTTCACGACCTTCGTCTTTGAGCGA
The DNA here is from genome assembly GCA_963513945.1 of Hydrotaea diabolus. Taxonomy (NCBI): domain Eukaryota; kingdom Metazoa; phylum Arthropoda; class Insecta; order Diptera; family Muscidae; genus Hydrotaea; species Hydrotaea diabolus. The sequence continues at coordinate 77,918,926 of OY740718.1, read as the reverse complement.
GCGTCGGCCACGATTGAATTTATTAAACCAGTTTTTTACAGTGCTATAGGAGTGTACCTCATCGCCATACAAAGATTTAAATTCATCGATGCGCTGTTGTCGTGAAAATGTACACGAGTTTATTCCATTTTTTTCCAAATTGATGTTTTCAAGTCACTGTAAACAACACAAATGATGGTCATACGTCAAAACGTTCTGAGTACGTCTATGCTAAAAAATGTCAAACTTTACAATGGAAATGTTACACTAAGTGTTGCCTAAGCCAGAAATATATACAGTAACCCTCGTATTGGAAATGAAATTACTTACAGTGAAATGTAATTAAAATATTGATGATCTTTTGAAAGTACCTGAAAAGAAACAGAAAATAAAATAAAATTAGTAAGTGGGAAAAATTGTAAAAAAAGTTATTGTAATGACATAAGAAAGAGCAATTCCAGGAATTTATTGATTAACCAAAAAAACATTACATATATAAATATATTTCATAGATCCAATGAAAAAATTTATATAATCTACAAAAAATATCATTGCATTAACGCACAGCATTTATGACGTGCCGCCTATAGAGTCCCTTTAAGGATCTTACGGGTTTTACACCACTGCATAACTTAGATTTCTTTGAGCGCTGTGTGTTAAAGCAACAACTCCCATACTCGTTTGAATTTTTCCATACGAAGAACGAATTAAACGTCAGTAACGGAACTCATTGTCTTATATTTTGAATTTATGGTCTCTTATTTGGCGTTCGGGACACATAGTTTTGCTGTAAAGAATGTACTTGCATACATGTACCCATACAGATACATAAAGTACTAACGTATGTAAATATAAGTATATATTACATACTTATAGATTGGCTATATACTATGTACTTAGGTTCAAAAACACATGTGCATATTTATTTATGGACGTATCCATGTGGATATCAAAAACAAACTAAACAAAACAATGAAAAAAAACAGACATTAAGTTTGAGTCCATGTTCGGCGGTACTTGTACATAGATACTCGTACTTATGTATGTGGGTACCTGTCTGTATGTATGCAAGTACATATGGTCCGAATATATTGGTTTAACTGTACTCTACAACAAGACATTGTTTTTTGGTATTGCAATTACATATTACCACAAAAAGTTGTAATACCAACAACAGCAGCAGCAAGCAACAACGACAACTGCAACAGCAGCAGCAATTTGAAGAAAAAAAGTGAAAAATTTGTAGAATACGTGTTTATATCAACCGCTCTGTTTCTGTGTATTGCGGCGATACGTGCCATACACACCAGTCCGGACTCATAGATACGTACGTATGTATGTTAGTACGTATTGCACTCCAGTCTGCTCCGTGTTGGTTCCTTATTCAACTTGACTTCGGCGGATCGTTGGTGGGGTGGATGTGTTTGTCTAGTGTAAAGTACAAGTCTAATATAACGTCAAACCACATTTGTTGCCAAAGTTGGCACTAAGCAAATAAATTACTCTATTTTCGCTTCTATTATTTCTTCTATTGTTGTTGATGTTTTTCTTTTTTTTTGTAATTTTTTTCGGCGTTGTTGCGATTTATCTGTGGACTTACTTACATACATATGTATGGAGTATATGGGCTATTGAACAAGTAAACGGCCAATGTCATAATCTTCGAACATCGTTGACCGATGTGCAGACTTAAGTTTTTCAATTTGACGCATTTAAAACCAAATTCTGAAAATCAGTTAAAAACAATTTGGTAGCCTTTACCATAATGACCGTGTTCTTCTTTAGGAGGACACTATCGTGATAACTTCACACCCTTGTACAAGAATAAAAATAGGAATTTGTTCACAGAACACTATTGAAGGTTGGCGATAAAATCCGTTTGTTTTAAAAATTAAAATGTTTAGGAAAAAAGTTTATTAAGGATACTTTTTTTCAAAAGGGGTTTTTCACAGAGTTTTTTTCAGTTGAGTTGTGTTTAAGTTTATTTTTTATACATTTTTCACAAATTTTTTAAGGATACTTTTTTAAGAGGGGTTTTTTCACATATTTTTTACAGTTGAGTTGTGTTAAACATTATTTTTTTTCACATTGAACAGGGATTAAACAGGCTCAAGACCTCTTGCTTCTATATTTAAATAGAAGACAAGTTTTTAACAAAAATGGCAAAGTGACATTGATTTTCGTGGCTGCACACTACTTTTATAATGATTTCGGGTCCGTGACAACCCTCTTCAGAAAGCCTTGAGTTTATGACGCGATTTTTGTGACACAAAAATATGTACAAAAATGTCACATAGGCCTTTCAGTATTGCCTTTTCTGTATAAAAATACAAAAAAAAAGATAATTTTCTTCTTTTTATATTCTCCACCATAGGATGGGGGTTTACCCAATTTGGCACTTCGTTTGGTACCTTCAAATATTGATCCTATATAATACTATAAAATAAATATGCTGATTCCGACACTGTGTCTGTTGAAAGCACGTTAGCGGTCTGCAAAAAATTTGCAGAGAAATGTATTGTTGTTGGTACACGCAGAGAAAAGATATGGTTACTATATAGTCACGGCAACAATAGTATGTTCTCTGCAATAAAAGTATGGTCGTCGCAACCATTGTATTGTTTTTTAAATTTTATTTCGACAATAGTATGATTGCGGCAATATTAATATTGTTGAAATGTAACAATAGTATAGTTGACAAATTTAAAAATCAAAATATGGTTGTAGCAACAATATAAATATGGTTGTTGGGACAGAAGTAGTATTTTCATGGATTTTATGTTAACAATAATATGATTACGGCAATCATAGCGGCAAAATCGTATTTTTTTTATTTTGACAATGTTATTTTTACGTATCTTACGCAATAATAGTAAAAAATTTTTTTTTTTTTAAAACAAACGGATTAGCATAACTGAAATATTTTTTAATAAATGCACTTTATCTACTGGTAAACAAATTACTTCTTTTATACAAGTAAAGAGCTTAATATATTTGTACATAATTTTCTTAATAAAAATCTCTGCTGTTGTAACGGGTGATTTTTTAAGAGCTTGATAACTTTTTTTAAAAAAAAAACGCATAAAATTTGCAAAATCTCATCGGTTCTTTATTTGAAACGTTAGATTGGTCCATGACATTTACTTTTTGAAGATAATTTCATTTAAATGTTGACCGCGGCTGCGTCTTAGGTGGTCCACTCGGAAAGTCCAATTTTGGGCAACTTTTTCGAGCATTTCGGCCGGAATAGCCCGAATTTCTTCGGAAATGTTGTCTTCCAAAGCTGGAATAGTTGCTGGCTTATTTCTGTAGACTTTAGACTTGACGTAGCCCCACAAAAAATAGTCTAAAGGCGTCAAATCGCATGATCTTGGTGGCCAACTTACCGGTCCATTTCTTGAGATGAATTGTTCTCCGAAGTTTTCCCTCAAAATGGCCATAGAATCGCGAGCTGTGTGGCATGTAGCGCCATCTTGTTGAAACCACATGTCAACCAAGTTCAGTTCTTCCATTTTTGGCAACAAAAAGTTTGTTAGCATCGAACGATAGCGATCGCCATTCACCGTAACGTTGCGTCCAACAGCATCTTTGAAAAAATACGGTCCAATGATTCCACCAGCGTACAAACCACACCAAACAGTGCATTTTTCGGGATGCATGGGCAGTTCTTGAACGGCTTCTGGTTGCTCTTCACTCCAAATGCGGCAATTTTGTTTATTTACGTAGCCATTCAACCAGAAATGAGCCTCATCGCTGAACAAAATTTGTCGATAAACACATTTCGAACCGAACACTGATTTTGGTAATAAAATTCAATGATTTGCAAGCGTTGCTCGTTAGTAAGTCTATTCATGATGAAATGTCAAAGCATACTGAGCATCTTTCTCTTTGACACCATGTCTGAAATCCCACGTGATCTGTCAAATACTAATGCATGAAAATCCTAACCTCAAAAAAATCACTCTTTATAACAACTTAGCACAATCCTTACAAAAAACGTTGGAGATCATAGTATGGTTGTGTGTAAGTCATACTAGGGTTGTGAGGATTTTAATATGGTTGTATGTTAAACATACTATGGTTATGAGGATCATAATATGGTTGTGGGGATCATAGTATGGTTGAGTGTGAATAATAATATGGCTGTGGGGATCATAGTATGGTTGTGTGAAAAATTATATTATTATGAGGACTATAATATTGTTATGGGGATCACAGTATGGTTGTGTGTGAACTATTGTTGTGATGTCCAAAATATTGTTGTGCCACAACCATATAACCAACAATAGTATAATGCTATTAGAATATTGTTACCCCAACCATACTTTTTTTCTGCGTGTAGTTCAGAGGAAAAAAGCTTTTCTACACAAGGACTCAAACAACATCTGTAAAAGTCACACTTTTTGGGGGTATTTTGTATAAAAGTCGGTACACTGCTAAAACTAGGTATAAAGCTGCCTTTTGGACAAGGTCTCGTTAGGATTAAATATGGGAATATGTTTTGATATAGTCCCAATTCTAAACTACCTTCCCGAGTTCAGGTACCGGCGTTCTAGAAACTGCATTTATGGTCTGATCTTGACAGAATTTGACACGAAGTAGTTTCATGGCATGGAAATTAATTGTTTATAATAAAGACCATATCGGTCATTGATTTTATACAGCCCTCACACAAAGTCCTTCCCGATTTTAGGTCCTGACTTTCTGGAAGCCACATTTATTGTCTGATCTGGACAAAATGTAGTACAAAGTAGTTCGAAAATTGAAAAGGCCAATTAGAAGAAAAACACATAGTCCTTTCTGCAATAATTTTATGATAATTTCTATAATGAAATGAACGTAGGCCTTTTTATACTGAGGATATCGAAAAACGGTTTGGTAGGTACATGTCTGACCAATAGCACTACTAAAAGCGACAATAGAAAAAATAAAATATTTACTCATAGGCCTTCTGCAGGGAACTACGACGATATTTACAAAAAATAATTGCATCTTTTTTTTTAAAGAAGTCGAAAATGCTTTTACTTATAACCACTTCTCCATCATAGGACCCCGAGCAACGAATGTACTATAACTTTGTCTGAACGCTTTAGTACAGACAGTTTCGCATTTAACAGGATCTGCCTTAGTAAAGTTTTCCACCGAACACAATCAAAACCCGTCGCACAGTTACAGTCTATGCATTTTATGATTTTTTGTTGTTTTATTAAATATCATCGCAATATCTTATTTACGAAATTTTTAATAGCGTGGTTTTAAAATTCACATAGAATTTTTTGTCCTTTTTTCTGTTGGCATAGACAATGCAAAATTTTAAGTGCGAACGCCGTTTCCGGGACTTCCTGAAAAAATAAAACAAAACGCACAAACCCTAGAACAAAATCCCGTCACATTTGAGTAGATTGTCCCGCATGTTACATATTTTCATTTTGGCACTACAAACGTTTGCAATTGTTGATGGTCGATTGCACTTTGCCTTTATCTAATATCAATGTGAATACAAACGCTTGCACATACTCGTCGTCGCTTATACATAGACAAACACACTCAAACATATAGATGCACATACGTATATCTATGTATAGGGGTATATAAAATTGGTTGTTGTTGTTGTTGTTATTTTTCGATTACAACATTGTTTGGTGGTTACCATACATTGCAACCATCAATTGATTTACACATTGGAAACACAACACCCGTCCATAGTGAATATAGACGGACAGACTGCCGAACAGACACAGAAAAGGTTCTTGGATGAGTAGAAGCGTACAAGCACTCGAACGCATGCAGACATGTACCTCCCATAACCATATATTAAACATCTAATTGTAGGTGGCTACCATCGATAAGAGTGGATTACGAAAAAATTAAAGTGGGGAAACCCGAAACCAAATTGCGTTTGCAACTAAACCTTGAGCTTTGTTAGAAACTCATATGATGCATAAGACTTTGGTAGAGATGATTATCTATAATTCCAGTTGACGATCACAGGTTTGAGGAAACCCAAAACTGGGATTATTCCAGTTAATATAACCTCGATGGTTTTGAAAGGATATACATTTGAAAGATGCCACATCCTAAGCATATGTGACCCGGTCTACGAAAAGGGACCTTCGGTGTGAAAATATCATTTTTCACTTTTTTGGCGATTCGGATAGACTAAAGTGTGCTCTTTCTAATGGCGCAAAGCAGAAGTTTCCAACTCGTAAAGAAGTTTGTCAAAGAACGAAACTAACCTCTTCATCTACACTCATTTCACATGACTTGTTTATCTTTAACAGCTGTTTTCTCGAAAACTTGTTTTTACACCGAAGGTCCCTTTTCGTAGACCGGGTCACATATGTATATTTTATGATGAACTTGGGCCTGAATCTATACTCGTATTACATATGGAATGGACAACTTTTGGCAATACTTATCAGTCGCCACAATCGAATTAAAAGCTGACCCTGGGATCTTATATTCTTATATTTAAAACTAAACAATTTTATCCACAAATCAAAAAAATGTTATCAAATTTAAGCTTACATTGGTCTAATTTTTGCGTTCCGATTGACATTCGAATTCACATATTTCAAAGAACAAATTTCATTTCATTTTGGAAGTAAGTAAAGGATGGTCCAACCATAATGCACGATGTTAACTGTGAGTCACACCTTAACGTCAAGTTGTTTGCCTAACTTAAATTGGCATTTCTTTGTTTCGGGTTTGACGAATTCAATCATGAAGAGGTACACAATAGAGCAGTGCGTTAAGATTGTTTAAGCCGAAAGTAGGCGTTTAAATCAAAACACATTTCGTGCACTTTGTGATTTTTTTTGGTCAGCATAATCCACCAAATGTGTTCACAATCGGCAGAATTTTGCGCAAAATTTAGCAAATCGGGACTGTGCCTACTCGCACAGCAATAGTGCCCAGTTCGTTCTGTGAAAAAAACATTGATGTTGATCGCAATAGCGTGGCAGAACTGGTAAATGTTGTTCGCTTTTGCGAGATGATAACGGACCTCTTGTGGCCGGAAATTGAGCATAAGCTAGGACCCTTACATGCTTCCCGATGCACGCAGAAAAAAAGTATGGTTGTGGTGACAATATTCGAAGAGGATAATACTATTGTTGGGTATATGGTTGTGGCACAACAATATTATGATCCTCACAACAATAGTATGATTTAAATACAACCATACTATGATCCTCACAACATTAGTATGATTCACACATAACCATACTATGATCCCACAACCATAGTATGATTCACACTCAACCATACTATGATCTCCACAACCATAGTATGATCCTCACAACCATAGTATGTTTCATATACAACCATAGTATGATCCTTACAACCATAGTATGTTTCATATACAACCATGTTATGATCCCTACAACCATAGTATGTTTCATATACAACCATAGTATGATCCTCACAACCATAGTGTGTTTCAAATACAACCATGTTATGATCCCTTCAACCATAGTATGATCACACACAATTATGCTATGATCCCCAATATTATTTACTAGAATTGGTTTAAGTTGTCAACAATAGATTTTTTAAGTTGTCAACAATAGATTTATTCAAAAATAAAATTATTCAAAAATACATTAAATTCAAAATAATACGAGTGATTTATTTCACAGTAGAAAAAATAAGTTTAAATAAACGTTAGCTTTTTTATTAAAAATATTTCAGGTAAACAAAGCCAAAGCAGCTTGTTTAAAAAATTTTGATTTCGATAAAAAAAGTACTATTATTGCATAAGATCGGTACCAATAACATTTGTTCTTAAAAGCATATTTAACATAAAATGCAAAACACAATACTTTTGTCGCACCAACCATATTTATATTGTTGCTATAACCATATTTTTATTTCTAAATTTGGCAATAATACTATTGTTACATTTCCACAATATTAATATTGCAGCAATTATACTTTTGTCAAAACTAAATTCAGTTAACAATGCTATGGTTGCGACGAACATACTTTTATTGCGGAGAACATATTATTATTGCCGTGACCATGTAGTAACCATGTTTTTTCTCTGCGTGTGGTGACTTAAAGTATTAAGCTAATTGTGACTCTTATTCGGAGTAGGTGGAAAAAATTTCATTTTAAGGACTTTTGGTGCCTTGAACAAATGTTTTTTTCTGAATATTTATCCAACAATTTTTCTTATGAATCACTTAAATGTTGGACAGTTGGCTGGGACACACCTAATACCTATAAAAGGGGCATATTAGATGGACGTTTTGTGAATGATCTTCCCATAATTGGTGTGTGTTGTTCCGAACACATAAAAAATATTGGAGATTTAAATCGATCACATGTACCCTTGTGAATCGAAAAAGATATGGGGGTTTTGACCTTAATTAGCTAAACTAAAGGGTGATCAATCTTGAGGTATTTTTTTCATTAGGGGTTCTTTCACAAATTACGAGTAAGTTGTATTAACCTTTATTTTCTTTTTCATTTCAGTATAGTTTGGCATTTTATTATGAATCTTATAATGACATTTTTTAAATGAGCTGATATTAAGACAAGCGCTACTGGACTCTTGGGCCCAAAAACGGTCCTTGTAGTCAAAACGAGCAAACAATGAGTGTCAAACAATCACCAATCTTTCATATCTGGTCACCCAGTATATCAAACTGGTCTTCACACATCCTGGCTGTGACAGAAAGCATTCTTGATTCTAAATTTTTCTAAAAACGGAACACTTAGTAAAGAATTACAATAGAACCATATTCGGTTAACATCCCTATTAATCTCCGTAAGGATGACCTTATCGAAATCGACGATAGAAAATGTCAAAGGGCTCTTTAATATTTCATTGTCTTCACGCATACGTATTTTCAGCATACACGTGTGGACTTACCCTGAATGTTACTAAACTCACGTTACAAATTGCCAAACTTCCTTAGAAAATCGAATCAGATAATTAGTTGATAAATTGTTTTTAAAAGACAAACACAAACATACGAGTACTCACACACATGCAAGTACACATATCGGTATACGAGTGTGAAGGCAACAATTACTAACATGCAGCGTTTGGCTTGTGTTGCCAGTTAACAAGTTGCACGGCTAATTATATGCAACAACGGCAATAACAACAACAATGGCAGCCAATCAGACAACCATCGTGCCGCTTTTATAATGGCAGCAGCAAGGACTTTTTGTAGTTTGTGTGAGAGTCTACGAGTATTGGTAACATTTTCAAACTATTGCACTATCAAAAAGTTTGGTAGCTCCGACAACAAAAAAAAATATACACCGACTCAGGAAACAATATTTCCATACAAAAAGACACGGTTGGTGTTTTGGAACAAATGTGTCTTAAACATGGCCAACTTCCGTTAACGATAAACAAAAAAAAAACACAGTGCTTGTTGGCCAAAACACATACAGCGAAAAACAAGGACCTTCGCAATTTTAAAATTGCATTACATCCCTGTTAGAAGAATACACATGAGGCGTTGCATAGAAGAAGTGTGAGTGTGTTGCATTCACACATGTCTACCGACGTACAGGGGGTTAAACAAAAAATATGCGACTTTTGCACTTTAAACGCCATTTAAATGGGATACAAAGTTTTCAGTTCCGTTATAGCCTTTGCCAGAACTATCTGTTGTGCTTTTTTAGTTTTCTTTTTTTGAAGCGAATTAAGAGGGAGGTATGTTTAGTAAGGTTATGTAGTTATACTGAAAGAATTATGTTCGTACTATTTACAAAATATTCTTCTTTTTTCGTTCTGCGTACATTCTTCGTAGTATTGACGAAGTGGTTTGTATATTTGTGAAGAAGTTTATATGAATTTACAAACGGGCATCTTAAAAATGTTTTATTTTTTCCTTCACGTGTTTTACGAAAAGTTTCTTATTCTGTATGAAAAGTCATCAAAAATTGTATTCGTAATTTTTTAGGAACATTTTCCTAACAACTTCGTAATTTTTGCTTCACATGTTTAAGGTAAATATTCCTTTTTTGTATAAAATTATTTTTAAAGAAAATTGTTTGCCAATCTTAAGAACATAATTTTCTGTTTGTACGTACGTAAAAGGGTAATTCTCATTCATTTGCATGAGACAACCGTATAAGTCATTTAATTTCTGGCCGAAGTAATTGCCGAAACAGACTACTGAAGAAAAACCTTGGCGGGCTTCGAAACAGCTCTGCAGTCTGCCTTGCGACCATAGCCAATATATTTAACGAATTCTTTTAATTTGATTCTAAAAAGAACAATAAAAGTCTCGATTCGGCTCGTCCTAGATCTAGAGGGATATTGGTTAGGGCTAGGTGAGGGGATACTCACTTGGGGTGGTCCCCTGTACACGTTTCTCTTGAGGTTCGTGATACGAGGTTGCTGTATACATTTCTGGCCTAGGCAACACTTAGTCTTGCATTTCCATTGGAGAGTTTGACATTTTTAGCATAAACGTACTCAGAACGTTTTTACGTACGACCATCATTTGTGTTGTTTACGAGTGCAGTGACTTGAAAAAATCAATTTGGCCAAAAAAATGGAACTAACTCGTAAACATTTTCGTGCGATCATTTTTTACAACTTTCATAATAAATTGGTTTAATAAACTCAATCGTGGCCGACGCTCGCTCAAAGACGAAGGTCGTCCAAAAACGGCCGAAAACCGGCCGTGTGGGTCTTCGAGGACGAGACAAATCCAACGAACGTTGTTCGTGGAAGAAGCAGTTCGAAGCAAATGGTCGCCTGCTTCTTCGGCAAAACTGGTCATGTGGAGACTGTTCCGCTTTAGCGACGAAGGACGGTCAATTCTCTGTGGTACGAACAAGAGAAGACGAATCATCAATAAAAAAAATGCGTGGTCAACGATTTTCATCGCCAGAAGATGCTGTTGAAGCGTTCAAAAACCATGTTTTGGAGGTGTCTCAATCGGAGTGGAAAAAGTGCTTCGACAATTGGTTTGAGCGCATGCAAAAGTATATAAATCATGCTGGAGAATACTTTGAAAAACAATAAAACCATTTTTGATGATAAATATTCGCATTTTTATTATAAGGCCAGAAATATACTTATGTATATATAGCAGCCCTCGTAAAATGTAAAAACGTTTGATAATTTGTGTCACTCTTTGGTCGTACCAAATGACAAATCCCCTTCTATGGGATAAGGGTATAAAGAAAGATACAAAGGCTCAGAAATTATCAATTTTACCCAAGCAGCCTCCGCCCACCAATCCGAAAATTTGTAAACCGCTGCCATTTTTCGCATTTTTGGGCATGGTCGTAGATGGGCTAAGGAATACGCAGGTGAAATATGTCCAGTCGTGAATGAATCACCCTGTGTACTTGCAAAAAGGTTTACATTAAATACAAAAGCATTTCAACCAAATTAATACTACCAACCTCATATCTATCTAGAACACAGCTAACAAGAGGAGCCTTCGTCTGGTGTAACAATTGCAATATGGCGTTGTTTTAACTTCCGTTCTTTTGACATGACCTCGCTCAAATCGTTGCTTGTTAGTCGATGTTTTTTGGTCTCGTTTTTCTTTCTTTTTTTTGCAAAACTTATTGTTTTGCATTAATTTACCCCAAAAAAATTCAATGTTTTTTGTGCTTCGGTTTCGTCATACAATAATTGCATTTCGGTCCTTGCTTGTGGTCCTTTTTTGGCGGTTGTGTATATGTAGAGATCCTTGAGAGATAGTAGAAAATGGCAGCGGTATGCGAGTGCACTAAAGAGGACAATGCAAGTACGTATACGATATAAAGTCATAAAACATCGTCATTTTCACCAAACACAAGGTGCATTTGTGAGCGTAGCCGTTTAATTCCAACGCCCTTATCGCCACTGATGCAATACCATAGGGTTGTGCAATGCAATTACTTGCTACGTGCAAATGGTTTAAAGCCAACTTGGAAGGCATTAGCCAGATGAATTTAAGGTTTGTGCTATAACCAACGAGGTTGCCGTTGCAGGCACCTTAATTTATAGTCTGAATCTGATCTACTGCACATTTAAAAGGTTTGTTGTTAATAAAAGTACGCATGTAGTGAAATTTTGAACTTTCTCCCTAATTTGCTATAAGTTTGCACTGAATTTTTAATCGGGGTCTCTCTACATTAAAATATGTCATTTGTACAATAAAACACGTTTTTACAAATTTAAAGCTGCTTATTTTTTTTCTATAACTTTTTAAGAACAAAAAAAAATTTTTTTTCAGGAAAATTGTGTGTGTTTTTTTAAAAACCATGTCAGCACGGCTTAAAGATGATTTTAATTTTTTTAAACTAAATATGATGAACAGTTTCATATGCGTAGTGGAAGTGGCTTCATTTTTGACATAACGGTATATCTCAAAAAGTCGAGCTGAAAAAACCAAGTGCAGATTTGGATTCAGCGTCCAAAATATAGTTAAAATGCAGTTCTTAATCAACACGCAGAGAAAAAATATACTTAAAATTCAGTTCTTAATCAATGCGCAGATAAAACCAATAGTTACTATATGGTCACGGCAATAATAATATGTTCACTGCAATAAAAGTATGTTCGTCCTAACCATAGCATTGTTTACTGCATTTAATTTTGAAAATAGTATGATTGCCGCAACATTAATATTGCTAAAATATAGCAATAGTATTATTGCCAAATTTAAAAAAGAAAATATGGTTGTAGCAGCAATATAAATATGGTTGGTGCGATAAAAGTATTGTTTTTTTCCGTTTTATGTTAACAATAACATGATTACGGCTATCATGCTGTATGATTGTAATTTTTCTTTATTTGAATATGCTTTTTAGAACAATGTTAACAAGCTGCTTTGGCTTTGTTTAACTGAAATATTTTTTATAAAAACGCTTTCGTTTTTTAAACTTATTTTTTCTACTGTTAAATAAATCACTTCTATTATTTCGAATTAAATGTATTTTTAAATAATTTTCATAATTCAAATCTTGTGATGATCATAATATGGTTGTGGAGATCATAATATGGGGATCATAGTATGGTTTTGTGTGAATCATACTTTTGTTGTGAGGATCATAGTATGGTTGTATTTGAATCATACTATTGTTGGGAGAATCATAATATTGTTGTACCACAACCATATACCCAACAATAGCATTATCCTCTTCAAATATTGTCGCCACAACCATATTTTTTTTTTCTGCGAGAACACATACCTTGTTCCCTTGTGATATTAAACAAAAGCTTGTTATACGTTAATGAAAAGATTTGGAATATTCGGACAAAATTAGCTCAAATGACATTTATAGAAAACATACATTTGTATGAAGCAACATAAAACCGTTAATGGATTTCGTTTAGTATGAGCACTTGTTATTTTTGGAATATTGATGTGGAAGATAGTGTGAGCAAATAGCACACGACAGACCTGGGTATTTCAATACTATTTAATGAAACAACAACAAAAATTATAAAATGCATACACTGTATCGTTTGTTTCATTTAGTGTTTTAGTATGTATGCAGTTCGAGGGATATTTATTGTGTTCGGTCGAAAACCTTACCGCCGGCATTTCTCGTTTAATGCGAAACTACCTACCCTTAAGTGTAATGTGAATTTGTTTATCGCTTGAAATCGGAAATATTTTCGATAAACATCCTACGAATATTTAATATTTTTATCACAGGATTCCTTTACACAGAAAACAGATTTGTTGTCACAACCGAATTTTTGCCTATGGAATATTGGTGCTTGCACGTACAATCCATGCACTCCGTCTGTATAACCGAATGTTGATTGAGTACACGGAAATTTTCTGTAGTGTAAACTGACAGTATCGGTTGAAAAGACAAAGAACTGAATTTTTCATTTATTGATTGCTCTAAACTTAGTAGGGATATAAATACTGTTACAACATTGAACACTCCCATTTCAATAATATAAATGAACATTCCCCGTTAATGTCATATTGGTTTTGAAACCTAAACTCAATAGCGTTAGTCTGTAAGGGAATTTTAAAATTGTTTTAACTTTCATAATGGAGTGGTCACACGCAGAAAAAAAGTATGGTTGGGGTAACAATATTCGAAGAGCACCATACTATTGTTGGTTATATGGTTGTGGCACAACAATATTATGATCATCACAACAATAGTATGGTTCACACACAACCATAGTATGATCCCCATAACAATATTATGGTCCTCACAACAATATAATCATTCACACACAACCATACTATGATCCCCACAACCATATTATTATTCACATTCAACCATACTATGATCCCCACAACCATATTATTATTCACATTCAACCATACTATGATCCCCACAACCATATTATGATCCTCATAACCATAGTTTGATTAACGTACAACCATAGTATGATCCTCACAACCATAGTATGACTTACGCACAACCATACTATGATCGACAAAATTGTTTGTAAAGACTGGAATACGTTGTTATTCAACAACAAAGAATTTTGTTAAGTAAGTTATGTAACGTTAGGAGTGATTTATTTAACAGTAAAAAAAATTATTTATTAAAAATAGTTTAGTTATACTAATCCGTAGTTTTTTTTTTAAAATATAATTTTTATTGCTATTATTGCGTATGAATCGTTAAAATAACATTGTCAAATTAAAAAATAAATAAGGTTTTACCGGTACGATTGCCGTAATTATGTTATTGTTAACATAAAACCCACGAAAACAATACTTTTGCCCCACCAACCATATTTATATTGTTGCTACAACCATATTTTTATTTTTAAATTTGACAACAATACTTTTGTTACATTTCAACAATATTAATATTGCCTCAATTATACTATTGTCAAAATGAAATTCAAAAAACAATACTATGGTTGCGACGACCATACTTTTACTGCAGAGAACATACTATTGTTGCCGTGACCATATAGTAACCATATCTTTTCTCTGCGTGCAGATAATGAGAACCGTATCGCTGTAATAGCGCTTTTCAAGTGTGAAATGAAGAAGCGATATTTTCAAGACGCTCCGGCCACTAGAGATTAGCCGCATGTTCGCCTAGCGATGCATAAAACTATTTGAGGAGACTGGAGATGTAAAAGACCGCCACCGGTCGGGCCGCCCACGCTCTGTTCGAACACCGCATGTCATCAGAGCCATTAAATCAAGAATTCAAGGAAATCCGCTCCGAAAACAGAAAATCATGGCCCGTGAGATGAATATCACGCAAAGTTCCATGAGTCAAATCATTAAAAATGACTTGGGATTTGGGGCTCTCAAACGACGCAACGGACATTTACTGACTGCAGCTTTAAAAAAAAATAGGATTGAAAAATGCAAACGTATTTTGGTGAAGCACGCTGATAACTTGGACAGAAAAATTTTGTTCACCGATGAAAAAAATTTTACCGTTCAGGAAAAATTTAACAAGCAAAATGATAGTGTATGCGCGGTCATCTAAGGAAGCATCTGAACTGATCCCAAGGGTGGAAAGGGGTCATCATACAGCTTCAGTCGTGGTTTGGTGGGGTGTCTCTTACGATGGGGTCACTGACCTGCATTTCTTCGAACAAGGCCAAAGTTTATCAAGAAACCGTTTTGGAAGCTGTTGTGAAGCCTCTTATTCCCTGTTCCAAAACCAGCCATGGACTCTCCAGCAGAATTCTGCGCCGGCCCATAAGGCTAAAACGTCTCAGGCCTGGCTTCGCAACAATTTGCCAGCGTTCATTTCCTCTGAAGAATGGCCCTCAGGCAGTCCAGGTTTGGACCCATTGGATTACAAATTGTAGACGGTTTTAGAGGACAAGGTTTGTCACAAAAGGGGTATCTTTTGTGACAAACCTTGTCCTTTAAAACAGTCTATTGGATCTCTGCTGCTTTGGTTCAAGCTGTGGCCAATTTTCCAATGGACGAGGTTCGTGCAGCTATTGACGATTGGCCAGTGCGACGTAAGGCGTTTGTAATATCAAAAGGCGGATATTTCGAATAAGTAGATTCTTTTTGGAAACAATATACATTAATAAATATATTAAAAAATATTTGGTCCAAAAACATTCTGTAATTTTTATTTTACAGCATAAAACGTGTGGTAACAGTATTTATATCCCTGCTAAGTGGATTGTTGGTCATAAGTACTCTGAGAATTCGGTGGTCATTACCATGGACATCTGTTAACTGGACCAACTGATAGTTAATTTATATGTATTCGTTTAACCACAGAAATAACTTTTTTCGTTTTAATTGTTAGCGCAAAAATTTACTTTTTTGGGAATGAAATATAAAATTATGAGCCTTAGAAAAATGTATGTTATGTTTTAATTATATTGAACAGTAGCGGAATTTTTAAATTACATGGTTTTAAATCGTGTATCTGGCAAATGTCGACCTTCGCTACCCACACACTGCTGCATACTTTTTCTGAAGTTTTCATGAACTCTAACAAGCATGTCGAAAGGGGCTCAGTCTGGTGAGCGTGCCGACCAGTTCACATCACCCCTCGAAGAGATAAGCCTTCAAGGAAACATTTGCCTCAAACAATTCATGGTAACCCTCGATAGGTGTGCAGTGGCACCATCCTGTTGGAGCCATGTATTCTCTAATTGCATTGTCTCAAGAGCCGGCTAAAAAATATACTGTATCATAGTCAAGTACAGTTCGGAGTTCACATTTACGGCAGTTAAGGCCGAGCAGAGCGTTTCGGAGATTGCAGTACTGCTGCTCTAACTCTCTCAATGTTTTTTGGTGTTGTAATCTTTTTCTTAGGTCCCCTTCGTACACATTCCCTGCTGTTCTCAATGATGTTACCCAATTTGCAATTGATTGCCGTCCAGGAACACGTCCGCGTGGGGGAACAGCGAATCGTAAACGAAAAGCACGCAGCACTGCAATGATCGAGTGCGCATTTGGAAAATACGCGTCAACACAAAATGACCTCTCCTCACGTGTCAAATGCATGATGGCAACTGTAAGGCAGACAAATGCAAATCTCCCGTCAGCCACTATAAGCCACGCACACTATCTCTTCGACATAAAAGCAAATTACCGCGCTCCACCCTGTATTTAACGATTTGAAAATATTTTTTTTGTTATTATGACCAGGTTTTTTCAAAACATGGTTTAAACTATAGAATATAAAAAAGTTTGCATTCACAAGTGGATCTATTTTATGCATCAAGTTTCGGTTTTAAAGTGTAAAAAAGTTTTGTGATGAAGCTGATTATGATATATTATTAAAGTGAAATGGAATTTTATACCTAAATATTTCCGGTTACTTAAGGGTAATGTGTCACAGATACCACAAGTAAATTTTGGAAGTCTTGGTTACTTGTGATAAAAAATATACAAAGGATTTTCCATTAGGGACATACAGATTTATTGCATTAATAAAACACAGAATAATTAAGATATAGAGTTCAAATTTATTCCAGTTGTAGTGCAAAAGTTACATTTTAAGAATGAAATTCGATTTCGGTCATATAACCACCACGAGCCCGTGTACAGCGATCTATTCTTTGGACCCAATTTCCCACCACTCTTGCACCCATTTCGACCGGAACGTTGGCAATTTCGCGTTCTATGCTGTCTCTGAGCTCGTCTAAAGTTATTGGGTTGTTGGCATAGACCAATGACTTGATGTGGCCTTATAGAAATAAATCCAATGCCGTTAAATCGCATGAATGAGGTATTATACCGTACCATTTCTCCAGATAACACGTTCACCGAATATGCCTTTCAGTAAATCGAGTGTAACGCGTGCTGTGTGGCTAGTGCCACCGTTTTGTTGAAGCCACATATCGGCGATGTGGTTTCTAACCAACTAACAAAGCAAGATAGAGCTCTCCGTTGAAGGTAACATGACGATAGTTTTCATCAACGAAAAAATACGGCCCAACCACACCTCCGGCATACAAACCCCAGTACACAATTATTTTTCAAATGATCAAGCGGCTTTAGTTCTTGAGTCAGTTTGATCTTATAAGGAAGAAGTCCAAGATCTTTTCGCAAAAAAGGCCAGTGTGGTTTGAGAGATGTCCAATTCCTAAGAACAACGTGGAATCGACTGATTCATCTAATTTTGAATGGATACACTTACGGCTGATATATTTTAAACGCCTCTAGCACTACGGCGTCCCTGTGGCGCCGGAACATCCAAAAGTAAAAATTTAGATCCAAATTTGTCCACTGTAGCACGCACAGCCTGTCGGGTGGGATGATTGTCACTGCCGAAAATTGGAGAAAGCGCTCTTAAAGTTGCGACCTACGACTCCGGATTTCGGTAGTCATGTTTATGATTTTCAAACGTTGCTCGTAAGTGAACTTTACTATGATAAAAATGTTGACTTGGACTAACGTTTTGACACTGAAAGATCATTAAAAATTTTTGAGGGTGCGTTGACATAGTGACACGAAATTGTTATGTTCCTATTAGAAAACCCTTTAATTTATATCGGTGATATTGGGTAGATTGTTTAAAAAAATAGGTTATTCAAGGAACTAACCCTCAGTGTCGACTTTTGTTTCCATTCTGAACATAACTAATTCATTATTTATTTTTGTTTGAAAAAACGACGAAATGGGTTTTTCTTAAAGGTGTTCAGATTTTGTGTTATACGATTTGTACTAAAATGGTAATAGTATTAATATAGTAGAACATTTTAACACAAAAACTGTAATTTTTACAATTTCGATAAAAAAAAGGTCGAAAAGGACACTCCAATCTTAGAGATAGAATATCACTTAAGACATCTGATCCAGATTTCGGTAAAACAAAGAAACATAAGCTACTTTTTAACATATTTCATACGGTATAGCGTTGCAAAATTAAAATTTCCGTGGCTCTTAAAAAATATCTCAGACCGACGTCCTTTTGAGAATTTACTAAAAACGCCTAAGTCTTTCATATTTAGAAGAAGTCATTCACCCTCAGCAAGAGTCCAAAATTTTGTTCCATAGAGTAATGTGTTACAACAGCGAACTATGTATACGAGTTTTGGTTACCACAGAGATTTTATCTATTGTCACAGCCAATTTATTGTACCAAAGTAGCAAGTACTTTATAATTGGTTTGTTGTTATAACCAATCATTTTATTAAATTCGGTTGGTATAACCAACCTATTGGCTGTAATAATCGGAATATTATTGAAGCTACCATCTTATGGTAAGTCGAACCTAGTAATCATCAAAACCATATAATGTTGGTGTTTGCAACAGAAAGTATGTGCATCCAACTGAACATTTGTAGTTAGGAACGATTTAAATCAGATATTTTCGCTGTGTGTACTGCAAGTAGTAATGTTCTTCGGTGTATGGAATCTATTCAACAAGCGCCGCTAGAATTGATGTTCTAGCCTCGTTAACAGAGAGTGGCCCTTCAGGAAGTTTCTCGAAACTCAGGTTTAACTTCCAAATAGTAGGCAAAGTTTATGTTTGGTATAGAGTTGCGTTTGAAGCGGATTTTACGATCCAAAGAGTAACAATGATGTAACAAAGTATTTAATCGCTCACTCAAGGGAAAGCTAAGCCAACACAGCATATCCTTAATTGAGAGCCACTAGGAAACCTGGAGAAGCATTAGTAGTCGGTCGCATTTTAGCTTATCCCAGAGCACAATAAATGAAGCCAAAACGGGGATATTTAGTTAAACTGCAAAAAGTTAGTTTTTTATAAACTTCTGTGCGAAATAATTAACAAAAAAATAAAATTGATCATGTGGCTCCTGGAACTGCAGGATGTAGACCTGAGAAGGACATTTGTAAAATTGCAAAACATTGCCCGATATGGACCAATTTTAGTAGGGTCTAATACCTTTAGTAGGGCAATAATACCTTGCATTACAGAGTGGTTTGTTTCTAAGAAATAAAATTGTAGTTTGAAGAATTTTATTTCTCTGATAATGTCGTGTTGTTTCGACTATTTCTCAAGTAAACCGAGCGTTAAATCCGTATAAGAATATCTTAAATTTCTTTAGCATCGGTGTTTCCACACGTAACTGTTGGCAGGTTAAAATCTATGCCAAATTAGCTATTTGGAGCCGGCGTTAAACATTATGCCCCGTTCAGTGAGTATAGGAATAATGAAGTGCTGATTTCGAGAGATGTTCCTGTTTGTTTCTTATGGAAATGCCAGCGACTTTGCGGGTAAGAGATTTAAGTCTTAAGCATGGAATTTTTTATAAAAGTTCCTTGGCCATTTGAAGCCGGCTACAAACAGCCAGTTCGGGCCAGTGAGTATAAGAATTCTTCATTAATGGGTCGTTAGGGGAACAAGGTAATTATTTTTTAAGTCAATTATTGGATGTAATCTAATATCTCAGCTTTAAAGTATTTTTGTATTACACTTCTTCGGATGCTCTTGTTTGGCTAGTTAACTAATTGTTGATGAATTGTCTCCAAGTAAAGCCATCAAAAATATAAATTGTTTAACGGAAAAACTACTACCACCCGGGAATAAAAACCAAAACAAAATACTGGTTCAGTGGGTGTGTTAGCTAAACCAAATTACTGTATATACGGTTATATCCATTTTGTGGCATGACAAATAGCTAAAACAGGTACAGCACTTCTCCTCCTACTCTACCCTGGTTCGAGATTGTGCGGCAACGCAGACCTAGACTTGGAGCCTGATTGTTTAAAAGGCGGAGCAGGTGGTTTGGGGTTGGTTTTTATTGTACATTTTTTTGACTGGCTTTGATTTCATTTTCAATCTTTCATACTGTCCATTCCTCTGTCGTAATGGCTAACAAAAAAAAATAAATAGAGTCTATGCGCTGTACGATATTTTGTGGATTTATTTTTTGGACCGCTGCTGCTTTAACTCGCTGGCTGGCTGACTATTCCTGAGTATAATTTTGTTGATTCTGTTGCTTTTATTTGGCTGCTGCGGTTGTGGTGGTGTTGCGGTCCTATTGGCTTTAGGTGAAATGTGGCTTACATTTTATTATTGATGGCAGTTCTCGATATACTGGACACATAAGCGTATAACACAAAAAACAAGAACAGCAACAACAACAACAACAATGGGGAATAATAGCAACAACAAAATGCATTCACTGAAATAATAACATTCAATTGCACTTTAGTCGTTACTGCCCCTGTTGTTGTTGTTGCAATTGTTATCGAACATAATCATTGTAGCCATAGAAAATATGAAAAAGAAAACCAAATCTAATATTGAGCCAAAGCTTAAGCTTTGTTTGCCATTTTTTGTTTTGAAAAGTGGGAGTATAACGTAAAGGATTGCCAGCAGTATCCTTAATCATAAAACATTCGATTGCAGAAAATATCACCGCTGCAAAGGAAATCGTTGAAGAAAATAAAAATTTGCCAACTGGACAAATTTTGTGGTTGTGGCGACCGATATCAATTATAGGTGGTGATAACTAAAATTTTATTTTAACCAAAAAACTGGGAGTGTAATGGTATTTTTTGTGGTTGAATATGCGTCATTAAAGTAAAATAATTTGATTATTACTGACTCTAAGCTCATCGATTCAATTTTTTGGTACAAATCATTAGTCATCTTTCCACTTTTTCCTCTTTATGTCTCTGCCTATGTTTTTGAGAGCTGAAGTGTGAAAGCAAACATTTGGTTGCTTCTGATAAACATTTTAAAATGTTTCGTTGAACAATTGCGGTATATGGATTTTAGATCCAAATATTCTTTTCTACTGTTTCGGATACTTCGTATGTTCCACAGATACTTTAGTTTTAATTACTGAAAGTTACAGGGCAATATCTGACATTAGGTTGTACTAATAATTCGGTTGGCAAACAAATTCGGTGGCAACGAATCTGTTCTCATAGAAAAAATTAGTTCAAAATCGGTTGGAACTGCAGAAGTTCAATTGCAAAATAAGAATTCCCGTGGCCAGCACCGAATGCTTTTAATCCTACTGAATATTCGGTTCGACATACCTCTGATAATAAATATGATCAACGCATTGTACACACAATCAATAGATCGGGCATACCAACGCAATGGCGAAAAATATTTAACTGTAAATATTTAGTCGTATTATTTTCCAGGTGGGCTTGCAGGATGTGATGGTTCTCGTAAGAAAAACTTTGCTTTTGATATCCATAAATTGACTAGGAGCGAAAGGTATATTTTAGGTGGCGATTTCAACAGCCGGCACCAAATCTGGGGCTGTTCAAGAGCGAATTGTTGGGGAAATATTATGTTTGAGAAACAAGTTTCGTACGGGTTTGAGATCATATATCCTATTTGGCAGTTAAATTGCCAAAGTTCTACTCTTGATATTTTTCTTAGTAATTTAATTAATTTCTTAGATACACTTCTATCAATGAACGATTTGAGTTCTGACCATCTTCCTGTAAGACTGACCTTAAATTCTCGGTGTAACAACTTCAGACCGAAATATCTTGATTTTAAGCACGCAAACTGGACTCGGTATTCACATTTCATAAATCAAAATGCCAAATTTTAGGAGAACATTTTTATGACAACCACTCTTTCTCTTCGAATCTGAGTAGTGCTGATACCGAAAATATCGTAAATAACCATGTACAAAATTTGGAGAGCAATAATGGTTCCAATGATCACGTTTATATTCCATATAAAAAGATCCATGAAGTTATTAAAAGCCTAAAGACAAGAAAATCGACGGGAGTGGACGGAATAAATAATATCTGCCTAAAATCGCTTCCGAAAAAAGGTTTAAAATTTTTGACAATATTTATGAACAGTTGCGTAAATCTCGGCTACTTTCCTGATAAATTCAAGGAAGCAAAAGTAATCGCTATCCATAAACCTAATAAGTCCAGAGAGTCGCCATCCTCTTACCGACCAATTAGTTTATTATCGTCGATAAGTAAAATTCTTGAAAAACTTAAAGACACAAATAATAGACTTTATTCATGACAACAATATTTTGCCAACTGAACAGTTCGGATTTCGACGGGAACACAACACCATACATACATTAGTCCGAATCAGAAACATTGTCAAGACTAATTTCGACCTTCAAAATTCTACTGGTATGATTTTACTCGATATAAAGGCCGCATTTGATACCGTTGTCCGCAGGGATCATGCCTATCCCCATTACTGTATAATGTCTACACGGCGGATATTCCCCAGTTAGAAAACTGCACATTGTCTATATTTGCTGACGACACAGCAATATAATGCTCCGGTAAGCTCTCATCAGATATACTGTCCAATCTTTAAATGGCACTGAATAAATTATTAGATTATTATTCACAATGGAAAATAGTTGTAAATTCTGACAAATGTCAGGCGATATTTTTTACAAGGAAAAGAAAGGAATGTTTTATTCCTCAAAGCAATATAGTTATTGATAACAATGAAGTCGAATGGGTAAATAATGTTAAATACTTAGGAGTAATGTTAGATAAAAAATTAACATTCAAAGATCATATTGCATACATTGTAAATAAATCCAATATACTTATGAGAATTTTATACCCCTTTATAAACAGAGCATCGGCGCTGAACATAGAAAACAAGATGTTGATATTTAAATGTATATTTCAAGCAGTAATATTTTATGCATCTCCTGTATGGGCTCAAAGTGCCAACTGCCATTTAAAAAACCTACAAGTATTACAAAATAAATTGCTTAAATTAATCAATAATCGTCCCCGATTATTTTCGACTATAATACTACACCAAGATGCCAATGTCAACGTGGTGGCTGTGAAAATTGACAAATTGACTTAAAATTTTAACGCCAAATGTTCATATTCAGAATATAATCACATACCTGAGCTGGCCTCTTTATAATTAGATATAAGTTAGGTTAAGCATTTTTATAAAAACTAATAAAAATTTCATAAAGGTTTTGTAAATGTTTTCCTCCAACAATATATCATAAAAATTCCATTCATTACCAGTAAATAAATTATGATATCTAAGTAGAAAAAGGCTAAACCTTAAGCTCTTTGATCTATTGCTAAAATTATGTAAAGTATATTGTAAATATTATCTAACTAATAAAAATGAATTGAATTGAATTAATTAACCAACTATTGGTGTTACTAACAGAAAACTTATAATAACGACATAACTGGTTGTTTGTTGGAAAGTAAACATCATTGAAAAAATATTGAATATGCATAACTTCAAGACGATCGGAATGAAGTTCATCTAGTCGGAAATATATTTTTACTCCAATCTCTGATGAAATTTAATAACTTGGCGGCGATTATTTTTAAATAAATTCTTTTTAATAAACAAGGTAGGTGTTTACATATATATAATATATAAAATAAAGCCTTACTCTAAATAATCTCACACTAGATATAATTCCCAAACATTATATAATGAATACCAGAAAATTTACTCAATTCAAGTAAACTTTCCTCAAAAGTAATAAATTATACTGAATTTTAGTAATTTTTATTAGATTTCGAGTGTGCACTCACATTCTTTATTTATTTTATTTAACAAAAGCAATATTTTCATACATTTAGTGATAACCTGGTCCTAAAGAGTTCATATTTCTTTTTAACAAGTGCTACAAAGCTTTCTGATGAAGGTTGTCAAGGATCCGAAACCGCCATAAAAGCGGTAATTTTGTTAAAAACTTGTCTTCTAGTAAAATGTCGATGCAAGAGATCCCGAGCCCGCTAATTCCTGTTTAAGGTACATATTCAATATGTTTAATTTTTTATATTCTGCAACTACATACGAGTATACCACAAAAAAAGGCTGAACCGTTTTTCGGCCATTTCGTCCGTCAATAGTCATAGCTAAATCTTTAAAATTACTGTATATTTGAATTCGTAGCAAAATATGCTTTTATTTGCGTGCTCATATGACTATAAGGTTCGTTTTTTTGGCCTACACGAGCCACGAAAATGTGCAGGAACTACGGCCTTTTTTAGGGTATGTAGTGCGTACCTATTAAAAGGATAAAATTCCTGGGGCACAAGCAAAAATTGTAAAAATTTCCCGGGATTTTTCACAACAGCTCAACACTCAAATAATTATACACGTCCTACAACTATTCCAGGTGAAATTACACTACATCAGCCAATGCCTTCATATAGCTTTACGAAATATTTAAGTTCGAACTAATAATCATAAAAACACTTACCTTCTCGATAACAGGATGTTGAGGACTATCATCCATTGATAGTCAAGATAGCTCCGCATTAACGGTTAGAGGATTCGAGTGCAGTGTCTACAAAGAAAAAAATGTATTGTCACTTAAAAGAGGTAAATAATAACTAGAATAATAAATAAATTCTACTTGTTAGCGCACGCGATTAAAAACTATTTATTGGAAATATTTCGTTTTGCTTCTATTCCGTTTTACGTAATTATAACCATTGAGGCCTGAACTACGATGCTCCGTATCATTGGGGTAAACTACAATGCGTTTACTAACGCTTCAAAATAACGATTTAAGAAAACATTCATTTTATTACAGGCCTTAGGTTCCAAGCAGTTGAAAAGCCTTAGCATTTTTCTTTGCTTAAGCCGTGTGTCAAAAAAACCCTTAGCATTTTTCTTTGCTTTAGCCGTGTGTTAAAAAATATTAAAATATCTGCTTTGGCATTAAAAAACGAAGCGTAGCCAAAAGTTGCCCAACTTTGGACTTTTTGGCATTTTCTTCGACTATGACATATCGAAACAAATAATTTTGTTTGCATTTTGAAAGTTAATATAAACTTAAATTAAAAGGAAGAAAAAAGGAATTGGATGAAAAAAACATTGTTTCCAATAGTTAAAAACAATAGTATAAATAAAAATGTTTAAATATAATTGGCGTGCTCAATCTGAAAAGCTTCCTATCTGGAAATTTAAGAATATTTCTGTGTCAAGAAATCGGGTAAAGAAAAATGCTGAGGCAAAGGGTCCTTCAAGCATGGTCCAATGGGTGACTGAAAACAAAGAACACTTTTTCCGCATTCTCGAAAATTTCTAGAAGACTTGCACTAGTCCGAAACGGTAATAGGTTTTTGAATTTTAAAAATTTGTTATTCTGTTTAACTACAAATCTAAATATTGATTTAGGATCGTAAGGCTATAGGACCAAAAAAACAAAACAACTATTAACAAGTAAAAAAATAGTTAAGTGCGGTCAGGCCAAACCTTATATACGCTCCGCCATTCTTACGCTACTAAAACGCTAGAAAATAAAATAATGGTACGTTTTTGGGCCCTTT
The DNA here is from genome assembly GCA_963513945.1 of Hydrotaea diabolus. Lineage (NCBI taxonomy): Eukaryota > Metazoa > Arthropoda > Insecta > Diptera > Muscidae > Hydrotaea > Hydrotaea diabolus. Next base: position 77,892,848 of record OY740718.1, on the reverse strand, counting down.
TAGCCCATGAGTCCATATTAAAATTACGTTATTTGTTTTAATTTGACTACTCATAAGTACGTTCTTTGGGCCAGATGAGCCAAAAAGTCTAGCAACTTTCTTAAGTATTTAGGGTGTCCCAAATAACAGCACCCATTTTAAAATCATTGATCCATATTTCTCCAAAACTGAAGCGAACCATAATGTCGCAGTCGATGGGTAATGCTGTTGAACCATGATTAATTTCTTTTACGTCTCTGAATTGGAGAATATTAATGTGGATGACCGGCGGGTTCAACAAGACGACGCTACATGCCATACAGCCAACGAAACAATTAATTTATTGAAGGAAACATTTGGTTAGCGTATCATCTCGCGCCCTGAGCCTTTGGCCACCAAGATCGTGCGATTTAAAACCGCGGCGGCCACTTTGCCGAAATCATTTTTAAAACATAATGGCAAACCCTTATCTTTAAAATAAAACTAAATTCTTGGCTATAACGTACAACTATTAGCGTTTTATTTCTTCTTGAAAACCAAACGCTAAAAAATACAGCCTTTATACTTAGTAGGGACATAAATACTGTTACAACACTGAACACTCCCATTTCAATAGTAGAACTGAACACACCCCGTTAATGTCATATGCGTTTTGAAAGCTAACCTCAATAGCGTTAGTCCGTAACGGGATTTTAAAATTGTTTCAACTTTCATCATGGAGTGGTCAGATAATGAGAACCGTATCGCTGTAATAGCGCTTTTCAAGTGTGAAATAAAAAAAGATATTTTCAAAACGCTCCGGCCACTAGGGATTAGCCGCATGTTCGTCTACCGATGCATAAAACTATTTGAGGAGACTGGAGATGTAAAAGACCGCCATTGGTCAGGCCGCCACGCTCTGTTCGAACGCCGCATGTCATCAAAGCCGTTAAATTAAGAATTCACAGAAATCCGCTCCGAAAACAGAAAATCATGGCCCGTGAGATGAATATTACGCAAAAGTGCATGAGTCGTATCATTAAAAAAGACTCGGGACTTGGGGATTTCAAACGACGTACCGGACATTTATTGACAACAGCTTTAAAAATAAAAGGATTGAAAAATGCAAACGTGTTTTGGTGAAGCACAACTAACTGCTTGAGAGAGCTGTACCCCGTTCGTTCCTCCAGTTTAATTTCAGAGAAAGTTTTTCGCCACATGGCAACTCCGTATGGGGTTGAACATTTTTTTGTTGCCCAAAAAACACTTTGTTAGTGTTCAGTAGCAAATTGATTTCGTATTCCATGGATTTATTATTGGTACGGTGAGATACATACTGTTTGGGCAGGTTCGCTGTTTCTATATTTTTTTTTTGGTGTTGCTATTGTTTTTCATTTTAGTTTCCCCCATTTGTTTGGATGGCAAAATACAAGAACTGAGATGTGATTACAAATTCGTTAAATAATTGACTTGATAGCAAAAGGATAACTGACATTTTAGCTAAATAATGCCTCAAGTGATTTTCGTTTCGTCTATCAGTTTGTGTTGTTGTTGTTTTTTTGGTTTTGTTTTGTTCAGAGTTCAGTTTTTAATCATTGCGGCAATGCGGCTAAAACAACCATTGAAAATTAGTTAATAAAAGACCGACTACACATAAACTGCAGTGTCTATTAATTTAAAATTGTAAATAATATTAATTTACACTTAAAAAATATTAATGTTGTTTTTCTAAAGAAAATGTTCTTTCATTAAAGGTTATATTCTATTCGTTTCAGAAAGTTTATGGCGGCTATAATGGATACATTGTCATTATGACACAATAGGAAGATCTTATACTGTCCACCTCCAATGATTTTGAAGTCGTTGTTGTCCTCGTCCTCGCATAGCCTTAGGCTGGAATGGACATTATTTTCTATAGCACATTTGCCTTAATCTATCCCACAATTCCGCTGAGAATATTTCGTCTTTCGTAAAAGCCACAAAAGTCGTGTAAAAACCGCCCCTTCCATCCATTGGTATCAGATAAAATGCACATTCTTTGCTTTAGTATTCATTTATTTATGTGTTCCACCGTCTGCTATGGAATGTTGGCTCATAGCAATGTTCACGTATATTTCTCATCAATTGACTGCCAGCAAAATCATACTTTATCGAAACTTGAAATGTACGAGTTGTACGTATCTCGGTGTTCTTTGCAGGTGTACATTTGGTGACGAATATAACGACAGCGGTGAATTCAACTACTTGATTCATATCGATTCCACGACAGCCGGTTTAAAGCACCGGATCGACCAGAAGTAGGAATTACTCGTCCAAGGGCTGTCACCCTGATACTATGTGCCGCTTAAGCAACAACAAGCAGATTTGTATTGAGTTTTCTCAGAGATCGCTCTATATGTGTTGTTATAGATGGATTCTCATCCGATGAGTGTGCTATAAATGCAGGGGTACCACAAGGTATTGTTCTCTCCCCCTCTGTTATTTATTTTCCTTAATGACCACCTGAGTCTGACAACAAACCCTATTTATTCGTTTAATGACGACAGCGACATCTGTCACTCATATTCCTTCGTCTCTAGACCGGGCCTCATAGATACAGAGTAAACTTTGACTGACACACTTAACAAAAATCTTGTGAGGATCCCAGAATGGGGGTTTTGCCAAAAAAAAAATCGAGTTTAAAGCTACACAGAAAAAAGACAACCTTTTAATTTCAACCAATAAATTGGTACGTGAATCTTATCACCACTCAATTAAAAATTCCGTTAATAGTCTAAACTATTTTCGAGATATTCCAATATTATTTAAGGAATAAAAAACTATAACAAAATTTATAAAATTCATGTAGTGTATGTGGGGGTGTGAGGTTTATTCTGTATACATTGGGAGGGCTTTTTACTGTGTTCGGTGGAAAACTTGACTGTCGACAGTTCTAGTTGAATGCGAAACTGCCTGCCTGTAATTATATAGCCGCTAAACATACTTACATCTCATCCGTTATTTTGGGGTCTTATCTTGGTAAAGTGGCGCTCACCGAAACTGTAGGCACCGCTGCTTGTAACTTAAAGTCTTTCCCACTGATTTATGAAAACATTTAACAACTTTATTTGTAAATATGTAAATTTTGTGATCACTGTATAAAGAATATATTTTCGATTAACGCCAAACCTTTTCTTGTAGGTATTTTTACCTTGATTATCGCTTGAAATTGGAAATATTTTTGATAAACATCATGTTTGTTTTTGATTCGACCTTTTTTGTAAATGTTGATGAATTCAAGCTCAAGGTTAGTACTTTTGTATATTTATTTATTTGTTATTTTCAATATTTCGATCTTCATCGAAGATCATCTTCAGGAATCGAGCTTACAATGAATATAACACATACTTTGGTGCTGAACTCATGTCTTCTTCGTCAGAAAATTAACAGATTGTAGATCATCTTCGATGAAGATTGAAATATTGAAAATTATAAATAAGAAAATACACAAAAATACTGACCTCGAGCTTGAATTCGACATTTTATTAACATCATACAAATATTTTTGTTAATATTTGAACATTTTTATCATAGGATTCCTAATTAATTTTTTGTTTGAATATTTGAATTTTTAATTGAAACCAAAAATTGGTTTTCTGTGTAGCAAAACCCAATGCTGTTTGTAAAGCTATAAACGATCGACGGGCTTAACATCTTCGGCGCTATTGATGAATGGGACTGTTATCGAGGAGTCTGGCGCTCTTGAAGTTGTGGGCATGCAATTCAGTATGCTGTTCGCTGGAACAAACACATTTTTGAAATTTCGAAAGAAGTCTTCAGGTGCTTGGTATGTTAAACGGGTGCAAAAAAATCTTTGCTTCGAACGACATTCTCAACCTCTCAGAGTTTCTTGATCGGGTACAAGGGCGGGCGCAGTGGCTTATTGGAGATACATGGTAGCCATGTCTGTTGTTTCACTCGGCTATCTGCAGACTGTTAGTTGCGTATTACTATTTTACAAGTGCTTAACACGTAACACCCGCTTATCTAGAAGTTAGCATCCATTTGTTATTAACTGGCCTTCTTATCGCACGTTGCATTACGAGGGCGACCGCAAAACTAACTGGCCTGGCACATTTTCTGTTTTACTAGCAACTTTTTTTTGTTTTTTAAAAGCAATCTTTTATAAGCCATCTGTCAAAATTTCCGAAATATTTAATGATTATTTTCTTTGTTACAGGTGATTGAAGTAAACAAGTTTTGTAATTTTTGAAAAATGGAAAATAAATAGCTTCGTGCGGTAATTAAAGACTTTTATATGAAAGGTTATACGCCTCAATTAATCAAAGATGAATTAGATTCTGTTAATGGTGATATTGCACCATCATACTCCACCGTCAAAACCTGGGTTCAACAATTTAAAATGGGTCGTTCAAGTGCGGAAGATGAACAACGCTCTGGAAGACCGAAAACTGCTACTACTATTGAAAACATTAGAAAAATATTTAATGAAGTGACTAAAGATAGACGAATCTGTTAAGTCAGTAGGAAAAGTAATGGCCACAGTATTTTGGGATGATTATCTTGAGAAAGGAAAAACTATAAATAGTAAATATTATTGAGCATTATTGGATCGGTTGAGTGAAGAAATCAAGATAAAACGACCGCATTTAGAAAAAAAAGTTATTTTTCATCAAGATAATGCTCCTTCACACACTGCATTTTTAACTCAAAAAAAACTGGCCGAATTACGATTTGAAATTAGTCCGCATCCACCATATAGTCCAGATTTAGCTCCGCATCCACCATATAGTCCAGATTTAGCTCCTTCTGATTATTTCTTGTTTCCAAATTTAAAAAAAATTCTCGGTGGCAAAAAATTTAAGTCCAATAGCAAGATTATTGCTGAAACTGAGGCATATTTTGAAGGTCTTGAAAAATCTTATTTTTCGGATGGAATTAAAAAACTTGAAAAACGTTTGATGAAGTGTATTGAGTTGGAAGGAGATTATGTTGAAAAATAATAGTAATAATTCCTAAAAAACGGTTCTTTTTATGTTAGGCCAGTTACTTTTGCGGTCGCCTCGTACAGAGAGAATTCGTTCTTCAGCCGTGTTGTACGAACGATGACGCACTGCATTTATAGGGGACATCCCCTCAGTGTTGGTATTAATAAAAAAAAACATTCCCTTCTAACCTACAACAGGATAAAAACCGTCTTAAGAAGTTGATAGAAATAACCTCAGCGTAATTACAGTTAAGCTAATATTTGAGTCCATAAAATCAATTTGCATCCCTTGGAAGTTGACAAAAAGCGGTTTATTGGAAACGCTTGTTTTACATCACTGCTGAGTCGTTTTGTTTTTCTAATGGATACGAACAGCTTTGCCACTACGTAATATTTTTCCGCTCACATTCTTCGCAAAATCAAGCAACCATAATTTTTCAAAGGAAAGGAAAACTTATTTAGACAAGTGAAAGACGGCTGCTTTTTGTTAAGGCCTAAGCAATGCAACTTCGAAGTAATGATTAGATTAATTAGAAATCCTGTGATAAATAATATCAAAGATTTACAAAAATATTCGTATGTTTTTTTTATCGAAAATATTAACGATTTCAAGTGATAAACAAAATCACATATTTACAATAAAATGTATGCCGTTTATTGAAAATATTTTCTTTCTGAGGTGATGAACAAATTGACATATTTATAAAAAAAAATTGTAAATTTTTTTCAAAAAGCACTGTAACTATCTTAAAGGCGGGCGGTTTCTCATTTAACAAAAACTGCCGGCAGTAGAATTTTCCACCGAACACAAAAATATCCCTTTAACTGCATACATACACACACGATACAGTATGAGTTTTGTTGTTGTTTCCAATCCTTCAATGTCATTGAAATATCTGATAAATAGCTTTGCATATTTACAAAAATTGGTATGTTTAAAATACCTATTTTTTTGGTAAAAATTTTAAGGCTAACCGAAAATTTTTTATATTGGGCACACAATTCTTCTTCTGAAGAGGCATCTGTCGTCAACTATGAAATCCGTCTTCTAACTGCTAATGTTTATTCTACATTTCCATTGACTCACTACCCCTGTTTGTCAAACAACAATATTGTGATCTACTTTTACCATGGAGTATTCCCTTTTAACACAAAGCCTAAAGTTTGGATGGGCAGCTTGTTCTACCTACACTATAAATTCGCATTTCAAATGTGAGAAATAGCAACCATCCGTTTGATATGTGGGGTACGAGCTGAGCGTATGCTTAAAAATAAATCCATGTTTGCCTTTAGTATTTTCAATAAAGAAAATCTTAAATCTTTTTAAAAATGGTACTTTCCTCTGAATAACTTATTTTATAAGTATAAAAATAAAAATTTAATCAAACTTCAAATACAAAAAATTTAATCAAACTTACAATGTTCTTTAAGTAGATGAAAAGTTGTAATAAACAAGTAAAACTCTGTAAAATATTGTGATAACTAGATTAAGTAAGAAAACTGATTTAAATAAAAAAAATAAAAAAGGGACACACGAAGCAGAATAAATATGATATTTGAAAGTACAATGGACTAAAATAGACATAGGGCGGCAAAAAAAATTAAATTTAAAAATGTTTTGGACCAATCTTGTCCAGCAAAAACTAAAACGGTAAGACAGAAAAGAAGGTCCAAGCAGTCGTCAGCAACATCATTGTCTTACGAGTATCCACATTAACCTAGGACATATTGTCTACATTTTTGAAATGCTTCAATTTCTGTACATCCGACAATGTCAATGCGGCCAACATACATGCGGAAGACTTTATTAACCTCTGCGTTTTTCATAACGTATACACAAGTTTTCGAAAAACCAATAAGCAGAAATAGTTTCAAATAACTTATGACTTGTCGGAGTGTCGAATCGATGAAGAGGAGGAAACAACCCACGAACATTGACTCGCTGTTCGTGGGTAATTTCCAGAGGTTGACACAGTGTAGATTTGATCATTTTTCGACCTGAATCCCCACAGATCGACGAATACAACAAACACAAGCCCCAAATGAAGCCCGATAGATTCCGCGTTAATAGCTGCACTTACTTAAAGTATTGAAAGGACTTTCAATATTCAGCTGACTGTTCAGGTAACATGATTTTTTTTCTGATTTCTGGACCGACTTTGTCAAATGTTCATTAGAAAAAATTGGTAGGAGAAAGACAATGGCTAGATTATTAAGATATATGAAATCAAGCCAATAAGCCAAGGCTAGGTAAAGATTACATCGCTAGATCTTGACGGAAAATGTCTAAATTTGCAACACAGATCAATGCTTAAGCTTTAACTTGAAACTAACGAGATGATTTTTTTTTGATTTCTGGACCGACTTTGTCAAATGTTCATTAGAAAAAATTGGTAGGAGAAAGACAATGGCTAGATTATTAAGATATATGAAATCAAGCCAATAAGCCAAAGCTAGGTAAAGATTACATCGCTAGATCTAGACGGAAAATGAAACTAACGAGACTCGCCAATAAAGTCATGAAAACTGGCGTTGAGGGAATGACTTACTGCGAACAAGCTGAATCAGCCACATAATTAAAGTCCACTCAAAATGTTAAGGGAATGATTTTAAATTATATAGTGGGAATTGATCCTTGATGTGTTAAAATCATTGAATTTGTATATACCTTCTAAATGAACAAGTTGAAAGCACGGATTCAGGCTGGTACCAGGATTGCTACTTTATACATATTTCTGGCCTAGGCAACACTAAGTAATGCCTGGCGCCATCTGACATTTCTATTGGAAAGTTAGACATTTTTTAGCATAAACGTACTCAAAACGTTTTGACGTACGACCATCATTTGAGTTGTTTACAGTGACTTGAAGAAATCAATTTGGCGAAAAAATGCAATTAAATCGTAAACATTTTCGTGCGATCATTTATCACAAATTTCGACGTAGATTATCACGACAAGAATGCATCGATGATCATAAATATTTATATGGCGACTAAGCACCATCCTAAAGCACTGTGAAAAACTGGTTTAATGAATTCAATCGTGGCCGACGCTCGCTCAAAAAAGAAGGTCGTCCAAAAACGGCCGTTGTGCCAGAGAACATTCATGCCGTGCGTGAACTGATAATGCAAGATCGTCATGTGATATACCGTGAGATAGAGGCTTGGGCATTTCTTCTATCAGCATACATTCGATATTGCATGAAAACCTGGCAGTAAAAAAGGTTTGTTCTCCTTGGATCCCGTACAATTTGACAATCGCTCAAAAGAAAGCTCGTGTCGATTGGTGCAAAGAAATTTTGAAAAAATACAATCGCAGTGCTTTAAAAGACGTTTAAAGGATCGTCACAGGTGGCGAATCATGGATTTATGCGTATGAGTCCGAAACAAAACAGCAATCGACCGTGTGGGTTGTTCGTGGAAGAAGCACTTCGAGGCAAATGGTCGCCTGTTTCTTCGGCAAAACTGATCATGTGGCGACTGTTCCGCTTGATCAACGTAGGACGGTAAGTTCTGAGTTATACACCACAATTTGTTTGACTGAAGTCTTCGGAGAAATTCGAAAAACGAACAAAAGAAGACGAATCATTGTGCACCATGACAATGCGAGCTCTCACACATCGGCTCAAACCAGCGCCTTTTTGACCGGCCAAAACGCCGAATTGATGGGTCATCCGCCGTCGCCAGAAGATGCTATCAAAAACAAAAATTTTGTGGAGGTGTCTTAACAATTGGTTGAGCGCATGAGTTTATAAATCAAGCTGGAGAATACTTTGAAAAACAATAAAACCATTGTTGATGATAAATATTCGCATTTTCATTATTAGGCCAGAAATATATAGCAGCCCTCGTATCATAGCTAATTTTGTTTAGATAAAAACATGGTCCTGTTAAATCTAAAATGTATTTATTAAATGTATGTTTCTTATTATTTAATAAAGAAAATTTAGTCAAGAAAAAATATTTGATCATTAATTTTAGCTGGCTTTATAAATTTCTTTTTAATAACTTTTGTTAATTTTTAGTTTGTATTTATATTAATTTTTTTTATTGCTTAGTACCCAGAAATTTTCATATGATTGTTCTGAAAATTTTCTAAGTTTAATTTGATTTGTTGAAATATTTATTTCCTTTTTTCTGAAGTTTTGCAGATATACCCTAGGAACTGCACCCCAATACACAATGTGACCGTAAAGAATAGACAAAAGTCGGCAATTTAGAATTTTTTGAATGTATTGTATTTAAAAATATTTATTATAATTATTATAATTACTTAATTTAATTATTAATTACTTAAACGAATGTGTACATGCAACCTTAATGAAAACTACTAAATAAAGCGCGTTCTACGCATTTGGACGGCGAGAGAGTGAGAAGTGGTCTTTGGATTATTAATTAGGAGCACTTGCGGTCGACTGAAACTCCATGTCAAACATTATTCAACCACTTTGTGGTCTTCATACGAATTTCAAGTTTTCCCTAAAGCCAGGCAAAAAACACATTACATGTGAATGCCACCCTGCTGCATCAGATATTGTTGATGATAGTGCATTTGTTGCAGCTGATGATGTTGCTGCTGTTGACGCTGGTAGGTGGACCAGGCCTGTTGTTCCCGTTGACTTTGGATCAGAGCCGTTTGTTGGGCCAAGCGTATTTCCTCCGGTGTAGGAAAGTAGACCGCATTGGGGGTATAGTGATGAGCATAAGCCATAGCATTTGTCATGGACTGATGGTAGGGATGATGGTGTCCGGCATAAGCTGAACCGTAATGCATGGCCGCCTTTGAGCGTATTGCGCCAGTGCCAAAGGAACGATTGATCATGGCGTTGTTGCTGCGTCTTAAACGGCCGGTTGTTTCGCCAATGGTGAGATCTTCGGCAGAGGGATCCAAAGCCCAGTAGTGACCACGTCCAGGATCGTCCAGAGCACGTGGCACACGAACAAAGCAAGGATTCAGGCTGAGATTATGGCGTATGGAATTTTGCCAGACACTTTTGTTCTTCTGATAGTAGGCAAAGTTGTCGGCTATCCATTCGCAAATGCCACTAAGTGTAAGGCGTTTCTCGGTGCTGCTTCTGATGGCCATGACAATTAGGGCACTGTAGGTATAGGCTGGTTTGGCGTCCGGTGATTTGCTGCTGGTGGATGAAGCGTCATCGCTGGACAATTCCTCCGATGTCTGCGATCCCGATGGACTTATTGGAGCGCTGGGTACATATGATGTTTCGATATCCTCTAAGCAGGCCTTCTTATCCGATAAAAGTGAGCGGATGGAGAAGTTCGATTGGAATACAGGAGCCATGTTGTTTTTAAATGTTTTGTCTGATTTCGTAAATTTAAATATTCTCTGGATTTTGTGATGTGTTCACTTCAAGTGCTGTGCAGTGACTGATGCCTTTGCTCTCCTTCGTCAAGGTACTTATAGTTTTCGATGGTTGTGTGTCCTTCGCGTCCCAGATAAATCCTTAAAATTTACAAATGTTTTTAATCAACGGATAGAGATTTTTAATTCGCCGATTTGTTCGACATTCTCCAAATCTTAGCTCAACTCGCTCAGCTTGTGAGTGTGTGCACGATCACCGACGCGGGATTAATGAATCCACTGTTTAACTCTTCCAGTTCTTCAAGCGAGCTTAGCTTAAGGACTACTCGTCGCAGAGTAAGAAACTCCTTTATCAAATCCACAAACGCGGCCCACAATCCGCCTTCTTTTAAGCTACCTGCCTGCTTAACAATTCTAGTGCTTGTGTGTATATGCGTTGGGCCTTTGTCAGGGGAATTTCTTTACCCTTTGATCGCTCAGATCAATGAAAGCCTCGGGATTCATTCATTGATCCCATACTCGATCCAATTTTGTGTCTATGCTGCGCTTATCCGTTTGTCGCGTTACCTGCGCCACCTCGTCCAAAAACGACGCTCGCTGTACTGATGACTCACATATACGCGAGTGTTGTTTAATTTGCTAAATTATTAAATCCGGTTCCTTTAATCGGATTTCAAGTCTTTTCCGTTTTAATCTTTGCAAAACATAGTTGGCATTGCTTGCTTTTGTTTTATCCTGTTTAAATCAGGTACCAGGAATTTGTCCATCGCCCGCAGGAAAGGGTTAAACGCGTGAGCGTCTTTAGCGGATTCGCATTTGAGCGAAAGAGTTTAAGCGATTTTCGATGGAAATTCAGTTCGGTTGGATGTAGTTTGAAAATCCCCTGGAGATTTTGTCAAAACAAAGACAATGGAACTAATGTATGGTAATTTAAGAGTTTTGCTGCAAAATAATTTTGTTTTGTTTGAAGCATTTAGCACAACAATGCCGTTCTAAGGAAGTTTTCCGTGGCAGATCATGGGATAATTTAAGACATGCTCTCGCTCGAAAAGGGTTAAGTAGTATAGCTTGTCCTTTTGTTTTGACAGCAACGTGTTGTGCTATTTGTAAGATATTAGCAACAAATGTTTATGGGATAATAGGAAGTGGCCTGAGTTTCCTCTCATAAAAACGAATAATTGAATTATTAGGACTTTGTTGTGAGGTTCTATAAATTGCTAGAAAATGATGATCATTTAGTTAGAGTGTTTATTATATCAAAGGAATATCAATATCAGGAATATCAAAGGAATGTACGATTTCTTATTATATGGAGTTGTATTTTTTATGTCACGCTAAATTTTCTTTAATAAATATCTTATGAAGTTTCGATTTAAGTTTTAATTTCAATGGAAACTTATATACTTACTTAAGTACAATACCATTGAATATACCAAACGTATATTTGAAAGTATTTTTGGGATTTTTATTTAAGTGGTTGGATTTTGGACTCTTAAGAAAAAATTATCCATATTGGGAATATTTACTTACAGCCCAATTCATAGCAAAAAGTTGTTCATTGTATAAACTCTATCTATAGGCAAAGAATTGCCACAACTAATGAAAATTCCATCAGGAGTTTAGCAAGGCATTGTTCTAGGAGCAATATTTATAATTGGTTCTCTAAGACTTTCTGATATATCACCCTTTCAATACGCTGCCTATGCTGACGACGTAATCATCTTAAATTTGGTCATGAACATGTACTCAACACTTTATTAACAACAAAATATTAAACTAAGCTATGAGAAAACACAAGATTTCTTTTTCTCAAAAAATAAAGACCTGCTTTCTTCTATTCTCAAATTTAATCGTTAAGGGCAGGAAAAGGAAAAATACTTAGGAATTTTCCTTGATAAAAAATGTACCTTTAAATTTCATGTAACAAATACCATTAACAAAGTAAACCTATACATCAAAATACTATATCCTCTTATAAATATATCTGAATTAAGTTATTCACATAAGATACGAGTAGTAATAATGAAAGTAACAATTCAATCCATAATACTATAAGATTGTCCTGTATTGCAGACCTGTGCCATATCAGATACAAAAAACTTCAATTCTGCCAAAATAAGCTACTTAAAATTGGTACATAGAGAAAACCAGTTAAAATTTATGGAAAAATTTGAAATTATAACCTACAAATTTAGAAAATCATCTGAAATGTCGAAAAACAATTTAATATCTACTTCATACGATTTAGATATCACTGCGAACTACAAATATTCGTCTGGGTAAACATACTGTTTATTGCAGTCACCAACATTCCATAGAAATGATGGTTACATGAAACGACTTACCATAAGATGGTAGCTACGATTGCGGTACGCAATCGGTTATACCAACCGAATTCAATAAAACTCTTGGTTGCAACAACTGGTGGTTATTACAATTCACTAATTATAAAGTACATATTACTTGGTACCAATAACACTGTGGGGTGAGAAATTCCAAGTCAGGGTGATGGTACTAGGTCAGTATATTAAAACCCTCAAGTGAAGTTACTTAATTTTGAATAAAAGCAGAACGCGTTAATCGATTTCTATGATCTATGTCGCATTTTGTTTATAGGTTATGTGACTTTACGTGAAAGTTATAAGACTCTACACGTTTTTCCGTGTGGGATTTATGTTTTTAAAAAAAAAATTTTTTTTTGGCAAAATTTTCTTCATAAATTTATTTCTAATTGCAAAAATGTTGATTTGGTAGAGAAACAGTATATTAATGGATTAAAGAAAATGTAATTATTAATTTTTCTCAATTTATTTCAGCAAAATCGAACTAGTCGTTCCCGAGTTATGTCAAACTACGTTTTTGCCAACATTTTACAACTAAGCGAAAAAACATCAAGATAAGGAAAAAATGTAAAAGGTCATAAAAAAACTGGCACATACGAACGCAAAACCCTTTGAGGGTTTTAATATACTGACCTAGTACCATCACCCTGACTTGGAATTTCTCACCCCCCAGATTGGCTGTTGTACTGTGTAATTGGTGGTAACAACAAATTATTTGGTGGTAACAACGTTTAGTTCGCTGTTGTAACAAAATGCACTTTGTAACAAAAGTTCGTTCATTCTTGGGGGTGTGGATGATTTCTTCTAGAAATGAAAGACTTACGTGATTATAGTATATTCCCAAAAGGAAGGCTATCGTAGGTCCGAGTTATATTTTCGGTCCAAGTCAATTTTTATTCTAAAGCATATGAAATAAGTTTAAAAAAAGTAGATAATTCGAATTTCTTGATAAGATGTCTTAAGTAAAATCGTACGGTGTTTATTTTCGTAGAACATTCTTACATCCTATCTCTAAGATCGGACTGTACTTTTCGTACTTTTCCCAAAAAAGTGAAAATATTTTTCCAATAAATTTTAGTTTATGTAGATTATTTTTCTCCTTTCAACAAATGCTGCGAAACTTTCTGCTGAAGGTCGTCACGGACCCGAAATCGCGATAAAAACAGTGCGCAGCCACGAAAATCAATGACACTTTGCCTTTTTGTTAAAACATGTTTTCTTTTTAAATGTAAATGCAAGAGGTCTCGAGCCGGTTAATCCCTGTTCAATCTGTTAAGGCAAAAAATCGAAATAAACAAACGAGCTAAACATTTTAATGAAAATGAATAAATGTTTTAAAAAATGGTTGTTTTGGGGTTACAATGTTTTACTAGTTTAGCACTGTTATCATTTTTATATCGATCGTCTAAAATAAAATCAGAATCTTAAGCTCGTTTGTTATTTTTCGGTCTGTTGCTTTTACACATTGAACAGGGAACCGGCTCAAGACCTCTTGCATCTATATTTAAATAGAAGAAAAGTTTTTAACAAAATGGCAAATGAGAACTACTGTTGTAAACCTAACTTTTCAAGTTTTCTTCACACAATTACCCACGAAAATACAGAGGTGGCAAGAGTAAGATGTATTTTCGTGGGAAATTGTGTAAGGAAAACTTAAAAAGTAAGATTTACAACAGTATTTCTCATTCGTTTGGGGTGAGCCTGGCCTTATAGAGTTGTACTTTCAACAATTGCAGCAAAGCTTTCTGAATATAATTAAATAAGTTAAGTTCAGAAAGGAAAACAAAATTATTAAATTAAAGTTAAATAAAATAACATACAAAATTTAAGCGATATGAAAATATATACGAGTATTTTTTATCACATGTCACTAAGAGCCAATTAGGGGTATTTTGTGTCACATCACCCTTAAGTAGCCGGAAATATTTAGGTTTAAAATTCTACTTTACTTCAATTAAATAATTTATCATAATCAGTTTTATCTTCAATTTGCATGACACTTTAAAACTAAAATTGAATTTGTTTGACCGCCTTTACCAATTTGATGCATACAATAGTTTATTAGATTTAAAAGTAAAAAAAAAAACAAGTTTTAAAAAAAACCTGCTCATAATTCAAATAACAGAATAAATATTTTCAAATTGCTAAATAAAAACTTAAATAGAAAAAACTTTATTATTTCGGTCAGATAACTGCATTCAAATAATTTAACCTTCAGTTGGTCCAGTTATCAAATGCCCGTGGTAATGACAACCGAATTCAAAGAATACCTATAACAACAACCTATACATGTACAAATTAAGTTACAATAATGATCCTTAGTAGTTAGGGTTACCGACGTACGTGCACCCACCAACAATCAGTTGGCAAAAAATTCGGCTGTGGCAACAAATCTGTTCTTTGTGTGTAATTAAGAGTCTATAAGAAAATCCGGCATCTGCAAATATAACAGAACTTTGTAGAAAATGTTGTTTTGTTTTTTTTCCTTTGATTGTTTAGAAGCAGAGCGATAAGAAATACTTTATTTAAACTAGAAAAATTACTCAAGTTATAGGGATGACCCAAGCCGTGTTACTTAAATGCAATATTTAACAAAACAGTAATTTATTTAATAAAATCAACGCATATAACTCAGTGTAAGGAGTTAACAACTAGAATGTATTTTAAGCTAGGACTGTTTTTGGTTCTGATGTGGTTTAAAACTGTTGTCTTTCTTCTGGTTAAGGAGGTATACGAGTTTTTTTCTCGTATTTGTTTTGTTTATATATATTTACCCAATATACAGCAGGTATGTTCACATACACAACGAAAAAAATCGATTTAAATTAAAAAGAGGAAATATTGTAAACTAAATTTGTTTTTTAGCTCATAAATTTTTCGCTTTCAGCACATTTATATATTTATCTTTAACAATTATAACCGCTAAACACCGTTCAAACTTAGATTTATTGCACGATCTTGCTCCTCCTGAATGTCGCAAGTTGTTATGGCCGCTATGGGTCCTTACTGCATCAATTCCAGTCGTACGTCGTTAAGGTGTCTTCGGCTTCGGTGACTTGGAGTAGAGCATTTGCGGAAACGATCGAGTTTGTGTCCCGGGATGTTGAACATAAATAGAACGTTATAAAGACAGTGCCACAAAGCATTGTTAGCGTTAAAATATAACGAGCGAATTTACGTACAAAAGCGACAAGACCAAGAAAATAACCGCCCCCTAAAACACCGCCATGCCTTTGGGAACATTCACCGTTAATGCCTTAGATATCGATTGGCGTTTCATCGTTCATATCACCGAATCCATCGGTGGATTTTGTGCGTCTTGACCACCACATAGTAACCAAACATTCTCAGCTCACTCGACGTATCAGTAAGCAGCTTTTTATTTCCATCTCCAGACAAAGCTATGTCAGTAGTCGTGTCTTTCATCTGGTGTTTGCTCGTTGATACAATTTTCTGGCGTTGTTTCTGTTGTCGTACAACTCGATCTTTCCACGGAATAGACGATTTTCCGCCCTTCTTATCTCCCAAAATTGCTCCAACACTGCTCGCGTAGCCAAAGGCTCCAGTGTTGCCTTGTAAGCGGTGTTTTTTTCTTTTGTCGTGGCCCTATTCCTCATCGTACCGTTATTCCTCATTTTACCGCTTTCAGTAACCAATTTCTTCTTCGGCGGCTTTTGTTATGGAGTCCAGTCTGTGTTGCCACTGAGCGCTAATGTCAACCAAGGTAGCAGTTTAGATCGCTTCATGAAGTAGGTATCCGCGGTTTGTTGTGAGTGCAGCTTTTCGACATCTAACTTTCCCTTGTTGTTGCTACATCCGACTTTTTCATCAGTTAATCTACTGCGTACTTTTGCTGCTACAAAGTATTGGTCGAAATCAATGTTCGCTGTACAGAACGTTCGTATCTCCAACACGCTTGATGCATGTCAACCTTTAATCGCAACATAATCGATTGGGTTTCTCGTCTTTCCACCAGGTGACAGGCAAGTAGCCTTATGGATGTTTAAATCTGCTGCTACTTATTTGTTAATTTGTTATTGTGATTTCCACAGTCGGTGTTGTGTATTATCCATTTTTTTTTGCTCCATTTAGAAGAATTTTCCTTTGAATACTCTATTTCAAACAATACGAGTATATCAACGCAACAGGCGTGATCCACAGTGTATTTTCGTTGAATTATAAAAATCCTAATCACATATTACCAGATCGACAGTAAAAGCTCATCCCAATTTATTACCGAATGCAATTGTGATTGCTGACACAATGTTTTTGGAAAGTCGTCATATTACGGACAGCTTCAACCACCAATCTCAATGTGAAATATGCGCATCTTCTCAACATTAACGATATTTAGTGGATATAAAAAAACACTCGACGTAAAACGAACCAATAATTTGAAAACCGATAACATATCGTACATACAGTTATGAAAGTTTGACTGAAACGTGTAGTGCATTATGCGAAAAATAACGGACCACGAAAAACTTTTAATTTCGAAACGAAAACAATTATTTTGAGCTTTATCCTCAAACAACAGCGCACTAATAATAACACCAAGATAATGACACAAAACATTGAAGAAGGTACGGCAAGTCAGAAAAGGGAATAATTTAAGGGTGATAATATTCGTCAATATTCTACTGATATGTCAAAAATAAACAAGGTAAATTTTGTTGTTAGTTGTGGCTAAGATGGTCATCGGGAAAGCTGTAGGCAAATAGGGAGTCTGTATTAATTGCTAGTGTTGCCACTTTTAAGATGACAGAAAGAACAAACAAAATTTTTTAAAGGGGAAAATACACATTTTTGATTTAAAACAATATAAAAAAAGGTAAAATAGGCTTTGTATGCGAACAAATTATTGGATGTTTTATATTTAGACAAGTTCGAGTAAATATTATATTCACACAGTTAATGTTTACAGTGGCGCCAAAAAATATTTATGTGATTAATTTTTTTGCTTATCGCAAATTTTATGTTTTACCGTTTGAAATAGTGGACTTTCCATCATTTTTAATTGATTTCGTTAAATAATAGAGTAACATTGCTTTGAAATATACACATTATTGTGTTTTTAACCGGTTGTCAAAAAAAAGGGACACCCAGCTGGCTGATAGCTTACTTTTTAAATGTTCATACACGCAAAAAAAAAGTATAGTTGGGGTGACAATATTCGAAGAGCATCATACCATTATTGAGTAAGCAACCATGTTATGTTTCCTACAACTAAATATGATCCCCCCAACCATACTTTGATCTCTAATTTTATTTATTAATATTGAGTTCTGTTTCACAATAGTAATTGTTAATCAGTAAATTATTAAAAATTACATTTCAGATTTGGGACCATATTTCTATTAAACATTTCATTCAAAGAAACCCAAAAGATTTTCAAAAGACTTTTAGTTGCAAGTGGTTTCGGTGAACGCTATTTAACAATTCTCAAACGCTAACAATGAATGTGATTTAACCATGATCAATGTCTGTACACTAAGGAGCATGCAGATTAAATATTAACGAGCACCAGATGGCAGTAGAGTATTCCAGCTAACAAAGTAAATACAATAAAAATCACTCACACTGCCCTCTGATAGCCCTGATCGCTAGCCGTATGCTAGAGTTGTTGTTTTTTTATAATTGGCAACTACCATTCACTGTATTGTGTGTGTATGTTTTTTGGCATTTAAAAAACTGCTATGCTTAGTTAATAGTCCCATTCATAAGCTATGATTTCCGTAATCATGTTATTTTTAACATAAAACCCAAAAAAAAAACAATTTTTGTCACACTCATGGTTAAAAAAAATCAAATTTTGTCACACTCATGGTTACTACTTATACAACCATTTTTTTCTTCTAAATTTGACAATACGAGGGCATATTAATAATTCCGTGTATTTTTTGAACTTCCCTCGTAGTTATATGAAATGCAACACTGCTCCCATCAAGTAGCACCTGTAAATAGACTACTGTCAAATTTTGAGAGAGTTCCGTCATTTTGTTTGTGTTTAACAGCTGTTCAAACATACAACCTCGTGGATTTTGTTAAAAATGGGAAAAAGTTAATTTCGAATGCTCATTAAACATTTTTTGCGGGAAGAAACAAATCAAACCAAGGAAAGGCTTAATAAATACTATGGGAAATCTGACCCATCGATTTCAATGGTAAAAAAGTGGTTAATTGAGTTTCGTTGTGGGCGCACAAGTACAAATGACGCTGAACGTTCTGGACGGCGAATTGAGGTCAATACACCCGAAAATGTCGAAAAAATGCACGATATGGTGTTGGCCGATCGAAAAGTAAAAGTGCGTGAGATTGTTGATGCCATACGTAATTCATATAGCAGGGTGGTTTCGATTTAACATGATCAGTTGGGTTTGAGAAAGCTTTCTGCAAGACGTCTGCCGCGTTTGCTCTCAATTGACCATAAACGTAATCGTGTGACAAAGGATTGTTTTGAGTTGTTTAACCGGAAATCGAAAAAGTTTTTAAGGCGTTTTGTAACTTTAGATTAAATGTGGATCCATCACCACACTCCGGAGACCAAGCTTAAGTCTTAAAAATCGGTTTCTCTGGGTGAACAGGCTCCGAAGAAGGCCAAGGTGACTTTGTCGGCCAATAATGTGTTGGCAACAGTTTTTTGGGATGTACGCGGGATAAACCACATTGATTACCTTCAAGAGGGAAAAACAATAAACGACGAATATTATGCCAACTTATTGGACAAGGATTTAAAAAAAATGATCCCATATGGCCAAGAAAAGTTATTTTTCATCGAGATAATGCACGAAAGCACACGTGTGCAGTCAAAATTGCATGAATTGGGTTGCGAATTGGTACCTCATCCGCCATATTCTCCGGACTTAGCCCCCAGTGACCATTTCCTATTTCCAAACCTAAAGAAATGACTCGATGGATAGATATTCAGCTCCAACGATGAAATTATTCATCAAATTAATATTATTATTAATTATTGAACAAATGCCTATTTAATGGACTTTGAAAAATTTTATTTTTTGGATGGATACAAGAAGTAGAGAAACGTTGGACAAAGTGTATTGAGCCAAAGGAGTAATGTTTAAAAATATTTATTTTTTTTTTGCTAAAAAAAACTGTTTTATTCGAAAAGTAACGGAATTATTGATATGCCCGTAATATGCTAAGCTTAATGTGAACGAGATATGGGTGTTCTTAAGCGGTTGTATGTAAAATCGAGATAGAACTTTGTACATTGACTTTATCAAAACGAGGAGCGATACGACCCATTTTGATTTCGTCTCATTGCATAAAATTTGTGGCTTTCAGAACAAAAGAAAAAAAACGGTTGAACACATGTATGACAGCTACACAACTAGTAATCTGAGACGATTTTCTACGATGCCAATAACCCAAAAAGAAATTCTATAAAATGTCATCAAGATTGGATGAGAAATGTAGCTTTTAGGGCTAAAAACATATAAACGGAAGAACATATGTATGGCAGCTATATCTAAACCTAAACTACTCAGTTTAGGTCTATATATAATATCAAATACTCATTTGATATTAGAAATCGAATGAGTATTTTTCTTTCTGTAAACGTGACGTCTTAGTAAATGTGCACCGCTATCATACAACTTAACCCGGGTTTAAGTCCAGATGAAAACATCAAAAAAATTTCAGCGGCGGGTATTTGTCCACCTCTTAAATGCTGGCGACTTTTCGAATAAGAGGCTGAACTATAGCTAGGTACAAATTTCTATTTTAAATGCATAAACAGTAGGCTCCGGCTCCTGATATACCAATAACATCGTGCTTAGGTCATTCATTTAAGCTAACGGGAGATAATATTTAATCAATATCATTAACATATATTTGTACGAGATCACATTTTTTTCATCCAGTAATGCTAACTCCACTCCTGTTTTGTCTTAAACGTGGCGATCTATCACGCCAACGGAATCTCCTGCTCAGTTTGTTGGCTTCGCTAATCATATGTATGGTCAACACAAAGACAGGATCATCACGTTGTAATAACCAGTACGGACATGCACATACAGACATATGCACGGTTCAGAAAGGCCAAAACTACAGCAGCAGAAGGCTTAAGCCTTTTCTGGCCGGTTTAAAGTATGGCAATGTAGCGTTAAGAAACAATTACCGGCTTTGCATGAAAATTAAGGCACCGTTCAATAATTTCGCTTAAGATCTAAAGATTTTGGTTGACTTGTAAGCACAGCAGATACTCTTCAATATGGGCATATTGGTTTTTTTCCTTCTGAAACTGAAGGAACTTTTATTTTTGCTACACATGTCAATTATTTTTGGAGATGGTTTAAAAAATTTCCAATTACAGTTGATTATCGTCAACCTTTTGTGGGTTTCGAATCATAAAATACTTGCAAAAAAAGCAACTTTGCAGGTGATATGTTTGTTGAACTTATGTGGAGCAGTTAAAAAACTAAATATATATAAATATGTACGAGGGCGGTTTGGAAAGTTCTTAGCCTATCAATGAAAGAGAATAGTTAGTTTTTCAAAAATATTTTTTTTTTCAATATAATCTCCTGAAACTTCAATACACTTAGTCCAACGCTTATCTAGCTATTCTATCCCTTGATTAAAATAGTTTTCCTCAAGGTCTTCAAAATAGTGGTTTACAACTGTAATTGCATCTTCATTTGAGGTAAAACGATTGCCAGCAAGGATTTTTTTTAGATTTGGGAACAGGTAAAAGTCACTGGGAGCTAAATCAGGAGAATAAGGTGGGTGGTCAAGCAACTCGTACTTTAATTCGTTGATTTTAGCCATTGTTAAAACACTCTTGTGCGCTGGTGCGTTGTCTTGATGAAAAATTATTTTTTTGTGTTGTAAGCCAGGACGTTTTTCTCGAATTTGTACATTTAATTGATCTAAAAGGTTGCAATAGTACTCTGAATTTATTGTTTTACCCTTTTGCAGATAGTCAATCAATAAAATACCTTTGAAGTCCCAAAAAAACGTTGCCATAACCTAACCAGCCGATTGAATTGTTTTTGCCTTCTTTGGGGCACTTCCTCCAGCTTCGGTCCATTGTTTGGATTGTTCTTTTGTCTCTGGAGTATAGGGGTGGACGCTTAAAATCCATTTTATTTCGCTGAAAACGATCCAAACAAGCTTGAGAAATGTTCATTCTTATGCGTTTTTGGTCGACTCTTAACAAGTGCGGCACCTATCTTGCAGAAAGCTTTTTCATCTGTAGTCCTTCATGCAAAATTAAATGGACTCGATCATTTGAGATGCCCATGATATTAGCTATTTCACGCATTTTTATTCGTCGATCATTTAATACCATATCATGCACTTTGGCTACAATTTCTGTTGTTGTTGCTGTTTTTGGACGTCCACTACGTGGTTCATCTTCAATGCTTGTACGACCACGTTTAAATTCAGCAACCCAATTTTTTACTGTTGCATATGAAGGAGCACTTTTACCTAACACATTCACCATATCATTATGAATTTCTTGCCCCGATAAACTTTTTTATGTAAATATTTAATGACGCCACGCATTTCTAATTTTTCTATTGTAAAAAAATCGCGGATGCGTCTTTTGTGAACACCTGTTTCTATATGAAGGAGTTTCCAGATCGAAACAATTTAACATGTGTTCATAGCAGAGATGGAAGTTTCCAAAACACTTAACTTTTTTCTGTTTATACCGCGCTTTTTGTGCTAGGCTAAGAAGTTTCCGAACCGCCCTCGTATTTACATACAAATAGGGAGTAGTCTTGAACTGTGGACTTTCAAGTGCAATTGCTTACTGTAGTGCTATTGCAAGTGGGTTCAGCTCCGGGTTCAACTCCGGTTAGTTACTCGTATATCTAACGTTTCTCCAGCGACAGTTTTCCACCTTGTACATTTATGTTGTTGTTGTTGTTGTAGCGGCACACACAGTGTCGAGGTGACAGCCCTTGGCCGAAGAATTGCTGCTTCGGGTCAATCCGGTGCGTAGAACCGACTGTCGTGGGATTGACCTTGTACATTTATAATGGGAGTTGTTGGTTGTGTGTGTCGTAAGAAAAGTATCCGACCGGTTCAACTTGGAACACCCTGTGCTTATTAACTATACTACAAGACGTCTCACAGTGTGTCGCGTGATAACTCCAGAGCAACGCATTTTGACATCCTTCAAAGAAACGTCTAGCATGTGGAAAGCGACCTGACGTCAGGTTAAAGTGGTTGAAGTAAGGTTTGTGGACAGCTTAAAAGCTACAATAGGTGAAAAAATCATACCGCCTAACTGTTGAAGACCACCGCAAACGAATAAAGGACCACGATTTACTGATATGGAATGAACGAACACTTCTGCGTGCAGGTATCTCTATCCAACTGGCGGATGTCCTCCAAGAATAGAGGGCGGACATTACCGCCATCGAGGATGAACAACTGCGCTATAAATTACAGCTGCCATGATAATAGGCGAATACGTTATCTTGTCGCAGGTTTCAGCCCAAAAGGCTGGCCACAATCCGCATTATAGCTAAATTTTCCTAAGGATGCAACTCGAAGAATTGCGAAATATTAGAAACTGAAAAATATAAATTAAATATAAATTTATTATAAAAACTGAGCCCGAGTCAATCATTTATTTAACTTTTACAAGGTCAAACAACAAAATACCCATTAAGTATATTTGTATGTTATAAAATTTTAAGTGTGCTTGAAACGAATTAAGCTTCTTTTATAATCCTAAAATGTTGTATGACGATGACTTCTTATATGGGCGAGCGAAGTTGAGAATAAAAATACCTCAGAAAAGAACATTTTTCTGAGTATCTGCTCAACGGTAGAGGGATTAAACATAACTATAGGCCTGGCCGAACTAACCGTTTTTATCTGTTGATATATATTTTTAGTTAGCTTTTTCAAATTTTATAAAATTAAGAACAAAAATCGTCAAAACCTTCTAATGAGGCTACCGATTTTAAAGAACCTTTCTAATTCCGACATCGCTCAACAGAAGCAGAAAGTGTTTTTCAATCTCTCTGTATTATTAACATGGCGTCTATCTACATTCCAGGCCGCTATGGTGTGATTGACACGTGTACGATCATCTTAAAATTTTTTCAGTGTCGGGTTTCCACCCCGTAGATACCGGAGTCTTAACGAGGGAGAGATTTATCTCTAAACTAAAGTAAAACTTCTTTACAAAATGCACACGCAGAGAAAAAACACGGTTACTACATGGTCACGGCAATAATAATATGTTATCCGCAATAAGAGTATGTTCGTCGCAACCATAGCATTGTTAACTGAGACTAGTTTTGACAATAGTATAATTGCTGCAATATTAATATTGTTGAAATGTAACAATCCTATTATTGCCAAATTTAAAAATGAAAATATGGTTATAGCAACAATATAAATATGGTTGGTGCGACAAAAGTATTGTGTTTTGCGTTTTATGTTAACAATAATATGATTACGGCAATCATACTGTAAGATTGTAATTTTTCTTCATTTAAATATACTTTTAAGAACAAATGTTATTGGTACGGATCTAATGCAATAATAGTACTTTTTTATCGAAATTAAAATTTTTTAAACGAGCTGCTTTGGTTTTGTTTAACTGAAATATTTTTAATAAAAACGCTTACGTTTATTTAAACTATTTTTTTTTACTGTGAAATAAATCAATCCTTTTTTTTGAATTTAATGTATTTTTGAATAATTTTTATAATTCAAATCTATTGTCGAGAACTTAAACCAATTCTAATAAATAATATTGGGGATCATTGTGTGTGACCATATTATGGTTGTAGGGATCATAACATGGGTGCGTGTGAATCATGCTATGGTTGTGAGGATCATACTATGGTTGTATGTGAAACATACTATGGTTGTGAGGATCATACTATGGTTGTGGAGATCATAGTATGGTTGAGTGTGAATCATACTATGGTTGTAGGGATCATAGTATGGTTATGTGTGAAACATACTATTGTTGTGAGGATCATAGTATGGTTGTATTGGAAGCATACTATTTTTGTGAGGATCATAATATTGTTGTACCACAACCATATACCTAACAATAGTATTATCCTCTTCGAATATTGTCACCACAACCATACTTTTTTTCTGCGTGCATTAGCCGTGTGGAGCCAGCGTTAAACAGTAGGTCCCGGTTCAGTGAATATAAGAATTATACTCGTATCGTGCAGAGCTCACTGATTTGAGGGAAGTTTCCCCTTGCTCCTTAATGGGATGTTATGGGAATTAAGCAGTATCTTCATCCCTTAACGATCTGATATCAGCACTAAGTCATTATACTCTGTACCGCTGCGTGGGATTGTGTATAAAAAAGGGGGAAACGCTTTTTAGGAAATACATTTTTGGGACATTTCTTATTTCCTGAGATTTTCTTTTGTGCATCACATAACAGCAGCCTAAAAATTCTTTGTCCAGGATCATGTCAGAAAACGCGGCACCTAACATGATTTAAAGTAAAAATCGATAGGAAGCGTCGTTTTCTAATATTCAAAAAATATTTTTAGATGTAATCTAGCTAGTTTTTAATGGGGTTTTTCACAGATTACGTGTGAGTTGTGTTAAGCTTATTTTCTTCTTATTTTCAGTAATGTTTGCCATTCTATCATTACGAGCCAAAATTTTGTTCATTGATGAGGACCATTTCTGGCTTAACGGCAAAAGTCGTCTATAGTCATTTGGGTAAATTTTCATAAAAAATCGTCAAAATGACGAATATTCGGCATCTTACCACTGCACCAAAGTCTTTTTTTTTTTGAAGGAGTACGCATCATCTATGTGAGTGTTATGTATTATTTTAGAAAGGTGCCCAGTATATTTTAAGTTTTTAGCTACATTGCTTGGATTAAATTGCAATTGTTGTTTTTCATAAGTAAAAATTACATCAACAAATATTTTTGTTCATATGATAAACGAACCAATTTTAAACAACTGAACCGAATCAGGACCACGGTTGAAGAGTACCTAAAAACCATTTTAAATCAGAACCAGTAGTTCAGACCAACTCGAATGCAGAAATAGTTTACATGCCTGCATGTATTTGTAGCAGGAATGTCAATCGCGTATTCCAGGCTTACCTCATCTGAGCAAATTTTCATATTGGATAACTTTTCCAAAAGTCAAAACACCCCCAAATGCAGCAATCAAATTCGTTATTCCCGATAACTTTCATATCGAGCTAATGATAGATTTTCGGCAACTGCACCGATACATGTACCGATATTATCACTAACCTCACTTATCTTCCATCTGCAATCGTTCAAAGCGAAAAGTTCCAAAACGAAATTCCTTTCAAGGCTATTATTGCATTAAACTCTAATCATATGTATGGCATTAAGTTTTCCTTTTCTATAAAACACCACAGCCGATTTCAACCACACCGACACAGCAGCAAAGCCACCAAATATACAGCAACAACAACATCAAGTAAAGGAGCAACAGCGACAATAGCACCGCCAACAGCAATGGCAGCAGCATAAGCCACCACATAGTCCGTCATCCATCTATTTTAAACATCCACCTTCTGGGAAACAAATGACTTTCAGTAAACACCCAAAGAGATTTTCCATGGAAAATCACTACTTATAACACAACACACTCCTCTTACTCTAACAACAATCCACCCGAAGTTAGACAAACTCAACTCTCAGACTAAACTAAACTGAGCTAAACCGAACCGAACGGAACGAAAAGACGGACGGCTGACTGCTGGCTGACTGTTGTTGACTGGCTGACAAGTCCAGCTTGAACGGTTAAGTCTCCGCTTTAAGCCGGTCGCGCTAATGCCACAGCTTCTGCATAGAAAAAGAAAAATCAGTTGCAGCAGCTATGCGGCCCGAGTCGCGGTTGTTTAGTTTTGTTTGGTGTTGTAAATACTGCTAAAAGCGAAAAATGAACAGCAGAACGCAACATGCGGCATGTGATGGATGTTTAGATACGTACGAGTGTCGGCAGCATGTATGTACCCTAGGGAGTCCCTTCGTTTTTTGAAATGTAAAATAGGAAATCATACATGACCACCTCAAATTTAATTCCATGTTCTTAATAGTGCGCCGAATATTATACGAACTACATCGGCCTAAGCCGATATTTCGTACCTGCCTACTAAAGACGTTTGCACAACCATTTGATATGGGTCTGTTTAAGAAACTTTTTATAAACACTTTAATAATTAGCGTGTTTTTTAGGTGCTCGGTTATCAAGGTCGCTAAGGTGATAAATTTTAAACTTTAAAGAAAACCTGAAGAAAATTCTATGCATCAAAAACCGTTTTATATGAAAGCTTGCAGTTTTAAAAAAAATTGATTCAAGAACAATGAAAAATGTAGTAAGGTTCGGCCTGGCCAAACCTTAAATACCCTCTACCGTCCCTACGCAACTAAGGCTCAAAAAATTGTAATTTTTTTGGTCCTTTCGGTCAAACCCTAATTTCATCTAAATCTTTAAATTAATTCTATATTTGGATTAGTAGCAAAACTTGCTTTTAATAGAGTATCAATGGACTACTTATCGCCCATTTTGACTTGTGGGATGTTTTTGGGCCTCATGGGTAATTTGTGCTTCTAAATAATAGTACAACCATTTTCATGTGTTAAGCAAATACTTAAAAGCTGTAATTTTTACAGAATTCCTTTAATTCCTTTTAAGGTAGTTATACCCTAAAAAAGCCCTATCTCGACGAACCAAAACAGCACTTTACAAAACGTTCATACTGTCCGTGCTTTTACATGGTGCTGAAACGTAAGTGCCCAAGAGGCAGGTTCTTCATAAATCTTTGGACTCCATTAATGCAGAGGCCAACTGCAAAAAATTTGCCCCCTTTAAAACAGTTGACTCAAAAAATACATGTGACACCCTAATGTGCATATGCACCAGCCAGCAGGCCGCTGCAGAGTTTGAGCCATAGTTAAGCGATAAACTAAAAAATTGCATGGTTTTGACAATGCGTTTTGACGTCAACATCATCAGAGTCCAGAGTTTTGCTCTGTCGTGTTGGCCGGAGTTTCGCTCCATGTTGCTGAAATTTGATTTTACATTGTCGCTCGCCCCTTTTTTTGTCTTGAGTTTTTGGGAGTTCATGATTAAAGTGGCATGCAGTCATATTCGATCATTATATGAAATTATAGATTATATGTATCCATACATACACGAAATAAACCAAAAGGCTTTGGATCGAGGAGGAGGAGGAGCGTTGTTCAGGGTATACACAAGATGTGATTGAATGAGTTTGTACGAGATAAGAGTGTCAATCGAAAAGAAATCCGTCATGTTACAACAAAGTTAAGACGCGGGCATGTGTATAAGGGAGTTGCTCCTTTAGCTTAGTTTAACACTAAAATATGTTGGCCATAAACGAGTTGTAGGTACTAGAAAAAGCAGTAACTTATATGGCTTCATCTGCGAAATTTAAGTGGACCAGAGGTAATCCGTACCCAATTTCTAATTAACTCATACTGTCAATTGGGTTCATGACCTTCCCCATGTTCCTCCTTGAAAGATCTTCTAAAAACATCTTATACAAAACAGAAACACAAGGACGGATGATGACGAAAACGAGAAGTTATTTTCTAGACCAAATTGTTCGGCATATGCGATGAGGTAAATAACAATGGCTTTAGTACAGAAATAATAAAAAATCGCAAACCCAATATAATTGAACAAAAATATAAAGTGTTTTGTGGGTGTATTTTATTTAGCTAAAGTAAAATATCTTAAAAATAACTGTAGATGAATGATAGTTTTATGCCAATAATGCAGGCTCCGCCGCTGTTTTGGCTATACAGTATTCTAATAAGTCGAAATTACTGTAAAAAAACCCAGAGGTGTTAAATTGCACGGCCTCGTTGGAATAGGCTCCACGAAATAACCCTAAAAACGAAAATGATTCTGAAAAAGAAACAACAAAAAGGTCTCGAACCAGAATAAAAACTGTTCAAGTTATAATAATGATAAAAGACCGAATAAATAAAAACAAAAAGAAAAATTAAATAATTCCCAATGAAATAAGCCCCAAAATATATAAATAACTCCCAATGAAATAACAACTAAATAAAAATATAATATAAAATATAATATAATATTTGGGAATTATGTCATATGAAATAAACCCTAACAAAATAATGTATGAAATGTATGGAAATATTTGGGGATTTCTCGTTTAATGGTTATTTCCTTATCGAGAAGTTTCTCGTTCACTGAATGTTTCCTTCGGGATTGCAAACCATCTCACAATTAGAGTTTGTTCAGTTCAGTGGTTGAGAGCATGGCTAACCCAAGGGTTAGATTTTAAAAATAATTTTTAGGTACTCATAAACCATGATTCTAGTCCGGTTCCATGGTTCAAAATTTCGGCTATAAGAGGTATATAATAATTTATGGTCATCTTTAATTATTGGAACTACGAGGGCGGTTCGGAAAGTTCTTAGCCTATCAATGAAAGAGAATAGTTAGTTTTTCAAAAATCTCCTGAAACTTCAATACACTTAGTCTAACGCTTATCTAGCAATTCTATCCCTTGATTAAAATAGTTTTCCTCAAGGTCTTCAAAATACAACTGTAATTGCATCTTCATTTGAGGTAAAACGCTTGTCAGCAAGGATTTTTTTTAGATTTGGGAACAGGTAAAAGTCACTGGGAGCTAAATCAGGAGAATAAGGTGGGTGGTCAAGCAACTCGTACTTTAATTCGTTGATTTTAGCCATTGTTAAAACACTCTTGTGCGCTGCTGCGTTGTCTTGATAGAAAATTATTTTTTTGTGTTGTAAGCCAGGACGTTTTTCTCGAATTTGTACATTTAATTGATCTAAAAGGTTGCAATAGTACTCTGAATATATTGTTTTACCCTTTTGCAGATAGTCAATCAATAAAATACCTTTGAAGTCCCAAAAAACCGTTGCCATAACCTTACCAGCCGATTGAATTGTTTTTGCCTTCTTTGGGGCACTTCCTCATGCTGCAGTCCATTGTTTGGATTGTTCTTTTGTCTCTGGAGTATAGTGGTGGATCCATGTCTCATCAACAGTTATGAAACGACGCTTAAAATCCATTTTATTTCGCTGAAAACGATCCAAACAAGCTTGAGAAATGTTCATTCTTATGCGTTTTTGGTCGACTGTTAATAAGTGCGGCACCCATCTTGCAGAAAGCTTTTTCATCTGTAGTTCTTCATGCAAAATTAAATGGACTCGATCATTTGAGATGCCCATGATATTAGCTATTTCACGCACTTTTATTCGTCGATCATTTAATACCATATCATGCACTTTGGCTACAATTTCTGTTGTTGTTGCTGTTTTTGGACGTCCACTACGTGGTTCATCTTCAATGCTTGTACGACCACGTTTAAATTCAGCAACCCAATTTTTTACTGTTGTATATGAAGGAGCACTTTCACCTAACACATTCACCATATCATTATGAATTTCTTGCCCGATAAACCTTTTTAATATAAATATTTAATGACACTACGCATTTCTAATTTTTCCATTGTAAGAAAATCGCGGATGCGTCTTTTGTGAACACCTGTTTCTATATGAGCTTTTTGACTTAAGAGTGCGGTAGAGTATATCGTTTTGTCCGTTGCTCCTTACTACAGATTTTCGATTATTATTGCAATATATGAATACATTTACTTCATAATCTAGGATATAATTCGTATACATTTTATGAACATGGTACAGGGTGGCTGACGAAAGCTACCCCGTTCATTTTACAGATTGATTTTTAGATTTATAATAACTGGGACACTGAAACAAGAATTTAAATTGCCCGTCGCTATCACGCTCTGAAGTCCGTAGTTTCGATTCAAAGAGATTCAAGCAGATGGACCATAATGAGAGTTGTTAACAATTTTACCGAGCATGGGACAGTCAACAGAAGACCTTACCATCGAAACCCTTCAGTTCGGACGGAGGAAACAATCGCTGCTGTTGCTGCTGCCATACTAAACAATCCAAGAGTTTCGACAAGAAGCTTATCTGCTCAAATGGGTATAAGCAGACAGTCATTACAGGTAATTATGCACACATATTTGGACTTATTCCTATATAAAATTCAAATTTTCAACAAACAAAACGCTGCAGACTTCCCGATTCGCTTGGCCAGAAGATGCTTCAAATTGTGAAAGAGGACGGAAACATGTTGAACTGTCTTTTCACGTCTGACGAGGCTCATTTCGATTTAAACGGCAACATAACAAACAAAATTGTCGATTATGAAGTGCTTCCAACCTACAGATACTCCATGAGACGGAATTGCATCCACTTCGTGTCTTTACTCCATTATTTTAGAAACTAATAAAGCTATGAATTCCATAAACTGGAAAAAAGTAATTTGAGTTTCTTAATGTAGCAATATTCATCGGCCATCCTGTATTTAGATGCGTCAGAAAAGTTTATGTTAGAAAGAAGATATTTTTCAGCACCCTAGGGACCTCAGCCCCATGGGTCATGACGAAATTGTCTTGAGTTTTAATACCCATATGTCTATAGTTTGAGGAGGCCGACTTTTGGAAACCTTTGGCCTGTATGCGCCAATATGGTCCGAATCCCCAATCTTAAATATAGGTAAATATTTCGATTTGGGAGATTTCACCCTTTGTGGATACCCATACGTCCCTGACCAGTAGGGGACAGTTTTTGGGCCTCTTGGTTCCCAGGTCGTTCTGACCACTCCCATTTACGGTAAACTTTGCATTGCACTACCCAAAAACGCTGCTGATTATGAAATTAAACAGCAAAAATCCTAAAATTAAAAATTTGTTCAGGACAAAAATGTGTTCACAAAGGTGAAACTTTTTTCCCTTTTGCCCGATTTGTTGCTTTTAAATTTCCTTTGCACGGAATTGAGTTTTCAACTGTAAAAAAACATGGCTAGATAGAATTTGATGACAATCAATAATATGTATGCGTAGCTAGGGCTACGATCAATATTTCGTGGTGTTGCAAACGTATATAACATTCAATCTTTGGTGGGGGTATAAAAATGATTTAGAAAGCATTTGTACGCAGAGAAAATATACAACATTAATATGTTGCCTGCAATAAAAGATCATTTGTGAGATTTGAAGAGAGTAGAGAGTCGTAAGGGCGGTTCCAATGACCTACTGTACCTTGCAAATATATCCCGGTCATTGTTCAAATTTTAAAAAGATAAGAGTTAAGAGCGGTTATATATGTATAAGAAAAACAAACTCCCCCAAAAAGGTTACAAATATGATGACTTTCCCAGGGGTTAACTCAATCCCTGTTTGAAATAATGTGTAACTCTCAGACCTCTGCAAAATTTCAGCTTCCTAGGGACCTTCCTGATGTAGGGACCTGTAGATCACATCCCACATTACATGCCAACATGGTCAGATTACAAGCCAACATAGTCAGATCATTTCAGATTTTTTTAAGATCTTTGAAAGATCTGAATACTTTATAGGGTCTCCGATTAATATTTTGAGGAGTTAGAAATGGAATAAGATGTAAGTAAAAGTCTATGAAAAAAATGCTCGAACATATTTACTGTATAACGAAATTTTAATTCTATGAAGGCGAATTGATTGTGCGTTTACCTTCATTTACGGTATTGTCCTCCATTCAACATTCTAGCAATTAAGAATGGGTTCCGCATAGAAAAATACTTTGCGAATCTATGTGTCGCAATCGATAAACCAAACAAATTGCAAATATCTGTCGCTTTAAGCTTAGCTAATCTACCTTTGGGAAAGAATCTGTCCACAAGTTTTATTTATTCGAATTTTCTAACAATTTGCTACCCTCAAGATCGACTGTTGCTTTCTCATTGCCACATTTCGGTTAGCCCAAACAACACTTTGTACATTTTGAGTCTCAACAAAGTCACGCGTATAGTATCAGAATTCATGACAGTTATGACAAGTTTCCTTTAAGTTATTCAAATTCGTACTGTCTTTGTCGTCATGGTGCCTACGTTGGGTGTTGAGTCGTGATTATAGCCATACTAACACACCCTTTACCACAATACTTTAGGGAGGGGGGAAGAGTGTAAATTTAGAGACAATCAAACGGCTATGCCAGCCAAGCAACCGTCAACATCATCACCATCATCGACAACAGGCGGCTGTATTTGTTGTGTCCAATTGTGGCTATCTATGTATATACGAGTATACCTACATATATAGCTGTAGGGTAGACAATGAATGACTCCCTCCCCTCCTGGTATTGACGTTGTGATTGCTGGCCCAAGCACACAATAATGGCAGCAATTGACAGTTGTAAAGGTCAGAGATGACATTTCGATTATTAATTACTATTGAAAAGTTATTAAAACATGGCAGTCGCGACCAAAGTTGCAGACGATGGAGAGGAGGAACTTTTAATGGCAGAGAGACAACTAATGTTTTTAGTTATAGTAATTCTCATCATCGACAGGGGCGTCTGCAACATATTCCAAAGAAGGGAGTGATTTAATGAGGAACAGAGTATATTTATTAAGATATGAAAGTGTATACCAGGCAATAGTATGGTTACCGCAACATTAATATTATTGAAATATAACAATAGTACACGCAGAGAAAAGATATGGTTACACTATGGTCACCGCAACAGTAATATGTTCTCTACAATAAAAGCATGTTCGTTGCAACCATAGTACTGTTTTTTAAATTTCATTTTGACAATAGTATGATAGCGACAATATTGCTATTGTTGAAATGTAACTATTGTATTATTGCCAAATTTAGAAATGAAAATATGGTTGTAGCAACCATTGGTGCAACAAAAGTATTGTTGTTTAAAATTTACGTTAACAAAAATTTGATTGCGGCAATCATACAGTATGGTTGCGACTATGAACATAACAAAACAGGTTTTATAGAGCATACATGTATGTGTGTGCGTATGTTTTTTTGATATACAAAAAAACACATACATACGATACAGTGAATGGTTGCTGTCCATTAAAAAAAAAATAATAATCGGACGGTAGTTCGAGGGATTTTTATTGTGTTTACTTTGTTCGGTGAAATACTCGACTACCGACTGGTTCTCGTTTATTTAAAATCTGCCTGCACTTAAGTATATAGCCATTGATCATGGTTTAATCACGTTCGTTACTTGGTGTCTACGGATGGTGAAGTAGCATTCACCCCTGCTGGCAACTAAAAGTATTTTTGACTGCTGGAATATATTTTTATGTTTGTTGAATGAAATGTTTAATAAAAACTTGGCCTTAAATCTGGCTATGAACTAAAAGTAATGCAATTTAAAATAACATACTTAATAAAAACCTCTATTTTTGAATAACAACAATAACCAATCCTAATAAATAATTTTGGGGATCATAGTATGGTTGAGTGTGAATCATACTATGGTTGTGGGGATCATAGTATGGTTGCGTGTGAATCTTACTATGGTTGTGAGGATCATACTATGGTTGTATGAGAAACCTACTATGGTTGTGAGGATCATAATATGGTTGTGAAGATAATAGTATGGTTGAGTGTGAATCATACTATTGTTGTGAGGATCATAGTATGGTTGTGGAGATCATAGTATGGTTAAGTGTGAATCATACTATGGTTGTGGGGATCATAGTATGGTTATGTGTGAATTATACTATGGTTGTGGTGATCATAGTATGGTTATGTGAGAATCATACTATTGTTGTGAGGATCATAATATTTTTGTGTCACAACCATATACCCAACAATAGTATGATCCTCTTTGAATATTGACACCCCAACCATACTTTTTTTCTGCGTGTAGTAGCATCAATAATAATGTGGTTGGTCTGACAAAAGTATTGATTTTGGGTTTAATGTTGACAATAATATGATTACGCGATTTTAATTTTTCTTCATTTGAATATGCATTTTAGAAATAAGTTATTGTTAATTTTTCAAACAAATCAAATCAAAGATTAACTCAAATATTTGTTATAAATAAAACGCTTACGTTTTTTAAACTGATTTATCTACTGTTAAATAAAAGCCTCACATTGTTTTGAATTTTTTATATTTTAAAATTATTGCGTGTGAACCGTACTATGGTTATGAGGATCATAATATGGTTGTTTGTTAAACATACTATGGTTGTGATCATAATATGAATGAGGTCGTGATGACCATAGTATGGTTGTATTTGAAACATACTAAAGAATTGTTGCGAGGATCATACTAAAGTATTGTTGTGAGGATCATAATATTGTTCTACCACAACTATATACCCAACAATAGTATATTGCTCTTCGAATATTGTTTTCCCAACCATTCTATTTTCCTACGTGTATCGTAAGCGTAAAGTTTTGTCGCATATGCTGACTTATCGACTTCTTCGAACGAATGGAACGTGAGATTTCTTCAACCTCTAGGTTACTTCTTTCAGTTTATAATATTAAGAATACTTGCATTCTCCTTATATCCAAAGGATCGACCATGTACTTCCCCGACAACCCAGCCATAGCTTTTTTGTGGTTTTTGCACTTTATTTTAATACGAGTAGTTTTTAGAATTTCGAAAGTTAAAAAATACGCAGCGTAAACAAAAGCTTCAGTGTGTCTTAACCTTTAAGGCAAGGGCATATTTATGGCGGTGCTTTTTTATGCCTACGATACAATACCATTTACTCTTTTGTAAAATTTCAACAATATATTTTAATAGTTCTCGGACAACCGGAAGTTAAGCAAAACGCAGCGTAAGAAAAATAACTTTAGTGCGCCAGGGCCATAATACATTTTTCTTATGAGTTATTTTGAAGCCCCCTTTCAAAAACTACGCCTGCTGCATCAATTGTGTCGGAGTAAGGCAAAGGCATTTCCAAACATCGAACCTGATGTTTAAAACCACCGCCTTACTCATAAAGTTAAGCCTTCCAACTAAAAGATGATTGTGAAATATCATTGGACAACGACAAGCGTCATATAAAACAACACAAATCTTTAATTACCGATCTTGCCACCATTTTGCAAATAAATGACTCTCGTCTGTAGTTACGATAAATGGGTTGTTTTCACAGCAACAGCGTCTGTTTGTTTAACTGGACAAAGCAAAACAGTTGCAAATTGTTGTCGGTTGCCATTTCTTGATTCACAACTCTCGAATAATCGTTTTGAACATTTGTCAATGTACCTTAAAGAAGGTTTAAAGATAAATATATATTTAAATAAACATAGGATCGAGCAATACTTATCTGCGACTCTAAAAAATATACATATATAAGTATACTATTGATCGTTGTAAAACTCTAAGACAATTTAGCTTTGTACGTTCGTGCACCTATTCGTATGTCTGTTTAAAGCACTATACAGCCTAAAACAGGCAAAGTCTTCAACGAACCAGGTATAGGTTTTATATTTGTAGATCAGTTGATTTGGAAAATGGAACTTATTGGGCAAATATTCTCCTTTGAGGGACTTAAGAAAAGTCAGAGGCAACTTTTTGACATTTTTGCTATATGTATAACTTAATAATGGATGCGATAATTTGCTTTTTTGCAGTTCAGGCTGTGGTGGCACTGTTGGTCGACGAGAGTAGAGAGTGTGTGTGGCTTATAGTGGCTGACGGGAGATTTGCATTCATGTGTCTTTCAGTTGCCACCATGCATTGGACACGTGAGAAGACGTCATTTTGTGTTGAAGCGTTTTTTTT
Organism: Hydrotaea diabolus; assembly: GCA_963513945.1. Taxonomy (NCBI): domain Eukaryota; kingdom Metazoa; phylum Arthropoda; class Insecta; order Diptera; family Muscidae; genus Hydrotaea; species Hydrotaea diabolus. Next base: position 77,856,618 of record OY740718.1, on the reverse strand, counting down.
TCAAATGAGCACACGCTCATTGCAGTGCAGCGTGCTTTTCGTTTACGATTCGCTGAATTCCCACGCGGACGTGTTCCTGGACGGCAATCAATTGTAAACTGTGTACTGGAGGGAAACAAACCCCAGAAAACTTCAAAAGAGACCTCTGCATTCGGACCGCGTCTCTGTGTAGTGCGCCATATCACGAGTAGGCATTATTGGCCCTTACTTTTTCCAGGATAACCGTCTTGCCGTAACTATGAACTCCGAACGGTACTTGACTATGATACAGTATTTTTTTTGGCCGGCTCTTCAGGCAATGCAATTAGAGGATACATGGTTCCAACAGGATGGTACCACTGCTTAATCAGCAAGGGTTACCATGAATTGTTGGAGGCAAATGTTTCCTGGGCGACTTATCTCTTTGAGGGTGATGTGAACTGGCCGGCACGCTCACCAGACTAAGCCTCATACGAGTTTTTCCTTTGGGGTTACCTGAAGTCGAAGGTCTAGATCAACCGTCCCAACACTTTGGAAGACCTAATTAAAAAATATTGAGGCTGATATTGGCAGAATACCAGTAGACATGCTTGTTCTAACATGAAAACTTCAGAAAGCGTATGCAGCAATGTGTGGATAGCGAATGTCGACATTTGCCAGATACACTATTTGAAGCTATGTAATTTAAAAATTCCCTTGCTGTTCAATATAATTAAAATATTAAAAAATTATTTCTAAGGTTTATCATTTTTTATTTTATATTATATATTAATTTATTTTGTATTTCCAAATAAGCAAATTGCGCGCTCCACCCTGTACAACCTTTAAATAATCTTTTCTTGCAAATAGAAGTCATAGACGCATTAACGTTGGGCCCTACGGGTCCCAAAACTGTACAATACTATTCGGGGGCATACCGGTATCCAGAGACAGTGAAATTCTTCAAATAAGTACAGTCGAACCTGGATAAGTAGGACCTGCCTAAGTGGGAATCCTCTGTAAGTGGCACAGTTTTCCACCCTGTACAACGTTGAAATTATCTTTTCTTGCAAGTCGTAGGTATAGACGCATTTACTGTCCCATTAAAGGGTTTGGTCTTTGGGCCCTACGGGTCCCAAAACTGTACCCTACTGTTCGGGGGCATATCGGTATCCAGAGACAGTGAAATTTTTGAAATAAGTACAGTCGAAACTAGATAAGTAGGACCTGCTTAAGTGTGAACCCTCTGTAAGTGACACAGTTTTGGCGGTCCCTGCACACTTCGGGAAAAAAGCCCTTTAAGCAGGAGTTTGAACCTAATTAAGTGGGACTTGATTTTTTAGAATTTACCTACGTAAGTGGGAATTTTTGCTCGTTGACATCTAAGAGTGTGATTTTCCTATTTATGCTGTACCCCCAAAAGTACGATTTTTGTCTTTTTTCTCTCTGTTTTTGCTTTTTACTTTGCGGAGTGCAACGCACGGTTGCCAGGTTTTTCTGTTTTTCGTCAAATATGGCGAGATCGAAGACATTTGCGACTTAGATTTTAGTCACTTGGCGATTATCCTGGCTGATTTTGTGAAAACGCACTAATTTAACATTTAAGGGTCTTAATGAAAAAGAAGCTTACTCTGAAACGCCGAACGTCTCAAATGTTAGTCAGCATTATCGCTATATGTGACCCGGTCTACGAAAAGGGACCTTCGGTGTAAAAACAAGTTTTCGAGAAAACAGCTGTTAAAGATAAACAAGTCATGTGAAATGAGTGTAGATGAAGAGGTTAGTTTCGTTCTTTGACAAACTTCTTTACGAGTTGGAAACTTCTGCTTTGCGCCATTAGAAAGAGCACACTTTAGTCTATCCGAATCGCCAAAAAAGTGAAAAATGATATTTTCACACCGAAGGTCCCTTTTCGTAGACCGGGTCACATATGATTTATATCGGATTCAATGACTGCGTTTGAATGTAGTTCTGTACATTTCATCATAGTATAGAGTGGCATAGATATTGGCAATAGTTATACTGCGGTTATAGTTTGGCGTTTTTTTTGTGTAATTCTGACCAACAATTTGGTGACAGAGGCCAAAAAACTGACTACTGCTATGTTGCTATCGCTCGGTTTTTTTCATTTTTATGTTCATAAAAGCACATTCCTGTGTTTGTAATCTTTTTAATTAAACTGTGGCATTTGAATTTAATTCACACAAACTAACTTTTTCGAAAAAAGGTCAGCTTGCTTTACCTCTCAATGTGGGATAAAAATCAAATTACCTAGATAAGTGGGAAACCTCTTTAAGTGGGAGTAAACAGGCGGTTTCTACTTATTCAGGATCGACTGTGTCTTTATTTAACACTTGCGGAGTCCGGCGTGCGTTAAAAACGCGTGTATTACAGTCAAACACCACTTTTTACACGCCCCTCCGTCAACAGAACATACATCTAAAAGTTGGGTTTATATTATTCGTTCTAAAAATTTTCAGTCTTCTAGCTTTAAAAATCACTTTGTGACAGGAACAACCGCCGTGCTATGGGTGAAGTTTCTCCTAAAATTTCATCAAAATCGGATCAGCGGTTTATGAGTCTGTAGGTCTCATATATATATGGTTGATTCTGAGATTATGGGCCACTTTGTTGTCCTTGGTTGTTTCAAGCGGTAAAAAAAAATATAATATACTTTATTATTTACTATACAATAAATCTTTATAGGACCTTTTAAGTCTTTAAAATTGTTTTTTAAAAAAATTATTTGTTCTTCAAAAATGTTCTACCAAAGTGTTTAAATATCATTACCCTGTTGTCCCTAGCACTACCTTTAATTGAAATCATTTTTTTACAAAAATATTAATTATTTATTTAATAAAACCAGTCCATAGTAAAAAATAATATTCGATTAATTTTGTTGCTATTAACGATTATAATTTTTTGTTCAATTTATATTTGTATGGATGTTTATTTTCTGTCCCTGAAAATACACAGTATTCCCCTGCAAAATCTAATATTCGCTAAAATTCCAATTCCAAACCAATCCTGATTTCAAGCAACTCAAATAGGATTGAACATTACTTGAAGTGGGTGCACATCTAATAGTTTTTTCGTCAACAGTCTTATTAAAAATAAGTAAGTCGTGTTTTGTTAGTCGTTACGAACGTTCACACTTAAGTTGGTCATTCCCCTGCGTTGTTTTTTAAGATGATAATTAATACTTTTTTAAATTTTGCAGGTGTTTTTTGTGTTTACTGCAAATTTAAACATCCAGCTCAAGTCAATTTTGTAGGGGTAAGTACTTAAATAAACATTTCAGGGGGTTCTGTGTAAATTCATCATTCCCCTGCCAAAGTTTTTTTCAGGGAAATGACGATTAACAGATTTTTTTATTATTATTTTTACAAAAGAACTGAATTAAACTGAATGGCTCATAATCTCAGAATCGCCCATATGTAGATTTATGTTACTTAGAAGGTCGGACCAATACTGCCCTAGGGGCCCGTAACTCGGTTCGAGGCACATAGATAATAAATAAGCAATAATATTTCGTCACGAGTATAAAATTAATTTGACGTAGTCCGTGGACCGCTGTGGTATGATGATACGCGTACACAATAATGCCAGTAAACCAGGAATAGGTGAGAACATCTAAAAACTTTTGAGCAGTGGGTTTTCCACCGGCAACTTTACGAGTAAGAGATTAGTATCTAAGGCATGTAAAAGCTTCTCCATAAAATGTTTAAGCAGTAGTTCCCGGTCGGTGGGTATAAGAAAAACATCTTGCACAGCTCTTGGATCCAAAAGGTTCCTCGTGTATTTCTAATGAAATGTTAATTTTGAAATAATTTCAGATTTTAGTCTATTATAGAGTTTGGTCTTAAACTTCGAATGACTTCCCCACGGATTACTATAAATTAATTTTGTAATAATTTCTTACACAGACAATTTTAAAATATCTTTCGACTTGGTGGCATATAAGTGTTGTATACCACCATTTCGTATGTACTTCTTCAGGATTGTCAAATATTAATAATAGGTTTTCGCCAAATTCAAGAACTGACAAACGCGCGCGTTTATGTGTATGTGATATGTTGCTGTCTTATCCTGTGAGACATTAAAATTACCTCAGGTGACGTCAACGCAAATCTCTTTGGACGACCAAGTGCAATTCTTTGCTACATTTTGTGTTCTTACTGCTTGTTGCCTGAATCTTGCTGTCGTAGTTCGATCATTGTTGAGGATCACTGGAACTATGGTTAAGTTATTATGATGCCAACAACGGTCAACCTTTAAGTCACATATCACCAGAGTACCAGCTCGAGTTCCTGTGTGCGGTTGTCGTCTGTTGGCCATTTCAGACGATCCGTCGGTCATCCATCCAACCAACCAAGCAACGACTTTTTCAGCAGAGGGACATACACCATCATTTTAGGATGAAAAGAAGAAAAAACAAAAGTAAAGCTGTCGTTGTTTAGAACCAATTTTCTTGTGCGCCAATTATATTGGAGCATATGAAGGTATGGTTACGTTTGCACAATGGTTCGAGGCATGTTTGGCTTAGCGTTCTTTGCCGATATTTAAAAGAAAATGTGTACGTCAATAAGCAAAGAAAAATTCAAGAGCTAAAGTATATGTATAAAGTACGGAACAGTATGTCTCGGAGTCATTGAAAATATGGACCACCAATAAGAGGTATGCCACCAAAGCCGTAGCGATTAATTGACCGATATTTTGTTTCACACATAATTGTCATAGATCCTTCTTTCATAATAAAAAATATTAAGATAATTCTCAGAATTTTTTTGGGTTTATTTACAAATATCATCGTTTGTTTAAGTTGGAACAGCCTCTTGAGGCATTCAATCCTGTTTGAGTCCTTTAGAGGTTTTAAAACATCATTCTTTGAATAAATCAAGTAAAGCCGTCATTAAGTTCGGCCACGGTCCATGAGTCAGGCTCAAATTACAGCAAAATCTTCAAAAAATATCTATATTTGGGTTCATAGGAAGATTGGCTTAAATTTTCAACAATAATAGTCGTTTTACACCTATGAGTCCCACTCTAATTTCAGGCAAAACTTCAAAATAAAACCATATTTGAATTCGTAGTAAAATTTGCTCTAATTTAAGCAACCATTTGTCGATATTGACCATTGATCGCTCGTTTTAACTCTTGAGCAGAGCATAAACGTTCAGCTACTATGCTTTTTTCTGAGTAATTCTTAACTAAAAATTCCTATTAAAAGTTATGATTTGTTGGGAAAATACTGCAAAAAGTTAGTTTTTTATTTAGTTCCTGAAAGAGCCCATTTTCAATACCAAACAGATTATGGCGATTAGCCATTATAATTAAAAATTTAAAGGTCCTAGCTTTATTCGTTTGAACATCCCTCGGTGGACGGTATAAAATTATTCCATCAAAATATCGAATGCATAACCCACACTTATTGCTATGCCTAAATAATAACTCTCTGGCCAACACATAAGAAATTTTCGACCCATTGTGCGCTTTACTAAAATCGTACGTATTAAAGTGCTCAACAACAAAATTCAAGGGATGATGACCACGATGATCATCATGAACCATTAATCCATTTAAATTGGTGTACATGTTAAAAAAACCTTTGAATGTGTTTGTCAGAGAATGCGGTGTAGTTTAAACAAAAGTCTCAATCGGAAAGAAAAAGATTCCAGTTCGTCAACTGGCTTCTTTTATATTCAGATTGTCGTTGTTGGTTCCCCTGTGCAACTTCAAACGTGTGGCATTTGCCAGTATGTTTCTTATTGCTGACTGCCACAAAATGGCATCGAATCGCAACCATCTCACTCCTCGCTTTAGCTATTTGCCGTTGAACGGCATTGAGGATAGTGTCAGATATGTTTTGTTTTGTATTAAAAAAAAAACAAAATACACGTTTAAGCGACACCTTTAAATAATTTCGAAATTTTTGTTAATTTATAAAGAACAAGCTTAAGGCGACGCCCTCTTGTCAGTTCGTGACCGTTTTTTTGACGGTGAAATATTAGCGAGTTCATAGAACTTAGGACTGAGTACATCAGCTGAACACAGTCGAAGTAAAATTATTTTCTCTTCAAAATAATTGGTCAAGAGAATATCGAAGCAACGTTTCCATATAACAGGTTATACACGTCATGGTTTCAAATATGCTGTACTGTCATCTTTGATATGTCAAACGTATATGGGCATTTTCGCAGAAATGTCAACCGCAGGCAAAAAATTCAAATTCTATAAATATATGTTTTTTATCATATTATTATAGGGCCTGGGGAGAACTTAAGGCCATACAAAAAGTTCTTATTAGGACTGCTTCGAGGATTGAAGAAAAAGCTGGCACAAGTGGAAAAAGAGTCACATAAAAGAAAAAGAGTTCATATATTTTATTTACATTATATGGGTAATCACCTATCTAGAGGTATATTTTTCAAAATTAAAAATACAAAAATTCAAATCAAGTGTGGAATCATTATTTTTCTTGTTTGAATGGAAATGTTATGAATATAATTTCCTTCAAAGTATGGCCACAATAACGCTCCAGGGTGTCCATTTTGAGGGTTCAATTTTGAATGAATCATTCGAGCATTTCGATCGGTATGGCGTTAATGAAACTCGTAACGTTGGCTTCCACGACCTGAATCGTAGCTGGCATAGACTTTGGACTTTACATAGCCCCAAAGAAAAAAGTCTAAAGGTGTGATATCACACGATCTAGACGGCCAACTCACCAAAACGAGAAATTAGCTAGTCTTCGAAATTACCTCTCAATAGATACATTGTTTGAGCAGCTCAATGGCAAGTGGCACTGTCATGTTGAAATCAAATTTCGTCAAGATTACGGACTCAATTTGAGGTAGCAAAAAGTCCGATATCATGGCGCGAGAGCGGGCACCATTCACGGTTACGTTACGGCCATCATATTTTTAGAAAAATATGGATCGATGATTCTACTAGGCCATAAACTGCACCAAACCATGCTTTCTCTGGGTATAATGACACCTATTGGACCTCTTCTGGTTGCTCTTTAGCCCAATTGTGGCAATATCGTTTATTGAGCCAGATATGGGCCTCATTACTGAACATTGATCGCTCGCGAATTTTGGCCGAAGCCAGATTCTTACCGATCGCTCATTTCCATTATAAAGTTGCACAATTAGGAGACGTTGTTGCGGTGTAAGTCTTTCCATGATGAAATGTCAAACAGTACCGAAAACAATTAAAAAATCAAGTTTATACAACTCACGCGACATCTGTGAAAAAAAATCCTATTGAAAAAATACCTCTGGATGGATCACCTTATATTTAAAAAACGTATTGAAATATTTTACAAGGTAAAACCATATTCTTTGTAATATAAACAAGAACATAAAATATTTCCAAAAATGCATGCAAGTAAAGTTTTGCCTAAGTATTTGGACTTACGCCACAGAGAAACAATCGGTTTAAAATCAGTCCATACTACAAATATTAGGTTGGATAAACATTCTTTCTGATGCAATCACCTACATTTTTATGGCATAAGTGCTTACATGGTCCGACTTACTATATGATGGTAGCTACAATTAGTCGATTATAATAACAGAATTCAGTAAAACTTTTGTTTTACATGTAACTTTGGTGCCAATAATTGGTGGTGACTACAAAAAAATTCTTTATAGTAACCAAACTCCTTTGTAGTTCGCTGTTGCAATATATTACACAATGCTACAAAAGTTCGGACTTTATAGGGGAGTGAATGATTTCTTTTTAAATTAAAAACCTTAAGCGATTATAGAAAATTTCCAAAAGGACGGCCCTCGTAGGTCCGCGAAATTTTTTATAGGCCAAGAAATTTTTTATTTTGAAACGCTGTACCAATTGAAAAAAGTTAAAAAATAGTAAATATTTCTTCGTTTTACCGTATTTTCGTAATGAGATGTCTTAAATAAAATCGGATAGAGAATAAGTATTTTTAAATCGTTAAAGATAAAAATTAAATAAAAAAGCTTTATTTCGGTCAAATAACCGAATACATAAAAATTAATCATCAGATATACTCGTGTTCATACCAACCGCATTCGAAGAGTTCTTTAGCCAAAAATTTATAACCAAACTCAATTCAGTTCCAGTAATCATCGTAATTAGTTAGGGTTACCGATACGTTACTTCTTCAACCGAAACTGTCAGTTGCGACTACTGAAAATTGGCGTGCACCCAATCAACATTCAGATACATCGATGGAATACATGGATAGTACGTGCAACAACGAATATTTTGTTAGCAAAAAATTCGGTTGTGGCAACACAACTTTCAAGTCAAAGAATCAAGCTTGTCATTCATCAAGTTAAATGTTCATAGTTTCGCACTGTTCATTAACAAAATAAACACTTTGGGCTATAAAAGTTTAAAGTGTTCAGAGCGCTAAATAATTTTGGACTCCTTTAGCTTGTGGTGACACCACTCATCCATCTTACAGAATTAAATTTAAAAATACTCCAGCAAAGTTTGCATTAAGTTTCATTGAAATCGCTTCTCGCTGTTATAATTATGTACCATATTTAGTTAGAAAAAAAAGTTTTAGATTCCAAAGCTTCAAATCTAAAATGTGTTCTTCCAAAAAATAAGGAAAAAGAATAAATGCGTCACATTTAGGTTAAAATAAAAAAAAAAGTTTTAAAAAGAATCAAGGTACAAAAAAGATTTATTTTGACTCTTTAGTCCCAATTGGCAACTCTGCCGACTGTTTTGTTTTAAAGTAAAGAAGTTTTAGATTCCACGTAGGTAATTTACACAGAAGCTACAAATCTAAAATGTGTTCTTCCAAAAAAAGGAAAAATGAGAAATGCGTCACATACGAGGGCGACGGCAAAACTAACTGGCCTGGCACATTTTCTGTTTTACTATCAACTTTTTGTTTTTTAAAAGCAATCTTTTATAAGTCATCTGTCAAAATTTCCGAAATATTTGATGATTATTTTCTTTGTTACAGGTGATTGAAGTAAACAAGTTTTATAATTTTTGAAAAATGGAAAATAAAGAGTTTCGTGCGGTAATTAAACACTTTTATATGAAAGGTTATACGCCACAATTAATCAAAAATGAATTGGATTCTGTTCGTGGTGATAATGCACCATCATACTCCACCGTGAAATCCTGGGTCGTTCAAGTACGGAAGATGAACAACGCTCTGGAAGACCGAAAACTGCTACTACTATTGAAAACATTAGAAAAATATTTAATGAAGTGACTAAAGATAGACGAATAAAGCTCAGAGAACTTGCTGATATTGTTTAAATACACGAAAAACAAGTTAGGAGTATTTTACATGATGAACTCCACATGAAAAAGCTATCCGCAAGATGGGTGCCGCGTTTGTTTACTTTGCCCCAAAAAATCGTCCGTTGGACCAATTCCGAGGAGCTTTTAGCGATTTATCAGCGTAATCCAATAGAGTTCTTGCGCCGATTCATAACTGTTGATGAAACATTGATCCATCACTACATCCCAGAATGCAAAGAACAGTCAAAACAATGGATAGAAACTGGTAAAAGTGGTTCCAAGAAGGCGAAAACTGTCAAGTCAGCAGGAAAAGTAATGGCCACAGTATTTTGGGATGCAAGGGGTATAATATTTATTGATTATCTTGAGAAAGGAAAAACTATAAATAGTGAATATTATTGTGCATTATTGGATCGGTTGAGTGAATAAATCAAAATAAAACAACCGCATTTAGAAAAAAAAGTTAATTTTCATCACACTGCATTGTTAACTCAACAAAAACTGGCCGAATTAAGATTTTAAATTGTTCCGCATCCACCATATAGTCCAGATTTAGCTCCTTCTGATTATTTCTTGTTTCCAAATTTAAAAAAAAATTCTCGGTGGCAAAAAATTTTCGTCCAATAGCGAGGTTATTGCTGACCCTAAGGCATATTTTGAAGGTCTTGAAAAATTATGACTTGAGCAGTTTTTTATTCTGGTTCGAGACCTTTATGTTGTTTCTTTTTCAGAATCAACTTAAAAAGAAGAAATTGGTGAAATGTATTTGCTACGGTTGCCAGGCAGACTGTACAGCTGTTTCTAAACCCGCCAAGGTTTTTCTTCAGCAGTCTTTGGCAACGATTACTTCGGCCACAAATCAAATGACTTATACGGGAGACTCATTTTTATTAATGAGAATTACCCTTTGTGTATAGTCTTCGAACTGTGCGTAGAGCAATCTTCAACGCGCAATATCATTTCCACCAATTCCGTTTCGCATGGGTCTTCGTTGAAAACCACAAATGCAAAAAGCACAATCAAAGTGTGCATGTTTTTTGTGCGTACATATACTCATACATGCGTTGCACATTAGGGCGTACCAATCCTTTTTAATAGTTTTTTTGTTATTTATTCGGTCTTTTATCATTATTATGACTTGAGCAGTTTTTTATTCTGGCTTTGATTGTGCTTTTGCATTTGTGGTTTTCAACGAAGACCCATGCGAAACGGAATTGGTGGAAATGATATTGCGCGTTGAAGATTGCTCTACGCACAGTTCGAAGACTATACACAAAGGGTAATTCTCATTAATAAAAATGAGTCTCCCGTATAAGTCATTTGATTTGTGGCCGAAGTAATCGTTGCCAAAGACTGCTGAAGAAAAACCTTGGCGGGTTTAGAAACAGCTGTACAGTCTGCCTGGCAACCGTAGCAAATACATTTCACCAATTTCTTCTTTTTAAGTTGATTCTGAAAAAGAAACAACATAAAGGTCTCGAACCAGAATAAAAAACTGCTCAAGTCATAATAATGATAAAAGACCGAATAAATAACAAAAAAACGAAAAAAGGTCTTGAAAAATCTTATTTTTCGGATGGAATTAAAAAACTTGAAAAACGTTTGATGAAATGTATTGAGTTGGAAGGAGATTATGTTGAAAAATAAATAATAATAATTCCAAAAAAACGGTTCTTTTTATGTTAGGCCAGTTACTTTTGCAGTCGCCCTCGTAAAGGTTAAAATACAAAAAAATGTTTTAAAAAGAATCAAGGTACAAAAAAGATTCATTTTGACTCTTAAGTCCCTAATGACAACTCTGCCGACTGTTTTGTTTTAAAGTGAATCCCAAAATACATTGGCTCTGGCTGACAATAACATTATCGATATTATTATGTTAGTCCAATAAGTAATCAAATAAAATACGACAACGCGTGGACTTCGCAATAAAATTTTTTGGATTTTTTTTACGCTCGAGTAATAGTTTTGCGCATTTTTTTCAAAAGAGTACACCCTTTTTCACGAATATTTTTTTGTTAATAGCTCAAGTCTTTGCAAATAATTTCTTAGTTCATTGAACAAAAAATTCATTCTAATCTTCAAAAACGAAAGGCATAAAATACAAAGTAATAAAAAAATCTATTATCGTATTATGAAATTATGGTTTGTAAACAAAACAGGTAAATTTTTAAGATCTACGAGAAAATTCTACCTAAATCGTCGTGTACATTTGTACACCTCAACTAAATCCCAATGTCTCTAATCAGCTCAAGACATTTTGCACGTTTGGGATTTTCCCCGTATTACCGCGCAAGAGAGAGAGAGAGAGTTTTAATAAATTCCATGGATTTACTGTGTATCCACAAACTGAGACAATTTCATTTAATCATATGCTAAACATATTAAATCTAGAACAGATATTAAATCTGTTGTAGTTTCACGATTAAATAAGTTGGTCTAAGCTTAAGACGGCAACATTGAAAACGTCTGTATTGAAACGAACGAACGGCTTTGTGCCATGGACGGACGAACGGTTGATGGCCAGCAGTCTGGCCGACCGGCCGGCGGTCTAGAGTTTAGCTAGTAATCTTATGATTAACTTGCAAAAGGTGAAACTTAATGTTAAGATTAAAGATTCTAAGTATGAATTAAAATTAACAATCCACTATGGCATTAACAATGGACTGGTAAGTAAGCCAACAACATTTGTGGAAGTTGAAACGAAATTTGTAGTAGTGAAACAGTTTTTGAAAACCTTTTTCTGTAACAGCAGCATTCCTTTATAATGACCATAATTAGTAAGTGGTAACGTGCAAATTTCATTAAGAAATAGGAGAATTTGTATTGAAAGTCACAAAAAAAATTAACGAATCACATTCCAATTATCGCAAAAATAAAACTTAAACACAAAAAATAATAATTATTTCACCACTATAAAGGCTGTTATTGTGTATCATAAAAATCAGCCCTGATGGCTGCTCATAGAAGGCAAAGCACACGCATGCGGAGAATCATCTCGTTTTTTGTAGCATTTTTTCTTCTTTGTGTGAGTCGTAATTACCTCCCGCATATTGTAAGGTTGTCATAATTTATGTCTGGCTGGCGTTCGGTTGATTTGTTTATCAACCCTACTTTTGTAGTATGGGGCATTTTGCATGGGATGCTGATGTCATTGGTCTATGCCAACAAGCCAACAACTTTAGACGAGCTCAGAGACAATATCCCACGCGAAATGCGCAACGTTCCGGTCGAAATGTGTGCAAGAGTGGTGGAAAATTGGGTCCAAAGAAAAGATCGCTGCACAAGGGCTCATTGTGGTCATATGACAGAAATCGAAATTCAACGTAAAATGTGTACTACACCTGGAATAAATTTGAACGCTATGTCTTAAATATTAAATATCCTTAATGGAAAACTCGTCCATCCAAAACAGATTAAATTGGGTATAGTTCATGAGTATAGATCAGTAATCAGCCCAAAGAAAAATTGGTTTTACCAGTCCACTCTTTTAATGCGAATGCAAAGATCTCTCCCGATATTAAGCACAACCGCTCTAGAACATCCATTTTATTCCTATTTAATTAATCTAGTTATGGTAAAGTTCTACTGACTAACAACTAATTTTGCACCGATTTGAGTCATATAGGCTTCCCATATACATGGACATATTGCTTTAAAATAACTTTATACAGTTATATATATATATATATATATATATATATATATATATATATATATATATATATATATATATATATATATATATATATATATATATATATATATATATATATATATATATATATATATATCTGGCCACTTCACTTCACCTCTCAAAGAGATTAACGTTTGCCTCAGACAATTCATGGTAACTCTCGCTGTGTGTACAGTGGCACCATCCTGTTGGATGGCAGTTGCATTGCCTCAAGAGCCGGCTGAAAAAAAATCCTGTACTATAGTCAAGTACCGTTCGGAGTTCACAGTTACGGCAAGACGGTTATTCTGGGAAACGTAAGGGCCACCCCACAGTGACGCGGTCCGAATGCAGCGGTTTTTGGTGAAGTTCTCTGGGGTTTGTTTCACTCCAGTACACGTCCGCGTGGGGCAACAGCGAATCGTAAACGAAAAGCACGCTGCACTGCAATGATCGAGTGCGCATTTGGAAAATACGATTCAACACTAAATGACCTCTCCTCACGTGTCTAATGCATGATGACAACTGAAAGGCTGAGGAATACAAATCTCCCGTCAGCCACTATAAGCCACGCACACTCTTCACTCTCTTCGACCAACAGTGCCGCCACAACCTGCAGTACAAAAATCAAATTACCGCGCTTCACATGGGTACCAAAAACGAAAATTCAAATATCACCTTGTTTTTAAATCTGGGTAAATTAAGAGCTGTTTCCTGAAACTATTACCTTATTTTTCATTACGAACATAATTTCCATTCTTAGGGAAAAGACAAAACCAGAATATCGATTAACGCCGGCTTTTTACTTAAAAAAATCCGACAGTCGATGTTTTCAAAACACGGTTTTGACAAAAACCAGAAATGCCGCTTTTCTGAAAACCCCGGTTTTTAGACACTCCTATCAAAAGCTCTTGCGCAGCCTAGTGCGGCCTGTAGAGTACTGATAATAAAGAAGACAAAGACAGTCAGTCAGTGCCTTAAAACGAGAAGACATCATCTTCGTCAACAACAATGTCAGAAATCAAATCAAGCTATAAAAAAAGTTATGCTGGATGGCAATAAAATATCTGTAGCTTTAGCACAAGCAATCTGAACGAGATATGCTTGGATGTGTGCCTGAGCATTTTGGTGGCCTGAGGTTGAATTATGATCGTTTGTCATGCGCCGCAGTCTCAATCACTATTGCGGTTGAAAAAAACACCGATTTACGTGTTAAAGGGCGATTTACGTGTACCTGCGAATTTAGGCTGCATTATTGTTTCTTTTTACTCATGATGATTTTTTGAGTATCTGTTATTGTTTTAGGAGAAGGGGCTTAATTAACGTGTCGCCGCATAACTTTTTGGGACGTTGCATGAGCCAAAACTAAATTGTTTTGCTTTAGGGTGACAAAATGTATGCAATGTCAAATCTGTACTTTACTATCGATGGCAAATTATGACGAAAACAATTGTATGTCGTTGAAAGGCCAAACAAAAAAAATCATTACGAAACAAGTTATTTTTGAAAGGCGGGGCTAGAGATTCTGCAAAATTCCTTACCGCAGTTATGTCAATGGCATGTGCCAAATATAGCCTTTTACGGCAATGACACAACTCGTACATAATTAAAATGACATCATGACTTGAGGTTATTTCAATTAGATATTTTTTATTCAAACGCAAAAGTGTTTGTCTCCACCACTTTATGGGGTTTTTCAATTATTTTATACACTAAGAAAAACCTTGAAAAAAATGTTTATTGTTTATAGTTTTTTTGCTGGATTATAGCAAAAAATAATTTATTTTCATTTAAATGACATTATCTCTGTATTGGAATCACATAAATTATGGCAGTGTTTTCCTGCGCCCTCGCCGAAGCAAAATTAATTATTATTGAAGAAAACTGCCTTAAATCTCTGTTGTGCTGTCTAACCACCGTTCCTATGCGAAATCTGAGAGAAGTTTTTTATTTGGGCTGTTAAGAAGAGGAATACTAACCATTTTCGCTTAGTTTTGCGAACAAAGTGTAACATTTGTAGTGATAGAGTATTTGTTTTTTTTGTACCGTGGGTAGAAAATTTAGCGAACAGTTTGTCTGCAGTGCATTTGGTGCCTCAAAAAGATGACGACCACTGTGTTCGTTTTTGGCAGAGAATTTATTAATAAAAATCTAATGGATTTCCGGCGATTTTTTAAGCAAAGCAAGGTCATTTTTGCATTTGTAAGAAAATGGACTTACATTTTGGATCATAGAAATGTTTAAAAAAATGTTCTTTCATCTAAATGGCACTGTAATTAAATTATGGCAAGATTTGCAAACTGGAAAGTAGAAGTGCGTCGAGAAACCTCCCGCACCGCAGAAGTCTGTAAAAATGTCGCTATCAACATCGAAGACGAAAAAAATTGCAGTTTAAACGATTTCTCGATATGAAAAGAAGACTCAGGCGAAAAGACAATCTAACGGGCTATCTTTTTGATAATCTGCAGCACAGAACTATGGAAAAACAGTATACGACACAGAATTTAAAGTGTCGTTTAGAGAGTTGGACGATGTGTGACTACTCCTTTTGATAGTCTAGCAATGGAATTGTGATTGGTGGTAAATGAGGAATGGCAAAATTTGATAACGATTAAACAGCTAATGCCGGATGATCTTTGTTCCAAATAAATAAAAAGATCTAGCGCTGGTAATTTTCGACTGAGTGCAGCTAGCAGGGGACGATCAAGACTTCGGTGGAAAGAAAAGTCCAAAAAGCTCACTGTGAAGCTCATTAAAGAGATACGTGAACTATTTTTATGAAGAGTAAAAAATCTGTTAAAAATAAAGGGTGTTTTTAAGACGCGTGGTTTTCAATATTGCAACACTTTTTGGAGATCGTCTTTTTGACAGTTGTACTTGATTTATGCTCAGTTTGGTTTGCCATTTTATAATGAATAGACTTACTCCGGAACAACGTTTGCCAATAGTGGTGAATGGTAACAAAACAAGTTCGCCGATTCCGATTTTTACAACAAAATTTTGTTCAGCGATGAAGCTTACTTTTGGTTGAATGGTTGCATTTGAAGCAATGAAAATCCACAAGCCATTGTTGAGACATCCTCAAAAGTCAATGTTTGGATATTCTATGAGCAGATCATTGGTCCATATTTCTTGAAAAATGAAGCCGGTAAATAATTCGAAAATAATTCGAAATCGCAATCTTTAAAAAAATTTTAAGAATTTTTTAGAAGAAAATTTTGAAGTCCGACTTTGACAGAATACGTGCTTTTGAGAAAAAGAAAAAAATAGCCAAAGAAATGAGATACTTAAGGTAATTAAATGTGTTGGCACATTCATGCATATATATATAGCATTTTGCCTACTGAAATTCTTTTTTCGCTCAATTATACGTACTAATATTTGTGTTTCGCTGATACCGAGACACAATACAAATTCTTTAGTTCAAAATTGAAGAAAAAACTAATATTAAATCGCTAAAAAAAACGCGTACACACATTTTGTTTGTACAGACAGTCACAGGCAAAAGGTTAATGAATATTATGTTCCGCTGTCTACCGACATCGACTCCCATTACAGCTTCCGACAGAGAATCTGTTTAACCCAAACTGCCAGTCTGACAGACTGGCAGACGGAGGGAGCACCATCAACACGTATCCAACCACAAAGTTCACATACTATTCACTCACACAATTTCACTAGACAGAAGATACTAGATGCACCGGCTGGCTGGCTGGCGGACTAGCTAGGTTGGCAACACGTTGTAGCCGAAAACTACAACAACAAAGAACAGAAATAACAACAACAGCAAAAATATATGTATTATTACTGCTGAGTGTAGGCGTAATTGTTTTTACGATTATGTTACCGCATTAAACAAATAATAGCACCAGACCAACTCCTCGCCAGACTCCACATCCAGCCAAAAGATGTGTTGATGTGCCGGTGCACAAACTTGCTGTTCATCCAAAGAGCAGGCTGAGCAGAGCTACAGCTCGAAATTCGGCATCCTTCCTTCTTCAGTAGTGCTGTGCGGTGGCATGTGGTAGTAGTTGCTGGTGGTGGCATTGGTAGTAAATTTTAAGACGCACCCTTTGAAACCCACACCAATTTCGCACTGGAGTCTTCCATTTAGTTATTCATTGAGTAAAAAACTTAGTGAGGACAGCTCATGTTGGCTGGAGCTACAAATGCAATGAGCGCGTTTTTCAATTTTATGCTAATTAGCCTGGAACAAACCTGGGATCCGTTGATGGCAGTGTTCGAAAGCTGAGAAAGAGAGGTGGAGACAACGTCACCAGAGACTTTTTTAGCTGTATATTCAGCGATAAAAGTTATGGTTATGACTTCAACGACGATCAGTGTTAGAGCTAGATACAGTGTCATGCGACAATATTAGAAATAGTTTTTATACTCTGCACCATTGGATGGGAGTATATATAAGTTTGTCATTTCGTTTGTAACACATCGAAACATCAATATGCAACCATTGTATACATACGAGTATAATGGGTGATCAATCTAGAGGTATTTTTTTCAAAATAAAAAAACACAAATCATGAGTGGTATCTTTATTATTGTTCATTCGAAAGGACATTTTATGAAATTTATTTTTAGAATATAATTTCCTTCAAATGTTGACAGCAACTACGGGTGTCCAATTTTGGATGACTCGTTCGAGCATTTCGACCGGTATGGCGTTAATGAAACGCATAAGCTGAATCGTAGCTGGTTTATCATAGACTTCGGATGTGGGTGCTTGTGTTTTAGTATACGAGTATGTGCAATGGAATAGATTTTCATTGTGTTCTGTGGAAGACTCTAACAGCCGGCAGTTCTCGTTAAATGCGAAACTCCTGGCAATCGTTGCTTGTGGTCTGATGGTGGTGAAGTGGCATTTAGAGAAACTGCAGGCAACGCTGCTTGTAACCTAAAGCCTTTCCGAATGATTTTGGAAAACATTTCACAGCTTTTGCTGTAAATATGTGAATTTTTTCATCGTCTAATAATAAAAATAGTTTAAATAAACGGCTAACAACTTTTTAATTGTAAAAATGTGAATTTTTTCATCACCTAATAACAAAAATATTTTTGATAAACCGGCCCAACTTTTTTTATCTAAGAATTCCTGATTAATTTTGTGTTTGAATATTTAATTTTTTTAATTCAACCGAAAAATTGTTTTTTCTGTACAGGAAAGTTATGGCCGCCCAGCTTTCAGTAAATATGGAGACACCCCTGCATGATGTCCCATAACAACGGGATATAACGAGTGATCAAACTAGAGGTATTTTTTTCAAAACAAAAACAATACTAAAATTCAAATCAGGTATGGAATCTTTAATATTCATTCAAACGGACATTTTAAGCCATTTAGTTTTTTTAATACAATTTCCTTTAAATGTTGCCCGCAACGACGCCTTCAAACACAAAATTAATAGGGTGTCCATTCTGAGGGTTCAAATTTGGATGACAAGCGTATTGTTGGCTTCCAAAACATAAATCGTAGCTGGTTTATCAGAATAGACTTCGGACTTCACATAGCCCCAAAGAAAAAAGTCTAAAGGTCTCACCGTTCCAAAACGTAAAATAAGCTGCTCTTTGAAATGACCTCTCAATAGATCCATTGTTTCAGCAGCTGTATGGCAAGTAATGCCGTCCTGTTGCATCCAAATGTAGTGAAGATTACGGGCTTTAATTTCAGGTAGCAAAAATACCGATATCATGGTGCGATAGCGAGCACCATTCAATGTTACGTTCCGGCCATCATAATTTTTAAAAAATATTGACCAATGATTCCTCCAGTCCATAAACCTCACCAAACCGTAGTTTTCTCTGGGTATAATTGCTCATCTCGAACCTCTTCTGGTTGCTCTTCAGCCAAAATGCGTTAATTTTGGTTAATGACTTTCCCGTTAAGCCAGAAATGGGATTCATAACTGAACAAAATTTTGGTCGAAAACAGCGGACCTTCTCATTCTCATTTCCATAATAAATGCATCTAAATTGATCACCGGTTATAATGCTACGGCAAGTATTTTTCTACAAGTCCGGCAGTTTGAGGGATAAATTCAGCTTATGTGAGTTTGATTCGTCACTGTATATTTACATTACATCCTCTGGAAGGCTGTGGTTGATCACGTAGTCCAATACATCTGGTATCCTCGAGAAACGAGGATAAATTCAAGTGGCATATAGTCAGGAGAAAAGTTTATTTGACCGTACAGAAAATTTTGAAATAGACATAGTCCTTGTATTTCTACGCGCCAGTGGCGCCAAGTCGTACAGTCGCAATCGCAGCCACTTGCAATGTCAAGATGTCTGCAGGATTGTGAATAGTGCCTTAATTGTGAATAGCGCGCCTGTTATGATTGTCGCTACCGTTCTCATGCTTGGGACCTGCTTTTGCGATGCTTCCTTTACTGCGCCACCCGCCAGACAACAGCCTCGTTGAATCGCAATCGGCTTGACAACAAAATTTCCCAGTTGAGATTAAAGGTCTTCTTACAGCAATGTAAAGCAGTTGCCGCCTTAGTGGTTCAGGATCCAGTTAATTTTACATTTCAGCACCACTCCAAAATATTTGGCACTATTGAATAACGAGAGTTTTACCGCCATCAATCGTGGGATTAACGGATTGAGGGGTCGTGTATCGCCTACTGAGTTGTACCAGTTCCGTTTAAACTGGATTTACACCATAACTACATCCCTGACGCCATTTTAAATAAAAATAGCCTTGGAGCAGTCACTAGTACTTGTGTCCTTGACCGTATTGTCATAAGCTTCCTCTATATCCAAGAAAGCAAAGTTTATTCCTTATAATGCAGGGAACTTTTTCAATCGGTAGCAGTATCGGTTTACTGGCCCTCCGACAGAATATCCCGTCTGAGGAATAATCTGGTATATACATCAATCAACCAAAGTTTTAAGCCGAATTGATAATAGACTCATTAGCCGAAAACCTTTTCCATTTTTCGAATAACGACAATGTTATATGCTGTCCACCCCGCACGGACATGACGGAAACAGGCTCTGAAACTTGTCAAGAGCCATGGCATTAATGTCACAATATTCGCTGGAATAATATCATCAGTATCCTAAAATTTAAAAGAATGGAAGCATCAAACCCCCCTCGTATGCGATGAAACGTAATCGGGATATCAAAGATATTATTTACATCCTTGTCAAGATCCACTTCGGACTGACAGTCAGGTGCTAGACCATGTGTACTAATTCTTGACCATGGCGACAGTTTTTGCACAAGATTTCTTCGCCGCTTCGGCTAAAACATTCGTATGAACTTCAACTGTAGATTTAAGGTGAATTTATCTCTTATGGAGCTTGGGCACTTGGTAGTATGTTATCCAAAACTTCAGCATAAGTGCTTCGATATTGCTTAAGTAATATGGAAGGAAACAGTCAATATACATGTAATCAGAAGGAAGGAAGTCTTTTGACACTTTTCAATTGCTGATAGGATTCTACAAGGTGGCTTAAAGGTAATCATCCTATGTTCTTTTGCTGTAGTTTCAATGAAAAACTTTTGTTCTGATTGTGAATTTTTTTTATTTAATACTTCAGAATGTATTACTTCAAGTTCAGAAAATGATATCGGCCAAGTAGGCGTGTCCAGAGTTGATGACACGTTTTTTTTTTTGGCATTTTCCGTCACTTTTGCCAGAACCTTGGGTGACAGTTTACCGCACTCCTTTCTTATATTTTCCTTAAGGTTAAAGACTTTGAGGTTTGTTGACGTAAGCCCGCTACTTTAGAAAACCCCATAAAAACGAAGTCTAGAACGGTTAAATCGTGGATCTGGTCGGCAAGAGAAAATCACTAAAACGAGACTTAAAGCGACCTGGAAATGCTTCTTTCAGAATGTCGGCTGCGACTGCAGCATTGTGAGCCGTAGCAGCGTCCAGGTGAAACCACATGTTCTTCAGTCCCAATTCATCCAATTAAGGAGGAGGACTAGTGACCCGATGACACTACAAGCGTTAACAGCACACCACGCAATAACTTTAAGCGGGTCTAAAGGCTCTTCCTGGGTGCCCCAGAAACGATTATTTTGTTTTTTCACGTAACCGCAAAGATGAAAATGACACTCATCGCTATTGACTCGGTAAAAAATCGTCCACCTTTTCGTTGAGATTCAGAATGGCTTCAGGTTAGGTTAGAAGCATTTGGCGGTCAACACAGGTAACAGAAACGATTATTTGGTTTTTTCACGTAACCGCAAAGATGAAAATGACACTCATCGCTATTGACTCGGTAAAAATTCGTCCACCTTTTGTTGAGATTCAGAATGGCTTCAGATTAGGTAAGAAGCATTTGGCGGTCAACAGGTAACAGTTGCACTTTGTAAGGGAACATCTTTAAATTTTGCACCAAAATTTTGCGTAGGAACAGCCGGCTAATGCTCAATTGCGTGGTACGTCGTCTAGTTGATGTTCCAGGCTCCTCTTCGCTTCAGCGCCGTCCAGCATTGGGAAGATCTCGTATTGCCCCGGTCTTTTCAAGGCGAGTGGCCATATGCCGCAGTGTTCGTACAGTTGGACGGCCGGGAAGGAAATCTGCGACGAAATTCACACTGCACCAACACAACCGAAATAATTAAATAATTCATTCGCATTTTTGCGGAGTAAACCGATTCATAACTGGTTGATTTGTATTCGGTGTTTGTTTACTTCACAAATGTCAAAACCGAATTGACATTTGGCGCCATTTGCAAAGGTTATAGGGTTTTCCAATAGGTGATTACTATCACCACACCTTGTATATTTATCATTACTAATTGTAAAACCAAGAACCTCTCTTGTGTTATTAACAACAAATTTGGGTTCATTGTCCCTATTAACTTCTGTTAATTGGTCTTCAATTACAAAATCGAAAAGCGGCCTACCTCGCTGATTGATGCCCAAGCATCATCCCCTTTCTTGAGATAGGGCTTGTTGCTATCTTTACATAGCCATGTGACATATAGCAGCTCACGAGCCAAACTACCCGCTTCTTGTTCTAGATGGCGATAGTTCATGTAGCCTTATCACTAAAATCGCACTTAACCGTTTCATAAATTCCACATGGTTTTAATTACAGCACCCGATGCTGTAACAAATTCCATTTTTTTAACTTCAACAGCTCATAATTTTTGTAAGCTTTTACATTTCGTTCGTTTTATGAACGGCAAGTACATAACCAAAAACGATACTTGACGCTATTTAGGCTTAAAACAAAATTGAATACGATCCTCTCCTTTGAGTCTTAAAAACGCCGGCTAAAAAAACGTGTAGTCTTCAAGTTAAGTTTTTTCAGTAAGACGCCAAGATGTCGATCGCGATCAGGTGTATAAGAGGTAGATAAATAAGACTAAACAAATTATGAAACTCTTCCCTGAACTACGGTAAATTATCGCATTGATAGGCTTTACAATATTTAGTGCTATTTCTAATAGTTTTGTTTTATCCCCGATTTTATGCTTTAAACGTTTTTATGATGTACTGTAACGAATGAAACCATTCTTCGCTTCCTTGTTCTTTTTTAAGGGAGATGCTGACTTACGGCTAACTAAGGTGGTAAATGTTTGATAAATGGATAAACTTAATTAATTGATGTGCTAGTTTTTGCTCATATCGAATGTTCTTAAGTGGAACAACTGGAATAAAATTACATAATTAAAGCACCAAACATACAGGCAGCGAGCTAATTTTTCCTAAGCAGAATCTGTTAATACGTTGTACATACATTTTTTATGACATTCAATGTGAAAAATTGTGAATTTGGTAAACAAGCTTGGAAGAAGAGATAAAAAATATCCTTAACGGATAGATTGCATACACAAATTCAAAAGAAATTTTAGGTATTTAACGATTGATATCAGCTACGATACATAAAATATGTTGATTGATTTTCTCTGTCAGCTAACTCAACTGAAAAAATCCGAAACAGGGAATCACAGCCTTTCTTTGCCGATGGACTGTGAAAAAATCTAAAATGTCTGCTTTTTTTATAGCTGACATCGGACACATAATACATAATGTTGCCTACATCCTTTCGCGTGTTCAGTAAAACAGAATTTTTTTTTCCACAAAGATCGAACGAAGCCCTTCGAATGACTTTTTTGAGAAGTAGATGCTGTACAGGGTGTCCGCCGGGAAGGTATACTACAGAGTGTCCGTCGGGAAGGTATACTACTTTGTTTGTTTATAATTTTTTATTAAAGAAAGAGAATGGATCTCATTTTGATAAATGTTTTATTTAATATCGGCAATTACTATGTATGGAATACAATATCTGATAAATGCCCGCCTCTTTTAGCCTCACAAATAAGTGCCCTTTTGAGCACATTTTTCATTACATTCAGCAGGGTGTCGAATGGAGGCTGATGGATTGTTTTGAACATTTCTTGAGCAGCAGTAATGTTTTCAGCCGATCTTGCAAAACATTGTGGTCCATACTTAGGCCTATCAGCTACAGATCCTTTTTCTTCAAAATCATTCACTACGCGATAATAGTTTTGTTGACACGTTGTTTCTCCCGAAAATTTCACGTAACTTTCTCATCGGCGCAGTAATTGATGATTGATTTTGATAAAATATTTAACGATTTATCGAAGATTTTTCCATAATAAATTTGCCACGACTCTACTTCACGACTACCAAATATGAACTGCCAACACTAATGTTTACCAAAATGGCGGCAACAATATAGTATACCTTCCCGCCGGACACTCTGTGCATATTACAGAAGGACAACGGAATTTGAAAGTTTAAATGCTAGTCTCTTGGACAGACTCTGCTAATCTAACGCAGCGATGTACTGGTATGTATGTCTGTCAGTGTGTACCTTACTCTCTTCGTCTATCTTATCGTACGAGGACTGCTACGCATACATATTTCTGGCCTAATAATGAAAATGCGAATATTTATCATCAAAAATGGTTTTATTGTTTTTTAAAGTATTCTCCAGCATGATCTATACACTGCTCAAACCAATTGTCGAAGCACTTTTTCCACTCAGATTGAGACACTTCCAAAACATGGTTTTTAAACGCTTCAACAGCATCTTCTGGCGACAAAAATCGTTGATCACGCATTTTATGCTTGGTGTGCGTGCGGGAATAAAAAGAAGTCATTGGGTGCCAAGTCAGGGTAGTACGGCAGATGACCCATCAATTCGACGTTTTGGCCGGTCAAAAAGGCGCTGGTTTGAGCCGATATGTGAGAGATCGCATTGTCATGGTGCACAATGATTCGTCTTCTCTTGTTCGGGTTTCGAATTTCTCCGAAGACATCAGGCAAACAAATTGTGGTGTACCACTCTGAATTGGCCGTCCGGAAAAGTTGCCACATGACCAATTTTGCTGAAGAAACAGGCGACCATTTGCTTCGAAGTGCTTCTTCCACGAACAGCTTTCGTTGGATTTGGCTCGTCTTCGAAGACCCACACTGTCGATTGCTGTTTTGTTTCGGGCTCATACGCATAGATCCATGATTCGTCACCTGTGACGGTCTTAAAAACGTCTTTTGAAGCACCGCGAATGAATTTTTTCAAAATTTCTTTCCACCAAACGACACGAGCCTTTTTTTAACGATTGTCAAATTGTGCTGGATCCAACTAGAACAAATCGTTTTAACGGCCAGGTGTTCATGCAATATCGAATGTATGCTGGTGGAAGATATGTCCAAGGACGACTCTATCTCATGACGATCATGTATTATCAGTTCACGCACGGCATCAATGTTCTCTGGCACAACGGCCGTTTGGACAACCGTCATCTTTTAGCGAGCGTCGGCCACGATTGAATTCATTAAACCAGTTTTTCACAATGGTATTGATGATGCTTCATCGCCACACAAAAATTTAAGTTCATCGATGCACTCTTGTCGTGATAATCCACGTAGAAAGTTGTGAAAATTGATCCACGAAAGTGTTCACGAGTTAATTCCATTTTTTTTTGTCAAATTGGGGTTTTCAAGTGACGGACGTACGTCAAAACGTTCTGAGTACGTTTATGCTAAAAAATTTAAAGGTTTCCAATGAAAATGTCAGATGGCGCCAGAAATATATATTGCAACCCTCGTATATGAAGGTACGTATTTTTCTCTAAAAAAATTTTCTATATTGATTTAAAAATTAGTATCTTGTAAAACCGACAAAATTTACGACGTGAAAGCCGTTTTTGACGGGGATTTGTTTTGTGATAATTGCGCAAACTTTCCGAAATTATATCAAAGCAGTTTCGACATTTGGCGTTACAGGGGCCCTATAACTGGCATGCCCACATGATGTTGCTCACAGAAAACTGTTCTCAAAAATTAACTTTTGAGCAATCCATTAGACAAAACCAAGTGATCCTTATGTAAAATGATCTCCCGATTTTTTCTGAAATTTGCATTAATCAGAAATGCGTCTTTCTGTTAATTATAATTTATAAAAATCGAATAAAAATTGTGGAAGTTACATCCAAAAGAAATCCAAATTTTGGTTTTTAAGTTGTACATTTTTGTTTCCAACTGCCAGTTGTACCCCAATTCTGGAGGTCTCCTACAATTTTTTGAACAAAAGTATAAAGAACGGACTGTAAAAACAGCAACGTGTTATATTTCTTTCAAATCCGACAAAAATTGCCTTTGTTATAGCAGTTAGTATTCTGTCTTCGAACGTAACGGGGGGAAATTGATTTTTCTTGAATTGAAAACTTAAGTGAAGCTTTTACTGTTGGCCATCCCCGCCTCTAGGTAATAAGAAATAAACCCTATTTTCTATACTCTCGACCATAGGATGAGAGCACAAAAAAGTTTTTCATTTGGTTTGTAACACATCGAAATTCTGATCTGCGATCATATAAGGAATACATATTATTGATCTTCATAAAATTCTAAGACGTTCCAGCCGAATTCGAAATGTCAGCCTTTTGCCTTTACACACGCCTTAAGTCGCACTGGCCAATCGTCAATAGCTGCACGAACCTCGTCCATTGGAAAATTGGCCACAGCTTGGACCAAAGCAGTCTTAAGAGATCCAATTATATTTTGTAACAAACCTTGTCTTCTAAAACCGCCCACAATTTGTAATCCAATGGGTTCAAATCTGGACTGCCTGAGGGCCATTCTTCAGAGGAAATGAACACTGGCAAATTGTATCGAAGCATATCGAAGCGTTTTAGCCTAATGGGCCGGCGCAGAATCCTGCTGGAAAGTCCATGGCTCGTTTTGGAACAGGGAATTGTTAAGAGGCTTTACAAGAGCTTCCAAAACGGTTTCGTGGTAAACCTTAGCCGATGTTTTGACGCCTTGTTCGCAGAAATGCAGGTCAGTGACCCCATCGTAAGAGACACCCCACCAAACCATGACTTAAGCTGGGTGATGACCCTTTTCCACCCTTGGGATCAGTTCAGATGCTTCCTTAGATGACCGCGCATACACTCTATCATTTTGCTTGTTAAATTTTTCCTGAACGGTAAAATTTTTTTCATCGGTGAACAAATTTTTTCTGTGCAAGTTATCAGCGTGCTTCACCAATAGAAGTTTTCATTTTTCAATCCTATTTTTTTTTAAAGCTGCAGTCAAAAAATGTTCGGTACGTCGTTTGAAAGCCCCAAGTCCCAAGTCTATTTTAATGATTCGACTCATGGACTTTTGCGTGATATTTACTATCTCACGGGCCATGATTTCTGTGTGCGGAGCGGATTTCTGTGAATTCTTGATTTAACGGCTATGATGACATGAGGTGTTCGAACAGAGCGTGAGCGGCCCGACCGGTGGCGGTCTTTTACATCTCCAGTCTCCTCAAACAGTTTTATGCATCGGTAAACGAACATGCGACTAGTCCCTAGTGGCCGGAGCGGTTTAAAATATCTCTTTTTATCATTTCACACCTTAAAGCGCTATTACAGCGATACGGTTCTCATTATCTGACAACTCCAAGATGAAAGTTGAAACAGTTTTAAAATCCCGTTACAGGCTAACACTATTGAGGTTAGCTTTCAAAACCCATATGACATTAACGGGGTATGTTCAGTTCTACTATTGAAATGGGTGTGTTCAATGTTGTAACAGTATTATGTATATATGAACGATTTTTACCAATTTGGGATTCGGACCTTATAGACTCAAGGGTCCCAAAAATCTGCCTCCTTGAACTTTGAACATATGGGAAGAAAACTCACAAATCAAAATATCACATTAATTTTACGATTCGAAGAAATTTAAGCTTTGCCATGGGGGTAAGGACTCTAGGGCGCTCTGACCGGCCCATATGGGCCCTTGAGGCCCGATTCGATTTATTTTTAGGCCTTGGCCCTTGGTCTAAGGTCTCTAGGAGGCTTAATTGGGTGGTTGACCTAGTAAAATATAAGTCGTAAAAAGTTGTAAAATTTTTTCAAAAAGGAATCGAAAACACAGGTTTAGCTGTAAATTCGGTGACCGCCATTTTACCTTCATAAGACCCCAAGCAACGAATACTCGTATGATATAACTGTGTTTAGCGACTATGCACGTAAGGGCAGGCATTTAAGCATTTAACGAGAACTGTCGGCAGTAGAGTTTTTCATCGAACATACTAAAAATCGCTCTCACTACGTTACAGTGCATGAATCTCGCGAATTTTGTTAATGTCTCTATTCAATAAATAACATTGCAATATCTGACAAATTGTTTAGCTTATTTACGAAATTTTTAATTGAGTGGTGATAAAATTTTCATACCAATTTCTTTAGTTGTCTTTTTTCTGTATGGTATAAAATTGTATTTTGTAAAGCCTTTCACTTTAACAATTTTATAAAGTAGCATTGAAAGTAAATGTGTGTTGCTTTTTTCGGTAGCCAATCCTCTTCTTTTTAATGCCGTGCCAGAATGTTAAACAAATTGTGTTACACTAAATTGAGACGAATATGAAAGGTTTGCAATTTGGCGAAATAAATTTTGATTGATTGATGAAATTTCACAAATGTTGATACAGATCTGGCACTGTGTCTTTCTAAACAATCAAATTTCCTTGTAGGCCTGGAGGTTTCACCAAGCGATTTCATTCGGTATATTGGTTCTTTCCATACCCATATGGGCTGACATCAAATTTGCGTACACATGAAACGACGTGACTACAGTGAAAGAAATCGTGGCACAACAACAAAAAAAAAATCACATTCCAATCACACGCATGCGCAACATAGCAACTAGTGACGAGTCATTCTAAAATAATTATCCATCATTTTGAAAATTGAACACAGAAATGAAAATACTCGTTCAAACAAGAGAAATATAAAAAAGAAACGCACGGGCCTATGAAAGTAATTTATCACAGCGAGCGCCTGCTGTTCATCGTCATCCTCAATCGCCGTCGTTGTTGTCTTCGTCGTCGTCGTCGTCAGCATGATGATGTAAAGATTTGGTGATCGTGATCGTCGCCAACTTAGATCGCCTATATGGATGGAGGTTACTTGGCAAAGACACAAGACAGCAACAGCTTCAACATCAAGTTCAAATCATACCATGCGTCAATAACGAATATCGCCGCAACACAGAGAGCTAATCAAAGATCACAAAAAGGGCAAGCGTAAAGGGGAACAACTAAAACAACGAAATGACGTGCCGCCACCATCACGGCCGCCATGTAAAGATTGACGCTCAATCACTAATAATGACCCAAAATCTTGTGTAAAGGTTCGAATCACACCATCATCACCACAACCATCGATTCACGTTGTATTTTCCAATAGCCCTATTCGTCTCCATGTCCGTACCAATACCGAAATTGGAACGTTTGTCAAAAAAGCCAATCAAAGTAACATACGGGGGGACATGAAAACAAAATGGATCCGCAGATACCGTCGAGAGAGAAACAACGCAACGCATTCACACAAAGCTGTGACGAATTACATTGTGATGGTCGTCTGTCCAACACCACAAGGTGGCGATCTTTCTCCAAGTGGCAGAGTCCAAGAGGTAGGCCTAAATTTGAAATAAATGAAATAACACAATTTTACGATGAATTGAAGAGAAAATTGTACGAAGGGTTTTCAGTTTTTGGTGTGATTCAATTTTAAGATGATGTAAGAAAATATTAATATCAGAGGTATTTTTAGGGAGTTGAACTAAATTGTGCTGCTTAAAAACCTTGCAGCACCCAGCTAAACTCCCGGCTATCAGTCCAATTAAAAATAAGCTTAAGATTTTACTTTTAAGCCTACATTACGAAACGAATATTAAAATGTTTCCGACATTGATAACTAAATGTATGGCAAATCAAATCGTTGTTGGTTGACTTTGTTAGGCTTGAATCGACTGTCGGACTTAAGCCAACTTTAAGCGGACTTCGAAACGAAAATGCATTTGCAAATGCATTGCGAAAGGAAAATGCATTAGGACTAAGTCAACCTCTGGAAAAAATCACCTTATTTATGGCATTTTTGGATTTTTTTTTTGCTTTTATATTACCACTGTCGACTCTTATCGTTAAGAATTTTATTGTTAAGTTACGCTCGGCAAGTTTATATTTGCAAGGCACATAACGATGTTATTGGGCAGGGGGCGTGGCACCGCCCACACAATCCTAAATAAAGAAGGCAGTATCTAATGACCCATGAAATATATGATGAGGATTTATCGAACATATGTTATCGCCTTGGAACGAAACACGTCAAGGCGGAAATGCGCACGCAAAGAAAAGATATGGTTACTATATGGTCACGGCAACAATAGTATTTTCTCTGCAATAAAAGTATGGTCGTCGCAACCATAGTATTGTTTTTTGAATTCCATTTTGATAATAGTATGATTGCGGCAATATTAAGATCGTTGAAATGTAACAATAGTATTGTTCCAAATTTAAAAATGAAAATATGGTTGTAGCAACAATATAAATATGGTTGATGGGACAAAAGTATTGTTTTCATGGGTTTTATGTTAACAATAATATGATTACGGCAATTACACCGACAGAATGGTATTTTTTTAATTTGACAGTGTTATTTTTACTAATCTTGCGCAATAATAGTATTTTTTATAAGTATACGTAAATTATATTTTTTCAAAGCATACTTAATAAAAATCTCTATTGTTAAACAACTTAACCCAATCTTTACAAAAATTTTTGGGGATCATAGTATGGTTGTGTGTAAGTCATACTATGGTAGTGAGGATCATACTATGGTTGTACGTTAAACATACTATGGTTATGGTGATCATAATATGGATGTGGGGATCATAGTATGGTTGAATGTGCATAATAATATTGTTGTGGGGATCATAGTATGGTTGAGTGTGAATAATAATATTGTTGTAGGGATCATAGTATGGATGTGTGTGAATAATTTTATTGTTGTGAGGAACATAATATTGATATGGGTATCGTAGTATGGTTGTGTGTGAACCATACTATTGTTGTGATGATCATAATATTGTTATGCTACAACCATATAATCAACAATACTATGATGCTCTTCGAATATTGTTACCACAACCATGCTTTTTTCCGCGTGCGGGCGGTGTTCCTTTTAAAAAATGGAATTATTGCCAAAAGTAATTGTTATACACACAGAGAACAGATTCGTTGCCACAACCGACCGACTGAGGTTGCAAGCATCTCGAGTATTCCATCAGTACAAGCACGAGTTTTCCATCAGTGCTATGTAAGTTTCAGTAATTGGAACTGAAGTATTGGAGCAACATAAAAAGTATCCAAACCCCCAGAAAATAATTTTTCGATCTAAAATTCACATGCTGCTCATGTTTAAAAAAGTAAAATTTTTGTCAGAGGCAAAAAACTGCTTTCACTTGAAGTACTCTAAAACATCGGGAGGAAAACGTGGAAAAATTGGAAGTCAAGAAGAATAGAATTATTTTATTTTCGCACTACAAAAATAATAATTTCGCCAAGAATAAATTCTAGCCGAGAGGGCCAATTTTCAACCACCGTTTGGAGCATTTGCGGCCGTATGTCTGCAATAACGCGCCGAATATTCTCTTCCAAGGCGTCAATCGTGTCGGGCTTATCTGCGTAGACAAGTGATTTTACATAACCCCACAAAAAATAGTCCAGCGGTGTTTAATCGCACGATCTTATAGGTCACGTCACAGGCCCACGACTTCATATATTGCGCTCACCAAAAGCGCCGTCTTGTTGGAACCAAAGATCGTCTACATCAACATCTTCAAGGCACGAAAGTCATAGTGGCTCATAGCGTTCCCATTGGCTGCAACATTATGGCCGGCTTTAGTTTTGAAGAAATATGGACCACTGATTCCCTCTGCCCATAGAGCTCACCAAACAGTGACTTTTTAAGGGTGCATCGCAGTCTCAACATTGGCTTGTTGATTTTCATTGCTCCAAATGCGACAATTTTGGTTATCAACGTACCCGTTTAACCAAAACTGAGCATCATCGTTGAACAAAATTTGTTTGTAAAAATTGAGGCCATCTCGTTTTGGGCCCATTCACCACGATATGCAACCGTTATTCCGGAGGTAGTTTATTTATTATGAAATGACAAACCAAACTGGGCATAAATCAAGTGACAGCTGTCAAAAAGACCAACTCCGAAGAAAGTTTGGCCAGATTGGAAACCACACGTCTAAACAGAACACCCTTCACTTTACCAAATTTGCTTGAAATGGAAATGAATGAAGATGTTATGCTAAATGTGGCTTCTAGAGCTAAAAACCCATCTAAATTTTTGTGTGGGAGCTATATCTAAATTGTTGCCAATTTTCTTGGTCCTTTGCACGAAAAACTTACTTCTGCTAAAGTCCATGAGGATTGGACAACAGTTTTGGACTGTTGTTTGAAACAAGCTGTAGATAGACAGCAGACGGACAGCCAGATATCTTAAATCGAATCAACTAGTGAGTGAGTAGATTGATATACTTAAAGGTAGGTCTAGCTTAAATATTTTTGGAGTTACGTATTCCGTATGAGCAAATTTCGAATTTTCATAGCTCACAACAAGCTCATAAACAAAATTCCGACAACAAAATATCCGGTAAACCGACATGTCGAGTTTTAGGCTTTTTTAGAAACCGTCTGTCGCCTTTGGACGTAAAAACCGGAATCTATACTCTTTTTGTAGATAGTTTTCGACCGACTTGTACTTGTCTCAGGATAAACTATTATTGAAGGTCCTGCTAAAACAGTACTCAGGTAGATCAGCAATTTTTAGCCGATTTGTCTAAGGAAAGGGTAATTTTTCTCGATTTAAACAAGAAGATAACTTTTTGTGCATGCTATGTAAAATGTAAACTCTCCATACTATCATCTGTAAGACTTTGAGCTAATACTTGGGATATCGCAAAAATAAGGCAGTGGATAACAAAAATGTAAACATACCTGGTTCGTAGACGCTTGAAGTCTGTAACAAAGCCAAGATGATGTGATCCTGCAAAAGATATTAAAATTTGTTACTTTTCAGCTTTTAATTGTGAATTATACAAAAAATGTTACTACTTTTAAATATGTTTTTAAATTATATACAGTAAGGGATAAAATTGTTCACGAAATGAACTTTGTTGAGACAATATGACACATATTTTTCTTATATGGAATTTTGTATCAGAGATCGAAATTTACCAATCACGTTCCCCATTTAAATGATGAACAGACAAGAAAGTTATATCAAATCAAAGTGCACTGAATCGATGTGAAATCGATAATAAAAATGATTGCCAAGCTAATTTCCGCGACAAATTTAGCACCCACGAAATAAATCTAAAATCACTTTAGTGGTCCTTAAAGTCAGCCACTCAAACATAGGGTTATCGCTATATTGTCGGCTAATCGCCAATGTTTTTTTAAAGCATGGCATCATACTTCGAGAAATAAACAGAAACCACTACTTTTAAACATTTTGCATACAAACCAAATATAACAACTATCGTTCCAAACCGGAGACCCTCTAGGAGGCCACATCAAATATATTGAACTGCGGCGAATGCACAGTGAGCGGTGTGCCAATGAAGTTCGATGACAGTGACTACGATGCCTCCATGGACTCTTATACGGATCGCCAACTTCCATACGCATGCATGGGAAAAATCGTAGATGATAGTTTTTCATAGATTCATTACCATCAATGCTCTTTCTTCTTAGGAGACGTTCATTTGAAATGGACACAACATTTATATCCCGCTTAGATTTCAAATCAAAGAAATATTTATGCTCGTATTGTTGTATCTTCTTCAGTTATTTTTTATTTTCTTGAATCACCACAATTTGATTTGCCGCCATCAACGGTGGGCACAATCATACACAACAAATTGTAACAAATTGCCTTTGGAGTCTGTGTGGCAGGCAGTCAGACAGCACCACCAAAAAACAATAAATTTCGAAGGACACCATCATCGTCGATAGCTACAAGTGCTCGTACATAGACATTTGTGTTTTCTGTTTTATTGTTAATACAAGTCAACTTTTATACGCACTTTTCAATCAAGCAATTTTTTTTCCCAGCACCCATTGTTTGACCAATTCAAAAGCCATTGCAAACCGATGTGTGATGACGCATTGTTCCATTGGATGCTATTGTCTGGCTTATGGCGAAGCCCTCCATGGCCTCTTTTAATTGTGTGTGCGTTTGTACCACCTCCGGGCGGTATACGAGTATATAAATTGAATCGATCATTATGCCATGGATTCGTTGTACGATGTCTTGATTTATTTCTTGTAATCATTTGTGGTCATAATCATCCGGAATTGTCAAAATCGTGCTTAAATGTCAAAAGGAATATATCTGAGTTTTTAAAGATAAAAAAGATAAGATTGCTTGTGATTGTGATCTCTTCAGACGAAGAGACTACGTAACATGGATTCCAGAAGAAAACTCCCATTAAAAGTTATTTCAATTGGAAAAAATTGCTAGGAAGGTTAGATTAAAGGAAAAAAATACGAGTTCACTGGAGTTCACTTGGAGGCATTGTGAAACTCTCATGTAAGGATAAGAACGAGCAAAAGAAATTCGAACCAGGAGTTACTCCTGGGCTGCTCTAATTAGTAATCAGAATATCGTTAAACAGTTTATTCTTTTTATTTCTGATTGAAGAACCAAAGAGAGCAGCCCAGGAGCTACTCCTGGTATGCATTTCAAGGGACCATACCTCCCCGTTTATTCACAGTGGGACATATTCAAAAATGAAATTTAACTTAATATCAAAAATTAAAAAAAGCAATATACATTTAATATATTATATAACTAAGGAGAACAGCCAAGGAGGTACTAGTGGTATGAATTTACAGACACCATTCCTCCCCATGCCCACAGTGGAGGCATATACAAAAATGTAATTTAACACAACATATGTTTTTGTTTATGAAAAAATTCTCCTTTATTAGCAGCGAACACTATCTCAAATTCTAATATGATCTTAATTTTGAATATGTCTTGGTTATTTCATGAAATTAAATAATTTTTACTTTACTGATATCTCGAAAATCATCTTTTATACATTCCTTTGTTCATCCGTTTACAGCGAACTGCTGACAGTGATAGTTTTTGTCTTTGCTAGTTAAATTTGGATTTTTTTCACACACATCTTTGAATATGACTTCTCC
The DNA here is from genome assembly GCA_963513945.1 of Hydrotaea diabolus. Lineage (NCBI taxonomy): Eukaryota > Metazoa > Arthropoda > Insecta > Diptera > Muscidae > Hydrotaea > Hydrotaea diabolus. The sequence goes on along the minus strand of OY740718.1, from coordinate 77,822,213 downwards.
TTGAATGCCTCATAACTCGTTTCCTTACAACACTTTCTCCCTGGGACGAGTATATGATTCTGCTCCTAAGCATAATGCCCGTCCATAGAAGTATGCCTGGCTGTACCCTAATGCGATTAGATTCAAGAATAGAGGTTATTTCTACGTTGTGAAAGGCAACCTCGATGTTCAGAAAGGCTGCCATCGTGTTTTCCTTGTGGTGTAAAACGTCTTCCGTATAAAAACTCTAATCGACTATCTCTCCCAAGCTAAGCGTCTAATCGATAAAATAGCCATAACTCGTGAGCTGCCATTTTCTGGCCCAAAAAAAATGAAATTCCCTAAACTATTTTCCCTAAAAAATGAAATTCTCACAAACTAAATTAAATTCTCACTCTAATCTAGAAAATAGCATAATTCGTGAAAAAGTTGGAATTCCACACTGAACAGGGATTAACCGGCTCAAGACCTCTTGCTTCTATATTTAAATAGAAGACAAGTTTTTAACAAAAATGGCAAAGTGACATTGATTTTCGTGGCTGCACACTACTTTTATCATGATTTCGGGTCCGTGACAACCCTCTTCAGAAAGCCTTGCTGTAATTGTTGAAAGTAAACCCGAACTCTATAAGGCCAGGCTCTCCCCAAATTCCCTAAAAAACATTTAAATCGGCTATATCTCCTTAACTAAGCCTCTAGTAGACAAAATAGCCACAATTCGTGAAAACGTTGGAATTCCCTTTATAAACTTAAATTGGCTATATTCCCTATATCGAAAAAACAGCCATAATACCTGCTTCCCTTTTCTAGCCATAATACGTGGCCTCCCCTTTTCTGGCACAAAAAAGTTGGAACCCCCTATAAAAACCTAAATCTGCTATATTTCCTAAATTAAGCGTGTAATCGAAAAAACAGCCATATATCTATATCTATATAGCTATATCTATCTAAACTAAGCGCCTGCTCGACATAATAGCTATAGTTGTTGAACATACCTTTTCTGGCTCCGAAAATTTGGATTTTCCTTTAAAAACTTAAATCGGCTATATCTCCTAAAGATAGCGTCCAATCGACAAAATAGCCATAATTCGCGACCACTATTATTCAAATAAGTTTGAGTTTTACTCAAAAAAGTATGAATTTTCTATGAAAACTTAAATAGGCTTTATCTCCTTAGCTAAGCATCTAATCAACAAAATAGCCAGTTGGTATTCCCTTTAAAACCTCAAATCTGCTAAACTATGATTCTAATCGAAAAAATAGCGTTAATGTACACCTCTTTTCTGGCTCGAAAAAAGTTGGGATTTCCTATGAAAACTTAAATCGGGTATATCTCCTAAACTAAGCGTCTATTAACAATATAGTCTTAATTCGCGATTATCCCTTTTTTGGCTCGAAAATACAGGATGGCTACCAAAAAAATATTTATTTTACATTTGTATTCCATTACGTTTAAAACAAATTAAGCTATATTTCCAAACACTGAATAAAAGAAAATTATTTGAGTTTTTTAATGTAGCAATATTCATTAGCTACCCTGTATTTTGATTCGCTATAAAATACGAACGTTGCTATATATATTTCTGGCCTAGGCAACACTAAGCCATTTGACATTTCCATCGGAAAGTTTGACATTTTTTGGCATAAACGTACTCAGAACGTTTTTAGCATAAACGTACTCAGAACGTTTTGACGTTCGACCATCATGTGTTGTTTACAGTTGGCAAAAAAATGGAAATTACTCGTGAAAATTTTCGTGCGATTATATTTTACAACTTTCGACGTGGACTATCACGACAAGAGTGCATCGATTAACTTAAATCTTTCTATGGCGATGAAGCACCATCCTATAGCACTGTAAAAACTGGTTTAATGAATTCAATCGTGACCGACGCTCGCTCAAAGACGAAGATCGTCCAAAAACGGCCGTTATGCCAGAGAACATTGATGCCGTGCCTGAACTGATTATACAAGATCGTTATGTGACATAACGTGAGATAGAGGCATCCTTGGTCATTTCTTCCACCAGCGTACATCGAAAAAAGGCTCGTGTCGTTTGGTGCAAAGAATTTTTGAAAAAATAATATCGCAGTGCTTCAAAAGACTTTTATAAGATCGTCACAGGTGACGAATCATGGATCTATGCGTATGAGCCCGAAACAAAACCGCAATCAACCGTATGGATCTGCGAAGACGAGCCAAATCCATAAAAGTTGTTCGTGGCACAAGCACTTCGAAGCAAACGGTCGCCTGTTTCTTCGACAAAACTGGTCATGTGGCGACTGTTTTGTTTGAACAACGTCGGACGGTCAATTCTGAGTGGTACACACAATTTGTTTGTCTGAAGTCTTCGGAAAAATTCGAAAAACGAACAAGAGAAGACGAATCATTGTGCACCATGACAATGCGAGCTCTCACACATCGGCTGAAGCCAGTGCCTTTTTGACCGGCCAAAAAGTGGAATTGATGGGTCATCCGCCGTACAGCCCTGACTTGGCACCCAATGACGTCTTTTAAAACCCATCATGAAAAAATGCGTGGTCAACGATTTTCGTCGCCAGAAGTTGAAGCGTTCAAAAACCGTGTTTTGTAGATGTCTCAATCAGAGTGAAAAAATGCTTCGACAATTGGTTTGAGCGCATGCAAAATGTATAAATCATGCTGGAGAATACTTTGAAAAACAATAAAACAGCATAGAGAAAGGAACCTAATGATAAAAAAAATCAATTTTTACTTTTTTGTTGATGTGAACAACATCTGAGCATCGAATGAGACCGATCCCATGCCCCAAAAGTGTTCCCTCTCAGAGATATGCGCGTTTTATGAAAGTGATGGTATACCAAAGATACACGTATTTAAATCTTTAAAATGGCTCTCCTGAACAAAACTGGTTTTTACCCTTAGGTCCCTTTCTATTTTGCGCGTCACATATAGTAACCGCCCATCTTCGATAGTTTATCGTCTTTGATTTACACTACCGTATTCACTGTAATGTAAACTCCTAAAAGTTCGTTTGTGAGGCAGGTACTAAAATTGGTCGTGGCAACCATTTTTGTCTCAGAATACAAAATTTACTTAAAATTCATGTTTGGAAAGTGCAGTTTATGTGGGCGGTACAAGAGTGGCATGGCTAAGGCTCCAATTTTAGCAACTTAGTGAGGTTTATAATCGATTTTCTAACTACTAATTTTCAGCAGAGTCTCATAAGTATTAAAATTATCATCGGAATACCAAAATGGGCGCAATGGTCATTTGCACAAAAAAACGCGAATTTTGCTATTTAAGTGAATGGCTAAGAATCCAATTTGTTGTCACCAAATTTGCCCTATTACTTCTTTCTTAAGTAATAATTTAAAGTGATTTCGTGCAACAAATTTATTAACGATAATACAAGAAAACTAAAAATGAGCGTAATGTTTCATTTGTGTGGGACGTACAAGAAGAGCTGGGCCGATATGGCCCATTCACAATCTCTAGGCAGTTTTAGAAGAATATTATGATATGCAAAACTTAAAAACTATTTGTAGCTCCTTTCGAACAAGTTGCAAAGACGGATAGTACTCAAATGACTTAAAAAGTCATGAAACGAATTTGGTCAAAACATATGTAGAGTAACTTTACATGTATCAGTGCCAAATGATATATGTGACAGTGCATAGAGAAAGGGACCTAAGGGTAAAAAATTAATTTTCACTTTTTTTTTGATGTGGACAACATCTGAGCACCGATCCCATGCCACAAAAGTGTTCCCTCCAAGAGATATGCGCGTTTTATGAAAGTAAAGTCGACGATTCTACACCAAAGATACACGTATTTAAATCTTTAAAATAGCTCTAAGGAACAAAACTGGATTTTACCCTTAGGTCCCTTTCTATTTTGCGTATATATCCTCTTACTTACTTTGGTGAAGGTATAATAATTATCAAGAATCCAAAGTTTTTGTGTTTTTTTGCGTACAAAATTTTAAACAATATAAGTACATAAAATTCCAAAAAACTCTGTCAAATTAAACTTTTTTTAACAGCAGGTTCTTTTAAAAAATGTTTTCCGGTCGAAGTAGTACTTTGTCTAATTTACACAAAACTTTCTCAAATCTGGTGAACATCAACTCGATAAATCGTCAGCGGTGCTCCTGTGAAGAAGCCCACCTCCTCCTTACAACATGAACTTAATTCGCAAAGCAGTGGCATGATCGATAACGTGAAAATCATTGTAAATTATTTCATTAAAAATTAGAAAATTTCATTTTCATTCAATTCGTTTGCACCCCATTGAAGCTCATTCATTATGAGTCAAATTCGGCGGGTATCGCTGGTGGAAACCCCACTTTAATGAGATTTCATGCAATTTAAGTCAAAACAATTTTAGCTCGGCTGGATACCGAAAGCACGGCGGATACACCGATTCCAACAAACAGGGGGAATACGACCAACGACATCAGCGATAACAACGACAACAAGAAGAACACAGAGACAATAAAATGCATTTATTCAATTTCAATTCGCTCTTACTGTTGCTCACTTTCGTGGACGACATGAACGACAACGGGCAAATCAGCAAATAATGACCGCGGAAGCGGGGTACGACCAGAGGAGGAAATGAAACATAAGATCAGAACACGTACCATATACAGAAACGAAAAAAAAATAAAACGGAATTATCATGTACACTCTCGTAACGTGCATATGGTGGTAGTAAATTGTTTAAAGAAAGCCAAAGGAGAAGGACGACAATGACGATAACGATGATGATGACGACGACGACTAAGACGATGATGATCGGCGGCTTTGTGGCGTCTCCAACACAGTGCGCGTTAATAACAACACAACGTGAGAGCATGTTGCGCAAACTCGTCGCCAAAAGACTTACAAAGTCACAAAATTTCCCTTCAAAGATCCCAAGCAACGAGCATTTCTCACATACACACACACACAAGCTCAAGTAGTTGCAGCCGCGTTGCAACCAGCAACACGTCTTTGGCTGCATAACTATTGGCCCTGGAACCAGTAGTTGCCAATCTGCACATTCAGACCGACACACGTCCGTCCACCCGTCCGTCCATCCATCCGTTCAGATGCCCAGTTTATGGTAGTGACCGTGATGTTGTTTGCCGATGATGACAACATTGTGAGTATGTTGGCGATGTCTGAGGATGTCTTTTAAATATTGTCGGTTGCTCGATTTGTTGTTGCCGGTGTGTTGCTGCTGCTGCAACAACATTTGTGCAAAAAAATTAATAATTTCTTGTCATTTTCGCTTGTTTCTGTTTCAGTTGTTGGCATTGCTGCAGTTGTTCTTTTCTTAAAGTTGCAACAACACAATAAAATACAACATTACCGAATAAACAAAAACAACAACAGCAAAAACAGGGGAAAAGAAACTATGAAGAACATCTAAATATTTGTTTGTTGCAATAAAGTAATGTAAAATCAATACGTTTTTATCAACTGTCCCAATAACCCAGCAAACATTGCGGACAGGAGTTGTTAACAGAAAATATATTCAACAACAAATTGATTGATTCTAACAAACATCCGTTCTATAATAGAACAAGAAAAAACATCTTTAGTTTCACCTGGCCGAACCTAATACACCCTCCAAACTACTAAGCGCCTTTTTGGTAAATGTACTATGGGTTCTTTTGGCTGTCCTTCAGCCAAATGTCAAAAGTTCCTTTTATTTGTATTGGTAGCGAAATTTAGTTTTGAGTACACATATGCCCATACTGATAGCCCATTTTGACCACGCGGAACGTTTTTTGAGTCAAGTCAAAAACTCCAGCAACTATGTCCTTTTTTGAGATATTCAGTGTCTAACTTTCCCTATCTCAATAACACTATTAATTTTAACGTTCACAAAAAGTTTTGATTTGTTAAGCCAATACTAAAAAAAAGGTTCCTTTACTCCTTTTAAGGGAAACACCACCCCCCCCCCCCTGGGCTGATTTCTACCATTTACAATCCCATACAAACTTTAAACCAGGTTAAGCCAGCATCATGCCAAATTTCAGAATCCTAGGTTGATTTGTTTGATCTCTATTGTGCTTTTGTCTGTTGAAAAACGGACACAAAAAACAAAATTTCCGGTACAATGAAAAAATCCAAATATTCAAGCAAAACATTAATTAATCTTGATCATAATCTTGTTATAAAAAGTTTCCCATATTAACTAAAATATTCATACGTTGTTTATAGAAAATGTTTTCAATTTCAAGCGATAAAAAAATTCGTTATAAAGCAATGAAAAATCACACATATACAAAAAAAATTGTAATATGTTTTCAAAAAGCTATTGGAAAGACTTTTGGTCACAAGCAAGGGTGTCTGCAGTTTCGGTGAGCGCCACTTCAGCATCAAAATACCCCAAGCAAGGAATATGCTGGAACTACTAGGGCATATCAATAAATCCTTGACTTTTCCAACTTCGTGGATTTTATTAAAAATTTAAAAAAGTGAATTTCGAGTGCTCATTAGACTTTTTTTGTTGCGGAAAAATACCGTCAATCAAACTAAGAAAAAACTTGATAAATACTAAGGGGACTCTGCAACATCGATTTCAATGGTAAAAAGTGATTTACTGACTTTCGTTGTGGTCGCACAAGTACAAATGACGCTGAACGTTCTGGACGCACAATTAAGATCAATAGACCCGAAAATGTCGAAAAAATCCACGATATAGTGTTGGCCGATCGAAGAGAAAAAGTTCGTGAGATTTTTGATGCCATACACATTTTATATGGCAGAGTGGTTTCGATTTTATACGATCAGTTGGGTTGAGGAAAGCAGTCTGCACGCAGAAAAAAAGTATTGTTGAGGCGACAATATTCGAAGAGGACCATACTATTGTTGGGTATATGGTTGAGGCACAACAATATTATGATCATCACAACAATAGTATGATTCACACATAGCCATACTATGATTCCCACAACCATAGTATGATTCACACTCAACCATACTATGATCTCCACAACTATATTATGGTCATCACAACAATAGTATGATTCACACATAGCCATACTATGATTCCTACAACCATAGTATGATTCACACTCAACCATACTATGATCTCCACAACTATACTATGATCCTCACAACAATAGTATTATTCACACTCAACCATACTATTATATCCACAACAATATTATGATCCTCACAACCATAGTATGTTTCTCATACAACCATAGTATGATCCTCACAACCGTAGTATGTTTCTCATACAACCATAGTATGATCCTCACAACCATAGTATGATTCACACTCAACCATACTATGATCCCCAAAATTATTTATTAGTATTAGGTAATGTTGTTATACACAAATAGAGATTTTTATCAAGTAAGTTATTTTAAATTGCATTACAATTAGTTCATAGCAAGATTTGACGCTATGTTTTTCTTAAACATTTCATTCAAGAAACAAAAATATATATTCCAACGGTCGAAAATACTTTTAGTTGCCAGCAGGGGTGAATACTACTTCACCATCCGTAGACACCAAGTAACGAAAGTGATTGAAGCATGATCAATGGCTATATACTTAAGTGCAGGAGATTTTAAATAAACGAGAACCAGTCGGTAGTAGAGTATTTCACCGATTGTTATTGTTTTTTATAGTGGACAACAACCATGTCTGTATCGCGTGTATGTGTTTTTCTTTGGTATATGAAAAAAAACATACGCACACACAAAAATATTCGCAACCATACCGTATGATTGCCGCAATCATATTATTGTTAACGTAAATTTTAAACAATACTTTTGTTGCACCAACCATGTTTATATGGTTGGTACAACCATATTTTCATTTCTTAATTTGGCAATAATACTATTGTAACATTTCAACAATATTAATATTGCCGCAATCATACTGTTGTTAAAATGAAATTAAAAAAACAATACTATGGTTGCGACGAACACGCTTTTATTGTAGGGCACATATTATTGTTGCGGTAACCATATAGTAACCATACCTTTTCTCTGCGTGTGCATGATATCTGCCGCGTTTGCTCTTAATATAACATAAACGTAATCGTGTGGCAACTACAAAGGATTGTTTGGGGATGTTTAACTGCAATTCGAATGAGTTTTGCGGCGTTTTGTTACTGTGGTTAAAAGATGGATCCATACAACACTCCGGAGACCAAGCAGCAGTCTAAACAATGGGTTTCTCCGGATAAACGGGCTCCGAAGAAGGCTGAGTTGACTATGTCGGTCAATAAGGTGATGGAAACAGTTTTTGAGACCCTAAAAAGAAAATATATATTCTGAATCCTCGTATAATACTATGATGATCTAGCCACGTACTGTCTATTTGTGGAAATTAAACTACAGGACGCACTATTGAAGTTAGGTGGCTTCTGGAATTTTTCATAAGCATGCGTTGATGGACTGAAACGTTTGGAATTAAAAATGGGCCAGATCGAGCAAGACGTAAAAACTGTTCCCTCACAAGGACTGGGTCGACCTCTGGAAAAATCAACAACCCAAAAATTAAAAACCCAATATCGCATGATCTATAAGAGGTATATCGGGAACATTTGCTGTTAGTATGGAGGCTGTACTAACAGCACGCAGAGAAAAAACATGGTTACTACATTGTCACGGCAATATTAATATGTTCTCCGCAATAAAATTATATTCGTCGCAACTATAGCATTGTTAACTGAATTTATTTTTGACAATAGTACAATTGCTGCAATATAAATATTGTTGAAAAGTAACAATAGTATTATTGCCAAATTTAAAAATGAAAATATGGTTATAGCAACAATATAAATATGGTTGCTACGAAAAAAGTATGGTGTTTTGCGTTTTATGTTAACAATAGTATGATAACGGCAATCATACTGTATGATTATAATTTTTCTTCATTGAAATATGCTTTAAAGAACAAATGCTACTGGCACGGATCTAATGTTCTTTTTTTTATCGAAATTAAAATTTTTTAAACAAGCTGCTTTGGCTTTATTTAACTGAAATATTTTTAATTAAAATGCTTACGTTTATTTCAACTTATTTTTTCTACTGTAAAATAAATCACTCGTATTATTTTGAATTTAATGTATTTTTGAATCATTTTCATAATTCAAATCTATTGTTGACTACTTAAACCAATTCTAATAAATAATTTTGGGGGCCAAATCTATTGTCGGCAACTTAAACAAATTCTAATAAATTATATTGGGGATCATAGTATAATTGTGTTAGATCATACCATGGTTGTAGGGATCATAACATGGTTGCGTGTGAATCATACTATGGTTGTGAGGATCATACTATGGTTGCATATGCAACATACTATGGTTGTGAGGATCATACTATGGTCGTGGAGATCATAGTATGGTTGAGTGTGAATCATGCTATTGTTGTGAGGATCATAGTATGGTTGTATTTGAATCATACTATTTTTGTGAGGATCATAATATTGTTGTACCACAACCATATACCCAACAATAGTACTATCCTCTTCGAATATTGTCACCACAACCATACTTTTTTTCTGCGTGAGCCCTTGATAAAAGTTTTGTATTAGACCGAAATGCATGATGTATATAGGAATATATGCTTCGGCACTGCCTAACTTAAGTCTCAAATTACATTCAATCCTAATAAAATTTGGCACACTTAATTAAGAGTAGAGTGTCTAAAACCGAAACCAAAAACCGACGTTTTTTTGCCCAACTAAGACAGTTGGTTTTTCAAAAATAGCGGTTTTTTTGTTATTGAATGTAAAATCAAGAAAATTCATAATTTCACGATTCAGCATCAGTTGATGCGAATTAACATTATCTCTGTCTGCCCTTCCGTCTGTTGTGTATCTAAATATATATTTATTCCTTTTACTAATATAAGGAGCATAGGGCCTTAGGGATAGGACTATAAGAAGTAAGGGTATATCTAAAGCTTGTTACTTAACTAAAAGTCGCATTTGTCGCCCGATCCTTATGAATGTATGTTCCTTTGGGCCAAGGAAGGAAGGACCCTATTAAAATGAAGAAAAAGGGTAAAAAAAATCGATACAGCTGCCACAAATTTGTTCAACCGATTATATGTATAAGTATTTAGCTCTTGAAGCCACATACTACATCCACCTTGATGAAATTTTGCATAGTTCTTTACGATCGATCAGTAATCAGATCAGATAAAAATGGTTCATACATATCTACGTTTTCTAAATATATCCCCAGTTCAAAGATGCCAAAGAGACATATCACCCCTCTAAATCAAACATATTAATTCCGATTTTTCATAAAATTTCGTATATTATATAACAATGCACAAACAACAATCTTGGAGCGATTTGGATTGTATAACCTAATTTCTTTGATTTATATTGGCTTTTTTGTACACCCAGTGAAGGTGAAGTGAAGGATGTAGTATAGTCGACCATACCAACCTTAAGCTTTTTTACTAGATTATTTTTAAGTCAAAAAAACTCTATTAGCAGCAAGTGTTTTTACTGCTTAGATATAGAGATAATTACTTTAATTCTGATTAAAGATATATTTTAGTTCCTTGGCAAAAAGCTAACACCGGAAACTTACCGACAGTGGGTTTTTTCAGAACGATTTAAAAAAACCGAAATGCCGGATTTCTGAAAACCCTGGATTTGGCGATATTCTAGTTAGAGGGCACCTTAATTATGCAGGATATTTTTCATTTACTTCTAAAATAACCAGGTAGAATTACAGATTGCCGGAGACAATTTACAACCCCAACAGAAAATATAAACGGTAAGCCGTGACGCGGTACCGTCCATAGTGGTGCAAGTAATGCTTCCAAAAGCAATGTTTCCAAAATGATTACATTAATAAACGCTTGCCACTGGTATTTCAAAGCGCAGGAAGAAATTTGGCAATACCAGACATAAAAAGTGCATATGGAAAGCTCAAGATAACACAGTGTAATACATAGTCTTTAAATATTGCAGAGATATTTCAAAGGGTCAACGATGCAGCGTCTGAAGAAAGGCACCAAACCTACACGCAGAAAAAAAGTATGGTTGGGTGACAATATTCGAAGGGCATCATACTATTGCTGGGTATATGGTTGTGGCTCAACAGTATGATTATCCTCACAACAATAGCATGATTCACACCCAACCATACTATGATCCTCACAACCATAGTATGATTCACACTCAACCGTACTATGGTCCTCAAAATTATTTATTAGGATTGGGCTGTGGTGTCAACAATAGAGATTTTTATTTAGTAAATAAATTCAAAAAACATTAAATTCAAAGTAATAGGAATGATTTATTTAACAGAAGAAAAAATCCATTTAAAAAAACGTAAACGTTTTTATTAAAAATATTTTAGTTAAACAAATCTAAAGCAGTTTGTTTGGAAAATTACAATCATAGAGTATGATTGCTGCAATTATATTATTGTTAACATAAAACCCAAAAAACAATATTTTTGTCGCACTAACCATATTTATAATGTAGCTGCAATCATAGCTTCATTTTTAAATTTGGCAATGAAACTATTGTTACATTTTAACAATATTAATATTGTCGCAATCATACTATTGTCAACATGGAATTCAAAAAACAATACTATGGTTGCGCAGAACATACTGATATTGCAGCGAACATATTATTGTTGCCGTGACCATATAGTAACCATATTTTTTCTTTGCGTGTACTTTCGAACTTATTTTAACATTTATGACCCCATTTTGACGAGGTGATTTTTTAACAATCCCTGTGGATTACAAAACATAAACCCCCATCGGCGGAATGTAAATGTCACAAGCAATAAATATTTGATGTTTAAAATAATTATTCTCATAACATGAGATTAGTAGGGAGACAAGAGATTAGTGGGGAAACTGTAAAGGCCCGAATTTTTGGAAGCTCAACAAGAATCACACATTGAATACTTGCATGCTATCTCAACAATGAAGTGATCAGATTAGAACTACAGGAAAATACATCTTAATTGTAGAACAACTTCATTTATACCATTATTAATAGAATATCACCTCATTATTATGGCCGCCTCATCTTCACAGGCTGGGCTTCATGCGAACCGCCCAATTTTAGATTTGGCAAACCAATATATGCTTTTTATTACGGATATCGCATCTCGAATGTAGGCTATGAGTTTGTCTAAAGCGATTAGATTGTAGGCGTAGACTAAGGACATGAGCTAGCCCCAGAGAAATAGTCTATAATAATCCAAACAGATAATAATCAAGTCATCATTTTCTGCTGCTTCGGAGATTTAAGACCGAAGAAGACTTCACCAAATGTAAACTCTTTTGTTAGGATAAAATCCATGGAACACAACTTCAAAAAAAATCCAGGATAAACTAAAATAATTGTTAGGTCAGGTATGAGTGTAATCAAATAAATGCAATTAATAAAACAATTCATAATTTAGATCAAAATATTGGTTGGGTTGTCGTATACGACTTACCAATGCACAGTAAATCTTTTCAGCAAAAAAAAGACAAGAGAAAAACTCTTTAAATCAGGAGCAACCCAATATGGATAACACACTCGTAACATTCAACACGGATGTTGTATGTGACCCTGTTTGGGAGACAGCCGCGAAAGAAATCGAGAAAAAAGGGTCGGCCAGTTGGTCTACAGAAGTGGTTGTCTGTTGGCTGCTTGCTATGGGTGATGTTTTATTTTCTCCCCTGCTAAAAAGTTACACATATCGACATATAGTGAGCTCAAAAATCAGCTTTGGAGGCGCATACGTACTATGTAAATTATGATCATTTTCATATTTATTATTGAACTGTTACTCGTATTGTTGTAACGTTGATGTTCTGTCCTACACACGTACGATACGAGTATAAATGCAAATATGCCAACGTCGCGTATTATAATAGCTACTCTTAGCGCGTCCTTTTGCCCCGAATTGTCTGTTAGTCCGCCTTTTTGGTTTTCTTTCTTTCATATTTGTCGATTTAGTTTGCTTTTGATTGCTACAACGACAGCCTTAGATTTTATTTCACATGCCACGGCAACAACGACAATGAGTTGTATGTAATATTCAAATTATTTTTTAGCGTTTCATCATATGCCGCCGAGCCGACATTTCTTTGGCGATTTGCGAGTTCACTTGAAAGTTTTCTTGTTGATTTTTCTTCGCTTTTTATTTGACGGCTTTTAATGGTTTTGTTTGTTCCTGTGACTCACTCTCAGTCATTCGTGGGCTTCTTGACTTGGGTGTCATTTGCTTCTTGACTTCTTAGAAAGAAAAGTTTGACAACAACATTGTTGATTTGTTTTGTTTTGTTCTTTAGTCTTCAAGTCAAGCAAATAATTTGTGATCACGCGATTTCGGTTTAAGTAAATCATTTTTGATTCTAACACTTCAGAATTAGTTTTGAAGTTTAGGAAAAATAATGCTATGACCGCAGTTGCTTTCAGGTGGTGCACAGTGTTTTGCATTTCATTCGAAATAAAACAAATTACAAACTATCTAGGACATTCAATGCTTAAGTGAAATTCGGGACATTGACTTTAAAGAACGCCATCTTCATAAACTGGAGAAAACAAAACTGTACGATATGGATGACCATATTGGCACTTAAGCCATACTCCCTACATTTTGCCCTTATTAAAAACTAAAGCAGACTTAAATTGAAAATAAATGAAAATTAAGTGTTTCTTTATGGAAACGTCTTTTAGAAGGCATCCGTGGTACTAAAAGGTGGATCACTTGTAACGCCATATTCTACGTTCTGTATGTGGAATCAACAATCGCTTTGCTAGAAAATAATGATTTGTATGGCAATAAAGTTAAAAGCTACTCAAGGGTAGTTTCCGTTCGTCTGAATCGGGAATTGGAACCGCTCACACAATACGATTTCATTTGTTATCAGTGACATTGTAAATGAGAAGTCCAAATTTGATTGAAATTGCCAAAATTGCTATTTGCACCTTACCGTTTGTGGTTATGGCAACCAAAAAATGTAAAAATTCAGTTCGAATAATCATCTTAATCAGTTAGGGATAGAGATACTTTGTCTCTTTAGCCTCTTTAACCGAAAGTGTCCGTGTTCTCTACAGAAAGTTGCCGTTTACCCAATCAACATTCGGTTGTAGCGATGTGTAGATAGTATGCGCAACCAACATTCGTTTGTGGCAACAAAACTAAAACTATCGCTGGAAGCATCATCTCATAGCTCCAATTTTTTATTGCCGCAGTTATTTTATACACACAGCTCAATTCGATTTAAAGATGCAGTTTCTAGACACTGTGAGTGATTTTATTTACCAAAAAGAAATAAACGTGCACCCTTCGTTTATATCAAGACGACATGGCTACAGTCACAGTTCTTTTGACGGCAATAAAACATTTCGCAAAGGGGACATTTTGTAAGGACCGACTGACAGCCGTACTCGTACAATGACACCGCCACCGGTTTCATGACAAAGTTTTTCAAAATGCCGCAAAGCAATTTTCTATAATTATATCAGGAGGTTTGCATAAAGAACGAAAGGCATGAAAATGGCGTGTCTTTTAAGAATAGAAATAGTGGCGGGGGGGAATACGACGACGATAAAGTTTTGTGACAATAATTACCGTAAATGTTAGAGGCGGAAAAAATGTTTTTGTTTCACTTCTCCGCCATCACACCACGTCCGCAAGGAGTAGACTTTTGGCAAATTATGTTCGTTGGCCCAGCACTGAAAGGGGCCGGGCAACAGCCAATAAATAAGTGGTACTTCAGACTGTCAGCCATGTAAATAATTTTTCGAAATTAACGACATTATAACCATGTCTCCCCAGTACTCTGATTCGAGCTCCGCTGCCCGAATGTGGCAAGTCGATGGAGTTTATTTGAGTTTAACCAATTAGAAGAGAAGCTTAGCAAATCTTAAAATAACACCAAGCTATGTCTGAAAGCAGAGATGTGTGCGTGTAACATGTGCATTTCTGTCTAAAATATCCGTGAGCATTAAAGATGTCAACCTGTCTGTCAGTATGACATTGTACGCAGTGGTCTTATGGCCGCGAGACGCCTTCGGCCAAAGGATACACGGGACTTGTTAATATGGAATGACAGACAAATGCAATGTTAAATGGAGAAATTTATTTACGTGTACCGTTCATATGGACGCGTAGAAGTGCATACGTATGACTCCGTATATGTGTGGAGATTTTTCAAGATGTCATTTTCAAACATTTAACATTTCGTTCAAGGTAATTCGCTGACAAACATATGTGCACATGTTCATACTTGAGCATGTATTTATGTTCGCCCAAAACAGGATTGCCAACATTATGAAAAAGAGTGAATCTGTAGTCGTCAAGTTAAATGTTTAATGGAATATGAGTGCACTGTCGCGAAGAGTCAGTTTTAACTGCTTCGCGCGAGTACATGCCCTTACGAACAACAGCATATGGTGATCAATATAGATGTATTTTTTCAAAAATACAAAAATTGAAATCAATTGTGTAATCTTCATTGTTCATTCGAAAGGGCAATTTTTGCTCGTATATGTTATGTTGGGCTTGGTAAACAGCTTAAGAACAGAGACCTTTATCGAAAAACGGAAATTTTACTTTACAGTACACTGGTACTATCTGTGCTTCTTCAAGGTGCCAAAACATGCAGATAAGCAGATAAAAGTGTATTTGCAGTCTTTGAAAGAAAAATCCTTCGTAAAATCGGAGGCTCCAGCTGAGTGGGCGGGGAGATTATTTGTCGTACGCACCGAGAGCTCTGTGACATGTATCCCGACATTAATAAATATAGTTATGTCAGGTTAGAAAAATATCAATATCAGTTTGTTATCGAAATTTCGTTTTTTTACCTACAATATATTCAATTGCATACACAGAAAACAAATTTCTTGCCCCAACCGATTTTTGATGCCAACCTAATGTTGTACGTTCTATCCATGTATTCTATCGCTACAAAATAATGTTGATTGCGTATACGGCAATTTTGAGTACAAGGAACTGACACAATCGATTAAAAAGGTAAAGTATCGGTTAGCCCAACAAAGATGACTTTTGGAACTGATTTTTTCATGTGGTTATGCTGGTTATGCTAAAAATAGGTTTTTATTACCTAGAGCATTTGTTAACTGGACCAATTAATAATTAATTTTTACGTATTCGGTTATTTGGCCGAAAAAAACACTTTTTTGATGTAGTTTTTATATTTAAAGATTTTAAAATATTTTTTCTGTAATTGGAATTATAAGTAGTTTTTTTTTAAAAACTTGGGTTTCACTTTTGAAGTCTTATTAAGTTGCTATGCACAAGTGGAATAATTGGTTTAGTGGGTCATAAAATTAAATTTTGGTTTTGAAGTATCCGAAGCAATACTTACTTTTCAAGTGTGAAATGAAAAAAACGATATTTTTAAAACGCTCCGGCCACTAGGGATTAGCCGCATGTTCGTCTATCGATGCATAAAACTGTTTGAGGAGACTGGAAATGTAAAAGACCGCTACCGGTCACGCCGCCGACGCTCTGTTGTAACACCGCATGTCATCAAAGCCATTAAATCAAGAATTCACAGAAATCCGCTCCGAAAACAGAAAATCATGGCCCATGAGATGAATATCACGCAAAAGTCCATGAGTCAAATCATTAAAAAAGACTTGGGACTTGGGGCTTTCAAACGACGTACCGGACATTTATTGACTGCAGCTTTAAAAAAAAAGGATTGAAAAATGCAAACGTCTTTTAGTGAAGCACGCTGATAGCATGCACAGAAAAATTTTGTTCACCGATGAAAAAATTTTTACCGTTCAGGAAAAATTTAACAAGCAAAATGATAGTGTATGCGTGGTCATCTAAGGAAGCATCTGAACTGATCCCAAGGGTGGAAAAGGGTCATCAACCAACGTCAGACATGGTTTGGTGGGGTGTCTCTTACGATGGGGTCACTACCTGCATTTCTGCGAACAAGAAGTCAAAAAATCGGCCAAAGTTTACCAGGAAAGGAAGCTGTTGTGAAGCCTCTTAACTATTCTCTGTTCCAAAGCCAGCCATGGATTATCCAGCAGGATTCTGCGCCGGCCCATAAGGCTAAAACGTCCCAGGCCTGGCTTCGAAACAATTTGTTAGCGTTCATTTCCTCTGAAGAATGGCCCTCAGGCAGTCCAGATTTGAACCCATTGGATTACAAATTATGGACGGTTTTAGAGGACAAGGTTTGTCACAAAAGACACACCAACATTGGATCTCATAAGACTGCTTTGGTTCGAGCTGTGGCCAATTTTCCAATGGACGAGGTTCGTGCAACTATTGACGATTGGCCAGTGCGACTTAAGGCGTGTGTAAAGGCAAACGGCGGATATTTCGAATCAGTAGATTCTTTTTGGATACAATATACATTAATAAATATATTGAAAAATATTTGGTCCACAAACATTCAGTACTTTTTATTTTACAGCATAAAACGTGTGAAACAGTATTTATTTTCCTTCTAATTAGTTATATAGTAGAAAAATCCTAGCCCTTGACTGGCTTCCCCAGAATTCATACATGGGTACATGTACATAATTCTCGCAATATGGCAGCTCTCAGTCGTTAAAGTATTCTTTTGATGAATTTTAGCAAAGAGAAGTAGTTTGAAACTAGTTTTCTGCACTGATTTATTTCGTTTTCGCCAGTTTCTGGTCGTTGTTTCTGTTTCATTCTTTTCTGTGCTGGCTGATCCCGTAGCAGATTATCTTATGAGTATCCATCACAATTTCTTCTTCTTAGCAAGTTAATTTACGGACCACACAAACGACTGGATGAATTTTGCTCCGGTACGCAATGCGTCCCGGTCCTCAACATCGTCGTCGTCGTCCAGTCAACTGGCAAACAGCAACAAAAAGAAGAACATTTATGTTGCTACACTTCGTTAGCAGACAATCAGCTAAACTTTTGCACATTATTTCTGTCCCAGTCCAGAGTGTCATTAAGTTTCAGCACAAGATGAATTAGCCCTTCATCCAAAATGAGAACTGCACAAAAATAAGAAACGGGAAACCAGAAATTGTATTTAAACCATACAACTTTATGTCTTTGCAGAAATGAGAAAGACCAAAACCACACGTTAGGAGGGAGGAAGTGCAGCAGTTTTGGCCATACATATGTAACTAATTTGTGAGGGTAGACCAAGTAGAGAAGATGCCGTCGCAACCGGGAAACAGGTGATTATTATGTTCAAACGTCATGGTTAATTTTCATCAAGTTTATAGTCCGTCCGGCCATGTCATTCTATTCGTATTGCTATGGTTTATTGACAGACATTTATCAGCTTTTTAAAAATGAAAACAACATAAAATACGGAAAATATGATTTTGGTAATTCATTTTTTAGTACCTCCACCCCAACAAGGCTGGTCACAAGGATTTTATTAAACATTTTGCCTAAATTTTTTCAGTTTTTGGTATGGTCATTTGTTGTTTTTATTTTTGAATAATGTTTGTGTACACAATTTTCGATTCAATGCGATGCTGATAAGAGGGTGGTGTAATAAGTCTCATTAAAACAAAAAACGTAGGTAAATCTTAAAAATTAGTTCTTATGTAGAAACGTGAAACAATGTCATTACTTTTGGTACCCATATGCCCACGTTAATTGAGGCCGGTATTGGGTCTTTAGAACTTGTGGTCCAGTAGTTGCAAGGACATTTTATTGTAGTGAGGCAACCACATTCCTATAAACTAATGGGTGCCCTAGGGAACATAGCCCCCGTGAGTCAAGGACTCCAGTAGTCAAGGACTTGGAGAAATGTAAAGCCGCTGATATACGGCAATCACACATAGGAAGTTTCAAACGGGGGATTTTCACAGTTAACTTAAAGAGAAAGTACCATTTTTTTTTTTTTTTTTTTTTTTTTATATAAGCTTTATTGAATTATTGAATCTGCTCCAAAGGAGCCTAACAATAAGTATACGAATCTTAAGTATAATTCAATAATGAATCCTAGTATGGATTTCTTGTAATGTGGGTCTCTGCTAATTGGCAGGAATTTTAATTAATTTGGTCAAAATAGTATATACCTGGTATGGATCACACGTGAGGATTTTAAACCTGGTTTGGCTTAAACCTCGTGATAAAGGTCCAGAGGACCCTTACAGTCATTTACAGAGTGTTCGCGATATTATGTAGAGTGAAGAACTCTAGTTATGTATGTATAACGGATAACTCTAGAATAGCAGAGTGGACGACGTAATTTGGGTTTTGTGGGTTTTTCGCGTTGACTGTTTTAAGGATCACGTATGAGAGCATTTAAGCCACGTGACGTAGAATGAAGGATTCTACACAGTCTTTTTTGAGTGTTCGTCCGCGATTGATAATGACTGTTTTAAAGATCACGTATAAGAGCGTTTAAGCCACGTGACGTAGAAAAGGATTCTACACAGTCTTTCGGGCGCGTGTGTTCGCGATTACTGTTACGGATGAAGATTAGAAAACACGGCGTTCGTTTCTCCGAAGTCTTAAAGATCTGGGACTGCACAATAATTGTCTAGCAAGTATGTTATCATGACGTTCGAGCTTCTCTTTGTGCTTTATATTGATTTTTTGAATTGCCTCTTTAACGAGAGGTATTTTCAAGTCTCGGTGGATATTTTCATTCCTCATATACCAAGGGGCACCGGTAATAAGCCGCAATGTCTTCGATTGGACTCTTTGGATTTTGTCGAGATTGCTCGAGCTTGCTTTGCCCCATAGCTGGGCACCGTATAACCAGATAGGTTTGATTGCACTGTTGTATAGCAGGACCTTATATTCAAGGCTTAGTTTTGAGTTCGCGTTTAGGAGCCAGTGAAGTTGATGGACCTTAAGTTTCAGTTGAGTTTTCTTGGCTTCGATATGACTTCTCCAGGTGAGTCGGCGATCCAGGTGGATTCCAAGGTATGAAACATGATCAGATTGAGAAAAAGGGATATTGTTTAATTTCAATGTCGGACAAGTGCTAAAATTCAGTGTGAAAGTTACCTGTGTGCATTTAGCCTCATTGACTTTTATTCTCCAGTCAGAGAGCCAAGATTCTACTCGTCTGAGATGTACACCTAGATTCATAGATGCAATATCCTGCTTTTTATGTGTGGCCATTATAGCGGTATCATCGGCAAAAGTGGATGTTAGCACGTTTGGGCTGGTAGGAATATCTGCGGTAAACAGAATGTAAAGGATAGGCCCCATGACGCTTCCCTGGGGAACACCTGCTAGTATTTCGCGGTCATCGGTGACGTGTTGTCCACATTTGACTCTGAATCTGCGGTTTTCTAAGTAAGACTCAAGAATTCGATGCGTATTTGCCGGTAAGTATTTGCAAATTTTGTAGGTCAAGCCAAAGTGCCAGACTTTGTCAAATGCTTGAGCAACATCCAGGAATACTGCGCAGCAATATTCTCGCCGTTCAAATGATTTTTCAATTGCTTGGGTCAGACGGTTTACTTGTTCGATAGTGCTGTGACCTTCGCGAAAACCAAACTGATGGTCTGGTATTATGTTATTTGACACGAGAAACGGTTTTATTTTCGATAAAAGAACTTTTTCAAATAGTTTGGATAAGCAGGGAAGCAAACTGATCGGCCTGTACGAGGAAGGTATTGATTTGTCCTTTCCTGGCTTTAAAATCATTTGAATCAGAGAAATTTTCCACACTTTAGGAAAGTACCCATGTCTCAAAATAGAGTTAAATAATTTTGCCAGGAACTTCACAGCAATATAGGGAAGTTCCAAGATCATTTTAGGCGTGATAAGATCATATCCAGGTGCTTTACCTGGATTCACGGTTTCTTTAATGACATTCAGAACTTCATTTGCGTTAGTAAACAATGGAATTACGGCAGACATTTTATCAACAGGTGGAAGGATGTCGCTACTTGCAGGATTTGGGCGAAATACCTGTGATAGATGGTTTGCAAAAACATTGGCCTTTTCCTCTTCTGATATTGCCCACTTGCCATTTGCGTCGCGTATTGGAAATTGCGTTTCGGTGGGCATACTAGTATTTCTTAATGTTTTCCATAATGAGAATTTGGTTGAAGCAGTCGGAGTTAAACTTGCAATGAAACTAGCCTGCTGTCTACTGTCTTCTTTTCTAAGTGCGCTTTGCAACCTTTTAGTAGCTTCAGTCAGTCTTAGTCGTGCCGCTGGTGACCTATTTCGCTGCCATTCGCGACGGAACCTCCTTTTTTCACTTACAAGGTGCTCTATTTCCCGGTTAGTGTAAGTATTCAAACTATTTGTCACTTTTATTTGTCTGTGTGTAGCGTGAATGGCCGCCTGTTCCAGGATTACGTTCAAGTTGGATACGTTGTTATCGATCTCATCCGCGTTAGAAATTAGATGATTCGAATCTAAATGACTACTAATGTACTTCCTGTATTTTAACCAGTTAGTTTTGTATGAAGTAAGCCTTAGTGGGTCATCTACAAGTACTGTCTTCCCGTGAAGAAGAAATATAACTGGCGAGTGGTCTGACGATAAGTCAGTACAGGTACTAGCAGATAAGTTAGATTTACTAACTCCTCTTATTATACCGAAGTCTATCAAGTCAGGCTTTTTGTTAATATCAGAAGGCCAATATGTAGGTTGACTGGGAGATATAAAGTCCAATTTATTTTGACGTCGCATTAGACATTTATACAGCTGGTTTCCCCTAGGGTTTGCTAAACGGGATCCCCAGTGCGTATGTTTGGCATTGTAGTCACCAGCAGCAATAAAGTTGTGTCCGAGACCATTGAAGAAGTTCAGAAGTATATCTTCTGATATCGCGAACCGCGGGGGGAAATATATTGCTGAAATGGTAAGAAAACTACCTTGAATCTGGATACGAATTGTTGTCGCTTGGAGGTAGTTTTGTGAGACTCCTTCAGCGACTTCATGTTTCATTCGTTTACGTATTAGGATACCAGTGCCCCCATGAGCCTTACCGTCGGGGTGATGAGTACCATAAAATCTAAAATTAGGTATCTGAAAATTGTATTTGTCTGTGAGATGAGTTTCTGATAGTAGCATTATATCAATATTCTGCCGATCTAGGTACTCGGTCAGTTCGTGTCTATGTTGGTTCACACCGTTTGCGTTCCATGTACATATCTTAAGAGGGCCTATTTTTTGGTAAGTAGAGTTTGAATTAACTGATTCTGGTTTCGCATGAATTCTTGCATCATTGATTGCATAGTTGACATGAACATGTTTATACTCTGTACCAGTTGTTGAATCATTGATTCAGAGTTACCATGTTGTTGCACTGGGGCATTAGGTGTATGCGCCCTTAGAACATTCGCGTATGTTATACCGTTTGTAATGCCGTTTCCAGAGTAAACTGGAGTCTGTTGGATGTCGATTATAGGATTCGGCGCGTTTCGGTTAGAAATGAGTTTACGCTTCTCTTCTAGTTTACGCTTAAGTTCTTTGTAAACCCTACAACCTCTGTAATTTGCGGTATGTTGTTCCCCGCAATTACTGCACTTTTTCTGTTCCTGCGATTTAACTTTGCAGGCGGACGATTGGTGTAGATCACCACATACAACACAAACGGTTGGCAAAGTGCAGTATGATTTTGTGTGTCCATACTCTTGACAATTTTGGCATTGAACGGGACCATTTCTTTTGTGGGGTTCTTCGACCGTGATTCTTCTATATAACAAATATTGAAGTTTGTATATAGGATGAACTTCATTTTTCTTTAGTTTCCGCGAGTCAGGTTGAAGTTCGACCTTGAACATTGGTTGGGGAACCTTTTTATTGTTAAGAACGTTCACCACGGAGTGAACGTTAAAATTCTCTTTTTCCAGTGCTCGTTTTACTTCATCTGGTCCTACAAATGATTCAATGCCTTTTAAGATTACCGCGATACCCTTACTACTCTTAAGACGATACGTGTAAAAATTTTTATTTCTATCGTTAAAATAACTAGAAATAGCGCGAAAGCCGTTTTCGGTGTATGCCTGAATTTTAGTCTCGTTAATGTTCCCTTTCTTTATTGGCACTATGTGAAAGCCACCACTACCAACAACTTGGGCAATAATATTTACTAGCTCATTTGAGCTACTCTCACGTAGGTATATTGGGGGCGGCCTTGGAGTTGCGGCATTTGCCGAGGTAGAAGATTGAGGTTCTTCTTCGCTCAGCAATGCAAACCGGTTCTTACCCGTGACGGACGTTGTTGGTTCTTCACCGTTCACAGTTTTGCAACTTTTTTTGTTAGAGTTGCCTTTGGCTGGGCTGGATTTACGCTTTATAGTAATGTAGCGATCCATGCCTGTCTGTACCGCCTTTAATGGTTTGTCGTTGTTTTCGTGTGTTATTTCTGTGTTCGCTGTGTTTCCACCTTCTTTGTTATTACTGTTGTTGCTAGCACTGCCTGGTGAGAGAGTTTGTCTTAGTGGCGCTACCTCTCTCATTCCATTGTTTACATCTGCATTTATCGCGAAGTATGCATTCCGCGAACTTACACTGCAGAAAGAGTGTCTGCGTTGTTCCAACTCTTGAGTGAGACGATGGCTCATCAAGCTGTGGGTTTGTTTAGCTGTGTGTGTGCCTTTTTTAATTTTGGTTGTTTTGTTACACTGATTCTTACACAACTGGGTTTGTTGTTCAACTTAAAATTTTTATTTTGTCAAAAAACTGTTTGAATTCCTTACAAGTTAATACTTATAATGAATTCAAACAATTTTAGATAATTATTTTCCCGACAATTGAGTTTATTTTTTGCACTTTCCCTGCTTATTTTATTTTATTAGAATTAATTTCCGAGAGGAGTTCTTTTAACGACCGTTCTCTTCGAGCGCGGTGATTGCAATGTGTACCATTTAAATAAGCTGAATTTACCATATTTCATATTCTTTTCATTTGTTTTGACATAAATATGTCCGGCAAACATCGACCCCATCGTGTTTGTCGTAAAAAACTTACATATTTACAAATAAAAAGTTGTAACGTTTTTTTCAAAAAGGAGTCGAAAAGACTTTCTTTTACAAGCAGGGATGACTGCAGTTTTGACGAGGCAACCATCATAGCACCCCAGGCAACGAGTGTGATGTAACTAATTAAGGGCAGCCACATTAAACGAGAACTGTCGGCAGTAGAGTTTTCCACTCAGCACAATAAAAATCTCTCGCACTGTATCCATTCTTAAATACATATACCCACACACACACGATAGAGTGTATGCATTTTATGCATGTTTTGTTGTTTCCATTTATTGAAATTTCATTGTAATATCTAAATACTTTAAGTTATCTGAGTGATTAAACTCACATATCAATTTTTTGGTTGAAATTTAAGGGTTGTCACTTTTTCTGTGTGTGCTACAGGGTATTATGACTAAAAGATGCACGAAGAAAAAAGTAAGGTTAGGGTGACAGTATTTGCATATTTTTGATATATGATTGTGGGGATCATAATATTGTTGCCACAACCATATACCTAACAATAGTTTAAGTTCGTTAAAATTAAGGAAGCACAAACGAATGTTAGTTGGTGCCATGTAACTTTTATTAATTAGAACTGAAGTATAGGAGCAACATAAAAAGTATCTGAACCTCCAGAAAAAAATTTGGATCTACAAGTCCACATGCCGCTCTTATTTAAGGAAAAAATGTAAAATTTTCGCCAGAGGCAAAACACTGCTTTCACTTAAAGTACTCTAATACATCGGTAGAGTCTAGTTGTGAAAAAAGTAAAATGATGATTTAAGACTTTAAGTGAAAAAATTTGATTGGTTTAAAGTCAGTAAAAAACGATTTTTTATTTTAATAATGTCTATTAAAATGAAAAAAGCAAACCACTTTGGGTTATTATTAAATTTAACTTATTGTCACCAACAATTGGTTATAACAACCACATTTTTGCAAAACTATTGGTTGTCCCAACCACTAGTTGTCTTTCATTGGTATGAGCATTCACTAAGTTGTGGGTACAGTATGATGGTCATAGTTGTTATCTTGTGGTATGTCGAACCGAATGACGATTACAAAAATTTGGTGATTGTTGTTGGTTATTATGATCTTTTAGTTATCGTCACAAATAATTGGTAACAACAAAAACATATTTGCAAAACTATAGGTTGCCACCACTACCAGTTGTAGCAACCCAATACCTTTCACCTTGTGCTGTGACGAACCGAATGTCGAAAACGATTATAAAATCGTCGTGATTGCAACGGAAATTCTTCTTTTGAAATAGATTTTTGCTAGTTCCTTCCGATTTGCAACAAATTGTTTTTCTGCGTGCAGGTTCAACCCCAGGTAAGAACATCTAATCATTTTTCAGCGGCGTGTTTTCACCTCGAAATTGCCGACGAGTTCACGAGTAAGGCATTTTTCTCTAAGCCATGTAAAAACGTCTCTATAAAATGCATTAGCCGTTAGGAGCTGGCGTAAAACAGTAGGTCCTATCTAGTGAGTATAAGAATTAAATCGGGCATAGCTCACTGATTTGAGAGAAGTTATCTTTTGTTCCTTAATGGGATGTTGCGAAACTTACGTAAGTAGTAAAATTTAGTTACTGCGTGAAATTCGTTTATATTCATTGTTTACAACAAATCAATTGTTGGGTTTTTTAACTTGTTAAACAAAAAGCAAATGCGATGCCGAATCGAACGTATTCGTATAAAAGTATCCCAGTTAAAGTTTGTACTCAACTTAAATTATTTTATTTTCGGTTTTTATTGGATTCCCTTCATGCAGATCGGGTACTTATTAAACGACCCACATATAATAGGCCTCAGAAAGGGGTTTCTACTTACAACAACATAACATTTATTTTCTATAAGAACAAACCTTAAATCTTTTGTGTCCTATTTATGTAGTTTCCACAGTGAATGGGTAGCAGGATAACTGGTACCATAAGTAACGTAAATAAGAACATCTTTTCCAAAAAAAAAAAACGCCTATCAGAAAGTTTTGCAAAAGATCGTGTTCTTTCACTAAAAATATAGGTTGATCCATCTAGAGGTATTTTTTCAGAACAAAAAATAAATATAAAAATTCAAATCATGTGTGGAATCTTTATTGGTAATTTGAAAGGACATTTATGGCATTTATTTTCTGAATATAATTTTCTTCAAATGTTGGCCGCAACTACTCCTCAGGGTTTCCATTCTGAGGGTCCAATTTTGGATGACTCGTCCGAACATTTCGACCGGTATGGCTTTAAAGACACGCGTAGACTTTAGACTTTAGGTAATCCCAAAGAAAAATGTGTAAAGGTGTGATATCTCACGATCTAGGCGGCCAACTCACCTGTCCAACACGTGAAATTAGCTACTTTTCGAAATGACCATTCAATAGATCCATTGTTTAAGCAGCTGTATGGCAAGTGGCACCGTCGTGTTGACAACAAGGGCTTCAATTTCAGCTAGCATAAAGATCGATATCATGGCGCGATAGCGAGCACCATTCACAGTTAAGTTCCGGCCATCATCATTTTTAAAAAAATATGCACCGATGATTTCACAGTTTATAAACCGCACCAAGCCGGGGTTTTCTCTGGGTATAATGGCCCTCTTGAACCTCTTCTTTTTGCTCTTCAGCCCAAATGCGGCAATTTTGTTTATTGCCTTTGCCGTTGAGCCAGAAATGGGCCTCATCACTGAACAAAATTTTGGTCGAAAACAGCGGATCTTCCCGTTTCTCACCGAACGCTCATTTCCATAATACAGTTTCCAACATTTGAAGGTAATTATTTTCAAAAAATAAATGCCATAAAATGTCCTTTAAATTACCAATAAAGATTCCACACTTGATTTGAATTTTAATATTTTTTTTGTTCTGTAAAAATACTTCTAGATGGATCACCCTAAATTTTATATTAGAACAATGTTTACATGAAAAAAACTAAAAAAAGATCTGTTATTCAAGCTACATAAATGACAAGTGGCTTTGAAAAAATAGTGCTTAAAAGAAACTTTGTTTATTGAAAGAAAGCAATTAGCAATACGAGAGCATATCAATAATTCCGTGCCTAGCCGAATAAAACTGTTTTTTTTTTGCAGAAATAAATTATTTTTCAACATAATTTCCTTTTAACTCAATACACTTAGTTAAACGTTTCCAATTTTTGTATCCCTTCCAAAAAATAAGATTTTTCGACGTCCATGAAATAGGCATTTGTTTGATCAATAATTTCAGCGTTGGATGTGAATCTCTTTCCACCGAGCCATTTCTTTAGTTTTTACAATAGGAAATAGTCACTGGGGCTAAATTCGCACGCAGAGAAAAAAGTATGGTTACTAGATGGTCACGGCAATAATAATATGTTCTTCGCAATACAAGTTTGTTTGTCGCAACTATAGTATTGTTTTTTTGAATTTAATTCTGACAACAGTATGATTGCCGCAATATTAATATTGTTTAAATGTAACAATATTATTATTGCTATTTAAACATATGGTTGTAGCAACAAAATAAATATGGTTAGTACGACAAAAGTATCGTTTTTTTTTGGGTGTATGTTAAAAATAATATGATAACGGCAATCATACTGTATGATTGTAATTTTTTCTTCATTTGAATATGCTTTTGAGAACAATGTTATTGTTACAGATGTAATGTACTTTTTAGATGGAAATTATACTTTTCGAACAAACTACTTTAATTTTATTCAACTGAAATATTTTAAATAAAAATAAACGTTTACATTTTTAAACTAATTTTTTCGACTGGTAAATAAATCACTCCTATTATTTTGAATTTAATTTTTTTTTGAATAATTTTCACAATTCAAATCTAACTTAACTTAATTCGAACAAATAATTTGGGGGTAATAGTATAGTTGTGTGTGATTACACTATGGTTGACATGGTTGCGTGTGAATCATACTTTGGTTGTGAGGATCCTACTATGGTTGTATGTGAAACATACTATGGTTGTGATCATCATAATATGGTTGTGGAGATCATAGAAGGGTTGAGTGTGAATCATACTATAGTTGTGTGGATCATAGTATGGTTATGTGTTAATCATACTATGGTTGTGAGGATCATAGTATGTTTGTGAGGATCACAGTATGGTTGTATTTGCATCATACGATTGTTGTAAGGATCATACTATTGTTGAACCGCAACCATATACACAACAATAGTATGATGCTCTTCGAATATTGTTATCCCAACGTGCGGATAAATGGCGGATGAGGTATCAATTCAATTCTATTCATGCAATTTAGTCATTGGGACAATACACGTTAAACCTGTGCATCATATTGATGAAAAAGACCTTTTTTATTTTCAATCCCCGTTCAATCGGTCTAATAAATTGGCATTATATTCGCCTTTTATTGTTTTTCCCCTTTGTAGTTAACCGATGCAGATTATCCCGCGTGTATCACAAAAAACTGTTGCTATGTCCTTATTGGCCGACAAAGGCACCTTGGCCTTCTTCGGAGCCGGTTCAACTCATTCGAATTGCACTTAAACAACTCCAAACGATAATTTAAAGTTGTCACACGACTACGTTTATGGTCAATTAAAAACAAACGCGGCAGACATCTTGCAGACAGCTTTCTTAAACTCAACTGATCGATCATGTAAAATCGAAACTACACTGACATATGAAATGCGTATAGCATTAACAATCTCACGCACTTATACTCTTTAATCGGCCAACACCATATCGTGGATGGTTTAGACATTTTCGGGTGTACTCGCATTGACCTCAATTGGCCGTCTAGAACGTTCAGCGTCATTTGCACTTGTACGACTACAACGAAAGACAGCAAACCACCTTTTTACCATTAAAATCGATAGTGCATAGTCCCCATAGTATTTATCAAGCTTTTCCTGAACGGAGACTGAACGGTCTCGATATATTTAACTTCAATTATTTTAGTATGAGATCTTACTAATAAACATCAGAAAGGGTGACGTTGTCAGTTGGTTCAGTGAGTCCTCACTCCTTGGTTCATCCTCTCACATTTGAATTGTTCTAAGGACTACCACTATATCTTTTGGTATGAATCAACAAATAGGAGTTGAACGTAGGAAAATTGACAGCCGATATACTATATATATATAGAAAGATATACGATATACTACAAAGAAACTTGTGATATTTGTTGACTTTCTTATACCGGTTATTGATGGTTAAATGCACACCTATATATATAGACTCAATCTCGATTAAGAGTTCCTATGACAAGACATGTGTAAATGATGCTCTAAGTAAAAGCCTCGCTTTGATGCTCTAAGTACAAGCCTCGCTTTTACTTTGCCTCGCTAAAAACGTCGAGACTAAACGCTGTCGAAATATTTAACTACGATTATTTTAGTACGAGATCTTACTAATAAACATCAGAAAGGGCGACTTTGTCAGTTGGTTTAGTGAGTCCTTACTCCTTTGTTAATCCTCTCTCATTAGTACTGGCCAATTTCACTTGTTTTAATGACCACCACTATATCTTTAAGCATGCATCAGCAAATAAAAAATTGCACCAGATCTGCCAAGCGAGGTCCCAACGTTATAAAAACAATAAATAAAAATAAATAATTTCCAATACCACCCTCGAACAGATGAAAAAAAATTAAAATGTATTTCTAAATTATGTTGTATTGTTGTATATGATGTATACCTTGATGGCTGTTTCTTTTTTCTCTTCATCTGTCGGCTCTGAACAATATTTTTGTGTCTCGAATGTCGACGACCAATCACACAACAAACAAACTTGGGGCGACCGGACGGACCAACACGTTTAAATTGATTTTAAAAAATGTCTTCTAATTTATCATTATTTTTTGTTATAGGGCATTTGATTTGTTTTGTGGCCGTCATTTTAATAAATGTCTTTCCTTCAATGTTTTCAGTATAAATTTTTGAGTTCATTCGTCGTCGGACGAGGTGGAGTAATGAGCAACGAATAGCGAACAAGCAGCGATAAAACATAAACTCTGCTCAGGTTTAAGGTTCGTTAAGAAGTCGGCGTGGTCTTGCCAGGTGAAGTGTATTTGTTTGTTTATTTAAAGGCCAAATATTGTGGATTTTGTCGGGTTAAACAAATATGTGAGATAGCAATTATTGAAGGTGTTTAGCGAGAACTCAAGTCTTTAGAGGTTTTTTCGACAGTAAACTATATATATTCTTGGAAGGCAACGGTGATTATATTCATTTAGTTGTGGGAATTAGTTTTAATATAACAGTGAATAAATTTAGTTAATGAAATGAAATGTTTGGAACAAACGCTTACAGTAACCGGACCAAAATTATTTGTTGACTTTAAAGGGATTTTGTGTATCTGTGTTGTACCCTTCAGTGGAGGGTATAAAAACAATAATGGTAAGGCTGCTCGAGGTCACTTAGTTCAGAAATATATTCTCCGCATTTCTTTAATGTAAGTGCGGGTATTTATATTCTTGTTTTTTCTACTGCCTTTATTTTGCAATCTATTTACAATACAATATTTAAAAAATTTCATAAGATCTAAAAAACAAAAAAAAAAATTTAGTCTCCAACGAGCTTAACAAGTATATTAAGTATTAAATTTTTAATACATTTTACTAAAGAAAAGTAAGGTCTAGAACTTGAGGTCGTCTAAATTGTCTAACCCTATTAGTGTCAAGTAGAATAAGGATGATGATTTAATCTATTCAAGTAGTTTGAGATATGTAATAGACAGAACTCGCTTTTAATATTAGGAAAACTAATGTATATTTTACAGATGTATCGAAAGTCAGTTTAGCGAAAGCAAATATTGAAATATATCTTTTGCAAAAGCGAAACCAAATATTAAAATATATATTTTTCGAAAGCAAATATTTCAAATTTGTTTTTTGCGATTACCAAAGCGAATAATCGGGGCTGTCATAGAAACCAATGTTGTCACTATTGGGTTTGAAAACGATAAGAAAAAATGCTTTGGTGTCATGAAATCCAATCTTATCGGTTTTATCAGCAACAGCTGATTCTAACATTGGTTTTATTTACATTCGAAATGGACAAAACCAACTTGGTTTCATGACACCAAATAAAACCGACATGGTTTCTATGAAAGCCCTGAATAATATTTTTGATTTTGACGATTATTTTATTTTTATGAACAAAATACAATGTTTGCAGAGTGCCAGGCACATCATTGTATAAAAAGAGGTTTTTGTACAAGATTAGGGGAAAAACAAACATTTTTACAACCCTAGTATATTTTTATTATTCATATACATACCATGTATTTTGTGATTAATCTGAGAGTTCTAGAAAAGTATTTCTGAAGGATTTCTACATTCGAATTACTTCCTTACAGTTCGATTCCGTATGTCGAGACTGGTTACGATATTTATATATTTATCGAAGCCAGTACATTTTTGAGTCTTTATTTTAAACTGCTTTCTTCCTGATTCGATGTGAAATTTCCATGTCAGTCCATGTTTTCAAGTTCGATACACTTTTTAGGAATTGGTTTTTTTAGCAGCTGTGATTTGATTTATATTAGTTTGGTTTGCCATTTCAAATTGAATAGGCGTACTCCGGAGCAACATTTGCAAATCGTGGTGAATGGGCTCAAAACGATCCTCAAGAAAGTTTTGTTCAGCGTTGAAGCTCACTTTTGGTTGAATGGGTACGTTAATTACCACAATTGTCGCATTTAGAAAATCCACAAGACATTGTTCAGACGCCGTTACATCCGCAAACAGACAATATTTGGCGTGCTCTATGGCCAGAGAGAACTATTGGTACATATTTCTTCAAACATTAAGCCGGCCATAATGTATACAGTTAAGGGAGTACGTTATAGATTCATGATTAATGAATTCTTCGTGCCTGAATTGGAGGATTTTGATGTGGACGAACTTTGGTTCCAACAAGACGGCGCTACATGCCATACAGCCAACGAAACATTCAATTTAATAAAGGAAATTTTTGGTTAGCCCATTATCTCGAGTGGTGGGCCTGTGGCTTGGCCTCCAAGATCGTGGTTGTTGTTGTTGTTGTAACAACAATATATTTATTTTGAAGTCTTGTTCGTCTATGGGGGATTCTATGGCTATGGTTCGTCTATGTTTGGATCGTGGTGTTTAACATTGCTGGACTATTTTTTGCGGGGTTATGTGAAGTCGCTTGTCTAGGCAGACACGATTGACGCCTTGGAAGAGAATATCCGGCGCGTTATAGCTGACATACGGCCCCAAATGCTGAAAAGTGGAAAAGTGGAAAATTAGCCCTCTCGGCTGGAATTTATTCGAGACAGCCGCGGCGGCCTCTTGCAAGAAATCATTTTTAAAACACAATAAAAGTTGTTTCCAAAAATTTGATGTTTTAATTGAATTGTCTGAAATTTAGGCGCATATACTTTTTTATGTTTTTACCGCATTGTATTGAACTAAAACTACAAATTGTCCCTAATTATTTGACAGAGGGTGGACTGGTTTAATTACCTTTAGGATCTCGTCAGCATAAGCGCTCTTTGTCATGTCGATTTTCGGTATTTAATTTCTGTTTAGCCACGAAACCTATCAGCCTCAGTTTATAATTCGCAAGTTCTTATTCAAAACAAAGCAAATTTAACCGATTTTAGCAAAAACGGTAATCCGCAGTTTATTGTTCTTTTTAATGAGGCATTTTGATATACTTCAATAGCACCTCAACAAGTGCGACTACACCGAACCCCTACCAAATGTGACCCTTTGTAATATCTCTAAGCCCCCTACTTCAACATCTGTCTGCCTACTCCTTTTATCACACATTCATTAATAACCCTCCGATATTTTAGAAAAGGTCATTAAGTATTCATGTTGACACTTTCTATGTTCCAAATCATTTGAAAATATTTCCAAACGACTGACAGGCCATTGAAAATTCATTGACATTCTTGCGATGAAAACTGAAATCTTAGGAAATCAATCATTACTAATGATTAATGTTCTTTTCACACTCTACACCCAGCTCCAAAATGAAACCTACTCATAAAAAATGTGATGAAGTATAAGAGAAAAAGGCATTTTAAAAATCAATTTCGCAAAACAATACAGAACGAATCACACTCGAATTCAGAGAGAAATAAGTATTTGACATGTGATGTAATAAATCACAGCGGAGAAAAACTCAAATAAAACATATAAGTTGATATGAATGACCGTGTTGTAAGCAATGATAAAAAAGATTATTAACTTACCTCACCAATAAAAAAGTTTTTTGGAGGAAGACTTTTATCTACATGAAGCAGTGCAGCCCTAGAAATATAGAAAGATATACGATAAAAAGAGAAAGTTATAAAATTTACATTTAGATTATTATAAAAAAGGTGAAGAAAATGTCTTAACACATCGCTGGCTGTACAAAGAACAGATTTGTTGCCCCAACCAAATTTTGGTGGTTGAACGTACTATCCATGCATTCCATTGCTGCAACCGAAAGTTGATTGGGTATACGACAATTTTCGGTAGTGGAAACTGTCATTATCGGTTTAAAAGCAAAAATAACGGTATCCACAACTAATTAGGATGATTATGGAACTGAATTTCTACATGTATTGGTTATTCGTATTGATTAATGGCTATAAATACTCTTTGAATTCGGTTGTGGTAACCAAGAACACTGCTTAACTGGACCAACTAACGGAAAAGTTTTTTTGTATTCTGTTATCTGACCAAAATATTCAACTGTGATATTTAACGATTTTAAAATATGTATTCTGTTATTTGAATTATGAGCAAGTTCTTTAAAAACTTGGTTTTTACTTTCGAATCTATTAAAGTTTTTATGCACAATTGGAACGATTCTTTGCATCAAATTGGTAAAGTGGATCAAAACAAATAAATTTTGGTTTTAAAGTGTCAAAAAATTTTTAATATAAAGCTGATTATGATGTATTATTAAAGTAATGTCAAGTGGAATTTCCTAAATATTTCGAACTACTTAAGGGAGACACAAAATACCTTAATTAAACGCTTGAAGTCTTAGCTACAGATGTGATAAAAAATATTTAATTTCATTTCGGTGATATTTTGTAGTTTATTTAAAAGAATAAGTGGAAAAAAATATTTCAAATCGCCCCTCTGTGTCGACTTTGGTTTCCAGAGTCTGAAGCTGTTCCCGCCACTGAAGCCAGGAATGAAGATAAGCAAGAATCTGACGGTGATATAGGCTTCGCTCACTTCGACTAAATTGACAAGTGTTTGTTTTTATACCTTATTCTTTAAATTTTAATAAAAAAATATTTTTTTTTAAATGACAAAAAGAGACAGGTTGCCCTGAAAATATTCTGATTTTATTTTAAATGATCTATACTAAATTTATAATTTAGTATAACATTTTAACCTAAAAACGACTATATTTTTAATAGTTTTATTCAAGTTCATTAAGAAAAAGTGCAGAACATAAAAATACTCAAACTTCCATTAAAGAATATTTGTTTCCCTTTTTCTTAAAAAAGACGAAAAGGACACTAAAATCTTAGGGATAGGTTAATATGTTCTACGACATTAACCTCCATACGATTTCACTTAAGACATTTCATCACGAATATTCGCTATACCAAGGAATATTTACTACTTTTTTTTACGTATTTCACCAGTATAGCGTTGCAAACTAAAAACTTCCATGGAACATAACAAATCTGGGAACTACTGAAATCATTCGCAGCCCAAGAAAGTTCGAAACTTTGTTGCATAGTGTAATTTGTTACAACAGCGAAATAAACCGCGTTTAGTTACCACAAAGAACCACCTACCACTTGTCCTATGTAAGTGCTCGTCGACGCTAGCCCGTCCATTACGCAACCTTTTCAACCTTGCTTACCGTGCGGGAGTTTTCCCAGCGTGTTGGAAGGTTGCGAACGTCCAGCCGATCCCTAAAAAGGGTGAAGCCAATAATCCTGCGAATTATCGGCCAATTGCGATTTGCTCTGCGCTCTCCAAGGTAATGGAGAGCATGGTAAACCACCATCTTGTGAGGTATTTAGAGACCAACGACTTTCTAAGTGATCGACAGTATGGCTTCCGCAGAAACCGCTCTACGGGAGACCTGTTGGCGTTCTTGTCGGAGCGTTGGAGTCGGTCTATCCACCAGTTTGGTGAGAGTAAGGTCGTGGCTCTAGATATCTCCAAGGCATTTGATAGAGTCTTGCATGGTGCACTCATATCAAAGCTGATCGCTTTTGGTGTCGGTAATACATTTGCTCGGTTTATATCGAGCTTTTTTAGAGATCGCACTATTAGAGTTGTTGTAGATGGGTTCTCATCCAACACACATAGGCTGACCGCAGGTGTACCACAGGGCTCTGTCCTTTCTCCCTCTTTATTTCTTATTTTCATTGACGATCTATTGGGTCAGACCGTGAATCCAATCTACTCTTTCGCAGATGATAGTAACCTCTGTCATTCGTATTCATTCGACCGTAGGCCGAGCCTTCAAGATATTGAAGACAAAAGGCGAATTATGGATGAGACACTTGGCCGGGATCTACTGGCCATTTCCGAATGGGGTCGAGTGAATAGAGTAGATTTTAATGCGCGTAAGACACAGTGCTGCTTGTTGTCTCACAAGCGATTCGCTGACCCAACAATATCGTCAATTTCTCTCGATGGTACGGATATTGAACAATCAGAAGCTCTCGATGTTCTGGGCATGAAAATACAATGTGACGCTCGTTGGGCGAGACATGTATTCGAAGTGTCGAAAGAAGCACTCAAGTGCATAGGCTTTTTAAAGCGGTGCAAGAAATACTTCACTCCTACTGATCTTTTCAATATCTATACATCTTTCATCAGGCCGAAGATGGAATACAACTCCCATATATGGGCAGGTGCTCCAAAATCATCCTTGGAGCTACTTGACCGTGTTCAAAGGAGAGCGATGGTGCTGATAGGTGACAGTAGGGTATCCAACTCTATTGTTTCCCTTGAGCATCGTCGGAATGTGGGTTGCGTGACGCTGTTCTATCGTTACTTTCATGGTGTGTGTTCATCAGACATCCGTCGCCTTATACCTGACGTGAGGATGTTCGGCAGGGATACGCGACTTTCTAGGAATTCACACCCGTTTGTTATCGATTGGCCAGTTGACCGCACTATACACTACAGATCAAATTCGTTTTTCGCTCGTACAGTCCGTATGTGGAATCGACTTCCGGCAAATGTATTTCCCACTAATTGCGACATCCAGAAGTTCAAGGCAAGCGTCAACAAACATTACTCCCTCTTTCCCCCCTCCGATCCATTAATTTCCACTCGCCAACGCAATGCACCGCATGTATAGGGGGCATCCCCTGAGTGTTGGTTTTTTAAAAAAAAAAAAAAAAAAAATTATGTGATATATTTATTGATATTATGTCGAACCATGTAACCATCAATACCAGAAATGTTGGTGACTGCAACATTTATTAAGTATGTTTATCTAACCGAATATTTGTAGCTTATGTATGTTTTATATCCTTTATAAAGATGTCAAAATTGATTGGAAGAAAATAGTGGAAGAATTTTTATTGTGGATAAAAAACGGGTTTTCCAATAGGGACATAACAATTTCGTGTTTTTATGTCAACGCACCCTCAAACATTTTTAATGATCTTTCAGTGTCAAAACGTTAGTCGATGTCAACATTTTCATCATGGTAATGTTCACTTACGCGCAACGTTTAAAAGTCATTCAAAATTACTTCCGAATATGGAGTCGGTGGTCGCAACTTTAAGAGTGCCTACGCCAATTTCGGCCGTAATAATCGTCCCACCCGACAGGATGAGCGATGAAGTTCATTTCTGATTGAGTGGGTTTAAACAAAATATGCGTTATTGGACAGCAACAACCCCACATGTGCTACAAGAGAAACAATTGCATCTGCAAAAAAATACTGTGTGCCGTGGTTTTCATGCCGGAGGTGTGATTGGGTCGTATTTTTTCGTCGATGAAAACAATCGTCATTTTACCGTAAATGTAGAGGGCTATAGTGCCATTTTAGAAAATTATTTATGGTCAGAATTGGTTGAGCTTGACATCGCTGAAATGTGGTTTCAACAACACGGTGGCACTAGCCACATAGCACGAGTTACAATCGATTTACTGAGGGACAAATTCGGTGAACGTGTTATCTTGAGAAATGGTCCTTTCACGCGACTTAACGTCATTGGATTTCTTTTTATCAGGCTACAAGTCATTGGCCTATGCCAACAACTTTAGACGAGCTCAGAGACAATATCCAACGCGAAATTGCCAACGTTCCAGTCCAAATATGTGCAAGAGTGGTGGAAAATTGGGTCACAAGAATAGATCACTGTACACGGGCTCGAATTTCCAGAATCGAATTTCATTCTTAAAGTGCGACATTTGCACTACACGTGGAATAAATTTGACTCGATATCTTAAATATTCTGTGTTTTATTAATATATATAGGGTGATCCACCAAGAGAATTTTTTTTAGAACAACAAAAATATATAAAAATTTAAATCAAGTGTAAATCATTTTTGGTAATTTGAAAGGACAATTTATGGTTTTTTTTAAATAATTTCCTTCAAATGTTGGCTACTGTATCATGGAAATGAGCGTTTGGTGAGAATCGGTAAGATCAGCTGTTTTCGACCGAAATTTTGTTGAGGGATGAGGCCCATTTCTGGCTCAACGGCAGTCAATAAACAAAATTGCCGCATTTGGGCTGAAGAGCAACAAGAAGAGGTACAAGAGGTGCCATTATACCCTGAGAAAAACACGGTTTGATGCGGTTTATAAGCTGGTGGAATCATCGGTGCCTATTTTTTCATAAATGATGATGGCCGGAACGTAACCGTGAGTGGTGCTCGCTATCGCGCCATGATATCGATCTTTACGCTACCTGAAATTGAAGCCCGTAATCTTGACGACACTTGGTTTCAACAGGAAGATGCCACTCACCATACAGTTGCTCAAACAATTAATCTATTGAGAGGTCATTTCGAATAGCAGCCAATTTAACGTTTTAGACAGGTGAGTTGGCCGTCTCGATCGAGTGCCACTTGCCATACAACTGCTCAAACAATGGATCTATTGAGAGGTCATTTCGAATAGCAGCCAATTTCACGTTTTGGACAGGTGAGTTGGCCGCCTAGATCGAGTGATATCACACCTTTAGACATTTTTCTCTGGTGTTAAGTAAAGTCCAAAGTCTCTGCTGACAAACCAGCTACGATTCAGGTTTTAGAAGCCAACATTACGTTTTTTGGAAGCCAACATTAAAGCCATACCGGTCGAAATGCTCGAACGAGTCATCCAAAATTGGACCCTCAGAATGGAAACCCTGAGGCATAGTTGCAGCCAACATTTGTAGGAAATTATATTCAAAAAAATAAAAATTGCCATAAATGTTCTTTCAAATTACCAATAAAGATTCCACACTCGATTTGAATGTTTATAAAGTATTTTTTTTGTTCTGAAAAACTACTTCTAGATAAATCACCCTTTATATAAAATCAAATGGCATAAAATGTCCTTTCGAATGAACAATAAAGATTCCACACTTGATTTTTATTTTTTTGTTTTGAAAAAATACCTCTAAATTGGGCACTCTATAGAACACACTTCATATCAATGCAATACAGATCTCAATTTGGATAAATTTCCAAGATTACGAGTCTTTTTCGAGTTGATTTCAACACTTTTTGTGTACTGGGTTGTGTTCTCTAACCGGAAATCATTTTTAGTAGCGAATAGCACCAGTATTAAAGGCGCTGGTGTACAAAACTATGCGAAAGTGAATCGTTTTTTTTTCTTTGCATTTTTGGAGTATAGAACACAAATATCATTAAAATCACTTCTTTAAAAGATATGGCAAAATAGCGAATTAAAACCATTAGTCCTAGCGCAACAAGGCTTTGTAATAATCATGGGATCTTAGACAATTTAAAACTATCTTCGATTACAGCTTAGTTTTATCTAGCTTTCTGAAATAGCCTCTTTTTGCTGGTTGGAAATGTCGCTAAGAATCTGCTCAATGTTTACTACCGTCGACACAAGTTTTCAACTGAAACACCCTAACATTGGGTTTCTAGTTATTCGAAATTGTTCTCCCATCCTCTGCCACAAAGAAGGCCAATGTTTTGAGCCGGTTTAATGATATTTTCGTTATAACTCGTAACACATTGTAGTGACTTTTGTCATGGTTTGTTCAATTGTCAAGTGTTCGGTCATATGTGTGTTTTTTTTATTTTAAGAAAAGAGCCATATCAAATTTTGGACGCTGCTGCCGTTGTATTTCTTCTTTTTGTCGTTTCTTCTGATAAATGACTTTTTTTTGTCATAGACACCTTTTTTGGGGTTTTCATATTCGTATTGGTTGTCCGATGGACTGGTTGTTCGGCTTAGATTTCAGATCTTTTGTTGGCGAGCATTTTCGTCATTTGGGCCGTTGAACATATTGTCATAACACTTTACTACTGTTAAGTGACAAATAATTTTGATTGATTACTTTTTATATAAATGTATCGTGTCGTCTCTGGCCTCTGAGCTGCTTGCCGAACTGATGCTGTTTGTGTGATCATCATCGTACGACGAGTAAATATTTCGGTGTTTTTGTTTTATTGTTTTTTCTTTTGTTAGGACCTCTTTTTGGATTATGTTTCAGAAGCTCTTTAGTGTTTTAAGCCGATTATTAAAGTTGTCTTATGTGAACATATGCATTTCTTGGAAATGCCATCTTTGTCACATTTATGAAGAACAGCCTCATCATTCATAAAAGTAAGAGTGATATATGGGCGACATATTCATCCGTTAGTGTTCTGAAATACTTTTAAAATTTAAGAAATACGACATTTTTGGTTGGGCTTTAATATGAATAATATGAAATATCTGTTTTATTTTGGATATGAAATCTTTTGAGAAATTATCTCATTTTATTTACATACAGACAGACTAGCAGGGCAGACACACGAATGAGTATGTTCAATTTCATGCTATTAAGGCAGTTTTAAAAGTTTACATTGTGAAGTTTTGTTTTTAAAGTTTAAAACGTAATTCAGGCCATAATTACATTCGAACATGAAATTTGTGAAAGTTAAACAAGCACAAACAACTGAGCGCAAAAAACATCTATTCTAACGCTTCTGTTAAATTCTTTGGATTTTTTGTTGTTATTTTTTTTCGAAATGAGTTAAAACTGGGATGGACAACCTTTACTAGAGCAAAACAAAATAGCGCACTGGAGCACTATTATAAAGGGTATTTTTCACTTTTTTCGGAGTTGGTCTTTTTGACAGCTGACACTTGATTTATGGTCCGGAACAACGTTTGCAAATCGTGGTGATTGGGCCCCAAACGAGATGACCACCGACCGATCCTGATTTTGTTTAGCGATGAAGCTCCCTTTTGGTTGAATAGGTACGTTACTAACCAAAATCCACAAGCCATAGTTAAGACGTCTACAAAAAGTCACTGATTGCTGTGCTCTATGGGCAGAGGGAATCATTGCTCCATATTTTGTCAAAAATGATGATGGCTGGAACGTTACCGTTAATAGTGCTCGCTATCATGATATCGAACTTTTTGCTACTTGAAATTGAATACCGCAATCTCGACGACATTTCGTTCTAACAAGTCGGCGCTACATGCAATACAGTCAACGAAGCAATCAATTTTTTGAAGGAAACTTTTGGTGAAAGCATTTTCTTGCGCCGTGAGTTCTTTTTGTGAAGTTGCTTGTCTAAGCAGATAAGCCCGAAACGCCTTTGAAGAGAATATACGGCGCGTTATTGCTTACAAATGCTGCAGGAAGTGGTCGAAAATTTGGGCCTCTGGGCTGGAATTTATTCGAACCAGACGCGGCGGCCACATGCCCGAGATTAATATTGAAACATAATGGCACACACTTATCTTTATATAAGTAATTAAGCTAAATACTTGGACAAAACATAAAATAAAAGGCGTTTTTTTCTTAAAAATCACACGTCTGAAAAAAACACCCTTACATACCCTCAATCTTTGATTAAATCACTATCCCTTTCCGTAACCAGCAATATCTTTCAGGTGCCTCATATTGACCACAACAGAGCAAAGAAAAAAGCTTGGAAGCAAACAAAACAATAATATATTTTTGAGACAAAGATAAATGCGGTAATGACAGTGTTTTCCGTAAATGATTCGCTGAAACTAAAGTGTACTGCGAATATAATTACAGTTTTGGCTTTAGTAAAAGGTTATTTAGTTCGACTTTATTTACGAAAATCATATTGTACATGGCAGTGTGGCGCAAAAGAAGAACTGGCAAATGAGTCTGAAAAAAGTAAGTGGAAATCAAAGACGTCAATAGATGCAATAATCCGAGCGAATCACTCGATGGCAATATGAAATGAAAAATTAAAAACAATGTTTTGGTAAGTGGAATATATTTGATATTAATATATAGGTTGTACCCGAACTTCAAACATCTTTGAGAAGCAGTGAAAGTATTTGCATAAAACTAAGTTTTCAAAAAAAAAAAAAAAAACAATCGATTGTTTGCATTCAAAACTAAACTAAAGCAGAGCAGAGAAATTCAAAACAAAGGTACCGGAATAAATGTGTACAGTGAGACTGGACGGTCCACATCATAGCCTATTCTAATAATTTACATTTTTTTATTTAATTTATTTTATATTTATTATAATTAATTATTATAATTAAATTATTTTATATTTATTATAATTAAAATTATAATAAACTAAAATTAAGCACTAGTTGCTTAAGCCATCGGCTGAAATAATTTACATACCCAGAAAAGAAGTTAGTTTGAAATCTGTCCGAATTACAAAAAAATTGTTGGACGAGAAGACCTTCTGTTCTAAATTCTGTTCCACATACCATAAAATGCCATTTTTAGACAGAGAATGCATTAAAACCAATTGTGACTAAAAGATGACTAGTAAATAGAACTAGTAACAGTCAGACATGGTCGACTATATTATATGTTTTTATTGAAATTCGCCTTAACTGCGAACTCCATCTATTTTTATCATGGCTTTAAGCACGTACGAAAAAACTGGAGGACACACACACGACTAGTGACTCCACCCGCATAATTTGATTTCTATTAATACGATAAAAATTAGTAATTAAAAAATCGAAAAAATAGATAAAAAAAATAGACTCGCTGGCGAAATATTAGAGCCAGAAACACGCCTCTTTTTGCACCTCACACAAAAACTACACTAACTTTATTCCTAATGTATGAATTTTGCTTGAATTTTGTTTTCTGCTATATGATTATTTCACCTTTATATGCGCATAAGAGAAAAATAAATGCCCCGCCCATTCTATTACAAGCAGAAAAAAATATGGTTGGGGTGACAACATTCGAAGGGCATTATACTATTGTTGTGTATATGGTTGTGGCATAACAATATTATGATCGTCACAACAATAGTAGGATTCACACACAAG
Organism: Hydrotaea diabolus; assembly: GCA_963513945.1. Lineage (NCBI taxonomy): Eukaryota > Metazoa > Arthropoda > Insecta > Diptera > Muscidae > Hydrotaea > Hydrotaea diabolus. The sequence continues at coordinate 77,779,985 of OY740718.1, read as the reverse complement.
CATACTGAGTCCACAACCATAGAATAATTCACCCTCAATCATACTATGATCACCACAAACCTAGTATGATTCACAATCAACCACCTATGATCCCCACAACCATATTATAATACTCACAACAATGTTTGACATACAACCATTGTTTACCATAACAACTATAGTAGTTCACACGCAACCATGTATGATCCCACTCAACCATACTATGATCCTCAAAGTTATTTATTAGAATTGGGTTTGTTGTCAACATAAGAGATTTTTATTAAGTAAATAAATTAAAAATACATTAAATTAAAATAATAGGAGTGTTTATTAAGCAGTAGAAATTTTTTTTAAAAAAAACGCAAGCTTTTTTATTAGATATTCTGGTATTTCAGTTCCCAAGCAGTTTATTGGAAAATTTTAATTCCCATTATTATTTCATAAGATTCGTAACAATAACATTGTGGTTAAACCCATTTTTAAATTAAGAAAAATTACAATCATACAGTATGATTGCTGTAATCGTATTATTGTTTACACAAAACTAAAAAAAACAATACTTTTGTTGCACCAACCCTATTTTATATTGTTGCTGCAGCCATAGTTTCATTTTGAAATTTGGCAATAATACTATTGTTACATATCAACAATATTATTAGTGTCGCAATCATACTATTGTCAACATGGAATTCAAAAAACAACGCTATGGTTGCGACGAACATACTATTATTGCAGAGGACATATTATTGTTGCCGTGACATATAGTAACCATATTTTTTCTGTGCGTGTACCTTCCACTCTTTAAAGAGATTTCGAAAAAAACGACGAAAATTTTTAAATCCATGTACTCTCGTATGGGTGTGGGTATTTGTAAGTCGAATCAACCGACTGAACATACATACTTGTTTCATATAATCTTAATATCTACAGTGACCGATGAGGCCCTGCGGCTGCACAAGCTGCATTTGACATACATTTTTGCTAAAAATCTAGCAAATTGTTTGATGAACGACCTATAAGCAATCATGGTGAAAAAGACCCTCTCGGTACATGCATTCATATAGCTTCTATTTAAAAGTACCTCTAAGGCCGTGCTGCACTGAATATAATTTTTTAGTCAGATCAATGTAAAATTCTGCCTGACACCACTACACAATACTGGATTTAGGGTGCGTTAAACTTTAAATCTATACAGAAAATTGTTTTAAGTGAGAATATGGAGTTAATTGGGATTTCTTTAGGTGATCACTCTCTTAAGAATAACTTGTATAGGGTTATCAATCTAGAGATAATTTTTCAAAAGAATTTTTTTTACAGCTTACCCGTGAGTTGTATTAAACCCGTGAGTTGTATTAAACCCGTGAGTTGTATTTTTTTCAAAAGAATTTTTTTTACAGCAGGTTACGATACGTATATACTTTCAGCCCTGCAGAGAGAAAAGTTAGCCGTTTTATAACGTTAATAAATGAGAATAATACTCCTAACAATGATCCAAATACTCTTACCACATATGACGAAGTGGTTTTTTTCATAAAAAGTTTGAAGAATACAAAAGCCCCAGGTATTGATCAGATAAGTAATGTTTTGCTTAAACAACTGCCTCAATCTGCTTATGAATATCTAGTAAATCGGTTTAATTTCAGTTTAAAAAATGGATATTTCCCAAATGTTTTCAAATTGGCTAACGTTATTCCTGTTCTAAAAAAAGGTAAAGATCCTAAGGCACCTGCAAGCTATCGCCCAAATAACTTATTATCATCCCTAGATAAAGTCCTGGAAAAAATAATATTCCATAGGCTTCAAACATATGCGGAAGAAAATAATCTTATCCACAGATGTCAGTATGGTTTCAGAGCTCATCATTCGACAATTCATCAGGTGAAAAGAGTTGTAAATATGATTGTTCAAAAACACATAGAAAGAAACTTCAAATTATTCAGAACAAAAATCTTAAAATAATTTACAATTTACCTTCCAGATTTCCTACTGCAGAACTTCATAGACTATCCAAACAGAAAATGATCCATAACATAATAGACGACTTGACGCTGACATTTAATGACAAATGCAGAAGGCCAAACTACGCCCATCTAAGAAGTTTGATTTAACAATAGCTAATTTACTCTATAAGTTTTATTATAGACAAATCTAGTTATTGCTTTTAAATCTTCTTATTATTTTGTGATATTAAGCGTAGGTTTTTTACTATATTTTTTCCCTGTAAACTGTTTTTATTTAATTAGTTAGTAAATAATGAAATAATTGTAACTATTTGTTGAAATATCTTTACGATAAAACTCAAAACTCTGTAAATATATAACCCCTGTAGCATTGATAGCAAATAAAATAAAAAAACAAAGGTCATTTCGAAGAGCAGCTAATTTGGTGAGTTGGCCTCCTAGAACGTGCGATATTACACTTTTACGCGTGATATTTACGCCATACCGGTCCAAATGCTCGAACGAGTCATAAAAAATTGGACCCTCAGAATAAACACCCTGCGGCGAAGTTGTGGTCAACATTTAAAGGAAATTATATTCAAAAAATAATGTCAGAAAATGTCCTTCGAATGAACAATAAATTGAATTAAATTTTTGTATTATTTTTTTGAAAAAAATACCTCTAAATTGATCGTCCGATATAAAAATCACCTGTTTATTACTGAAAGTAATTATTCTCAAGATATTGTTTGGTACTCCACCGAATTTCGGATTATCTTAAAAACTGTGCCGCTGAATAGAAGTGCTCTTGTAATATTTGAAAGATATTAATCATTGCAAAGGAATGAGCACCATCATACACTTGACCACTCCAACCATTCTCACGTTATTCCAAACAACATTCAAAGCAAATGTTGAATAATCGGCGGGATGTCCTGCACGATACACTGGATGGGACAAGTATACCGCAGTGTTTCAATTTTGTAACCTTTTGTGGCGTTGCCTTTGTAGTTGTGCAGGGAGACGAGTGTGCCAAATGTGATGTCCTGTTGTTGGGATAATGATTTTTTAGTGATGACCATCGTTTTGTCAATTGATGATGTTGCCTTCCAACATGGATGCTGTTATTGCTGGTGATGCTTTTTCGTTATCATTTGTTAGCAATTTTCATCTGAGCAGATGGATTTTTAGGTTTAACTCGGCATTTGTCCAGATACGGCAGTCATGCCTGGTTTTGGGCAGGGTTCGTTGTTTGTTGTCTCCAATGTGACTTTGTGATTTTGGTTATGTTTGTTGTGTTTTTTTTATAATAAATTACTGTCTGTAGGGCATCATCATTAATTTCATTTTGTTGTCATATTGAGAACAATTGACTTGAGCGATTTGAAGACAGACAATTATGTTTGTGTAAGCATATGTATATGGAATGATTAATTATTCGATAGTTTTTTAAAATATTTTATGATGAAAAATTTTTGCTTTTTTTGTTGATGTCTTTTTTTTTTAAGGAGTGAGCGATTTATAATCGATACTGAATTGATGATTTTAGAGTGGAGTTAATAGTCGTATGATAAAGACAACGGTCGTGTAAACCTAAGTTAGATAAGTTTAAAGTTTTCTTAAAGTTTTCTTTCTGACTCAGTTTGTATGCACACACAGAGAACAAATTTGCTGCGACAACCGAATTTTTCGACAACCGAATGTTGGTGGTTGCACGTAGTATTCCAACTGAATTTGTAAATGTAAAATAAAAGAAACTTCATATAAAATGGATTGGAAGACTCTGTTTGTATGAAGTATAAATGCTTATGAGGCAATATACTTATTTCAGAAAGTCATAAATTATAAAAAAGTTAAACACTGAATGTTTATTTATTGTGACGGAATTACAATAAAGAAACGCCCTTTTTGAACAACTGTAACAAAAACATTTGTGGTCGATATGCGCGGTCAAGAAATTCATTTTGAGGACTTTTTCTTAGAATTTTCCGAAGATTTCGGGACACGTAATGCACGCTGACAGGGATCTACTGCTTTATGTCGGCTCTGAATGTCTAATACAAGGAGAAAATTCTAAACCTTCATGCGTGAAATACCTGCCGCTGAAATATTTTATATTGTTGGATGAACTCTTTGTTTCGACACAATTAGTGCTACTCACAGAAAACAGATTTGTTGTAACAACCGAATGGTGGAAGTTGCACATACTTGCCATGTATTGTATCGCAACAACCAAATGTTTGCTGGGTACACAGCAATTTTCAGAAGAACGACCTGACACTTTCGATTAAAGACAAAAAGTATCGGTAATCCTAACAGATTAATATGATTATTGGAACTGAATTTGTTTAAGTGTTGGGTTTTGATAAAGATTTGTTATAAGGACTCTTTGAATTCGTTTGTCATTACCCTGAACATTTATTAACTGCCCAACTGATGGTTAAATGTTATGTGTTCGATTATCTGGCCGAAACAATTTTTTTTATAAAATTTTATAAACAGGCTGCAGCAAAAAAATTTGCTTACTAACTAACTAAGTAAAAAAAATTATTTATATTTTAATTATACTGAACAGAAAGGAGATTTTTAAATTACGTGGTTTTAAATAGTGTATCTGTCAAATCTCGACCTTCGCTATCCGCACACTGCTGCATACGTTTTCTGAAGTTTTCATAAACTCTAAGAAGCATGTCGAATGGTATTCTGCCAATTTCAGCCTCAATATTGTAAATAAGGTCTTCCAAGGTGTTGGGACGGTTGATATAAACCTTCGACTTAAGGTAACCCCAAAGGAAAAAATCGAATTGAGCTAAGTGTGATGAGCGTGCCGGCCAGTACACATCATCCCTTTAAGAGATAAGCCGTCCAGGAAACGTTTGCCTCAAACAATTCATGGTAACCCTCGCTGAGTGTGCAGTGATACCATCCTGTTGGAACCATGTATCCTCTGCCAAGAGTAAGTGATTGCTTCCGTGCAGGGCGTTTCGGAGATTGCAGTACTGCTGCTCTAACTTTTTCGATGTTTTGTCGTGTTGTAATCCTTTTTTCAGGTCCCCTTCGTACACATGACACTTTCCCTGCTCTTCTCAATGAAGTTACCCAATTTACAATTGATTGCCGTCCACGAACTCGGCCGCGTAAAGAAACAGCTAATCGTTAACGAAAAGCAAGCTGCACTGCAATGATCGAGTGCGCATTTGAAAAATACGCTTCAACACAAAATGACCTTTCCTCAAGTGTCCAATGCACGATGGAAACTGAAAGGCAGACGTATACAAATCTCCTGTCAGCCACTATAAGCCACACACACTCTCCACTCTCTTCGACCAACAGTGCCGCCACAGCCTACAGTGCAAAAAAGCAAATTATCGCGATTTTAATAGATTTTTTCAATATTACCTCTTTTATTGGAATTATAAGCAGGTTTTTGAAAACTTGGCTTTTATTCGTCATTTGAACGATGTTCTGTGTAAAATTGATATTGTGGGTTATAAAAATAAATTTATAATAAATTTGAAGTGTCAAAAGAAATTTGAAGCTTAAGCTGATTATGATATGTTTATAAAGTTTGAATTTTGATTTTATGCCTTTTTAGCTACTTACGGGTAAATGTGCTACAAAAGATTACAAAAATTGCTTTAAGTCTTGGCTACAGATATGTTTGTTGGCACAGACGGCTATTTTAAAGAAGTAGGTGAAAAACTTTTAAATTTTGCCGCCTCGCAATTGGTCAACATATCAGTAAAAAATACGTCTTCAGATAATGTTCTGATAATCTTTGCAATATAACTCATACTATTGTAATCTAATAAGAATTGTCACCAATTATTGGTAACAAGTACATCAGTTTGTTTGTAGTAACCATCATATGATATCTTGAACCATGTTACTTCAGTACTATGGAATGTTGTTCATTGCAACTAAAAGTCCTTTAATGTAACCGAATTTATGTAGTTCGGACCGATTTCAACTGATTTTTCCCTGTTTTAAGAAACATCTTGAACTTTATGTGGCGGTCTATCCACTATTATAGGCTACGATAACCCTATTAGATCACCAAAACAATAAGTCTTTCTTTAACAACGTGTACCCCAATTAAAGTCAAATGTATAACTGTTTGCGTTTATAAGATTCCGTTGATTTTTGTATTTTGTAACAGTTTATGATATATTATCGTATCAAATAACATTTCGTGGATTAATTCCGAACAACAACAACAATAACAACAAGAATTAAGCTTAACACACCGCAAACGAGCGTAAACGCAAAGTTGTCTGGTGTCAAAAAGTTGTCGAAATTTTTTCAACGGCAACATCATCCCTACAAAACATATTTTATGATCGTGTTTCATATTTCAACAGCCTGCAATAAAGGAAGATGCTAACAAACAAACATCAGCAGCGAACATCCAAGTAATTCTGACTGACTGACTGGACGGCTGGTTGGCTGGCTGGCTGGCTGGCTCGCTGGTTAGTTGGCCCAAAACCGAGTGGACTGCACCACAGCCAAACAAGTGGGCGGACATTGAAGTGCAGCAAGAGAATGAAGGTATCCTGTTGTTTTGTTTTCAACTCCAAACTTACAACGAAAAGTGTGTTATTGAATCGCGAAACGACCTACCGCATGTTGAGCGAATGCGCAACGAGCAGGCCCAACAGTTCCGCAAAGCAAACAAACAGACATCAGCCGTAACCGAAACAGATGCAGAAAGGGATCAACCGCCTGCCTGCTTGCCCGACTGCCGGTATGCATCCGCATCCAATAGCCCATGATGTGGTGCAATACGCACAAGTACGCCAAAGAGATACACAAATTTTAATTGTTAACATTAATTGATTTAAAACTCACCGAATGCGGTAAAGGATGGGGGTCGGGATCTGTATGGCAATCGGGAAGCCATGAGAAAGTACTCAAGTGATTGGCGATCTATGGACGGCTTGTAGACGAACATGATTAGTTGTGTTGCAAAGTAATGTTTTGCTTAATTGATTGGTGTTTGTGCAACATGTTCGATTCGATCGGAGCAGGTAATTCTATATGTGCGATTTCAACTGGTAGAAAGGGAGTGTGAGTTAAAAACATTAGAAGGACGGCGCTCATAAATTCACTGATAGAACTTTTAGAAGGTACATATAATGGTATTCAAATCCCGGTTAAATTTTTAAGCATTTTCCAGCAATACGAAAGTTGCGATATATATTTCTAGCCTAGTGTTGCCTGGCGCCATCTGATATTTTCATTGGAAAGTTGACATTTTTAGCATTAACGTACTGAGAACGTTGTGAAGTACGACCGTCATTTGTGCTGTTTACAGTGGCTTGAAAAAATAAGTTTAGCAAAAAAATGGAATTAACTTGTGAACATATCGTGCGATAATTTTTTACAACTTTCGACGTGGATTATTACGACAAGAATGCATCGACGAACTTAAATCTTTGTATGGCGATGAAGCACCATCCTATAGCACTGTGAAAAACTGGTTTAGTGAATTCAATCGTGACGACGCTCGCTCAATGACGAAGGTCGTCCAAAAACGGCCGTTGTGCCAGAGAACATTAATGCCGTGCGTGAACTGATAATGCAAGATCGTCATGTGACATACCTTGATATAGAGGCATCCTTGGGCATTTCTTCCACCAGCATACATTCTATATTGTATGAACACCTGGCCGTGAAAAACGTTTGCTCTCGTTGGATTCCGCACAATTTGACAATCGCTCAAAAAATGGCTCGTGTCGATTGGTGTATAGAAATTTTGAAAAAATACGATCGCGGTGCTTCAAAAGACTTTTAGAAGATCGTCACAGGTGACGAATCATAGATCTGTGCGTATGAGCCCGAAACAAAACAGCAATCGACCGTGTGGGTCTTCAAAGACGAGCCAAATTCAACGAAAGTTGTTCGTGGAAGAAGCACTTCGAAGCAAATGGTCGCCAATTTCTTCGGCAAAACTGGTCATGTGGCGACTGTTCCGCTTGAGGATGTTAAAATGTTCTACGAAAATAAGCTCCACACAATTTAGCTAAAGACCCCTCTTCACGAAAAATCACTAATAGAAAGGATTATTTACTACTTTTGAACTTATTACATAAAGTTTAGAGTTGCAAAATGAAAATTTCCTCGACCCATAAAAACTAACTAAGACCTACCAAGGCTTTTCCTTTTTGGAATTTACTATAATCACCTAAGTCTTTTATTTTCAAAAGAAATCATTCGGCCTCCGTGAAAGTCCAAATTTTTGGTGCATAATGTAATATGTAACAACAGACTAATAAAAGGGGATTGGTTGCTAGAAAGAATTTATTTGTTGTCACCACCAATATATATCGAGCTTTCTTAGAGATCGCACTATAAGAGTTGTTGTAGATGGGTTCTCTTCCAACAAACATAGGCTTACTGCAGGAGTACCACAGGGCTCTGTCCATTCTACCTCTTTATTTCTAATTTTCATTGATGATCTGTTGGGTCAGACCGTGAATCCAATCTACTCTTTCGCAGATGATAGTAACCTCTGTCATTCATATTCATTCGACTGTAGGCCGAGCCTTCAAGATATTGAAGACAAAAGGCGAATTATGGATGAGACACTTGACCGGGATCTACTGGCCATTTCCGAATGGGGTCGAGTGAATAGAGTAGATTTTAATGCACGCAAGACACAGTGCTGCTTGTTGTCTCACAAGCGATTCACTGACCCAACAATATCGTCAATTTCTATTGATGGTATAAATATTGAACAATCAGAAGCTCTTGATGTTCTGGGCATGAAAATACAATGTGACGCTCGTTGGGCGAGACATGTATTCGAAGTGTCGAAAGAACCACTTAAGTGCATAGGCTTTTTAAAGCGGTGCAAGAAATACTTCACTCCGACTGATCTTTTCAATATCTATACAACTTTCATCAGGCCGAAGATGAAATACAACTCCCATATATAGGCAGGTGCTCCAAAATAATCCTTGGAACTACTTGACCGTGTTCAAAGGAGAGCGAGGGTGCTGATTGGTGACAGTAGGGTATCCAACTCTATTGTTTCCCTTGAGCATCGTCGGAATGTGGGTTGCGTGACGTTGTCGTTATCGTTACTTTCATGGTGTGTGTTCATTAGATCCTCCTGACGTGAGGATGTTCGGCAGGGATACGCGACTTTCTAGGAATTCACACCCGTTTGTTATCGATTGGCCAGTTGACCGCACTATACACTACAGATCAAATTCGTTTTTCGCTCGTACAGTCCGTATGCGGAATCGACTGCCGGCGAATGTATTTCACACTAATTACGACATCCAGAAGTTCAAAGCAAGTGTCGATAAACATTACTCCCTATTTCCCCCCTCCTATCCTTTACTTTCCACTCGCCAGCGCAATGCACCGCATGCATAGGGGGCGTCCCCTGAGTGTTGGTTAATTAAAAAAAAAAATATGTATACCAAAGTATCTATACTTCATAATTGGTTGGTTGTCATAACCATCAGTTTTGGCAATCAATAGTTTAAATAAATTCGGTTGGTATAACTGGCTTATTGGCTGTAAATATCGTAATATTAATGTAGCAACCACCATGTGGTATTAAGAACCATGTTAAGACTAATACTATGGAATGTTGGTGATTGCAAGAGAAAGTCGATTTTACCAAACGAATTTTTGTAGTTCGGAACGATTTCCACCTGATTTTTCCTATTTGATGGGTTCACATGTTAAAGAAAATTCATGACGAACCGAAATTTGGCTAAGATTGGGACTCAACACACGAAGCTCAAACGTGATAATTGGTATTTTTTCTATTCAAGATCCGGCCAATTCTTTTTTCAGTTTTTGTTGTTTGCTTTATTTTTAAGCTTGTATTACGTAAAAACTATGTAAGTGTAGTAACTGTAAGTTTAACTAAAAATATATATCCATCTGAAGAAGAAAAATAAATTTGAAAATGTTGTACAGAAACCTGAACACATTCGTTCAATAAACCATATTGACATGGTAATCCCGAGCAAAACATGTGTAAGCTTTGTACCAGAGCACAACCGTCATGTGCCACTTAAGCTTACAAATACAGGGTAGAGCAAAATTTGATATCTTATTTACTTCTTCTATAGCAATTTATAGAGAAAGAAGATATCAAAATAAAAATGGGATATTTCTTATTTAATCGAAATGAATTATTATAAAAACGAAAGTGGCGCATTTATCAGACATAATTCATTATGATAAAAGATAAAGTATGTAAATAATAATTTATATTTTATATAAGTCTTATAATGTAAGGAGATGATTTTTTGTTTGTAATTCTTTAAGAATACTCGTAGTCTCTTTAAGAATACTCGTAGTCTCTACTCGTAGTCTCTACTCGTAGTCTTTAAGACTACTCGTAGTCTCAATATAGACTAAGTTTTTTTTTAAAACAGAAATATACATAAGCCACACCCTGTATTCGAATACAAACTTTAGCATCCCCATACAACAGCTATAAACAAAACGAAGGAGTCCAAATGGGCAAATGTTGCTTGAACATATTTTCCACATGATGTCCGATGAAGTGTTGTGTGCCTTAAAGGAAAACTTCGAAAATCTAAAACTAATAAGAAGATTTGGCAACATCATTTGAGGTGGTCTAATGTAACATAGAAAACATCCGCCCTATTTTTATAAAAAAAAGATGTGTAAAATCACAACCCTTTTGCACATACACACATATGGGGATGCGATGAATTCATGCATGTTCATACTTTTGACATTGTTAGGTCTATTAGATTTCTATTTACGGGGATTCTTTGTCCAAGCATAAACGAAAGGGTGTTGTTTGAAAGCGTGGTGAATTGTGTTGTTCATATTAAGAACTTAATTCGTTCAAGTTCTTGGGAAAAGCAGTACAATCCCGAAAATCGATTTTTGTTGTTTGATAGTTTCTCCAAAAAAAACCCAAATTACTAACCAGCAAAAAATCCCAGGGGTAGTATCGGGGTAGTGATGTGGTACATTTATACACACAGCTCTCCTACTGGAAAGTCAACCTTTCCAGCACGTGGCGCACTGCACTCTGCCGATAACTAATCGTAACTCTGCCTTAAGGAAATTCTGGCTCTATGGCCCTCCAACTTTACTGAGGGTAGCTTGCTGGCCCAAAAAGCCGGAGCGGCTATCAAAAAAAAAACCTGGCACGTAAGAACACTAGCAGAACCATCACGCCAGAGACAAGCTTTTTAAGAAATGGAACACTACCAGTTTGACATCCTCGGTCTTTCAAAAGTTAGGAGGAAGAAGCACGGAGAAATGCAAACCGCCTCAGGGAACCACTTTATATATATCGGCAACACTAATAGCCACACAAACGGTTTTGGAAACCTACTTACATCCAAAATTAAAAAATCTAAGAGGCTACTCATGCCAAGATTGCATACGAAATATCAGAATATTCAAGTCTTACGGTTAAACAATTAGCGCCAAATGATAAACGGCACTACTTGGACCAGGTAGCTAAAGCAAACATGCGGAGAACTATAGCAACTACAGTGCAATTAGACAGCTTAGTGCAGACCAATGTGAACAGTATCGAACATCAAATATGCCACCAAAGAACAACTGGAAAGTTAAACAAATGTTACGAAGGTCTGAGCCAAAGGATTGGAGACGAAAGTATCCGAACCTCCCGAACACATTGAAGCCCTTAAGATGTCCCAACAATAGAGTCATTCCTGCCAGACACTGAGAACGCAATCGCCAAACAAACAAGTAAAAATATAAAAGTCGGGCGTGGCCGACTAAGAGGTACCCTGCGAAACTTTGCTATTGCGAGGATTATGCTTGAGCATGGTATAACTCAATATGATTGAGGTTATTATTTCTTGCTCATAACGAACCATACAAAATTTGAGCGTGAGCGGGATACAATTTGTGGCTTCTAAAAGTGCTGAACCCTAAATCGGGAGGGACCTTTCTGTGGGGGCTATTCGATAGCATGGATTAATATGGTCCAATTTTACACGAAATTTGGTAGGAATCAAGTGTACAATGTAGCTTCTAAAGCAGCAGATTCTGAAATGTTTTGTGGGTCGTTTATGAACTTTTAATAAATAATCGCATTTACCATTTTGTGAGGCTATAGTAAAATGTTGTCATATAAGGTCGTTTTAGCACTTTTAATAAATAATCGCCCATAACATACCATGCAAAATTTGGGCGTGATTGGGTGTATTTTGTGGTCCCTCCCCTAATCGGAAGGGATCTCTGAGTGCACGCAGAGAAAAACATGGTTACTGTTGAAATATGTTACTTTACAATTCAAATACCTTGTACATGTTTTTATTTTTAATCGTAGTAACATTGAACGTATGTCAAAATCAATTGTCTAGTTTTTACTTTTGTGAAAATATTTTATTCATTCCATTTTAAATTTCGTTAAATCAAGTTGTCTTTTCTTCTTAATAAAATTTTGTATTACAACTGAACACCAACTCGGTTTCATTACGGACTTTTGGGTTCACGTTACTTCTGCTGCGTGAAGGAATATAATCTACGATTTATAACTAACAAAGGTTATGGGCCCAGATTTCCAAAGTCCATAAGTTGAATATTGGTGTTTCTGGGATTTTCAGTCAGTAAAACAAGGCGTACAAGATGGCGAATTCTGTGGCAAGCATAGAGAAGCTTAATGGCGAAAATTATGGAACATGGTGCATCCAGGTGAAAAGCTTATTGATCACACTGGATTTGTGGAATACTATTGAAGCTGCGTGTCCTACGGATGATGCGGGTAAAACAGCATGGCTAAACAGCGATAGAAAGGCTCTTGCAACATTAACCCTTTCTGTGAAATCAAGTGAATTGATCCACATCAAGAATTCAAAAACAGCCAAAGAGGCATGGGAAGTCCTGAATTCTTTATATAACACTGACTCAGCATCCAGAAAAGTGAAATTATTCAAGAAACTTGTCCGGTCCAAGTTCAAGAGTGGTGAGAAATTTGCAGTTCAAATTAATGAATTTTGTTCCACAGTTGATGAACTAAAGGAAATTGGCATTACTCTAAATGATGATTTGTTGACGATATTATTATTATGCAGTCTTCCTGAGGAAATGGAAGGTTTTATAATTGCCATTGAAAGCAGAGATAACCTGCCCACATATCAAAGCTTAATATCGAAGATTTTAGAGGAGGAAAATCGTCAAGGTGATAAGAATAATGGCAATGGTGAAACGGTTTTTGCTGCAAATTCAAGAAATTTCAACAGGAAGAATAGTAATTTCGTAGCAATGACAACAACCAACATGGAAAGAATAATCAGCGTACCGAAAATCGCAAGAATGGAAACCAGAATAATGCTAATATAAAGTGTTATCGTTGCGGTAAGATGGGACACATCAGATCCCAATGTAAAACGAGTGACAACGCCAAAAAGGATCCAGATCATGCATGTTCGTTATTTGAAAACGGGACAAAACTAGGCATGTTATGGATTTTGGATAGCGGAGCCACATCACATATGTGCCGAAATAAAGAGTTTTTCAATACATTGACGGAATCAAGACAGCAGATTTTGTTGGCATCTGGTGAAAGCATATTCGCAGAAGGAGTTGGTGAAATTAAATTCCAGACAACAACGACAAGTCTTACACTACGGAATGTATGGTATGTACCAAAACTCCATTCTAATTTTTTATCAATTAATAAAATCATCAAAGCTGGATATTCTGTGACTTTTGCTGGGAGTAAGGCAATGATGATGAGTAAGGATAGACAGAATGTTTTGACAGCGGATTTAGAGGAGGAAATTTTTATAGCCAACGTGAAGGTGAATAACATGGTTCAGAGTGTTAATGGAGCTATTGATCGAGATATGGTAATGAAATGGCATCAACGATTTGGCCATATGAATGTTCAGGATTTGAGTAAGTTAACGTCCAAAGATATGGTGAAAGGTTTGAACTTGAAAGTTCCAGAAAGCCTAGAATGTGTTACTTGTGCAGTTTGTAAGATTTCTGCTAGTCCATATAGGAGTTATTCGAATATACGTACGAATGATATTTTGGAATTGGTACATATGGACATATGTGGACCAATGGGAGTTAACTCTGTAGGCGGATCGAGCTATTTTATGACGATTATAGACGACTATTCTCGCTATATTACCATATACTTCCTCAAGAGGAAATCTGAAGCTTTTGAAGTCTTCGAAAATTTTGCTGCGATTGCGGAGAAGCAGACTGGCCGCCAAATAAAGGTTGTACGGAGCGACAATGGGAAGGAATTCGTGAATTCAAAATTTCGTGAATACTTTGCTAAGAGAGGCATTGTTCATCAGACGACGGTATGCTATTCCCCTCAACAGAATGGTGTCGCGGAGAGGGCGAATAGAACCCTGGTGGAAATGGATAGGTGCTTATTAGTATCTTCTGGGTTACCTCAGAGTTTGTGGGGAGAAGCAACAAACACGGCTACTTACATACGGAATAGAGCCCCGACTAAAGTTCTTGGTAACATTACCCCATATGAGAGATGGCATGGGAGAAAACCATCTGTATTCCATCTAAAGACATTTGGCTGTGACGCCATTTCTTTACAGAAAGGTCCGAAACCAAAGGGTAGTAAGTTTATGCCGAAGGGAATCAAGATGAAATTTGTTGGTTACCAGAATACTACGAAAGGATACAGATTATATAATACAAGTTCCCGAAAAATTGTTATTGCTCGAGACGTCATATTTTTTGAAGATTCTTTTGAGAAGACATTGTCTTGTGAATCTGGGGAGCCGGAACTATTCTGTACTGAAATTTTGAGGACAACTGATATTGTAAATAATCAAGATAATGAAGACGTGGAATCAATATCATCAACAACTTCCTTGCCGGAATCAACCTCAAGTAATGTTTCTATGATAGACCTCACGGAGAATCCAAATACTACTGTTATAAGTACAGAAAGTAGTGACATTGAATCTGAAAGGGAGGAATCTGTGGTTGTCAACAACAAAAGAAAACGAGGTAAGCTGATAGCACCAATTTCGGATAGGGTACTAAGACCCAGAAAAGTGGTAGAAAATGTAGAAATTCTGAACTCAATAATTGAGAATCCTCAGACAATAGCTGATGCGCTAAATTCAGAGAGCTCCGATAAGTGGAAGGATGCCATGCAAAAGGAATATGATTCTTTAATCAAAAATAAGACATGGACACTAATTGATAGACCAAATGGAAAAAATATTATTGGTTGCAAATGGGTGTTTGCCTTAAAACGTAGGCCTAATGGTGAAGTAGAAAAATACAAGGCAAGGCTTGTGGCACATGGGTGTTCACAGAAGTACAACGTGGATTATCAAGAAACATTCGCACCGGTTGTTCGACATTCGGTAATCAGATTGTTTTTGTCCTTGGCAGCTCAACATAAATTGCTGGTAAATCACATCGATATAGTTGCTGCATATTTAAATGGCGAATTAAAGGACGAAGTATATATGGTTCAACCTCCATTGTTTGACAATAACACAAATCAAGTATGCAAATTGAACAAATCCCTATACGGTTTGAAACAGGCTGGACGTGAATGGAACAAGAAGGTGAATGACATTCTATTAAAAATGGGGTTCCAAAGGTGCAAATCCGATACTTGTGTATATGTCAAAAGGGATGGAAATCATGTCAGTTTCATAGCATTATACGTCGATGATATGTTAATAGCTTGTTCAAATGAGCTTGAAATGAAGAATACTATTGCGAATATCAACAAATACGTCGAAGCGGTAGATCGTGGTCCAATAAGATTTTATTTAGGGATGGAAATTGAACGCGATGGTCTTAGAGGCGACATAACAATCCACCAGAAAAAGTATTGCGAAGAAATAGTGGATCGTTGGGGTATGGCGGACTGCAAACCAGCAAGTACTCCGTGGCCATGTGGAACAACTTTGCTGAAATGCGACAAAGAATGTAAAGATTTGGATACACATTCATATCAAAGTCTGACAGGCGCGTTAATGTATTTAGCGGTGATTTCAAGGCCAGACTTAATGCATGTGGTATCGAGATTGTGTCAGTTCAATTCTCACCCCCACAAGGAACATTTTTTGGCAGCGAAACATGTGTTGCGATACCTGAAGAACAAGACGGATAGTAAATTAACTTTTAAAGCTAATTCTGAAAATCTTATGTGCTTCACAGACGCAGATTGGGGATGCGATGCTAATGACCGAAAGTCATATACGGGTTATGTTTTGTTCATGGGAGGTGGTCCAATAGCCTGGGAATCTCGCAAGCAGTCGGTAGTGGCCTTAAGCACGATGGAAGCTGAATATATCGCACTATGCCAAGGTACTAAAGAAGTTTGTTTTCATCGTGGTCTTTTGCATGAATTAGGTTTCAAAGAGAGCAATCCTACAACTATCCTGTGCGACAATCAAGGTGCTCAATTTTTGGTAAAAAATCCGACAGTTCAAAAGAAAAGCAAACATATCGATATCCGTTATCACTACGTTCGTGAGAAATATGATCAAAAGGCTGTGGATATTAAATATGTTACTTCTGAAGAAAATGCTGCGGACATATTTACAAAAGTATTAGGCAAACAACGGCATACTGACAATTGTAGATTATTACAGATTGAGATGTAATATTTTTTTTTTTTATTGTATTATGTAAAGAGTATTTGTTTTGAGAGGGCGATTGTTGAAATATGTTACTTTACAATTCAAATACCTTGTACATGTTTTTATTTTTAATCGTAGTAACATTGAACGTATGTCAAAATCAATTGTCTAGTTTTTACTTTTGTGAAAATATTTTATTCATTCCATTTTAAATTTCGTTAAATCAAGTTGTCTTTTCTTCTTAATAAAATTTTGTATTACAACTGAACACCAACTCGGTTTCATTACGGACTTTTGGGTTCACGTTACTTCTGCTGCGTGAAGGAATATAATCTACGATTTATAACTAACAGTTACTATAAGGTCTATCTACTTAGTAGGGACATAAATACTGTTACAACACTTAACACACCCATTTCAATAGTAGAAATGATTATACCCCGTTAACGACGGGGATTTTGAGAGCTAACCTCAATAGCGTTAGTCTGTAACGAGATTTTAAAATAGTTTCAACTTTCATCATGGAGTGGTCAGAAAATGAGAATCGTATCGCTGTAATAGCGCTTTTCAAGTGAGAAATAAAAAATAGCTATATTTTCAAAACGCTCCGGTAACTAGGGATTAGCCGCATGTTCGTCTACCGATGCATAAAACTGTTTGAGGAGACTGGAGATGTAAAAGAACGCCACCGGTCGGGCCACCCACGCTCTGTTCGAACATCGCATGTCATCAAAGCCGTTAAATCAAGAATTCACAAAAATCCGCTCCGAAAACAGAAAATCATTGCCCGTGAGATGAATATCTCGCAAAAGTAAATGAGTCGAATCATTAAAACAGACTTGGGGCTTTCAAACGACGTACCGGACATTTATTGACTGCAGCTTAAAAAAAATAGGACTGAAAAATGCAAACGTCTTTTGGTGAAACACGCTGATAACTTTCACAGAAAAATTTTGTTCACCGATGAAAAAATTTTTACCGTTCAGGAAAAATTTAACAAGCAAAATGATAGAGTGTATGCGCGTTCATCTAAGGAAGCATCTGAACTGATCGCAAGGGTGGAAAAGGGTCATCACCCAGCTTCAGTCATGGTATGGTGGGGTGTCTCTTACGATGGGGTCACTGACCTGCATTTCTGCAAACAAGGAGTCAAAACATCGGCCAAAATTTACCAATAAACCGTTTTGGAAGCTGTTAACAATTCCTTGTTCCAAAACCTCTTAAAAATTCCCTGTTCCAAAACCAGCCATGGACTTTCCAGCAGGATTCTGCGCCGGCCCATAAGGCTAAAACGTCCCAGGCCTGGCTTCGAAACAATTTGTCAGCGTTTATTTCCTCTGAAGAATGGCCCTCAGGCAGTCCAGATTTAAACCCTTTGGATTACAAATTGTGGACGGTTTTAAATGACAAGGTTTGTCACAAAAGATATTCCAACATTGGACAATTAAGACAGCTTTGGTTCGAGCAGTGGCCAATTTTCCAATGGACGAGGCTTGTGCAGCTATTGACGATTGGCCAGTGCGACTTAAGGCGCGTGTAAAGGCAAAAGGCGAACATTTTGAATAAGTAGATTCTCTTTGGATACAATATACATCAATAAATATATTAAAAAATAATTGGTCCAAAAGTTCAGTACTTTTTATTTTACAGCATAAAACGTGTGTAACAGTATTCATGTCCCTACTAAGTATATTCCTTTAAAGAGTTGCAAGGGTATAAAAACAATAAGGCACCAGCTCCGGACTTTTTAAATACACACCAGTTCTGGCCAGATAGATTTGGCCCCTGATAAAGAGTACCTGGAACACTGGCATTCTACTGACTTGAAAACGGGCCTAATAGCGAAAATCCCTAAAAAAGAAGACCTCAGCAATTGTAAAAAATGGCGATGTAGAACGCTCCTCAAAACCATGCAGATGATCATCGCTTTCGTAGTATTTGACCGAATTTCACTAGCAGCGGCGGCAAACTTATGTAAATAATATTGATGAAAAATCGGTTCGAAATATCAAAAGATGATATTATTATTATGGTAAAGATAACGTAATTTTCGGTTTTACTAATGAATTAAAGTAAAATAATAATTGGTTGCTAGAACCAACTTTTGTGCAAACTAATAAATTTGTTTAGAACTAATCGTTGGTACTAACAATTGATAATGACAACAAATAATAATAGTAATAATTTCGTTTTAATAACCATCTTCTCATTGTATACCCCAATGTAAAAACCAAAAATATCCGAACAGCAAAATAAATATTTCTTTTAAATGCCAAGCGGGCGCCTAATGCTGAAATGGACAATTTTGTTTTACCTTGACTTGATAAGATTATATTTGAATGATTTTGCTTAATTGAGCCTAAAGTGATAAATAGAATTTATTTTATATCGCAGATTCAATATCAATGAAAAGTCCAGTGCACGAACCGTCATGCGATTATACTGATGAAATACTTATAGTGCAACGAACCGCAATAAAATTCGGTTGTGACAATGAATCTATGCTCCGTGTACACGCAGAGAAAAAACATGGTTACTACATGGTCACTGTAATAATAATATGTTCTCCGCAATAAAAGTCTGTTCGTCGCAACCATAGCATTGTAAACTGAATTTATTTTTGACAATAGTATAATTGCCGCAATATTAATATTGTTGAAATGTAACAATAGTATTATTGTCATATTTAAAAATGATAATATGGTAATAGCAACAGTATAAATATGGTTGATACGACAAAAGTATTGTGTTTTGCGTTGTATGTTAACAATAATATGATAACGGCAATCATACTGTATGATTGTAATTTTTCTTCATTTAAATATGCTTTTAAGATCAAATGTTATTGGTACGGATCTAATGCAATAATAGTACTTTTTATCGAAATTAAAATTTTTTAAACAAGCTGCTTTGGCTTTGTTTAACTGAAATATTTTTAATAAAAACGCTTACGTGTATTTAAACTTATTTTTTCTACTGTGAAATAAATCACTCCTATTATTTTGAATTTGATGTATTTTTGAATAATTTTCATAATTCAAATCTATTGTTGACAACTTAAACCAATTCTAATAAAAAATATTGGGGATCAAATCTATTGTCGACAACTTAAACAAATTCTAATAAATTATATTGGGGATCATAGTATAATTGTGTGTGATCATACTATGGTTGTAGGTATCATAACGAGGTTGCGTGTGAATCATACTATGGTTGTGAGGATCATACTATGGTTGTATATGAAACATACTATAGTTGTGAGGATCATGCTATGGTTGTATTTGAACTACACTATTGTTGTGAGGATCTTAATATTGTTGTACCACAACCATATACCCAACAATAGTATTATCCTCTTCGAATATTGTCACCACAACCATATTTTTTTTCAGCGTATATGTACACACAAAGTATTGAACATTTTCTTTTATCTTTCCACACACAACCCACCCTTTACTATCTTTGGCCACAAGCACAATATTTTTTACGCCTGTCAATTTAAATATCCTTTGGCCAATGGATTTTGTTTTCTGTTATGTTTTCTCTTTTAAGATTTTTCCCCGTAAGTTGGACTTTTAAGGATTGTTTGTGAAACTTTTTGACATTTCGGTTTTAACGCTTCAGCAAATTTCTTCGAACTTTCTCCCCTTTTTTTGTATATTTTTTTGCGTTTTGCCTTTTTTGCTACCATTAAAGAAAGAAACACTTGCATCTTGTCCTTGCTTATCCTTTCGTCATTGTTGTGTATTGATAAAGGATTACTAGATATTTGTCTCGTGCCATTTTCGCTCTCACACACACACACACATATATATAAAGACAGGAACGTTCCATCCATTCCAACCTTATTTATTTATACAAAATGGACATTTGAGATGGATTGCTTCCACTTTGCAAAGGTGCAAACCATTTATTATGGTAACAAACAAAAAAAAAGTAGACGGACAACCTGCAAAAGGATGTTCTGGTCCTTTGTGAATTCTGCTCGGGATCTATGTAATGGCAGTTTGGCGCTTATCCTAGCACGGGTTTTCGAACATATTCAAATGGGACATTGGTTTATCCTTCGTTTGATAAATTGCCTTCTAATCAATGTTGAAATGTTTAACAATTCATCACTTTATGGCAGAATTAGGAAAAGTCGTATGGACACGTATTCAGTCGCACACAAATTTCCGAAGGTAGGAAAATGGAACAAAATTACTTTTTCTATGAAGCTTAATTTTTTATGAACCGAAATAATAACATTGCATTTGATTTGAGACAATTGGCTACAAATCCACGTTAAAGATTTTACACAAGTATATATGTATGTTGAACTAATGAACATAAGACGATGAACATTTCCATATGTTTTCTATGAAGGTCTGGAAATGTACCAACCCCTCGAGGGTTGTTATTTATATTTCGGGTCCGGACAATACTATTGTTCCCAGATGCAAACTGGAACTTTCATTGGAAACTTTAACATTTTTAAGCATAACTTCACTTAGCATATAAATAACAACCCCTCGAGGGTTGTTATTTATATTTCGGGTCCTGACAATACTATTGTTCCCAGATGTAAACTGGAACTTTCATTGGAAACTTTAACATTTTCAAGCATTACTTCACTCAGCACGTTTTGTTATTTGAGAGCGAATTGTGTTGTTTACAGTGTGTTGCAAAATTCATCCCAGTCAATAAATGGAATTGTCACGTGAACAATTTCGTGTGATGACTTTTTACGACTTTCGGCATGGGTTATCGAGACAAGACTGTTTAAATCAACTTGTTTCGACATTCGGCGATAAAGCACCACCGAACTCACTGTTAATCGCTGGTACCAACAGTTCAGTCTCGGACGCCGTTCGCTCCAGGATGAATTTCGTGAAGGACGTCCAACTTCGGTCACTTTGCCAGAAACCATCGATGCTGAGCGTGAACTGATTAAGTAAGAACGACATGTGACATACCGTGAGGTTGAGGCATCCTTGGTCATTAGTATGACAAGCATCAATAAGATATTGCTTGTTTATTTGGCCGCGAAAAAAAAAATTGTTCTCGTTGAATCCCACACAATTTGACGAATGCTCAAAAAAAAGCTCGTTTGGATTCGTGCAAAGAGATGTTGAAACTGTGGAAGCTCAAAGGCAGTATATGACATTGTCACAGGTGACGAATCATGAATCTATGCGTATGAACCCGAAACAAAACAGCAATCGACCGTTTGGGTATTTCAAGACGAACCAAATCCAACAAAAGTTGTTCGTGAAAGAAATACATCGAAGCAAATGATTGCGTTTTTTTCGGCCATGTTGCCACAGTGCCTCTAGTGGAAGGTAGGACGGTCAATTCTGAGTGGTATACAAAGATTTGTTTGCCCACATTGTTCGAAGAAAGGAGGAAAGATAAGAGAAGACGGATCATTTTGCATCACGACAATGCAAGCTCTCATACATCAGCTGAAACGATGAGCTATTTGACCACTCAAGATGTCGCATTGATAGGCCATTCGCCTGATTTGGCACCCAATGACTACTTCTTATTTCCTAGCATCAAGAATAAAATGCGTGGTCAACCTTTTTATCGCCGAAAGTAGCAGAGGTGTTTCAATCGGAGTGGTTTGTGCGCATGCAAAAGGGTATTGATCTTAAAGGAGAATATTTTGAAAACAATATGATAAATTATTTTTTATTGCCGGACCCGAAATATAATAGCATCTCCCGTATGTGAAAATGTTTTCTCTCTAAACTTAGTTTTATCAAATAGTGCACACAGAGAATAGATTATTTGTCACAACTAATTGATTGCAGTTCGATGTGGTTTGAGTATACCATCAGTATAAGGATAAGGAATTGCATTGGAATTTGCAGTACAGCATTGGAACTTCCTCAGGGTCAAATAAGCAAAGTCGTTGAAATAAAGGTGATCTATCTAGAGGTATTTATTTTAAAACAAAAAAAAAATAAAATAATTCAAATCGAGTGTGGAGTCTTCATTGTTCATTTGAAAGCACAATTTATGCAATTTATTTTTTGAATATAATTTCCTTCAAATGTTGGCATTCTGACGGTCCAATTTATTATGCCTCGTTCGAGCATTTCGAACGGTATGGCGTTAATGACACGCGTAATCTTGGATTTTAAAACCTAAATCTTCGCTGGTTTGTCAGCATAGACTGTGGAGTTCACGTTATACCCAAAGATAAAGGTCTGGAGGTGTGATATCACACGATCTAGGCGGACAACTCACCGGTCTAAAACGAAATGAATTCTAACTAGATCCATAGTTTAAGCAGCTGTATGACAAGTGGCACCGTCCTGTTGAAACCAAATGTCACCAAGATTACGGGCTTCAATTACAGGTAGCAAGCAAAGAGTCCGATATAATGGCGCGATAACGAGCACCACTCACGGTTACGTTTCGGCCATCATCATTTTTCAAAAAATTGGTCCATACCAATGATTCTACCTGCCCATAAAGTGCTCTAAACCGTGGTTTTCGCAGGGTATAACGGCACATCTTGAACCTCTTCTGGTTGCACTTTTGTTTTTTTAAGGTTGTCGTTGAGCCAGAAATGGGCCGCATCCTTGAACAAAATTTTGATCGAAAACAGCGGATCTTCTTCGAGCTTTTAAATAGCTCAAATACTAAACGGAAATACTTGGGAACGTTAATTCCTGCAAATGGCAAACAATACTGAAAAGAAAAAAATGAAGTTTAACACACTTGTAAAGTAAGATTAATCATCCGATATAATAATTTTGTAGACAAATCACAAAAAGATGCAATTTATAATTTGAATTTTATATTTCTGGTGTTTTGTCGGGGTAAGAAATCCCAAGTTGATTATAAGAACAAAATAAATTCTTGTCATTACCATTTGTTGGTATCAACGAACAATTTCTAGAGAAACTATTAGATGCCACTATAGGCGGTTTTGACTACCAATTTTTTCACTTTTTATTTTATTAGCACAACCGAATAGTGAGTTATCTCCGTCATACTATTTTCAAAGCAATCGTCTTATATCTAAATAGAATTTTCTTCAAGGTTATTATAAGTTTAGTAAGTTTATGCCTAAAACTTTCAAGCAAAGTTAGTTTGAAAGCTAATTATTTAAATTTATAGCGATGTCAAATAAATATTTAATCTTGAGTTTTTATAGTCCCTTCAAGGAGAACCTCTTTTCCTTTTGCTGGTTTGGTCCATATTCAAAACAAATAAGAAATATACCTTGTCATTTGGAAGACTCTATCTTCGTTTGGACTGAATCGTGCTTTCAAAAGTCAAGCGTTCGGACATGGCTAGATCGTCTTAGTATTTTATAGCAATCAGTAGTATTACAAACGGAATGACGAACTTACACAGGGTGGCGCACAAATACCGTTGTGGTTTGAAAGTTTAAAAACTTTTTAAATTCATTTATATTTTTCATTTTTATTTCAAAATTTTGTGAAACAAACTTGAGAAAATTGAAATAGAACACTACACAACGGCTTGATTATGCCATTTCATTCCCATGAAAAACAGAAGAAAATCCCGATTTCAATTACAATTTGATAATGAGCGATGAAGCCCATTTCCAATTGAATGGTTTCGTAAATAAACAAAATTGCATAATATGGGATGCGGAGAATCCAAGAACAGCTCATCAGCAACAATTACACCCACTTTAGTGTACTGTTTGGTGCGGTGTACCGTCTAAAAGGATCATTGCTCCATACTTCTTTATAAATGCACATAGCGCCTCAGTAACGGTTAATGGTGCTGAATATCGAACGATGCTGAACCATTTTTTGAGTAGAAAACCATCCACAGTTGTGGTTCTAACAAGATTGAGCCACAGCCCACACTGTAAGGGACACAATGACCTTAAACATTCAAACCACAAGGATAGTTTTGCGCCACCCTGTATTTAGCAGGACAAGGCTGACTACATTAAGCGCACCGGCTATGTGATAATGCTGCACTATTTTGGTTTCGTAAAGACAAGTCACCTCTATAAGGAATTTGACGAGGATCAAATTTTATTTTACCCTTTAGACCGGTGGGATCCCGGAAGGCCTCTATTTAAATTTTAGTACATTGACAATTTTAATTTAAAATAACAAAACATGGATAATGCTTGGCACAAACCTACACAACCAACAAAGTTTATCGGCTATAAATATTTTTCTGTGATTAAATATGAAAAATCAAGGAAAATTACACTTTCAGAAATCAATTATTTTCACATTAATATAAGCAAATAAAATCAAACGATTTTTTTTAGTTATTTTTCTGTCTTCTTTAAATGTTTTAGCATTTAAGTTTTAAATGAAATATAGTAGGTAAATAACAGAACTTTACTTACACTTTATGGCATAAATTGCAAATGTAACACTGACCTGAAAAGAAAAGAAGAAACAAATATTAAATTTTTATTTTGCCTATTTTGATTCTATTTCTTAGCATTTAAACCGATATTTAATATTGAGTTAAAATAATATTGATGTACAGAGACCTCATTTTGACATTTATAAAACATTCTTAAACTTTAGATTCATGTTTTACACAAATTTCGGTACATCACACATTAAGTACATGGTTCGCATTTTTTTTTAATTTGTGAGTTCATACAAAATTTAAAAAAAAAATGCGAACCATGTACTTAATGTGTGATGTACCGAAATTTGTGTAAAACATGAATCTAAAGTTTAAGAATGTTTTATAAATGTCAAAATGAGGTCTCTGTTTCGATTTTATACGATAAGAAAGACCTCCGATTTACAAACAACCGTTCCAATCAATCAACAAACATTTCAGCTACCTAGGTCCACAGACAAACAGATAGGCGGACATGTCTAAAATATCTCAGATTTTTACGGTTCAGAATATACTCGTACATTCTTTTTGGGGTCTCCGACCAGTATTTCGAGATATTGTAAACGGAATGGCAGAAAAAAATACCCTCGTTATAGGATAGAGGGTATACAAATTTAGTTGTAAATAAAATTAAATTATAAGTTACACAAATGCAAAAAAATCTGTTGGGAATCTGTCCCAACTACCAAAATTCGTTTGGATAAACATACTTTTTGTTGCAATCACCAATAATGCATTGTATTGATAGTTACATTGTTCTACTTACCATAAGATACTCGTAATAGCAAGAATAATATTAATATACTTATAATTAATAAGTCAGAGATACCAACCCAGTAAAACGATTAGTTGCCACGACTAGTGGTTATGACAATCAACCAATTATGAATCAATAATTGGTGGTGATGACACATAAATTCTTTGTAGTAACCAAACCCCGTATAATTCGTTATTCTAATATATTACACTGTGCAAGAAAAGTTCAGAATTTATTGGGGTTGAAGGATTTGCACTACAAAGGAAAGACAAAGGTGACTATTGTTAATTCGCAAAACGACTTCCCTTGTAGGTCCCCGTTATTAGTTGTGGGCCAAGGAAATTTTAATTTTCTAACACTATACTATATAAAATAAGGCCGAGGTATGTGCCCGCTCTTCAATAGAAAATCAAAATTAAACGTGGAGAACAAACTTCTTTTGTACAAAATGTGCATAAGGCCAATCCTTACTTATGGATGTCGAATTTGGAAGGATTGTGCCAAAACGCACAAGCTATACAGAATAAAAATTTGAAAATATTTTACAATCTTCCAAATAGATTTTCCACCGCAGAACTGCACAGAAAATACAAACAAAAATTGATTCAGACTTTAATAACTGACTTGACTCGGACATTCAACGATAAATGCAGAAGGTCTAACTATGCCCACCTGAGGAGTTTGGTTTAGTAATCGTTAGTTCATTCTATATATCTTTATATAGAAAGAATTAGCTATTGCTTCCAAAACTTTATCAAATTTAAATAATTGTGATATTAAATATAGGTTTTTTCTACTATCTTTTTCCTATGTATTTTGTAAAATTTTAAGAGGTAATATAAAATATTATAAATGTAAGAACTTGTTGAAATATCCTAAGATAAAATATCAAAACCTGTTATTACTGTATATAGACGCATTGAATTATTGATAGTTAAATGAAAAGCATAACATAAAGATCTTATATCTTTTTTATAAATAATTTAATATTAATAATAATTTTTATGGTAATAGGAAAGGTTATTCTACACTACAAAATATTTCACAGAATTGGCTCACACACATTAACACTTAATTAGCCAGAAATATTTAGTCTTAAAATTTCACTATGCTAAACACTTTAAAATCAAAATTGATTTTTTTTGACCCACATTACCAACTTGATGCATAAAATCGATTAGATTAGATTTGAAAAATAAAAAAGAATAAATATTTTCAAAGCTTTAAATTTAAAAATTAAATAAAAAACTTCATTATTTCGTCAGATAATATTTATGTATTAACTGAACCATCAGTTAGGCCAGTTAACAAATGATCGTGGTAATTACAGCCGAATTCAAAGAGTACTTATAGAAAATTATCTATAGAAACATCTAATACAAATACTTATTCAGTTCCAATAATCATCATTACCGATACTTTGTCTTTTCAACCAATTCTGTCAGTTCCCACTTCTGAAAATTACCATGTACCCAACTAACATTCGGTTGTTGCGATGGAATACATGGATCGAACGTGCAACCACCATAAATCGGTTGGCAACAAATCTTTGCCCTGTGTGAGAACAAGGGTTGCTTTATATATTTCTGGCCAAGGCAACACTAAGTGTTGCCTGGGGCCATCTCACATTTCCATTGGAAAGTTTGAAATTTTTTAGCATAAACGTACTCAGAACGTTTTGACGTACGACCATCATTTGTGTTGTGTACAGTGACCTGGGCAGATCAATTTGGAGAATAAAGGAATTAACTTGTTAACATTTTCGTGCGATCATTTTTCACAACTTTCGACGTGGATTATCACGACCAAAGAACATTGATGCCGTGCGTGAACTGATAATGCAAGATTGTCATGTGACATACCGTGAGACAGAGGCATCCTAGGGCATTTCTTCCACCTGCATACATTCGCTATTGCATGAAAACCTGGCCTTAAAAGAGGTTTGTTTTCGTTGGATCGCGCACAATTTGACAATCGCTCAAAAAAAGGCTCGTGTCGATTGGTGCAAAGAAATTTTGAAAAAATACGATCGCGGTGCTTCAAAGGTCGTTTATAAATTCGTCACAGGTAACGAATCATGAATCTATGCGTATGATGCAGCAATCGAACGTGTGGATCTTCGAAGACGAGCCAAATCCAACGAAAGTTGCTTGTGGAAAAAGCACTTCGAAGCAAATGGTCGCCTGTTTCTTCGGCAAAACTGGTCACGAGCAACGTAGGACGGTCAATTCTGAGTGGCACATCACAATTTGTTTGCCCGAAGTCTTCGGAGAAACTCAAAAAACTTAAAAGAGACGACGAATCATTGTGCACCATAACAATGCGAGCACTCAGACATCGGCTCAAACAAGCGCCTTTTTGACCGGCCAAAACGTGGAACTGATGGGTCATCCGCCGGTACAGCCCTGACTTGGCACCCAATGAATTCTTTTTATTCTCGCACCTCAAGAAAAAAAATGCGTGGTCAACGTCGCCAGAAGATGATGTTGAAGCGTTCAAAAACCATGTTTTGGAGGTGTCTCAATCGAAGTGGAAAAAGTGCTACGACCATTGGTTTGAGCGCTGCAAAGGGTATAAATCATGCTTAAAATGTAACATTTGCACTACAGCAGGAATGAATTTGAACATTATATGATATCTAAGTAGAAAAAGGTTAAACCTTAAACTCTTTGATCTATTGCTAAAATTATGTAAAGTATATTGTAAATATTATCTAACTAATAAAAATGGATTGAATTGATATAGCATTTTCATTGTTAGGCCAGAAATATATATAGCAGCCCTCGTATAAAACTAAAATTCTAATTCATATTTTTGTAAGTTCTAGTTGCAAAGACATAGTAAGAAAAAAAGTGCATTCAAATTTATAACATTCTAAATGACCGTCAAACCAAAGCATACAATTTATCAAATACCCAATTATCTCCCAAAGGATGGATGCGTTAAATATACAACATAATAATTACCCAGGCACGTATACAGCTCTCTATGTGAATTCATGAAACAGATATACCGGACAACTTTCGGTTGACTAAAAAGTTTCGCTTTTTTCCGCGTCTTTTACTTTTTATTGCAGATGATTTTTATATTTCAAAGTTCAGCTGAGCACATGGTCATACATGTGCAGTCAACAGTTTAGATTATCTCCATGCCAAAGGCAGTCGGGGGAAAAAAAACAACGTAAAATGCACCCCGCGGCGTTGAAGACATTGGCGCCTCAGGCTGTGACCATTGCCACAAGCAGGACCATGGTACAAACTTAACACATACTCGTCGTACTCCCAAAAAAAGGGACAATGCTCAATTCTGTGGCACTGCGTGAAATGTAATCAGTTTTCTTAGTGACCGATACCCGCGCAAGTGCGTATGGTTGCATGATGGGTCCGTGGTCCGCATGCGCGCGTGCATTTACTGCGAGGCCGATCAAACTGTTCTTCCAGTTTAAATGAATCTGACGACAGGATGTACACAAATGATCAATGCCCAACATTTGTTTATGGAGACTCAATTATAAATTAAGCCCGCCACCAGGCGGTTCCCTGCCTTTGACCGCACTCCTCCTTACGATGGCCAAGGTAAAAATTGAATTTATCCGCTGTTGTCCGGCTTAAGTTCACATTATAGAGTGCAGTGTTATTCTTATTTACACATCTTTGCGATTGTTCCCAGTTCTCGTTGTTGTGTATCCTCCCGACATTGCCGTTTTGTTTGTTATTTAATGCGACAAAATATTTTACAAACATAAATTTTGTTTAAGTTCAGCAAAAAAAAAAAAAAAAAATCCAGACAACCGCTGTGCCGTAAGTGGCGATATAAGCGGAAAAAATGCTGGTTAATGTGCGTGTATGAATATTTTTGTGGGGCTAAAACGAAAAGGTGTGAACAAATTCAGTTAATTCACAATTTTACCATAGACGGAAGGTGCAGGTACTTAGAGATTTTCAAATGATTTACAAGGTGGCTGGAAATTGAGTTGCCAAATGTGAGAAAAATATGTAATCGGCTGAGAGTTGTGGAAATACAATACGTTTCTCTCGCAAACAACTCTGGAGTACACTGAAAGAAGACAATTATACATTTGTAATAACAAAAATAAATTTTTGATATCTAATTTTGATCTATCGAGGAATAAGATTATGATTTTTTTTTGTTTTTTGCTTTTTGAAAAGATATAATTTTTTTATATTTTTTTTAGCTTAGATACATACAGAGAACATATTTGTTGCCACAACCAAAGTTTTTATCAACCGAATGTTAGTGGTTGTAAGTAGTATCCATGTATTCCATCGCTAACGAATGTTGATTGGCTACACGGAATTTTTCAGTAGTGGGAACTGACAGAATCGGTTGAAAGAGACAAAGTATCGGTAACCCTAACTAGTTATGATGATTATTGGAACTGAATAAGTACATGTATTAGTTGTTGTTGTAGATAATTTTCTGTAAGTACTCGTTGAAAAACCAACAAATTTGAATTTGTTCGAGAAACAATTGTGGCTATTCCTCCAAGCTGTAATGAACAACTTTTTAGGAAGATGCCGCACATGCATCAAAGAGTAGGGAGCATTTAAATTTCATTATTTTTAAAACTCATTAAGCTGTATCTAATAAAATTAAATAGGCTTTTACATGAATAAAAGAAAAATGAAATCCATACACTGAAAAAAACAGTTATTTGAGTTATGTAGCAATATTCATCAGCCACCCTGTATGTTACAACAGCGAACTAAACGGGATTACGTTACTACAAATAATGTATCTGTTGTCACCACCAATTATTGGAACCAAAGTAACTTGTACGTCAAAATGGTTGGTTGTCATAACCACCAATTGTGGCAACCAATAGTTGTTCTGAATTCATTCCGACTTGTTGGCTGTAAGTACCGTACCATCTAATGGTAAGTCGAACCACGTAACCATTAATACCATGAAATGTTGGTAAATGCCACAGAAAGTATGTTTATTCAACCGAATATTTGTAGTGCAGACCGATTTCAAACTGATTTTTCTCTGTGTGTACGATATATTAGTTGACGGAACAATGTTGCAGATTGAGCGGTGGACGATCGTAATGAGTACAGTTTTTTTCCACCCCTGTGATCCAATATGTGAATTTAGTATCTTTGCTAGGTCAGGAAACAACATGACAATCATGCTGTTTGGAATGTTCGTAAATCCAACACTTTGAAATTATGCCTTTGGTCCATCTCAACATAGTCAATATGATTTAATGTTGTTCATGTCGTCTGTTCCTAATGCAGAGGAATTCGGAATCTTTATGTTATCATTGTGAGAAATATAAAAATCTAGACGGAAAGATGTTTTCCAAAGAGAAAACACTTTTTTATGTGAGATAAACCGATGTGTTAACAAACCAATCTATTATCCATGCAGTTGCCTCTCGTTCTTTGAATTTCGGACTACGGTTCTTTTTATAGCATTTAACGTTCAAAGCCAGCCCCTGAAATCATATCATACACTTGTAGTTTACTATCCATTAGATATTGAAAACTGTGATAATTGAAACAATTTTGACTGATGTATTATTAAGTCTAAACAACGTTACAAAAATGTAAAAACGCTACTGGCAGCATTAATAACAACAACCATATCGGCCAAGCAACACCAGTACGGACATAAAGCAAACCAAGCGCAAGCACATATGTGTTCACACGCATGCGCAGTAATTTGCATAAATTAAAATTGAAATAAGCAACAATAACTACGAGTATATGTGGAAGTAAGTACCGATGTCTATATCTAGCATAGGAATCATTGCGGGAACGCATGAAAAACCATGACAACAAAAATCACCTGTTATAAGTGAGTTAAAACAAGAGGACAGTTCGTCAGTAAAACCGCGGCTAAACTTAGACTGGCCGAATGATATATACCCTCCTTCAGAGAGTGATTTCCAATATGATACTGTCAAGGGTCATAATAATTAATAGGGACCGGGTTAAACAACCTTAATTTTCTTAAATAGAATAGAACCAGGCGCGTTCGTGACAAAATGTCTTTGTGTTTGGGATATATCAAAACGTAAACCAGTATGACCTATTTTTATCTGAGCTGATTACTAGTCGATCGTAATGATCTTTGCCAAAATTCATCCATATTGGATGGCTTCTAGATCTGAGTACATGGAATTGATTGAACATACGTATGTATGCGTGGAAGCTATAAGTATATCTTAATTTTAAACGATTTTCATAAAAGTCAACGCCCTTTGTCCAAAAAGCTTACATTAGAAAATTTCATGAAGATCCGACAACAATTGCTATCTGTAGTTTAAAAACTAGCTTTAGATAGACAGCAGACAGAAGAAGGGACGGGCAGACAGATATTGTTAAATCGAATTAACTGGTGATTTGAGTCAAGCGGTACACTAAAAGGCGGGTCTTGTTTAACTATTTAACGTATTTCGCGTACTGAATTATTATGAATTTTCTTCGCTTTTACATACAAAAACCAAAAAACCGAATACCCGAAAACACGTCCCGTACCCGAAAAATCGGCTTGTTGTTGTAACAACAATATCTGTGGTATTGTAAGTCTTATTCGTCATTGATTTGCTTCAAAAACCAGGTGAAAGAAACGCGCCATTTAAACTGGATGCCTACAAAGAAACCTGGGTGCCAGCTCAGAGGGCTTAGCCGGACAATTGAGGAGGTGCATTACGTCATGTGGTCCCTGTTGGCAGGCAGATCAAACTTCCGGAACGTTAGCGTCAATTCGTTTTAAACTAGGCGGAAGGACACGATTCTGCAAAGTCATCAAACAGCGTCGAAGGCCTTGGTAAGTCAAGAGCCACGAGAACTGTCCTATTATTGGGCTTGATCTGGTTAAGGCCGCGACTTATGGGTGTGGTGATGGCGTGTACAGCCGTTGTTTTGCTGTGCTTCTTGCGGAACCCATGCTGATGATCGGTACAAGAAAGGTGTTCGATCAGGCTGGGGAGGAGCAGTGCTTCAAGCGTCTTTGCAACTGGTGCAAGCAAGGAGATCGGCATGTATGATTCTCCTCTGCTTGCGTCTCTGCCTGGCTTCAGTAGCGGTTTCACTCTGCTCATTTTCCAGGCATCGGGAACTAAGTGAGTGGCTAGCGACAGAATGAGCACATTAGTCATGTACGCTACTCCCGGGGTATCTAAATGCTTCAACATCAGCATTGAGATTCCGTCCGGACCCAGCGCCTACAATGACTTAGCGCTGTGAATACTCTTCTTTTGGGTGCACAATAAAAAGCTGATTAAAAAAACTCGCTCAACGTTTCGGATCTGTCACCAACCGTGACGGCTTTCAGATCATTCTATCTATCAGGGTTTGAGAAAAATTTGAACGTTGTCCTCAATTTACCAACTACGAAACTTAAGTTAGACCGCTTAAAGTGACCTAGCTATTTGTTCTGCTTATATTCGTGTAGCAACCTACTGATCTTAGAGTTCAGATCCCTAATTTTAGGGTCAGCAATGTTAAAGCGACGAATGTCATTACGTCTGCGAGTCCCGATGCCTCTGCTGGGAAATTGGTCGTATTTCGATTTTTCGACCATCAGGAATATGGCAAGAGGCTGCTGCGTTGATGATGGCCCGGAACTTCTTCTTGGCTGCCCGAACATCCGAAGGAATGGGTAGATCATAAAAGCCGCGATTGGTAGCTTCTCTGAAGGCATCCCAATCAGCCTTTTTTGATTAAGATACGTACGGCGTTCGGAGGTTATAAAGTCGGATGGTCTATTTATGGAGAGATTTATGGGAAGGTGGTCCGATCCTAGTGAGATGACGGGTTGCCAGATGACGTCGTTGATCAGGCCAGGTGTCTGGCGTGCTATGGCAATCGCCCATAAACCGCGTGGGGGCGTCCTCATTCACTGAGCAGAACATAGAGCTATTAATTTGCTCTGCCAAAGCTAGGCCCCTCTGGTCGTTGTCTAGGAGAGAAAGCCACAGTTCGTAGTGAGCATAAAAGTCTCCTAGGACCAAGTGCTTATTGCCCTGTAGAAGACTGATAATGTCAGGCAAATAAGGCGGGCACAACTACCAACAGGCGGTATGTATACGTTGTACAGCTCTATCTCGGCAGTGCCAGACTTGACTGCTACAGCAATACATTCCATATATGGGTCTCTAGAGTCAAACTAAGGCAAAATAGGTCTGTACTGCACAGAATGGTGTAACAGGAAAGCAAGTCCCCCACCTCCACTTCTCGTGCGATCCTTACGTGTGCAAGCTGCAGGTGGCATTCAGCTTAGCTTCCTGGATCGCAGCGATCATGATTTTTTTCCGACTCATAAATTTGATTACCTCACTGATTTTTCTTAGTAGGCCATTGCAATTAAATTGGAAAATTGATGCACTGTCAGGAGTGGCTACATCAAACTGTGGTGTAAGATACTGTATATGTGACAGCGCATAGAGAAAGGGACCTAAGGGTAAAAAATCAATTTTCACTTTTTTTGATGTGGACAACATCTGAGCATCGAATGACACCGATCCCATGCCCCAGAAGTGTTCCCTCCCAGAGATATGCGCGCTTTATAAAAGTGATGGTACACCAAAGATACACGTATTTAAATCTTTAAAATGACTCTCCTGAACAAAACAGGTTTTTACCCTTAGGTCCCTTTCTATTTTGCGCGTCACATATGTTGATGCTGCTGCGAGGGCGACTGCGGGGGAGTCTCATAGTTGGATGATGATGACGATGACGACTACGACGAATGTGTAGACGGCGATGATGACACCAAATCCAGAGATCTACTGCGAACTACTTTAATAGAACACGAAACAACAAAGTCCGTTTCGCTGTACTCCCTGATGTAGTTTAGACCTAAACAGCTCATGAAGTGCTCCCACTCCATTCAACGATTACATCTTACAGACGTTACACGATGGTGTATACGGTTCTGACAAAGCAAGCAGATTCAAGGTGCGGGGTTTTGTTCGATCCCGGCTCGGACCAGTAATATTCAGAGCAGGCATTCCGGAAGTGCTGCTCCCACGACGAAAAAATGGAAAAACAAAAAAACACGTACTGTTGAGGTGACTGCCCTGACCGAAGAGTGTTTGTTTCGGGTCAATCCGGTACATAGGACTGGTGTTTGTATAGTTTTTTACGTTTCATTTACAGAAAGTAATTAGTAATTCAAGTAAGAATCCCGTAGAAGTCATTTGATTTTTAGCCAAAGAAGTCGTTGCCGGGGTTTTGTTTGATTCCGGCTCGGACCTGTATTATTCGGAGCAGGCATTCCGGGAAGTGCTGCTGCTACGACGAAAAAACACATGTTGAGGTGACTACCCCTGGCCGGAGAGTGTTTGTTTCGGGTCAATCCGCTACATAGAACAGAAAGTCGAGGGATTAAAAAAACCCGGTAATTAGACGCGTCGGGTTTTAGTTATTTTTCAGAAACCGATTGTCGGGTTGGAATATAAAAACCAAAATATCGGTTTTAAATACTCGTACTCTAAGCGCAATCTCAATTAAACATTCACTAGGCTAGGATGGCGTACATTAGAACGTAAAATATATTTTCGTCATCGCGCACGTCAGCTGTAGCTGTGTCAATTGACTAAATGGCTAATTTAATGTATAGTTATCGACCTTAACAGTTCAAGCTGTAGCAGTATTTTAAACCGACAGCCCGTCATTTCTATCATACGTTCGACCACGGGGCACAGTAACGAGTGGAAGTCGACCCCTTTACGAGTATGATGCCGAAATGTTCTGTTCTGTAATTAGATTTATTTTTGAGTGTAGAGATTCTACTGGAGATTAACGAGATAACAGTCACAAAAATGTAGTGCTTGGTATGCTTTGTGTGTGGTCCTGTAAAATTGGTGGTCTGTTCTATAAAAAGACTCATTCTCGATCAATGGGCATGCCAATAAAAAAAAATTGTATTTGGAGTGTAGAGATTCTACGGATGATTGATTGAACATCTACAAAATTTTAGTGCTTGGTATACTTTCGGGGCCAGAAAAATCTTTGGTCCTTACTTTGTTCTAATGAGAACGACAGAAACGTTAGCCTCATTGAAGCACTCAAGCGATGATGGAGTCCTATCATCAAAGTGTGACAAAAAAATGACGAACTTAATATACACTTTTTTCTTTAGAGAAAGGTAAAGCTGCCTTAACTTCGGTTTTCTTCTGTTGTCATAATCTTTCGAGACAATTCAGTGAACTTCAAACGATGTCAACGACAACCAACTGGTGACGGTTATCAACATCATAGCTATTGATGGCTATTATCTCGTCCCCATCACCACCGGTAATGATGATTTCACATCCCTACACTACGTTTTTTTTTTAATTTATGTATCTGCTTTTGTTGTACATACCATTTAAAAATTATTAACAAGTTTTCTGTGCGCCGACAAACAGTTGAAAATGTAAATTTCACACGCATCACATACTCTTACAAATCAATTATAATGTAGGAGCGGTTTTACAATGAACATTTAATGTTTAAATCCCCTCGCTTTCTTGTATTATTCTCAATGTACACGTAAGAAAGTCATTCTTAAGACGAGAAGAACAGTCGTATAATTATTATGGAAGATTTGTGGTGCATATTGATGAGAGCACTCTGTGGCGGTGCGGGTGCGCTGACGGAAATCTTTTGGCGCAAAATGAGACAAAAGTCGAAACCACTGGATCGGGGGGGGGGTCACAAATATGATCATGATGACTTACTTACGGTGGAAATAAAATGTGAGGCTGTCGTTTACTTGAGACCAAAATAATTGCTAACAGGTTTACATGAGATAGTTTCGCTTCTGGTGTTCCAGTATGTACACGCATGCGCACGCACTCCTATTGATAATGATTCTAAATGAGGTGGCCATTTCAAAATGAAATAGTATAGCATAGAGAAACTGATTTAAGACATATTAATACGAACCTTTAAACTAAGTTTTAAATCTGACGTTAGCCAAGATTTTGGCGTATTCAACATGCTTTTAAAACGTGTTGTACTCCTGCTTAGACATGCTGATACAAACATTCTTTTGTAGCTCTGAAACATGCTAAAAATATATTGCCAACAATTTGTTATATCATCTCGTTAACTTCAACTTTTAAAAAAATCCAAGTCTTATTTTCTAGATTAGATACGAGTATGAAGCAGAATGCGCTAAATTAATAGGTGTTGTGGCTCCACTAAACTGGTAACTGTGTCCAAATATTCGAAGATTGCCCTTTTGGGGGTTTTAAGTGTCATCATGGATTGGAGGAAAATTGGATCCAAAGAATATATCACTTTAGACGGGTTAGTGGTGGTCATATGACCGAAATCGAATTTCATTCTTAAAATGTTACATAAGGACTACACCTGGAAAAAATTGAACTCTATGTCTTAAATATTCTGTGTTTTATTAATATTTAAAATTGGGATGTCCTTAATGGATAACCCTGTATATGGGTGCACGCAGAAAAAAAGTATGGTTGGGGTGACAATATTCGAAGAGGATCATACTATTGTTGGGTATATGGTTGTCACACAACAATAGTATGATTCTCACAACAATAGTATGATTCACACATAACCATACTATAATTCCCACAACCATAGTATGATTCACACTCAACCATACTATCATCTCCACAACCATACTATGATCCTCACAACCATAGTATGATTCACACTCAACCATACTATTATCTCCACAACCATATTATGATCCTCACAACCATAGTATGTTTCTCATACAACCATAGTATGATCCTCACAACCATAGTATGATTCACACGCAACCATACTATGATCACCACAACCATAGTATGATTCACACTCAACCATACTATAATCCCCAAAATTATTTATTAGGATTGGTTATTGTGGTTATTCAAAAATAGAGATTTTTTATTTAGTACTCGTATGTTATTTTAAATTGCATTACTATAAGTTCATAGCCAGATTTGATGCCATGTTTTTATTAAACATTTCATTCAAGAAACAAAAATATATATTCCAACGGTCAAAAATACTTTTAGTTGCCAGCAGGGGTGAATGCTACTTCACTATCCGTAGATACCAAGTAACGAATGTGATTTTACAATGATCAATGACTGTATACTTAAGTGCAGGCAGATTTTAAATAAACGAGAACCAGTCGGTATTAGAGTATTTCACCGAACAAAGAAAACACAATAAAAATCCCTTGAACTACATTCCGATTGTTGTTGTTTTTTTAATGGACAGCAACCATTCACTGTATCGTGTGTATGTGTTTTTTTGTATATCAAAAATAAAAAATACGCACACACATCCATGTATGCTCTATAAAACCTGTTTTGTTATGTTCATAGTCGCAACCATACTGTATGATTGCCGTAATCAAATTATTGTTAACGTAAATTTTAAACAACAATACTTTTGTTGCACCAACCATGTTTATATGGTTGCTACAACCATATTTTCATTTCTAAATTTGGCAATAATACTATTGTTACATTTCAACAATAGCAATATTGTCGCAATCATACTATTGTCAAAATAAAATTCAAAAAACAATACTATGGTTGCGACGAACATGCTTTTATTGTAGAGAACATATTAGTGTTACGGTGACCATAGTGTAACCATATCTTTTCTCTGCGTGTGAGAGACATGGAATATTGTAGCACGAGACATAATTGCATTAAAAGTGTTTGTCTAAGGAGAATTATGAAAATTTTCTGGGCCAACACAATAAGGAACGCTTATCTTTGGAATGCGACCAATAAAAAATCCTTGCGAACAGAAATCATGAGATGAAAGTGGAATTGGCTTGGTCATACTCTCCGCCAAATGATATAAAGCGGAACCCATAGGGCAGCAAATGAAGAGATCGACCAACCCACACATGCGGAAAGAAAAAAAAAATCTGGAGATTGCAATGTCGAATAAGTTCTAGAATGAAATACAATATTTAGCATATGATAGATCTGTATGGTATACAATTGCAACGGTCCTATGCTCCCCATTGGAACGATGGGAATAAAATATATACAAATTGGTTCAGGTACTATTTTCTTCTGCATGATTAGTCGAAATTTCGTTTTGTCCCAAGCTCAAGAAACGACACTATTTTTGCGACTGCTCAACCTTTCATTGAATACCATTGCAATATCTGATAATTAGTTTAGCTTATATACGAAATTTTTAATTGAGTGATGATTAAATTCACATACCATACCATAAATTCACATAGCCATAACTAAAAACTAAATTTATATTATTTTCTTAGTTACTAAAGGGTGGTCCAACCATAATGCACAATGTTACTTGTGAGTCATCTTAACGTCAAGTTTTTTGCCAAACTTAATTTGACATTTTTAGTTTCTGTGTTTAACAAATTCAACCATGGAGAGGTACACAATTGAGCAGCGGGTAAAGATTGTTGAAGCCTTTTACAAAAATAGGGGTTAAATCAAAATGCATTTCGTGAACTTAGTGATTTTTTTGATTACCATAATCCATCAAATGTATTCACAATCGGGAGAATTGTGGGCATATTTCAGCAAACCGGGTCAGTAGGAAATGTGAAAATACCTGTGCATGCCAGCCCAGGTCGTTCTGCGGAAACCATTGATGTTGTGCCCGATAGTAGAGGAGCAGAAGAGCCGTCAACATCGACTCGTGAATGGTATTTGCTATCGCGAGATGATAACGGACTTCTTGTAGCCATAAATTAAGGATATGGTTCTGAACGATATGTGGTTTCAACTGAACGGTGCCACTTGCCACACAGCCAACGAAACAATGGCCCTTTTGTGCGAGAAATTCAATGGCCGTCTTATCTCACGTCGCGCCAATGTAAATTGGCCGCCACGATCATGTGATTTGACACCGTTGGATTTCTTTCTTTTGGGATATTAAAAATAAAAAGTGTGCGTCCATAAGATCAGAATAATTTAAAAGCTAAAGAATGAGACAATTCGGTACATTAACGACATATAAATAACCTCCATTATGTGTCAGAGTTATTGAAAATATGGACTATCGGATAGAGGCATGCTACCGCAGCCTTGGTCATCATTTGGCCGATATTTTGTTTCACACATAATTGTCATAGATTCATTTATCACACAAAATATTAAGATAACTCTCTGATGACTTTTTTGTTGGACCACTTTTTATATGGCGCCGAAGCATGGGTGCTATCAAACACTGATGTTGTTATACTGGGAGTTATCGAGAGAAAAAAAATTAAAAAAGAAAGAACAGCTTTAAGCCTCACCGCGAGTTGTATTAAAACATTAGTGCAATTAAGCGCATCAAAGTACAGAAATTGCGTAAGACGAAAAGTGGACAGCGAAGACCAAGACTCTAGAGAAGCGATTATGTGATAGAAGATTTGGGATCCTTGGTATTCGGGGATGCTTCCTCAAGACCGAAGTGCTTATAAATCATTTATTGAGCAGACAACGAATCACAAGAAGTTGTGCAGTCAGCATCAGTAAGTAGTTTGGAAGTTCACTTTTTGCAGGGATATTACAAAAAGTGGGAGCTCTACAAAACAGCTAAGACTCTCCTAAAGCCATGAAGCACTCCATGCATTTATCAAATTATCGCTTTAAGACATTTTTTCTTCTCAAGAAATCGAATGCCAAACCCCACAACCAACGAAGGAATGGTCAGCCTTGTACGTTACACCCGCTCAGCGTAACATAAGATCGAATATGAGTGAATATAAGTGCAGTGCAACTCTGCACTACACTGATGCAAATTGAATAATTACACTAATACTTCATAAATAATTAATGTTATGCACACACACATACAATGCATTGAGTACAACGTCATCGCTATCTTCTTCAGTCCCTCAATGGTTTCTTGGTCGCCGTTGTCAGAGTGCAGCTAACATTGTGTAAATGCGGCTCAATTACCAATTGTTGGTTTTTGTAGCCGTGAGCGCATGCGCGCCTCTTGTTCACATAAAGCTAAAAACAACATCACTTTAAATACAAAAAACCAAGTGAATATATGAATGAAAAAACAACAACCAGCAGCAACAACAAATACATTGTAAACATCAACTGTTGTTTGGAACAGTTGAGCAGCCGCAACAGCATCTGTTCAATGGCGGTCCGATGTTGAACATACGAGTACAGACGTATTACCATTTGCCCAAATCGAGCCAATGGAAAACCCACTAACGCAATAACGCTAATGCAGCACCACCAACAACAGCCACTAAGACCAAAGTGACTTTTAGCGCATTTTTTTTTGGCTTGCTTGCTGCTTAGTGTTGCCAATAGTTTTGGTGGTAAGTGGGAATTTTAGCGGGTTTTTCAAAACGTTTAAGGGCAAAGTTTAAGACACAGAAAACAGATTCGTTGCCACAACCGAATTTATTTGCCAGCCGAGTGATTGAGGTTACACGCACCTCGAGTATTCCATCAGTACAACCGAATGTAAGTTAGTGCTTTGGAATTTTCAGTAATTGCAACTGTAGTGCAAGTAAAAATATAGAAACCATTTTTTATTAAATTTCAGTGTAAGCAAACAGTGTTTGTCTATACACTGTTTGCTTACACAATTGAAGTACGTGAAGTACTCATAGGGAGGGTCACGACAAGGAACAAGTACAAAAGATGATGGATGTTTTTTACTGAAAAAGAATTTGGTCGATTGGAATATTTAAATTTTCTGTTTTTAAAAAAATTTCATTAAATAATTGGTTACAGCAATAATATGTTTGCACTATTAGTTGCCACAACCACCAATTGTGGCAACTAAATACCTTTTGTCGCACGATGATCATATTTATCATAATATGGTATTTCTAACCGAATATCCATTACGATTATTTACGTTTAGTGTTTGTTACCCAAAATTCCTCTTTTGCAACCGAATCACTGTAGTTCCAACCGATTTCTAACTAATAGATTTTTGTAACTGATTTGCATGAAAAATGGTGCAATGAACAATTTTCTTTACATGCAACATGCACGACCTAACCTACCAATTGGGCTAGGACACGGATATAGGGCGTCGAATAAAAAAGACAGGAAAGCATTTGATTGTTTACAATAAAAGGTTAGCAAAAGGAAAATCGAACTTATTCCAGATCTACATTTGGGAGATTAATAAGCCAGCAATGCATTTATTTTTTAAATTTTATTAATTATCCAAAAGCTTTTTTCTCGAAATGTTAATATGCGCCTCTCGTATAACCAAAACCATATGACAGTCGACCGAAGGAATTTAGAAAATTAGTAAAATTAAATATAGTGGTTCTGTAATATTTAGGTATTTAAAATTAAAAAAAAAATATCCTTAAGCCGGCCCCGTACATATGAAGTAAACCTTTCAAACTACGAGGGCGGTTCGGAAAGTTCTTAGCCTATCAATGAAAGAGAATAGTTAGTTTTTCAAAAATATTTTTATTTTTCAATATAATCTCCTGAAACTTCAATACACTTAGTCCAACGCTTATCTAGCAATTCTATCCCTTGATTAAAATAGTTTTGCTCAAGGTCTTCAAAATAGTGGTTTACAACTGTAATTGCATCTTCATTTGAGGTAAAACGCTTGACAGCAAGGAATTTTTTAGATTTGGGAACAGGTAAAAGTCACTGGGAGCTAAATCAGGAGAATAAGGTGGGTGGTCAAGCAACTCGTACTTTAATTCGTTGATTTTAGCCATTGTTAAAACACTCTTGTGCGCTGGTGCGTTGTCTTGATGAAAAATTATTTTTTTGTGTTGTAAGCCAGAACGTTTTTTCTCGAATTTGTACATTTAATTGATCTAAAAGGTTGCAATAGTACTCTGAATTTATTGTTTTACCCTTTTGCAGATAGTTAATCAATAAAATACATTTGAAGACCCGAAAAACCGTTGCCATAACCTTACCAGCCGATTGAATTGTTTGGGGCACTTCCTCCAGCTTCAGTCCATTGTTTGGATTGTTCTTTTGTCTCTGGAGTATAGTGGTGGATCCATGTCTCATCAACAGTTATGAAACGACGCTTGAAATCCATTTTATTTCGCTGAAAACGATCCAAACAAGCTTGAGAAATGTTCATTCTTTTGCGTTTTTGGTCGACTGTTAACAAGTCCGACACCCATCTTGCAGAAACCTTTTTCATCTGTAGTTCTTCATGCAAAATTAAATGGACTCGATCATTTGAGATGCCCATGATATTAGCTATTTCACGCACTTTTATTCGTCGATCATTTAATATCATATCATGCACTTCGGCTACAATTTCTGTTGTTGTTGCTGTTTTTGGACGTCCACTACGTGGTTCATCTTCAATGCTTGTACGACCACGTTTAAATTCAGCAACCCAATTTTTACTATTGCATATGAAGGAGCACTTTCACCTTACACATTCACCATATCATTATGAATTTCTTGTCCCGATAAACCTTTTTTATGTAAATATTTAATGACACCACGCATTTCTAATTTTTCCATTATAAAAAAATCGCGGATGCGTCTTTTGTGAACACCTGTTTCTATATGAAGGAGTTACCAGATCGAAATAATGGAGGAGTTGCCAGATCGAAATAAATTTTGTTAACATGTGTTCATAGCAGAGATGGAAGTTTCCAAAACACTTAACTTTTTCTGTTTATACCGCGCTTTTTGTGCTAGGTTAAGAAGTTTCCGAACCGCCCTCGTATTCAAAATAAAATAAGGAATATTTTGCAAACTGTACAGAATTAGAGGGGAGATTAAATGGCTCAGAGGAGAAATATTAATTAAAAGAGTAATAAATATATAAATGATTTATTTATAAACCCAAAAACAATGCAAAGACTTTTTAGGACCCTGATTTACAGATCTTATGCCATAATTCTTGGAGAAATTTACCATTTTGTAAAAAAAATGATTATAAAATACGAATTCATATTTTTATGCATTTTTAAATGCTTGCGGATCAAAAGCGTATTTACTCGGCATTAGGAATTTCTGCTTTGTTTTTATGAAACGGAATTCCTTAATTCGATAGGAATCCGACTTTTAATACGAGGTCTGCTATTCCGATGAAACTTTGTTTTTGTTATAAGAAAAACATGTAATTTGTTTTATTTTTCTTTTAATAACATTCGGAAAACTTCGCGCTATACAAACATCATATTTACAAACCAGGACCTATTGTTAAGTATAAGGTGGGAAATGCTAATAAAACTTTTAGAGACGTTTTTTATAGTCTTGGTATTAGTTCCCAAATTGTGAAGGTATCGTCTTTTCAAACACTACGCTGAAATTAGTTACATAGGTATTTTTAACTAGTAAAATTCTGAAGTTTAAAGCACAAAGATTCTACAAAGTCAACTGTAATTATATATTTACTTAAAACCCTATGATCCCAGATTTTTTTTCACATAAGCAGAATTAAAAGTATATTTTATTAATGCTTATTTTATTTTTTTTTTTAATATTTCAGACTAAATTATGAATTTAGCGTTTTCTAGCACTTTTATAGTAAAATGCGATTTGGCAACACTGTTGCTGCTGCACATTTGCGAGCATGTATTTTTCGGTGTCGGTTGCCAGTTGAAAGAGAGAAAATAAGTGTTGCATATTTGTGAAGCAGGCGCTAATATCACCCTCCGGCATTGATACGCGCACTTGCGTTTTTTCACCTTTTTTTTCTTGCTCTTCGTTTTCATCCCGAAAAAAACGAGCAACTTTAAAATCATACTCATCATCATTTACCACGTAGGTACGCGTACACAGCCATCATCTCTATTGTAATGTTCACATGAAATAACTTTATTCGAAAAGGGTGTTTTAAGGGTTTTAAGAAAGGATGATGTGGCTAAATTAAATGTTACGCTTTGATTTGAAAATCTGCAAAAGAGTGCTTTAAAAAACAAGTGGCCGGGCTGAAGCATTTATACTGTGTACTATGGATTGCGGTTCAGTATGACATTGGCAGTGTTTGTCTCTAGGGCTCGTAGACCTGGACACGAAATTAAAAAGTTAGTTCTTAATTTAGATAAGTGAGGAAATTTCTCCACTTGTGTTCGCCATTTTTCTTCGAAAACGAGAAAGGAGACACCGTTACTGTCGACGGTAAGCGTTACCGCGCCATGCTCAACGAATTTTTATTTTCAAAAATTCAAGAGAACGACATGGACGACATTTGGTTTCAACGAGATGGGGCCACATGTCACTCAGATAACGCAACCATCTTTATTTTACGCACTGTGTTTGAAAATCGAATAATCAGCCGAAATTGTGATGCCAATTGGCCACCTCGGAGCTGTGGGGATAAATGTTACGCAAAGCATCCAGAGACAATGGAAGCGATGAAATCGAAGTTGCTATTGCAGAGATTCGACCGAAATGTACTACAAAATTGGGTTGTACAGTT
The DNA here is from genome assembly GCA_963513945.1 of Hydrotaea diabolus. Classification (NCBI taxonomy): domain Eukaryota; kingdom Metazoa; phylum Arthropoda; class Insecta; order Diptera; family Muscidae; genus Hydrotaea; species Hydrotaea diabolus. The sequence goes on along the minus strand of OY740718.1, from coordinate 77,735,068 downwards.
GTGGTAGTCATATGAATGATATTGTGTTCCATTACACTAGTTAACAAATTCTGATTTTTTTCCTGGTCCAGAGTTTTAAATATTTTTTCCCTATAGATTTTGGCCTCCTAAACACGAAAAGGAATTTTAAAAAACTTTCCTCTGATTAGCTTTCAAAATAGAATTTTTGGATTTTTTTTTACGACTTTTTATGGACCATATCTCCAAAACGATATTACCGATTTGATCAAGAGTGTTCTCAAATGAAAGGAAATTAGCTCCAAAACGCGATTTCATCAAGATAGTTCTCAAATATAAGAAAATTAACTTTTCTTAAACTTTGTCATACAAAGTATTAAAAGCAGTCCAATAGTTTAGACGTAAGAGGCATTTACAATTAAAAAAAATAATTTTATGTGCAAAAATTACCATTTGTCTTTAAAAAACTTTATTCTGGAACAAAATATCCAAGACATTGTGTCAGTTGTCAAAATTTATTCGTTTTGTTCTATTGCCACTATTAATGATTGGTTTCTTACGAGCGACTCTTTTCTTAACCTGTTGGACAATCCATCGTTCGTCCGAGCTGGTAAACAGTTTTGGTCTACTAGATTTAAGATTTTTTCAACAGAGTTTGATTTGGTATACCTTTTTATTACATCATGAACTGTAGATTTCGGTTTTCCAACTGAATCTCCTATCTTGGGGGCTGTTTTTTTCCTTCTTTAAAGATCATCACATTATATTTTTCTGATTTGCTCAGACGTGTATAACTTTGTTTTGATCATTTTCAGTAGTTTTTGAAAAAAATAATATGCAAATAAAACACTTTTAACTTTTATAAATGTTAAAGCTTGCAATAAAGTGTGGATTACCGAGTTTAGTTTATAATAAATACAAAAGTTGCCATTTGTCCGACTACTTTTTGGCAACTTTTTTTACATTTCGAGCATTTTTTTTTAAACGAAATAATTAAAACATCATAATCATTATTTTTTTTTTATTTTTTAAAGGACAATAAATATGTTACAACTTTGCACTAATTTTAACATTCGAATTATTAAAGCCAACATATTTTTAATGTTTGTCCGTCTCCTATTCTACAGCATATACGCCATAACCTGACTGTATACAAAAATAACGATTTCTTCCTCAGGTTTCAGTCAACGAAATATGTTCCAATATTATATAAACAAATTGCACTAGATACAGGGTGGCTCATGAAAGTCGCTACAAAACAAAAATAATAACCTTTTTGCTATTTAATAAATCGAATCTGGTTTTTTTGTTTTATTTTCAGAATGATATTTTGATTTAACAAAAATGGATAACTGAGACACTGACACAATAACTTTGATTGTCCGCTGCTATCACGCACTGGAGTCCGTAGTTTCGATTCAAAGATAGTATAGGCGTGCGATTGGCGGCAATCCTCCGAGCAGATGGACCATAATAAGACTTGTTAACAATTTTGCCTAGCATAGGACAACAATCGCTGCTGTAGCTGCTGCAATACAAAACAATAAAAGAGTTTCGACAAGAAGCTTATCCGCTCAAATGGGTATAAGCAGACAGTCATTGCATTCATATAAAATTCAAATGACCAACGAACTGAACGCAGCAGAAATGAGCCTCGTCCGACGAGGCCTATTCCGATTTAAACGGCAACATAAACAAACAAAATTGTCGAATATGGAGTGCTTTTAACCCACAGATACTCCATTTGACTCAATGGCATCCACTTCGTGCCACAGTGTGGTGCGTACGTAGTTTCATCACGCTGCATTGTCTAGCCCTACTTCTTCGATGAAAACGGTCACACCGTTACGGTTACTGGAATCCGTTACTTGAGAATGTTGAGAGTTTTTCTATGAGAATTTTTTCAACACTGTGTGGTTTCAATAAGATGGTGCAATCCTCACATAGCCCGGCCTGTTATGGCAGAATTGCGACAAAAATGTCCCAATAATTTAATATCTAGAAAGTTCTAGTAGAAACTACACATTCCGCTGGCCTCCTAGGTAGCCTGACCTTTCGCATCTGACTTTTTCTTGTGGGGTTATTGCAAAGGGGAAGTCTACAAAGCAAAACCAAAAAATTTGAATGAACTAAAGCAATTCATTCGGGAAACAATTGCGACTATTCCTGTCGCAACTCTCCAAGCAGTAATGGACAACTTTTTGGTAAGATGCCGCACATGCATCAATAAGTAGGAGGGAGCATTTAAATTCCATTATTTTTAAAACTAATTAAGCTTTATTCAATAAAATTTAATTAGCTTTAACATGAATAAAAGAAAAATTTATTCCAGAAAAAAAATTTTTTGAGTTTCTTAATGTAGCAATGTTAAACAGCCACCCTGTATATCAATTCTTATATAAAAAATTCGATCCACTTCACTAAACTTTGAAATGTGTCACAAAAATTGTAAGCAATTTTTTTTACTTAAAAATAGCGCATTTCAATCAGTCACATTTTATAAAATTTCAGTAAACCTCGGTCAAAGTCGCAATTCGTGTGGTGCTTTATAACCTTTTTTAGCCAATCTCTGTTTCTGTCACCCCAAAAATAAACTCAGAGCCAATTCATATTCATATTATTTTAAAGAAACAAAAATACGACGAGTATAAGTGAATATTATTACAACTATTTTTTGTGCACTTTGCATTTTCCTGGGTGGCTTAAAGTCATCTTTTTCAATGTTTAGCCTGGCAATGCATGCAAATTGTATGCGCCGGTATCTGTCGCTGATCTGAGTTTTTCTTGCTTTGGCCTCTCCTTCCCCGCCCGTTTGTCTGTGTGATTTGCCTTCGACCACGGCCTAGGCATCACACACAGTCATCGTGGTGTCTAGGTTCGTCGCTGTGAAGTCATTGTCTGATATTACGTACGCGAATATTGGCGGTATGGAGGTCTGTCTGCACATATGTGCAACATGCATACTTATGTAAATTCGTTGCATGCAGCCTTGTAATCCATCGTCATCTTAATTGAGTTGTCATCCAAATACCATTTTAGAGGTTATGTGAACAAAATCTGCTTTAAATGCGATTAATTTCCACTACACAAAGCATGAGGCGATATGGAGTATGTGGAATTTGTGCTCGCAATAGTGAAGGTATCGTAGTTTTTTAGTTGGCCCCGAGGCTAAGGCGAAACAATAAGTACCATCAGAGCCTAGGTGTTACTTGTATAAGGCATTGCAGATATTAGGAATTTTATTTCTTTTGAATAGGAGATCATATTGTAGGCAAATCTTTTGGAGAAGAGGTAAACGTGGGTCGATCGTCGGTGGGTACCCAGCATGCCAAAAATATGTATCCGTCAGCAAACCCCGTAGTCGGGAAATATGTCGGATTCTACTGGGTTATGCTTTTCTAGAATCAACTAATTTTTGATAACTATCCAGTTAGTACGTGCACAGATCACTCAATAAAACCCACGTTTGAAGAAATACAGGATGTCCGCCGGGAAGGTATACTACTTTGTATTGCCGCCATTTTGGTAAACATTAGTCTTAACAGTTCATATTTAGCAGTCATGAAGTAGAGACGTGGCAAATTTAATATGGAAAAATATTCGATAAATCGTTAAACATTTCATCAAAATTAATCTTCGATTACTGTGAATATGAGTAAGTTACGTGGAATTTTTGGAAGAAACGACGTGCCAACAAAACGCACTATTTATCGTGTAGTGAATGATTTTAAAGAATGAAGGTCTGTAGCTGATAGGCGCAAGCATGAACCACAGCATACTGCAAGATCGACTGAAAACATTGCTGCTGCTCAAGAAAGTGTTCAAAACAATCCATCAACCTCAATTCGACGCCGTGCTGAATGTGATGAAAAATTTGCTCAAAAGGGCTCACATTTGTGAGGCTAACAGAGGCGGACATTTATCTGATATTGTATTCCATACATAATTGCCGACATAAAATAAAACATTTATGTAAGATCCATTTTCTTTCATTTAATCAAAAATTATAAACAAACAAAGTTGTATACCTTTCCGACGAACACCCTGTAGTATTTCTTTTCGACGGACACCCTGTTTATAGTCACGTATTGTGTACTTTGGAAATCATAACGACACAAACTGGTTTTACTACAAATTTTTACCATTCAATTTCGTTTGAAACACTAAACAGCTCAATTAAGAAAATTTTCGAGGAGCCCAAAAAGGACACACCAAAAGTACGAATATTTGAGACGGAAACATAAGACAATATATCTACAGATTCGCTTTTCGCACTCCGCAAGAGAAACATTTCATTACAATAAGCATTAACAGGCAATAACGTCTATATACCTTCTCATAATGGAGTGAAAGTGTATGCACGCAGAGAAAAAATATGGCTACTATATGGTCACGGCAACAATAGTATGTTCTTTGCAATAAAAGTATGGTTGTCGCAACTTTAGTAATGTTTTTTGAATTTAATTTTGACAATAGTATGATTGCGGCAATATTAAAATTGTTGAAATGTAAAAAGAGCATTGTTGCCAAATTTAAAAAATGAAAATATGGTTGTAGCTAAAATATAAATATGGTTGGAGGGACAAAAGTATTGTTTCATGGATTTTATATAAACAATAACATGATTACGGCAATCATACAGGCAAAATCGTAATTTATTTTTAATTTCACAATGTTATTATTACGAAGCTTACGCAATAATAGTAGTTTCTAATTATAAATTAAATTTTTTCAAAACAAACTACGGATTAGTATAACTGAAATATTTTTAATAAATTAATTGTTTCTACTGTTAAGTAAATCACTTCCTTTATAAAGAGTTTTACGTATTTTTACATAACTTATTTAATAACTTAAACCAATCTTTACAAAAAAAAATTGAGGATCATAGCATGGTTGTGTGTAAGTCATACTATGGTTGTGTACATCATGGTTGTATGTGAAACATTCTTTGGTGTTGAGGATTATAGTATGGTTGTGGGGATCATAGTATGGTTGAGTGTGAATAATAATATGGTTGTGGGGATCATAGTATGCTTGTGTGTGAATAATTATGTTGTTGTGAGGACCATAATATTGTTATGGGGATCATAGTATGGTTGTGTGTGCCACAACCATATAACCAACAATAGAATGATGCTCTTCGAATATTGTTACCCCAACCATACTTTTTTTCTGTGTGTGGTTACTTTAGCGTCACGGCAACAATAATATGATCTCTGCAATAAGTGTGTACGTTGCAAACGTAGTATTGTTTTTTGGATTTTATTTCGACAATAATATGATTGCGGTATAGTTGTTGAAATGTAACAAAAGTTTTGTTGCCCAATTTCAAAATGAAAATATGATTGTAGCAACAATACAAATATGGTTGATGCGACAATAGTATTGTTGTTTTTTGGTTTTATATTAACAATAACATCATACCGTATGGTTGTAATTTTTATAAATTGAAATATGATTTTATGAACATAGGAAGATTGAGTGTCAACAATAATATGATGCACTTCGAATATTGTTACCCCAACTATATTTTTTTTTCTTCGTATGCACTAAAAACACGTATTCAGCGTGTTTTGCGCAAAAAAACGAAAAATATGTACTAAAAATACATAATAAAACCAACATTTTTTGGAGATGAAACGGATCTATGATGTTTTAGAAATTTAAATATATAATATACTATTTTGGAACCTAGAACTGTTGTGAAGATTTTTTACTTACTTAATATTTTATATAATACTTAATTCCGACAATATAAGGTATACATATTGTTGATCTCATAAAATTTTAAGATGATCTAACCATATAGTGGGCGATCGATGGATTAGTAATAAAAATGGACCAAATCGAGCAACGGTAAAAAAAGTTCCCATTTAAGGGGCTAAAAAATCCCTGATAAAGTTATAAATTTCTTGAAATTTGATTTATAAACTTTTAATTCAGCTTTTTTTGAAAGTGATAGGCAAGATTCTTAAGCCTTCCCATAAATGGGAGTCGTCATCGGGCCCTGGGGTCCTAGAATCGTCCCTTAATGTTTGAGGACATATGTGTATCCTGGGACGGCGAAATTTAGTCACAAATACAAATATTAACTTATTTTTAAGATTTTCAAATCGACCCATATAGGCCCAAAAATCGGTCCCTTGATCTATCTACATATTGGTTTTAAAAAAAAATCGTCACGAATCAGAATATCACATTAATGCTACGATTTGAAGAAATGTGAGGCCTATGGGTGTAAGGTACCATCGAACATTGAGCAGCCTATGAGCTCTGGGGCCCAAAAACCGTCCCTCAATGATCGACGACACGTAAGTATCAGAAACAGTGACATGTTATCACAAATCAAAATATTCTTCTAGATTCAGGGTTTGGGACAATTTTGCAGTCTGATTTGCCCATAGTGGTCCTTTAACTCTGTACATATGGGCATCAAAAAGCAACGAACATGTTCGTCACGAACCTGAAAATAACATTAATTCTACGATTCGACTATATGAGGTCTTGGTACATAGGTCAAGGGTCCCTAGAGTGCCAAAAACTAGGTCACTTCGAACATCGACATATGGTTACTTAGAAAGAGTGGAATTTCCTCACTTATCTCGATATGCTTTAGTTTTTAAGGTTTGGTAAAATTTAAGGCAGCAGTATCAGTTCTCTAAAACGATAAAATTCAAGTATCTTAACAGGAAACGATACAAAGGGCCCCAAAAATGTAGGTCTGTGAAACATGAACCACCAACAACCATATGTGACGCGCAAAATAAAAAGGGACCTAAGGTTACAAAACCAGTTTTGTTCAAGAGAGCCATTTTAAAGATTTAAATACGGGTATCTTTGATGTACCATCACTTTCATAAAACGCGCATATCTCTGGGAGGGAACACTTTTGGGGCATGGGATCGGTCTCATTCGATGCTCAAATGTTGTCCGCATCGAAAAAATGGTGAAAATTGATTTTTTTTACCCTCATTTATGCGCTTTCACATATTTCTAAATGCTGTCAATGCCATGGAGAGCATAATAACTTCCGCCTGGCCGAACTTAAGAATTGTCAACTTGTTTTATTACAGTACAGAGCGTCCAAAACTGAAAAGGTCGTTCCGGTTTTTAAGACTAATCCCTACAGTCGGTTAAAAAAAGCTTAAAATCGACATGTCGGTTTACCCGGTATTATGCTGTCCGGTTTTCGGTTTTTTGATACTGTATGTGAAAGCTATTTAAGCTCATAACTTGCACGTACGGAATACCTTTTTATACACTTGAAATAGCTTATATGAGCTAGACCTTTAAGTGTAAAGATCGTTTCACGAGTTACCAGATAAATCGATTTAACGCTGTCTGTCCGTCCGCCCATCTGCAGGGCATCTAAAGCATTTGATCAAACTACAGGCTGCAATTCTTGTCCCATATTCATATTCACCTTTCTCCTGAATGGATTTTTTTTCCAGTCATAGGCAAAAGGATTTAACCGGAATGTAGGTTAATGCCGGGTTTATAAAAAAAAAAATCTGACAGGCGGTGTTTTTTGAATCACGGTTTTCTTAAAACTCCAGTTTTTTGACACTTTAGTGCTGACATCGTTGTGATAGTTACGACAATTATATAAATATATTGAAATCTCTGTTGGACTACCTAACGTTATTAGTTGTTTCACTTTTTTTCTTAATAGGATGTTGAGAAAAGTAAGTCTGTAGTATTCAAACTGTCATCATTCATCTTTAAGACAGACCTGAGGTAGAAAATTCTCCCAGCAACTCAAAAAGTAACTGTCCGCCTTGATCTATGTCGTCTTTATCTCGTCTTTATGTTTCTTTAGTAGTACTCGTATTCGACGATTCCTTTTCAATTCTAGAAAAACAGTAGGTGCATCTTTCTCCAGCACTCTAACGATTTCGAAACTAGCAACTAAAAACTTTCGCCAACGACTAGTATATCTGCCATTAGGAAGGGTCACTAATTCAATGATGATGCCTTCTACTGTAAGTAATCTACATACTCGCTCATAGAAGCATTCATTAGCGCTAATTAATCCAAATCAAACCCAATATCCTCCAGCATTCATTAGAAGTCCACTTCAAAACAAAATCTTTAGATTTATTGCGTGTCATTTTGTGCGTAACAAAAACATAAAACATTTCTCTATCACAAGTGAGAGAGTCAATAAATAAAAGCATTGATTTATTGCGAACAATCAATGCCACATCTCGCTTTTGTCTCTAAGGATTCCTCTACTCGGACAGAAATGGTAGTGACTAATAAGAACTACAAACAAGCCTCACTCCTTTTTTGTATGGGGAAGGAGTGCCAACTATAGAAAAGGGATTCAAATGAATGTACAGCGTATGAAATGTATTCATTGTATGTAAATATTTAATAAGGATGTAAGGACTGGACTGGTACGGGAAGCAAGATTAGAAATATTAAAATATCCCATATAAATAATTTAGTATTTGCCAGGATTATAAAGGACTCTTTGTAATGAACTCATTGTAATCCAATACTATGAACTAGTCAAGAGTATTTCATTTCATAAACTCCACCCTTTTCGTTGCATAACTATGTTCGATGCAGAGAAGGGAATGAGTGGCACATACGAGTACGTCTTGCCATTGCGATAAATTAGTAAGGACAGAATATTTATTTCAGATCGGGAGAGTGACTATACGAGTATGTTTGGGTAAAAATCAAAAATTGTCTATAACATATAAGTAAAGTAAATCTAAAAAAACTACAAATTTTATATAAGCGAAAACAACAGACCTGATTTTTTGCGTTTGAAGAAAAGTACTTGTGAGCGCCTGCCAAAACTTACCGACTAAGCCGAGAAACAAAATACGTTGAAAAAAATAAGAAGTGAAAAATATGTTGAATTCTGCCGGGCCAAAGTTATTTTTAGTCAAACAAAGTGCACTATGAAAGAATTGTAGATAAATCCGCATTTAAGCAATGACATGGACTGCGTAGGGGTATTCAAACATAGATTCTTTATAAAAACTCATTGTTTTTGCTTCTACTCGTTAGAATGTTAGAAGGGCTAGTTATCCTCTACTGGATACTTCGATCTCCGGACAGACACTGATATACTATCTAAATAACTATCTATCAAAGAGTGGGTGGCATATAAAGTTTGTCATTTCGTTTGCAATTGATCGGAGACCCTATAAAAGTGTATATATTATTGATGGTTGTAAAATTCTTAGACGATCTAGCGATATTCCTCCATCCATACATATATCTCTTTAATTCCCTAAAGAGGTGAAACGAATCAACCTGGGATCCTGAAATTGTACATGATGAATTATGGTCATGTTGCTTGGAATTGTTAATCGGCAAACTTGGCACTGGGTAAAAAGTTTCCCTTTAAGGGACTAAAGTAACCGCAATAATTAACAAATCATAATTGTTTGAGGACAAACAAGAGTTACTTATAAAATGGGTATTATTAGATGGGACGCACTTAAAATGGCATAGTTGCTGGACATTTTGGCTCATGTGGCCCAAAACGCATCCCGCATGGCCAAAACAGGCGGTTTATAGTTAATATGGACATATTAGTAGTGAAATTAAAGCAAGTAAAGGGTATATAAGATTTAGGCTGGCCGAACTTAACGACGTTTTACTTGTTACAAAGAAAACAAATTTCGGTTCAATTAAAACATTCAAACAAAAAATTATTTAGAAATCCTGTGAGTAAAAATTTCACATATTAACTAAAAAATTCCTTCATTATTGTGATCCAACATAAACGCACGATATCAATAGTTACTAAAACAAAAAGTATTTAGATAATTATCTTAAAATCGTATGTTATGATAAAAGGATCTATGACAATTATGAGTGCAACAAAATATCGGCCAAATGCTGACCCGGCTTCGGTGGCATACCTCTGCCTGATGATTCATATTTTAAATGATTCTGAGACTTAACGAAGTTTGAATATCGTTAATTTGCCGAATTATCCCATACTTTAGCTCTTGAATTGTTCTTCTTTAAATATCTCCAAAGAAAACAGTCCAACGGTGTCAAACACATGCTCGTGGTGGTCGATTAACAAGAAATGGAGAAATAACGGGGTTTCCACTAGGGACATAAGAATTTTTTATATTAATAAAACAGAATTTTTAAGATAAAAAGTTAAAATTTATTCCAGGTGTAGAGCAAATGTACATTTCAGGAATGGAATTCGATTTCGGTCATATGACCACCTCAAGCCCGTGTACAGCGATCTATTCTTTGGGCCCAATTTTTTACCACCCCTGCAATTTCGGATTGGATGTTGTCTGTGAGCTAGTCTTAAGTTGTTGGCTTGTTGGCATACCCCAATGACTTGATGTGTTCCCTAAAAAAAACCCAATGGCGTTAAATCGCATGATCGCGGGGCCATTCGACCGAACCATTTCTCGAGATAACACGTCTACCGAATTTGCCTTTCTGTATATCGATTGTAACGAGTGCTGTGCGGCCCTTCGGGAAGTATCGTGGTGGCTGTGGTTTGGACCCAAATCGCGGGGAGAACTTCGGTTCGATGAGGAGTTACATTGCGACCAGGTGCTGTGACCCATAGAACAGTAGAGGCTTAGATAGTCCACGACCCCTAACCAAGAGGGAAGTTATGACCCATAACTGTCATGCTTCGAATTGGTACCGGTGGAATCAATTCAATGGGGCGCTGGCCTTCGCAGTGGCCCCAGTGTGATGGCACACCGTGGTTCAGGCTGTCGTGGCGATAATCACGTTAAACTCGGTGACTCTGTAACGAGTGCTGTGTGGCACCGTCTTGTTAAAACCACATATCGGCTATGTCTAGCTTATCCAATTCTGGACAAAAATAATTTTCCTACATGGCACGAAACCGCTCCCCGTTGCCCGTAACATGTCAATTGTTTTCATCGACGAAAAAATATGGCCCAATCACACAACACAGTAATTTTTTGCCTTGAAGCACATGTCCAACAATGCGTATTTTGTTTATTGACAAAACCACTTAACCAGAAATGACCTTCATCGTTGAAGATGATTTTTAGATGAAATTGTGGATTTTCTTAAGCTTTGCCAGAGCCCAATCGGAGAAGTTTTGGCGTTTCAAAAGATCAAGTGGCTTTAGTTCTTGAGTCAGTTTGATCTTATAAGGATGAAGGCCAAGATCTTTTCGCAAAATACGCCACAGTGTGGTTTGAGAGATGCCCAATTCCTAAGAACGACGTGGAATCCACTGATTTGGCTCATTTCACGTTTTGGCACTAAAAGATAATTAAAAATGCTTGAGGGTCCGTTGACGTAAAGATACATAGTTGCTATGCCCCTATTGGAAAACCCGTTATAAAGCTCTGGACATTTGAATATGATAAGGAAAATCCAATCTAAAAGTGTTTAATTCATAGTTGCAACGATAGTTATTTAAAAGCGGTAAAGTTTAAATTTTTTATCGCCCAATAATAATTCAAAAAATGTCATTTGCCACCGTGAAATTAGTAGAAAAGTTTAAAAACCCGGTTGCTGAGTCCTTGCCCTGTTTGTTTTCCTGCAAAGTCTGTAATATTTCTTTACCATCAACATATTCGGAATTCTTCCCCCCATTTATGAGTTTTAGTGTTCAAAAACAGAAATCGCGAATGATTTTCAAAAATTTCCAATTTCAAACTCGCTTAACCTGACTCACGTCAACTTTAGACATTTTACATCACATAAGCTGCATTTTTGTGTTTGTTCGGCCACAGTATGAAATGTCCTCGCTATAGCTAAACGGGGAAAAATCGAACATATTCGAATTCGGAACCGAATCAAATTAATTTCCTTAGGGGCTACAAACGCGAAAGGACACTTTAAACATAACGCTTCTTATAATTGTAATCAAATTTTGTTTAAAATAAAGCTGCTGCCGCCGATTAGCTTAATTCCACTATTTAGAGTTGCATTCTACGTTAAATTCTCCAACGATTTTTTTTTTGGCCCACATTAGCAAATGCTTTTTACCATCACTGGTCGTTTGTGTCTTCGACCACACATTTCCGTTCATACGAAAAGGTTGACAGTACACCAAAGAAACTATAAATTACAATCAAAATAAAAAGGAACTCCGCCTTTATTCTAAGTAGTTAGTAACTAACTACCCCTTCCCTTAAGTGGATGTTACCACCAACCACTTACACAGAAATCTTCCAATGTATTTCCGGGGTTCTTACCCACCTAACTGTGACATTCTATTTTATAGACCTAACTAGTTTTGCTAAGAAATTACGAGTATGCATTACATGGTTGGTACGAGTATCATCGAGTATAGTTGGTTGGTTGGCTGGCCTTTTTTTCTTTCATTCTTTTGATAGTCTCAATATTTCATGTCATTAATATTTTACAAAAATGAATGAACTCCATGTCGTCTATTTTAATGTCGTTGCACGAGTATATGACAGACCCATTTCATAAACATTGACGCCGCCACAAACCTCAACGCACACGAACACAAATCTTTCACATGCCTGGCCATAAAATTGCCCCTCAAAATGACCGGGTTGACAGGCGACTGAAAGTGGGTGTCCTTTCGTGTGGCCCATTAAAAGTGCATGACCATAGAAGAAAATGTCGACGATGTCTGTGTACGTGTAAAGGCAGACGTATGCATGTATACGTACCAGGATGTGTATATTAATCTAAAAAGGAAAATATTTAGAATGATGGATTTTCTTCAAAGGCGAAGGTTGTCTCTACTAACAAACCAAAGCAGTATCGTTCTTTCAAATTTGTGGTGATACATCCGCAAGCAGATTTAATCGTAATTCACGCATACAGAAAACCCCAATTAGGGTGTATTATTCACGACTAGACAAATTTCTCTAGCGTATTCTTTGGCTCATTTTATGAAAATATGTCAATCTACGACCATGTACGAAAATGCAAAGGGGCAAAATGGCAAAGTTTTGAAAATTTTCGGATTGGTGGTCGGAGGGAACTAGGTTAAAATCCCTAAGTTCTGAACGGGAGATCAATCTAGAGGTATTTTTTCAATAGGGTTTTTTCACAGATTACGCGTGAGTTGTGCTGAACTTAATTTTTTTTCTTTTTAGTATTTTTTGCCACTTCATCATGGAAAGACTTACACTGCAACAACTACAAAAAATATAAGTTTAACCTTCATACAACTTATATCGAGATATACTCGTACATATCTCAATCTATTGGGCGACTGGTTTAACAATAACGTCAATCTTAAAAAGGATATCCATACCAGCCAGGACTTGGATGAATCAGTCGAATTCTTTACGCCATTAATTCGTGAAGCGGCCGTGCTATCGACACCCTTACACCCACCCTTAGCTATCAGAACCCACCCCTGATCCGTACGACATGCCTACGGCCTCTTCCACTTCGCTCTCTTTCATTTGACCATCAGCGATTATCACGTCTTGGATTTTTCAACGATTTTCTCGTTAACTTCGGGCTTCCTGGGATTCCCTGATCAGAAACAGATGTACAACCGTGTTTAAATTCGTTGAACCAATACCTTACGGCTGTCATGTTTTTCCATCAGAAAATAAAAATCTTATTGCGAATCTAAAAGTATTTTTTTCAAAATATAAAAAACTACAAAAATTCAAATCAAGTGTGGAATCTTTATTGTTCAATCGAAAGGACATTTTACGCCATTTATCTTTTGAATATAATTTCCTTCAAATGTTGGCCGCAACTATGCCTCAGGGTGTCCAATCTGAGGGTCCAATTTTGGATGACACGTTCGAGCATTTCGAACAAACCGCGTGTCATTAAACGCGGTTTGTTGGTTGGTTAGACTTCTATCGTCGCAAATGATTTGTTATAACCCAATATTTTTAAGCGAAACTTACAGGAGTTTCTGGCTCGAGTCGTCATCTTTAATGGAAGCTGGATCCATTGCTATGCACCAGAGACCAAGCGACAGTTAAAACAATGCATTTTTCTGGGTGAATCTGCTTCTAAACAAAGACACCCCATAGGCCGCAAAGGTCATGACCACAATTTTGGGATAATCGGGAATAATTCTCATGGACTTTTTAAAGGAGGTACAATCACCGGACAGTACTACAATGAATTTGTGAACCGATTTGATACATGAACTTTAATTATTGTTGTTTAAATCATACTATCGTTGTAAGAAAACAAAACCATGGTTGCGACAATCATACTATTGTTGTGGGCATCATAATACTGTTGCGTGTGCATCATATTATGCTGGCGGGAATCATACTTTGGTTGCGGGTCTCCTACTTTGGTTCTGTGTCACCTGAACATGGCAATAATGTGGTTGTGACGGATCATATATCGATAACAGCTGTGTTCTTTTCATGTTACTAAACTAGCGTTTGTTAGAGTAACCACACTTGTTTTTTTTTTACAAAAAATCAAACATGACACACTCTGCTTATAAGACATGTTTTTTGTTTTGTGTACAAAAAAAAGTATTTGAGCAATTTCGCGATGATTCGAACAACTTCGCGGCGATTTCGCGAATTGGGTACTTCTGCACGAACTTTTTTTTTAAATACTACCATCGTACAATTTTTAAAATTAAATATACAAGTTTTGAGTTTTTACATATACTCGAAGTATTGCAACAAACTAAATCTTATTATATAAAAATGTTTACTATAGTTCATGAACACAATTCAAGGTGAAAAGATAGGAAACACCTTTGAATGGTATAACTACTTTAGTCAATTAAATACTCTTCAATTTCAAAGTTAAAAAATACTTTCAATTAGATAAATTTCTTATTGATTCATGTCGTGACAGTCTACTTTTATTTTCAAATCATTGCGTTAAATTTAGAACAACTGAAGTCAGTAGTTTATGATGAAAATTTTCATGTAGCAGATCCTTAAAATATCTAAAGCATAAATTGTGAATTATTTTTAAATTCTTATTCTGAATTATTTGTAACTTTTTTAGATTTGCTTTAGCGCTTATAGGGAAAAAAAACTTGACAACCTTGGCATAATTGGGCGTATGAACATGTTGTAAATGAGCATATTGTTTTCTATATTCAGGCCAGATTTTCTGTTAAGAAAATGATACAGAGCTCTTCCACACTTTAAAGCTTAGTCTCGAGTAATTGTGATGTGACTCGAAAAATTAATCATTGTATCTATTGTTACGCCGAGATATATAACTGAATCCCGTATTGGAATAACTGACCCATGTATGTCATGTATTTCAGTTGAAACTCTTTTCGGCGATTTATTAAACTAGAATATTATTGCTTGAGTTTTGCTTTGGCTGATTTTAACTTTTCACTTATGGAAATATTTTTGAGATACATGTAAAGCCTTTTTATAATCTTTACGATAGCATTTGAGAGTCTTCCTGTGCTGATTATTGCTGAATTATCTGCATGCACTGTATCGGGTGTGCGTGTTTTAGAAAACTCTGCTGCCAGCAGTTCTCGTTGAATATGAAATTGCCCGCCCCTAAGTGTATAGCCGCAAAACATACGAGGGCGGTTCGGAAAGTTCTTAGCCTACCATTGAAAGAGAATAGTTAGTTTTTCAAAAATATTTTTATTTTTCCTGAAACTTCAATACACTTAGTACAACGCTTATCTAGCAATTCTATCCCTTGATTAAAATAGTTTTGCTCAAGGTCTTCAAAATAGTGGTTTACAACTGTAATTGCATCTTCATTTGAGGTAAAACGCTTGCCAGCAAGGAATTTTTTAGATTTGGGAACAGGTAAAAGTCACTGGGAGCTAAATCAGGAGAATAAGGTGGGTGGTCAAGCAACTCGTACTTTAATTCGTTGATTTTAGCCATTGTTAAAACACTCTTGTGCGCTGGTGCGTTGTCTTGATGAAAAATTATTTTTTTGTGTTGTAAGCCAGGACGTTTTTCTCGAATTTGTACATTTAATTGATCTAAAAGGTTGCAATAGTACTCTGAATTTATTGTTTTACCCTTTTGCAGATAGTCAATCAATAAAATACCTTTGAAGTCTTTGAAAAAACCGTTGCCATAACCTTACCAGCCGATTGAATTGTTTTCGCCTTCTTTGGGGCACTTCCTCCAGCTTCAGTCCATTGTTTGGATTGTTCTTTTGTCTCTGGAGTATAGCGGTGGATCCATGTCTCATCAACAGTTATGAAACGACGCTTAAAATCCATTTTATTTCGCTGATAACGATCCAAACAAGCTTGGGAAATGTTCATTCTTATGCGTTTTTGGTCGACTGTTAACAAGTGCGGCACCCATCTTGCAGAAAGCAAAATTAAATGGACTTGATAATTTGAGATGCCCATGATATTAGCTATTTCCCGCACTTTTAATTGTCGATCATTTAATACCATATCATGCACTTTGACCACAATTTCCGTTGTTGTTGCTGTTTTTGGACGTCCACTACGTGGTTCATCTTCAATGCTTGTACGACCACGTTTAAATTCAGCAACCCAATTTTTTACTGTTGCATATGAAGGAGCACTTTCACCTAACACATTCACCATATCATTATAAATTTCTTGTCCCGATAAACGTTTTTTATGTAAATATTTAATGACAACACGCATTTCTAATTTTTTCATTGTAAAAAAATCGCGGATGCGTCTTTTGTGAACACCTGTTTCTATATAAAGGAGTTGCCAGATCGAAACAAAACAACAATTTAACATGTGTTCATAGCAGAGATGGAAGTTTCCAAAACACTTAACTTTTTTCTGTTTATACCGCGCTTTTTGTGCTAGGCTAAGAAGTTTCCGAACCGCCCTCGTATGTCATGTATTTCAGTTGAAACTCTTTTTGGCGATTTAATAAACGAGACTATAATTGCTTGAATTTTGCTTTGGTTGATTATAATTTTTTTTCCACTTATCAAAATATTTTTGAGATACATGAGAGTCTTCCTGTGCTGATTATTACTCAATCATAATGCACTGTATCGGGTGTGTGTGTTTTAGATTGTATGCAGTGCAGGTGATTTTCATTGTGTTTCGTGGAAAACTCTGCTGCCAGCAGTTCTCGTTGAATATGAAATTGCCAGCCCCTAAGTATATAGCCGCAAAACATAGTTACAGCACATAAGTTGCTTGGCGTCTTATGATGGTGAGTTGGCGTACACCGAAACTGCTTTCAATCCTGTTTATTGTCTTTCCTACTGCTTTTTGAAACATTATTACAAAATTGTTGTTGTAAATGTGTGAAGTGTTTTATCGTGCCTGAAGAAAATATTTTCGATAAACGGCTTTCAACTATTATTGTAAATATGAGAATTAATGCATCACCACATAACACAAATATTTTCGATAAAATCTATACAAATATTATTGTTAATATGTGAATTTGTTTATCGCCTGAAATCCGAAATATGTTCAATAAAAAACGTACGTTTGTTTTAGTAAATTTGTGAATTTTTTTTATCACAGCATTCCTAATAATATTTTTGTTTCATTTGTTTATTTGAACAGAAACCATTCGTAAACTTCTCTATAAAAAATGCATTAGCCGTTCGGAGCCGGCTTTAAACAATAAGTTGAAAAAAATCGCATTTGCTCCCTAATGGGATGTTGTGGGACTTTTCTGGAGCTCTGCGACAGGAACCAAAGCCTTGTTGGAAAATATCAAAGTGCGATTAGGGTACTGGTAGTTGACAGGATTTTTTAAGACAGAATCTGAAGGTGTAAGCCTTCTGCGTTCTGCAAACGGTTTGCTGTGGCTCCATGACAGAATTTGTAAAGTAGTTTATAGTCAATAAAGGACATTCTCAACGGTTCCAGTATCGGTCACTGAGTGAACGAACCGCATCTCAAATTTTTAAGCTTAGCACGGGTACAATGGTTTTCTTAGCTAAATCTAAAAACTATTTATTGGCTTGCAACTTTGGTATGTCAAATCAAAAACTCATAAATATAATTTATAGTAGTTTAAGCCTTTTTGTTCGAAGAAATTTTCGCTGCACGAGTTGATCTACAACCGATTTTATGCAATAATAATAATTTAATTTCGAATTGCAAAATTCGATCACGCCGAATTCGGAGTGTATATATACATGGCTATTTTACGTAATGTTGTCGTCATCTTTAGTTCATTGGGCTGTGTAAACAAATGTATGTACCTTTATTCAAGCGTATGTATAAATATATCCATATGTTGTGACACGAAACGGTTTCCTTTGGATATTTTCGAAATCTGCAGTCCTCAAATACAACATTGAAGTTTATGTTTGGCATGGGTGACAATCCTTAGCATAGCCCAAACACGCAATCCCATTTAAAATATGTACGAACTTTACGTATGCCAGCCAACATGTCCACCGCTCGGCCGAGAGCCAACCAACAACCACAAGAGGAACTCCGGCGATCAGAAATAAAGGAACTTTATGTGTGGCTCCACATTCTCATTTATTTGTACGTACACACACTGCAAAAGGAACTAAAGTAGTCGCCCCACTACTTTGGTCATTACGGCGACAAGTTTTCCGCGTTTCATTATTCTTTTGCTTCAATATTGAAGTTATTAATTATGGCTTACATTATTGAATTCGTTGGATATTGGGGTCCGGCTGTGAATGTGTGTTCGGAGTACGACAACGTGTGCGGATATTAAATAATTTAAAATTTGACATTTCGTTGAAGTATTTATAATTTATTACATTTCACAGCTAAATGCCGACATACACTTGGAGAAAGATGAGTGCAAAATAGCTGGTAAACAAAATATCGTCATTTCAAACATTAAGGAGTGGTTAAGGGCTTTATCCGGCCAAGGGTTCAGGGAATCGAGCTTGAATGTAACAAGGATAAAAGAGCATAAGTGGAACTAATGACTTTATCGCATGAAATATTTAATATGGACAAAAAAATATGGACAAAAAAATATGGACAAAAAAATATGGACAAAAAAATTGGTGTGAAAATTTTCATCACTCAATTAAATATTTCACAAATAAGCCAAACTAATAACGAAATATTGCAATAGAATTTTATGAAATTTACATGATAAGGCAGTAACTATAGGGTAATCCATCTAGAGGTATTTTTTAATAGGGTTTCTATTCGCAGATTGCTCGTGAGTTGTGTTAAACTTACGTCTTTTTTTGTTTTGCATTTTATCAATGAAAGACTTAAACCGCAACAACTTCTCCAAACTTCAGTGTTTGGGTTCTTCAAAAGCTCAAAGAAGATCAGCTGTTTTCGACCAAAGTTTTGTTTAGTGATGAGGCCCAATTCTGGCTCAACGTCAACATAAAAAACAGAATTGCCGCATTTGGGCTTAAAAACAACCAGAAGAGGTTCAGGAGGTGCCATTATACCCATAGAAAATCACGGTTTGGTGAGGTTTATGGGCTGGTGGAATCATCGCTCCATATTTTTTTTAAAACGCCATGATTTCGGACTTTTTGCTACCTGAAATTAAAGACCGCAATCTTGACGACATTTAGTTTCAACACTTGCTATGCAGCTGCTCAAACAATGGATCTATTGAGATGTCATTTCGAAGAGCAGCTAATTTCACGTTTTAAGCCGGTGAGTTGGCTGCCTCGATCGTGTGATATCAATCAACCCTTAAGACTTTTTTCTTTGAGGCTGCGTAAAGTCAAAAGTACTTGCTGACAAACCATCTAAGATTAAGGTTTTGGAAGCCAAAATTACCCGTTTCATTAACGCCATACCGGTCGAAATGCACGAACGAGTCATCCAAAATTGAATGGACACGATGAGTCGTAGTTGTGGCCAACATTTGAAGGAAATTATATTAAAAAAATAAATGGTTTTAAATGTCCTTTCAAATGAACAATAAAAATTCCACACTTGGTTTGTTTTTTTTTTATTTTTTTGAAAAAAATACCTTTAGATTGAGCACTTTATATATCGCATGTCTGTGTGTTTTGGTTTGTACGCATCCCTATTGAGTTTGAATGTGTTTACTTTGCTCGGTGGGAAACTCTACTGCCGGCATATCTCGTTTACTGTGAATCTGTATCCTCTTAAGTGTAATGCACATTTGTCGCTTGGATCTGGCGATGAAAGAGTAGCGTTTACCGAAACTGCAGTCACCCTCCGTGTTTTGGTTTTATTGAATGAAAATATTTCTTATTAACGACATACAATTTTTTTGTAAGTATGCAAATTGTTTACGACTCCACAAGGATAATATTTTCGATAATTGACATATAAATATTTTTGTAAATATGTATGTGAGTTGGTTTTTATGCCTGAAATCAGAAACATGTTTGATAAACAAACTACGAATATTTTAGGTAATTTGTGAAACTTTTTTTTTTGATTATATGTAAAAATATTTTTTTTGGTATACTGAGCAAAAAAATGTGATATTTCCGAGATACATTTAGTCCCTTAAAGGGAAATTTCCCGCCTCCCTGCTTTTATAATCTCAAGCAGTGTATAAGCATAAGCCATCATTATGTCAACTTTCTAGGTTGTTTCATTTGAGCTCTATCGTGCTTCGAGCAAATGACCCACACATTTGTTTGGTAAAAGTGAAATAGGTCCCTTCTAATTTGAGGTCCTGCAGTTCTGGTACCCGCAAATTACACTCGATCACTTCCAAACTTAGTATGGTACGTTATGAGCGACCATTATTTGATTGTGGTGAAACTGGACCACATAGGTCTATGTTTTCGTATAGCTCCCACACAAAGGTCCTTGCGATTTCAGAACCTGTAGCTGCAAATGCCGCATATTACATCCGATTCCGATCAATCTTCGCATGAAGCCTTACGAGCGACCGACACCAATGTCCTGTGAGATTGAACCTAATCAGTACATTTTTTCTAAAACCCCATGCAAAGGTTCCTCCCGATTTAAAGACTTGCAGCTTTAGAAGATAGAAATTGAATCACTTCACGGTCAAATTTTGTATCTCATAGTCGGCCAAACCCGACTTAAACTTTTTTTTACTTGTTCAACACAATAATAATGTTAATCCACAAATATATGATTTTTCAATATGCAAGAATGTTGTCCCAAATATGTGAAATATTTCTGCGAACCACTTATGCTGCAATACAAACAAATATATGTTTGTAGCATGTTCCAATCATACATATACATATATCCTGACCAAATTCTAAAAACGTGTAAGGGACTAAATATTAGGATTGTTCGGGAATGGGGAATATAAAAGAATTTTAACAGACATTGTACAATTTTACCATTTCAGATCAATCATAACGCAAACACATCCCTCCGGAAATCATGGGGATATTTGCTTTAGACCAATATGGTAAAATTATATTAGCATCCTTTTAAGTAGGAGCCCAAATTGCGCGGTACTTTCATGTGGTGTTGTTCGTAGACATAGATCGGTAACGTTAAATTTCAAAAGAGTTGGTTATCCTATACGAAATTTGGCTAGAATTTGGAGGGAACTTTGTATAAAGGCTGTGGGCTTAGGGAAAGGGATACGGGTAAGGTTTATATAATGTACAAAACTAAATTTTGGGAGGATCGGACAGGTTCTTTAAACCTGCCGCTTTACCCACCAAACTAAAAAAAAAAACACAGTAGTAAATTTCGGGAAGACCAGATATACAGTGTGACTTGCAGAGTAGCAGGTCCTCAAACCAAAAGGGATTTTCTCAAAGGGTCCCCTTTGATATAAAAACATGGACCAACATATATCAATTTGGTAATTAGTCACTCGTAGTTGGTCAACAAAAATTGAGCACGATCGGACGCAATTTCTGACAGCAGGACCTCAAATAGCGAGGGACCTCTGTATGAGAACTTTTCGAAAACTTGGATCGAAAAAGTCCATTTTTACCAGAGTTCGTAAGTGAAGGCTTATGAATAAATTTGAACATTATCTTATTAAAATGTGGTATTAAAAAAACAATAAAATTTTGTCACGGCTATGAAAAACACATTAATTTTGCGATTCGGTTAAATTGAGATCCCTAGGCCCATTTATGACCAAAGGATCCAAAAATCGGCCTCCAATAGCTATGGACATTAGGTATAAAACAACAAAAAAGGTATTAAAAACAATAAAATGTCATTAGAGTTTTTAAGTGAACGCTTATAAATAAATTTGACATTATCTTATAAATATGTGGCTCATAGAGCTGCTGGATATTGGAAAGAACCAAAAAAAAACATCCAAATATGGACCGGTATCAACCAATTTCAGTAGGGTTCGCCATTGACCGAAACTGTACTATGTAATTAATAAATGAATAACTATAATGAATTAACTAATTAATAAATGAGTACTATGATTAATAAATGTTTGTAATTTAATAACAACGAAAAATGGCTAAACGGAAGGTAAAAACACCCCTTGATGTGTACAAATCGAACTTAAAAGTAAATTTTCAAAAAAAATATAATGTCCATTGTCATTGGTACGAAACATAATAGTATTTTTTTGGAAACTATTTAAAAACAATAACAGAATAATCATTACACCTGACTTTTTTGCGATTAGAATTAAATGGAAGTTATTGTTATGGTTCTTCCAAAGTAATTATCACCCTACTAATAAAGAGCTTTGCAATAGCGCAGGATACATGCCATCAAATGCACTACGGCTAAGCTAAAATATTTTTTTTGAAACCGCCGACTCGTCATAAGGATATCCCACCCCAATTTCTTGTACAAAAATGTTCCCACACTTTGCCAGCCGAACGGACGAATGCAAAACATCATTTTCTTACCCACAATTGCCTCAGCTTCGTTTGCCATAACTCAAAAAATCATTACACAAATAACTGACAATAATGAGACCCAAGAAGTAATAATTTATCAATGGATCCTTGAGATTAGCCAGCAGCCAAAGTCATTCATGCATGGATGGCCAGCCACACAAACATTTATTACAAAATAACGCATCGGACATTATCAGACAAATTAAAATCCTTAAAGCGAAACCCATAATAAACCGAGATTGATTGGTACGAGTATACGAGTACGGGATGGGCATCGTTGCCTGTTGTCTGGAAACCAACTTACGCCGCTGATTGGATGGCTAAGCTCACTCCCCACTAGCTTGCTCAGCTCAGCGGTCATCCAATTTCAATTGCCATCCATGCCATATGGAACACTACACATACTCGTACAGTGTTGCAGATTGCTAAGTATTCTTAGAATTTCGTGATGATCACGGAAAAATGCACTAAAAGAAAGTCAAAAAGTCAATGCATAATGTTAGAGACGAATTATAAACGTTCAGATGGTGTAACGAAATCGGTTATGCTAAAAAACAAAATCTATAATTTAAAACCGCACAGCGATGCCAGATTGTAGCCATGTCAAAGTGTTTGCATACAACTCTTTGGCCAGTGATGGCAGTGGCAACAATTTTTCCTCAATCCATTGTCCAACCGCCGAAACGAAGCCAAGAAGCGTTAAAGCCGTAGATCAATCCTTGGTTAAGTGAGCAACTCCCTTTTATTAATTGTAATTACTTAAATGAATGGCTTCTGGTCTTTCAACATTTGCGTACGCTGAGAATTTTTACTTGTTTTACATTATTTTCTTTTTCTTTCATTTCGTTTTGTTTTATTCACTTGTTCTTAGTCTGCAGACAAAATTTGGGGTGACCATCGTTAATTTGTTTGAAAGCCGAAATATGCTTAATGGTTTATTTCAGATGAGTATTGTCTGTGGAGAGTTGGCAGTTTCTTCTACCTAATAAAATTAAACAATTAACAAATAAATTATACTTATAATTTCATTTAAATTAAAAGTGGTCCCTTTATTGGGTTCTTGAGTCTATGGATCTTATCATTATCTCAGCCAAGCCTTTAAATTAATCCATATTTAAATCCGTTACGAAATTTGTTTTGATTTTAGTTGCAAGCCCTTATTATGTACCGGTGGTTTCTCCTTTTGCACATAGAAATCCTGTGATAAAAAATTGCACATATTAACTAAAATATTCGTACCTTGTTTATCGAAAATATTTCCCATTTCAAGCAATAAACAAATTGACATATTTTAAAAAAAATGTATACGGTTTATCGAAGATATTTTCGTTATGAGGTAATGAAAAAAATTCACACATATTTAAAAAAATGCAGTTGTAAAATGGTTTCAAACAGCAGTCGGAAAGACTTTAAGTTACAATCAGTGGTGACTGCAGTTTCGGTGAGCGCCTCTTCACCATCGTAAGACCCCATGCAACGAATCTGCTGTAACAATAGATAGCGGCTATACACTTAAGGACACTGCATACATACTAAATAACATACACCCACATACGCACGACACTGTGCATGAATTTTGTTGTTGTTTCCATTTATTAAATATAATCTGATAAATAGTTTAGCTTTTTTACGAAATTTTTAATTGAGTGTTGATAAAATTCGCTTACCAATCGCAATTATTTACGAAATTTTTAATTGAGTGTTGATAAAATTCGCATACCATTATTTTGGTTAAAATTTAAAGTAAGTATATTTTATATGTACTATTAAAGAATAAAAAAAAGTATGCGGGAGGTACCAGAATGGGTGGTGTAACCCACTTTTTTGATATGCAAGTACAAAGACGTTATAAAAATATTACGGTGTTTATAATTGAAGCGAAATTCTCGCACTAGGTCACAGGTTATGTGGGTTCTAATCTGCATTGAACAAAAGTCATTTGTGTAAGAGATACCAGAAGGGGCGTGGCTAGGCATCTAATTGTTTGTCACCAATTTAACCTTTTTTTGGGTATTTTGTAATTAAATACTGATTGATGATATTTTAGGAATACATAAATATAGGCGTAATGGTACATTTGTGTGGGAGGTACTACGAGGTTTGCTGTTTATATTTCGGGTCCTAACAATACTAGCAATCCCAGATGCAAACTGGAACTTCCATTGGAAACTTTGACATTTTTTAGCATAACTTCACTCAGAACGTATTGTCATTTGAGAGCGAATTCGTTTTTTCTACAGTGTGTTGAAAAAATCATCTCAGCCAAAAATGGAATTATCCCGTAAACATTTTCGTGTAATAATTTTTTACGATTTTCGGAGTGGGTTATCGAGACAAGAGTGTTTCGATCAAGTTGTTTTGACTTTTGGCGATGAAGCACTATCAAAATTCACTGTTAATCGCTGGTACCAAGAGTTCAGTCTCGGGTGCCGTTCGCTCCAGGATGAATTTCGTGAAGTACGTCTGACCTGGGTCACTTTGCCAGAAACCATCGATGCTGTGCGGGAACTGATTAAGCAAGACCGACATGTAACATACCGTGAGATTGAGACATCCTTGGGCATTAGTATGACAAGCAATAAGATATTGCATGAGATATTGCATGTTCATTTGGAAGTAAAAATAATCGTTTTCGTTGGATCCCGCATAATTTGATGAATGCTCAAAAAAGGCTCGTATGGATTGGTGCAAAGAGATGTTGAAAAAGTATAACTGCGGTAGCTCAAGTACAGTGTGCAACATTGTCACAGGTGACGAATCATGGATCTATGCAAATGAAACCGAAACAAAAAAGTCAATCGATCGTATGGTTCTTTCAAAAAGATCCAAATCCAAAAAAAAGTTGTTTGTGGAAGAAGTTCATCGAAGCAAATGATTGCGTTTTTTTTCGGTATAACCGGCCATGTTGCTAAAGTGCCTTTAGTGGAACGTAGGACGGGCAGTTCTGAGTGGTATACAACCATCTTTTTGCCAACAGTGTGTGAAGAAATGAGGAAATATAATAAGAGAATATGGATCATTTAGCATCACAACAATGCGAGCTCTTACACATCAGCTGAAACGATGAGCTATTTTACCACTTAAGATGTCGAATTGATGGGCCATCCACCGTAAAGCCCTGATGACTTCTTATTCCCTAGCATCAAGAAAAAATGCGTGGTCAAACGTTGAAGCGCTCAAAATCATGTTTTGGAGGTGCCTCAATCGTAGTGGAAAAAGTGGTTCGAAAATTGGTTTGTGCACATGCAAATGTGTATTGATCTTAAAGGAGAATATTTTGAAAAACAATTAAACCATTTCCAATGATAAATTATTGTGCTTTTTTGGCAGATCCGAAATATAAATAGCAACCCTTGTAGAAAAGGTGTGGCTATATAGCCAATTTTCAATCACATAGGCAGTTAAGAAAAAATATTACGACGTGCAAAATTCAAAAATGATTGTTAGCTTCTTTCGCGAGTCATCGAGCGAACCAGCCTAAGAGACGTACATCGCTTATATGACTTAAAGTCATGAAACGGATTTGGTCAAATCATAGTAAGAGTCTAAAATAATTTTTACAATGCGTTACTCTTTTTGTCCGTACCAAGTAATATTCATACGGAGTACATTTTATATTAAATTGACAGTTTAGTTGAAATTTTTGTTTCGGTTATGCAATATATAACTTAAACGGAGTTTCACTTGTAAGCGTATTTCTGTTATCCGGAGTCGAATGTACTCAGTAGGGTACATTCTGGTCTAATAATTAT
This sequence comes from Hydrotaea diabolus, assembly GCA_963513945.1. Taxonomy (NCBI): domain Eukaryota; kingdom Metazoa; phylum Arthropoda; class Insecta; order Diptera; family Muscidae; genus Hydrotaea; species Hydrotaea diabolus. The sequence continues at coordinate 77,708,729 of OY740718.1, read as the reverse complement.
TTTATAATTTCATTATAAGGCATGATACACTTTGGCACGCACTCAAACCAATTGTCGAAGTAATTTTTCCACTCCGATTAAGACACCTCCAAAACATGTTTTTGAACGCTTCAACAGCATCTTATTCGTTTTGAAAACATCCCTTTTTTCAATTCACACTTGAAAAGCTCTATTACAGCGATACGGGTCTCATTATCTGACCACTCCATGATGAAAGTTGAAACAATTTTAAAATCCCATTACAGACTAAAGCTATTGAGGTTAGCTTTCAAAACCCATATGACAATAATGGGGTTTGTTCAGTTCTACTATTGAAATGGGTGTGTTCAATGTTGTAACAGTATTTATGTCCCTACTAAGTACTTTCGACGCGTTTAGCATTTTAGGTATATAAAAAACTTTTAGTTTAAATTACGGCTTTAGCGTTTGTTTTACTTGTCAAATAAAACACGATAAAAAGACATTTCGGGAAAAAACTATCTTACGCAATAAAGTTTCTCGACATGTCTTAGACGCCGAACTGATCGCTAAATTAAAAAGTTCAGACCCACTTAATAAAGACCCCTTTAGTGTGGTGCTCCTGACTAAGAGAACGAGCACAACAATAACCCTCATGTATTTCATATAAGCGAGCATATTTCGTTGTCGAATGCTCGATGCGGCTGGCGACAAGACGCCAACTTAAATTCCAAATGTACGAGTAAGTGTTGGAAAGTGGGTTGCTCTTGTACTCCCAAACATTATGTGTTTTTCGCAAATAATTGCCATTTTCTATTTTCCTGCAAATTTAATAGGAAAAAAATAATAAAGCATTCTTTTTACAAAAAAGACAAGTTTAGACGCCAGACGATTGTGTTTGTTCAATAAGAAAATTGCATTCGTCGTTCGCTATGCGACATGATTGTGGTCGGGCTCTTAAGCGCTGTCGGCATTCACTGACAAAATTTTCAGTTAGCACAAACGGATCCATAGCTATTTTTAAAAATGTGTATTACTTTTGTTAAGCTATCGAGTCATTTTGTGCATCTTTTTCAGAACTCCCAATCGAAAATACGGTCACCTTAAACTAATTGAAAATACTGAAAACCTTAACAAACGGTTCCTGGGTCGGCACAAGGGTACGTACCTACGTACGGGCAATCGTACATACACGCAGAGCCTAATACGAGTACACAAATTGGTCATCAATGATGTCCCACCATAACATCGCCGAGATGTACAAGAAGTTTAACATTAAATCACTTCCACATTCATATGTGTCCAGCCACCAGCAGCCAGCGGAGCATGGCATCAGAACCAAAGCTGGGTAGCAGCAGCTCAACATTGAGAAATGAAAAATTTTCTCAGGCTTTGGCTAAAGAGGATACAACAAAGCTGGACCAGACCAAACCGAATGCAGGAAAAACAGCACCAACAACAGCAACATTAGTGTGGCATATCATTAAGTAGCTGTTACAGTCGTCGTCTTCGTCGTCGTCATCATCCTATGCATGTTTTTCCACATGATAAATATGGAAGGAAGGTGTGTGACCACACGAGAGTTAAGATTATTATGACGTCTGTTGTTTCTCTTTTTTTCAGTTCTTGTTGTTGTTTTTCATTTCAACCACGCCAAAACGAAAAGCATTAAAATCAATGAAGTAGCCAAGTATGAGTTACCACAAAATCCGAAAACAACAACAGAAACAAAAAATACATCAATTGTCTAATGACTATTTTTTTTTGGGCCTTCACCTTTATGAAAGAAAACTAAAAGACAGCCCTGTGGGATAGTGCCAACAAATGCGAGGTTGTTTTGGTAATTTGGTTTAGCTTAGAGGATAACAGGAGGCATGGAAATCGGGGAATACTGTATCGAGCCCGATAAACACAGTATGATGCTTGTTGGGTCCCTTCACGAGTATTCGAAAAAAAATAAAGGGGGAAAAGTCAGTATCATTTATTTATTTAAGGTCCCCTTCAAACTAGAAAATTATTCACCTACTTTTTTGGATAGAAGTAAAGTAAAAAACATTTAAAATCGAGCGGGCCAACTATAAGATACCCTACACTAATATTTTACAACTATTCAGAAGCTTTAGCACCTCTAACTGGGGTTTAAAAATGATCGGACTTAAGCAGGGGGATATATTATGTTGGAGCTACATACGAGTAGAAACATAGACCGATATATACCAATTTCATCAGAGGTAGTTGTAGATCGCATATAATACGCTATGCTTCATTTGAGTTAGATCAAATTATAAATAAATCCTGTATGGCGGCAGGACTTCAAATCAGAAAATTAATTTGCAGCGAAATAATCGCTACTGTGGCAATACTTTCGCGTGCCGCCTGTAGCGATTTTCACTTTAAAAACTATTATTACGTTTTTGGCATAAATTCTATGCAAACCGAATTTGTAAAACTATTGAATTTTTGTGATGAGATGTCTGAAGTGAAATCGAATGGAGTTTTTTTCCGTAGTTAAAACATCTCATTTTTAAGACTAGAGTGTCCTTTTTTAGAAAAAGTGAAGAAAAGTAAAAAATTGTTGTCCAAATAACAAATGAAGCCACGAATATATTTGAGGTATCTTGTGTACAAATTCAGTTCCAATAATCATACTAATTAGTTGGGGTTACCGATATTTTATCTCTCCAACCGATAGTGCCAGTTCCCTCCACAAAAAATTGCCGTGTACCCAATAAACAGTCGATTGTAGCGATGTAATATATGGATAGTACATGCAACCACCAATATTCGGTTGGCAAAAAATTCAGTTGTGGCAACAAATCTGTTCTCTGTGTTTAGCAATTTTTGTCTCGGAACAGTTGGCTACACTGGTAATTTGTATGGGAGCTAAGCACTCAATAAATCTCTCGTACTAGATTTGATTTAAAAACACTCAAAATTGAGACCGGAAAAGTTACTTCATTCATATTTACAAAAAAAAACTGCAAGCCGTTTATCGAATTTACAAAAAAAAGTTGTAAGCTGTTTACTGAAAATAATTTCATTATAAGGCGATAGAAAAATTCACATTTTTATATAAAAAAAATGTAAAATGTATTCAAAAAGCAGTCGTAAAGATTTTTAGTTACAATCAGGGATGTCTTATCGTTTCGCTCAGCGTCACTTCACCATCATAAGACCCTCATGCGGCGAATGTGCTGCAACTATTTTAGCCGCTATACACTAAAGTTCAGGTGTTTTCACATTTAACGAGAACTACCGGCGGTAGCGTTTTCCACCGAACACAATAAAACTCCCTCGCACAGCATACATACTAAAACACACACGATGCAGTGAAAAAACGTTATGTATTTTGTTGTTGTTTCAATTCATTAAATATCATTGTAATATCTGATAAATAGTTAAGTTTATTTAAGAAATTCTTAATTGAGTGGTTATGAAATTCACAAACCAGTTTTTTGGTTACAATTTCAGGGCGGTCTTTTTTATTTTGTGTATGCTAGTCTAAGCATTTAGTACAAAAAAAAATACATACTTATTTTCTTAGTAACTAAAGGGTGGTCCAACCATAATGCACTATGATAATTGTAAGTCACACCTTAACGTTAAGTTAAAAATAAGGCAACGCGTTAAGATTGTTAAAACCTTTTACAAAAATGGGTGTTCAAATCAAAATACATTTCATACAGTTCCTCCAAAACATAATTTTTGATTTCCAAAACATAAATTTCGACCTCTTAAGTGCTTAAATGGCCCATTGTTTAAGCTGATGTGTGAGAGAAAAATGTGATGCAAAATGTTCCGCTGTCTCTTCTTGATTTCAATATTTCTTCGAACACTGTTGACAAACAGATGTATGTGTGCCCCTCAGAATTAAACATCCTACGTTTCAGGAAAGATCGGTTAAACCGAAAAAACGCGATTATTTGCTTCGATGTGCTTCTTCCACGAACATCCTTTTTTTTTATTTGGCTCGTCAAAAAAGACCCGTACGATCGATTGCTGTATTGTTTCGGGGTCTTATGCATAGATTAATGATTCGTCACCTGAGACGATGTTACACACTTCCGCAGTTGTATTTTTTCAGCATTTCTTTGTTTCCATCGACACGAGCCTTTTTTTGAACATTCGTCAATTTTTGTTGGATCTAACGAAAACAAATCTTTTCCACGGCTACATTGAAACATTGATGCTGGTCATAATTATGACCAAGGATGCCTCAATCTCACGGTAACTCTCATGTCGGTCAGGCATTCACCCACAACCTCGAAGCTTTTCGGCAAGACGACCGAAGTTGGACGACCTTCACGAAATTCTTCCTGACGAGAACGGAGTCCGAGACTGAAATCTTGTTAGCGGCGATTTACAGTTGTTTTTAATGGTGCTTCGTCGCCAAAAGTCGAAACAAGTTTATTGCGGTACTCTTTTCTCGGTATTCCTCGTCGAAAATCGCAGGAAAATGTTATTGGGTTAATGTCCTAAATGAATTTTTCCACACACTGTAGACTAAACGATTCGCGCACAAATGACAAAAATGAAGTTATGCTAAAAAATGTCAAAAATTCTAATGGAAGTTTTAGTTTGCATCTGGCAACTCTATTATTGCCAGGACCCCAATATATAAAGCGACCCTCGTAATTCAAAATCCTTAAAAATAAATCAATATGTTCTTTGGACATCCTTAAGGCCATCGAAATATAAAACAATTAAGCCCATCATGTTTATACAACTAACAGTCAAGGCAATATCCATTTATGTTCGACGACATTTATATAGGGTGATCAATCTGGAGGTACTTTTTTGATAGGGGTTTTTTCCCCAGTGTACGCGTGAGTTGTGTTAACCTTTCTTTTTTTCTTTTCAGTATTATTTGCCATCTCTGCGCGAATCGCCTGCGCGATCTTCCTGCGCGTCGCCGTTTCAGTGTTTGGGCTTTTTAAGAGCTCAAAGAAGATCCGCTGTTTACGACAAAATTTTGTTTAGTATGAGGCCCATTTCTGGCTCAATGGCAACGTCAATAAACAAAATTGCCGCATTTGAGTTAAAGAAGAACCAGAAGAGGTTCAAGAGAAACCACGGTTTGTAGGCTGGTGGAATCATCTTTCTATATTTTTTCAAAAATGATGATGGCCGAAACGTAATCTTGAATGGTGCTCGTTTTTGCGCCATAATATCCAACTTTTTGCTACCAGCACAGTGCCACTTGCCATACAGCTGTTTAAACAATGAATCTATTGAGAGGAAATTTCGGGGAGCAGCTTATTTTAGTTTTAGACCGGTGAGTTGGCCGCCTAGATCGTGTGATTTCACACCTTTTGACTATTTTTTGGGGCTATGTAAAGTCCAGAGTCTATGCTGACAAACCATCATACCGGTCGAAATGCTCAAACGAGTCATCCAAAAATGGACACCTTGAGGCGTAGTTGCGGCCAACATTTGATGGAAATTTTGTTCACAAAATAAATGGCATAAAATGAACAATAAATATTCCACACATGATTTCAATTCTTGTATTTTCTTATTTTGAAAAAATAACTCTAGATAGATCACCCGATAGCACCATTAATATGTGTACAACAGCCTTGAAGAACAACTTAGTGTGAATCGGGGTACCAGGTACTAGGTTACAGGATAACAATTTGGATTTTAAACGTTACTAGTAATGCAATTGTTTTTTTACAATAGCCTCTCGAAATCGTTGCTGAAAAATATGGGCAAGATCATCTAAAACATTTTGAGCAACTGGATTCCACGTCCTAACTGCATTGAACTTTACGAGTAAGATATGAATATCTTGGCCATGAAAAAGCTTATCTATAAAATTAATTCACCGGCTGTATAAGTATACGAATTTTGATTTGAGAACAAATTTCCCCAATTATTTCTTAATAGAATGTTGATAGAATTATGTATGTAAGGTCCTCGCAGTAAGTATGGAATATATCACATATCTTTCAGTATTCGACTTGAGCCAAATTAACAAGCATTTTATTTCCCACGGTCCGAGATTACAGTAACAAAAGCGTTGCCTCAACAAGTTGCCAGCATTTTTGCCACCACCCTCGTTTATAACTAACAGCCTTTTTTGCATACGAGCGTATGTGTAGAAAGTAACCACATTGAAATTATTTAATGTTTTAGTTGCAGCTACTGTCAGGATGCTACTGTTTTTAGCTTCGTTCAGCTTATGTTCGATTTCGTTTTGCATGTTGGACTTTTCGGGTTTTGGTGTTTTCATGGTTTCCTTGTCTTCGTCTTATTTGAATTTCAATTTTTTAATTTGATGACTGTAATTTACGCTTTGGTATCGTCTTTATTTTCTTATCCACATTCGGTATATGTGTAGCTTTCGTTTTGGGAATATCGATTTTGTTGCCTTTTTTCGGTCGATCGGCCCTTGATGGGTGTTTTGATTTGTATTTGGCATGCAAGTAGCAGCCACCGACGACCAACGACCAATCAATTCTAACCACATTACCACCGACCATATCCCGTGATTGGAACTGAGTAGTGAATATGTAGATTTTGTAAATTATATTGTTTGTCTCGTCGTACAGACCCAAAAATAAAACAAAAACTAAGGCCCTCGGGCAGAGGACGATATTAAATTGAATCCAATTTGCAACACTCGTAAGTAAGTACCGATAATTTACATATGTTTAAAAGAATAACCGATATTGCTAATCCTGTGAACAAATAAAAAAACTGATGTACTTCCTTTCTGTCTAATTTTTCTTTATAATAATTAAATGTACAACTGCAATAGAGGTATGTATATTTCTTTGAAACCTTTAGTAATATTAGGGATTAATTGGATTTTTCAAAAAAATACCAGTTCTCTTCACCAAGAAATATTTGGAATTAAACTTTGAAATAAAAATTAAAAATCTTAAGAACAATGTTGCAACCTCCAAGGATTAAAGGCTTTTAGACCAGGTATTACAAATAATAGAAAGGGTGTTTTTCAGACGTGTGGTTTTCAAGAGTAAATAAAGCGCATATGTGACAGCGCATAGAGAAAGGGACCTAAGGGTAAAAAAAATAATTTTCACTTTTTTTTTTTGATGTGGACAACATCTGAGCATCGAATTAGACCGATCCCATGCCCCAAAAGTGTTCCCTTCCAGAGATATTCGCGTTTTATGAAAGTGATGGTACACCAAAGATACACGTATTTAAATCTTTAAAATGACTCTCCTGAACAAAATTGGTTTTTACCCTTAGGACCTTTTTTTTGCGCGTCACATATTATTTAATGTTATCAACTGACAGCTGGCAAAAAGACTAACTCTGCTAAAAGTGTGGGCAGATTGACAACCACACGCCTAAAAAAACACCCTTTATAAACATTTTAGAAGCATTTTAGAAGCATGAATGATTGGATCCATAGGCAACTTCTAGATCGCTTTATTGTCACCCACTTGCCTCGCCATTAGACTTTGTGACTTATCACAGAGAAAAATTAGGTGGAAATCGGTTGGAACTACAATGATTTAATTGCAAAAGAGGAATATCGGTTGCAATCACCAAATGTTTATGATCGTAATGGATATTCGGTTCGAAATACCACAAGATGATAAATATGAGTATCGTTCTGTGCTCACAACTAATTGATCGGTAATACCAATGAAACGCTAAAAAAAATTCAGGTGCCAAAAATTTTGCAGACATGTTGTTGATGTAACTAAAAATTGCCAATGATCACTAAAACTTCATCACAATCAAAAACAGATTGATTTATGGTGTTTTTTAAAAATAAAATAATTCGATTACTACTGACTTAAGACAATCGATTAACCTATTTTTTTCCAGCAAAAATCATCCATCGTCTTTTTCACTTGTTCCTCGACATGACCCTCCCTATGATTACTACAAGTACTGCAAACAGTTTTTTGCCTCTGACTAAATTTTTGCCACTTTTGAAAGAGGAATTACTCCAAAAGCTTTGTTGTTGTTTGTCATAGAGGAAAGGAAAATTAAGTCAGCGAAGTTAAAGCGAAAACATCACCGTCTGGTAGACGAGCGTTTCGTCGTTAGTGCCGACAAAGCCTTTACTCGTTATTTGATCTATGTACTTAGTAGGGACATTAATACTGTTACAACATTGAACACACCCATTTCAATAGTAGAACTGAACATACCCCGTTAATGTCATATAGGTTTTGAAAGCTAACCTCAATAGCGTTAGTCTGTAACGGGATTTTAAAATTGTTTCAACTTTCATCATGGAGTGGTCAGATAATAAGAAACGTATCGATGTAATAGCGCTTTTCAAGTGTGAAATGCAAAAAAGCGATATTTTCAAAACGCTTCGGCCATGAGGGATTAGCTGCATGTTCGTCTACCGATGCATAAAACTGTTTGAGGACTCTGAAGATGTAAAAGACCGCCACCGGTTGGGCCGCCCTGGCTCTGTTCGAACGCCGCATGTCATCAAAGACGTTAAATCAAGAATTCATAGAAATCCACTCCGAAAACAAAAAATCATGGCCCGTGAGATGAATCTTACGCAAAAGTTCATGAGTCAAATCATTAAAAAAGACTTAGGACTTGGGGCTTTCAAACGACGTACCGGACATTTATTGACTGCAGCTTAAAAAAATAGGATTGAAAAATGCAAACGTCTTTTGGTGAAGCACGCTGATAACTTGCACAGAAAAATTTTGTTCACCGGTGAAAAAAATTTTACCGTTCAGGAAAAATTTAACAAGCAAAATGATAGAGTGTATGCGCGGTCATCTAAAGAAGCATCTGAACTGATCCCAAGGATGGAAAAAGGTCATCACCCAGCTTCAGTCATGGTTTGGTGGGTCGTCTTTTACGATGGGGTCACTGACCTTCATTTCTGCGAACAAGGAGTCAAAACATCGCCAAAGTTTACCAAGAAACCGTTTTGGAAGCTGTTGTGAAGCCTCTTAACTATTCCCTGTTCCAAAACCAGCCATAGACTTTCCAGCAGGATTCTGCGCCGGCCCATAAGGCTAAAACGTCCAGGCCTGGCTTCGAAACAATTTGCCAGCGTTCATTTCCTTTGAAGAATGACCCTCAGGAAGTCCAGATTTGAACCTATCGGATTACAAATTGTGGATGGTTTTAGAAGACAAGGTTTGTCACAAAAGATACCCCAACATTGGATCTCTTAAGACTGCTTTGGTTCGAGCTGTGGCCAATTTTCCAATGGACGAGGTTCGAGCAGCTATTGGCGATTGCGACTTAAGGCGTGTGTAAAGGCAAAAGACGGACATTTCGAATAAGTAGATTCTTTTTGGATACAATATACATCAATAAATATATTAAAATATGTTTGGTCCAAAAACATTCAGTACTTTTTATTTTACAGCATAAAACGTGTGTAACAGTATTTATGTCCCTACAAGTTTATGAAGCATGCATTGATTTTGCATATGTGACGCACAAAAAAGAAAAAGCAGTTTTGTTCAGTAGAGCCATTTTAAAGATTAGGTCCCTTTCTATTTGCGCTTAGAGTCGTCGACTTCACTTCCATAAATCGTGCATATCTCTGGGAGGTAACACTTTTGGGGCATGGGATCGGTCTCATTCGATGCTCAGATGTTGTCCACATCAAAAAAAAAAGTGAAAAGTTGATGAAAAGTTTTGTTCAGGAGAGCCATTTTAAAGATTTGGTCCCTTTCTATTTGCGCTTAGAATCGTCGACTTCACTTTCATAAAACGCGCATATCTCTGGGAGGGAACACTTTTGGGGCATGGGATCGGTCTCATTCCATGCTCAGCTGTTGTCCACATCAAAAAAAGAAAAAAAAAATGAAAATTGATTGTTTTACCCTTAGGTCTCTGCCACATGTGCGAAGTATTATTGTCGAAGAGTGAGCCAAAAGCGACTCACTGAAACAATTCCTACCATATAGACAGACTGTCCGACTGATGTTTTTTCAGGACGAAAATGTTTTTCGTTGAACAAGTGTGGATAGTGGATTTATAATTCCAAAAATTCTCTTCTGCAGGTTCGGATACTTGGTATGTTTCACCGATACTACAGTTCCAACAGCTGAAAATTACAATTACAGCACTAACATTCGATTGCACTGATGAAAGACTCGAGGTGCATGTAACCGTTGCAAAAAGAATCGGTTGTGGCAACGAGTCTGTTCTTTGTGTGTTTTCCTCATAGCACCATTTTTGAATATGCGAGGTACTACTCGTCGAATCTAAAATTATTATACTTTCTGACCGCTCCCGGTCAAACTTGTTGTGGCAGATTACTTACATTCGCAGAACAACTGTGGTAGTTTCCTGCGCCCTACTATAACATTGTCGGCAAACATATCATAAGCTCTCTGTTCTCTCTTCGTCGATTTTCGCCATTTCAGCCCAGGTTCCAAAATCGTTCGCTCGAACAAAAGATCTCGAAAGATCTGGTCACACAGCTACTGGTCAATGCAGTTGTAGACATAAGGCTTCAGACTTGAGGCATGCTTTATTGTTACTAAAGCGTGCAGATGAGTTGGTGCATGCTCTTAACCAAATCCAACCCCTCTAGACTTAAACCACTCAGCTGTTAAAACATCACTACTGCAGCCTTATTATTTTTTAAGTGCACGATTGCAGTCTTGACTTCTTCTAAGCTGGGTTATAGGCATTACCGCCGTCATCAATGATTGGTACTGGTCTTGTCTACTCCAACAGAATATTCAGGAGTCAATAGGTTGGAAGTGTTCTCTCCACATACCCTGTAGACTTGCGTATTCGTCACCAGATTTCCATTCTTAGCTTTACAGGGGTTCATACCATTACTTCGACCTTCATTCTGACGTCTTTATAGTATTGTTGGGCATCATTTCTTATCTCAAACATTTAAATTTTCTCACACTCTTGCGATTCCATTTTGGGGTACATTGGTCGGAATAGACGCTTTTCCTCTACGTCTGATATCTCCCACATGCAGCTTTTGTAGCTACACCCTGAAGCGTTGCGTTATGGGCAGCATTTTTTGCTTCTGAGTTTTTTATACTCATCGTCGTTCGGTGCGGGCAGGGTTCAGTACCCATTTTGTTTCTTTAGCTGCGGTCGACAATGATTGGGAAAAATGTTTTCAATGAGGACGACTTTTATCATTGTGAGTAGTGTATTCCGTAGCAATTGAAATATATAGGTGGAGAAATCATTGACTATATGTTGTGAACGCAGCTTCGCGAAGTCTAGCTTTAAGGCCTTCGCTTCACTTTATCCGGTGCGTACCTTCACTGCTACTAGCCAATAATCCGAATCTATGTTAGCATCTTCGCTCGCTCGAACATTTACTGCACCAGAAGCGTGCCTTTCGTCTACCACACTATGATCAATTTGATTTCGCTTTCGATCTAGGACAAACAAGTAGACTAGTAGATGTTTAAGTGTTAACATCGGTGCTGTTTATTAACATATAACGAGCTGCGACAAAGACAATCAAGCTCATTCTATTTTCGACGCTGTTTCTGTAGAGACTGTACTTTCCTACAGTGGGTCCGAAGATTAAAATCCCTTAGAATAATTTTAATTTCTGCGTGGGACAGCGGTTATAAATCTGTTCTAGTCGCCCGGAAAAGCTATGTCCTTTTTCTTCCCTCAGAGCGTGTGCATTAGATTTTGGTCAGGCATATCCCACAAGGGACGAGTGGCGTCACATGATTTCCCTTAGGGAGCTCCAAGAGTTTTCCTTTTCTTCCCTCAGAACGTGTGCACATGTTCGATTATGGCCAGCTCTTCCCCGCAGAGGACGAGTAGGATCAGCTGATTTCCTTTATATGATTCCAAAAGCTATACTGTAAGATTTTAATACATCTCGAATAATCCTTTTCATCCTCGATGTTTGTGGGTAAACATGGCGCGAGTTCTTAGTGTAGACATGTACCAGTCAGAGTGTGCGGCGATGAAAGTTGTCATGTTGTACGAGCTCGGACCAGGGGCTCAAGTCTGATGCCGCAGAAGTTCAGGAACCCATAGAACTGTTGTTCTAGCCTGACCTGTTGGGGAACGGCCCTTCGGGTAGTTTCGCGGTGGATGTGGTTTACTACCTAAATCGCAGGTAAAGTGAATGCTTAACGTAAAGTAGTGTATCAACCGAGTGCTACGAAACTTAGAGTAGCGGAGATTTTAGATAGTCCTCAATCCCTCGCAATGAGGTAGATGAAGCCCGCGCAGCTAATCCTGAAATTGGTTTCCAGTTCATCCGGTGGGGCGTTGGTAGTCGCATTAGAGCTTATCCTAGTTCTACGGAGCATCGTGGTTCAGACCATAATGTGATAATCACGTAAAACTGACAATCGGCCATCTACTGGGGTGACTGGAGATAAAAAGATGTAGCTTCTTGTTCACCACTATGCCACACCTAATTTCATGACATGGCAGCTGTAATATACTTCGCAGTAGTTGTCAGCCTTATATCTTTCAAGGACATCTGCCAGTTGAATAGAGGCAACTTTTAAAATAAGTATTTGGACATTTTAGGTTTATATCCGCAAATCTTGGTCCGTTATAGCATTTGCGGAGTTGGCATATAGACCCGACGAACCGACACATAATTTCTAACGTTCTTATGTGATATTACACATAAGCTGTCGTCGATAAGTTATGATTCAAAAGTTGGAAGCCCTTAAGACTCGTGTAATTCGGGAGATACCGGTGGCAATGCGGGAAAGACTAATCGAAAGTTGGACCTTCCATGTAGACCGCCTACGGCAATGTCGCGACTAACGTTTGATTATTGTTGTTTTTAAATGTTTATGTTAGAGTTATTCTTTCGGGTCATAATATAAGTTTCCATTTTCAATAGTTTTTTAAGCGTTTTTTTTTATTATGAAATTGAAAAAAAACCTTCCTGGAGAGTTAATTTTCTAATATAATCGGAAATTAGATTTGATATTGGAGAAGAGAGCCTTCCACGGAAAAGTTGATGAAATAGCAAAACGCAACTACGATCACCAATGAGCACCGCCGCTGTGCTTCGAATCCGATCGACAATTTCCAAGGGCAACCAATTGAGAGACTCGTATTTTATTTTCAGTCGGATGTATCTCGTTTGGATATTTAGAAAATAGTGTAACCAAAAACACGCTTATTATTTTTGGGTTAAATTCTTTCAAACATATCCTATTGATTTAATATAAAATCACATAATGGAATTTTAAAAAATCATAACAGCTTGATTTCAGATTACTACCTTTAACAGTTCTTCAAATGCGAAACTTTCTACTATACCCTCGCATTTTCATCAATTAAATTAAACTTTGGTGGACAATCCACCCTGTTATTTTTGGCCTTTAAAATGAGCGTTTACCAAAATCCGCCACATTTGTTGGTCAAACGAAAAAAGACCCGTTAGCATCCTTCTGCCCAGTTAGCCAAACAATCAGCCAGCCAGCAATGAGCGTCGACAATTTGCATAAATTTCGGCAAACCAAAACGCCTTAGACAGAAAAAATACTATTTTCGTTGACTCAACTGATAATTTCTTTCTTTATTTTTCTTTTCGTTTTTGCAGTTTAAACAACTTTGACCACCATTAAATCAGTAAATCGCCGGTGAAGGCCACACATTGAAATATGCACCAACGATCATGAACATCCAGAGGCATTTGGCCATAGACTCTAAACACTCTATCCTCTTTATGAGGTCAAGGCCTCTGAACACAGCAGAGGCAAGAAACACAAGAAGCCCTAATTGATGCTCTAAGGAATTGAATATGAAATGAGCCCAACACGAAGGGATCGTGCATAATTTGGCACAAATTTGGCCAAATTATGATCAACACATTGGAGCGGAAGATGTAGAGAAGTCGCACAAAAAGTGGACACTGCCTGGGATGTTTATTAAGTGAAGGGAGCACTAAAGGTGAAATCTTTAAGCGACAGTGTCTAGACGTCTAAGAAATTAATTAAGGTTTGATTGCATTGTGGTTTCTTTGAATAAGGGCCAATGAATATTGTCCTTTGCGATTTAAACTGTTGTGCAAAACTAAAAAATAAAAAATCTAAAACACAGAAATGGATAAGTGGTCGATTGAAGGACATCCCATTAGGTTCTCCAAACTTGCATTACAGATTCGATGTTCTCTTATTGTCTGTAAGATGCCGCAGATTCGTGTTTCGCAGTGAAAGAGATCTCGTAATGTTGGGAGAATGAATATCGGGATTTGGGCTAAAAATATCATCTAGGGCGAGACCCATTTTTGGGTCTCAACCCTGTCTTGCTCTTAAAATATTGGTTAATATTAAATTGGTTTTTAAGATTGCCAGATATCAATGAATGCCGGTTGGCAATGGACAACGCAGTTAAAGGGATCTCCTAATCTTGGGAGAAAGTGGGATTTGGGCCAAAAACAAGACCCATTTTTGGCTCAGAGACTACGACAACAAGCAAAATTAGCTTATTGGAGCGAATACAAACAACCCACATTTTTTGCGCAGCTTTATTACCTCTACAATGATTTGGTGCGGTTTTTGAAACTTTTTAAACAAGTAACAATGCTCATATAATTTTTGTGGTCGGAGTTCGAACACATCGAAATATCCGAGCTGTAGTTTAAACAGTTTGTGAATGAAAAATTAGCGTCTGGGTCATTTGATAACGATTATAAAATATAGTCCAACCTGGATAAGTGGAGTCGCAAGAGACCGCCTGCTAAATCCTTTTAAAAAAGGTTTCCCGCTTATCTAGGTAATTAGAGTTTTTTTGAAGAAGTCAGTTTGTTTGACAAAAATTCTTAAATTCTATTTATTAGCATTAAATTCAAATTCCATAGTTCAATTTAAAATATTACAAACACAGGAATATCATTTTATAAACATAAAAATAATTCATATAGTTTAAATGACCTGCACTAACATAAAACCAAAAAAATTATAAATTGAAGTCAAAATGTTTTATATTTAAGATATTTGTTAAATCAAATTTGTCATTATGGTTTGTTTCATTTTCATTTCTTTTACAGAAATTTTCAAATCATTATTTTTTTTAAATACATCTGGATTACTTATATTTATTTCAAAGTACTGCTGTATTGTTTTCAACGCATTTAATGCATAATCAGTTTTTTTTAGCATTTGTCATTTGTACAAAAATTAATAGAACGGGGATATTTAATCGGATATGGCCAACATATCGAAAATACCGACTAAGAATTTAAACTTTTGGCGGTTTAGAGTAAGCTACTTTTTAAGACCCTTAAAAGTTAAATTAGGGCGTTTTAATAAAATCCGCCAGTATATCGCCAAATGAACAAAAATATAAGTCGCCAAAAATCTTCGATCTAGTCATATTTAGCGAGAAATCGCCAAACCTGACAACCCTGGTTTGCACTCCGCAAACACTCTCTTATTTAAAAGTAAAAACAAGAGAGAAAAGAGAGAAAAGAGAAAAATTTTACTTTTGGAGGTACAGCGTTAAAAAGAAAGTCCCACTAATAGAGGTGAACGAGTTTAAATTCCCACTTATAGGGGTAAATTCTAAAAAATCAAGTCCTACTTATAAAGGTTTTAACTCCTGCTTAAAGATTTTTTTATTTTTTTGTTCGAAGTGTGCAAAGACCGCCAAAACTGTCCCACTTATAGAAGACTTCCACTTATGCAGGTTCGACTTATCCAGGTTCGACTGTAGTTTGCCGCCGCAATTACGCGACTTTACTCTCCTTGATTATTTATTTAAATAAATAGTAAAAATCGCAACAGTTAAGTCATTTGTTAACAAAATGTTTATATTTTCAGCATGTCTCGATTCTGGAAAAATAATTTGTTAGTGCCTTTTTGGTAGTTACCATGGATATAACCTTTGCTTGATATTTATCCGGGTTACTACTAAAATGACATCAACAAATTAATTTTACTATTTTTTTTATTTTTTTAAAAACTCAATCTGAACCGTTCCTTTAGACATGACATTTTTTTGTTATTAAATGACTTGACTATTGCGGTTTTGTAATCCAGTCTTATTTGTCGAGGCTTAATCTCAAACACTACCATTATCAATATACGAGTATCAATGACTTTGTTAACAATTTGGTCGAAAACAGTCGATTTGGTGCTGTTTAGGTCGGTTTTTGGTCGAAAAAAAATTGTCCAGCGGCAACACTGATTATAATTCGTATCTTTTAAATTTCAATTTAAATATTCTGATTTTCACATGGTATCTTTTTAATTTTGACTAATGTCTTTCGAATTGTAAATGGTCTGTATTTTTAAAATTTTCCCAGCACTCTGAAATACAACAGTCCAGTGAGAAATTCAAAAAAGATATGTGGAAAAATCTGAGATTACGAGTAATAAAAAGTTGATTTAGTAATTGTACAAGATCAGACAGTTGAAGTGCCACCATAGCGCCGTCTAACGTTTCCCTTTGGGGTGATAAAGTGATGGCAGTACCATCACAAAGCAATGACGGATATGTGTGCGACATAACTGACATTTACTCGTATATGTTGTATTAGTTATTTGTCAACTCACTTTTTATGAAAATAACATTGTCTGCCAAAAAAAAAAAAAAATTGAAAAATAAGTGTTGTTTGATTTTTTAAAACCTGCCTCTTGTAGCCACCGTCTACTAAAGGCCAACTGGGCCCATCTACGTGAAGTCTGTGCAGAATTTTGAATTTAATTTTCCACTGCCGCAAAGAAATAAATGGCAGCTCCCTCTTGCGGTCATATATCACATAATAGTTATCGATACCACTACAATATGCAACTTCCGCTAATAAAAAGATACCACACAACACCTAGCGCAACGAAAAAGAAACAAATGAAATCACTAACGGTTTATGACTTGGATGGAAACAAGAACTACCACAATATGGCAACAGCCGGTGAAAACAAATTTATCCAAGACATACTTTGACTAAAGCTGTACCTATGCAGAAGCAGAGGGCGCAAACATATAAGACCTAACTACCTTAGACACAAACCAACAAAAAGTGGATGGTATACTAAATTCGACATTCCGTTCGCAACACCACGAAATAATGAACTGACACCCTATATTATATAATTGATTGTCGTAAAATATATCTAGCCATGTCCATCCATCATTGGTTCTTTTAAAATCCAGATAGGTGTCAAACGACAGCGGATCCTAAGTTTTTGTACGATGATGCCTTATGGTCATAAAAAGTATCTCGGCACGTAGTACACATTTTTGAGTATTGGATTACCAATCAAAATTTTTTGTAGACGAAGAATGGTTCAAATGTTTAATTTTAGATTGGAAGCACTAAATACATCAAAAAATACATAACTGCTGCACTTTTTGGCTCAAGTGGCCCAAAAAACGTCCGGCATGGTCAAAACAGGAAATTATTGGTCAATATGCACTTATGAGTTCTCAAGAATTTGCTACTAATACCAATATAGTGGTATTTTGGAGTTCTAAGAGTAGGGACGAAAGCATGGGCCGAAAGGGCAAAAAACCGACGTTTTTGTGAAGCTTTAGTTGCGTAGGGACGTTGGAGGATATATTCACTTAACGACGATTTTACTGGTTTAACATAGATTATTGTACTACATACACTTGGGTCTTTTTCTTCACTTTGTCTTTTCGTTTGCAACACCTCGAAATACAGGTCGGAGACACCAAAAAGTGTATAAGTTCCACATCGTTTTACAATTCTCAGATGATCCCGCCATGCCCGTCTATCTGTCTGTCTGTGGAAAGCAAACTACATATTACACTGTAGCTAGGTGGCAGAAACATGCGTTGATGGACTGATACTATTGGTAATTAAAATGGGCCAGATCGGTTGAGAGATTAAAATGTTCCATACTCAAGAACTGAGACAACCCCTATTTGTAGATTTTTTTTTACTAATATATCACCCCTTTCAACTCTGATCGTTTCAAAATGTTCACATTAAGTTGCACTTAGTTCAGCAAAAACTATTTGTAAGTGAGGGCGTGGCACCGCCCTCACATACTTGAGCTTAAAATAATAATATCTCATGAACTTTTAGATTAATGACAATGATATTTGGAACATATGATGTTGGCATGGATCGAAACACATCCTAGAGCAGAAGTAGGCGATGTCATTTCCCTTTAAGAAGTAATGGACCGATTGTTATACAATTCTACCAGAACAAAGTCAAAGATTAGCACTTTGTAATACAATATATTGTGTTAAAATTGAACAAAAGAGCGTAGTCATAGGTCAAACATAGATACCGTCAGAAGGTTTCAATCGAAAATCCTAAGGATTAGTGCAAATGCTCCATGGTTTGTCAGCAACCAATCCATTATGAGAGACTTGGGTATACCGACAGTCAGAGAATAAATGCGAAGATTTTGGGAAATCTAGCTACAAAGGCTAAGTGATCATATTAATCACTTGGCTATATCCCTTTCGGATGACAGCTTTGAGAAAAGAAAACTGTTGAGAGTTCATATATAAGATTTACCATTTAGAACTTAGTCTAGTAAATAATGAATTTACGTTTAAATTGAAATATATATAAGCTTTAGTAATTTTATTACCAGTACTTTTTTCTTGTTTATAGTTATGAAGTAGGCACCATAACTCATGCCATTTATTTAATGTAAAAAAATAGCAAAATAAAATAAATAAACAAAAATATATTTTCATTATTCATGAGCCCACTGTTGAAGGAACCGATTTTTGGGTACCCAAGGCCTGTATGTCCGGACCCAACCTTTAGACAAATCTTAAAAGTTAGGGCATAAGTAGAACAATATAATGTTTCTGGGTACTGAAATGTCCATGTTCGAAAGGAACTATTTTTCGCTCACCTTTACAAGTTAGGGCATAAGTAGAACAATCCAATTTTTCTGGGAAGGAACCATTTTTCGCTCGCCTTAACCATTGGTAAAAGACATAAATAAAGCCTAGTCGGAAAATAAATGTGCTATTCTAAATTCTGAAATAAATGTGTTATTTGAAGAATCTTTATTGTTTTTAAATACCCCTAGGTCCAAAGTTCGTTATGGTCGATCCGAGTCCCAAATTCCCCAAAGCTTAACTATAGGTAACATTTTAGATTTGTCACTGTTTGTGGATTGCCATTTGCTCCAGACATTAGGGGAATGTTTTTTGGCCGCTATTGTGTAATAACTACGCCCATTTTAAGGACGATTAATGCGTCTACGGCTACGACTTTTAAGCTAAGCTAGTTTTCAAGTTAATTGTTAAAGTTATATAGTATAAGAGACATTAAATTTAAAGTTATATACTAGAAGAGTCATATATCTCCGGTTAGATATTAAAAAGGGTATACAAATTAGTTTTCTAATTTTTTTGAAGAATAGAGTACAGCTGGACTTTTACTATAGGACATAATGAAAATTTGTACTTTTTGTAAGAATGACTAACTATTTACAGTTTCTTTTTCCAGTCTTATTTATCGAGGATTTAACTAAAACATCACTATTGTAATAAATACAGGGTGGAGCACGAATCGTGCTACAAAAATAAAACAATCGGCTTATTCTTTATTTTATTTGGAAGGTTAGTATTTAGATTTTTTAATTAATAATTTGGATAGTCCCTTCCAAAGGGAAATTAGGCGGGAGTTTGGCGGAACTCCCCCGAGTAGATGGGCCATTATGAGGCTGGTAAACATGATTGCCAAAACTGAAAGCATCTCACGAATACCGTAACAGCGAAATCCCTATGTACGAAATACCATCGCGGCTGCAGCATCTTTAATTCAGGCAAAACCAAACGTTTCGACCCGAAACTTATCGGCGTAAATTGCAGTTAGTAGACGGCCATTACAACGGATAATTTATTATAACTTTACCTTGTCCAAAGTCCAAATTACAAGCAAGTTAAACCCTCTATTCGAACGGAATTTTCTAAAAAAAAAACTTATTAAAAGACAACAGCTTGATTAATTGCTTATTTTTGTCAAATAAGATCTAAACGGCAATACAAACGTGCCAAATTGCGTATATGAAGTGAATTTAATCCACAAATACTCCATGAGACGGAACTGCAACAAGAACGAGTTACCGTGTGGTGTGCATGATGAAACCTCAAGCTGTATTGTGGGGCCATACTTCTTCGAAGAAAACGGTGTAACGGGGAATGTCAAATTGGTTCGTTTTTTTTCCAACTTTCCTCGTAGTTATATGAAATGCAACAATGCTCCCATCAAGTACCATCTGTTAATAGACTATGTCACATTTTAAGAGAATTCCGTCATTTAGTTTTTGTTTAAGAGCTGTTGAATAATAAAACCTTGTGGATTTTGTTAAAAATGGAAAAAAGTGAATTTCGAGTGCTCATTTAACATTATTTTATGCGGAAAAACCCGTCAATCATAGCAAGAATTTCAATGGTAAAAATGTGGTTTATAGACTTTCGTTGTGGTCGCTGAAGTTCATATGACGCTGAACGTTCTGGGCGGCCAATTGAGGGTAATAGACACGAAAATATAATAAAATATCCACGATATGGTGTTGGCCGATTGAAGAGTAAACGTGCGAGAGATTGTTGATGCCATATGCATTTCATATGGCAGTGTGGTTTTGATTTTACATGATCAGTTGGGTTTAAGAAAGCTGTCTGCAAAATGCGTGCCGCGATTACCATTTCATCAAGATGTGTGTGCATTCGCAATGGCAAAATTGCATGAATTGGGTTTCGAACCATATGTGACGCGCAAAATGGAAAGGGACCTAAGGATAAAAACCAGTTTTGTTCAGGAGAGCCATTTTAAAGATTTAAATACGTGTATCTTTGGTGTACCATCACTTTCTTAAAACGCGCATATCTCTGGGAGGGAACACTTTTGGGGCATGGGATCGGTCTTATTCGATGCTCAGTTGTTGTCCACATTAAAAAAAAAGAGTGAAAATTGATTTGTTTACCCTTAGGTCCCTTTCTCTATGCGCTGTCACATATTCTCCTGATTTTAGCCCTATTTCCAAACCTAAAGAAATGGCTCGTTAGAAAGAGATTCAGCCCCAAAGATGAAATTATTGATCAAACATATGCCTATTTTATGGACCTCGAAAAACCCTATTTTTGGAAGGGATACAACAATTGGAGAAATGTTGAACTGACTGTATTGAGCTTAAAGGAGATTAGGTTGAAAAATGATTTTATTTTGCAAAAAAAAACTAAATTTTATTCGAAAAGTTACGGATCTGCCCTCGTATTTAAATTTCTTGTTGTAGCACAAATGGTGCACCACAACCCTGTACCTGATTTTAAACGGATACAGCATTCCACGTTTCTACAGTGCCTACACGCTATTGACGCATAACCATGCACCAAACTCGACGTTGACAACACTGAAATGCTCAGATGATATGCCCTGTCCCCAATCAAAGCTCTCTAAGTCAACAGCATAAGAAAAACCAGTCTTTATTTGCCACAAAACGCATACAGAGACAGAGTCAGAGTATTGTGGTTTAGATCAAAGCTCAGTCTGCTTCAAGCATTCTGTGAGATTGCATTCGAAACGTGACGGAGTCGCAATGCACTACTGCCTGCAATTGCCATAAAAACAAACAGTTTTTCAGAACGAAACAGTGATTCAACAGATACTTTTTTCTCAAAAACAAAAAAGATACTTGTGTTAACCAGATTAAAACATTATTAATCTTATCTGATAAAAGCATCATAAATTTCACCCGACCACAGAAAAACTTGAAAAGTTTTTGCGATAAAAATCTCCCAAAAAAAAAAAGAAAAAAACATTTTTGTTTATGTATACGGAAGCGCAAAATATAGGTACCCGACCAAAAAACGCATCGTTCAAATTGTGATACTGACAAAAACAGAAAACGAAAAAATAAACCTCAGCTCAGCTCTCAATTCGAAACCGGTTTCAATTTTGTTGTCATCGTGATCTTTGTGTTGAGTAAGCGATATTTTGTTTGGTCGCTGTGGGAATTTATTTTACGTTCCTATGCCCACGGAAGAGAAAGAAGTGCAGTGAGATTCTTCTGATTTATTTGTCTTCTTTTCTCATGTTTGTGTTACTTTTTTCCCTCACTCCCTTAGTTGTATCTCGTGTGCAAGTCTAGAGGCAAAATGTAAAAATCAAAACAAAGCAAATAAATGAAGTGCAACATAGAGAGTGGATAAAAATGAACAATGCAGCATAGGCATCGACGACAACATCTACACCAGCAGCAGCAACAGCCGCAATAATGAAGCAGCTCAACACACACGGTTGCATGATGGCAGCATCTATTGAGAAAGGTAGGTGGAAATGCAACTATGTTTTAAAATTTGAAATTGACTATAAGGTGTATGTACAGTAGAACCGCGATAATTCGTACCCAGTTTATTCGAAAACCTCAACAATTCCAATCAACTGTCGGCTCTTTAAAAAAAATCGCTATAATTCGTTAAAATTCGGTACATTTTGGTCCCCTCGATAATTCGTATTTTTTTGTAATATAAAGCCTGTTTAACCACATATAAATAAATATCGGGTGATAAATAAAGAGGTATTTTTTCAAAAAAAGAAATAAAAAAAATTCAAATCAAAGCATTTATTTTTTGAACATAATTTCCTTCAAATCATGGCAACTGTGTTATTGAGTGATCGGCTGTTTTCGACCAAAATTGTGTTCAGTGATGAAGCCCATTTCTGGCGCAACGGCAACGACAATAAACAAAATTGCCGTATTTGGACTGAAGAGCAACCAAAATAGGTTCAAGAGGTGACATTATACCCATAAAAAACCACGGTTTGGTGCGATCTATGGGCTGGTGGAATCATCGGTCCATATTTTTTCAAAAATGATGATTGCCGGAACGTAATATTGGACTTTTTGCTACCTGAAATTGAAGCCCGAAATCTTGACATTTGGTTCCAACAAGACATGCCATTCATCCAACGAAACATTCAATTTATTGAAGGAAACTTTTGGCGAGCGCGTGGCCTACAAGATTTTGAACACCGCTGGACTACAGTAAGACAGCCAACGAAACATTCAACTTATTAAAGGGAACTTTTGGCGAGCGCGTGGCCTACAAGATTTTGAACACCGCTGGACTACAGTAAGACCTCGATAATCCAATTTCGCTCGAATTATCCAGTAATCCGAACTACGTATTCCCTTTACTACTGATTGTACGTATTTTGTAATCCGAATTGACATCAAAATATGTTAAGTTATTAATAAACATTATTTTAAAAGTGTGTCATAGTTCGAGCGCAGTATAATTTTGTTGAATTCAATCTTCATTACACGTTCAGTAAATAGAAGACAGATTTGTTTAAGAAGAAAACCTCATCGATACTTCATATATTTAAAAATCTCTTGTTCTCTAAAAACTACAGTTAATTATTGTTTTTATTTTTTGTTGAGGTTCTTTGTAATAAGTTCTTTTTGTTTCTAAAAATTGAATGCCTTTAAAAAAAAAACATTATTTTTAGGTTTTTAAAATGGGAAGTTCTTATACCTCGGTTTTAAATATATAGTTTGTACTATTTAAACGTTATTTTTTCTATGAACAATCATTTGTGAATTACATATAAATTGTAGTAACTATGTATAGTGAACTCTTTTGAAAACACATGAAGAGGAAAGTATACAATAGTACGAATTTTCGAAAATCCGATTATGGTCTGCAATCAATTATTCGGATTAACGAGTTCTTACTGTTTTTAGTGGGGACAAAAAACTTTACATAAGTCTACGGAGATAAGCCCGACAGGACTGACACCTTAGAAGAGAACATTCTGCGCGTTATTACTGACAAACGGCCCCAAATGCTGCAAAAAGTGGTCGAAAATTTGGCATCTCGGCTGGAATTTATTCGAGACAGCCGCGGCGGCCTCTTGCACAAAATCATTTTTAAAACATAATGTCAAACCCTTGTCTTTATAATAAAGCACGTTTACAAACACGTTTAAAAAAACACCCTTTAGTAATTAGATGTTGATAATAGGTGAATATTCGTAATGGAGAGCATTAATATGTCAAACAATATGTATTTCGTTATCAAAATAGGCAGCTACTTTAGTCGTTCACTTTTTTTGTTGCGATTTTTTTTGTACTCAGTTTGAAGAGCAAATTTATTATGCAAACATCTTTACGCAGTCAAGTAAAAGGCCAAAACCAATCGAAACGTCCGTTTTCATTAATTCATTTAAACCCCTTTAATTCGTATTTTTTTATGGACACTCGTGAAATCAAAAACACCCTGTAATACGTAACTATGACTGGTCCCTTGCGATTACGAATTAACAGAATTCTACTGTATTTCATTTGAGGTTGAAAATTCCTATATTCAATATTCCACTGAATTCGTACTCGATGAAGTGCATGCATAATAAATTTTGTTGTTGTTTCGATTCGTTCAATATGATTGCAATATCTGAAAAATAGTTTGGCTTATTTACGAAATTTTCGTGAAGCACCATCCTATAGCGCTGTGAAAAACTGGATAAATGAATTCAATCGTGGCCGAATCTCGCTCAAAGGTCGTCCAAAAACGGCCATTATGCCAGAGAACATTGATGCCGTGCGTGAACTGATAATTCCAGATCGTCAAGTGACATACCTTGAGATAGAGGAATCCTTGGGAATTTCTTCCACCAGCATACATTCAATATTGCATTAACACCTGGCCGTAAAAATGGTTTGTTCTCGTTGCATCCCGCACAATTTGACAATCTCTCAAAAAAGGTTCGTGCCGATTGGTGCAAAGAAATTCTGAAAAATACGATCGCGGTGCTTCAAAAGACGTATTTAAGATCGTCACAGGTGACGAATCATGGATCTATTCATATGAGTCCGAAACAAAACAGCAATCGACCGTGTGGGTCTTCGAAGACGAGCCAAATCTAACGAAAGTTGTTCGTAGAAGAAGCACTTCGAAGCAAATAGTCGCCTGTTTCTTCGGCAAAGCTGGTCATGTGGCGACTGGTCCGCTTGAGCAATTCTGGTCAATTCTGAGTGGTACGCCACAATTTGTTTGTCTGAAGTCTTCGGAGAAATTCGAACATAAGAAGACGAATCATTGGACAGATGACAATGCGAGCTCTCACACATCGGCTCAAACCAGCGCCTTTTTGACCCGCCAAAAAGTCGAATTGATGGGTCATTCGCCGTACAGCCCCGACTAGGCACCCAATGATTTCTTTTTATTCCCGCACATCAAGAAAAAATGCGTGGTCAACGAGTTTCGTCGCCAGAAGATGCTGTTTAAGCGTTCAAAAAACAAGTTCTGGAGGTGTCTCAATCGGAGTGGAAAAAGTGCTTCGACGATTGGTTTGAGCGCATGCAAATGCGCATGCTGGAAAATACGTTGAAAAACAATAAAAAACATTTTTGATGATAAATATTCTCATTTTCATTATATTATACATATGTGACAGCGCATAGAGAAAGGGACCTAAGGGTAAAAAAATCCATTTTTCTTTTCTTTTTTTGATGTGGACAACATCTGAGCATCGAATGAGACCGATCCCATGCCCAAAAGTGTTCCCTCCAAGAGATATGCGCGTTTTATGAAAGAGAAGTCGACGATTCTAAGCGCAATTAGGGACCTAATCTTTAAAATGACTTTCCTGAACAAAACTGGTTTTTAGCCCTAGGTCCCTTTCTATTATGCGCGTCACATATATAGCAGCGCTCGTAAATATCATTTCAATATCTGATAAATAGTTTGGATTATTCACGAAATTTTTATCTGATTTCAATGTCTGATAATAGTTTGGCTTATTTACGAAATTTCTAATTGAGTGGTAAAAAAATCAAGTACGAGTTTTTTGGTTGAAATTTAAGGGTTGTATTTTTTATATTTAATAAAGTTAACCACTTTAAAAAAGTTTCCTTTACAAATATAGAAGATATGTCTGGTTTTAAAGAGTTTTTACTTTCGCTCTATTAATAAATTAATTATAAATAATAATAACTGTGATTGACATTATTTGGATAGCACCATTGCCGTCTATAACATCAGACACAAATGTAACCTGTTTGCAAAGGCAAAGTGCCGAGTTATTTATTAACATTGTTTGTTATTCAAATGACAACTGTTAAATACAATTAACTGCATACAAAAGGGTAGCAAAGCAAAGTGTCCTTCTACACTTCTATTGTCTAGAGTACGGGAAGGTAAAAACCTTTCCGGAAACTCCATTAAAATGCTGTCCTTTTTGCCTGCTTTACAAAACTCCGTTGATAGCAAAATATTTGACAATATTGACAATCCACAAATATAAATCGCTTAAAGTTATTTACATTTTTACCTACCTGTTTGTGTTTAGTATTTGCTTATTGAATTTCCTGAATGGATTTTCCCATAAATTTTCCTGAAATAAAAGAAACCAAGAAAAGATAATTCTTATTAGAAATGTGCTTACAAGAAAATCAATAAATGCAGTAAATGGTTGGTGGTGATGGTGGGCTATAATAAAAAGTGGTTGAATGGCTGACCTAAATCGTCGGCAAGCACCCAAACCCAAAGAACAACGCATACTCTTTGGGCTGGGAAACGACAATTGGGAAAAATCGTTTTAAAAAATCAATAGACATTGAAAAAAGATTTGTCACCATTAGAGGGTTAAATGACAACACGAACTTTAGAGAGGGCAGCAACATAATACACTTGAAGCTTTTTTTAATTTTGAAAAATCGCGTCCGGCTGTCAGTCTATTTGGTTGATTGAAAACCTTTTGAGTTTAATTTCTAATAAAACATTCAAACCCATACAATTTGTTCAAATCATTTTTATCGAAATACGGAAAGAAAGTGTTATTACAAGTGGATAATTAAAAACATGTTTATGCACATCTTATGTCTAGCGTGTATGAACATACTTTATTCAATATTTTTAAGACCAGCGGCAAACCAAGCGAAAAAAAACAATACAATAATAAAAAATAAAGCGATTTCTTTCGAATAAAATCATACAAAATTCACCGACAGCATATGTATATACCCGTAAACAACATTATCTATTCTATAAGAAGAAGTGCAACCCGTTTTGTTTGATTCTTTGTCTAAACCGCCTTGATCGCCAGAAAAGAGGAATTTAATTTGTTTGCATGTCTTTGAATGCAAAGAAAACATTGTTCCGTCCATCTGTCCAATGCGCCAAATACTCGCACGCAAGCGCATTGAAACCGATTATAACTTCCTCTTCATTCTTTCCTTTTTCAAATTGCTTACTATTTTAACATCCGCTTATGGGTGGAAGCGCGATGAAAGGAAATCCAATGAAAAGTCAAAACGTATCCACATTTCCTCAAATAAAAAAATGGTAGCAGGACATTGTTGTTACGTTAGGCTTAAAAGATACTCGTAATACAGAAAAAAACATATTTTGATTTATTATTCGTACATGACAACTGTCAAATAAGTGTCAACATATTCGTTTCCACGACAAGGTGTGGGAGAGTGCTAGGAAAATATAAATTGTAACAGCACAGTGTTACGAGAACAACTACGTATTTTATGGCACAGCACAATTAGATAAAGAAAGTCGTACATTAATGTAGAATCTCTATTTTCAATAAGTGTGCTTTAAGGCTTCTCAGACCCAAGCATGTTTTTATGTTTCAGCAGATGCAACAGCCTTCTTGCCATCTGAGTGAAAGAGACAAATCGTCTTTAAACGTTTGCAAATGAGTGGTGATTTAGAAAGCAATAGGCGTGTTCGAACTCGTTTATTAAATGGAACTCGTTAATTAAATGAGTAAGTAGAAGCTTAAAAGATATCTTTAAAACCATACGAGAATTTTTTGTAATTTTTTTTGTATACTAGAACTGATTAACTTTATGCATTAAAACGTTTTTTTTTTGAGAATTTGGATAAAAAAAACCTGTTTTAAGAAATATTATGAGCGAGTAATTACCAGAAGCTCGGCGGGGATAATATGTTTTATTAGTCACATGCTTTGGGTTTTGGGTCCCCTATAAGGGACTACAGGCATCTCGGAAAAAATACACGTTTTTGAGGTTTTCCTCAACACACGCGGAGAAAAAGTATGGTTACTATGTGGACAAGCTAATAATAATATGGTCTTTACAATAAAAGTGTGTTCGCAGCAACCATAGTATTGATTTTTGAATTTAATTATGACAATAGTATGACTGCCGCAATATTAATGTTGTTGAAATGTAACAATAGTATTATTGCCAAATTTAGAAATGAAAATATGGTTGTAGCAACCATATAAGCATGGTTGGTGCAACAAAAATATTGTTGTTAAGAATTTACGTTAACAACAATATGATAAGGGCAATCATACTGTATGATTGTAATTTTCATTTGAATATGTTTTTTATCACAATGTTATTAATACGGATCTAATGCAATAATAGTACTTTTTATATGGTTATTATACGAAAATTTCGTGAACAAACTGCTTTGGTTTTGTTTAACTGAAATATTTTTTTGCGCTTACGCTTTTTAAACTGATTTTCTCTACGTACTGTTTAATAAACACTCCTATTATTTTGAATTAAATGTATTTTTATATTCATAACTCAAATCTTTTGTTGTCAACTTAACCCAATTCTAATAAATAGTTTTGGGGATCATAGTATAATTGTTTGTGATCATACTATGGTTGTAGGGATCATAACAAGATTGTGTGTGAATCATACTATGGTTGTGAGGATCATACTATAGTTATATGTGAAACATAATATGGTTGTTAGGATCATAATATGGCTGCGGAGATCATATTATGGTTAAGTGTGACTCATACTATTGTTGTGAGGATCATAGTATGGCTGTGAGGATCATAGTATTGTTGTATTTGAATCATACTATTGTTGTGAGGATCATAACAATGTTGTACCACAACCATATACCCAACAATAGTAAGATGCTCTTCGAATATTGTTATCCCAACCACATTTTTCTTTCGTTTACATTGGGACCGGCCTAAATTAAAGTTCTAACTTGTTTGTTTCCAAAGAGTGTAGGGAGAAACCTTTTCAAACCTATAAACCGCAATTTTTTAGCAATTTCTCTATAAGTATAGTGAATCGATGATCTTTTTTAATAGATACATAAAACGGGTTATCAATCGCGAGGTATTTTTTGCAATGGGGTTTTTTTTGCAAAGATAGCGCGTGAGTTGTGTAAAACTTTCTTATTTTTCTTTCACTATTGTTTCCCATTTCATCATGGAAAGACTTACACCGCGAAAACCACAGTTTGTTGCAGTTTATGGGCTGGTGGAGTCATTGGTACTTATTTCCACAAATGATGCTTGCCGGAAGTGCTATGATATCGGACTTTTGGCAACCTAAAATTGAACTATTTTTGATGACATTTGGTTTTAACAGGACGTTGCCACTTGCCATACAGCTGTTCAAACAATGGATATATTGAGAGGTAATTTCGAAGAGCAGCTAGTGTTACGTTTTGGACAGGTGAGTTGGCTGCCTAGATCGTGTGATATCACACCTTTAGATCTTTATCTTTGGGGCTATGTACAGTCCAAAGTCTATGCTGACAAACCAGCTACGATTCAAGTTTTGGAAGCCAACATTACGCGTGCATTAAAGCCATACCGGTCGAAATGCTCGAACGAGTCATTCAAAATTGGACCGTCAGAATGGAAACCTTAAGGCGTAGTTCCAGCCAAAATTTGAAGAAAATTATACTCAAAAAATAAATGGTTTACAACTTCCTTTCAAATGAACAATAAAGATTCCACACTGGATTTGAATTTTATCATTTACTTTTATTTTGAATATAAATACCTCTAGATTGATCACCCGTGAAGTGCCTTTGTCAATTATTTAAAACATTTATCCTGTTAAAAGTATTATCTTCAAAACCTACAGTCAACATAGTACATTCTCGCAAAGCGAAATAACATAGCCGAAGTGCAATTCTTTTGCAAGATAAAATAGGGCTCTTTATGTAGCCATCTTGAGGCTACAACTGTACAATAATCGGTTGAAAAATATTAAAAAGTGCTAAGACTCCAACCATAATGCACGATGTTAATTGTCTTTAACGTATAGTTTTTTGTCCAACTTAATTTGACATTACTGATCCACAGTGGATTCGTTTACAAGCAGAATTGCAGCATTTGGGCAAATAAAAATCCACAAGTGATTGTTGAAAAGCCGGTACATCCACAAAGAGTGACTGTTAGGTGCGGTTTATGGGCTGTCGGCCGTAAATTATAATCCAAATAACGAAGTAATGTTTTTCTTTATATTTTTCAGTACATTTACTTTATATAATTGTTGAATTTATGTAATCAAATTTATCTTAGAAAACTGTACAAATACAAGATATTCTGTTAAGATTCTATACTCGAGCGCCCGATTTAGGGACATTGTATAATGAACACGAATTATAATATGCTATTGTTTATTGTAGTAAAAAGTTTTATAAGAGTTTTCATTCAATAAACGATTTAAAAAAAAAAGATAATAACGGGCTTCATGTGGCCAGAAATTAAGGGTGTGGACCTGGACCTTATTTGGTTCCAACAGGATGGTGCCACATACAACACTGACAACGAAATAATGGCTATTTTGCGCGATAAATTAAATGGCCGTGATATCCCACGTCGCGGCGATGTTTATTGGCCGTCACGATCATATGATTTGATCTGATAGAGGTATGCCACCGAAGCCGTCGAAGCATTTCCTCAATATGTCATAGCTCCTTCTATCATAATAAAAAATATTACGATCATTTCCTCAAAACTTTCTGTTTTATTTACATTTAACATTGTGCGTTTTCATTGGACCACTCTTTACGATTCGATAACTCAAAAACCTGAGCCAATTAAAAACATAATTCAAAAAATCAAGATGTACTTTCAGTCTCCATAAACAAAACTTTTGCCAGAAAAAGTGTGTTTCACGGTGTTATTTACTGAAGAGTTTTAAGCGACATTTAGATGCCACGAAATAATATACTTTCGAGGTAAAATAAAGATGTGTATTTAATATATTAATATTTGTTAGTTGATTACGGCCAAGCCAGTGTGTAATTTTTTTTACGGTTTTTTTCTTTTGCGGAGAAGAACCGAAAATAAGCAGATTCTTCACACACTGTGTCGGCTTTCACTGAGCAGCAATGAAGGTGTGAGTTTATGAGATTTCAAACATAAATATGTCACAGGACAAACGATCAAAGAAAGATACCTTTGAACTGTGGCTGTGTATTTAAATCCCGAGGTTTAACGTTTATGACTTTATAACACAACCTACAAAACAAACCAAAAAATTCCAAAGATGAAGGTAAAAATGGCAGATACATTAAGAGAGGAAGAGAGCGAATGAGCCCTGTGGTGTTAGGAGAGACCAGCAGCTGCAGAGATGGTAGAGTGAATGTAGGGAATAATCCCAATTAGAGTTAAAAATGCCGCATGTTAGTTAAGGGTTCATTTTCAAAAGCGAAATGAACACTGTCAAGCACACACACATACAAAGAAAAATGTAAACAAACGCACACGAACAGCAGCTGGTCGGCTTTCAGATACAATAAAAGTATCTGAAAGATACACCACAGCTCGGATGAACACCGAAGGCAGACCGGCAGCAACAGCACGCTATTGTTTAGTTGGAGCACTTTAGTTACTGACGAGAACTTGAGCCGGTTGGTTGTCTAAAAAGTTTGAACGAATAGTTGTGCTAAAATTTTCTGTTTTTTGTTTTCTTTTTGTTAAAGAAAATTAGTTTTTTTTTCTGAAGCGCAAAATTTGAAAAACAAAAGCTAAAAAATTTCAATTGTTTAATAGTGTGCAAATCTTGAGTTTTTTCTCCACAAAGGAAGATAACGAAAAACGTGTTTTAGTAAAATAGAAAAAGTGGTGGTTCACGGAAGTTTAGAGGAGGATAAGCCGAGACCGAAATTTTTGTGAGGTTGGTAGATTTGGGGTTGTTTACCTAAACAACAACAAAAACAGAACGTTTTGTTTAATTGTCCCGCAAAACTTCTGGTACTACAAGCAGTGTAAATGTCATTTAAGAGTGTTGTTGTTTTATTTGCTTAAATGTCATTGGAATATTTGACACTACGAGGACGTGTGTTGTCTGGTTTTTTTTATAGTGTGACAGTTTTGACAATTCAACAATTGAACCGCGTGTTTTGATTTGCAGTGTTATACGGTGGTGATGGTAATTGTTTCTGGAGAATTGTTTTCGTTTGAAAAAATGTAAAAAAGTCAAAAAGCATACGAAATTAATTAAGAGAAATTTTAATTACATGAAAAAATGTTATGAAGTAACTAGACCAGAGCCATTGTAAAAGTGAGTTTTAATTGCTTTTAAATTAACAAACACAGATAAAAAAAAGCAAAACAAAAAGTTGTGGTATAAAACGTGATTTAAATATTATCTCAAAGTTCAACAATCGCATTATATTGGCAGTAATTGAGAAATTACAAAAAAAATTATAAATTACTCAGTGAAGCTTAAAAAAGAGTAAAAATACCAACTGATAATGATTGATGAACCATCAATCGAAATATTGGATTAACGCTTAACACAAAGAAAAAAAACGACTGCTGACTTCAATGTCATAGTTAGACCGAACAAAAGAGATTAATTTGAAATCTCTGAATTTTTTGTGTTTACAAAAATTTAAGTTATTCAAAAAATCTAAACTTACTCATTGCGGACTTAAACGTTATATTGAAAAAAAGAGTTCATGTGGAACCTGAAGTAACGGGAAAATCTTAATCAATTTGTAAACGTAATTAAGAAAATTTCAATGAACTTATTTTATTTTATAACGATTATTAAAAAAACGGAATAATAAACTTTGTTGAAAATATCACTAGTATTTTTAATCGAATTTTTATTAAGTAGTTTATAACTTAGTACTACCTTAGCGCAAAACGGACAAATGCCGTGAACCAAAAATGAAATATTTTCCTGAAAAAGTAAGAGTTTATGCAAAAAAAAAATAATTAATTTTTAATTTTTCCATTTTTATAATGAAGCGTGAACAACTAAAAACAAAACGACAAATTAAACTGTAATATTCATCACATTCCTAAAACTGCAAATATTTTATACTACAAAAAAATCAAATAACAAAAAGTCGAGATTTAAACAAATAAAACTTCAACTCTCCAGCTCTCATAAAATATAGGAAATAATTAAAAAAAAAACTCCCATAAAGCAAAAATAAAATTAAATAATCATTATTCACAGAAAACAAACGCCTCAAAATTAATAATTGCTAAAAAGCATCAAAATCAACGAAAAATTTAGCAGAAACCAATTTAAAACCAAACGGAAAGAAAACCAAGAAGTTTAGCTACAAATAACTTACTCAACTGAAACTAAATGTCAAAAACGTGTCCGTAAAATATCACCAGAAGTTCCCGTGAAATCGCGAAAAATTCCAGGAACAAAGTTTAACACAAAAAAAAAAACAAAGAGAGTATTAATCACGACATATTTTAGCAACAATACACATTTTTTGCTTTATTGTCATGCTTATCTGTTTAACGAAATTGTAAAAGAAAGAAAAACGCTTTTTCCCTCAACCACCACCCCCTGGAAAACACCATAACGCTCCGCCACACGATATTACCTCTTTCTTTTAAACGAAAGTAAACTACAGCTACAACAACAGCCAACGTCAACCAACCGTTATCAGTTCATATACCTATATATATAGTCAGACATACATATATACAATATGAGCATTTAAACAGCAATCATCAAGGTAAATATATACATACACTTAAAGATATGCACTGCAAATGTATAAACAGGCAGACAGACAGATAGGCGGATGGACGGACAGATATTTGAACCATTGTCAGAATAAGGAAAACTCAAGCCACAATATGCGTTTTTTTTTGTACACACTTCTTTTGATTTTTCTTGTGGTT
The DNA here is from genome assembly GCA_963513945.1 of Hydrotaea diabolus. Taxonomy (NCBI): domain Eukaryota; kingdom Metazoa; phylum Arthropoda; class Insecta; order Diptera; family Muscidae; genus Hydrotaea; species Hydrotaea diabolus. The sequence continues at coordinate 77,675,014 of OY740718.1, read as the reverse complement.
GTTGCAGTTGAATAAACGTCTATTAAATACACACTTCATTGCGCTGTACTTGTTGTTGTTGTTAAATATTGAAATCACATTAACAACAAGGTTCAGAAATTATTATAAACATTTGCTCCGTTCGGTCTTAAGTTCTCTCTCTCTCGCTATAGAACGTAAAACACTTGTGTCTTGTCTAAACAATCTCATTGCATTGCGGCACATCACGAAGTGTTCTCGTATGGAAAAAAGCAGCAAGAAACAAAAAAAAAACAATCGACAATTTAACAATTTGAACTGAACACCGCCCAATTAACGCTGGGAACGGCAAATCGCACAGTGGGTCAAAATTGAGAAAAACAAAACCATCAACAAAATCTTGTTAAAGTCTAGTTAATTCTCTTACATTTAGCCATATCCAAATGTGGTTTGTGTGAAAATTAAACAAATCGGGTCATACACTCAGAGAAAAAATTTGTTGGAAGGCGATTTTTTCTGTAAAAATTCCGACGGATAAAAAAATTCGGTCCCAATCACCAAACGCTAATAGTCTTGATGGAAATTTAGTTTAAAATACTAATAACTAACTATTAACTATTATGTTATATTAAAAAGAGTGAAAAGGCCACATTTGAAAAGACCAAGGACGGATTAAAGAAACAGAAACAGGACGTAAGTCGTGTCGCGATACTATGGTAATGGCGGTACATGAACAGAAGACGGGCTAACACAGCTCAAAATGTTGACAACCCGACAACTATTATCCGACCGACAAATTTGAAGGATTTAATATATAAGATGTAGACACAAACCTTCCTTATATGTGACAGCGCATAGAGAAAGGGACCTAAGGCTAAAAAAATAAAATTTAATTTTTTTCTTCTTTTTTTGATGTGGACAACATCTGAGCATCGAATGAGACCGATCCCATGCCCCAAAAGTGTTTCCTCCCAGAGATATGCGCGTTTAATGAAAGTGAAGTCGACGATTCTAAGCACAAATAGAAAGGGACCTAATCTTTAAAATGGCTCTCCTGAACAAAACTTTTCATCAACTTTTCACTTTTTTTTGATGTGGACAACATCTGAGCATCGAATGAGATCCCATGCCCCAAAAGTGTTTCCTGCCATTGATATGCGCGTTTTATGAAAGTAAAGTCGACGATTCTAAGCGCATATAGAAAGGGACCTAATCTTTAAAATGACTCCTGAACAAAACTGGTTTTTAACCTTAGGTCCCTTTCTGTTTTGCGCGTCACATATGTTTGTAAATTGTAAGGGAAGCGCCACGTCAACATTTTTCCTGGCCGAACACAACATAGTATGAAAATATCGAGCGAAAAGTCTACAAATATAGTTATTTAGAGGCTGGCTCAGTCCGTGGATAAATTTTTTAACGTTTATCCAATATGGCTCATTTTCAATACCAACCGTTTAAGAGATTCAATGCTTACCTCTGCAAAATAATTACTTTACTAAGGGGATCAGTAGTTTGCTTTCTACAGGAAGAACGCTTTAGTTTTTTACGAAAGACCAGAATACAACCACACAATGCGTGTATACACACAGATAACATGCGTTGCCACAACCGATTTTTGAAGCGATCAGTAGTTTGCTTTTCAGTTAGGTAGATGGCCGCCTTTAGATTTTACGATGGTCCACACGCAAAGAAAAAATATGGTTACTATATGGTCACGGCAATAATAATATGTTCTCTGCAATAAAAGTATGTTCACAACCGATTTTTGAAGCGATCAGTAGTTTGCTTTTCAGTTAGGTAGATGGCCGCCTTTAGATTTTACGATGGTCCACACGCAAAGAAAAAATATGGTTACTATATGGTCACGGCAATAATAATATGTTCTCTGCAATAAAAGTATGTTCGTCCCAACCATTGTATTGCTTTCTGAATTTAATTTTAACAACAGTATAATTGCCGCAATATTAATATTGTTGAAATATAGCAATAGTAGTATTGCTAAAATAAAAATGAAAGTATGGTTGTAGCAACAATATAAATATGGTTGGTGCGAAAAAAGTATTGTTTTTAGGGTTTTATGTTAATAATAATATGAGTATTGCAATCATACCGCATAAATTTTATTTTTCTTCATTTAAATATGCTTTTTAGAACAATGTTATTGTTACGGATCTAATGCAATAATACTCGTACTATTTTTTTTATGGTTGTTTAACTGAAATATTTTTAATAAAAATACTAATATTTGTAATTGTTTAATAAATTTTAAACTGGTTTTCCTACTGTTAAACAAATCACTCTTATTATTTTAAATTTAATGAATTTTTAAATAATTTTCATAATTTAAATCTATTGCTGACAACTTAACCTAATTCTAATAAATAACTTTGGGGATCATAGTACAATTGTGTGTGATCATACCATGGTTGTAGGGATTATAACATGGTCAAGTGTGAATTATACTACAATTGTGAGGATCATACTATGGTTATATGTGAAACATACTATGGTTGTGAGGATCATAATATGGTTGTGGAGATCATAGTATGGTTGTGAAGATAATAGTATGACTGACTGTGAATCTTACTATGGTTGTGGGGATCATAGTATGGTTATGTGTGAATCATACTATTGTTGTGGGGATCATAATATGGTTGTGAGGTTCATAGTATGGTTGTATGTGAATCATACTACTGTTGTGAGGACCATAATATTGTTGTACCACAACCATATACCCAACAATAGTATAATGCTCTTCAAATATTGTTATCCCAGCCATACTTTTTTTCTACGTGCAGAATACGTCCACTGAAAACGTGCTCGTATATCACACAGATAACAGATTCGTTGCAACAACCGTTTTTTACGCCAACCGAATGATTGAGGTTGCTTGTACCTAGAGTATTCTATCGGTACAACCGAAATTAAGTTGGTGCTCTATAAAGTTTAGCAATTGTAACTGAAGCATCGATAGAAAATATAAAGTATCCAAATAAAATATGAAAGTTTAGATATCATCGCCAATATTAAGTTACAACAAGAAAATGTTGGAAAAACTATTGGTTGCTACAACCACCAATGATGACAACTCAAACATTTTATGCCATTCATTGGTATGATCGATCAATTAGTTGTGCCTACAATACAATGATCAGATTTATCATCTCGTAGTATGTCGAACCGAATATCCATTACAATTATAAACAGTTAGTGATTGAAACCGAAATTCTTTTTTGAAACGAAACTTGTTGTTCTAACCGATTTCCAACTCTTTTTTCCATGTGCAAATGACTGTGGCACCACGTACTCGTATGCACCTTCCCTATCGAAGAAAATTTTTAATTATGATATGGGACACTTTTCTCGCTAGTGTTTAAAGCTAACTCCGAAAGTCTAATGCTTTGTATAGGAAAACTTTTGTTTCTTAACCTCGTTAGACATTGATTACTTGCTCGTAAAGTCAACAGTAGCATTTACGAGGTGAAAAAACCATCAGCTAAAAAGTTTTCGAACCTAGGTTAACTTCTGACTTCGTCTTGCATTAAGACTGTTTTTTACCCATTGAAGCTCAAACGGTCATGTCCGAAATTACAAAGGGTCTATTAGAACTTCTATTTGAGTTTTAAATTTGGCTAAAACTGGAAGTCATCAATATAAAATGCACACACACAAAAAAAATCAGTTGGAAATCGATCCGAACAACAAAATTTCTGTTAGAAGAAGACTTTTAGCTGCAATCATTAAATGTTCACCATGATGGTAATTCTGTTGAACGTAGCATAAGATTTTTGCTATGTCAATATAATGTTTCAACAACTTACTATTCGGTCACATTAAGCGATTTTTTTTAATAATAATTCATTTATTTCTTTTAAAAAAATTTACAATTTAAAAAGTGCCCCATCGCCACAAGGACATTATTGGAGATGTTCAAATTATTGGTTGGCAGAACCGTCTGTTGTTGCAACAATGAGTTTTGAATAGAAATGTTCGTTACAACCAACAATTGGTAATGAAAAAAATAGTTCGCTTTAATAACCAAAAACGACAGCATCTTAGAAACAATTTGAGTGTAAAAATAAAATAGAAAGAAAATTAATAAAAAATAAGTTTTAAGGGCGGAATTTCAAGGATTATCTGATAATCATATCGTCGGAAAGAAATAAAATATATATCTTGCTCCGGTAACCGAATAGCATTGATACGAGTATCAATGTGTCAATGGACAATATTATTTCAATCTAACTTTGACTTAATTGTTTTAAGTGTATAATTAAAGCTTCAAATCCTGACAACATTATTTTAAAACTAAAATACTTTTATCATTTTATTGCTTGCAGCTTTCTTCTTTGTCTCTTTCATTGATATATTCAGCTTTATTTACTAAACATTTCAGTACATCAAATAACATTCGGTTACTCTTAGAGAAACTTGAAAGTATATGAAACCTCAATCATTCGGTTGCACTAATGGAAACTGTATAGCTCAATCAACCTTGATCATTCGGTTTGTGGAAACTTATCTGTTCTCTGTGTGACCTGTTGCTGTAATTTTACTTTAAAAAACGACAACCCTGAAATCACATAAAATGTTCATTTTCATTTCACACCCATGCAGCCCACAGTTCAGGGTGTTATTTGTTCTTCTATTTAACAATTTCGATTGTTTACATTGCACCAACGAGTGTAACACAGAAAAACACTCCAAACCAAACAAACTGAAATTCTTTCTTTTACATTTTTTTCGGTTTTGCTTTCTAGCATTTATTGGCTGTGAAATTTGTTCAGAAAACTCTAAAACCCTAATTGGGTTAACCAAATTAATTAAAACGAAATCTATTTGTTTAATCGCACATTCAGCATAAATTAGGTCAAAATGCCTTTTAAATAAAGAGTGAAACTAAGAAGAATCCTTTAACGTTTATGAAGAGCCCCCCAAATGTAATAATCATTGGAAAAGCATAACCCGACAAAGAAATGCTGAACATTTTTCGCAGTTCAACCAAATTTCAAATTGTTTAACATCTGCTAACATTTGTTCAATAGTCAACGGATTCCTTCTTAGATTCTAAAAATATATCGCATTGAATGCATTCGAACACAAACGATGGACAACTGAATTCCAAATGGAGTGGAAATCTTAATAATCCGTCCGTTGATGCGTATGTGCACGCGAAGCGGCGCGCACACTTCCGGAACAATGAGCGGAATTTTCTCGTTTGACAGCTGACAACTTACAGCAGCAGGCTGTATGTATTTTGTGACGTACATACACATTATGTTGTGCTAGGGATTATTTGAAGTTGGTGATAGTCGTTGAGTGAGAAGTATTGAGTTGTAGTAATTATCACCAGATCCACGTCAGGGAATTACAATGTAATACAAACAAGCATAAAATCGGAAAACTGTTTCAATGTGTAAACACTACAAGCAAAATTAAGAAATTTTGATCCCCAGATACTGTAGGATATTGGAGGATACTCTAACGATAAATTAAATCCCTGCAAATACTATTTAAACATCGGATGAAAAGAGATTTTTTAAGATTAAGGAAAACAAAATGTATGATAATTTTTATTTTATAAACTTAAATGGGGAAAGTCAGTCGGAAATCGTTTCGGACCACACAAACTCTGTAGGACTAGACGACTTTCGGTAGTAATCCTGATAATTTTGATGAAAATTTAGTTCAAAATACCAAAATGATAGCTATGATCAGTGTTGCCTATAGAGAAAAAAATAGTTAGAAATCGGTTGCAACTTCAAAAAAACTGTTTCAAAAGAGGAATTTCGGTTGCAATCACCAAATGTTTACTATCGCAATGGATATTCGGTTCCATATACCACAAGATGATAAATATGTTCATCGTATTGTATACCCAACTAATTGTTCGGTCATACCAATGAAACTCTAGAAACCTGTGGCAGCTGATAGTTTTGCAAAAAAAAATTGTGGTAACCAATTATTGGTTACAACAAATAATATAATTACAGATTTTTGCAAAACTATCGGCAACCGATATAATTATAGTTTTCTGCAAAACTTTTGGTTGCCACAATTACCAGAAATGGCAACTTAATAAAATTTGTTGTAACCAAATATTGGTGGTAATAACTAAAATCTTATCTCTGGTTATGATAAAATTTTAGTTTTTTATTGGTGGTTGGCGGTTAACCTAAGCTATTTAATTAACCTGCAACCTTCGAACGTGAAATGTTGCATGATGATGCCTAATGGTCGTATGACGTTTCGAACTGTAAATGGGCAAATTGGGAACAGTTTTCCTTAATGGGACTTAAGTACTTCGAAAAACAGAAGAACAGTACATTTCTTTTCTATCTATTTTCTTAACAAATCTTAAACTTTTTGTGAAAGGGCATTGATAATTGCACTTATTAACTCTAAAAACGGCAAATTTGCTGAACGTTTTGCTCATGTGGCCCCAAAAACTTTGGTCATGGTCAAAACGCACGTTCAATGTACACTGAGAATAGATTCGATGCAACAACAGAATTTTTATTGCCAACCGAGTGATTGAGGTAACATGCAGCTCGAACATTCCATTAGTACAACCGAATGTTAGTTGGCCGTCTGTTAATTTTAGTAAGTGGAACTGAAGTGTCGGTTAAACATAAGTAGTATCTAAACCTTTAGACAAGAATATTTGGATTAAAAAACTACATACCGCAATATTTCGACGAAAGATTTTAAAATTTTCATCAGGGGCAAAACACTTTATGCTTTATAAACTTGAGTACTCGAAAACGCAGGGAAGGACATGTTGAGGAAAAATTAATGGTTAATCGGTTCGAGACACCACAAATGATAAATATGATGATAGTATTGTAAACACAACCAATTAAAAGGTCATATTAACTTAATGCGGAAAACGTTTTTAGTTGCACCGGTGGTTGTGGCAACCACTAGTTGATGATAACTGAAATTTAATCACAACTAAAAAGGAGTTGATAATAATTCTTTATTTCGAAAATCGAGGATTGCTATTAATATTTCGGGGACTTACAGTACTAGTTTTCTCAGATGCAAACTGAAGCATTCATTTTTAAGTTAGACATTTTTTAGCACAACTTCACCCAGAACGTCATTTGAGCGCGAATTGTTCAGAAAAATGTATCTCGGTCGGTCACCATCAACTTGTTTCGACTTTTGGTAATGAGGAACCATCAAAAAACACTGTAAGCCGCAGGTACCAAAAGTTCAGTCTCGGACGCCGGTCGCTGCAGGATGAATTTCGTGAAGGTCGTCTTACCATTGAGGCTGTAGGTGAACTAATAAAGCAAGACAAATAACATAGCTTTAGATTGAGGCATCCTTGCGCGTTAGTATGACAAGCATCAATAATATATTACATGTTCATTTGACCGTGTAAAAGATTCGTTATAGTTGGATTCGTTCTCTCACAAAAGTGGGCAAAGGTTTGAGTTGATCGGAGCAAAGAAATGTAAAAATATACAACCGTACAAAAAAAGAAGAGAAGACGGATCATTCATCACTACAATGCGAGCTGTCTGTCACACATCAACAGAAACCATGGGCTATTTGAGCACGCAAGATGGCGAAGTTATCGGTCATTCGCCGTACATCCCTTATTTAACACCCAATTACTTCTTGTTATTCCCTGGATCAGGATTACCGTTTTTCTTAGTCCCTACAATAGTTCCATATTTAAATTCGTTAGAAATTTAGCGGGTATTTGAGTAACAATTCTATAACATTTACTAGTGGGCGCTTCTTTTGACCAAAGTAATGGTTTTTTGGACACGCAAATTTGTAAGTTGTCATGGCAAAATTGTTTCGGTATAATTTATAAAATCAAGGCAAGACGCTTAATGAACTAACAACTCCAACTAAGTATTTTGACTGCTGAATGGCATTCATATCTTTAAACGCTTCAAAAAAGTATTCCCTACTATTACAATCAGGAAAAATAGTTAGAACTCCTCCCGGAATTCTTATGATTGGTAAGCCTTTTGGCTGTCTTATTTAACAAGAATACAAAAACCCTATTTTCTTAAATACGAAAGTAAACAAAAAATAAAATTTGTTTCAATTAAAAAATACAAAAAAAAAAGTTAATTATGAAACCTGTGATGAAAAATTTCACATATTAAGTAAAATATTTGAACGTTGTTTATCGAAAATATTTCATATTTCAAGCGATAAACAAATTCATATATATAAAAAATGTTTATTCCGTTTAACGAAAGTAATTTTGTTAAGAGGTGATTAAAAAATTCACATATTTACAACAACAAAAAGTTGAAAGCCGTTTATTGAAAATATTTTCGTTATGAGGCGATGAAAAATTCACATTTTTTAAAAATTTGAACAAGTTGTAAACACTATCAGGATGGCTGCAGTTTCGGTGAGCGCCGCCTAACCATCATAAGGCCCCAATCAACGAAGGTGCTATACCTATGTTTTGTACGGAACGCAATAAAAATCTCTCGCATTGTACAATAAAAAAGTACTCGTACAACAGCATAAGGCAAGCGGTGTAAGTCATATTTAATAAATTTTTTGTTGTTGCCATTCATTAAATATAATTGCATTATTTGTTAATTAGTTTAGCTTATTTACGAAATTTTGAATTGTGTGGTAGTACTTATAAAATTCGCATACCAATTTTTTGGTTGAAATGTAAGGGTTGCCTTAGTTTTTGATTAGATTATGCCAAAACTAATCACCCCCTATCCTGAAAAAAGTGAAATAAATGTTTCCTTGAAATTTTCATTCCCTTAAATGGAAAATTGCTATCGTGAATTTCAAGTGAAATGTTTGTTCCCTTTGAAGAACAGCTGTTCACAATAGTGTTGGTTATTATTCCGTAGTGAATGAAAAAAAATAAATTTAAACAAAAAACGTTGATGAAAATTCGAAATGTTTAGAGTCTGGACGATGATGCTGCTTGAGGAGGAGGAAATCGAAGAACAAAGAGTTGCTCGTCGAATTTTGCGTGATGCATCCAATCCTTTGGAATTGCCCACCGTATTGTAAGAAATTTAAGTCAGTTAGAAGAGTTATTTGCAAGCAATTTTGTTTTTAGATTTAGCCAACATTATAGGCTTAATAAAGCAGCCTTCTTGATGATCACGCAGAAAAAATGTATGGTTGGGGTAACAATATTCGAAGAGCATCATACTATTGTTGGTTATATGGTTGTGGCACAACAATATTATGATCATCACAACAATAGTATGGTTCACACACAACCATACTATGATCCCCATAACAATATTATGGTCGTCACAACAAAAGAATTTTTCACACACAACCATACTTTGATCCCTACAACCATATTATTATTCACATTCAACCATACTATGATCCCCACAACCATATTATGGTCCTCATTACCATAGTATGTTTAACGTACAACCATAGTATGACTTACACACAATCATACTATGATCCCCAACATTTTTTGTAGAGATTGGGTAAAGTTGTTATTTAACAATAGAGAATTTTATTAAGTTAGTTATGTAGTAATAGGAGTGATTTATTGAACAGTAAAAAAATTATTTATTAAAAATATTTCAGTTATACAAATTCGTAGTTTGTTTGGAAAAAATTTAATTATTTTTACTATTATTGCGTAAGATTCGTAAAAATAACATTGTCAAACTAAAAAAAGTACACTTTTGCCGGTATGAATGCCGTAATCATGTTATTGTTAACATAAAAGCCATGAAAACAATACTTTTGTTCCACCAACCATATTTATATTGTTGCCATATTACAACCATATTTTCATTTTTAAATTTGGCAACAATACTACGAGTATTGTTACATTTCAACAATATTATTATTTCCGCAATCATACTATTTTTAAATTGAAATTTAAAAAAACAATACTATGGTTGCGACTACCATACTTTTATTGCAGAGAACATACTATTGTTGCCGTGACCATATAGGAACCATATCTTTTCTCTGCGTGATATTGGCTCCACTCCTTTTCTTTTAATACCTCTTCGGTTATGTACCTCCACCACCCACACCTATCAAATACATGTTCGATTTTATTCTATGTGACGCGCAAAATAGAAAAGGACCTAAGGGTAAAAACCAGTTTTGTGCAGTAGAGCTATTTTAAAGATTTAAATACGTGTATCTTTGGTGTACCATCACTTTCATAAAACGCGCATATCTCTGGGAGGGAACACTTTTGGGGCATGGGATCGGTCTCATTCGTTGCTCAGATGTTGTCCACATAAAAAAAAAGTGAAAATTGATTTTTTTTACCCTTAGGTCCCTTTCTCTATGCGCTGTCACATATTTAGTAATTTTTTATTTACTTTATTACCTTTCTCCTCTCAAATTCACTTTTTGACGGTGGACCAACAGCTTTCAGCTCTTCTGCCACAGAGCTCCAAAATTCGGCCACCACATCTTTTGTCAGTTTGACAAAACCACAAGCAATTTGCCTGTTGCTTTGCATTCTATCAAGCAGAATAACACTTTACACTTGGTTAATTGATCTTGTCCCGAAAAGACTTTATGTAAAACTGAATAGCCAATTGTTAAACAAATAAAATAATTACATGTTGATTATTTACCTACAGAAATCAAAGTGAACAAATTAACGTGAAAAAGGGAAATAACAGTTAAAAAATGACCATTCACGATAAGGGAAAATTGTCCAATTTCACTATTTTGCTCGGGGGTATTATTCCTTACTGAATTGTTAGTAAAAAGGGAAAAACTGAAAGGGAAACAAAAAGGGAAACATTTTGAGGGAACAAATGTTCCCGATAGGGGGGAATAAATATCTAAATTTTTTCTGAGATATTCAATAGTCAAACAATTGCAACCAGTTCAAAACTGAGTCTTTTCCAGTTTTAAGTAAAGAATTTCTTAATATGGCCATTTCCAAAGTTAACTTATAATACGAAAGCTGAAAAACTTTAAAGCTCAATTGGTTTAATGCTAGAAACTGCAACATTTTATGAATTTCTTGTCCAGTGTTATCTTTCTCACTATATCTCTAAGGTCGAGCATGCCGATAATATTTACTTGTATGTGAACTATAAATTTCATTCTCACCATGAATTATTATTCAATAATCGACGATAAGATAGTATGTATTTGAAATAAATTGATTTGGTATTTAAGGTTAAGGTAGACCGTACATATGAATCGATTCACTCGCCGCTGATGTAAGTTGAACTTGAATGATAATCGAAATGGAATTTGCCTAATAACCCAACAATTTTGTATACCACAAGTAATTAACCGAGTAGAAAATAATTTGAGCAAAATGCAAATTATGGTTTCTTTTCTTGCTGAAATACAAAATACTAACTTTAAATAATAAATGATAAATGAAGAAACGGCGATGACGTTTACTTTTCAAGAGTGTTCAAGAGAATGGAGAAAAACAAAATCTCAGATAAATACGTGTAGTTTTGTCTTCTCATATTCAGTTCAATATCGGGCATGAAGTTGTGTGGTTAAATTTTGATTGATTACTTTCGGTTGGTTGAATAATACAAATTGTCATTATTTTTATCGGTTTGGTTAGCTGTATATATAACAAGATGCCACTATATATTTGTGTGTGTGTGTGTTTAGTTATATACAGCCACTACAATGATCGTTCTACTTTTCGGTCTAAAGAACATTGAAAAGTTAACAAGACAATTGCAAAACCACAATCGAGTGTGAACGTACACGTGTATGGGTTCGTTCGTTTTGAAGACTTTTCAGACATTTTAGCCATTTTGTTATTTTTCTTGTTTCATGTCAAAGGGAAGGTACTTCTCGACAGACGTCACTACGCTACCAATCACATCATCAATAACATGTTCAGCTTTCGTTCCTATTCAGGTTGGAGTTCAAAAGGGAACAAACAACTATTTGTGGTGCCCAGAAACTGTCTTTGAATTCCGCTTTTTTCTGCCTATTTTTTTTTATTTGGTTTCGTTTCTGAAAAGGGGTTCGCCTAATGGTGTTTCTTGTGTGCCTAGTTAAAGAGTTTTGTTTTGTCTGTTTGGTTTAGAGCCCAATTACCGATATTTATCATTATCATTGACATGTTTTTAGTATCAATACGTGTGCTAATTATAGTTGTTAGGGACTGTTGTTAGAAACATCGTACGAACATAAGTGCGATAGTTGCAACAGAAAGAAAAAAAACGCTAAAGATTGTAGCCATTACATTGAGATATGAGGACGAAATATGTTGTTTTTGGTCTCAAACAAGTGACTTCAATGTTCTTTATGGGTTGTAATGTTTTCTATAGAAGTAAAAGAAAACCTGGGGAAAAAATCCTTTTGAATTTGAGGGACGACCACATGAAAGAAAAATCGAAAACCAATAGACGAACTGACTTACAGACCTTATAATATTATATGAAAGCTTTGTGTGAGTCATTTTGATAAATTGTACAAAGACGACATATATAGACAATACTCTGAACGATAAACTGACCAGGTAGTATATAGTGGCCCATTTCCTGTAGCGCAATATTTGTGGAATTCTATCAGAGTGCTCACATCCATTTTAATACACGTCAAATGAAAAGTTCTGTTATTTCCGCGAACTCGGACCTTACAGACTTTCTAATTTTCTGACAATAATCTATTGTATTTCCATGAGCAAGCTTTTGATTTTTGAGTACTATATATTGTATTCATTAAGCAAATTATTCATTCAATTTTCGACATCTTTATTTAGCAACTTTTAAATTTGGAATGCAGAATCTTAAAAATGTTCTTTCACATCAGTTTTGAATATGTGTACGAGGGCTTATCAATAACTCCGTTTCTTTTCGAATAAAACACAATTTTTTGTTGCAAAAAAAATATAGTTTTCAACATAATCTTCTATTAGCTAAATGCGATTTGTCCAACGTTTCTCCTATTGTTGTATCCGAAAAGAAGGCATTTGTTTGATTAATAATTTCTGTTGAAGCTGAATCTATTTCCACCGAGACATTTCTTTAGGTTTGGAAATAGAAAAAAAGTCACTGGGGGCTAATTACGGAGAATATGGCGGATAAGGTACCAATTCGAAACCCAATTCAGACAAGTTTGCCACTGCGACTGCACTCGTGTGCACCCGTGCATTATCTTGAAGAAAAATAACCTTTTTCTTTGCTATATGGGATCGTTTTTTTTAAATCCACGTTTAATCGGTCCAATAAGTTGGCATTCGCCGTTTATTGTTTTCCCTTCTGGAGGTAATCGATGTGGATTATCCCGCGAATATCCCGAAAAAACTGTTGCCATCACCTTATTGGCCGACGAAGTCACCTTGGCCTGCTTCGGAGTCGGTTCACCCGGACAAAATGTAGTGTTTAGAATACTGCTTGGTCTTCGGAGTGTTTTAATTGATCCATGTTTCATCCACAGTTCCAAAACGCACAAAAACTCATTCGAATTGCGGTTAAGCAGCTACAAAGCTACAAAACAAAATCATCTAAAGTTGTCACACCATACGTTTATGGTCAATTAAGAGCAAACGCGGCAGACATATTACAGACGGCTTTCTTTAACCCAACTGATCATGTAAAGTCGAAACCACACTGCCATATGAAATGCGCATGGTATCAACAATCTCACGGACACTTTAACTCATCGATCGGCCAACACCATATCGGGGATTTTTTTCGCCATTTTCGGCTGTATTGACCTCAAATGGCCGTCTAGAACGGCAAGCGTCATTTTTACTTGTGGGACCACAACAGAAGTCAGTAAACTACTTTTTAACCATTGTAATAGATTATGCAGGGTCCCCATAGTATTTATCAAGCTTTTTCTTGGTTTGATTGATGGTTTTTTCTCTCAAAATAATGTTTAATGAGCACTAGAAATTCACTTTTTTCCATGTTTAACAAATTCCACAAGGTTGTATGTTTTGAACTGTTGTTAAACACAAACGATATGACGGAACTCTCTAAAAATTTGACTCTGATCATTGTAAAAGCAAATTCGTTGCTTGGGGTCTGATGATGGCAAAGTAGCGTTCACCGAAACTGCAGTCCCCCCTTCTTGCAACTCAAAGTATTTTTTTAGTTTCTCTTTCAACAAAATGTTTGAAAAACTTGGTCTCTAATCTGACTATGAACTAAGAATCGTACATTAATTTAATGAAAATTTACTTTCTTGCTTAAGTCATACTTAGATTTAATACCAAAATTCAATTGAACATTTCATTCAATAGAAATTTAAAATAACTCAAAAAACATTCGAAAAGTCTATGAGTTGCAAGCAGGGATGACCGCAGATTCGGCAACTCCAAGCAATGAATGTGCTTGAATTGTGTTTAGCGCCCATACACTTAAGGGCAAGCAGATTCGCATTTAATGAGAACTGCTGGTAGTAGAGTTTTCCAGACAACATAGTTAACACCATAAAAATCCCTTGTGTGTATAAGTATTGGTTACTGGTTAATATAAAATATAAAATATAAAAATTTATGTAAAAAGTGTAGAACGGAATGAAAAATTATGCATCTAAAATCTATGGTTTGCACCTCTTGGGAATAAAAATGGGAAATCTTATAAAGTCAACATATTATTCATCGTTGTAAAATTCTACGATGTCCGTCCGCCCGTGTGTCTTTCGAAAACACTACTGAGGTCAATCGAATAAATGATGGATTGTAGTCATAAGTTGCTTAAGACTACATATGGGCGCCCCAGATGTAAAGAGTTTTCCTTTAAGGGACTAAAGTAACCCGGAAAATACATTTTCTTGAGAATTTGCTTTAGTGCTTGTTAATAAGTATACTCCAAATAACTTAAAAGAGGACATAGATGATAGACCTTTTGTAGAGTGCTCCACAAAAAACGGCTCTATACGTATGGTCCTAAGAAACGTGGACCAATAAACAAGAATGTATGGTCAATTAAAGTTAATCGAATTTAATTTTAAATCAATGTACGTATGTGTTTTCAAAATTGTTGTTGGCTCGAACGTTTGGACACGTAAAGTCGAAATGATCTATAAACTAGTTATGGACATTTTTACTACGAATTCAAGTATAGATTTATTTTGAGGATTTATGATTTGTAAATATAGACAGGAACTAGAGAACTTACGCAAAATAAGACAAATTCTATATTTCAGTTAGGAAATAATAAATGGTGCTATAATTTTAGCAAATAGCGGCGAATTCCCATTTGCCTTGACGTTTCTACACACACCGGTGGAAATAGGTCTGAACCACAAAGTTTCTGTTAGATGAGAAGACTTTTAGTTCCAATATCAATATGTTAGTTATCATTATGGAAATTCAGTTGGACGTTGTATGGTGAAGACACCTACTTATTTACATTAACCAAATGATGTTCAAACTATTGGTTGCCAGAACCACCTGCTGTGGCAGTTAATAGTTTTGTATAAAATCGTTTGATGCAACCAATTCATTTGGACTTTTACGTCCTTGATTGAAGTTTCGAATCCTGATAACATAATAAATTTTAAATACTTTTCCATTATTCATACGTTTTTACTTGTCCCTTTCACCATTCCTCCACCATTTACTGAAAATTTCAGTGTCTTAACTAACATTCGTTTTCACTAATAGAAACTTGATAGTACAATCAACCTCAATTATTCGATTGGCGAAAATATTCAGTGGTGGCAACCAATCTGTTCTCCGTGTTTAGGTAAACACATACAAGATAAGCGTCTCCAGACAGTTTCAGTTTCTAAAATGTTTTCGAAAACGCGGACCCCATTTGACTAGTTTCGATGCGAGCTCTTTCTGCTTCCTCTATTAGAACTGGAGGATGCACGAGCTACAAGCTAAATTCTAAAGATACATTTTCGGATTGAATTAATCCTTGTTTTGGTGATTTTTTCGCGTCGGCAAGATTGCCTCAGGTTATCTTTGCAGATTTCTTTTGTGGATTTTTTTAAAGCCAAGTGAATACGTCAATATCGCACAGACTTAAAGTGCTCAGAGAAAATATCCGGGAAGAACTGAAGTACCTATCGCAGTTCTGGCAAGAGTGATGAAAAAATGCTATAAATCGGCCGGTATTGTCATTAATTCTGCCAGCGGCTAATTCGCTTATACACATTTTTGTCAAAAGCTAAGTAGCAGCCACACGAGATAAGCTAGAAACCTAAACTTGTTTTTAGTCATAAGGTGATTTGGATTTTAAATGGTGTAAATCGGCCAAAAGAATAATGTTACTAATTGAAAAATGTATGCTTTTTCATGATCTCTAGGATCTAAAAAAGATAAAATATGATCTATGCCAAAAGCAAATATGGACATATGTTTACTTAACTAAAAGCAATTTTCCAATATTTGTTTGCTTTGAAGATTCAACAGATATTGCGAGTAGGGCAAATATGACTTTAGTGGCTTTAAAAAACCGTTCTTATGTATAAAAGTGACCAAAAAATAAACATGGGCATAGAGGTATCCTACTAAATACGAGGTGCTTACTACCTTCCTTTCTTAAAGTTCTGATGGTTTCTCAGAATTGTCTATAAGAAATACGATTGAAAAGTTATGCTATAAGTTTTTACAAAGCAAGGGACTTTGTAAAGTCTAAAGGAAACGAAATATTTTCACTGTTATCGCAGAGGTTTTTCTTAATTAAGTCTACTTTACTCTGCAGAATAAAAATAAAATTAAGTTTGTTTAACTCCCACTCAAATGCGAGGCAGTTAACAACAAAACTGCAATTAACCTCGAATAACAAAGCACTAAGAAACCGCTTTGTAACTAGACCACAGTTTAAGCAAATATGCGTGATTGTGGTCCCTCGGCAACCTACACATCTGTTATATTTTCGACTAGAATTTAATAGCAAAATCAACATAATCGTAAAAGCTCCTAATCAAATACGATATTTGTTTGAATGAAACATATTTGAGAGGGTGTTAAAACGGCAGCTTTGTCCAAAACATTTACACACTTGATCAAATGAAGTGCTACTCTCACTGCATATGGGCATATGGTTGAAATTAAGATGACATATTTTGAATAGCCTCTGAAACTCATAAATATTTCACATTAAATTCCAAGTGAGCCATTAACTTGGTCAACAGTGGCAAACAAATAATGACAAATTTATATGACATAATTGTTCATGAGCAAATTGTATCAATAAACCCACACACATGGCGCTCTACAACGAGGGCAGATCGAAAGTTTCAGATCAAATAGTACACTACCAGAGATAATTAAAAAATATAATAATAAAAATAAAATAAAAATAATAATAAAAATAAAAATATAATAAAAATATAAATATAAAAAATATAAATATAATTTTTTGAAAAAACTTGAAACTTTTTAAAAAAATATATAAATTGATTTTTTTTTCAATTTTTCAATAGCATCTGCACTTGGTCCAATTAACTGCAAATTTTATTAAGATCGGATATTAAAAGCGACCTTTAGTTTGAAAACAAGCTTTAGATGACAAACAGACAGACATCGATCGGTACACTTAAAGGTGGGTCTAGCTCAAATATTTTTGGTAGTTTCAAACAGTTGCCATGAAACTAACTTATAATACCCTGTGGTGCAGGATTTTAAAACAAAATAAGTAAAGTTACATTTGTTTTGTTCAGGCCGATATTTAAATAATAGATACAAGAAGTAAAAAAGGCGTTCGGCCTGGTCGATCATACTCAAATAAAGCGCAAAAAATTTCATGTTTTTTAGGGCCTTTTGAACCATGCGCCCATCCCTTATCACACTTAAAATTACTTTACTTATATATATTTAAATTGGTACCAAAATTTGCTTTAATTTGAGTACCCATATTTTGGGTTTGACCATGTGGTACATTTTTTGGGCCACATAAACCAAAAAGTCCAGAAACTTTGCCCCACTTGAGTTATTTAGTGCATCCCGTTTGAATTTGTGAAACACTGAAACAAAGAAATGTCAAATTAAGTTGGGCAATAAACTCATAATTGACATCGTGCATTATGGTTGGACCACCCATTCCTAAGAATGATATTGACGAATATGTAGATATGACTGACTGAAACAAGTATAGAATCGCTTTGGCCACCACTATATATTTAGTAATGTTGAATTAGAACTGGATATTCAAGAAATGTTATAAATTAATTTCATCATTTTCCAAACGACCCTCGTACATTTCATCAACTGTTTAATTAGTTACTCGACAAGTTTCACATACACTTGAAAATCGGGGGAAAAAACTTAAACTTGTTATAATACATGACCTCCCGACACTTGCACATATGGACATACCTTCTGAGCACAATCAATAGTGGACAACTTAAATAAATGAGAAGAGTAATGAAAATGTACAGCAAGTGTTTTATTGGCACGTGACAGCAAAGTGTTATGGACAGGTCAAATTAATTAGCATGGCATCATCATACTCACACTCCGGCCGATAGCTCAGCCATACGAAACATCCCCAATCGGCTACGACAATAGCTACAGAGGTAGATATTCGAAAAACAACAGTTCACTGTAAATTACGATACTCATATTTCAATAAAATAAAACAAAGAACTAAAAAAACAAACACAATAAGAAACTAGTTACGAGTACAAAGTATGTTCTGAACACAGAAAACGCCCTCATCGAAACTTCAAAGAGTTCACAGTCAATATCGAGTTCATCCAACGTTCTCGTATGCGTTCTTTCGTCTTCCACCTACCTACCACCCACATCTGCGTTGAAGTTGATTGCGTACGGCTTAGGGGCTTGTATTGTTCACAAAGTCGTCGTCTTCTTCTTCTTCCGTGTTGTTTACAGCTAATAAATAATATGATGTACTTTATACGCTTTATAAATTTCCGGAGATTTAAAATACAAAAAAATAGAATAGAACACGACACCTCTTCTATGACCAACCTCTGGCCTGTTTTCGCTGTTTGCTGTTGTTCGATCGTTTTTTACTTCCACTTGCCCAGGGTTACAATTTCCTAACCCGCAGTTGGGTACACAACTGCAACTTTTCATTGTATGCAGGGCCAATGCCAGAGGAAATACTGTCTGTTTTTTTGTATTTTTCTAACAGGTGTTTCAGTCATAGAATTTTTCCTAAAAACATACTGCGCTTCTAGACAATGTGTCCATGTACAGAGAACCTGCAATCAGCCAGTCGATCAGTGTGTGTTTGTATGATTTATTATTCATAAACAACTAATCATCGACAATTTCCACACAGCGGTTAATGTGAATGAGAACAGGTACGCCTGGAAAAATGCAAATTGCTATAAGGGTTTGCTCATATGTGACAGCGCATAGAGAAAGGGACCTAAGGGTAAAAAATAAATTTTCACTTTTTTGATGTGGACAACATCTGAGCATCGAATGAGACCGATCCCATGCCCCAAAAGTGTTCCCTCCCGCGTTTTATGAAAGTGATGGTACACCAAAGATATACGTATTTAAACCTTTAAAATGTCTCTCCTGAACAAAACTGTTGTTTACCATAAGGTCCCTTTCTTTTTGCGCGTCACGTATAGTGAAAAGCTATATTGAGGTCTACCTTAAAACAAAAAAATGATCATACAAAAAATCTGATAAGTTCTAAAAAGTAAACATTTTTTAAAATTAAATCTTTTTTTAAATTAAAAATTAAAAAAGCCTTTTTTACACCCCCACCTCACTAGGTAAGAGGGTATATATCATTTGGTACAAGAGGTGTAACGCATTAAAAAAATCATTTTAGATCCTACATATGTTTTGACCAAATCTGTTTCATGACTTTTTTAGTCATTTGACCCGTTTCGATCTGTCAGGCTGGTTTGCACAATAACCCTCGAAGGAGCTACCGAATGTTTGGTATCCTTGTAATTCGAGGGCATATCAATAATTCCGTGACTTTTCCAACTTCCGTGCTCTCATCGAGTCCCATCTGTTTATGGACTACTGTCAAATTTTGAGAGAGTTCCGTCATTTAGCTTGTCTTTAACAGCTGTTCAAAACATACAACGTCGTGGATTTTGTTAAAAATGGAAAAAAGGGAATTTCGAGTTCTCGTTCAACACTATTTCTTGCGAAAAAAATCAATCCAAGGAAAAGCTTGATTGAAATTGGTTTACTGATTATCGTTGTGGTCACACAAGTACAAATGACGCTGAACGTTCTGGACGGCCAATTGAGGTCAATACACCCGAAAATTTCGTAAAAACCGATTGGTGTTGGCAGATCGAAGAGTAAAAGTTCGTGAGTAGATGCCATACGCATTTTATATGGCAGTGTGGTTTCGATATTACATGATCAGTTGAGATTAAAAAGCTGCCGCGTTTGCTCTCAATTGAACATACACGTAATAGTGTGACAACTTCAAAGGATTGTTTGGAGGTCAATACACCAGAAAATTTCGAAAAAAAATTCACAATGTGGTATTAGCTGATCGAAGAGTAAAAGTGCGTGAGTAGATGCCATACGCATTTCATATGGCAGTGTGGTTTCGATGTTACATGATCAGTTGAGATTACATGATCAGTTGAGATTACGTTAAGAAATAAACGTAATAGTGTGACAACTTTTAAGGATTGTTTGGAGTCGTTTAACCGCAATTCGAATGAGTTTTTGCGGAGTTTTGTAATTGTGGATGAAACATGGATCCATAACAACACTCCGGTGACCATGCAGCAGTCTAAACAATGGGTTTCTACGGGTAAACCGGCTCCGAAGAAGGCCAAGGTGAATTTGTCGGCCAAAAAGGAAACGGCAAAAGTTTTTTAGGATACACGCGGGATAATCCACATCGATTACCTTCAACAGGAAGTTTTAGGCAAATTATTGAAAAAAGTCAGAAAAAGTTCATGTTCTCGATATCTCGAAAACTATTTGTGGTGGGGCAAAACGGACATTCAATTCTGATTTAGATCATTTTACATAAGGATTAGTTTGTTTTGCCTAAATGAGGATCCAAAGGTTAATTTTTACAGGACAGTATAGTAGAATATTTTAGAACTTACGTCGTCAACGTTAGCGGCTTAGGAGATGATGGAAAACCCATCGGCGTACGAGTACGATACTACCAAAACATCTGTTGGGGGATCAGGGAGTATAGATGTTGAATAAATGGCTTTTGTAAATTTGTTTGCTCTTATTAGCAATTGGGAAAGTCAACAAATAATTTGGTTATACTAACCAAAATCTGTTTTTTATTGCTTACCTAACTAAAAATATAAAAACAAAAAATAGTTCAAAAGTAATAGGGGCGAATTTCACAGTTACGGAATGAGGAATATTTCGTTGAAGCAAAATTGAAACAAACGTGATTGAATCTCTAAACAATTCAGAGTTCATTAAATAGAATTTACACATTTTATGACCGAGGTTTATTGTAATGAAAGTACTCGCACTATGGTGCGGTTGTACTGATGGAATAATTATAATAATAAAAATAAACACGAATACCTTTTCTGTATAGAACTTATATAAGGTGATTAATCTAGAGGTATTTTTCAATAGGGGTTTCTTCACATATTACGCGTGAGTTGTGTTAAACTTTATTTTTTTTCTGTATTGTTTGCCATTTCATCATGGAAAGACTTGCACCGCGAAAACCACGGTTTTCGAACATATCGTCGGTCGTAATGCTCAAACCAGTAATCCTAAATTGGACCCTCTGAATGGAGACCCTGAGGAGTCGTTGAAGCCAATATTTGAGGAAATTATCTTCAATATACAAATGTCATTAAATGTCATTTCGAATGTACAATAAAGATTCCACACCTGATTTGTATTTTTTTATGTTAAAAAAATACTTATAGTCTGATCACCCTGTGATAATAGCGTCATATTTTAAACTTTAAAATTAGACTCGACGCCTTTTTCGTCATTAGATGTTTTAAAAGCACCCTACAGAAATGGAACAAAACACTTACGCATTTAAGCAGTGTGACCTGTATTCGTTTATATACAATGTGCACGATTATCGATTGCAATCGGTTTTTTAGAAATAATTGTATGTATTTGTTTCAGTTAGCGCAATTTATTTTTTTATATGTACATATAAGAACACAACGTTAGACCCTATTAGCTCATGCAAAACAGAGAAAATTGAAAAAACAACATGTTGGCGGCTGTTGCGAGCTGAAAAATTCACGAAATGTTAATTTTTTGCTGATTGTACGATGATCGGATTAAACGGCGAATAACACGTAATGTTTGTTGCTGATATTGTTGTTGTTGTTGTTTTTGTTGCATTGTTGTTTTATTTTCTTTGATGAAGTGGCTGGAAAATACGGCGTATTTTGCATTTAAATTTGAATTTTGCTGTTGCCGCTTGCCTTCGGTAATAGTTTTCGCTTGCGCCACAAATGATTTCATTACTAGCAGCATTATTGTGCTCAAGTGTTTGACGCGTTGTTGCTTTTGGCATTGTTGTTTTTGTTGTTATTCTAGGCATTTAATTGATTACAATTAATTTATATTTTATGCCGTTGTTGTTTCTCCGTTCATATGGGAACGTGTGGCCACTTACAGTCGTCTTACACTAAACCGTAGAGTTAAAGCACATAAGCCGTGACGCCACCAGTTTTAGTTTCGTCTGGCGCATATTAGACGTCATGGTCAAATATATCAAAAGTCGGCGGCAGCGATGGCGGTGTGTTGTGAGTTATTTCTTTTTTAAAGTGGCATAATGAAATTCAAAAAGTTGCACAAAATTTGCAATTTTAATATAATTCACAAATAGAAAATGAAAAAAGTTTGTAGGCGACACACTGTATTTTTTGCGTAATAAAGAATAAGTAGGACGAGAATGAAAGTAATAAAATATTGCCTACTTGTACGTGTAGTCGAATATAGGCTGACTATTTTCGATTCTACTTTTAGGTTCAATTAGTTAATTAATAAATACAATACATTAAGAACACTGAGAGTAGTATGACTGCTCTCGAGAGAAATGTTTATACCCTCGACCGAAGAGTGAATGGTATACTAAATTTCTCATTCCGTCTGCAACATCGATAACTTTTGTTTAGGCATTTTAAAAAGTATATAGTATATACAGGGTGTCCACCAGGAAGGTATACTACTTTGTTTTGCCGCCATTTTGGTAAACATTAGGTTCGACAATTCATATTTAGCAGCCGTAAAGCAAAGACGTGACAAATTCATTATGGAAAAATATTCGATACTGATACAAGAGCTTCTTCTTCCTAATGACAACCCCGATTTTCCTGAAAAAGTAATAATGAATGACGAGGCACACTTTCATTTAAATGGATATGTGAATAAACAGAATAGTCACCATCAGTCACCTTTGCATCCATTAAAAGTGACAGTCTAGTGTGCAATTTGGTCGGGAGGAATCATGGGACTTATTTCTGTGAAAATGAAAATGGCGTAACTGTCAAAGGGAAGCGATATAGTGATATGATTGAAAACTGTTTAACGCCAGAACTGCATGCTTTGGGCTTCATTAACACGTGGTGTCAACAAGACGGTGCCACATCGCATACAGCCAGGATTACAATGAAATTACTGCGAGACCTCTTTCCACAACAAGTTATTTCAAGAAATGGTGATGTTAATTGGCCTTCACAGTCGCCTGATTTGACTGCTCCAGACTTCTTTTTGTGGGGATGTCTGAAAAGCAAGGTTTATGCATACAAACTAGAAACGCTTGAGCAACCCGAACAAAATATTCATGATGAAATTAATGAAATACCACGTGAAATGTGTGAGAATGTAATGAAAAATGTGCTCAAAAGGGATCGCATGTGTGAGGCTAACAAAGGCGGACATTTATCTGATATTGTATTCCATACACAATTGCCGACATTAAATAAAACATTTTTCAATATAAGAACCATTCCTTTTCATTCAACAAAAAATTATGAAAAACAAAGTAGTATATTTCGACGGACAACCTATATAATCTGAGGAAAAAAAATAAAAAAAAAGTTAATAAATGTAAAAGTTATTAAAGTTTTTAACCCCATGGTAACTTTTGGCCCACTCTGTAGTTTTTACATTATTCATAATTAAGTTTTTTAAAACATTAAACAAACTTTATATTTCAAAGCAGTCGATGAATATGCATGGAACCAAATGTCCGCATTAACTGATCTCAAAAAGATAAACACATTTTAATCTTTTGGAGAATTTGGCTACGTAGCAATAAAATAATCTCTCACACGGGACAAAAGTGGACCTCGCTTTCCATTGTTCTCCATATAAGTATTGGATTTTTTGTCTGTTTAAGGACAAACAGGCGGTGCCTTCAGATAGTGCTTCAATTCATTATGGCCTTATTCGCGCCTAGTGCTTACACTCTTGTCAAGAAACCCCCATATGCTATCCTCTTCGTTGGCCTTGGAACTTATAACCTCTTCGGCCACATTAACATCAGGTTGAAAGGTATCAATAGCTATTTGAGAATTTCTGATTTTGGTGTTGACCAGTTCGCCTTAAAAAATAATAGTCGTGTTCTGATGGTACTCGCTTATTAAACGTGTTAGTCGTCGTTAAGGCGACAACTTTATAACTTTACGAGACATTTTTGAAATTTCTTTGTTGCAAGAAGTGATTGGCTTTATGCATTATAAACCGTGATTAAAAATTTTAAAATTTGTAATTTGAAAAAAAAAATTAAGAAATACTCTAAGCGAGTAATTACCGAGGTTATTCTTAAATAGCGTTCTTCCCAAAAATTATTTTTACTTAAAAAGGGTTTTAATGGAAAATGTATACAGTCTGTCTTTAAAACAAAATCATTTCTATATTTTTACACAATGGTGTGAAGTTATCGCGTTAGCGACCTCCTAAGCGAGTTGCCAATAGAACACGGCCAATTAAACTAAACTTGTTATACAGCTGAATATAATTGCAGTGTTAGTAAATTACCGACTTGATTAATTGCTCTAATTGAATTTACTTATAGAGCATTTAAAAAGGCATACATTTTTAACTCGGCTACGTTGCCACTTTCTTGAAATAAAACTTTTATTTATTTCTCAATCGCCGAAAATAAATAAAAGCGCATAATAAATTTAAGTACTCGTAATACGCATTGTTTGGATAAAAATTAAAAATATTTAATTAAAGTTTATTTAAAAAAAAGGTCGACTTAACTATTTTATACCCAATAGTCGATGAATCGATTAGCCGAAAATCGGCTTTTACAACTTTAATCTAGCCACGTTCGTCCGTCCGTGAGTCTGTTGGGAGCACGATAGCAGTCAATCAACATAGGATCCTAAAAGTTTGCATTATAATGACTTATGGTCATAAACTGTCTGCTTTATTGCAAATGGGCTAAATCGTCCGATGGGCGAAAAAATTTCCCTTTTAGTGACAACGATACCTCAGTAAAAAGAAAACCGTTAGTGGACTGACAACGGTTAAAATGGGTACTGTTAGTTGGGGCGCAATAAATATAAAAAAGGCATAGTTGCTGGACTTTTTGGCTCAGTTTAAGGAGAGACGCATTGGTAGAAAGTGTCAAAAAAAACAGACATTTCTTTGCGCTTTACTAGCGTACGTAATGGCATTAAAGGTGGAGATGTAACGACTTGTTTATTTTTATTTTTTGAAAAATTAAAAGATATTGCAATCGGAAAATTTACTTTTTAGTTCCAGAACCTTTTCCATCAGCTTTAATTTAAACCAAATGGAGGAAACAGTTTTTCGGTAGGAGCCGAATTTGTATTTTCTGTTAGAAATAAATATAATTAATTTGCTACAATAACATTTTTGGTAAAATAAAATTAAAATTCCGTAGTGGCAAAAAATTTACCAAACCATATCTGTAGAAGAAACGGCACCATTCTTCAATCTGACAGTCTAAATGACGAAGCCAAATTTTGCGCTAAAGTCCTGTAATAACCTGTAATATCTTGTTTTTTACACGAAGAAAAAAAATTGTTAGGGTTACATTATTCGAAGAGCGGTATATGGTTGTGGCAAAACAGTATTATGATCCTCATAACAAAAGAATGATTCACACAAAACCATACCAATATCCCCACAGCCATATAACGATCCTCACAACCATAGAATGTTCGAAATACAAACAAAGTGTGATCTTCACAACCATAGCATGTTTCCCAAGCAACCATGTTATAATATGATCCTCCTTAACCATACTATGAACCCCAAATTATTTGAAATGATTGTGCTACGTTTTTTCAACAATAACGACTCAAGTATTAAAAAATACATACAAATCTCAAGCAGTTTGCTTTGAAAAATTTTAACTAACAGATAAAAATTGTTCTAAACCCCATAGTTAAGTTTATACAAATTACAACCATAGGATATGATTGCCGTAATCATGTTATTGTTAACATAAAACCCAAAAACAATGCCTTTGCCGTACCAACCAAATTTAATTCGTTGCTACAACCATATTTTCATGTATAAATTTGTCAATTATATTATTGTTACATTTCAACAATATTAATATTGCCGCAATCATAATATTGTCAAAATTGAATTAAAAAAACAATAGTATGTTTGCGACGGACATACTTTTATTGCATATTATTCTTGCCGTGACTATGTAGTACGAGTAACCACATATTATTTTTGCGTATACAATCGAATTTTAGGTAAATTAAAATCTCCGTTGTGACAATAGATTTATAACGGGTGGGCCAAAGACAAGCCTTTGTTCGTCTTCGCTACATTTGTAATGTCTTAGGCAAAAACTTCCCAAAGTTGGCCTTGAGCTCCGATTTAATTGATATTAAAAAAAACTATTCTTAATCTTAGGGAAAATACTCTCCGCGTGATTTCCAGAAAATCTATTTATTAAAATTTGCTCAAAGTAAGCAAAATTATCTTTAACATAAGGCAAACATACAAAGTTGATTAAAATTGTTATTGATTGAATTTGAATTTTTATCAATGTGTTGCAATACTGAGATATTTTGAAGTTGAAAATGTATTTGGGGAAATTCCAAGTAAGAATATTGGATTAATAACGGATTTTTATGATACCATTTTGTGAATTTAAATTGAATCCACAGTTTTTATTTATGTTATAGCTTAAATAATTTTCCCTACTCAAACATTCTTTGCAATATACTTATATATATATACTTATATACACTTATATATAAAATGGGAATTGGGTAGGGTTAAAATATAAATATTGTATATGGTCTTTAGTGGAATTTAGAAGCAAGATTCCACACACAAATATTTACGGTACAGATACATTCTCTGCATTGCAAATTATCACATTTAATTTTCTTAAAACTCATAATTTCTAAATATATGCAATTTTATTTATTTAGTAAACAGATGGTTGTCGAAAGAAATCGAAATAATCTTTCGATATGAGGCAAACAAAGCACCGGGCCACAAATTCCTAAACAATTTTCTCCCATGCTTATAAAACACGACGTGACTTTCGGCTTTTGATAGAGTGGATGCTAGAAAATTAATTATATTTATTGCTAAATGAATAATCCAAAAAAAATGTACATATTTGATTCCACTTTCAAAATTGTCCCTTAGTACCACAATCCTCTTTTACATTTTTCTCGAATGTATGCTGTATGTCAAAAAAATGAAATTTTCAAATTTCTCACACAACAAAATATGAAAGAGTTTTGGATTAGCGATTACTTAATTCAGAAGAGCTCAGCAATTATTTTCAACACGCAATTTTAAACATTTTTGTTTTCATAAAATTATATCTGTTGGCACAGTAAGCAGCTTGAATTTTTGCTGTGGGAAAACAATATACGATTGCATAATAAAAATATTTGAAAAAGAAAGTCACGTTAAAGTGCCTCAGGCACCATTAGCCAAGTAGTAAAAATAAAATTTTATGGTGTTGCCCACCATGACAATGCGTTTTTGGTGCAGACTAG
The DNA here is from genome assembly GCA_963513945.1 of Hydrotaea diabolus. NCBI lineage: Eukaryota > Metazoa > Arthropoda > Insecta > Diptera > Muscidae > Hydrotaea > Hydrotaea diabolus. Next base: position 77,647,279 of record OY740718.1, on the reverse strand, counting down.
CAACAGTGTTTAAGCAATTGCGGGAGAAACGCTATTGATTTGCTACAAACTCTTGCCAAATACAAAGAGTACTTAGAGGTTCGACGTTTTAAGGTAAGATAGGAAAATTGTAGGGAGGGAGATTCGCATACCTTTCCGCCCCATATAGACAAAGTTCGATACTTATGGCACTTTTTGCTAGAAAACCTAGGTTATATTTAAGAACATGTTTTTACCTAAATATATATTATTAACCTCTTTTCTTCTTTTCTTTCTAGGTAAGTGTCACATTTACTATCACTTGTAAGTAAAGACATGTTCATTCAACCATTTTATAAGTAAGGCATAATATTACAACATCAAAGTGGAGCGATTGAAAAAAAAAACTGAAAAAATATTTTATCGATTATATTTGTTCATATATGTGAGAAATAATTTCAGTATAAAAGGGATAAAAGTCAAGGATTTTTTTTTCTTAGAAGCAATTATAAATAACTACACGGTGTTTTGCAAAATTTTCAGCAAACAGAGAAAAGGGACCTAAGGTTAAAAAAATCAATTTTCATTTTTTTTCTTTTTTTGATCTGGACAACATCTGAGCATCGAATGAGACCGATCCCATGTCTCAAAAGTGTTCCCTCCCAGAGATATGCGCGTTTTATGAAAGTGAAGTCGACGATTCTAAGCGCAAATAGAAAGGAACCTAATCTTTAAAATGGCTCTCCTGAACAAAACTGGTTTTTAACCTTAGGTCCCTTTCTATTTTGCGCGTCACATATGCGGATTTTTCTTTGAAGACATGTTTTTATATCCGCTAATGCAGTCTTTAAATGTGTAATCTTTACTGATTTTCCATAGTCAATTTCGGAATATATTATTATTCCATATACTTACTTAACAAGCTGATAATTTCAACTAAACAAGTTGTAAAAAAAATAATATAAGTCAAATAGTTTTTTTGCTAAGTTGTTTGAAACTTGTAATCAAACTCAAAAAATCGAAAGAAAACACCCAAAACAAAAACTTTTGAATAAATAAAGTAACAGGATGGGGTTTATTTTTGAAAAATCTGTTAAAGTTAAATTTATTTATAGTTTGTGCATTTTTTAATTTCAAAAAGTTCGTGCAAGGAGTTTCATTGTGTTGATTATGTTGGTTGGTAACTCTACTGATGACAAGCCTCGTTTAATATACGTTGCTGCTGGCTCTTTTATATAGCCTTTGATCATACGAGTAGTAACTTAAAAGTTTACATACGCAATACTAATAGGAAAACGCAATTTGTCCGTAACGTCACACGACTCCCGAACACGAATTTTGTGTTTATTATACCGCCCACCATTATACTGATTATCCCATTATCCGTATAAAATTATTAAAGTATACACGCAAAAATAAAAGTATGGTTGGGTAACAATATTCGAAGATCATCATACTATTGTTGGGCATATGGTTGTGGCACAACAATATTGCAATCCTCGCAACAATAGTATGATTCACACACAACTATACTGTGATCCCCAAAACCATATTTTTAATCACACTCAACCAAACACTCATTGACCCCCCTACGGTGCTCAAGCGGAACAGTCGCCACATGACCAATTTTGCCGAAGAAACAGGCTACCATTTGCTTCGGAGTGCTTCTTCCACGAACAACTTTCGTTGGAAGACCTACACGGTCGATTGCTGTTTTGTTTTGGGCTCATACGCATAGATCCTTGATTCGTCACATGTGACGATCTTATTAACGTCTTTTGAAGCACCGCGATCGAAATTTTTCAAGATTTCTTTGCACCAATCGACACGAGCCTTTTTTTGAGCGAGTGTCAAATTGTGCAGGATCCAACGAGAACAAACATTTTTACGGCCAGGTGTTCATGTAATATCGAATGTATGCTGGTGGAAGAAATGCCCAAGGATACTTCTATCTCACGGAATGTCACACGAACTGCATTATCAGTTCACGCACGGGATCAATGTTCTCTGGCACAACGGCCATTTTTGGACGACCTTCGTCTTAAAACCTTTTTCACTTTTTTCTTAAAACCTTTTTCACTTTCCAATGAAAATGTCAGATGAGGCCAGAAATGTATTTAACAAGTAGCTATAATCTGATGGTTGTCTCTTTCTCGAAAGTATCTCCGTTTGTCCTCCATGAATGCACTAAGTTCCGCTTTAAAGCAATCCAAAATCAAATTAAGGATTACAACAATCATTTCAGACAAATTGCATTCAAGCATTGCTAGCTATACTACACGCAGAGAAAAGATATAGTTACTATATGGTCACGGCAACAATAATATATTCTCGGCAAAAAATGTATGTTCATCGCAACCAAAGTATTATTTTTTTTTAATTTTATATTAACAATAGTATGATTCCAGCAACATTAATATTGTTACTATATGGTCAAGGCAACAATAATATCTTCTCGGCAAAAAATGTATGTTCATCGTAACCAAAGTATTATCTTTTTTTTAATTTTATATTAACAATATTATGATTCCAGCAACATTAATATTGTAACAATGTAAAAAAAATTATTATTGCCAAATTTAAAAATATGGTTGTAGAAACAATATAAATGTGTTTGGTGCGACGAAAGTATTATAGTTTTTGGGTTTTATGTCAACAATAATATAATAACGGCAATCAAGTCGTATGATTGTAATTTTTATTAATTTGAATATTGTTTGTTTCGAAACTTACGCAATAATAGTAGTTTTTATATGTAATGTAAATTAAAATTGTTCAAAAAAACTGCTTTGGATTTGTATAACTGAAGTATTTCTAATAAATGAAACCCCTACGATTTTTCAAATGGATTTTTTGTACTGTTGAATAAATCGCTCCCATCATTATGAATTAAATGTATTTTTAGAAAATCCTAATTAATAATTTTGGGGATCATATTATGGTTATCAATGGATCACACTATGGATGAAGGGATCATAGCATGATGCTGTTCGAATATTGTCACCCTCACCACACTTTTTGTAGCTATAACTGATGATGTTTTCATTGACGAAACCCTAGCTTCCTAGCCTGGGGTCAAGTGTCTCCAAGTCAACACTGTTGTCTACTATTTTGGTTGACTTTTTGTTGACATTGTCAATGAAGCGTCTACACTTTTTATTTTGCCTTTGAGAGTACACATTGTATTGAAAGGGATTAGATAAAGTTCACGAATAAAGCTCCGGTTTTTATTTTCTTATTTAGGGAGACAGAAAATAAAATTTCGAAATAAAAAATATGTAAAAAATATCCTCTCCAATTGTTTGGACATCTTGTAAAAAAGCCAAAATTGTTGACTACGATTATAAAATGTTCCACTGAATCTTTCGTTTCAATATCTCCATATGATCTCATAAAAACTACATAGTCAATAATAGTGTGACAATTAATTAAAAATTTCCAATGTAGACAACAATTTTGACATAGAGGTAGTGATTCACTGGTTCCAATTTTCAATGAAAAGCACATGTTAAATGTCTATAGCAGAAAGCATTGCCTTTAGTATAATTGGTCAGTAGTACTGGTGACAAAGTCAAAAGTGAATCAGTTCAGTTTTACTTTCGACATTTCCTACAGGGAAGTGTCATAGACGCAATGGCTTACAAACGATATGATGAATTCTATGCACTTTCCATTCTACAATGGTTATCCCCCAGCAGTAAATTTTAACAAAATTGAATTTTTGATACAAAATTACAAAAATGTTGACATGCTGAAAACACCTTCCCCTCCAGAGCCAAAATATTATTAACATACCCTCTTCACACACTAAACAGCTGCCAAGAATAACAATGCCAATAGCTACTTACTTCTACTAACCCACTCTCAAACATCTGACTAATTGTCCTCTACACATGGACGTTGCCATCGGTCCGGCCCCGGTCGGTTCTACCATTCAGATTTCCATACACGGCATTTATGCATAAATTTTGTGAAAAACAAATTTACGTACCACTCAAGTGCACGGCTGTCTGTGGCAGCTACAGTGGCACGACACCACAGCCACGACATGATGACCAAATAAAGTCACAACAAACTTACATGTGTGATCAATAATCATCGCTGAGCGGCGGTTAGTAAGCGGTGCTGGGAGCTATTTTTGGGGTTTCTTTTGGAGAAGAAAAAAATGCATTAAAAGTAGTAATCATAATGCCGGCATAAGCTAGCTCCAGCCCCTCCATATACCGGTACCGGTTTATTAGTAATCAGCGAGCAACATAGTTCACTGACACACTTTAAGCGAGTGAGCACAGCCAACAAAAATAAATAAATAAAAAAACAGAGTTTAAAACTTTTTCTATCTGGAGGTTTTGTGTTTTTTTTCTTCTAGCTGGTAATTTTTTCTTTTTGGTTAAATGCAAGCTAGAGTCTATAATTTATAAAGCGTATTTGTCGTTGAGGAGTATTATGAAATCTGGCGCCGCGCTGTGCAGCTCCACCACTAATTTAAAAGCAAAAAATTACCCGTCCGTCCGTCGTTCAACGTAGCTCAGAGTTTCTAATGGAACAAAGACTTTATCGTTCCGAGATTAGTTCACGCCAAGCCACAGTGGTTAATTATGAGAATGCATGTATGCTCAGCTCAGCGACTTGAGTGTGATTTTCGCTTTACTGCTGCTGTTAGTCTTCCCTCCACCGTTTATGCTCCGACTTCGAAAGATTTTATTTTGGTCTCTAAACAATACCCCTTTCGTATTCGGTTGACATTTGATGCCGCCGTCGACGACGCGGACCATGTCCGTCCGTCTTTACGACAAAGTTATGTTGTTCAGATGTTTCGCCTGTCCGTCAGATGTTAGATGAGATCATAAATTTTGTAGCATTTTTTATTGTACGTTTTTGTTTGTTTTATTTAAAGAAAGAAATGAGAGAAAAAAAGTTAATAACAAAACAAAACAAAAAATAGCCGTAAAAAGCTTAATTGACAATTGAGTTGACAGCTCAGCTGGCTACTTGCATTACGTCGTATTGCAGTCACTTTTAAGTAACTAAAATGTATTCGTTTTGAATGTGAAGTATTCGATGGGGTTTATCTTCGGGTGACCAGAGGTCAAACAAAAATGTCAGAAAATTAAGATTTATTTTTAATCAATTGTTTGATTACGTCATAGTCATCTTCAAACTCAGGTTATAGCAGAAGTCAGTTTGCATTGAATTTGGCAGCTGAAAATTTTGGCGATTTTTAAAAAAGAGCTTTAGGTAAAGTTTCTCTCCCGGGAATTCCCGCCCAGAAAATCCTTGTCATTCTTCATTCCCTGTTTCCCGGGAAACTCATCCGGGATTCCCTGGACAAACATTGTTTTCTATTACTACCACTGTCACAATTCTATGAAATTCACATCTAGAAATGGACAAAACTTTCGTCCCTAAGGTTCGTCACCGGAAATGTAGCCATTTTACAAAAATAATTTTTTGATTGGCACCCATTTATCCATTTGTACTGAAAGCCGTTTTAAGACCCCCAAACCTGTTATAAGGGACTATATCAAACATTTGGTCCAAATTGGTTTACGATTGGTACGGTAGAAGGAATGTCCATTGCCATAAAATGGGTGTTCCGGAGTGACGTTTGTACTTGGGCTATTTCGAATATAGTCTTTGCTGAAAGCGGTTCAATTGTAATTAACTGGCCAAATTTCATCAGTATTGGATGTTTATGTGGTTTCTAGAGCTTAAGACCTCAAATCGGTTGAACATATGTGAGGGAGCTATACAGGTATATTCTTCGTCCACAAAACTTGATTATGTCTGTCTAGAATCTGTCCAGTACGTGCCTTTTGGGCATACAATTTTTAGAAACAAAAATAACTTATTATAGACAACCTTAACAAAAATAAAAACCATAATAAACTGTAGTTTATTAAGAATTTAAAAAATACAGAAGTATCGATGATTCTTTTTACTGAACGCGTAATGAAGATTGAATTCAGCAAAATTAGACTTCGCTCGAAGAATGACACTCTTTTTAAATAGTATTTTTTAATAACTTAACATATTTTGATGTCACTTCCAATTACAAAATACAATCAATTTGGATTATAAAGTATGTAGTACAGGGAAAACGTAGTTCGGATTGCTGGATAATTCGGATTACCGAGGTCTTACTGTATATGTACGAGTATATATTTTTTATTTAAATTTTTTCATAATTTATTATTTATTTACATAATTTATTGTAAATAACACGGTTGCCAGATAGCCTCTTAAATGCCCTTAATTTAAACTAATAAATATGTTATTAAAGAAATAACTAAAAAAGATTAAAAACCATTTAAAATTATGTGTGGGAGCTAAATCTTAACTGATTTTCTTTAACTGCAATGGCGCCGGCCCTTGGCCCAAAAAAATGTATTGTGCCAAATTTTATTAAGATTGGATATAATATGGGAAGTTAAGAGTAAATTTTTGTAAAAACATAAAATTGGACAAATATATCTATGTAACAAATAATTGGACAACAAATTGGACAAATATATCTATGTAAGCTACATATAAATCTGAACCTCATAAAATATTATTTACAAAAACCATGAAACCTTTTTTAGCTTAAAAAAGAAAACAAATATTTAACAAAACTTCAAAGAAACAGAGATTATCTTTAATTTAAATAGCGTCCATAATTTGTCCAAAAAACTGTTTTGTTCCAAGTTTCTTCCACATTGAAAGTAATATGTAACTTCTAAAGCTAAAAACATAAGTCCGGTTAAATATGTATATGTGTGGAAGCCATATCTAAATATTAACCAATTTTTTCAATTTTTAAAGCACCCGTCCTAGGGCCAAAAAAAAATATAAATAGACCCATGAAGTGAACCGCTTGATTTAAAATCACTAGTTAATTTTACGATATATGTTTGTCCGTCCCTTCTTTCGTCTGATATCTATGTAAAGCTTGTTTTCAAACTACAGATCGCAAAAGTTTTCCGATCTTCATGAAATTTGACTTTTATGAATATCGGTTAAAATTCAGATATATCTTTCACACATACATTTGTTCAACCGATTTGAAGTCTTTAGCTCTAGAAGCCGCATAGTACAACCAATGTTGATGAAGTTTTGTACAGTTCATAACGATCGATCAGTTATCAATTAAGATAAAAAAGGGTCATACCGGCCCACGTTTTGATAAAGCCCTAGTGCAAAGATTTCTCCTGATATAATATACAACCGCCCTGGAAAATTCATATTAGTTCGGACTTTAATAACATTTGGCTTCCCATATAAATGGACATTGGGCTTAGAAATAAGTATACAATTTTCCTCTGAAACTAAAAATAAAAATATTTGGCTAAGTTTGGGTGACTGACCCTATTTCCTAAAATCTGACCCATTTAAACAGAGACATATTGCTTCCAAAAGCAATGATAATAAGTGTATTTTAGACGTGTGGTTTTCAAAAAACAACGCATTTTATTTAATGTTATGGCCCAAAATTTTGCTTTAAGATAAAGACAGGGGTTTGTCATTATGATTTCAATTCAATTTCAGGTAGCAAAAAGTCGGATATCATAGCGCGATATCGAGCACCATTTACGGTAACGTTCCGGCCATCATCATTTTTGAAAAATATGAACCTGTGATTCCACCAGCCAATAAACCGCACCAAACCGTGGTTTTCTCTGGGTATAATGGCACCTCGAAATGCGCCTCAGCACTGAACAAAATTTTGGTTGAAAATCGGATCTTCCCGTTTCTCACCGAACGCTCATTACAATAATACAGTTGGCAACATCTGAGGAAAATTATATTCAAAAAATTAATGTCATAGAATGTCCTTTCGAATGAACAATAATGATTCCACACTTGACTGGAATTTTTGTATTTTTTTTACTTTAAAAAAAAATACTTCTCGATATCACCCGATATCTTCAAATTCAAATACGACCTTATTTTTAAAATTTATTTTAAAATTTAGGTAAGTTTAGAGCTTTCACAAAGGCACAATTATTTTACTTCTGATTTGAAAAAAATTCTATTTTTACGATGAAACAAACTTACAATTCCCTAATTCACAGAGAAGTACGAGGTCTAAAAAGAGGTCTCATAATGTATCGTCTTATCTATTTATTAATATTATTCACACCTGGTCACCCCAATGTCGAAAATAGTTGTCTTACGATCGATACTTTATCAAAAGTGGGCATCAAGAACAAACACTCACTTACGGCTATGATGATGCAGTGTATGCTGGAATGTCGGATGGATGGATGGATGCATGATGGACGGATGTGTGATTATTTGTAAGTGAAACACCACCACTACTCACGGGCACACTCTCTCATCTCGTGCGAGTTGCATGTCACTTACAAGTACCGAGACGTGCATAAACGCTTTAATTTTCGTTTGGGGTTTGTATTTTATTCGTTGCCGCTGGAATTATTTGCAAAATATGCAAATTTTTCTGGTTTGTTACAAACAAAACGAAACCATAATAAGCAATATTGAAAATATCAGACAACTGTTGTCGCTCGCAGTCGCTATTACTACGGCTGGCTTCGAGATTGTTTTTTTGTTTTTCGACTACAAGCGAGAGAATGTTAAAAAGCATTCAGACTCGCACACACAAACCGATCTACTCGGTTTCGAGCATATAGTAAAAGCCCAGAATAAAACAACGAAAAAAAATTATCCAAAACGTATTGTCTTACAACCCCAATTTTTTTCTTGTGTCACATTTTGCATCATATTGCACTGAGAAGGGGGGGGGGGGGGGCAATAAAACAAAACAGCTTTTTGTTCGATTGATATCGTTACGGCTGCAATACTTCAAGAATTGACATTAATTTGCATTACAATACGTTAAAAACCGGTACAATTGCTGCGAAAAAATCACGGCGCAACATTTCGCATTGAATGCGAAATTCAAATTTCAATGATAATAACAATTAGCTTGACATGCTTTTCATATCGCAAACGAACAATATCTGTCTCTCCGTCCATCTGTCTGTCTGACTCTATGTAGTACACTGTATGGTATGTATGTACGTAATGAATTTGCATTATTTACGTTAACATTTATTTGCTATTCTGTGGAGGGGGCCAAAGTTGCTGTCCATAGGGTAAAATTTTTGAGAGCAAACAAGTTACATAGAAATCTTTACAGTTAAATCTATTTGCTGCACAGTGGGGTGGAATGTATCAAGATCAGATATGCAAATATTTAAGGCTCGAGCTAAATGAAACACAAAGAGAGGATTTTTTTTCAAAATAAAAAAAAATCGAATCAAGACATTGTATGTCCTTTTTTGAATACTACTACTGTTGGCCTTTGAGAGTTGACACAACTGAGAATTTAAAATCAGATTTGGCTTAAAGCTTGTCAAATAGAGGTTGATACCTCTATAGCCAGACATTTCCGTTTTGTGTTTTGACTGCTAATAAGGATCACTTGTGAGCGCATTTAAACCACGATTGGTTTAAGCCTTGTGACATAGAAATAAGGATACTACACAGTCTTTTGTGATATGATGTGACGAGAGACTCGCAGGTATACTAATAGATCAGAATACCTGGCGTTCATTTCTCGAAAGTTTTAAAGTGCTTGGAGTACATATTAACTGTCTAGGTAATATGTTTGTGCATAATCTTGAAATCTTGAAGTTGGGGTATTTTCAGATCTCAGTGGATGTTTTCATTCCTTAGGTACCAAGGGGCGCCGATGATCAACCTCAATTTTTTCGATTGGACTCCCTGTATCTTGTCAAAGTTGCTTGAACTTGTTTTCCCCATAGCAGCTTCAGCTGAGTCCTCTTGGCTTCTTCATGTTAGTCGACGATCCAGGTGGATCGCCAGGTATGTAACGTTATCGGGTTCAGAAAAAGGGATATTGTTTAATTTCAAAGTTCGACCCGAGTGCATTTAATCTCGTTGATTTTATTATCTTCCTGTCAGATATCCATGATTCTTCTCGTCTTAGATGAACATCTGTATTCGTGCTTTTTGTGAGCAGTATCATTGGCAAAAGTGGACGTAAATACGTTTGGGCTTGCAGGTAAATCTACGGTGAACAGAAGATAACGGGTAGGCGGGGACACCAGCTAGTATTTCGCGGTCATCGGTAATGTGTTGCCCACATTTGACCCAGAATCAGCGGTTTTCTAAGAAAGACTTAAGGAGACGATGCGTATTTGCCGGTAAATATTTCAAAATGTTGCTGATCAAACCAAAGTGCCAGACTTTGTCAAACATCTAGAAACGCGGCGCAGCAATATTCGCGCCGTTCAAAAGATTTTTCGATTGCTTGGGTCAGACGGTTTACATGTTCAATGGCACTGTGACTTTCCCGGAATCCAAACAGAGGGTCTGGTTTTATATTGTTTGCCACAAGGAACGGTTTCAATTTTGATAGGAGAACTTTTGCAAAGAGTTTGGATAAGCAGGGAAGTAAACTGATCGGTCCATAGGAGGAAGGTATTGATTTGACCTTTCCAGGATTTAAGATCATATGAATTAAAGAAATTTTCCACGCTTTGGGAAAGTAGCTACATATGTCTTAAAACGAACTTCACGGTAATATTATTTTTTTGACCCGAAAGCAGTCATTTTGCAATGTAAAGGGTGGTCCAACTTAATCGCACGATGTTAATTATGAATAAAACAAAAAGTTTTTGGCGAATTAATATTTCTTATAATGATAAAAGAATCTATAACAATTATGTGCAAGACATATTTTCCGAAATACCATGGCCTAACTTAAATGCTCGATGTTAATTGTGAATAAAAGAAAAAGTTTTCGTAGCATTAAGGCCCAGGCACACTGAACCTTTTTTTAGTTTCGCTGTATTTTTCTTTACTTTCGGTTGTCTGAAAACCGCTTAAATATATGCTGAAAATTTACAAAAAGTCAATGATGTTGCATTTTCGGCATAGAAAAGCCTTTTAATCATTTTTTTTGGGTTTATGCGTTTATTACAAAGATTTTTAGACTGCCGGAAGTTGAAAAATACGCAGCCTAAGAAAAAAAAAAGCTTCAGTGTGCCTGAGCCTTTAATATTTATTTTTATGAAGGAAGGGTCTATGACAATTATGTGTGAGGCAAAATATCGGCTTCGGTGGCAAATTTCTATCCGATGGTCCATATTCCCAATGAGTCTGGACATAGCAGAGGTTTAATGTCGTTAATGTGCCGAATTTACTCATCCTTTTGCTCTTGTTTTAGTAGCGTTCTTGGATTAGTAGCGCATTTTTCATTTTAAAAATACTCAAAGAAAGAGGTTCAATGGTGTCAAATCACATGATCGTGGCTGTCAATTAACATCGCCACGAAGTGAGATAGCACGGCCATCCAATTTTTCGCGCAAAAGAGCTATTGTTTCGTTGGCTGTATGGCAAGTGGAACCATCCTGTTGGAACCCCATTTCGTTCCGATCTCTATCCACAATTTCTTGCCATATGAAGTCCATTATTATCTCGCGATAGCGAACTGTGCAGCAATTCTGCCAGTTAACGAATTTACTGAAGTGCAAAGTGTGCCTCGTCGTTGAAGATGCTTTTCTTTGTTAAGTCACCATTTACTTCTGTCTGTTCAACCAACCATTTGGCGTATTGACGACGCTTGCAATGGACCAAAGGCGTCAACTCTTGAGTAAATTGAATCTTGTAAGAGAGTAAACTCAAATCTTTAGTCAAAATTCGTATAGGTGACGACGACGACGATGCGTCGAGGATGACTGCTCTTCTGTCAGACTTTCGCGTAAATCAATGTTTTCCGCAAAACGAACTGGGCAAAGATGCACATGTGTTTTCGCATTTCCTACAAACCCAGTTTGCTGAAACAGGGTCGCACAATTCTCCCGATTGTAGACACATTCAGTCGATTATGCTGAACAAACAATTCATGAAGTGCATGAAATGCATTTTGATTTGATTGCCTATTTTCTTAAAATGTTTCAACAATCTCAACGCTCTGCTCATTTGTGTTCCTCTCCATGGTTGAATTTGTTAAACACTGAAACAAATAAATGTCCAATAAATGTCAATTAAAAAACTTGACATTAAGGCAAGACTCACAATTAACATCGTGTATTATGATTGAACCACCCGTTAGATGACAACTCAAATTAAAGATTATTTGACTATAAATCCTAGTGTGGATTTATTCAAAAGATTTGCTTGAGGTTGATTGAGTCGGACTTATGAACCCAATAAGCTCATTTATTAAGGGGACACTTTAATATCGTATTCATGCTGGAGGGAATATGTATAAGATACGGTCAGTCAGATCTTTGTTCGCTTTTTTTTTTTAAAAAATCTTTATTTATTTGCATTCTACGAGTATCGTAGGATAATAAGCAAATTTGTTCAGAATATAGTATGGTACAAATACAATCACAGACAGAAATTTACTTCAAGAAGTAAAATCACAATAATAATAAAAAATACTTTAGGCTTAAATATCTTCAGCTTATCTTCATATTTTAAAAGGCAGGTCCAGTACGTGTAGACTCTATTAACGCCTCGTTTCATTGGTATCATTAAGCAGACAAATCACGATGCTTAGTGATTTATAAATAATTAATTTAGTGATTTATAAATAATTAACTTGTTTTCCATGCTGAGCTTGGATTTATGTGGGATTTCCCGTTCAGTCGACGGTCCATGATCATTCCCAGATATTTGTCGAAATCTGTCCTTGGAACTATCTCGTCATTTAACGTGACTGGTGGGCAATCGCCTGCTCTGTTTGTCAAGGCTGTCAGAACCTAACGTCGTTTTTACTTGTTTCGCTCCAAGTGGCAACATGAGCGCCATCTCGTTCCACTGTGCGATATTTAGATTACGATTATTTCTTTTCTATTTATTACATTTTATTGAGCATATTACATGAATGATGATTGGCAAATAGTCGTTTGCCGTTTTGTGATTGTTGCTAATATTGAACTAAAAATTCAAATGGCATAACTGACATACAATCCGCAACGACCGACCGATCGACCACACAACGCCGCACTCAACCAACAGCACAGCACACATGCCAAGCGTCTGCTCACTTATCACTCTTTAACTGAAGGAGGAGGTAATGTATCACTCGTCGACGTTCCACGTGCATGAGTGCATGCCAAACAAAGAGCATAGAAAAGACCACCGATCGACTGGCCGGCCAGCTAGCTATCCGTCCGTCCAGCCATCCAACCATTCATCCACATTGGTCATTCAAACCATCATTGAGCCAAGAAAACATCAAACAGCCGAAGGAAGGTATGGACGAATCATTTTGCCATTCATCCATATAATAAATTCAATACGAGTAGTCTATTTTCTTCGAAATGTTGCTGATGTGTTGTTGTAATTTGTATGTCAGTTGATTTGCAACAACAGCAACAATAATACATCAAACACATTGCACCAACAACAATAGGTAATAGACCATAATGATTAGGGGGAAACAATAGACCCCCCCCCCCCCTGCGGGCTTCATATTCATTGCGATTCGACTCGATACGAAACGTACGTACGATATTCCATTCTATTCGATTCAGTTTAGTTGGTCGGTCGGTCGCTTTGTCTCAAATTATCATAAATTTCGCAAACCGGTAGAAATAGTTGTTTACTTTATATTTCCCCCCGACTTTTTTTGTTTGTTTTGTCCAATTCTTTCTTTCGTTTGGTGTTATTTTTTGCCCTTTCATTGTGGGTATGTTCTGCTCCCCTTTTGTCGTTGTCCGTCCGTCGTCATTTCTCATACTTTCGTATAATGCGAGGTATGAAGAAATTATGCTACTCGGTTTTGTATTTCATTAGCAATTTTATACCTTTTAACTATTTACTTACTTTGTCAATTATGATGGAAGCTCACAGATACTGGAGGTCTTTTCTTCCCCCCTCCAGTCCGAGTAATCGTAATATGAGGCCATATTAGTTTACGACCGGAGACTACGGTGGTAAAAATGTATGTCTGCGCCTGTAGAGAAAAAAACTGTTTTTGTAGGGCATACTGTAAGTTAGTAAGAAATGACTTTAAGGGAAAGTCTAAACGCATATGAGATGGTATTTTATTGTGAAGGGTTGCCATGTTTAAGGAATATGCAAGTCTGGGTATTTGTGGTTTTGCAAAAAAATTAGCAACTGCTTTTATTCTAATCAAATTTGAAGTTCTTGTTTCATGCTCATTACTTATATTCCGCAACATTCCATTTACGAACAAGGAGACACTTCTCTCATATCATTGAGCTGTGCACGATTCCATTTTCATACTCACTGACTAGCACCTTTTTAACTCCGGCTCCGAAGGGCTAATGCATTTTACAGAGCAGTTCTTATATGGCTAAGGAATGAATCTCCTACTCGTAAAGTTGCCGTTACTTACGAGGTAGAAACCTTTTTACATACTAAAATTGTCTGGAAAAGAACACGCGGGAAATCTCTTCCTTGTACCATTGCATTAACAAACGTTATCCATTGGTCCCCTAAAGACTGTAATTAGTTTCATTGTAATAATGAAAATAGTACACACAGAGAAAAAATCCGTTGGAACTCCGAACCGGTCCGAACTACAAAAATGCGGTTGAATAAACCGAATTTCTGTTGCAATAACCAACATTCCATAGTAATGATGGTAACACAGTTCGAGATATAAAATAATGGTTTCAACAACCATATCACGGCATTCACAGCCAACAACCCAGTTATACAAACCAAATTCAGTTTAACTATTGGTTGCGACAACTGGCGGCTATGGCAACCAACCAATTGTGATGTACATGCGACTTAAGTGTCAATAATTGGTGGTTACAACTGATTTAATCTTTGTTGTGCCCAAACCATGTTTAGTTGGCTTTTGTAAAATAATATTGGTTATACCAACCTAAAAAAATAAACCCTTTAATATTTTATCGGTTTAAATCACAACAAAATATTTGTTTACAAAGAAAACATATTTCGAAGTCCCCAAAAAAATGTATAAAAAAATAAATGGTCAGACAGTTTTAGGTTCTTGGGTTAGACGGTGAATGCTTCGAAACGATACTGCCATAGAAAGGAATGAACTATAAACAAAAGGCTTAACTGTAATTTCGCGAAATTACTCAGACTTGATCAGAATTATCGCCATAGATTGGCCTGTATAAAAAAATAAATGGGCAGACAGTTTAGGTTTCTTGGGTATGATATTGCTATAGAATAAATAATTTAACTTTAATTTAGCGATATAACTCAGACTTGATCAGAATTTACGCCATAGATAGACCCAATTTTCAACCAATTTTCTTTGTGGCGACCCATTATTTCCGAGTTACGGCCACCAAAGCTTGAGAATAAATATTAATATACACATTAATTAATTCATTTCAGAGTGGGGCTGCAAGGTGGTAAAATATAATTTTTTTTGTATAATCTATATCCAGTAAACCAGATTTGCCGACATTGTCTGATATCAGACAATTCTTAACAATATCTGAACACTATCGAGTATTCTTACCGAAATCGTTACGAATTCTGTTCGATTTGTCCGAGGATTTTTTATTTATTATGTCCCTAATATCGAATTCTGTTAGACCTGTCTGTAGGTTTTTTATTTAATTTTTGATCAGACTTCCCTTAATGAACTCGCAACAAATTCTAAAAGATTTATCTAAGATAGGCTGTTTGTTTAAAATTTTTGTTATTTGCTTTATATTTTACACTAATTGTTATTGTGTTCAGACATGTCGAAACTAATTCTGAACGAATTTCTAACTGTTTGTCTGAGGAATTTTTATATTTCAAATTTGTGTTTTTTGTTTTTTTGCATTACAAATTTACCAAGACATTAGCCCAGAATTCGTTCAGAAATCGGTTCGAAATGTCGGCAAAAACATTCGAGTTCCCTTAAAGAAGTAGTTCAGAATTCATGTCAAGCCTCCAATATGTTTGTCGTAACGAACTCGGTAAGAATTCTAATCCGAAATCAGAAGATTTTTCCGATTGTCGTACAGAATTCTGACCGAATTCTGAACGTTTGGTTAGCTGGTCTATGCAAGGGTTTTTGTTGTGTTCGAAGGAAAACTCTACTGCCGGCAGTTCTCGTTAAATGCAAAACTGGTTGCCTTTAAGTGAATAGCCACTAAACATAGTTTCAGCAAAATTAATGCTTGCGGTATAATTATAGTAAAGTGGCGCTTCCCGAAACTGCAGACACCCCTGCTTGTAACTATAAGTCTTTCCGAACGTTTTTTGAAAATGTTTTACAACTTTTTGTTTGTAGAACAAAAATATTTTCTTCTTTTTGATTGTTTACATTTAGAATTTACCATGACATAGCTCATAATTCGTTCAGAATTCGGTTTGAAATGTCGGCAACAACATCAGAATTTAATAAGACTTAATGCCAGAATTCTGACCGAAGTCGTTCAGAATTAGTTCAGAATTCGATACGACAAATCGAAATCTCCTTTCGAATTTCCCAAGACTACGGATCAGAATTCGGTCAGAAATCGGTTGAAAATGTCGGCAAAAACATCAGAATTCCCTCAGAGAAGTAGTTCAGAAATCGTGTCAACCCTCTTATATGTTTTTCGTTACGAACTCGCTAAGAATTCTGATCCGAAATCGGAACATTTTGCCGATTGTCGTGCAGAATTCCCACCGAATTCTGAAGGTTTGGTTTGCTGGGTAGCTACAACCAACACATGTTCACATTTAGTTTCAATAGTCATCTTGGTCTGTTAGGTTTTCCTTAACCAAAAGTGTCAGTTCCCTCTACAAAAAATTGCTGTTTTCCCAATCAACATTTGGTTATAACGAATACATGGATAGGACTTGCAACCACCAACACTCGGTTGGCAAAAAAGTCGGTTGTGTGCAACAAATCTGTTCTCTGTGTGTAAATAAAACTAAAGGGGGGTCCAAGCACAATGCGCGATGTTAATTGTGAGTCACAGCTGAACGTCAAGTTTTTGCCCAACTTAATTTGACATTTCTTTGTTTTTGTGTTTAACAAATTCAACCATGTGGAGGTTCACATTTGAGCAGTGCATGAATATTGTTAAAGCCTTTTACAAAAATTGGAGTCAAGCTCAAAATTAATTTCGTGCACTTTGTGGTTTTTTTTTGTTAACATAATCGCCCAAACGTGTCAACATAGAGAATTGGAAAACTGTGCGCAAATTTTAGCAAACCGATTCTATAGGAAACGAGAAAAAACCGGTGCATGCTCGCGAAGTTGTTTCTTCCGTCATTCTGTCATCGGGCCGTACTTCTTCGGAAACGATAATAACGGAATTCTTTTGGCCACAAATTGAGGAAATGCAACTGGACGATATTTGGTTCCAACAAGATGGTGCCACTTGTCATACAGCCAATGAAACAATGCCTCTTTTGTGCGAGAAATGTAATGGCCGTGTTAGCTCACGTTGTGGCTACGTTAATTGGCCGCCACGATCCTGTGATTTGACACCGTTAGAATTCTATCTTTGGGAGTATTAAATCCACTTGCTGGTGTAAAGTGGAGCCAAAGCCACACACCTTATTCTTCCTCAAAGTCCTCATAGGTCATAGTTCGTTTATAATTAATTAGTATAAGTTGTGAAAATACTCAAAAAATTGTATTTTAGTCCCAGTTATTTTTAGTCAGCTTAATTGATTTTTTGCCCATTTTCGCCCATTTCGTCTAATCCTGCAAAGTTTAAGGGTCATACTTCATTTCGTTTGAAAACTAAAGGATTTTTTGCCCCTCTTTGCTCATTTCGTTCATTAACAATCCTAAACACCTTATGGCTTTAAGCCATTATTGTGCAAAGTTTTGGGATCATAGTCAATTCGTTTGACCGCTATAGTGCCTTCAACAGACACATGGACGTAAGGACATGGCTTATTCGACATAGCATTACGAAATCATTAATATATAAACATTATGGGGTCTGCAAACAATACTAAGAGTTGCTAAAACGGAATGATAAAATATGTATGCACTCCATCCAACATCTATGCAGGATGTTAAAATATATATTCAATTAAAATGTTTTTAAATGATAGTGATAAAGAAAGAATGATAAAGAATTTTAAAGAATCAAATCTTTTTTTTTTTGTTGAAAAAATACACATTTGTTCTTTAAAATGTTATATGGTCGTTGTATAGCATCGACATTTAAGAATTCTACTAAATATCTGTTATTACGATCCAAAACTGAACTTGAAAACATTGCTAATCTTCATAATTTGTTTTTCTACTTTCAGGTAAAATAGCATAGACCTAATAGCAGATTCAGTGAGGTTTGTAATGACTTTAAAAATATATTTACTTTTATTCTTTTTGGCTGGTTTTACTTTTCATGAATTAAACTAAACATATTTATTTCCAAAAAAGTTCAAAAAACCTAGAAAAACATGAAATAATCTAGTTTTATTTAATTCGAGAAATGGTCAAAACAAGGAAGTTAATAATCTAAGGTCGGGCAAGGCCGATAAGGATTGCTCTGCAGCACTGTGGATATTCAAAAAAAAAATACTTAAAATAACTCGATAATATTGATGAGAATCAAATTTATAATTTTAAGAGTTTATTTATACATATATATGTGAAGCGCAAAATAGAAAGGGACCTAAGGGTAACAACCAGTTTTGTTCAGGAGAGCGTTTTAAAGATTTAAATACGTGTATCTTTGGTGTATCATCACTTTCATAAAACGCGCATATCTCTGGGAGGGAACACTTTTGGGGCATGGGATCGGTCTCATTCGATGCTCAGATGTTGTCCACATCAACGAAAAAAAGTGAAAATTGATTTTTTTTTTACCCTTAGGTCCCTTTCTCTATGCGCTGTCACATATACCAAATAAACTCGGATTTCATCTAAACAGAGAAAAAGTGGGTTTGCAATCAGTTCGGATTACAATAATTCCGTTGGACGAGAAGAAAAAATATCGGTTCGAAATACCATAAGATGAAAGATGTGAATATGTTATGGCAGAGATAACCATCTCTTCAGTTGTTCTCATTACATGAAGTGAATTTAATTGGTCGCCAAAACCGTACGTACAAGACTTTGCCTTTAAAGCTGCCGGTTTAGTAAAACAGACTACTAAAACACTCGTTAGCAGAGGTTGATGTAAGGGTTGGTGACATTTTTATAGCTCAAATTTTTATTCATGACACTAAAACTTTTAGCTTCTTTTTTTCAAGAGACTAAACATTTAATCTGAAATAATTGCCTAAAAAGAAATTGTATTCGTGGCCTCTGTTTCCAAAGATTTTTTTTAATTTCCTAGAATATGTAAGACTATTTCAAAGAGCTTCAAATACTCAGTACAAAAAGCGTTATGCAAACCTTTTTGAGAAAAAGACAACTACAACAAACACGAGAAAACCCACGAAATGGTCATGAATTTAGTTGAGATCTTAATGAAAAAGGCGAACAAAAAAATAGAAACACAGCAGCATGACCGAGAACTAACGGTCGGTCAATTATTTTCGCGAGCAATTTTTCAATAATAAAGGCAAAAAAACTGCACTAAACATTTGAAATTTCCTGGGAATTTAAGACGTTATAAACGAAATAACGAAAAAGAGTGATGCTGCTTTTGTTCTCATGACTGAATGATGTACGGAACAACCTGAGAACCAGTAAAAAAAAAACATTGAACTTCAATCACATGCTTTACAAAACAGAGAAGTAAATTTGAAAGAAGTGCATACCTTTCACACAATCAACGAAATTACAATTCATGGAAATCTCATTATGGAAATGCGATAAATGCATCTTTTATCACTGCTGTCTGCCGCAGCTCATCGTCATAATCAACGACGTCGCACAGTGTCGTGATTTCATATAACGAGCGGGCAAAACTAGAAGGAGTAATAGTTGAAAAGTTGGAAATTTGCACAAGTAATCGTTACTCATAAACACAAAGGATTTGACAGGAGTTTTAACTTAATCGGGAGTTTGTGCACTAAAATGTGCATAAAAAAGTTATTAGCCGGCACTAGGTAGCTCAAATAAGACTGAAGGGTTCACCAAGGTTACGAAAAAGTTCTAGATTGAGGCTCTTGCTGTATGCGCAGTGGCTTCATCTTGCTGGAACCATATGCTAGGAATTTCAAAGAATTGCAATCATATTTAATGGTGGACCATTTAAATTATAAATATGAACAACCGATTACTTTGCTTTGAAAGATAGAATTCATTTTTATTTTTGTTTTCAGGTTTATATTTGACATTTGCAAAATGGGAGGCTGTACGCTCCAACAAAATTGGGAAATATTAAAAAGTTACTTCTAAAGTAGTGAGTCTTTAACGAAAACTCTAAGAAATTCGCGTTGAAAAATTTCGAAAAGAGATCGGCCTTCAGTTCAGTTTATGCGGCAATAAGTGAAGCTAGTTCATGAAAATGGGTCGTTATTGGACCAACTAACCCGAGTACGTTCTCGTCCAGAGCTTTCAATCGAAAACATTGCTGCTGTAGCTGACAATGCCAAGAGCTTCCATTAACATCAACTGGTCATCGTTCTCACGAAGAAAACATTTACCGCACTTCTTTGATATGAATTTTGCGTAAAGACCTCGGTATAAAGGCTTACAAAGTTCAATTGGTCCACGATCTGAAGCCTCATGACCATCCGATGCGTGGATGAATTTTGAATAAAGACCTCGGTATAAAGGCCTACAAAAGTTAAATTGGTCCACGTACTGAAGCCTTATGACCATCCGATGCGTTTTAGCTTCGCCCAATGGGCTGAAGATTGTTAGGCAGGAGATGAAGAATTTTTACCAAAAAATCGTGTTTTAAATGAAAATCATTTTCATCTCGGTGGCTATGTCAATAAGCACAATTTTCACTATGGGGTTTAGAGAATCCACACGTTACTATTGAGAAGTCCGCATCCACATCGAGTCACTGTTTGGTGTGGAGTGGGCTGGCGGCATAATTGGGTCCTTTTTCTTCGAAAATAAGCACGGAGCCGCCGTTACCGCCAAGGGTAAGCGTTACCGCTCAAAGAATTTTGGTTTCCAAAAATTTAAGAGAAGAACAGGGCGAAATTTGGTTTGAACAAGACGAGGCCATATGTCACACAGCCAACGCAACCATCGATATTTTATGCTCTGTTTTGAAAATCGAATACTCAGCCGAAATAGTGATGTCAATTTTCCGCCCCAGAGCTGTGATTTGCTTCATTTGGATTATTTTCTGTGGGTGGACATTAAGAAAAAATGTTAGGCAAAGCATCCAGACAATTGAAGCGTTAAAACATGAATTCGAAGTTGCCATTGAAGAGATACGACCCAAACAATAGAAAATGTGCTAAACAATTGAGTTGATTGGGATGAGACACTGCCGAGCCAGTTGTGGTAGTCACAAAAATGATATTGTGTTCTATTATCAAAAGACAAAGTTCAACCTTTCCAAGGAAACCAGAAATTAAAATTAATTTAAGTAATTTTTTTTAGAGCCGATTCAAATTTAAATGGCCCACCCTGTACTATACAGAGGCCCGTTAATGGTTAATATGGACCGATCATACCGTTAATATGGACCGATAATTTTATTAATCATAACACCGCTCCAAATAGTAAATCTGGAGGCTGATATATATAAGTAATACCCCATGATTCTGACACTGACCGATGCTCCTCAAAACGGGAGACTAAGTTCCCAATCATGTTGTTACCGGGACGTAGTTTCGTTGAGTTAAGATAATAGACTTACCAGAAGTGTAATAAAATGCAGCCATCATATATCTCCATAAAGAACTATATAGCCTGCAAAGAGAGAGAAAACAATTATAAACAAAATATAAAAAAAGTTATGAATTAGTAGCAGCTAAATTTAGTTTTATCTGAGAACAAATATTATATCCTTCAGTAAAAAAAATTTAAATTATAAAAATTATATATTTTTTTTTGCTCGTTTGTTTTATTTCCGTCTGTTGCTTTTACACATTGAACATGGATTAACCGGTTGAGTTGTATTTTCGTGGGCAATCGTGTAAAGAAAACTTGAAAAGTAAGGTTTACAACAGTAGTTCTCATTCGTTTGGGGAGAGCCTGGTCTTATAGAGTTCGGTTTTACTTGCAACAATTGCAACAAAGCTTTCGGAAGAGGGTTGTCATTGACCCGAAATCATGATAAAAGCAGTGAGCAGCCGCAAAAATCAATGTCGCTTTGCCATTTTGTTAAAAACTTGTCTTTTATTTTAATATTCTTATAGATGTAAGGGGTCTTGAGCCGGTTAATCCCTGTTCAATGTAAACATATTTTTGTTAAAATTTCCTTTTAAATGTCACTTATAAGAATGCATAATGTAATTTTCCAATACGAAATTTTGTGAACGAAAAGGTAAACAACGATTTTTTTATTTATTCCTAGTTAAATACAGTGTTACTAACTATGTTAAAAAGTATTGCTTTTTTGCTGAGCTAT
The DNA here is from genome assembly GCA_963513945.1 of Hydrotaea diabolus. NCBI lineage: Eukaryota > Metazoa > Arthropoda > Insecta > Diptera > Muscidae > Hydrotaea > Hydrotaea diabolus. The sequence goes on along the minus strand of OY740718.1, from coordinate 77,624,951 downwards.
ATTTAAAAGTCAAGCATCAGAAAAAAGCATAAATTTCGTAAAATTTTTGTCATTTATAACGCATACCCAAAAGTTCAACTCAACATACACGCAGAAAAAAAAATATGGTTGGGATAACAATATTCGAAGAGCATCATACTATTGTTGGTTGTATGGTTGTGGCACAACAATATTATGATCATCACAACAATAGTATGGTTCACACACAACCATACTATGATCCCAATAACAATATTATGGTCCTCACAACAATAGAATTATTCACACACAACCATACTATGATCCCCACAACCATATTATTATTCACATTCAACCATAATATGATCCCCACAACCATATTAAGATCCTCATAACCATAGTATGTTTAACGTACAACCATAGTATGATCCTACAACCATAGTATGACTTACACACAATCATACTATGTTTCCCAACATTTTTTGTAAAGATTGGGTTAAGTTGTTATTTAACAATAAAGATTTTTATTAAGTAAATTTAAAATATTTCAGTTATACTAATTCGTAGTTTGTTTCGAACAAATTTAATTATTTTTACTATTATTGCGTAAGATTAGTTAAAATAACATTGCAAATTAAAAACAAAAACAATTTTGCCGGTATGATTGCCGTAATCATGTTATTGTTAACATAAAACCCATGAAAACAATACTTTTGTTCCACCAACCATATTTATATTGTTCCTACAACCATCTTTTCATTTTTAAATTTGGCAACAATACTATTGTTACATTTCAACAATATTAATATTGCCGCAATCATACTATTGTCAAAATTAAATTCAAAAAAACATTCTATGGTTGCGACGACCATACTATTATTGCAGATAACATACTATTGTTGCCGTGACCATATAGTAACCATATCTTTTCTCTGCGTGTAGCTGCTACAAAAATTAAGAGTTTTTTTATATCTTTAATAAATCTTTTATTTACAGTGTTTTCTATTGAACTCAAGAAAAACATTTTAAAATTAATTATGGCCGCTTTCGCGACATTGTGCGTCGTCATTCGTTATTGTCGGCGTTTTAACAACCCATACATTCATTCATCCATCCATCCAAACAGCCATCAATCACGTTGATGACGATGATGATGATGCTACTGATGTTAAACAGTTCATCTTCACCGTGTTATTGGAATGCCTTGCATTCGACGGTTCGAGTAATTTAATATTGAAAAATCATTTAGAGTTTCTCACCCGTTTGTGTAGATGATGTTATGGCTGATTGCTTGATTGCGATCTTGAATCAACATTTTCAAATGTTTAAATTGATTTAAATTGTTGTTGTTCCATTACCACGTTACATGTGTTCGATTGCGAAACGATACGATACCGCTTCAAAGTTGATTCGAAAGGAACGAAAAATACAAATAAAAAAACTGGTGCGAACTATTTAACAACGAACACAGTGTTGCGAAGATTGATTACCTATCGATGGCCCAGTAACAAACCGCAAAACTACTTAATTAAGTTGTGTAATTGTTCTAGAACAATAAAAAATAAACTTGTTAAATGTTATTATTAGATTATAATTACGTTTCTGTTTTTTATGGGTGCATAAATGTTTATGTGCATACCTAAATGCACATGTGCATATAATTGAATGTTATTTAAATAAATTTAAATCCTCTTTTGAGAACATTTAATTCTGTGATAAGAAATTAAAATGCACTGCATTTTGCAGTGTGCTTGGCAGTCAAACAAACACACAAAGAAAAAATTAGTTGAAAGTCGGTCCGAACTACGAAAATTCGGCTGGATTAAAAATGTTTCTGTTGCAATCACCAATATTCAACATTCAATACGATAACATCACGCCCAAAACCGGTTGTTAGGGCAACCAACCAATTATTATTGCAATTACTATAGTACTAACAATCGGTAGTGCCAACAGATTAGTTATGTGTAGTAACCAAATTTCATTTTTTAGTTATCCCATCATCAGAAAATTTTCCGTATAAAAGCCGCTTCAGGCCGAAAAACACATTTAGAAGTCCCAAAAAGATTTGAAACAACAAAAAGCGTATTTATTTAATGTTTTAACATCTTGTGTTAGGCTGTTTCAAGATTTTTGAGCCAGACGTTTATATTCAAACACAGAGAACAGATTCGATATCACAACCGAATGATTGCGGTGGCATATACTATCAAATTTTTATTAGTAAAAACAACTAAATATAGCGGTTGAAGTGCAGTAAAATTAAATGATATTTGAATTTTAAATCAATAATGCTATCAGGATTTGAAGCATCAAATGAAGGTTCGAAAGTCTAATTAAAAAGAAGTCAAAGCTCGTAAGATTATATTGTCCAATTTCGGGACTCATTGATATTATTTTTCGGATCCGCTTGGCTATCGGAGGAAGATGTGTCTTAATTTTCATTCTGACGATATGAGTTCCGAAGAAAACTTGCAATTTCGCCGTACTTCCTTTTTTATTAACTGTTTTTATAATTGATTTTTAAATTTAAATTGTTTCTATGGTGCACCTGTTTTGGTTATGTAAAATAATTAGTTGTCATTACCATTTGTTGGTTGCATTGAACAGTTCTGTACTAATCTGCACCAACAGGCGGTTCTGTTAACCAATATATTAGCCATTACTTGAAAAATAAAATTTAATTGTTTGACCGATTATACCAATTTGATGAACCTATTATACCAATTTTACTTGCGCATACAAACTTAATTAGATTCGTAATAACCAATTTTTTAAAATAACTACTCATTAGTCAACAGAATCAGGGTAAAAAAAAATCAATTTTCACTTTTTTTTTGATGTGGACAACATCTGAGCATCGAATGAGAGCGAAAGTGTTCCCTCCCAGAGATATGCGCGTTTTATGAAAGTGATGTTACACCAAATGTACACGTATTTAAATCATTAAAATGGCTCTCCTGAACAAAACTGTTTTTTACCCTTAGGTCCCTTTTTATTTTGCGCGTCACATATATTGAACACCCTTGATTTAAAGATTTTCAAATACAGTAAAATCTCGGAAAAGTTAATCAAAATGTCCCAAGGGTAATTAACTTTTTCGAATTATTAACTTTTCCGAAGGTTTTTTATTTTATCGAAATAAAGCTTAAAGCATATATTTCTGTAAATAATATTTTTATTTCATTTATTTTTAATATTATATGTACATACTTATGATTAATTAAAAAATTTCAGTTATGTATTAAGTGTTGTGAAATAACTTTTTAAAGTTGTTTGTTTCTTGCTTTTGTTGTGGTAGGCTGCTACTAATTTAGTGCGTTTGAGAATCAAGTCTTCCACCTCTTTTACGTCATTTTTGAAGTATTTTATTAAATTATTTATGCTTTGGAGTGCTAAATTATAACTAACTTCCTCTTGTGGGCTACTTTGCTCGATATCTGAGTCAGAGCTATCAGAAGACAATTCGCATTCTACATCTTCTGTTGCTTGATCTTCATTCCAGCCTTCTACGTCATCTATGTTGATCTCCACATTATCGGACACCTTCTTTTTCAAAATTTCTGATTTTTGTAGAACAGTCAGTCTTTGCTGCTTTTTATTTTTTGTTGACATTTTATTCACACACTTTACTACGCACTTTAAATAATTTTTGTGACCGCGTTCTTTTCACAACAAAGGCTTAAAATATTGTGAGACAAGAATTGCATTTTTACATAAAACAAATGTGCAATACGTAGTAAAAACAAAATACATATGTATTCGTGAAGTACCGTAACTGAAAATATTTCTCTTCACTCAGAATTTTTCGGTTTTTTTTTATGCACGCTCTAAAAAATTAATTAAAAATTAACTTTTTAGAGCGGCACGTGAAGACAGCCGCTCGATTAACTTTTTCGAGACTTAACTTTTCCGAGATTTTACTGTATATTTGAAAATCTTTAAATTAAGGTTGTTTTTTTAGACGGGTGGTTTTCAATCTGACCACATCTTTTTCAGAGTTGGTCTTTTTGACAGTTGTACCATGATTTATGCTCACTTTGGTTTGCCATTTCATAATAAATAGACTTACTCCGGAACAACGTTTGCGAATAGTGGTGAGACTGGGCCCAAAACGAGTTGGCCACCGATCCTGATTTTTACAAGAACATTTTTTTAGCGTTGAAGCTCACTTTTGGATGAATGGGTACGTTAATAACCAAAATTGTCGCATTTGGTGTAAAAAAAATCCACCAGCCATTGTTAAGACGTCGTTACATCCTCAAAAAGTCAATGTTTGGTTTGTCTATGTGCAGAGGGATTCATTGGTCCAGATTTCTTCAAAAATGAAGCCGGCCATAAGGTTGCAGTTAATATGAAAAGCTATAGAACCATGTTCAATGACTTCTTGTGCCTGAATTGGAGGATGTTGATGTGGACGACCACACAGCCAACGAAACAAATTATTTATTGAAGGAAACTTTTGATAAGCGCATTATCTCGCGTCGGTGGCCTGTGGCCTCCAAGATCGAGCGGTTTAACATTGCTGGACTATTTTTGTAGGGCTATGTGAAGTCGTTTGTCTACGCAGATAAGCCCGACACGATTGTCGCCTTGGAAGAAAATATTCGGCGCGTTATTCCCTACATACGACCCCAAATTCTGCAAAAAGTGCTCTGCTGAAATTTATTCGGAATTATTCGTTTTTAAAACATAATGGCAAACCCTTATCTTAATAATAAAGCTAAATTCAAGGCCATAACATTAAATAATATGCATTTTATTTCTTCTTATCGAATGACCATCTTAATAAATTAGGGTTGCCGATGCCATGTCTCTTTAAACGAAAGTGTCAGTTCCTTTTGCCGGGACTTGTCGTGTAGCAATAAATCTGTTCTCTGTGCACATCTACTCACTCCTGAGATTATCATACAATCTGGTTCTAACTATAAGTAGAACCAGATATTGAATTATGATTTATCTAATTTTACGAGTGCTGTACGTCTTTTTTGTCTGACAATAACATATTTACTTGGTTTTAGGTGCAAAAGTAAAAAAGAGCCAGAGCGCATAAATTGGTTCGGCTTTCAAAATCAAACTCAAATTGATACATACTATTCACTATCTGCACCAAAGTATTTAAAAAGAGTTAAAATCGTGCGTGGCCGACTATGTGATACCGTATAACACTCTGCAATTCAAATGGCTAAGTTCCTCTGTTTAGAGCTAGGGCAAGGTCGGCCTCAATATGTAAGAGTCCATCACTTGTTGTAGGCACCATACAAAATTTGAGGGTGATCGGGTATAATTTGTGGCTTCAAGAGCTAAAGGCCCTCTCATCAGAAGGACCTTTGTGTGGAGGCCATTCGAAAACATGAACCAATAAGGTCCAATGTAACAAGGCTTTGTTGTTGGTCGCTCGTAAATATCCATGCGAAATATGGTAGGAATCGAACGTGGATTCTAAAGCCGCCGAATCTAAAATATGAAAGGACCTTCGCGTAGAAGATATTAAAAAAAGATATAGCCTTACGGGGTCCAGTTTTACCACTGTTAACTAATGGACGCTCATAACGTTCCATGCAAAATTTCATCACTCCAAAATTTTGGTGTAATTTGTGGGTTTGTGTAATTTGTGGCTTCTAGAGCTGCATGACTTCAAATAGGGAGGGAGCTTTGTGTGGGAGTTATTCGAAAACTTTAAACAATATGGGCCTATATCATCAGAGATATGTGCTGGTCACTGGTATTGCATTATGCGAAATTTAGTCGAAATCTGGTGTAATTTGTGGCTTTAAGAGCTGTTGGTTCTAAAATCAGGAGGACCTTTATAAGAGGGCTATACTAGATCTGCAGGACTTTAAGTCGGGAGGGACCTTTGAGTGGCAGCTATTCGAAAACATGAACCGTAATGGCCAGTTTTGGTCACTCGTACTGCTGTGTGTGAAATTTGGTTGAAAACGAATGTAAAATGTGGCTTGTCAACTGTAGGTTTTGAAATCAGGAGAAACCTATGTATCAAAATATAGACCGATGTAGAATAATTAGAATGTCATCCCTGGCCCAAACTTGAAGAAAGTGCTAAGATTTATCGAAATCGGTTTATAATAGCGACCTGTACTTTGATTAAAACGGCAGATGGACAGATGCAGCGACAGACATCGCTCAATGGAATCAGATAGTGATTCTGAGTCAGTAAGTCAAATACCTTGTACCACATTGTGGTGTAGTAGGGTATAATAATAACACACATTTTACTCTACCAAATGTCATGTCCTTAGCGTACAACTTATCGGTATCTGCACAAAACAATGTTGGAACAATAAATTCAATTTCAATTCGAGGTCAATTCAAATGCAGTAGCCAACACACATGAGGCAAACAATTCAAGCGTTCGGTTTTTTTTGGGGAATTACATCATCGAGGCCAAAAGACACTTTGTTTTTTGAATATGTCAATAAAAAAATATATTCGAGTTTGAGTGCAAACAATAGCAATGATGGAAACTATATATGTAAAGGGTGGGCCACATATATGTTTATATTTAAAAATTAAGTAAAACTTCTTAAATATATATTATTACTTTTTTTAGAAAGAAGAAGTATTTGTACGATATACGTACGTAGATACTATGTTACACGATTTGATTTATGCGTTAGCTCTAAATGGCCGAATTTTTCAGGACCCTTTCTTCGCTTTTACAGTTTTTAACTACAACGTTCATTTTACAGTCAGGGTATATCCTGCATAATAAGCTTGATTTTTAACGTCTACCTATGTATTTCCCTCGAAATTCCATTAAGGAACAATCCAATTATTTTTTTTTTATTTTAATGAGTTGCATTTTTGCTTATTAATCGGGACCTTCTAAATTTTATTCTATTCCCATAGGTCACAATCTCGAACGATCAAATAGTATCTAATTAAAAAATGTACCTCTTTTTGGACCACCCGTAAAGAATTTCACAAAATGAATAACAAAAAAGCTTAATTAAATTAAAACTCAAGTGCTCAACAAATACATTCCCATAGACAACATTCAAGCAAAATTTGTTTTGAAGAAGTTGAAGCCAAAGCAGAGCGGTCGAACGAAACTACCACAAACTAATTGAAATTTCTGCGGAATAAAACAAGTCCCTTAAACGAAATATAAAACCTAAAGTTTTAAAAACCATGCTAAAGTTCTTTTCGCGTGCTCTTCTTAAGCAGATACCTTAAAGTGTTCTCTCCCTCTGTCATATCAAATGCTTGACCTTTTCGCATACATACTCAGTGGTTAAATGTACATTCACATTGAAAAAAACCTGGTCTTTGTGTTGGTAATTTGGAGTGCTGAGACGCATATTCACGAGTTTCTAAGACTTTGTATCTACGAGGATGGTATGACAATGAGTGGAATAACAAGTCGCAAGGAGGGCTATAGTTGCTGCTATGTACACCAGAAAAAAAGTATGGTTGGGGTGACAATATTCGAAGAGGACAACATGGTCATCACAACAATATTATGATCATCACAACAACCATACTATGGTCCCCACAAAAATATTATGGTCCTCACAACAATAGAATTATTCACACAACCATACAATGGTCCCCACAACCATATTATTATTCACACTCAACCATACTACGATCCCCACAACCATATGATTCTCATAATTATAGTATGTTTAACATAAATCCATAGTGTAATCCTCACAACCATAGTATGACTCACACACAGCCATACTATGATCCCCAAAATTTCGGATTGGGTTAAGTTACTAGTCAACAATTTTTGAGTAAATTATGTAGAAATACATTAAACTCATAATTATAGTAGTGACTTACTTAACAGTAGCAAAAATTTACTTATTAAAAATATATCAGCTATACTAATCCAAAGTAGTTTGTTTTGAAATAATTTAATTTACATAGAAAAGTACTTTTATTGCGTAAGATTCGTAATAATAACATTGTCTAAAAAATATGCTGGTATAATTGCCGTAGTCATATTATTGTTAACATAAAACCTAAAAAAACAATACTTTTGTCGCACCAACCATATTTATATTGTTGCTACAACCATATTTTCATTTTTAAATTTGGCAACAATACTATTGTTACATTTCAACAATACTAAAATTGCCGCAATCATACTATTGTCAAAATAAAATTCAAAAAACAATACTATGGTTGCGACGACCATACTTTTATTGCAGAGAACATACTATTGTTGCCATGACCATATAGTAACCATATCTTTTCTCTGCGTGTATATTGGATAATGTCACGTACAGACTATCACTAATCGATCTGTCATTTACAGCCGATTTGACACGCACTTGTAACAGGCATCAAAGAAGGAATTTTACAAACAAACGTGATAAGTTTATTAGTCGTCTGTAGCATAACTGCCAGCCCGTGAGATAAGTTAGATGGATGAGGCATAAACATTGCAATGGGTTGAAAATAAAACGCCAAATAAAGCCATGGATTAAATTGTTCTGCAACAAAATTTACTTTTGAGCCCTTCTTTGGACGAAACCAACGGATCCTAATGTATTAAAATGATCTCCTCAATCCGAATTGAATGTCCGCTTTGGCCCATCACGTATAGTTTTTGAGGTAACGTAATTTTGTTTTCAACGGCCAATTGTACCCCCCTTTTGGAGCTCTTCCACTAGTTTTTATATGAATTTACAAACAACGCACAGTAACGATTAATATAAGAAAATTAATTTGTTTAAAAAAATAATAATTAAGGTTACTTCAGGTTGGAAACAAAAATCGACACAGAGGGGCGAATTGAAATAATTTTTGACCACCTTTTTTTAAATAAACTACGAAATTAAACCGATATGAAAGTATATACATCAAATAGGTTTTCTGTAGCCAAGACAACAAGCTTTCATTGGAGGTATTTTGTGTAGGATTAAGCCTTAAGTAACCGAAAATATTTAGTTTTAAAATTTCTCCCACTAGTTTTTATATGAATTTACAAAAAACGCACAGTAACGATTCCAACGTGATATTTTTTTGATAATTCCTAAGTTATAGCAGCTTTTGTAAAAATGCATAGAATACTTTCTCACTGAAAGAACGAGAATTAAAATTCATCATGTAAATTCTTTACAACGTCTGTATGAACAAATTTTTATGATTTTTAACAAATGAAAATTTTTGTCGGATCATTACAGTGCGTTCTTTATAATTATGTGCAAAAACAAGTAGAAGATCTCCAGAATTGGGGTACAATTGTCAGACGAAAACAATATTTGTGAACAAGAAAAACAAAATTTTGTTTTTTTTGCTTTAACTTCTACAATTTGTATTTTTCATTTTTGTAGATTTGATTTTTATAAATTAAAATTAAATGAAATAAATAAATGAAAGATGCCCTTCTTACGAATTAATATTCCTTATTTTAAAGTAAATCGAATAAGAATTGCTAAAGTTGAAGGCAGATAAATGAAAAACGTAATGTTCACGATACCTCAAAAACTATTCGTGCTGGGACATTCAATTCGGATTCAGGAGATCATTTTGCATAAAGATCAGTTGGTTTTGTCTAAAGAAGGGCTCAAAAGTTAATTTTACAGAGCAATGTTATTTGCCTTTAGTATAGCCTTGCCTCGGATTTGTAATTTAAGGTAAACACAGAAAAACAGTCAGAAATCGATTCGAACTTCAAATATTCAGTTGAATAAACATAATGTCTCCATTTACACGAGCCAACTTTACTCGCGTCAATTTTTACGATTCCCTTGCCCCTTGTGTTTACACAAGCCAACTCGGTTACGGCAATTTCTGTTTTCATTCGTTTTGATTTTTGTGTGAAAAAATACTAAAATAATCTTCTATGAAAAACACAAAAGGAATTGACAGTACGAGCCAGTTTTTTCACTTTCTATTCCCCTTACCCCTCTCCTATAAGCGGAGAGTTGCTGCAAGTAAAGTTGCCTCGTGTAAATGGGGATAATTTAAGTTGCAATCGACAATACTCCATGGTAAAGACGGTTACATGGTTTGACTTACCATTAGATGGTAGCTACAATAATATTTCGATATTTACAACCAACAATTTGGTTATACAAATCGAATTCATAAAAATTATTGGTTGCCACAATTGCTGGTTATGACTTGTCCCGTTGTTGTTGTTGCAGCGGCACATAGTGCCCTTGGCCAAGGAATTCCTCCTTCGAGTCGTTCCGGTTCATAGAACCGAATGTCGTGGGATCGTCTTAATCCCGTGTAGTTCGCTGTTGTAACATATCACACTGTGAACACAATTTCAGAATTTTCCGGGGAGTGAATGATTTCTTCTAGAAATGAAAGTCTTAGCTGATTACAGTAAGTTCCCAAAAGAACGGCTCTTATAGGTCCCAGTTAGTTTTTATGACACAAGGACATTTTCATTTCCCAAATTTCTTGTTTTAGCGAATTTTCGTGATGAGAGTTATTTTCGTAGAGCCTATCTCTAAGAAAGAAGTGTTCTTTTCGCCTTTTTTGAAAAAGTAAAAAATATTCTTTAACAGGAGTTTGTTTACTCATATTTTATGTTCTACAAAAATTTTGTCCAATTAATTTCTTGGAGCTTGTCTTTTTTTAATGAAACTGTATAAATGTTTTTTTTTTTTAAAATTCTCGTTGTTGAGTTAGAATGTACTACTAAATTACTACTACTATCACTTTAGTATAGATCGTCTATATTAAAATAAGAGAATTAATTTGTTTTAAAAAAATTAATAAATAAGGTTACTTCAGGTTGGAAACCAAAATCGACACAGAGGGGCGAATTGAAATAATTTTTGACCACCTTTTTTTAATAAACTACGAAATTAAACCGATATGAAAGAATATACTTCATATAGGTTTTCTGTAGCCAAGACAACAAGCTTTCATTTGAGGTATTTTGTGTAGGATTAAGCCTTAAGTAACCGAAAATATTTTGTTTTAAAATTTCACTTTACTTCACTTAAATAATATATCTTTCCATTACGGACATAACAACTTTATATATTTATAAAACACAGATTATTTTAGATATAAAGTTCAAATTTATTCCGGGTGTAATGCAAATGTTACTCATTATGAATAAAATATGACCACCACGAGCTCGTGCACAGCGATCTATTTTTGGGACTCTATTTTCCACCACTCTGGAAAGATAATTTTTCGATGAAATTTTAGATTTTCGTGAAACTTTGCCAGAGCCCAATCGGAGAAGCTTCGGCGTTTCAAGTGATCAAGTGGCTTTAGTTCTTGAGTCAGTTTGATCTTTTAAAGATGAAGGCCAAGATCTTTTCGCAAAATATGCTACAGTCTGGTTTGAGAGATGCCCAATTCCTGAGTGATTTGGTACATTTTGAACGGCTACACATACAGCTACGATATTTTCGTCTCATCAAGCGAAAAAGTGAAAATTTGGATCAAAATATATCCACTTTAGCACATACAGCCTGTCGGGTGGGACGATTATTATGGCCGAAAATTGGAGAAAGCGCTCTTAAAGTTGCTACCACTGACTCAGAATTTCAGTAGTAATTTTTAATGATTTCCAAGCGTTGCTCGTAAGTGAACTTCCCCATGATGAAAATGTTGACTTCGACTAACGGGTACGTTGACGTAAAGATACGAAATTGTTATGTCCCTATTGGGAAACCCGTTATTTATGTGCTAGGACCAAATCAAATTATCTTTATTGAGCTCAAATTTGTTTTCAAAATTTCTCCACCACGTACCATTTTGAAGAAATTGGGATTTTGAGTTATCCTAACGTATTTTTCAGTTTTTGCATTTGTTTAAAAAAACTACGGCATCCTTACTCGGTGAGTTGGTAGAAGAAATAGCATTCTCTCATATATAGACAGAATAAATCAATTGAATATAGACAGAATAGGTTCCGCAGAAAATAATCATATTACTCCGTATGTCTAAAATATGGTTAGCAGAAATATGGTTACTGTTTGAAACTAATAACGGTTTAATATTTAAGATAGGCTTAATGGGTCCAGAGACTGTTTTCTTATTCAGATTTTGTCGAAATTTCGTATAGCCTCAAACAAAAATTTACGCAGTTCATAGGAGTTAATATGTTGGCGATATTTTTGTTTTCAAAGTTAAAAAACGGATTTTCTTTTCGAGATCTTTATGCTAAATTCTAGATCCGGAATTGCTCTTTTGTCGCTGAAGTCAGTACCAGAAGAAATGGATACTTCAAAAAAATATTTCAGATTTAATTACGAGTAGCCTAAAAATGTATAAGTTAAAAATATTCGGAGAAGTTAATGGCGCTGATCAGTGCACTTTAAGTTCCAATATTAGTAAAGGTATTTTTACTAGCTATATGAATAGTATTCTATACTTTTTGTAATAAAACTAAATTCGATTGGTTTTTCCCGGCCGGGACTCCCGGAAAATTTAATATTTTTTTCCGGAAAATAAAAAAGACTTATAATATCCCAAACTTCGAAAAAAGTTTTTCATCTTTGACAAAATAGTTTTTTTTTCTTTCGACATAAAGTATACTCCACTCCTCCTTTTTTGCCAACTCATACTTCAATCCAATCAAAAACAAAACTTGGCAGATATTTGCGGTTGAAAAAATTTCAAGTATGTGTGTTCTTTTTTGGATTTTTAATTTTTATCTTTGTTTCATAGACGTACGTACGGTGTGAGAGACCGAATGATGGTTTTTTCTTCCATGTGTTTTTTTTATTACCAAAAAAAAAGAAAACAATACCAAGGAAATTGTACAAATCGTAAGAGGTTGATGATGGTGGTATGCCCTACATCTCTTGTAAATGCCTTGTGTCCATGAACTGGAAACATTTGTAAAAAAGTTATTTGCTTCCTCTTTTTATGCTGTAGATCTATCAAATGGTGTGAGCGCTTGCCTAGTTCACGTACAAAGTAGGTTCAAACAAAAAAAAAATGTTGGAGACACTGTGTCACGTATGGATAATGTTCTAATACCCAGGGGTTCTTTAGAAGTTTTCAATTCAGGTTTTTAGAAAACAATATTCCATGAACTCAGTTTAACGAAAAAAGTATATTTTCATGGGCATTAAAATTTAATTTTTTCTATTAGAACTGTTTTTAGAATAGGTTAGAAAACTAATTTCTAGTTGAAAATTAATCGAAGGATCTTACATTCACGACTTTGCATGGCAGTTTGCATTTTTTGTTGGATCTCTAGTCTCATTTGGCATTATATACTTTTGGTCGCATGCTCTTCCGTTGAATGCACGATGGCGGTCATACGCATTGGCCTGTGATACTGAAATATCGCACGATGATGGCTTAGGGTCATAAGCTGTTTGTAATTGTCAATAGGCGAAATCGGCCTAGGGGGTGAAAACTTTTACTTGAAGGGACTAACTGCTAATGGAAAAGTACTCGTCTTTAAGAACTTGCTAAACAAATCACAATTTTTTTGTGGCGAACAAAGCTTGAAATGGATATGTTAGTTGGAACGCACTGAAAACCTCAAATAGGCCATTGTTAATATAGGATGATCCATCTAGAGGTATTTTTTCAAAATAAAAAAATACTAAAATTCAAATCAAGTGTGGAATCTTTATTGCGCATACGAAAGAACATTTTATGCCATTTATTTTTTGAATATAATTCCTTCGAAAAACAAGAAGATCCGCTGTTTTCGACTAAAATTGTGTTCAGTGATGAGGACCATTTATGGCGCACGGCAACGTCACTAAACAAAATTGCCGCATTTGGGCTAAAGAGGTTCAAGAGGTGCCATTATATCCAGAGTAAACCACGGTCCATATTTTTTTCAAAAATGATGATGGTCGAGTCGTAACTATCAATTGTCACTCTATAGAAGTTTCGGCCCATGTGGCCCAAAAAACGTACCGTTTGGCCAAAACAAGCGATCAATAGTCAATACATGCATATGCTTTGTTCGTTAATTAAAGAAAATATTTCTACGATCTCAAATAAAGATTTATTTTGAGGTGTAGGCTGATATTAGGAATAAGGAGGCATATGGGACCAAGGACCTCAAAAACTGGCCACTAATTCACGTTGGAGGTACTAGATGTATACGAGTATACGCTTCTGCCTTGCCGAACTTAATGACATGTTAACTTGTTTTATTTTACGTGCGGATAATATAACATTTCGTTTGGCCAAATCGTGCTTCAACAGATGTTCGAAAAGATAGGCATGGCTTGATTGTCTTAGAATTTGACGACGATCGAAAATATATTGCTTTGTGAGGTGTAAAAGGCCAGAAAATTCTTAATAAAACTCGTACATACAGAGAAAAAGTTATTAGGGAATTGGTTGGAACTACTAAAATTCCGTTGCGAATAAAAAATTTCGGTTGCATTCACCAAATGTTAATAGTCGAAATAGATATTCGGTTACACATACCACAAGATGTTAAATATGAACATCGTAGATGCAACTAATTGCTCGGTTAACCAATGAAACGTTTAAAATGTATTCTGTTGCCAGAACAGGTGGTTGTGGCAACGAATAGTTTAGTCAACATTTTGTTGTAGTTACCGAGCCGTGGTGATGATATCTAAACTTTCATCAAAACCAAAAGGGAAAATAGTCCTATAATTATTACTTTAAGCAAATCGTTGAATTTAATTTATTTAGTAAAATTCTTTTATCACCTTTTCCGATTTTTCCTTGACACGACCCTACCGCCTATGCTTAAGAGAACTTCAAGTATACGAGTATAAGGAAACAGTTTTTTGCCTCTACTGAAAAGTTAAAATGTTTTCGTTAAACAAATGCGGCATGTGGAGAACTTATTTTCTGGAGTTTCAGATTCTTCGATTTCCACCAATACCTCAAACTTACATCGGATTATACTTATGGCCCCGCAGGGCACGAGGTTGGAATCACCTGTTCCCCTGCAAGACTGTAATACATCTCGAATAATTCTATTCATCCTCTATGTTGGATGGTAGCATGGAGCGTATTCTTGGTGTAGACATTGAAGCTACCAGTCAGAGTGTGCGTCGCTGAAACTGGAAGAAGACGTGTGCTACGAGGTTGGACCGGAGACTCAAGTCTGGTGCCGCGGGTGATCAGGAGCCCCTAGAACTGTTGTTCTAGCCTGACCTAAGTGGGAACGGCTCTTCAGGGAGTTTCGCGGTGACTGTAGTGTAAACCTAAATCGCAGGTAACCGGGTCTACGACTCAAAGAGTAGCAGAGGTGTTAGATAGACCTCAGCAAGAGGTAGGTGAAGCCCGCGCAGCTGATCCTTAAATTAGCTCCTCCCGTTTACTGGGGGTGTTGGTAGTCAAATTATAGCTTACCCTATTGTTATGGACCCCGTGGTTCTGGCCATAATGGTGATAATCACGTAAAACTGACATTAATCTGTACTGATGGCATATTCAAGGTATGCACCTCAATCACTCGGTTGGCAAAAAATGCGGTATACTACTAAGGTACAATCATCGCTTGAACTTTGGCAAATAAAATTGGTATTTTATATCGTAGGATCCTACAAACGTGTAGTTTTATGTAATCTACAATTATCAAGGTTAAGCTGAATTTTAAGGTTTGCGGTGATTTCGCCCCTTTGCATTTCAAATGACGATACGAGTACATTCTGTATTGGGTCCCCGAACGATACTTTGAGGTTTAGCAAATGGTATGACAAATTTACTATATAATTAATATTATAAAATAGCAATTTCGGCACTCAAGGTAATCTGAAGTCAATTTTAAAACAGTTGCCCCAAGCTACACCAACGGACTTGAGTTTAAAGCAGTCTACGTCATGATTATATATATGATTACTCACTGTAGAGTACCTCAAACTCACTTGAGAGTATCTCGACAATCATCAACGCACAAAAATAAATAAACGTTAATGTATTTTATGTTTATTTTGTACGAATCTTCAAGCACATCTCTTTTCAAGAAAAAAAAGCCTTTTCCACTGCATGGCCAAAAAAAACTTAACGCTTAAAAAGTAAGACAACGAAACCACAACATAAGTCACAACATAATTCACCCCAGAGATTCAAACTCGCGTTGTTTGACCAAGAGGGGGTTATAAGCGCTCATTGGAATATGAGCGGGTACTGGGGCACGCAACATACTCGTATGCCGGACAGACACATATGCTGTTTTGGCCTAAAGTTAATGAACCCTTTAGTGTTGTCGTTTGCGGTTAACGAAATGCCTCAAACAACATGTTTTCGGGCATTTATTGCGTTGCTGTTTCAGCGTTGTGGATTATTTGGTTTCCTCCTGATTGAGTGTTGCTGATGTGTGGCTTTCCGAGATTTGTTTGGTTTTGCCCGAGGAGTACCTCAGCTGTGATTCAGGCCATAACCGAAATAACTTTTCGTTAACATTTATTGTTTTTATGAGATTTTATTATAGATTCTTTTTGTCTTCGTTTTCATCTTCTTGTTTGTTTGCCATTTCAGCTGCAACGTTGTTGATCGTCTTTCGATTCGGTGAAGTTGCTCAAATATTTGCTCCCATTATTGCCGCCGTAATTCGATTTGAATTGAATTCCGTACGTTTTGCACATTTTACAGAGCACGCTTGATTGAATTGCAATTCTTTTTTCGGCCAATAACCAAACACAAAAGCCCAATTTTATATCAAACAGTTTGTTATTTGTTTGAATTGTTTGCAAGGCATCGAGTTTTTTTGTGGAAAATTAAAAAATTAGGAATGCAAAATTATAAATGAACAATTGTGTTTTTTAAGTGTTAGGCTGGTATTGTGTGACTGCGTTTAAGAATTCCTTTTATTATAATGAAAATACAAACGTCGAATTGTGGCCGCTTAATCCGACTCTTATAAGATGATTGATGAACTACTCCAATCTGCTGCAGGTGAGACTTAGAATTTATTGCAGAATGTTGTATGTGGCAGGTAAACCA
The DNA here is from genome assembly GCA_963513945.1 of Hydrotaea diabolus. Taxonomy (NCBI): domain Eukaryota; kingdom Metazoa; phylum Arthropoda; class Insecta; order Diptera; family Muscidae; genus Hydrotaea; species Hydrotaea diabolus. The sequence continues at coordinate 77,608,139 of OY740718.1, read as the reverse complement.
AAAATCTTATGGCGTTTGGGATATTTGCAACAAATATTTGGTTTTCATTTTTTAATTCCATCCGAAAAATAAGATTTTTCAAGACCTTCAAAATATGCCTCAGTTTCAGCAATAACCTCGCTATTGGACGAACATTTTTGCCACCGAGATTTTTTTTTAAATTTTGAAACAAGAAATAATCAGAAGGAGCTAAATCTGGACTATATGGTGGATGCGGAGCAATTTCAAATCGTAATTCGGCCAGTTTTTGTTGAATTAAAAATGCAGTGTGTGAAGGGGCATTATCTTGATGAAAAAGAACTTTTTTTCTAAATGCGGTCGTTTTATCTTGATTTCTTCACTCAACCGATCCAATAATGCACAATACTATTCACTATTTATAGTTTTTCCTTTATCAAGATAATCAATAAATATTATACCCCTTGCATCCCAAAATACTGTGGCCATTACTTTTTCTGCTGACTTAACAGTTTTCGCCTTCTTGGGGCCACTTTTACCAGCTTCTATCCATTGTTTTGACTGTTCTTTGCATTCTACGATGTAGTGATGGATCCATGTTTCATCAACAGTTATGAATCGGCGCAAGAACTCTATTGGATTACGCTGATAAATCGCTAAAAGCTCCTCGGAATTGGTCCAACGGACGATTTTTTGGGGCAAAGTCAACAAACGCGGCGGATCTCTTGCGGATAGCTTTTTCATGTGGAGTTCATCATGTAAAATATTCCAAACTTGTTTTTCGTGTATTTTAACAATATCAACAAGTTCTCTAAGCTTTATTCGTCTATCTTTAGTCACTTCATTAAATATTTTTCTAATGTTTTCAATAGTAGTAGCAGTTTTCGGTCTTCCAGAGCGTTGTTCATCTTCCGTACTTGAACGACCCATTTTAAATTGTTGAACCCAGGATTTCACGGTGGAGTATGATGGTGCATTATCACCATGAACAGAATCCAATTCATCTTTGATTAATTGTGGCGTATAACTTTTCATATAAAAGTGTTTAATTACCGCACGAAACTCTTTATTTTCCATTTTTCAAAAATTATAAAACTTGTTTACTTCAATCACCTGTAACAAAGAAAATAATCATTAAATATTTCGGAAATTTTGACAGATGGCTTATAAAAGATTGCTTTTAAAAACAAAAAAAAAGTTGCTAGTAAAACAGAAAAAGTGCCAGGCCAGTTAGTTTTGCGGTCGCCCTAGTATATAATTAAAACCTTTTCGTTTATTTATGGTAACTATGTAAACTGGAATTAAATAAAATAAACAACTAAAAAAGTGAATACAAACTTCTTATAATAACAGGAATATAAAAACTTGTCCCGTTTTTTCCTCCATTTTAAATTAGTCTGTGTGGCAGCCAATTGGTTAACTTTTCTGTTCTATTTCTGTCTACTACCTAGTTTCATTTCTGTCTACTACCTAGCGGAAACTTTCTTAGGGTTTTTTGGAGGCATTCTCGCTGCATTCTATTCTCATTTTATATTAATACAGAGTTAGATTGCAGATCAATGCCTTCCACGACCCATCGTATTAAAAGGCTTTTTAAAAGGACTGCAGAAAATGTTCTTCTAGAATGCCTTTAAAATTATTAAAAAAATTCTAACTGAGAAATAATTTTTAAATTATTGAATTTACAGTTTTATTCATTTAAACTGGAATCCACTAGAATTCGAACCCACGACCTTGGGCGTGGTAATGATCTATAAACAATTCTCCACAGTGAAAATGGTTTTACCTGTGACCAAACACTTTTAAGCGTAACATATTTACGAAATCAATAGCGATGTTCTTTTCAGGTTACTAAACTAGCATCCCTACGGGAAATGCAGAGTCATTTACCTTGAATGCATCGAATCGAGGATTGGTGCAAATAGAATCTGTGACAAGACTGGTTCGGTGTGAATATAATGGAATCAATTACTTGAAATTTCAGATTCGTTATATTCGCGCTAAAACTTCGCAGAGAAAACCGCACACAAAAGATTTTACACATCCTCGGATTTCAGTCATTTGCCCAAAGTGGATTTTGTTTAGAAATCTATTCATTACAAGCCTTTTGGGAAGGCTTCTTAAAAAAGCGACATTACTCATAGAGTGAATGTGAGATCATTTTTTATATAATGAATTTTCGGTTGGACATAACAATAGATGATGAATATTATTAAAGTATAATAAGGTAAGCGGAAAAATATTCAGTTGTCACAACAAGTCGTGTCACCCAATAATTTGGAGGAAAATTTAGTGTAGCAATCATTATTGGTGTTGATAACAAACGCGTTGTTTGTTAGCTAACCCTTTTTTCGGTTTGAATGTAGGGTTATTTGAAAAGAAAAATGGTCATAACTTCAAGTTTATCAGAATAAAGTGTCGTAAATGTAATCCCAAGATGACGCCACAAAATGCTTCTAATCTGAGCTAAAATTTGGAAATGTTACGGGTACTTTGAATTTGCTTAGAATTTGTTTTAGAGGTGTCGTTTCTCCAATTTTTTATTGAGATTTCAAAAAGGTCCCACACAAAGGTTCCTCCCGATTTGAGTCCTAGCAGCTCTAGCAGCCGCAACCAATCACGATCACGCCCAAGTTGTGCATGGTATGTTATGAGCGACCATTATTAAACTTTAATAAAATTGGATTTTTAAAACTGCGACTTTAGAAAGCACATTTTAAATCTGATTCCCACTACATTTCGCATGGAGTGTAACGAGCGATCAACAGCCATGCCCTGTAACATTGGGCCATATCGCTGCATGTTTTCGAATAGCTCCCACACAAAGGTCCCTGCAATGGGGAAATTTTGCATGATATATTAACAGCGACCAATATTCAACTTTATATATTGAGTCTGAATAGCGAAGTGGTCCCTTTACAACTCTCTTAGTCAGTCACACCCGATTTTAACTTGTTTCTATTGTTGCAAACATTTGCCAAGAAACTATCGTATAATACCATGTTTCAACTAGTGGTGCAGGGAGTTGAGCTGTGTTCAACAACTTAAGTATTAAATATAGATTTTAAGATCTTATATAATTTAATTACTTAAACTTACTTTAAAATCTCACTGAATTCCCATTATTCTTAAACAATTGTTGTAAAGTTGGAATATCTTTGTCATGTAACTACATCGAAAGAATAGCTTTTACTAAATCAGGGCTGTTATAGAAACTAATGTTGTCACTATTGGTTTTGAAAACTATAAGAAAAAATTCTTTGGTGTCATGAAAACCAATGTTATCGGTTTTATCAGCAACAGCTGATTCGAACATTGGTTTTATTTACATTCGAAATGGACAAAACCAACTTGGTTTCATGACACCAAATGAAACCAACATTGGTTTGCAAAAACGACAATTAGCCAAACAGACATGATCACAGCCCTGAATATAATTAAGAGTTTTCCTCTTAAAATGCAATTCCATTTACTGCTTTGCGGAATTAAATCTTTGTCCCTTTCTGCTGCAAAAACACTTTACCTTACATCTACAATTGAAGCGGCAAGCAGCGTCGCAATCTCTTGTACGCGCAGAACAAAAGTATGGTTGTGGTGACAATATTCGAAGAGGATCATACTATTGTTGGGTACATGATTGTGGCACAACAATATTATGATCCCCACAACAATAGTATGATTAACACACAACCATACTATGATCCCCACAACCATATTATGAGCCATACTCAACCATACTATTATCCCCAAAACCATATTATGATCCTCACAACAATATTATCTTTCCCATACAACCATAGTATGATCCTTACAATCAAAGTATGATTCACACGCTACCATATTATGATCCCAACAACTATAATATGATTCCACTCAACCAAACTATGATCTCCAAATTTTTTTTAAGATTGGGTTATGTTATTATTCAACATTAGAGATTCTTATTAAGCTTTTTTTAAAATTAGCTCCTAGGCAGATTTCAGACTATGTTTCTTTGAACATACTATTTAAGAACAAAAATATATTCAAAAGGTAGTCGAAGACATTTAGTTGCAAGCAGTGGTGACTGCAGGGGATAAATGCTTCTTTACCATGATGACTGGCTAAATACTTAAGTGCAGGCAGATTTTAAATAATCGGGAACCAGTCGGCAGTAGAGTATTCCACCGAACAAGGTAAACACATTAAAATCCCTCACACTGCCATCCGATTGTTGTTGTTTTTTATAATGAACAACAACCATGCACTGTATCGTGCGTGTGTATGTTTTTTTTTGGTTTACCAAAAAAACACACACACTAAGTCTTTAAAACCTGTTATGCTTTGTTTATAGACTCAACCATACAGTATGATTACCGTAATCATATTAATCTTTAACAACAATACTTTTGTCGCACCAACAATATTTACATGGTTGCTACAACCATAGTTTCATTTCTAAATTTAGCAATAATAGTATTGTTACATTTCAACAATTGCCGCAATCATACTGTCGTTAAAATAAAACTCAGAAAACAATACTATGGTTGCGACGAACATGCTTTTATTGTAGAGAACATATTATTGTTGCCGTGACCATATAGTAACCATGTCTTTTCTCTGCGTGTATATAACCTGTACCATCAACAATGAAACTTGACCTTTTCCTTTCTTTAATGTGTTTGAAAATTGCCTAAACTAAATACAATTTTGGCGATTTTGAGCTAACATCCATACAATTCCCCTCAAAAGGTTAGTACAAATTGAACAAAGGGTTTTTAAATACTTCTTATTTGGCCACATTGTTAGCATCCACGCAACACTTACTAAATACACCGATCGTCGTCTTAAATATCCAAGTAATTTCTCAAAGTATTTCATTAAAAATATGTTTCATATTCTTTGTTAACCTTACGACCGTGACCCAAACAGCGGAAGACCGAACATCAAAGACTTTTTACGACAATTTGTTAACTAATTTTTTAACGCCACAATTGTTTTGGGTGTCAAGAAATTTCACAGCCCTGAGTCACAGTATGGTGGCTCGTATCTTAAGTACTTTTGTCTGTTTCGTATAAAAATTAACTTTTTGTCTTTACAAAAAGACTGAACTTTTTAAATGTCTTTAAATTTTGTGTTTTTGTTATTTTTTTGATGTGTTATCATGAAATTAATATCGCACGATCAATTACACAGTTGTATATAAAATTACAATAATATCGTAGTTTGTTCGAAATGCGTGCGGTTCAAGTACATCCATCGTCATGATAATCAACATCATCATCGCCATAATCGTCATTAACAGCAGCTGAGGCATCAACATGAAAAGCAACATTGCATGACAGCCGACCTTCAAGGTTAGCTTTAAACACACTTGAAATTCTACGCAAATAAAAATGTAAAAATTAAAACTACAATTTTGTCGTGTCTACTTCTCTACTACGATATGACCAAAATAAAAATTGAACAAAAAAGCAAACTCTCGGAATACACAAAAAAGTAAAATAAATAATTGCGAATACAATAAAACAGTGAATATTGTTAACGCGCTTTCTTACAACATACACGCTTTAGTGTCTGTCTGGTGCCATAGTGCCTGTCAGTCTATACGTCTGTATGTCTGTCTGTCCGCCCTCCCGTCAGTCTTTGTGTCTGCTGCTCATTGTTTAATTTTATTTCAATTGTAATTTGCCTTCGAATTGACGGAAGCTTTTTTGTCTTCTGTGAAGTATTATCTCCCAACTTGAAACATGTGGGATACATTAAAGTCAAGGGAATGAAGCGGGGATTAAGTTAACTCTCGAGAGTTACAGACATCGGCGGCAAATGAGTGGGTAATACATAATCGAACATTTTATTATACTTATTTTAGAAAAAAAATATCCTTTCTGTGTTGTGGGTCGCGTCAATGTAGTGGTAGTCAGTGTGTGCGACTATCATACATGCAAACCCAGGATCGTATCCGCACACAGAGAAAAAATGAATTGAAAATAGATTGCAACGACTAAAATTCCCTTTCAAAAAGAGAATTTGATTGCAATCGCCCACAGTTTATAATCGTAATGGATATTCGGTTGCTCACTTTTGTATCTTTCCATGGTTCAAATTGAGTTAGTCTGAAATTGAGAAATATCAAATGAAATGCAGAAAAAAACTTGACGTTTAGGTGTGGTTCACATTCAACATCGGCCCTTAAAATATAACCACCCGTTATACCCTTATCCTGCTATGTAAGGGAGTAAATATTATTTGGTACGGACGAAAGTGTAACACATCGAAAAAGCCTTTGAGACCCTACTTATATTGCGTTCTTTAGACCAAATTCGTTTCATGTCATGTTACGTTATTGAAGCCATGTCCGTCATCCAGCTTTTTCGCACGATAACATTCGAAAAATTGTTATTAAATTTTACATATAAAATAGCCCATATTGTCATACCCATTTAGTTTCCTCTCACACAAAGGTACCATTCGCATTTGTAATATCGTTAATACTCTCCACACGATTGAACCAAACCCAGTACTTCAGATTCTAGTAATAAAGTACACATAGTAACAAAAAATTGGATCCCTAGCAACGCTTACTCTAGTACTTCCCGTGCAACTACACGATTTGCCCACTTTTGGTATTCACTTAATACTTTTATCACTCGCACACACCATGCTATGATCCTCATAACCATAGTATGATGGTGATGGTCATTAGTAATGCTCTGTGCGAAATTTGGTGGAAGTCGGATGTAACATGTGCTGTAGGTTCAAAAATCGACCAATGACCGATGAGGACAAATTTCAATAGGCTTTGTCCTTGGCCCAAACTTGAAGAATATACCAAGTTTTATAGAAATCGGTTCATAATTGCGACTGAGGGATGGACATCGCTCAATGGAAACAAATAGTGATTCAGAGTCGATCGGTAGACTTAACATATGGTCTATCCCAATTCCTTTAACGTGTTGCAATCATCAGCACTAAGTCATAATGCCCTGCGTGGTGTAGGGTGTCAAAATTACAATTATACGGTGTGATTGCGGTAATTATAAAGATTTGTACAAAGGTAAATTGTCAGTTTAGACTGCAAGGTTGCAAGAAAACCTTACAGTTTCATTGACAGACAATGAATTTATCTGTCAGCAAAAATTGGAAGTTTAGTTTACACGTTTATTAGTATGACAACAACTACCAGATGCGTTGTTAGACATCGCTAGAACAGTCAAAGCATTTGACAGAAATTATTAATAGTGTTTATACATTAAATTTGAGAAGTACAAATATTAATTGGGACGCAAAAGAAAAATGCATTTTCAGCGATCTTAGCTGCATAGGAATAAAAGGATCGCGAAAAAATAGCAAAAAAAAAAAACGCCGCAAAAGTGTGGGTGAGGGATTGGGTGCTACACTCCGCCAGCAGGAGGGATTTAATGCAATCATCCAACTACGAACTAACGAGCCGGACTTCTATAGCAATTTTTAGCGAACAATTTGAAAATGTTCTACGTATAGTGACTTCAGGCTTCCGGGTACTGCAGAAACTGCTATGCCCTGAATCCGGGAAAGTCAAGTTAAGTGACACTCTCACACATCCTTTATCTCAACAAATGAAAAAAATATGCGCCGGTCATGCTTTTATGCATCTGGCAATGGCGACGGTTTGCTGACAATATTGTAAGATCTTACAAGGATCTGCACATAGCTTAATATAAAGCCTAAATAACAATACTTTCGTCGCAATCACCATATTTATAGAGGTCTTTTTTTAATAAGGTTTTTTTTCACAGTTTATGTATGAATTGCGTTAAACTTTATTTTTTTCCTTTTCAGTATTGTTTGCCATTTCATCATGGAAAGACTTACATCGCAAAAACCACGGTTTGGTGCGGTTTATGGGCTGGTGGAATCATCGCTCCATATTGTGTCAAATTTGTAACAGATGATCAATCTAAAAGTATTTTTCAATAGGGTTTTTTCATAGATTACGCGCGCGTTGTTTTAAACTTTCTTTTTTTTCAGTATTGTTTTCCATTTTATCATGGAAAGACTTACAGCGCGAAAACCACGGTGTGTCTCATTAACGCCATATCGGTCAAAAGGCTCAAACGAGTCATACACAATTTGACCCTTAGAATGGCCAACATTTGAAGGAATATTCAAAAAGTAAATGGCATACAATGTTCTTTCGAATGAAAAGATTCCACACTTGTTTTGAACCACATTTTCATTTTTATATTTGCAATATTACTATTGTTACATTTCAAAAATATTAATATTACCGCAATCATAATATTGTCAAAATGAAACACAAAAAACAATACTATCGGTTTAACGAACATACTTTTATTGCAGAGATCATATTATTGTTGTCGTGACCATATACTTAGTAGAGACATAAATACTGTTACAACATTGAACACACCCATTTCAATAGTAGAACTGAACTTACCCCGTTAATGTCATATGGGTTTTAAAAGCTTACCTCAATAGCGTTAGTCTGTAACGGGATTTTAAAATTGTTTTAACTTTCATCAGGGAGCGGTCAGATAATGAGAAACGTATCGCTGTAATATCGCTTTTCAAGTGTAAAATGAAAAAAGCGGTATTTTCAAAACGCTCCGGCCACTAGGGATTAGCCGCATGTTCGTCTACCGAAGCACAAAACTGTTTGAGGAGACTGAATATGTAAAAGACCGCCACCGGTTGGGCCGCCCACGCTCTGTTCGAACACCGCATGTCATCAAAGCCGTTAAATCAAGAATTCACAGAAATCGGCTCCGAAAACAGAAAATCATGGCCCGTAAGATGAATATCACGCGAAAGTCCATGAGTCGAATCATTAAAAAAGACTTGGGACTTGGGGCTTTCAAACGACGTACCGGCCATTTATTGCATGCAGCTTTGAACAAAAATAGGATTGAAAAATGCAAACGTCTTTTGGTGAAGCACGCTGATAACTTGCACAGAAAAATTTTGTTCACCGATGAAAAAATTTTTACCGTTCAGGAAAAATTTAACAAGCAAAATGAAAGAGTGTATGCGCGATCATCTAAGGAAGCATCTGAACTGATCTCAAGGGTGGAAAAAGGTCATCGCCCAGCTTCAGTCATGGTTTAGTGAGGTGTCTCTTACGATGGGGTCACTGACCTGCATTTCGGCGAACAAGGAGTCAAAACATCGGCCAAAATTTACCAATAAACCGTTTTGGAAGCTGTTAACAATTCCGTGTTCCAAAACCTCTTAACAATTCCCTGTTCCAAAACCAGCCATGGACTTTCCAGCAGGATTTTGCGCCGGCCCATAATGCTATAACGTCCCAGGCCTGGCTTCGAAACAATTTGCCAATTCCCTGTTCCAAAACCAGCCATGGACTTTCCAGCAGGATTCTGCGCCGGCCCATAAGGCTACAACGTCCCAGGCATGGCTTCGAAACAATTTGCCAGCGCTCTCTGAAGAATAGCCTTCAGACAATCCAGATTTGAGCCCATTGGATTATAATTGTGGACGGTTTTAGAGGACAAGGTTTGTCACAAATGATACCCCAACATTGAATCTCTTTAGACTGATTTTGTTCGAGCTGTGGCCAATTTTCCACTGGACTAGGTTGTGCAGCTACTGTCGATTGGCCAATGCGACTTAAAGCATGTGTAAAGGCAAAAGGCGGACATTTCGAATAAGTAGATTCTTTTTTGATACAATATACATCAATAAATATATTAAAAAATATTAGGTCCAAAAACATTCTATTAGTACAACCAACTAGTTAGTAATTTGTACCATAATATTGTCACAGCTATTTTTTTTTTTTTTTTTTTTTTTAAAAACCAACACTCAGGGGATGCCCCCTATACATGCGGTGCATTGCGTTGGCGAGTGGAAATTAATGGATCGGAGGGGGGAAAGAGGGAGTAATGTTTGTTGACGCTTGCCTTGAACTTCTGGATGTCGCAATTAGTGGGAAATACATTTGCCGGAAGTCGATTCCACATACGGACTGTACGAGCGAAAAACGAATTTGATCTGTAGTGTATAGTGCGGTCAACTGGCCAATCGATAACAAACGGGTGTGAATTCCTAGAAAGTCGCGTATCCCTGCCGAACATCCTCACGTCAGGAATAAGGCGACGGATGTCTGATGAACACACACCATGAAAGTAACGATAGAACAGCGTCACGCAACCCACATTCCGACGATGCTCAAGGGAAACAATAGAGTTGGATACCCTACTGTCACCAATCAGCACCATCGCTCTCCTTTGAACACGGTCAAGTAGCTCCAAGGATGATTTTGGAGCACCTGCCCATATATGAGAGTTGTATTCCATCTTCGGCCTGATGAAAGATGTATAGATATTGAAAAGATCAGTAGGAGTGAAGTATTTCTTGCACCGCTTTAAAAAGCCTATGCACTTGAGTGCTTCTTTCGACACTTCGAATACATGTCTCGCCCAACGAGCGTCACATTGTATTTTCATGCCCAGAACATCGAGAGCTTCTGATTGTTCAATATCCGTACCATCGAGAGAAATTGACGATATTGTTGGGTCAGCGAATCGCTTGTGAGACAACAAGCAGCACTGTGTCTTACGTGCATTAAAATCTACTCTATTCACTCGACCCCATTCGGAAATGGCCAGTAGATCCCGGCCAAGTGTCTCATCCATAATTCGCCTTTTGTCTTCAATATCTTGAAGGCTCGGCCTACGGTCGAATGAATACGAATGACAGAGGTTACTATCATCTGCGAAAGAGTAGATTGGATTCACGGTCTGACCCAATAGATCGTCAATGAAAATAAGAAATAAAGAGGGAGAAAGGACAGAGCCCTGTGGTACACCTGCGGTCAGCCTATGTGTGTTGGATGAGAACCCATCTACAACAACTCTAATAGTGCGATCTCTAAGAAAGCTCGATATAAACCGAGCAAATGTATTACCGACACCAAAAGCGATCAGCTTTGATATGAGTGCACCATGCCAGACTCTATCAAAGGCCTTGGAGATATCTAGAGCCACGACCTTACTCTCACCAAACTGGTGGATAGACCGACTCCAACGCTCCGACAAGAACGCCAACAGGTCTCCCGTAGAGCGGTTTCTACGGAAGCCATACTGTCGATCACTTAGCAAGTCGTAGGTCTCTAAATACCTCACAAGATGGTGGTTTACCATGCTCTCCATTACCTTGGAGAGCGCAGAGCAAATCGCAATTGGCCGATAATTCGCAGGATTATTGGCTTCACCCTTTTTAGGGATCGGCTGGACGTTCGCAACCTTCCAACACGCTGGGAAAACTCCCGCACGGTAAGCAAGGTTGAAAAGGTTGCGTAATGGACGGGCTAGCGTCGACGAGCACTTACATAGGACAAGTGCAGAGATACCATCCGGGCCCGGGGATTTATTTACGTCGAGGTTCGCAAGAACCCTTTTAACTGCACGCGTTCGAAAAAATATCTGAGGCATGGAACTTGATACGTTTTCGACCGCGGGGAGTGGTTGATTGCTTTCCGGCAAGGAAGAATTTCCTGCAAATATTTCAGCCAAAAGGTTAGCTTTATCAACCGGGTTAGTGAATGCCTGGTCGTCTTTAACAAGAGTTGGGATAGATGAAGAACTATCCTTTACTCTTCTTACAAACGACCAAAAGCTCTTACTTCCCCTAGGAGAAGTAAGAACCTTTGTACGTAGACGTTGTTCGTGCAGAAATTTTTCACGTCTAAGCACTCTGGCACACGAAGCTCTTGCCTGTTTTCGCAGCAGTTCAGTAATGGGGTTTTTGTTTAAACGCCAATTTCTGAACGCTTCCTCCTTTGATCTGACAGCATCCCTGCATGCCTGGTTAAACCAACTGTTTTTGGCTGGTTTAGCCGACATAATTTTATTTGGAACAAAAGTCTTTATACCAGATAAAATTATGTTTTGGATCATTTCAGCCGCAGCATTTACGTCGTTATCAAGAAAGCAAAGTTTCCAATTGAAATGCTGGAAAAAGTGGTTGAGCTCATCCCAACGTGCCTTTTCGTAGAAAAATACTGTCCGCTTTGGGGCTGGTATCGAAGCGACACGAAGAGCGGAATACGGAAAGGATGCTGAAACAATGCAGTGATCGGAGTTACCAAGAGGTGAAAGTACATTAACTTCGTACTTTTCAGGGTGCGAAGTTAAGTAAAGGTCAAGAATGTTATGTTGGTGCCCTTCTACACACGGAATATGTGTCGGTTCATTCACTAGTTGCGTCAAGTCATTTTGCGCGGCGAAGAGCTCGGCGTATTGGCCCTCCGGAGTTGTATGGCTCGAATGTGAAAGCCAGGCGGAATTATGGACATTGAAATCTCCAGCAACGACAATTTCACTGTCCGGATAACTCTCCAAAACTTTCGATATTGAATCGGAAAGGGTGTCAAAGCCGTTAAGGGAAGCCTCCCTTTCCGAGTTTGGACTTCTATAAATAAACCCAAAATGTAGTACGTGTGTTCCAATCCTGAACTTAACCCAAAGGGAGTTAAATTCTGGATCTTGTGAGTTCAAGTGTTGCTGGCTCTGAAACACTATGTCATTACGTACATATACCACAAGACCTCTGTGGGAAATAAAAAGAGATAGGGTGTGGTACCCAGGAACGTGAAAATCCTGTGGATCAGAATCCTCACGGACCTGAGTCTCACTAAGAGCTAGAACATCAGGCCTATGAAAATGAATGTGAGAAAACACAGCGAAAAAATTCGCACGCAACCCTCGTATGTTGGCAAAATGGATTTTAAATTTCTTTACCATTACGCCAACCAGAGAACAAAACAAGTGTCAGCGTGCAAATGCAGTTGCCGATCTTACCCCCTTTGCCGCTGTTGATCCCTTCAAATGCTTAGTGTTATGCCTTAAGCATTTGACGGACAGCGACAAAGAAAGAAGAGAGCCAACTGCACTACACGAAATGGAATGGAAAAGGGAGGGGGAGAAGGAAGACGAACGCACGACGAATAATGCACATTAAGAAATTGTCTATTGTTGTTGGTTTATGTGTTTTCGTTATTTATTTTTTTTCTATTTTATTTGTAGTTATTGCTGTTATTTTGGCTATGGTGTGTTATTTGTATTTGTCGGTTTGCGCGCTGTGGTTTATTTGTTGTTTTTTTTTCGCGGGTTTGTGTTTTTCTGTTTGTTTATTTTTTTGTTTGTTTTGGAGACGGACGAGAGAACTGTAACACGGACAACATTTAACGCGGAAGACATAGAAAACGCGTGCGGACTGGACGACAGACTGAACACAGAAACTGCACAGAAAAATTTTGTTCACCGATGAAAAAATTTTTACCGTTCAGGAAAAATTTAACAAGCAAAATGAAAGAGTGTATGCGCGATCATCTAAGGAAGCATCTGAACTGATCTCAAGGGTGGAAAAAGGTCATCGCCCAGCTTCAGTCATGGTTTAGTGAGGTGTCTCTTACGATGGGGTCACTGACCTGCATTTCGGCGAACAAGGAGTCAAAACATCGGCCAAAATTTACCAATAAACCGTTTTGGAAGCTGTTAACAATTCCGTGTTCCAAAACCTCTTAACAATTCCCTGTCATGGACTTTCCAGCAGGATTTTGCGCCGGCCCATAATGCTATAACGTCCCAGGCCTGGCTTCGAAACAATTTGCCAATTCCCTGTTCCAAAACCAGCCATGGACTTTCCAGCAGGATTCTGCGCCGGCCCATAAGGCTACAACGTCCCAGGCATGGCTTCGAAACAATTTGCCAGCGCTCTCTGAAGAATAGCCTTCAGACAATCCAGATTTGAGCCCATTGGATTATAATTGTGGACGGTTTTAGAGGACAAGGTTTGTCACAAATGATACCCCAACATTGAATCTCTTTAGACTGATTTTGTTCGAGCTGTGGCCAATTTTCCATTGGACTAGGTTGTGCAGCTACTGTCGATTGGCCAATGCGACTTAAAGCATGTGTAAAGGCAAAAGGCGGACATTTCGAATAAGTAGATTCTTTTTTGATACAATATACATCAATAAATATATTAAAAAATATTAGGTCCAAAAACATTCTATTAGTACAACCAACTAGTTAGTAATTTGTACCATAATATTGTCACAGCTATCATCTTATAGTACGTCGAACCGAACATCCATCAAGACTGTTAACATTTGATCATTGCAACAGAAAGTCTTTTCGTCCAACAAAATTTGTGTAGTCCGTACCGATTGTTAGCTGACATTTTCTCTGGTTGCGGCAAGCGTACTTTTATTGATATCATATTATTGTCGTCGTGACCATATAGACCCATATCTTATCTCTGCTTGTGTATACAAATAAACAGAATATGTATGTGGTGGTACAAAAGGATAGGACTTATAATTGTCAAATGCAAATTTTCAATATAAACAGAATATATGTATCAAATATTTTCAAAAACATTGCCACATAATGTTTTCGCCGCTTTACAAATCAGCTAATTTCCCTTTCATGTTATACGTTAGATTTGCGTAATACAATGCCATTCCGCATTTCAATTTCACTCAAATACATGGATATTAATATACGAGTATGTCCATTATAGTAAATTACTATAGTTTCCACGCAATTATCACAATAAAAAATAAAAACAAAATCGACAAAACTAGAACAAAACCAAATCAAAAGTGAAAACTAAAAAAACGCTAAAAAAAAAAGAACATAACAGCCGAAAACCCGAAACGAAAATGTATGTAAATTACACCATATGCGAGTATTTATGCAAATCAATGAATGACAACAACAACTAAAACCGAGGAACAAACGCGCCAGACAAAAGAAATTTCATCACGAAAATGGGGGTATTTTTTGTGTGAAATATCGTATGAATGAATGAGAAATGATTACGCATAAATAGAACGTGTGTACGTACAGATGGGTGGTATTCGTATTCCCATTGTACGGGAGTCGAACTAATTAGCATGGTTTGAAACAAACGAAAAGCAAAAAAAAATAATGTGGATATTTTGCATAATTTTTTGTGTGTTTTTTTTCTTTCAAGGTAAACAAACAAGCATTTCGTTAAAAGAACCACCCCAAAAAAAATGTTACCGGTGAACATTTAATACACCTGAGTGAACGAAATTAATGTATTTGAAAATATTAATTGACAGGCTGTTAAACAAATTATACGAAGGGGAAAAAACAAACACGAGGTGGCGAAGTCTGGGTGTACTTGTGATACTTGAAAGTATGTGTCTATCGCTAAGGATGCAGTATTAGGGTGTGCTATACTATACGCCTACGGTCATGTCTGGTTTTTATGCAGGATATATTACAGGGTGACCTGTACAAACCAATTGTATATGATTCGGTCTAGACCGAGAAAAACCAGTTGGACATCGGTGGGAACTATAAAAGTTCGGTTGAAAAACCACACTTTCTGTTGCAATGACTAACATTCCATGGTTTTGATGGTTATACAGCTCGACATATCGTAAGATTATAGCTACGAAAATATTACAGTTCTTACAATTAACAAGTAGGTTATGCCAACAGAAATAAATAAAACTATTATTTGTCACAGTTGGTGGTTATGGCAACCAACTAATTATAAAGTATATGGTGGGCCAAATGTTACCAATAGTGGGGTTTAAAAATTTAATAACTTTATCGTTTATATATTTCTTTTTTATTTTTTTCATCAGATTATATAAATAAATCTAAAAAAAGAATAAATAATGGAGGTTTACAACTGAACAAAGAACCAGTATAATATTGTAATAAATAAAAAATAATAAAAAATAATCGTCAACTAAACTCTTTTTACAACACACACACACTTTGTAAAGGAAATCTATTGATGGCTGTCGATGTGGAGTCTCTTTAGAGGTGGCAAGAGTGAGTTGTATCTTCGTGGGCAATTGTGTGAAGAAAACTTGAAAAGTAAGGTTTACAACAGTAGTTCTCATTCGTTTGGAGAGAGCCTGGCCTTATAGAGTTCGGTTTTACTTTCAACAATTGCAGCAAGGCTTTCTGAAGAGGGTTGTCACGAGCCCGAAATCATGAAAAAAGTAGTGTGCAGCCACGGAAATCAATGTCACTTTGCCATTTTGTTAAAAACTTATCTTCTATTTAAATAGAAAAGCAAGAGGTCTTGAGCCAGTTTAATCTCTGTTCAATGAAGAAATTTTATTATTTAAATCAGAGATCAATTATTTTAACGCAAAGAGCATATCGTCGACATTTCAACATCAGAAATTCGCCCTGTGAAGCAATGATTTGTTGCTTAGTTGATCGTCATCACCAACATGGCACGATAAGAGATTTGCCTAGAACCGGTAGACCACGTTTAATTCTGACTGTGGAAAATATTGAACGAGTACAGCAAAGTGTTAACGAAACACCAGAAACACCTGCCAGTAGGCGTTCTGCTCAGCTAGGAATATCTCGTACGTCACTGCGGCGCATTTAAAAAAAATGATTTACTGTAATACCCATATAAGATGCAATTGGTGCAATAATTAAAACCCACAGATCATCGGCAACGTCTAAATTTTGCAGTCAAATTTCAGCAGTTGGCCAGAAATGAAATCAACTTTATTGAAAATTTGATTATGGGTGGTGAAGCTCATTTTCATTTGAATGCTTTGATAATAAGTAGAACTTTAGGTTCTGACATTCTGAGCCATTTATCAACGCCATTTATCAACGCCAATTGCAACCCATTAGGTGTACAGCATGGTGTGGGATCACATCTGCAAATATCATTGGGCCTTTCTTCTTCGAAAATAAAGATGGAAATGCTATAACAGTTAATGGAGAGCGGTATCGGTTTATGAAAAAAATAATTTACGTCCTGCTCTTGAAAACAGACCTGAGATGTGGTTTCAGCAGGACGGAACCACAGCCCACACAATGACATTTTAAGAGCGAATAATTTTCACAAAATTCGGAAATTGTTTGGCCAGCGCGATCGCCAGATTTGTCAGCACCAGACTATTTTCCTCGCGGTTATTTGAAGGAGCGAGTATATGTGAATAAGCCCGAGACAATCCAAGGCCAACATTGTTGCAGAAATTCGAACGCAACAGCCACAAAATTTGAAAGGTGTTATGGAAAATGCTCTAAAACGAGCCCATCATTGCGAAGCTGAAAACGGGGTCAATTAAGTGACATTATTTTTCGTACTTTGTGTAAAAAATTTCTATTTTGTATATTATATAATCTGAGAAAAAAAATTAATAAAAGAAAAAGTTTTTAACCCCATGACAACTTTTGGCCCACCCTGTACAAATGTAACCGAACAAAACTATTTTGTTAAATGTTTGCATTATGCATTTGACTGCCTGAAAATCCAATAAATATTGCAGCACTCTTACTAATTTTATTGGTTTGCTGAGTCGATAATTATACTAATAGGGGGGCCAAGCTTAATTTATTAGGTGGACCAAGAGTTGGTTTGTCAAAAAATCGATAGTGGCAACAAATCTGTTCTCTGTGTGCGGCTTTATTTCGGCAGCACGCAGCGTTTTGTTAGCGAATGCTAAGGACTCAGTGTAGCTCCAGAAAAAAAAGTCAAGCGGTCTCATGAAGTCGCAAGATCACTTTGTCGCCCAATTTTTACTCCGCAACTTGAAGGGTTCCGTCACTTGTAAACAAACAGAACAGATTCGTTGCCACAACTGAATTTTTTGGCCAACTGATTTTTTATACTTTAATGTTTTACTCAGTACACCCGCAAGTTGCTTGGTGTACTGCAAATATTAGTAAATGGAACTATAAAATCATCGGTAGAAATTAGTGAAGTATCGGTTCTCCACAATTGTGTTCCGAATATAACTATTCAAATTTATAACTAAAAAAAACTGTGTACTTACATACTTCAACTGCACTGAAAAATAAAGGCAATCGTGCCGTTTCGCGCTGAAAGAGAGTAAAAAAGATAAAATATTTTTAGATTTTTTTTTTAAATAAAAATTTCAAGATTTTCATATAATTTTTATTTTCATACAATATAATTTATAATTAGGGCGTTCGATTATATGTTTTTGACTAGCCTCCTCTAGCCCTATTTAGCATTATATACCATAAGGTTTTTCTTTTCCAAACCTCCACATAGCTTGAAAAAAATGATTTCTTTGAAAAAAATCTCAGTAAACGTCCCATCTTGGGATATTTAAATATCAATTTCGACTATATGTAATTCTTTCCAAACGGCTACAAGTTACAAATATTTGAATACTTTATTTAAAAAATCTGTTGCAACGGAATTTTTGTATTTCCAAGCGATTGCCAACTGAGTTTTTCTCTGAGTGTACCAACCAGACAATCTCTGTGGATGCTTGAGCGAATACTTGTGGATTGTGTTCGCGCTAAAAACGACAATTTTGCTGTTGACATAGCTACTCAGGGTGAAAATCGGCCGCGTCCTTGATGATCAACATTTCTAGCGTCAAAATAGCTAGTACCGCTTTCGTCAGTGCAAATTGTCGTTATACGGCTGCAAGTCTAAATACAGCGACAGAATAAGTTAAATTGCCTCTCTAATCATATTCCTAGTTGAGCTGATGGGGCCTGAGTATGCCTTTCCAAGTGTTTTTTGATTCTGGCCCCTTCGGCGGTTAAGTTTTCTTTACTACGCACTAATCTGAGAGATTCTAAAAGATTGAACTCGTGCTTCAACTTGTTCACAGTGCCAAGAAATGCCTCTGATTAGAAACCATAGCTGTGACGAACATTACAAGCAAATTCACGTATTTTTAACTTAACCGGAATTTTGGTAATATATTTAAATCATTCGTCATGTATTTATCCAGATCATGCCGACTAACTAGATATGCTGATCGAGACATAGATTAGTTGGAAATAGTTCCGAAATACACAAATTCGGTCAGATAGAAAAAATTTCTGTTGCAGTCAGATGGAATGTATAATATCATGGTACTTGGCAGCCATATTAACCGAATTCAGTAAACATAGTTGTTATGTAAACGAGCCATTTTATAGTACATGTCACTGTGGTACAGATAATTGATGGGGGCAGAAGATAAGTTCATTGTAGTAATCAAACGCTGCTTAGTTTACTGTTGTAACACAATATTAGTTATCCCAACATCAGAATATAGTCCCTATAATAATTTAACAGAAAAGTGTGGCTGTGGTAACAATATTCGAAGAGCATCATACTAGGTTGATTATATGGTTGTAGCACAACAATATTATGATCATCACAACAATAGTATGTTTCACACACAACCATAATATGATCCCCATATCAATATTATGGTCCTCACAACAATATTATTATTCACACTCAACCATACTATGATCCCCACAACCATATTATGATCCTCATAACCATAGTATGTTTAACGTACAACTATAGTATGATCCTTACACACAACATCATAGTATAGATCCCCAAAAACATTTTGTAAAGATTGGGTTAAATTGTTATTCAACAATAGAGATTTTTATTAAGTATGTTTTGAAAAAAATTAATTTACATATAAAAAGTACTATTATTGCGTAAGATTCCTAAAAATAACTTTGTCAAATTAAAAAAATACCATTTTGTCGGTATAATTGACGTAATCATATTATTGTTAACATAAAACCAATGAAAACAATACTTTTGTCCCATCAACCATATTTATATTGTTGCTACTCGTACAACCATATTTTCATTTTGAAATTTGGCACCAATATTATTGTTACATTTCAACAATATTAATATTGCCGCAATCATACTATTGTCAATATAAAATTCAAAAAACAATACTATGGTTGCGACGACCATACTTTTATTGCAGAGGAAATACTATTGTTGCCGTGACCATATAGTAACCATATCTTTTCTCTGCGTGTAGTCACTACGAAATCTTTGTTTCGGAAAAATACGAATACTAGAAAAGAAAAATAAGTGTTTTTGGGTCAGAACGTGTATAAAAAACAATTTGTAACAACAACTAACACAACAAAATTAATTGGTGGGGATAACCGATACATTATCTATTCAACCCATAGTGACACTAGTCTCCACTGAAAATTGCAGTGTACCCAATCAACTAGCTTTCGGATGGCAAACGATTTAGTTGTGGCAACAAATATTTTCTCCTAACAATAACCCAAGAAAATAATGAAAATTAATTGATTGTGAGTTCATATTTTCCAAATATCCATCAAGAGTATATGCATTTTGTGGATTGCAATGTAAAGTCACGTCTTGCGGAATTTTTGTTGTTCGAACCGATTTTGAACTGCTTTTTTTTGTAATATAAAAAAGTTTTGCCACTCTTCATATTAAAACCCTATATTTTAAAAAAAATCAATGCAATTTCTAGAGGCAAATATTTTTATCGATAAAGGGAAAATCCCCTAAATTACACTTTACTATCCATCTTCACAGTTTCAAGTTGTGGTTGTTGTGTTTTAGGTTAAGTCTGGACAATATTAGACTACATAACAAAACAGCAAAAGTTAAGGGATTTTAAGGGGTTTCCATTAAGGACATAACAATTTTATATATTATTCAAACACAGAATAATTATGACTTGAGCAGCTTTTTATTCTGGTTCGAGACCTGTATGTTGTTTCTTTTTCAGAATCAACTTAAAAAGAAGAATTTGGTGAAATGTATTTGCTACGGTTGCCAGGCAGACTGTACAGCTGTTTTAAACCCGCCAAGGTTTTTCTTCAACAGTCTTTGGCAACGATTACTTAGGCCACACATCAAATGACTTATAAGGGAGACTGTTTTTTTATTAATGAGAATTACTCTTTGCGTATAGTCTTCGAACTGTGCGTAGAGCAATCTTCAACGCGCAATATCATTTCCACCAATTCTGTTTCAAAAAAAACGAAAAAACTATCAAACACAGAATATTTAAGATATAGAGTTCAAATTTATTCCAGGTGTAGTGCAAGACTTACATTTTAAGCATTAAATTCGATTTTGGGTTTATGATCATCACGAGCCCGTGTACAGCGATCTATTCTTTGGATCAAATATTCCACCAGTCTTGCATATACAAATTTGTCCCTGAGCTCGTCTAAAGTTGATGGCTTTTTGGCATAGACCAATGACTTGATGTGGCCCCATAGAAAGAAATTCAATGGCGTTAAATCGCATAAACGAGGTGACCCTTCCCGGATCGATTGTAACGCGTTTGGCGTGTGGCTAGTGGAAACGTCTTGTTGAAACCACATACCGGCAATGTCAAGCTCATACAATTCAGGCCAAAAATAATTTTTTAACATGGCACAAAAGCGCTCTTTATTGACGGTAACATGACGATGATTTTCATCGACGAAAAAATACGGCCGAATCACACATCCGGCATAAAAACTACACCACGCAGTATTTTTTTGTGGATGCAATTGTGTCCCTTGAAGCACATGTGGCTTTGTTGCTGTCCAAGAACGCATATTTTGTTTATTGACAACACCACTTAGCCTGAAATAAGCTTCATCCCTCTTCTGACTGATGGTACGATTTTTACGGCCAAAAATTGGAGCAAGCGCTCCTAAAGTTGCGACCACTGACTCAGAATTTCGGCAGTAATTTTAAAGACTTCCAAACGTTGCTCGTAAGTCAACTTTACCAGGATGAAGATATTGACTTCGACTAACGTTTTGACACTTAAAGATCATTAACAATTTTTGAGGATGCGTTGACATAACGAAATTGTTATGTTCCTATTGTAATACCCGTTACTAACAAAAATTGGCAATTCTGTTCGTAAATAAAGGCATAGTCTAGTAGTGAAAGTCTCCAAACAAAAAGTAGTACGAGTACAATTTTTTTTAGACATGTTAGAACTTCGCCCGCATCAATGCAGGCAAAGTACTTAAACGGCCGCAACACTTTTCTTTCCAATTTTTTCCACAATGACGTACAGTAGAACTTTTTCTACAGACATGCTCAAAATAGGATTTTTTTGTTAACAAATGACTTAACTATTGCGGTTTAGTAATCCAGTCTTAGTTATCGAGAATTAACCTAAAACAAATACCTCGAAGATATGACCCAAAGTATAAGTATTTAGTTACTTATAAAATCGAAACAAAGTTTTCACTCTATAAGCATATTCCGAAAGGCTTTTTTAGAGCTTCCAAAAAAACACTACTCTCAACATTATTTTTTTTTTAATTTGTCGGTCTAAAAATCGTTCATATTACTTTGCATAAATGAAATATGATTTATTATGTTTTTCTAAACCAAATGTAGATCATTAAAAATTTGTTTTTTTTGATAAATGTTTTTCTTCTTTTTCATTGAACCAAATAGCTCCAACTCATAATAAACATACAACGCGCATAACCCAAAATATGTAAGATGATGATTTGCAATAGTTTCATTTGTTTTTGGTTTTCGGGGGGGGTTTTATTTGAAAATCGCCGAAACCCCGACAAAAATCTGTATGTGTTCGGTATGTATTATGTTTCATTACCACACATCAGAGGCGTGACCAAGTATTTCCTTTTACTTCCATACGCCTTATTAACGATGGGCGAAACAGAAAATACTGCAGTACACGCCAGAAATTGTCGGCCTAGCAAAAGGCGCAAAAAACATGAAAAAAAATTGTTCAATGAAATAATATGAACGTGTTTATTTATACTACACACATACATACAACAACATGCGTGTTAATTATGGTTTAAAACAATTTATTTATGGTGTTTTCTCAATTATATGTTTGGGTTAGTTTTTTTTGTGAAAAAACGCCAATCCAAAATATTAGAGCAACAATCAGCGGTTCAAACATAAACCAACACTAATAATGTCCAAATAGTCTGTGTGTGTGCTTATGAGTATTTTAAACCAAATATCGCTTTTTTTGTGGGCCAAACACATATCGTGTTAAATAAATATAAAATTGTTATCCAAAAATTTAATTTATTTTATGGTTGACCCACAATGCCAACATAAATGGCGGGAAAGAGTAATAAAATGGATTAAGTTGAGAACAATCGCTTCCGAGTTACTTATATCAAGTGAGGGTAGCAAGGCTCTCTTTGTCGGCCTTTTTATAAAAAACATAGTAAAGACAATATATTCGAGTTGTTCAAACTTTAATCATTGACCAGAAATTAAAGCATTGCGTAAGATAAAGCGGCTACGGATAGTAATAGTGTTTGAGTCACAGCTCGCAGAAAAAATATTCAACTCGGATAAATTATTTCCACCTTTAGTTAAATTTGTTATAGGTATTTAAATTTTCATTAATTTTGTACATTTAAATTAGTTTTAAAAATTAAAATAAGTAACATCTCATAAAACCATGTAATAGAAAGCCATCCTAAAATAATTTTAATTCGTTTCTCCAAAGATTCTCCTTTTACTAGAGCAACATTTTATAAATATTGCAACCACCCTGTCATAATGCTACTTTTCAAAGCCAACAATCAAAAAAATAAATTTTTAAACAATTCAAACAAAAAATTAATTAAGAATCATTTGATTAAAAATTCACATATTATCTGAAATATTCACACGTGCTTTATCGATAATATTTTCGCTTTCAGACGATTAACAAATTCTCAAATACTTAAAAAAAATTTTAGGTTGTTTATCGAAAATTACATGGCTATGATGTGATAAATAAATTCACATATTTGAAGGAAAAAAATATAAGCCCTTTATCTAAAATTATTTTGTATAAACAAAACACTTCACCTGGCAATGAAACACTTCACCTATTTACAACAGAAACTTGTAAATCACAAAACTTTTGTTATGATGCGATTAAAAATTTTCACATTTGCGAAAAAGCTGTAAAGATTTTTTAAAAAGCAGTCGGAAAGATGTTGGTTACAATCACAGGTGACTGCAGTTTCGATGAGCGCCACATTACCATCCAACGAACCCCAAGCAACGAATGTCCTGCTCGTATAACTATGTTCAGAGGGCATATCAATAATTCCGGGACTTTTCCAACATTAACAAATACTGTTGTTGTACTTCAAATGCAACACTGCTCCCATCAAGTAGTGTGGTTTCGATTTTACATGATCAATTGGGTTTAAGAAAGCAGTCTTAAAGATTGGTGCCGCGTATGCTTTCAATTGACCATAAACGTAATTGTGTGACAACTTCAAAGGATTGTTTGGAGTTGTTTAACCGCATATAGAAGAGGTTTTTGCGGCGTTATGTAACTGTGGATAAAACATGGATCCATTTCAACACTCCGGACACCAAGCAGCAGTCTCAACAATAAGTTTCTTCGGCTGAACAGGCTCCGAAGAACGCCAAGGTGACTTTGTCTGTCAATAAGGTGATGGCAACAGTTTTTTGGGATGCACGATGATCTACATCGATTACCTTCAAAAGGGAAAAACAATAAACGGCGAATATTATGAGGATTTAAAAAAAAACGAACGTACATGGCCTAGAAAAAAGTTCTTTTTCATCAAGATAATGCACGGGTGCACACTAGGGCGTACCTCAAAAAAAAAGTTCGCCGTACACCTTCGAATATGAGTTATGATGGGTAAGTACCAGAAGGGGGTGCTTGAGCTCAATGACTTCAAAGATAAATGCAGAAGTTTATAAATGCAGAAGTTATATAGAAAAATGTAAAAGCGCGACCCCTACGTTCGGCATAAAAAAATAAAAAAAAAATTTTGAAACTACCTTTCAATAATACTTCATATTCGAAGGTGTACGGCGAACTTTTTTTTTTTACTTGTAACCTGGTACGCTCTAGTGCACACGTGTGCAGTCTTAAAGGCAAAATTGCATGAATTGTGTTTCGAAGTGGTACCTCATCAGCCATATTGTCCGGGTTTAGCCCCCAGTGTTTAGTTTCTATTTTCAAACCTAAAGAAATGGATCGATGGAAAGAGATTTAGCTCCTACGATTAAATTATCGATCAAACAAATGGCTATTTTATGGACCTAAAAAATCCTATTATTTGAAAGGGATATAAAAATAAGAGAAACGTTGGACTAAGTGCATTGAGCTAAAACGAGATTTTATTGAAAAATAATTTTTTTTTTTTGAAAAACTTATTTATTTCAAAAGTCACGGAATTATCGTACATAAGGTCAGGCAGTTTCATATTTAACGAGAACTGACGGCAGCAGAGTTTTCCACAAATCGTAATAAAAACACACGATACAGTGCATGGACGTTGTTCGTTTAAAAAACATGTGAAAAATTTGTATACTTTCAGTTGAGTTTACTTTAGAGTGTTTAAAAAATCTGGGTGTTTAGAAAGCCGGTATTTCGGTTTTTTTCAAACCCGTGATTTGAAAAAACCGATAGTTGGGTTTATGTAAAAGTAACCAACACGGCACTAACCGACATTCCGATTTTAGCGTTTTGTTGATTCCATTCATTAAATGTAATTATTTACGAAATTGTTATTTGAGTGGCACTGAAATTAACATACCAATTTTTTGGTTGACATTAAAGGTTAGTCTTTTCTTTCTGTGCATTTCGTAATATTGCAAACGGAATTTATAAAATCTGTCATTGGCATCGATAACCTCTTAACTAAGATAATAACACGTAAAGTTTAAGATGTTTTGCATAAATAGCCCAGCGTTAGATCTCATAAACTTGTTTCAATCATACTTTCGACCGTCATTATTAGCCTACTTTATGGTTCTCCCAATAATTTGGGTTAGTTCATACTCACTAATATTCTGAAATTCAAAGCGGGCTGATTCTAATGACAGGCAGGTGTATTGCAGACTTGGTTGTTTTATCGGAGAAAAAAATTGTTGAAAATCGGTTGGAACTACAATGATTCGGTGGCAAAAGAGAAATTTCGGCTGCAATCACCAAATGTTTATAACCGTAATTGCTATTTGGTTCGAAATGCCGCAAGATGATAATTATGATCATCGTACTGTACTCACAACTGATTGATAAGTCATAACAATGTAAGGCGAAAAAGCTACAAGGGCCAAATGTTACTATGGGGTTTAAAAAATTAAGAACTTTTTCGTTTATATATTTTTTCCGATTATATAAATAACGCTTGAAGAATAAATATTGGAGATTTTCACAACTGAACAAAAACCCAGAATAAAAGAATTTTATTATTAAAATCAGCGATCAATTATTTTAATGCAAACGCATTAATGGCTTTGTTAATAAGCAGAACTGTAGGTTCTGGGGTTCTGAAAATCCAAGAGCCATTCATTAACGCCAATTGCACCCCATTAGGTGTACAGTATGATGTGGGATCACATCCGCAAGTAACATTGGGCCTTACTTTTTCGAGAATGAAGATGTTAGTGCCGTAACCGTAAATAGAGAACGGTATCGGTTTATTCGAAATACCACAAGATGGTAAATCATCGTACTGTACTCACAACTTATTAATCGGTCATACTAATGAAACGCGAAAAAGGCATTTAGTTGCCACAACTGATATATGTGACAACCAATAGTTTTAAAACATTTTGTTGCTGTCACCAATTATTTAAAATCCAATTTTTGTAACCAATTTGTAAAAAAAAAAGTTCGATTATTACTGGATTCAATCCTCTCGATTTACCAAATTTTTTTCCAATAAAAGTCAATCATCATCTTTTCTACTTTTTCCTTCTCAAGACCCTCCCCTCCCCTCATGAGTATTTCAGTTTTGTAGGCAAACAGTATTTCCTCTGACTAAAATTTAAATTTTTTTAGTTTATTTAAAAATTCTCTTCTGAAGGTTCAGATACTTGGTATGTTACTACAGTTTCAATAACTGAACATTACAGAGCGCCAGCTAACATTCGGTTGTACTGATGGAATACTCGAGGTACATGTAACCTTAATCATTCGGTTGGCAAAAAAATCGGTTCTGGCAACGAATCTGTTCTCTGTGTATGAATATCCTATTGGGATTTTAGATAAAAATCTCAAGGCAAAAATCGATTTTTTATATTAAAAGACTTGATTCCCAGAATTCAATCCACCGTGAAAGCAAAAACTTATGCATGCCACTTAGATTTTCCCTTTTTTTCGATAAATATTACAAGTCATTGTTATTTCTTTCAGGGAATATTAAAGTGTCAAATCTTGTGTAATCCAAACGATATTTAACTTTTGGTGACTTTGGGATTTGCTTCAAACAGCATCGTTAAAATTACAGCCCCTTCAAAATGCTCTCATTAAAATAACATTTCCCTTTCCTGCTTCGACTGTTTCGTTTCGTTCCGTTTGTGTTTTACGGCTCGGTTTAGTGCAGTGTAAATTGCACTTTAATGCGGTTTCGTGTGTGGGTTTTGTCATTCATCACGTTTTACACTCCAAATGGAAATTGGGTCTGCTTTAATGGTTCTTCTGCGTCGTCTTCTGGTTGTTTCTGGGGCTTTTTTATGGTAAACGCTCCATTTGCTTCAAAAACTGCAACAACAACAAAATTAATTGGTAAAGAAAGGGAAAAACCGAAAAGAAAAACTCTTTTGTAACCGCACAACAAAACGAAAAATGTTGCTCCAAACAAAGGTGGTGTTTGTGATGCGTTTTTGTGTAAACAACGGCCCGATGCCACAAACCGCATAATTTTAACACAATTTCGATAAGAAAAGACAAGCGAAAATGTTTATTTTTATTTTGGTGGGTGGAATTATGAAGAATATATTTTTCGCTTTTTGAAAGGTGTTGCTTTAATCTTTTCGTCTTATCTTAAAATCTCGTAGCTCACACCCCCGCTTGAAAAAGCTTTGCACAATAGGGCCATTTGGGGGATTTTTCCGGGGGGAGGGAAGGGAAACAGTTATCTTTTACAATCCAAGTGCTTTGTTACACAAACTTGGGTATTTCTTTGCGACTCAAGTGCCACATTTCTGTTATTTTCGCTGGAAGTAAACAGACGGACGGACAGACAGTTGCAGTTATTACTGCTGCTGTCATTGTCTGGCTGACGTTAAGTAAACAATTCAACAACAGTTCAGACGTAAAAAAAGCAAATGTACACTTAATCGCTTAAAACACGTAAACAAACTCATCAACGCCGCGATTATCAGCAGGAGCAATGATAAAGACATAAAACTACGAGGGTGGTAACTGAAAACTTTCGGACTAAAACATCTGGTCATACCGTTGATTGATGTTTCTTTGAGATGAGCAAAAACGGTTACTTGATAAAGATTATCTGGAAACATTTTTCCGTATAGTGATCAAGTGGTGGTGATTTTTAATCCTTCGGCGTGGTTCGAGGGTAAATTGATCAGGAAAATAATTATAACGACATAATCCGTAAATACCGAAAATATATAAATAAGTAAAATAACAAAACCCGTCGCTGTTTCATCTTATAAGCTTTGTTACCTACTTTGTTATCTGGCAACATTCAACATAATTAAGAAAATGTGGCAACAAGGTTTTTCTCAAAAATCAAGAGGTTTTAACGGCAAATTTGTCGAAAGCGGACAAACAAACGATAAATTGTAAAAAAAATAAGCACTGAAATATAATACAGGTTGCCAGAAAAATAACGTAATTTAATGTGAAATTTTCATCTTCACACGAGTATAAACTTTTTGTACATACTGAACTAATTTTTTTTATTTCTAACAAAAATTAGACAATTCACACTTCTTTTGCGCCACCTCACATTACATGTGAGCTACCGTGTAAAGGCTGGTCCAACCATAATGCACGATGTTAATTGTGAGACATATTAACTAGAAGTTTTATGCCCAACTTAATTTGGCGTCTCCTTGTTTCGAATTCAATCATGGAGAGAATGTGTCCCTCTCCATGAGCAGCGCGTTAAGTTCGTTGAAGTCTTTTACGAAAATTGGCGTTCAAATCAAAAAACACCTGCGCATGCTTTCCCAGTTCGTTCTTCTTCGAAAATGAGTTCGGCCAACACGTTACCGTGAATGGTGTTCGCTATTGCGAGCTTATAACGGACTTTTGTGGACAGAAATTGGGGATATGGACCTGGACGATATGTGGTTCCAACTAGATGGTGCCACTTGCCAGTGAAACAATGACTCTTCTGCGCGAGAAATCCGATGACCGTGTTAATTGGCCGCCACGATCATGCGATTTGACATCGTTGGAGTGTATGTCAATAAGCCAAGAACAATTCAAGAGCTCAAAGTCATTAAAAATATGGACCATCGGAAAGAGGTATGCCATGGAAGCCTTGGCGAGCATTTAGCCGATACCTTTTTTTACGCATAACTGTCATTGATCCTTCTATCATATACACTCGAAGCTGGATAAGAGAGATCGTTAGGGACCGCCTGATTGTTCAGATTTAAAGAGGTTTCCCACTAATACAGTTTCCCACTTATCCAGGTAATTTGATTTTTATTCTACATAAAGAGGTATATCAAGCTAATTTTGTTTTTGTAGAAAAAGGCAGTTTGTGTGACAAATTCCAAAGTACAATTATAAAGATTTTAAACGGAAGATTATGCTTTTATAAACATAAAAAGTTAATGTAATAAAAACGAGCGGTCGCAACATCGCACCAGAGTTGTCAGTTTTTTTGGGCTCTGTCGCCAAATTTATGATCAAAATTACCAAAAAAAAAAATCGTCAAACTATAATCTCAGTGATACTATTGTCAATATCTATTTTCCTCTATTCTATGATGGAATGTGAAAACACACATAGAACGGAGTCATTTAATCGGATATGAATTAAGACATTCGCCGTTTTAGAAAAGCTACTCATATTTGGAGATAAATTGCCAAATCTGACAACAATGCATCGCACTCCAAAAAAAAACTCAATTAGTAAAACAGCAAAAACAAAAATTGTACTTCTGGTAAACGAGTAAAAATTCCCGGATTTAAAGGTAAATTCTAAAAAATTAATTCCCACTTAAAGAGCTTCACCTCCTTCTTGAAGGGTTTTTTTTTAATTTTTTGGTTCGAAGTGTGCAGGGTCCGACAAAACTATCCCACTTATAGAGGATTCTTACTTATGCAGGACCCACTTATCCAGGTTCGACTGTATTAAGATAGTTCGCTAAAAACTTTTTATTTACAATTAACATCGTGCCTTTTATTTGGACCGTCCTTTATATAGGATGATCCATCTAGAGGTATTTCTTCAGAATAAAAAAAATATAAAAATTCAAATCAAGTGTGAACTTTTTATTGTTAATTTAAAAGGACATTTGATGACATTTATTGTTTGAATATAATTTCCTTTAAATGTTGGCAGCAACTATGCCTCAGGGTTTCCATTCTGAGGGTCCACTTTTGGATGACTCGTTCGAGCATTTCGACCGGTATGACTTTAATGACACGCGTAATGTTGGCTTCCAAAACCTGAATCATAGCTGGTTTGTCAGCATAGACTTTGGACTTTACGTAACCCCAAAGAAAAGTGTCTAAAGGTCACTCGATCTAGGCGGCCAACTCGCCTGTCCAAAACGTGAAATTAGCTGCTTTTCGAAATGACGTCTCAATAGATCCATTGTTTGTAGCTGTTGAAACCAAGAGTCATCAAGATTACGGGCTTCAATTTCAGGTAGCATAAAGATCGATATCATGGCGATCGATATCATTCACGGTTATGTTCCGGCCATCATTTTGAAAAAATATGCACCGATGTTTCCACCAGCTTATAAACCGCACCAAACCGTGGTTTTCTCTGGGTATAATGGCACCTCTTGCACCTCTTCTTGTTGCTCTTTAGCCAAAATGGGGAAATTTTGTTTATTGCCATTGCCGTTGAGCCAGAAATGGGCCTCATCACTGAACAAAATTTTGGTCGAAAACAGCGGATCTTCCCGTTTCCTACCGAACGCTCATTTCCATAATACAGTTGTCAACATTTAAAGGTAATTATTTTCAAATAAAAAATGCCATAAAATGTCATTGCAAATTACCAATTAAGATTCCACACTTGATTTGAATTTTTATATTTTTTTTGTTCTGAAAAAAATACCTCTAGATGGATCGCCCTTTATAATTTCTTCGATGCACTCTTCTTTAAAAACCACGTAGAAAATGTCTTAATACTTTCAGTTTGAGTTCACTTTAGAGTGTCCAAAAAAACCGGGGTTTTCACAATGTCAAAATTTCGTTTTTTTTTTTTCAAAACCCTGGTTTGAAGAACCGACAGACAGGTTTATTTAAAATTAAAAAACCGCATTTATCCGAATCAGAAGTGAAGTAATCGTGCCCTTGAAAAGATCCTAAATTAACGCAGAAGATAAATAAGTATAGGGTGGGAGATATTATACGAGTATTCTAAATTTAAATAGGCTGTAAAAAAAGTTCTAATAATATTTTCAAATTTCTGGTTTTATTGGAAAAGTTGAACTTTGTCATTTAATAATGGAACACAATCCGGTGCGTTTTCGCCTCGCCCAATGGGCTGACGATTATTTGGCAGGAGATGAAGTTTACAGAAAAATCGCGTTTTCAGTAAAAGCTCTTTTTTCTCGGTGGCTATGTCAATAAGCAAAATTGCCGCATATGGGGTTCAGAGAAACCACACGTGACTAATGAGAAACAAGTGCATTTACAACGAGTCACTGTTTGGTGTGGATTTTGGGCTAGCAATATCAGTATTGTTTTTTACAGCCGATTCAAATTTTATTTGTTAAATCGCCCACCCTTTATAAGGACATATTTGAATTTGTCCATGTTAAAATGGGTTAGATTTTCGGACATAATTTACTTTTTAGCTATATGGGAAGTTTATTTAAGAAATTTGTAATGCCTTTCCATGGAAGAAAGGCATCTTTTTTGGGCCCCAGACAATTTGTACGGGAAATATAGCAAAAGTAAGACTATTTAACTAAAATCGGTCCAACATGATTTGTTTGTCAAACGCAATATACTAACCAAATACCACATCTGTAAAAAAGACATCTTAGAGTAGTTAGAAATACTTTCTTAACCTTTAAGAAAAAAAGCGGACAGGAAACATTTCTTAAATCAGTGTGATAAGAAAGATACCGGGACCTCCCGTTTAATGCCGAGTACGCTGGCTTGGCTTAGAGATTAACCTCTTAAACGTAAAGTCACCGGTATTTAAATGGTGGAAAGACCCGTTTATAAAAGAAAATGTAGTTGTTCCTGCTTGAAGCCCGGGTAACTTGTATAACAATCTCAAAATGACGTCCACAACCACCCTCGTACTATCAAAGCGCGAGACGTTGCAACACCTTTGTATGCAAAGCAGAAATATTCAGCGAATGAAGCACTTTTTGTTTACCTCACTGTGGACTATACCGTGGACGTTTTTTTTTATTTATTTTTGTTTCCCCAAAAGTGCGTGCGTGTAGCACGTTGCACGTTTCATTTTATTGTACGAGTGAGAGTGTTTTCCACTTTGTGTTATTTGAATGGTGGCATGGTGGTGCGCAACTACGCCACATGCTTCCTTTAGCTCACCGCTATTGCCAACGCCACCGGAATAAAGCGTACATTGGCATACAATAAAACCCAAAATTTTATGCTTCACAATGATGGATTCACAACAGGCCACCCGCCAAACTGGAGTGGCGGCGTGGAAAGCTTAGGGCGGGCTCTGAGGAAGACAACAACGAAAAGACTTCCCTCTTCTGCCACATAAAGAAATCATTCGTTCATGCAGACATCCATTGCCATTCATTTGCCTGTTGTTTGC
Organism: Hydrotaea diabolus; assembly: GCA_963513945.1. Lineage (NCBI taxonomy): Eukaryota > Metazoa > Arthropoda > Insecta > Diptera > Muscidae > Hydrotaea > Hydrotaea diabolus. Next base: position 77,575,702 of record OY740718.1, on the reverse strand, counting down.
CTACTTGTGTTTATTTCTTTGTATGGTAAAAACGTTGTTTAATTGTACAGGAAGTTTTATTTTCGCGCGGTTTTTCGTGGAAACTTTAATTGTAAAGCAATCATGAATGGCGTTGTTGTTGTCGAAGAAAATGTAAATACACGTACGTCTGCATGCTATTGCGTTTCAAAGTGCGTTTAACCTTTACATGGGTCATGGCCACTGTACGAGGTGACAATTGCTTAAGTTTCCCCATAAGTTGAAAATTTATTTTCCATTGCATACCAAGAAATGAGATGCGGCAATTTGCAAATGATTTTTTTACTTCATAAAGCCTATAAAACGCAATGGCGAATACTAGCTTGGGGTAGTTTTAAAATATGCCTTTGCAGCCTTTTTAGAGATCGTGAAAAATTTGTATGGGCCAGAGACACCAAACAGCACTTGACTGAATTGAATGTACTTATATACTGTAGTGATAGGGACAAACATGCCGTACGGGAAATTGGACCGGTACAGAACCAGTCATGTGATAGGTCCCTCGTGTATAGGGACCAGTCCCGGTCAGACCGGTCAGAAAGGACAGGTACCTTACGTGCCATTACAGTACCCATTATATAAGTAGAATACCTCTCAGTTGTACCCATCCCAACTGGAATATCTGTGTTAAGTGCCTTGGCGCTATTCTTGAAGCCGACTTTATAGCAAAAGGAGGAGACGCACATCAGTTCAATTAAACCGCCTCAGATACGAACACAAAATACGCGGAACTAAGCTGTCAAAATCCATACAGATTGTAATAGATTTCTAAACAAACCCCACTTTGAGCTGATTTTGTTTCAAAGACAACTTAAATCATAGGATATCTGAAATTCTCGGATTTTGTGTGATAGCGGTATGCGGTTTGATGTGCAAAGTTATACCGCGAATTTAACGACTTCAAATATTTCCAGTAATTGACTCCGTTCTATCCATACCAAACCAGTCGCGTAATATGCCCTGCTTTCGCCTGTCCTCGGTTCAGTACATTCAGGTCATTTATCTCTGCATTTCCCGTTGGGTGGTTATATATCCTTGACTTGTTGGCAATAAAAAATGGACAATTCGTACTATGCATTGTGGGTTGCGTTCCAGTATGGCATTGGTAGTATTGGGGGAAATGAATGTTGGCGGTGACCACTAATTAATGTCATATACAGCGAAAATCTTTTATTGATTGATTTTGAAATTGGTTTAGTCCCGTCTATCCGGACTTGAAATTTAGTCAGTTTGTTTTTAGGTTGGGAGAAATTTCTATGGCATACAAGGGTCCATGCTTAAAAGGACCAATTTTTCGGCACCTTAGGGACCTAAGATCAAGAGCTAAAATTGAGTCGAATCGTAAATTAAAGTTATATTTCGATGCGTGATTAAATTGTATGTCTTTCAATACAATGTATTCGTCATTTAAAGGGTCGATTTTTGGGCCCCTACACGCTGAGAAAAGTTATAGTAACTATATGGTCACGGCAGCAATAATAAAGGGTGTTTTTTATTGAGGTATAGAACTTCGAATTGAAATAAAACACAAGAAAATCGTTTTAATGTCCATCAATTTGGCTTTATTGGAAGGATAATGTTATGCCATTAATGTTTAAATATATGGGCATGTGGCCGCCGTGGCTGGCTCGAATAAAGCCAATTCTACAGGTCCAATTTTTAACCACTTTTTTGAACATATGGGGCCGTATGTTGGCAATAACGCCACGAATGTTGGCTTCCAAGTCCTCTAACGTGTTTCTGGTTTGTTGGCGTAGACGAGCGACTTCACATATCCCCAAAGAAAATAATCCAATGGTCCATGTTAACCGATCCATAGTTAACCGAATTAATTGCTCTGATGGACGATTATGTCGACCATAAAATGGACGGAGCTTGCGGTGAACTTCGCGAACTGAACCATTACTTTCGAAATAAATTTGCACGATTTGCAAGCGTTGTTCTTTTGTCAACCTGTTCATGATGAAATGGCAAACCAAACTAAATATTAATAACTTGACAGCTGACAAAATGGCCGCCAGTTAAAAAAAGTGATGCCAACTTAAAGTTCTATACCCCAATAAAAAACACCCTTTATGTTCTCTGCAAAAAACGTATTGTCGTCGCAGCCATATTATTGCTTTTTGAATGTCACATTGTCAAAAATATGCTGGCGGCAATCTTAATATAATTGAAATGTAACATTAGCATTATTGCCAAAATTTTAATATGAGAATCAGCAAAGGGTTGTCGGGATCATAGTACGGTTGAGTGTGAGTTATAATATGGTTGTGGGGATAATAGTATAGTTGTGTTAAATTAATACTATTGTTGTGAGGAGCATACTTTTGTTGTAAAGATAATAATATTGTTGTGCCACAACCATATACCCAACAATAGTATGATGCTCTTCTAATATTGTCACCCCAACCATGCTATTTTCCTTGGTAAAGGGTCCGGTTCGAGAACCAAATTGACCAAAATCTTAAACAGAGGAATATATTTGGATTTGTATGATAATAGTAAATGTTTCTGAATGGTTTTAGGGCACCAAAGCCATATGACCGCGCCCATGGGTTAGGCCTCGAATTTACGCAAATCGTTAAGTTAATGTCATATCAGATTCGTGGCGAAATATTACTCTTTCTTGTATACCCATCTGTCCATAGTTAAAGAGACCCATTATGGGTCGGTGCGACTCCCAAATTGTAAATATTTTGAGAAAATGTCAGTGTTTATGGTACTTATTCGTCCGCCAATATAACAATGATGTTATTTATATTCAGAATTGTTACGAAATTTTATGTTTTTTGAATACCCAGATATTTATATTTAAAGGGGCCAAACCCTTTTGAGTTGCTCTGAGTAGAGATCGACCCACATTAGGAACGTCTATGCACTTCCAAAATAAAAAAATTAAGGTAATTTTTTCATTTCATTTAGAGCAAAAAGGTATTAAATCAGAAAGTAGGATAGGTTCTACCAGTGCTGGTGGGCCGCTAGCGCGGCACAAGTTATTATTATTCCCATAGACGTACAACAGCTTTCTAAGTCGACTAAGCAATGCCTGTCCCGCTTATCTATCTGCAGATATCCTAACAGGGCAAGTCGCAAATATTGACTGATTTCAATTGAAATTTGTCCAGCATAAAGTCCAACATAGATTCAATGACTTCTCAGCGAAACAAGTTTTATATGGAACCCATGTAAATGGTTCATCCCAAACATAGAGAATGGTATTTATAAGCTTTAATTGTATAAAAGTAACTTTAAATAGCTAGCTGTACGAGTATCTAGAATGGAGTAAAATATCAATCTAAAATACATATATCGCTTTTATTTTATTGCGCTTTATAACTATTTTTCTTTTCTTTTTAGGTAAGGCAAGCTTTGGCCGTTATGTGGAATTCTTTGGATACTTCCGATATCCTATAGCCGCCAGACAAGTAAAAATTCATGATTTGGAGCACACACCCTAAAGGTATAGAATTTCTTATAGAATATTGCCTGTTATAAAATTATTCTCTTACCTTAAGCCAAATGTTTGAGAATAGAAAACTGTTGTGGAGTGTCCAAAGCTGAAACCGACATTCCAGTTTTAATGTCCAAACCCGACAGTCGGTTTCTTAAAAGTAGCTATAACAATATGTTATATTCAGAATTAGCTGATACCCGACATGCTGGGTTATCCGGTTTTTCGTTGTCGGGTTTTCCGTTTTTTGGTTGTTGTATGTAAAACAAAGCAAAAGCGCAATTTTCAAGTACGGAATACGTAATCGATTTTACAATATCTGTCTGTCCCTTCGTCCGTTTGCTGGATATCTATGGCTTATTTTCAAACCTCAAATATTGTTGAAATTTGGCACAATATATTACGATTAATTAGTAATCAGCTCAAATAAAAAGAGTGATACTGGTCTACGTATAGTCCCAGTGTTATTTGAGTCATGCTGTATGTTCGTCCATTTCAAATATGTTCCGTCCATTTTAAATATGTAATCAAACGACAGATCGCAATTGTTGTCTGATCTTTATGAAGGTTTGCAGATGTACGTTTTTTGGACCAAGGACGGTAGCAATTGAAATTTGAAAAAATCGGTTCAGATTTATATATATTATGTTCATCCGATTTTATGTTTTTTAGCTCAAACTGCCACATATCCAGCTAATACATCCCAACCTAATGAAATTTAGCACACGTTAATTATTTGGACCATGAAAGGACGCTATTCAATCAAATCAAGGAAAACCGGTTCAAGTTGAGATATAGCTTTCACAAATATCTTTGTTCAGTTTTTCTGTTGTTAGCTCTAGAAGCCACATCTTACATTCATTGTTTAGACCAACGAAGAAAGTTACTGAAATTTGAGAAAATCGGTTCAGATTTAGATAAAGCTTCCTCACTCACATGCTCAACCGATTTTTTTCTGCTCTATGTGCCATATATTATATCAAATCTTAATAACTTTTTGCACACGTAAGTTTTTTGGACGAAGAAGAAAGTAACTGAAATTAAAAATCGGTTCAGATTAGGACATAGCTCCCACACATATGTTTATCTAAATCATGTAAAAACAAATTTCACATACGAGGGCTGATATACTTATATATATATTTCTGGCCTAATAATGAAAATGCGAATATTTTTTACACTTTTGCATGCGCTCGAACCAATTGTCGAAGCACTTTTTGCACTTCGATTGAGACACTTCCAAAACATGGTTTTTGAACGCTTCAACAGCATCTTCTGGCGACGAAAATCGTTGACCACGCATTTTTTCTTGATGTGCGAGAATAAAAAGAATTAATTGGGTGTCAAGTCAGGGCTGTACCGGCGGATGACCCATCAATTCGACGTTTTGGCCGGTCAAAAAGGCGCTGGTTTCAGCCGATGTGTGAGAGCTCGCATTGTCATGGTGCACAATGATTCGTCTTCTCTTGTTCGTTTTTCGAATTTTTCCGAAGACTTCGGGCCAACAAATTGTAGCGTACCACTCAGAAATGACCGTCCTACGTTGCTCAAGCGGAACAGTCACCACATGACCAGTTTTGCCGAAGAAACAGGCGACCATTTGCTTCGAAGTGCTTCTTCCACGTAGAACTATCGTTGGATTTGGCTCGTCTTCTAAGACCCATACGGTCGATTGCTGTTTTGTTTCGGGCTCATACGCATAGATCCATGATGACCTGTGACGATCTTATAAACGTGTTTTGAAGCACCGCGCTCCTATTTTTCCAAAATTTCTCTGCACCAATCGGCACGAGCCTTTTTGAGCGATTGTCAAATTGTGCGGGATCCAACGAGAAAAAACCATTTTTACGGCCAGGTGTTCATGCAATATCGAATGAATGCTGGTGGAAGAAATGCCCAAGGATGTCTCTATCTCACGGTATGTCACATGATGATCTTGCATTATCAGTTCACGCAGGAAATCAATGTTCTCTGGCACCGCGGCCGGTTTTGGACGACCTTCGTCTTAGAGCAAGCGTCGGCCATGATTGAATTTATTAAACCTGTTTTTCACAGTGCTATAGAAAAGGTGCTTCATCGCCATACAAAGATTTAAGTTTATCGATGAACTCTTGTCGTGATAATCCACGTCGAAAGTTTTGAAAAATGATCGCACGAAAATGTTCACGAGTTAATTCCGTTTTTAGAAAAAAAGACTCTTAGTTTAAGGCAGGGAAGACTGCAGTTTCGGTGGGCACTACATCATCATCAGACCCCAAGCAGCAATCATGTTCAGGCAGGAAAGTAGGAAAAATTGCATGTTCATGAAAATATGACTACGAATTCCAAAAAAACTAAACCACCCTTGCGCAGAGAACACAAATACCCTGAAGGAGGAAATTTATTTCATATCCTGCCAGAAAGCAACAGGCGATTTTATTAATGGTTTTCCTAAACATGATTACATTTCATAATTAAATATCTGATATTCAATACCGTATTGCACGTGTCCAGAAGTCCGTTTGCTGTCACTTATGGGGTACACAGTGCTCCCAAGGAGTGTTTTAACAGCGCATAGGTTTTGCTTAAAATATTGACTTAGGACAGATGTTAATAACGAACATACCCATAAACCCAGAAATTTCGGAAACATTTACTCACAAAAAAGAAATTATAAACTCCAAACCCGACCTAAACTAAAATGTTTTTTTTTGTGCATGTAGCGCTTGACGCACGTACGTTCATGATTTAATGTCAAGTTTAAGCGGCGCACCACTTTAATGGTCATGATATTGGAAACTGCGTACAGACCGAAAGACAGCTCAACAGCATCAACGCCCACTGATTTAAAATTTTAAATAATCAGCGTTCTTGATAATTAATCATGTTTAGTTTTTTGAATATCTCGCAACTACACAATTTCGAATGCTCGCTCCAAGCTCTTGACAGCACCAATCTGGTTTTACTACTCGTATGCCATATGCGGCTAGGCGAGCATGTGTTAGAGCGTTGGATATTTTTGCCGGTTGTTGTCTTTTATCCCCACTTTGTACATTTTAATCTTTTCTGTTTTATTGCTGCTGCTGTTGTTGTTGTAGTCTGGCTATCTAGCTGTCTGTCTGTTGTTGTAACTTTAAGATACGTTTGGACATCGTAATAATGTTGTTATTTTAAATGATTAATTTCAATGGTGTCATAATAGAGATTTTTGTTGTCTACGTTCTGTTTTTCTCTCACTCTCAGTGATTGATTTTATAGAAGCTGATACTTTCTGATGTTATGTCTGTAGTCTTTTTTTTTTGAGGGGGGTATATTATGACGACTGGAGGCTGAAGAGAAGCAAACGTCTACATATTTGGTATGGGGTTAATGAAATTGTTACTAATTTTTTTAGACAACGCGGAAAAATATATTTTCGGTAAAATAATACGCCCAAAGCAAAATACCCGTCAAATTGTTTTTCAAAAACTGGTTTACAACGATTAGAAATGTTTAAATTGTAATTGGAAAGGGTGTTTCAAGTGGAGGCTACGCTTTACTTGTTAGCGTTAGCTGCACGAAGAGAAAATATATGGTTCCTATATGGTCACGGCAACAATAGTATGTTCCCTGCAATAAAAGTATGGTCGTCGCAACCATAGTATTGTTTTTTGAATTTCAATTTGACCATAGTATGATTGCGGCAATAATAATATTGTTGAAATGTAACAATAGTATTGTTGCCAAATTTAAAAATTAAAATATGGTTGTAGCAACAATATAAATATGGTTGGTCGAATAAAAGTATTGTTTTCATGGCTTTTATGTTAACAATAACATGATTACGGCATTCATACCGGCAAAATTGTACTTTTTTTAATTTGATATGTTATTTTTTCGCATCTTACGCAATAATAGTAAATATAATTAAAATTTTTCCAAACAAACTACGAATTAGTATAACTGAAATATTTTTAATAAATAATTTTTTTACTGTTCAATAAATCACTCCTATTACTACATAACTTACTTAATAAAATTCTCTATTGTTAAATAACAAATTTACCCAATTTTTACAAAAAATGTTGGGGCTCATAGTATGATTGTGTGTAAGCCATTCTATGGTTGTAAGGATCATACTATGGTTGTACGTTAAACATACTATGGTAATGAGGACCATAACATGGTTGTGGGGATCATAGTATGGTTGAATATGAATAATAATATGGTTGTAGGGATCATAGTATGGTTGTGTGGTTGTGATGATCATAATATTGTTGTGCCGCAACCATATAACCAACAATAGTATGATGCTCTTCGAATATTGTTACCCCAACCATACTTTTGTTCTGCGTGTGTGTTTTCCAAATTAGCTGGTCATTAAAGGTAAAGGTAAAAAATTCAAAAATGAAAACACTGAAAAAAATGTTTGCGAATGATTTATTGACATGGAAAACAAAAATAATACGGGCTAAGTAGTTGCCCAAACAAAGGTTTGGGCAAATATTGAATTTTGAAGGCTTGAGTAGTCTAAGGCTACACGTAAATTTACCAAACTCATAAAAAAATTGGCGACCTCTGCTTCACACTCTTGGATAGCCTCATTCCTTGCCTTCCTTGTTTATATTATACCACACTGTGGTATGACTTAGTGCTGATGTTTGCAAAACCCTAAAGGAATGGAGATAGACCATAGAAGAAAGACTACGTTAAGTGAGTCGATCGGTAGACTCAGAATCACTATTAGATCTATATAGTGATGTCCGTTTATCCCGTCCGTCCATCTGTCTACCCGTCGTTGTAATCAAAGTACAGGTTGCAATTATGAGCCGATTTCCAGGAAACTTGGTACATTCTTTAAGTTTAGGCCAAGGACGAATCCTATTGAAATTGGTCCAAATCGGTCCATATTATTTTTTTCGATTTTAGGACCTACATCTCCAATTTCGCACAGAACATTTTGGGTGCCCCACATCCATCCATATCGGTTTAAGTTTTCGTATAGCTCCGTCGCAAAGGTACCCCTTCCGATTGAAGTTCTAGAAGCCATTAATTATACCCGATCACGCTGAAATTTTGCATGGTACGTTATGAGTGAATAGCTATTCACTGCGGTGAAACTGGACTACATGCACGCAGAGAAAAAACATGGTTAGTACATGGTCACGGCAATAATAACATGTTCTCCGCAATAAAAGTATGTTCGTCGCAACCTTAGCATGGTTAACTAAATTTAGTTTTGACAATAGTATAATTGCTGCAATATTAATATTGTTGAAATGTAACAATAGTATTATTGTCAAATTTAAAAATGATAATATGGTAATAGCAACAATATAAATATGGTTGGTGCGACAAAAGTATTGTGTTTTGCGTTTGATGTTAACAATAATATGATTACAGCAATCATACTGTATGATTGTAATTTTTATTCATTTATATATGCGTTTAAGAACAAATGTTATTGGTACGGATCTAATGCAATAATAGTACTTTTTTATCGAAATTAAATTTTTTTAAAAAAGCTGCTTTGGCTTTGTTTAACTAAAAAAATTTTAATAAAAAAATATTAAAATTATTTTTTTCTACTGTGAAATAAATCACTCCTTTTATTTTGAATTTAATGTATTTTTGAAAAATTTTCATAATTCCAATCTATTGTTGACAACTTTACCCAATTATTATAAATTATATTGGGGATCATAGTATAATAGTGTGTGATCATACTATGGTTATAGAGATCATAACATGGGTACGTGTGAATCATACTATGGTTGTGAGGATCATACTTTGGTTGTATGTGAAACATACTATGGTTGTGAGGATCATACTATGGTAGTGGAGATTATAGTATGGTTGAGTGTGAATCATACTATAGTTGTGGGGATCATAGTATTGTTGTATTTGAATCATACGATTGTTGTGAGGATCATAATATTGTTGTACCATATACCCAACAATAGTATTATCCTCTTCGAATATTGTCACCACAACCATACTTTTTTTCTGCGTGTAGGTTATATTCGAATAGCCCATATACAAAGGTCCTTTCCAATTTCAGCTCTAAATGTCACATATAAAACCCGATACCTCCCAAATTTCCCACAAAGAATTAGTAAAATCGGACCACATCGGTCCATGTTCTCGAATAGGTCCCAAATAAAGGTCCACACCGAAAAAAAAATCCACTTAAATCACACAAAATCACATTAAGAAACAAACGGGGACTTTTGAATCAGTAAGCTGTGCACCACCTAATTTTTATATTCCCTGACCGCGACCTACTGTTGAATACTAGCTCCAAGCGGTTAAAGGTAATAATGAGAAGCTTTACATGGCTCAGAGATAAATCCCTCACTCGTTAAGTAGCCGGCTTTAAGAGTGTAAAAAGATGCACCTGAAAAATGTACAGATGTTTTTACCTAAATATAAGTATTATCCAGGGTTTACTTGTGTGATAGTCGTACGTACTACGACGGTCCACAACCTAACATTTTACATCCAGAAAATGTTTTCTATACAAAAGGCGGGTAGGCTTGTCAGTGCACCCAATCCATGTAACGATTACCCCTCACAGACGTAGCACGATGGTGTAAACGGGTCTGGCAAGCCGAGCAGATCCAAGGTTTTGTACGATTCCGGGTCTGACCACTAATATTCGGAGCACGCATTTCGGGAAGTGTTGCTCCCACGACGAAAAACTGGACGAATAAAAAGCAAATATTGTTGAGGAGACTGCCCCTGGCTGGCAGTCGCGAGAATGAGGTTTATCTGTATTATATTCTGGTGTCCATATAGCAGGTTTCGAATTTGAAGTGGCGCTGGCCTTGGTAATGACTCCTGTGCGATGGCGCACCTTGGTTGAAGCCATCACGGCGGGAATCATGTCAAACACACGGACGCAATATGATATTCTACACCACTACGGTGTCTAAAGACTTCTAGCACTTGTGGAATTTGATACAGGTCTTAAGCGCAAGGGACATATTTCATGGGGCTACATGAACAGATGGACCTATATGGTCCAACATAACCAGAATTTGTAAAATGTCAGATATAGTGCAACATACTTCATTTGAGCAAAATCGAATTTAAATGTTCAAAACGGTAGGACCTCCACTCAAGAAGAATCTTTATTCGGCGGTTTTAAATATCCCCTGTATTTATGTCCTTAGGTAATGGTGGACCGATATTGTCCAACTTCAGAAGGTTAAGATAGAAGTCGCTCATAACGTTCTACACCTGTTTTAAGCTGGATCGGAATAAAAAGTGTGACCTTCAGACCCGCAATACGTCAATTTTGACCGGATTTGGTTATAAATAAAATATTAAAGATGTCCCAAAATCAGAAGGCGACAATTTCGGCAAATGCAATACTCATTTCCTACTAATAAATCTACAAACTGACTTAAGTCGTTTTCCCTTATTAAACCCTCTGTGAAATATTGATCGGATATAGTATAAAAAATATATATATTATTGATCGTTGTAAATTCGCAGGCGATCTAGCCATGTCAGTCCGTTCAGCCGTGTCTCTGCTGAAGCACGAAACGGGTACACGAATCAGCCTAGGATTCTGAAATAAGAAATACTGGCTTATGATCATAGATTAGGAACGGAGGCATGGGCCCAAAGGGCCCAACAGAACGGAAAATTTTTTGCGCTTTAGTAGCCTAGAAGCGACAGAGACTATATGGGGTTCGGCCTGTCCTAACTTTACGACGTTTTTACTAGTTTTGCCTTGAATTTAAGATCGGATACAGTTGTGGCTTGTAGAGTAGCAAGACTTCAAATCGGAAGATAAATTTCTGTAGGGGCTATAGCAAAAGCTAGACTGCTATCATAGAACCTGGTTAGGAGTGAGCAAGATCGTATGTAATGGGCTAGGACCACAAATCGACATTTCAAAGGAGGCTATTAGAATATATGGGTCGATAAGGTACAATTTCATCAGAGTAAGTTATTGGCCTGAATATCTAGTGATCCCGAGTGCGTCCACCGTTTCAAATGGTACTTGTTGGACTGAAAGCTTTTAGGTATAATAGGGTTTTCGGACGACCGTATTGTATTAAGTAATGAAAACGACTATCACCCAAAAATAGTTCTGCTTGTGGTCACATTTAAGCTAAAGCTTGCTTAAATGATTTTTTTTACATAACCTGTAAGTAAATTGCATCACACCCCCGTAATTCTGTGCCAGGCTCGATACGAGGATAAAGATGACTAACCAACATAAATTTCTTTTGGTAATGTTCTACATAACATAAGCAAGTAGGGTGTTCCTTAGATGGACGTTTTTTTCCCAATGCCAATAGCTTGCCTCACACAGCATGTTGCCGGGCATAACCATTAATTCGAAATCACAGGAAAACGTTAATGATGTCAGCCTCAAGTATAACAACCACAGCTGACAATTAAATTGGTGACAGAAATCTGAGTTTCATTTTATTGGAAGAAAACACCCACATTTAAGAACGCAAGCAGTTCTTTTTGAAGATTTCACGTTTCGGAGGAGTCGTCTTTCTTAAACGCAAGGCAAGACAAATCGAAAAGGTTTTATTTTGTTGTTGAACGAAAATGAGAAGAACGTAGTAAAGTGTTCAGATTAAATCACGCATTTAAAAGTCGAAATGTAAACATACACGAAAATAAAGACGGGGTGTTTTGATTAAATTACCCGCCAAACAAACCATGGCAAGACAAACAAAATCAAAGCAAACGTCAACAGGAAAAAAACAAGAACAGCCAACATATAAAGAACAAAAAGTCAACCACCAACAAGGCACTCATATGAATGCCTCATACGTCTGAAATTTCAAATGAAGTTCCACTGCGCTCTGGCTGAAGGAGGCACGTGGGCTCGCTTTTTGCTAAAGGCCTCTTTCGTCATTATTTCAATTTGTCAGAATGGAAGACAACCAAACGACAAACGGTAAGCGGAATGGAGTCATGTTGGAGGATGGTTGCACAAAAAAACGAGGAAAGAGGAAACCCAAAACTTCCAGAGTAACAGCAGCAGGCCATGACGCTATAATCAGTTGCTGAGCAAAGACATCGACTCCACGCCAGTAAGAACAACTCAGCCAGCACTTGAACGGTTTAATGCCGAAAATAATAAATAGGACCACAACAATACCCCAACCAACTTACTCGACTCCTCCTTCGTAAATCTTACACTGCCGTTCGTAGCGCTCGTGGTGTGATGAAGATGATGGCATGGGTGGGTATGGGGTACTTAAGAGTCATTTAAGAAAATTAAGGAATATATAAACAAATAAATATTCATATCTCTGTATCTACGACTGCGAGAGTGGTATGTCAGTGTGCATATCTGTATGAGTCTTTTGCTTTCTTTTTATTTGTATCATAGAGTGACCATAGATGGATATACATACAAATATATTGGTGGGGACTATAATTGCTTTTGTTGGAGCCCTCGCAGAATACATCAAGATACCGTCGAAGTAAGCAATCAACTTAAAGATAAGCTACGGCCAGTCATCATTGATGGCATAAAAGATGCTTGCCTTACGCCAATGACTGCAAGAGTAGATGTCATCTGGGATCTGTATTAGCTGCTTAGCCGTTTAGATCATTAAACGATGTCCATGATATGACCAAACTCCCGGGGATTGTTTTCTTTTTTGACTTATATGTACAGTTTCCTGCTGGCTTATTTTAGTTTTAATGACTTCGAAGTGTGTCAGTTTTATCTACCAAATACTAAAATAAAATAAGGATAGTCGAGAAAATTTGGGGTTTCTAGGGGTAAAGTTGTAAGCCCACTAACACAAATATATTCTTACTGTGTTCGTCTTTGGATAAAGTGTATACTGAATTTGTCACACTGTTTGAAACTTCTTGCATTAAAAGGAGTCCTCACATAAAGAGCAGAGATTCGTTGTCACAACTGTTTATTCTTACCAATCAATTGATTGCGGTTACGTTAGTATCCCACCACATTTTTCAGAACATGGAAGTTTTAAAATATTTTAATACACTTCAACAAGCTTTGACTTTGTTGAAGGTTTCAACTGAGCTAAGCTATATTTAAATAATGCAATTTTGTATTCAAGATAAAACTTAAGTAAGCAATTCCAGGACATACTCGTATAGGTCTAATGCATCGGGTCCACTTGGCATTCAGAAAAAAATATTTTAATTTCCTCTAAGACGATATGGTATTTTTTTAGTTGAACTAAGTACACACAAAGAACACATTTGCTGCCACAACCGAAATTTTGCAGCCGAATTTGTTTGTATTGGTTGTTGTTAGAGTTTATTGGCTATAAAAATACTTTGAGTTTGCTTGGCATTGACACTAGCTTTTGTTTTATATATATATATATATATATATATATATATATATATATATATATATATATATATATATATATATATATATATATATATATATATATATATATATATATATATATATATATATATATATATATATATATATATATATATATATATATATATATATATATATATATATATATATATATATATATATATATATATCACATGATTTTACCGAAAGTTCGGTAAAACGAACGAGTATTAACTACTACTTTTAACTTTATTTACTGCATGCGTTGCAAAATAAAAAATTCTAGGCCCATTGGATTTCCGTCGGTGCTGTATAATACCGAAATAAAATGAATTAAGAATCCTGTGATAAAAAACTTAATATAAAAACTAATATTTCAAGCAATAATCAAATTTTTTTTATTACTTTTTCAAACAGGATTTACTCTACAAGCTAATAAGATCAGTTGTTAGGCGATACAAAACTCACAAATTACATATACACGTTAATTTTTTGTCAAAAAGCTGTCGGAAAGACTGTTATTTTCAGCAGGGGTGTCTGCACTTTCGGTGAGCGCCACCTCACCATGATAAGTCCCCAAGCAACGAATGTTCTGTAGCTATGTTTAGCGGCTATACACTATAGGGCAGCCACTTTCGCATTTAACGAGAACTGCCTTTAGTTTAGTTTTACACCAAGCACACTAAAAATCCCACGCTTTCTTATATATAACTTAAACGTGATATTCTTAATTTGAGCAAGATTGGACTTAATATGTGGGTTGTACGACAAAAGAAGCTGAAATCTGAAGTGGATAGATTCACTCGGAAGGTAGTTTTCTATGGCTTCGACATTTGAAAAGATACAAATTCGTATGTTGCTTTATGGGCTGCAGGGTTTGATGTCTGTAGAAATATTTATAAGGCTATATCTATAACATTGTGCAAATTTTTGCAAAGATAATTGCCACCTGTACTTTGATTAAGCAACAGATGTCAAAAGCACAATATCTGTATTGATTCAAAAACTAGGAAATCAGTCAGCGTCGTAAAATCGAACAAGCTGGATCTTAAAGATTTTAACCATAAATTAAAGATAATTACACACATGTCAAAGATGCGGAAGGGCATCTCTATCTAACTTGAATCAGATATTGTTTTGAAAATACTTAAGATTTAGATGATACAAATATCACCAATAAATTGAAATACGCTGCACCACTATATATTTTAGAATATAACAATTTCTCAGTTACTGGGAATATTTAAATAAATGCCTAGAGAACACTGGCTTCCCTATTTGAGAATCCCTGTTGTATACCGATATTGGTAGCCTATTAAGTCGTTTATTATAAATTCATGGTCCAAAATATAAAGCGAATCTAATCAATCTTTGTCATGTTTAATTTATATGACAATAAAGTCTTGAGGAGTGTATTTGAGGAATTTGCATTGCTAATCGTTTAAGGTGAATGTGTTATACTCGTAGGAATGGAAAGCGGACAGAAACAAATTATTTATGAGAACATACATATGCGGTAAAAAAACGATAAAAACAAAACATACAATAGTAGTGTTTTGTAAAGCCGAGAGATAAGATCACAAGAGATAGAGAGATCATTTGTAGACAAAAAAGTGTCGCTTTTTTGCAAATGTTTCAAAAACATCCCATCTCCCTTAAAGTTTATTTGCTTCTCTCAATTGTTTACATTGCCAACTGTAGGGGCGTCATCCGAAGATGTCACAATATAAAATCTCATTATACGTAATTATAGTTCATAATGGCAATTAAAAATTGTTTGTAAATGACAATATTTCTTTCGAAGCGCACACACACACACAAACAGCCTCCACACTAGCAAACGGACACACGCAAACAGTCAATAAACAAATACTAAAGAAAACGTAATAATTGTCACTAAAATAACAAAACAAAAGCGCAGCAACAAACAGCACAGAATAATTGTCAATTAAAAACATTGACTTTACAGGGAAAGGGGCAGTGAGAGAGAGAGTGCTTGAGCGTGCGGGCGGGCAGGCAGGCATACAAACGCACCAGTGGCTGGTGTACGAGGGCTGTGATATAAGCCGAGAAAAAAATATTTAAAAAAATGTTTCTTGATTCAGAATCGAGTGGAGTTACTTAAAACAAGTAAAAACGTCTTTAAGTTTGGTTAGGCCGAATCTTATGTACCCTAAAGTGAATTCCTACAGACCCAAAAAAACGGCACGCTTCAATGGTCCCGTGTTTTGGGTCTTTAGGCTCAATGAGTCCGAGCCCTATCTCACACACACAGAGAAAATACTAGTTAGGTAAGGTATTAAGTTGCCGCAATCCAAAAGTTTTGCAAACATTTTGTTGTTGTAACCAATTTTTAGTGATGACCCTAACTAAAAAAGGATTGTTAAAAGGAATAATTTTAAAAATAAAACAATTCGATTATTACTGACTTTAAGCCAATCGATTAACCACATTTTTTAGTAAAAATCATCCATCTCCTTTCCACATTTTCCACGTCATAACCAACCCTACGAAAACTTCAAGTAGTACTTCAATTGTGTAAGCAAACATTTTTGGCATGTGGATTTTTAGATCCAAAAATTCTGTTCTGAAGATTCGTATACTTGCTATGTTGCACCGATACTACAGTACCAATAACTGAAAATTACAGAGCACCAACATTCAGTTGTATTGATGGAAAACTGGAGGTGCATGTAAGCTCAATCATTCGGTTGATGAAGAAATTCGGTTGTGGCAACGAATCTGTTCTCTGTGTGCAGCTACATGTATATCTTTACACACAGCGAACATATTCATTGTCACAACCCAATTTTTGTTGCCAACCGAATGTGTGAGGTTGCGTGTAGTCTAAGCATACCATCAGCGCAAACGAATGTAAGTTTTTATTGGAAAGGTTGAACTTTGTCATAAAATAATGGACCAAAATCCTAAACACGTCGCTTCGCCAAATGGCCTGAAGAATGTTTGGTAAGAGGTGAAGAATTTTATAGAAAAATTGTGAAATGAAGCTCATTTTCATATCGGTGGCTATGTCAATTAGCAAAATTGCCCCATGTGGGGTTTAGAGACGTGACTATTGGGAAGACAATGCATCCCCAACGAGTCACTGTTTCGTGTGGAGTTGGGGCTGGCGGTATCATTGGGATATTTTTCTTCGGATATCATCGGTGCGAAAATTAAGATGTCAATTGGCTGCCTCGGAGCTGTGATTTAGGTCCTTTGGATTATTTCCTGTGGGGATTCATTAAGAATAAATGTTACGAAGAGCATCCAGATCCAATTGAAGCGTGGTAGTTATATGAATGCTATTGTGTTCCATTAAATGACAAAGTTCAAACTTTTCAATAAAACCAGTAATTTCAAAGAATTATCAGAACATATTAGTACAGCCGATTGAAATTCAAATTTTTAAATCAAACACCCTTTAGTTTCGCTATTTAGCTGGTGCTTGCAGTTTGGATTAGTTTTCCACCGACCGACTTCTTTCAATGTGGTATGGCCAAGAGGATGTAAATCCCTTTACCCGACTCCAATTTTTTACTAGAAATTTTTTACTACAAAACTGTTAACAAATTCTTAAAGATTCTCCCATTTTAAAGGCAAAATTTTAGCCCAACTTGTCACATGACCTTCGTACCTTGGCGACGTAACTGGCATTGAAATTTAATTGTTTAAAATTTCATTTTTTTAAGTTTTGTGGTTTGTTTTCAATTGTGTTTGCATGTTTGTGAATGAATGAGCGAATGGCCAAAAACATTGTTAGTTTATGGCGGTTGTAATGACCATCAGTGGGGCCACAGATCAGAGGGCGGTGGGAACGGAAGATGCCCTCTTCTAACTTTCGATCATAAAACATTGTTTTAAATCTTAAGTACATACATACAATCTTAGAGCAAGAGGGGACGCAACAGTGCCTGCTGCATGGTTGGCTGTTTGTTTGATTGTTTAGTTTTTGGTGGCGATGTCGAATCTGGGGTATTCCATTCACAGATCATATACATAAATATTTGAACCTTTCATTACGACGACCATTGTGCGTACATTGTAATTTACACAAGTGATAATGGCCCCTTAATGATGTGGATCTTTGTTGAAATTGGTTTCAATTTCTATTTGGTTGCCATGATTGTGCTGCACTATTGTGTTTGTCGCTAGGGTGGTGTCGATTTGTTTAGGTTCCCTCTGGTACTATTTAACAAAATTTATAGTTTTTTAATTTCTATTTTCTTGTTTCTGCAGTTTATTTTGTTTCGTAAGTGAACTTTCATATTTTGTTGACTGGTGGTTTTTATGTTTTTTTGTGTTGCTGCGCTCCGTTCGAAATCACAGATTGGAACATAACATGTGGATGCATGGGTAAGCACCAAATACACTGAAATGTATGTTGCATATACTTGTGTGTTACGTTACACAGTGGCTGGAAACCATGCAGATACGCACATCGACATATACGAATACTAGACGTACAAGTGTTTGAATGACTGTATGCATGAATTTCAAATCGATAGTGCGGCAATTGTTGCGACCTATATTTCGTCCCCCTCCGTCCGTGAAGTCTATCGTAATATGCTTTTTGACTTTACCTCGGTTCGTTTGCATTTCCATAACGTGTACATAAATGTAATGTAATTACATATGTTCCGATGTACTACATACAGACGTACATATGTACGTTGGAACGTACTTCGGATGCTTCTTTTTGTTAGAGAGCCGCCGCTGTTTATGCTATTTTATGCCTAGTCTCACACAGAAGATGTAAAGAGTGACCAGGTGTTGGTTATTTGAAATAAAGTGCAAGTTTAATAGTTTGCAACCGACATTAGGTAGCCAGCATGCATAAAGTTCTCATTAGGCGTGTTTTATTTTACAAGCTGAAAACTGTTTGAAATCTAGCCAAGGCGATTTCAATCTAAACTCTAAACCAAACAGGTAATCGTTTGTTGAGGTATCGAAGACCGAATCTTATTTGGTATATAAAGAACCCTTCTTAATTATTTATGATATTTGCTTTTTATTGACAGTTAGTTTTCAGTAGCTTGTTCTGAATACAACGGCCTTGTTTTGGGCCCCTAGCCCTAGATCCGTAATTTAATATAAATCATAACATGTGGAAAAATAATGTTGGGCCGTGCTGAAGCTTATATACCTTCCATCATTACGGTACAATATGAGTGAGTGGCAACGGCCTCTTTTCAGTCAGGGAGTGTCATATCGGTATTAGTTCACAAAATATAGCCTTTCGAAATTCAGGGTTGTATACACGTAGAAAAAAAGTTTGGTTGGGATAACACTATTTGAAGAGCATCATACTATTTTGATGGGTATATGGTTGTGGTACAAAAATATTATGATCCTCACAACAATAGTATGATTCAAAAAAAAACATACTATGATCCTCACAAAAATTGTATGATTCACACATAACCATACTATGATCTACTATGATTTCATATTATGATCCTCACAACCATACTATGTTTCACATACAACCATAATATGATCCTCACAACCATAGTATGATTCGCACTCAACCATGCTACGATCCCTACAATCATAGTATGATCACACACACTTATGCTATGATCCCCAAAATTATTCATTAGAATTGGGTTTAGTTGTCAACAATAGCGATTTGAATTATGAAAATTTTTTAAAAATACATCGAATTCAAAATAAAAGGAATAATTTTTTTAACAGCAAAAAAATAATCAGTTTAAAAAAACGTAAACGTTTTAATTAAAAATATTTCAGTTAAACAAATCCAAAGCAGTTTGCTTGAAAAATTTTAATTTCCATATAAAAAGTAATATTATTGCAGTAGATCCGTAACAATAACATTGTTCTAAAAAGCATGCTCAAATGATGACATCTTACAATGTCGGCTTAAAGCTATTTTGAAAAACCGACTGTCGGGTTTAGATAAAAAATCTGAATGCCATTTTTTCGGATTTGGTTTTGGTCTAAACCCGACAGTCGGTTTGTTAAAATAGCTTTAAGCCGACATTTATGTTTACCCAGCTTGTCGATGTCGATTTTTTTTGGTTTTTGTGAACTTGTAGTAGGACTATGTTAAAGCTCTCTATAATAATCCTCAGCCAATTGTTTATTGGGCTCTCTATAAGAGACCCTATATAAGTAAAGTATAATATACTATTGATCAAAGTAAAATTCTAAAACGATGTAGACATTTGAGTGTATCTGTTGAAAGTCTGAAATTTTCCATGATGTCGGCTTAGGGTCGTGTGCTATTTGGTATTGTACGAGGGCGACCGCAAATCTAACTGGCCTGGCACAATTTCGGTTTAACTAGTAACTTTTGTTTTTTAAAAGCAATCTTTTATAAGCCATCTGTCAAAATTTCCGAAATATTTAATGATTATTTTCTTTGTTACAGGTGATTGAAGTAAACAAGTTTTATAATTTTTGAAAAATGGAAAATAAAGAGTTTCGTGCGGTTATTCAACACTTTTATATGAAAGGTTATACGCCACAATTATTCAAAGATGAATTGGATTCTGTTCATGGTGATAATGCGCCATCATACTCCACCGTGATATCCTGGGTTCAACAATTTAAAATGGGTCGTTCAAGTACGGAAGATGAACAACGCTCTGGAAGACCGAAAACTGCTACTATTATTGAAAACATTAGAAAATATTTAATGAAGTGACTAAAGATAGACGAATAAAGCTCAGAGAACTTGCTGATATTGTTAAAATACACGAAAAACAAGTTTGGAGTATTTTACATGATGAACTCCACATGAAAAAGCTATCCGCAAATGGGTGCCGCGTTTGTTAACTTTGCCCCAAAAAATCGTACGTTGGATCAATTCCGAGGGGCTTTTAGCGATTTATCAGCGTAATCCAATAGAGTTCTTGCGCCGATTCATAACTGTTGATAAAACATGGATCCAACAATGGATAGAAGCTGGTAAAAGTGGTCCCAAGAAGGCGAAAACTGTTAAGTCAGCAGGAAAAGTAATGGCTACAGTATTTTGGGATGCAAGTCGTATAATATTTATTGATTATCTTGAGAAAGGAAAAACTATAAATAGTGAATATTATTGTGCATTATTGGATCGGCTGAGTGAAGAAAAAAGTTATTTTTCATCATCCTTCACACACTGCATTTTTAACTCAACAAAAACTGGCCGAATTACGATTTGAAATTGCTCCGCATCCACCATATAGTCCAGATTTAGCTCCTTCTGATTATTTCTTGTTTCCAAATTTAAAAAAATTCTCGGTGGCAAAAAATGTTCGTCCAATAGCTAGGTTATTGCTGAAACTGAGGCATATTTTGAAGGTCTTGAAAAATCTTATTTTTCGGATGGAATTAAAAAACTTGAAAAACGTTTGATGAAGTGTATTGAGTTGGAAGGAGATTATGTAGAAAAATAAATAATAATAATTCCAAAAACACGGTTCTTTTTATGTTAGGCTAGTTACTTTTGCGGTCGCCCTCGTATATAAAATTGTTATGTCCTTAATGGAAAAACATGTATATAAGTATAATATACTATATATTATAGTATTGATTGTACTTACGAGTATAGTAACTGAACTGCAATTTAACTTGTTTGATGTCTGTATATGTTTTGTAGTTTTCCTTTTTTGCTAGTTTTCATTCTTATCTTTGGGTTTGACATTACACACATGTCATATTTTGTCTTGTGCCAATAACAGATTCATAAACAACAGCAAATGTCTTTATTACGCCTCTGGTCACCTTGGCCGGTGCGACAAACTAATCTAATGAAGATTCAACTAATGGCTCCTCTTATAGGTTACCAAATGACTAATATTTTATGGACTACTTCTGTTGTTGTTAGTTCGAAAGTACTCGTTTAGGCTCTTCCGTCGAAGGCTGCCGCATACATATTGAGGTTGTGTTCAATGAAGCCACCGTAAGTGTTTCTTTCGTATTGTGTGGATGCGGTTTATGGGGCTTGTAGAGCGACGTTGTACATCCGTGTGGTATACTCGTAAGTGTCGCCTCTCATGCTGGTGCATATTGCATATGGATGCAGGCAGGCAGTCACGACCAATGACCCGTGATATATGAAGGGGGACTTTACTACCACAATCCCTTTCTCTTACGGCTCCGGCTCTATCTCTCTAGTGGCACTAAAGTACGAGTG
Source organism: Hydrotaea diabolus (assembly GCA_963513945.1). Taxonomy (NCBI): domain Eukaryota; kingdom Metazoa; phylum Arthropoda; class Insecta; order Diptera; family Muscidae; genus Hydrotaea; species Hydrotaea diabolus. Next base: position 77,553,796 of record OY740718.1, on the reverse strand, counting down.
TGTGAGTATAGTGTATCGCATGCAGCCGCATTTCAAATGCAGATGCCGAGATTTCCTACACTTCTCCTTGCTTCCACCGCGAGAGGCACATATGGTTTTTTCGTAAATTAATAAATAATCAAGATCGGAGTCATTTGATATATGACTGTGTTTTTAACAATGACTGCAGTTCCATAAGTCATTTTCCCCAGACTTTCGATATTCATTTATTACATTTATGGGCCCGACCGGCTATTGGCCGACTATTTTGTGCGTCGTTTTCGGCGTATGTACAATAATGGGGTTTTTGGTTGCTTGTCCACTCTGTAGGCGATTTGTTGATGATAATTCTATCAAGATATTTTGTATACTTTGTTTGTCTTTTGTAAATTTGTGTATTATTTCGCTTGTTTTGGGGGGTATTTATTTGGAAATAAATTTGAATTGTACACCATAATGTTTATTAGAAAATTTTATTGCATTTGTTTAGCACACTGTGGTATATTAATCGAAAATATTTCATCACATCGCATTGTGTATAAACCTTTTGTATTTGAGAGGCTTTAAATCATTAGAATAGGTTGTTGAAAATACATTGACCAGTGCCGTCATGACTCATGACATTTGTTTTCGGCCGGCTTTTGCTGTTTGGAACGTACACAACGATACCAATCGATGGCCATCTGCCTCCGGTTGTCGGCTGCTATAAATTGGCAGTGACTGGCCTTTGTCTGCGCATTTGAAACAGGGAACCCTTCCCTTATTTCAAATGAAAATTTATTGCCAAAGCAGCGTTTTTTTTTGGTTCCGCAATTCGCATTAAATTTGTTAAAGTCAATAACTTTTTAATGTTATCGTAAAATAATTTGTTTTTTTTTGTATCTCTCATTAATATTATTTTCATTTAATTTTTATAAACTTTCACTTTTTTATGTTTTCTTTACAGGTAAGTGTCACACATGGGCCAACTTTCTGTGGTTTTAGAATGCTCCTCTTGGGAGAAATTCAATATCAATCGCATGGTGAGCATCATTAGTCATTAAGAAAAAGAAAAACGTTGATAATGTCAAGGGAATAAAATTGTGACTTTTGGGATAATTTCGATGATCGAAAGAGGCAGTCTTTTGTTTGTCTCCTTGTCTTATTATTAAGTGTAATTTAGCAGAACAGGTGAATGTTTTATCTTTGAAATACTAAGTACAGGGTGGAGCGTAGTCATTTCCTTATATGGGAATGAAATAAACAAAATATGAACCTTAGAAAAATGTATTTTATAAATTAATTATATTCAACAGTAAGGGAGTTTTTAAATTACATGGTTTAAAATAGTGTATCTGGCAAAAGTCGACCTTCGCTATCCACACACTGCTGCATACGTTTTCTAGTTTTCATGAACTCTAACAAGCATGTCGACCGGTATTCTACCAATTTCCGCCTCAATATTGTTAATTAAGTCTTCCAAGGTGTATACACCTTCGACTTCAGGTAACCCCAAAGGCAACCCTCGCTGTGTGTGCAGTGACACCATCCTGTTGGAACCAGGATCCTCTAATTGCATTGCCTCAAGAGCCAGCTGAAAAAACCTGTATCATAGTCAAGTACCAGTCGGAGTTCACAGTTACGGCAAGACGGTTATCCTGAAAAAATTAAGGGACAATGATGCCTACTCGTGATATGGCGCACCATACAGTGAAGCGGCCCATATGCAGTCTCTGGGGTTGTTTTACTCCAGTACCGCATATTTATTTTGTTTTCACACCCACAAGGTTTTGGCAAGGGCGAATGAGTTCACAAATAGGGTTTTCTTGATGCGGCGTGCTAGGGTGAGTTTGGCAGTTTTAGAGTAGAGGTTGATTGTTGGTTTTAGGATGTCGGTGGCTGTGGGTGACCAGTCCCATGTTGTATGGAACAAAAACTGGGAGTAGCCTTTTGGTTACGAAGTCTGACCGGAGACTTAAATCTGGTACCATGGGTAGTCAGGAGCCCCCAGAACTGTTGTTCTGGCCTGACCAGAAGGTGCGGCCGCTTGTGGAGTATTGTGGTGGCTGTGGTTTTAACCTAAATCGCGGGGAGAGCTTCGGCTCGGTGTGAAGTTCCATTGCGACCGGGTGCTGTTACCCATAGAACAGCAGTGGTTTAGATAGTCCTCGAACCCTAACCAAGAGGGAAGTTATGGCCCATATCTGCCATGCTTTAAATTGGTACCGGCGGGATTAACCCAATGGGGCGTTGGCCGTGGCATTATATCAGTCCCCAGACCATAGTGGCGATAACCACGTTAAATCCGAAATAATCTTTTTCCACACCCACGTGGGGCAACAACGAATGGTAAACGAAAAGCACGCTGCACTGCAATGATCGAGTGCGCTTTTGAAAAATACGCTTCAACACAAAATGACCTTCCCTCACGTGTCCAATGCATTACGGTAACTGAAAGGCAGACAAATGCAAATCTCACAAATCTCCCGCCAGCCACTATAAGCCACGCACACTCTCTTGGACCAACAGTGCCGCCACAACCAGCATATTCTATACGCAACAATATTTTAACATAAACAAATTGATGAACTGCTGATAAGTGCTTTTAAACCTGAAAAAACGACACACACGCAGAGAAAAATTATGGTTACTTCGCACGTCGCAACAATAGTATTGTGAAATATGATTGCGGCAATATTAATATTGTTGAAATGTAATAATAATATTATTGACATATTTAAAAATAAAAATATAGTCGTAGCAACAATATAAATATGTTGGGTGCGACAAGTCACGTTTTTGTTTTGTTTTTATGTTAACAATAATATGATTACGGCAATCATACTAATTGATATATACAAATTTTTATGCATAACTTTATTCAGAACATTTTGTAAGTTCAGCTCGAATTGTTTTGTTACAGTGTGTTGAAAATGAACAAATGCATGAGTCGAAAAATTGCGATTGGCGATTTTCAGCGAGGATTATCGAGACAAGAGTGTTTAAATCAACTTGTTTTGACTTTTGGTGATGAAGCACCATCTTGGACGCCATTCCATGATTAATTTTATGAAGGAAGTTTTGCCGGAAACCTTCAATGCTATGCGTGAACTAATAAAGCAAGACAAATGCTTCAAAAAAGGCTTGTGTCGATTGGAGCAAAGAAATGTTGTAAAAAATACAACTGCAGTAGCTGAAATGTACTGTATAACATCGTCACAGGTGACGAATCATGGATCTAGGCATATGGGCCCGAAACAAAACAGAAATCGACCGTATGGGTCTTTCATTACGAGCCAAATCCAACAAAAGTTATTCGCGGAAGAACATCGAACCAAATGATCGCGGGTTTTCAGTACAATCAGTCAAGAGCCTTTAGTGGTACGTAGGACGGACAATACTGAGCGGTACACAACCATTTCTGTGCCAAAAGAAATAAGAAAAAACAAGTAGAGGAGACAGATCATTTTGCATCACGACAATGCGAGCTCTCACATATCAGCTAAAGCAATGGGCTACTTGATTACTCAAGATGTCGAAATGAATGGTTATCCGCCGTAGAGCTTTGATTTTGGGACCGAAAAACTTCTTCTAATTCTTTCAAAATTTCAATGACGAGAGCAGATGTTGAAGCTTTCTAAACCATGTTTAAGAGGTGTCTCAATCGGAGTGGAAAGAATACTTCGAATGCTTAAGCGCACGCCAAAGTATATTGATCTTTACGGAGAATATTTAAAACAAAACAATTTGCAATGAGAAATGATTTATTGCTAGATCCGAAATATAATTGGCAACCCACGTAATATGCGGGAATTTTTTTTTTATACAAAATGGCTAAGGGTCCGTGACGACCTCTATCACAAAGCTGTTTCGCTGCAATTGTTGTAGGAAAACTTAATGTTTATTTTTTCTTTGAATTTTAAAAACACTTTGATTTGAACCGGGTTTATTACCTCTCAGCGAATAACTTGTGGTTTGTTTCTAAAACAAGGGAAACCAATAACACTGTTCTGCAACAAAATACTCCTCCTATTCTGCAACAATATCCTCCTTCTGTTCTGCAACAAAATCCTCCTCCTCCGAATTAAATGTCAGTTTTGGCCCATCACGTATAGTTTTCGAGATATCGTGAAAATGACTTTTTGCATTAGTTTACCTTAAAGTTCGGCAATTCTTATCAATTCACTTAAAAATTGCTCTGATTAATTTTTTACAAAAACTGCTATAAATCAGGAAGTTTTTATCGGATTATCAAAAAATATATCACATTGGAATCGTTACAGTGCGTTCTTTATTGGGTTACAATTGACAGTTAAAAATAAAACAAAAATTATTTTTTTCATTTGGTTGTAACATCTACAATTCTTATACGATTTTTATTTTTAAGTGAATTTGATAAGAACTAATAAAGTTTAAGGCAGATACATGAAGAGTCAGAAACATTTTGTCTCGATTCAATTCGATTCATTCAATTCGAATTCAGGAGATCATTTTACATAAGGATCAGTAGGTTTCGTCCAAAGGAGGGCTCAAAAGTTACTTTTTGCAAAACAGTGTAATTATTAAGCATTACTTTGCAGTCTAAAGAGTGTGGTAGAATAGTTGGTCCCTCCCGACTTTATAAATGTTTAATTTGAATAAAGAAGGATTAAAAATTTGAGAATCAAGCTGCGTGCAAAAATATAAGTCATTTCGAACGTAGTGAAGTTATTCTCGCTTGCGATAGAATCTCTTGTTTAGAAGACGACTCGTTTCTTTCTATTCATTTAAAATCAGTTGTCACACCACATCTAATGTGAATATTTTCAAATATAAACGAATGAATGCAACTAAACTATTGACTTGAACTAATTTTCGGGATTCTTACAAATATCCCAGTCATTTTTAATGGACTTAACGCTTAATATGAATTTTATTGCCATGAAATTTTAAAATCCCACTTTGCCCAAAATATTATTATTAGGGATATACTCGTACACATATCGTTGTGTAGATAGTCATAAATTCTAGTCTTAGGCAACTATAGGGATTATACAAAGCAACCCTAATACACACTTGACAGCCAAAATGCCCTAAGGCTCGCAACACTTGTTCCCAAGCTTCGTATATACGTAACCAATTTAAGACACTCATTCAAGGCGAAATTTGCAATTTTTCAAGGTCTATAATTTTAGATGGAAAAATGGAAGCGAAAGAAACTCAACCTAATCGAATGTTTTTTTTTGTCGTACTAAATCCTCCCTTAGCGTGCGTGTTCAGCCCTAAACACCGTGTGGGCGTTGTTGAGCCACATAAAATGAGCAATAAAAAATATGTTTCAAAACTCTGGAGAATATTTTCGTCTATGCCCCCCCCCCCCTGTGCACATTTACACTCTTTGGGAAAAGTGCGAGTGTGCAGCCGCAATATACCCTTCCTGCATGCGAGCAACCCATATTACGGCATTCACCGGACTTAATGCTTTTAGCACATTTTCATCATTGAACAACATTTTGTTTTTACTCGTACAAATATTTGCAGCTAAAATGCCCGTACAGAGCGGTCTATCTGTCCGTCCATTCTTGTCTATGTGTCTGCCTTTCGCCGACGACGGCGACGTTGGGCGACGTGTGCCCGGTACGTGGTGATGATGGTGGTGTAAGGTAAAAATCTATAAAAATCAATTGAATTTAACTGTTATTTTGTTGTACGTTTTCCTGTTCTATGTGTTGAAAAACAAATGTACTTACAGTTTTTCCAATTTATCCATTCATGCGAATGAGCACAATGCACCCCGTCCGCCTGAGTTCTAGTTCAAACGCATGTCGCCGTCTGAACCCACTGTTCGCATGAATGAGAATGACACAGAACGTGGTCAGGTTATTAGAGAGCTCGATGAAATATTGCATGTGCCGACTTTACAGAAAAATGTTGTCAACTTTAATTAAACGTTTTGTATATTCAAAAAAAAAATTGTTCAAAAATGGTGTAGCAAATAAAGGCATGCAAACAGCGCACCAAATTTAATGTCGTTTGTTAATTTTTCACTTAAGAAAGAAATTGTGCTGATTAAAATTGTTGTGGGGGTTCCATCAGAAATATATTCAATAAGAATTTGTAGCACAAATAAAAACAAGTCAAAACGTGCTTAAGTTTGGCCAAGCAGAACATATACCCTCCACCGTGGCTGCCACCGTTGGCAAAAAAGTGTCACTTTTTTGGGCCCCTTGTCCTTTTTGAGCCCCAAATCCATATTTAGATTCGTATCAAAAGTTGCTTTAACCTGAGTATCTATTAGGGCCACATTCTTGGCCATATGACCCAAAATGTCCTACAACTATGTCCTTATTTTAGGGCATTAAGGGCCCCACAACTTAAGCCATTGCTTGCTAGATATTCACCTTAAGGGCCTGAATCGTTCATTAATTGCTCGCATAACGTGGGTTCCCTGTAGCACAGATGGTGTTTAGTTATATTGTGTACTGCACACTGCTTCGAAAGTAGACCCCCGTTTGTTCCAAGTAAGGTTCTCAGTTGACTCTGGGACCAAAACAACTTTCTTTGATGGTTTGAACAATTTTTTCTCAGAAATTTCAATTAATGAGAAGAACACACAGCTATGCCTCCGTCTTCCATTTTCCGGCCATAATATACGATTTCATAATTCGGAAAAGCATTGCTCTACCCAGTGGGAAAATTGGCAAGGCCTTCTCATTAGAAAACCTTCTAGAAGGCCTCTTTTCAAATCTAATAAACATTCGTAATTGCCTTCCAAAATTTGCACATACAAAATGTTCCTCCACAAATTCTTATGTCGGGCTGCTAGGAGGACTTGTAGTTAATCCTGTATATATTTATTGGTGAATTCTTTGAGAAGGCCTGCAAGAATACCTTCTTATTTTTAGTGACAGATATTCCAAAAACATTCCTGGGTCCGTTCTTGTAGAAGGCATGCTACCATGCCTAGTGAGTGAAGGCAGCAGAGAAGGTGTTCCACAAAGCGATGGGTGGTAAAGATACGAGTATATAAGACGTTTGACTTTAACGTACAATTTGGTTTGGTAGGCGAGAAAGTAGCATATGAGAGTAGAAACCAGAAGGTCAAAGGTTCGAATTCCAGAGGAGGCAAGTCCAAAAATTAAATAAAACTATTAATTTAGTAATTTGGAATTAATTTCTCAGTTAGACTTTTTTTATTTTATATACTTTTTAGAAGACCAATCCCTGCAGGCCTTCTGAAAGGTCTTCCAATAAAATAGGCGTGGAAGGGATTGCTTCGCAATATGACCTTGCGATAATTTGAAATGAGAGTTGAATGCGGCAAGCACACCTCAAAGCATGTTAAAAAGGCCTGCTAGAAGGCCTTCCTGGGCCCTTTATTTTCCCGATGGGAACACTGAATGAATTATTTACGAAACATTCTTCTTAGTATGTTTTTCGCACATACTTCATATTATTAACGAAGTTTTTTGTACATTTCGTGTATTTTGTGAAGAAGTTTTAATAAATTTACGAATTTTTTTCCCTCATATATTTAATGAAAAGTTCATTGTTTTATATAAAAATCCATCGTAAACATTTTATTCGCAAGTCTTAGAAACATTTTCGTAATTTTTGCTTCATATGTTTTACAAAAATGTTCATATTTTGTATGAAATGTGTTCAAAAGAAAATTATTCGTCATTTTCAAGAACGTAGGTTTGTGCTTATGAAAACATAAAAGGGTAATTCTCAATAACTTGAATGAGACTACTGTATATGCCATTTGATTTGTGTACTCGTTGCAACAGACCGTTCAAAAAACATAGCCAATAAATAAAATTAGTTCTTCATAATAATTACAAAAGAACGAATAAATGTAAACAAAGCTATTTCATGAACTATTTCATGTTTATTGTTAAATATTGTCATAAAAAATGTGAAAAAGTGTCATGAGCAAAAGAAACAATTTTATGAAAAATAAGAAACAACATTTCATACAAAGTATGAAACTATTTCATTAAACGCATGAAACAAATTCTTAAAAATATATAAATGAAATTGAACAATAATTAACAGGCTTTAGATTTCTTGCAACTAAGTTTTAATAGATGACACGTTTTTAAGAAAATGGCAAAGTGACATTGATTTTCGTGGCTGCACACTGCCTTTTTCGCGATTTCGGGTCAGTGACGACCTTCATCAGAAAGCTTAGCAGCAATTGTTGAAGCGAACTCTTTAAGATCAGGCTCTCTTCAAACAAATAAGAACTACTCTTGTAAATCTCGATTTGCAAGTTTTCTTTACACAATTAACCACGAACATACAATTTACTCTAGCCACCTCTACAGAGACTCCACATTAAGAACCATCAGAAGAATTATTTTACAACATGTGTTGTAAAATAAGAGTGAGCCATGCATAAGTTTGTTTTATTGCTCGTTTGTTTTATTTCGGTCTTTTGCTTTTACACATTGAACAGGAATCAAAAGTCTCGAGACCTCTTGCATCTTTATTTAAATAGAAAACAAGTTTCTAACAGAATGGCAATGATTTTCGTGGTTGCAGTGTTTTTATCGCGATGTCAGGTCCGTGACGACCTTCATCACTTTTCACGTTTTCTTCACACAATTTCCCCCATAAATTTAAAAAAAAGAAAATATTTCTTTAAGTTCTATAAAATGACAAACTTTTATCATCAAACCGATTTCGTAGTTATAAAGATTGTCTTTCATATTTTTTATGAAACTTATATGAAATATTAGATGATTTTCGCGAACATAATTTTTTCAGTGTAGTCCACGTATTACAATTACTTAGCCTCATACTGTATGACATAGCAGGCGCTTGAATTTCCCCATTAGAAATATTTTGTTTAAATGAAAAATCACATTATGCTCAAGGAATGCGTGGGTGGGTTGGTTGGTTGTTCGTGGCAGTCGTGGCTTTTGCCGCTTTCATTAAGTCAGCGCAGCGTCAGTCGGACCAATTCACCCTTAAATTTCTGATTTTATAAATTTTTTGGAAGAAGTCAGTGAGTGGAAGGAAAGCCGACAGTGGAGTCAAGTCGCCTTAGGCTGCCACATGTTAATGGTGCCTTTAGGAACAGACACACACACATACGCGAGGGCACAATCCACACATACAGCCAGACTGGCAGTTTTATTGTATCTGTGTGTTTTATTCGCTTTATAGCCATAATTTATGTCAGTCACTTTGTCGACAATGAGTGCGACTATGAGTAGTACCACGAATACTATGACTCTGCGTCGGGGACTACTAAAACTGCGGCCAACTCAGTTGACGCTGACGCTGTCAGCGTTCAGTGCCAACATTTTGCGTTCTGGGCTTATGGCGGATGGCCTATGTATGCATGTACTCGTGTGTGTGTGTGCGTGCATGTGTATATTGATTGCATTTTCGTAATACGTTCATGGTCATATCCGTTGTACTTGCCACTCTCTGCCAGCCTGCAATCCCACCCATTGACATACCCCCAATTTCGAGCGACGACAACGGCAAATCAACAACAAAAACACGCGGTATAGTTTTTCTTTTTTTCAACCCCAATTTTCGGCAAGACATGCAGTCGTATTTAGTCCTTTGTCTCTCACCATCAGCGACGATGTTGGCAGAACACAGAAGAACAAAAAAAGCAATTTAGCCTTTTTGTCTACACTCAATTCCGTAGAGTATTTAGAAATTTGCACATACAATTTCTATCGTTTCGAATATTTGAACTTGTTGTATTTGTACTTAACTTATTGTTGGTGGCATTTGTGCTGTTTTCCGGTTTTGAAGAATCCCACTGAAAATTCAATGTTGAACATTTTCCAACATAGCCGAACCGGCAAAGACCACGTCCACGATATGGGAAGTATCCAAATATTTTTATTTTAACATACTTTATGTTTTGGCATACAAACACTCAAACATGAGACCATGCATAGTCAAGGGTTCGTCGTTGGTATGCCCTTCTGGGCCACTGAATGTGCTGTTATTCGAGTAAACACACTGGCAGTCCGTCGTTGTCTGCCGGCTTTTCTCCTCCTCTTTTTTTTTGGCATTCAGATGGTCCTATGTGGAACTAATGCAATTTTTATGATGAAAATCTCTGCGATTGCATGAATACGAGTATTTGGATTTAGAATTTTAGATTTCGTAGTCGATTGTCGAACATATGGTAACAATGTCGTTTATCTTCTAGATTTAATTGCTGAGACAAAGTGTTTGCAATTTAGCCGTAGATGGGGGAAATTTGGAAAGCGTTTCAAATGAAATGTTTTGCGCAACTCGGCGGTAGAAATATATGCACATTCCAAGAAATTTCAACTAAATGGAAAATATTTACAGAAAGCTTACAAAATTCATTATAAAACTAATATACGATGGCATATCAATAATTCCTTGACTTTTCCAACTTCCATTGTAGTTAAATGAAATATACAAATTTTAAGAGAATTTCGTCATTTAGTTTGTATTTAACAGCTAAGTGCTCATTAAACAAAAAAAAAAGCAAAAAAAAAATTGGCAATCAAACCAAAGAAAAGCTTAATTAATAATATGGGGACTCTGCACCATCGATTTCAATGGTAAACAAGTGCATTACTGACTTTCGTTGTGGTCGCACAAGTACAAATGACGCTGAACCTTGAGGACGGCTGGAATTGAGGTCAATAAATGTCGTAAAAATCCACGATCGAAGAGTAAAAGTGCGTGAGATTTTTGATGGCATACGCATTTCATATGTCAGTGTGGTATCGATTTTACATGATCAGTTGGGTTCAGTGTTGCCGTTTCGGGCTTTTCCTACCAAAGTTGGAAGGATGTTTGGCTAAACCGTATTTTGGTCGGTTTTGCGATAAATATGCGTAAACATAAATTTGTAAAGTAATGAACGTATGCAGAAAATAATTGGGATGCCAAATGTGTTATTGGTACCTTTATGCAAGCATAATAAGAGCTAACATAACTGAAACTGATATTAAGCCTAACGTGTTACTTTCTGCTAGTATTGCCACTTTTTCGATGGCCGATTTTACAGCCCCTAGGGTACACATCAAATTCTGGAAAATTTTGCATGTATTTTGCTGTTCATATTTTAATGTTTGAAGGGACTTGAATTTGGGCCTATTTGCGTCAGCTTAGTCTAGGACTGGTTGTTGTCTATCGTAAAATACTCGTACTACACCAAATTTGATCGAAAAAAGAATTTATGTAAGCAGTCAACCGTTTTGACCCATTATCATCTGAAGAGGTGATTGATCTATCGTTGGCAAAAGACCTTTAATCGATTGAACATATGTTTGGGAGCTTTATCTAAAACGATTTTGTTAAATGTAATAGCGGCATCCAAAAAACTTACTTCTGCTATTTTTGATATAAGTCGGACGACAATTTCGACTTGAATCTTTATCTGGCCGCCCTATAAAAATCGTTTAACCAAATAAGCTGATCATTCGTTTACAAACATTTGCCATGAAGTTAGCTTACTCGTATAATTTTCAGTTAAACCCTGTTAAATTTGTTAAAGGGTTTCAAATTTTTTGGTACACGCAGAGATAAGGTTACACTATGGTCACCGCAACAATATTATGTTCTCCACAATAATAGTATGTTCGTCGCAACCATAGTATTGTTTTCTGAATTTAATTTTGACAATAGTATGACTGCCGCAATATTAATATTGTTGAAATGTAACAATACTATTATCACCAAATTTAGAAATGAAAATATGGTTGTAGCAACCATATAAACATGGTTGGAGCAACAAAAGTATTGTTGTTTAAAATTTACGTTAGCAATAATATGATTACGGCAATCATACCGTATGGTTGCGACTATGAACATAACAAAACAGGTTTTATAGATCATACATGTATGTGTATGCGTATGTTTTTTTTTAATTATACCAAAAAAACACGTACACACAATGCAGTGCATAGTTTTTAATCATTTTAAAAACCAACATCAGAAGGTAGTTCGAGGGATTTTTATTGTGTTTTCTTTGTTTGGCGAAATAGTCTACGAATGGTGAAGTAGCATCCACCCCTGCTGGCAACTAAAAGTATTTTCGACTGCCGTTGGAATATATATTTTTGTTTCTTGAATGGAATGTTCAATAAAAACATGGCCTCAAATCTCGCTATGAACTAATTGTAATGCAATTTATAACTTGCCAGATAAAAATCTCTATTTTTGGATAACAACACTCAATCCTAATAAATAATTTTGGGGATCATAGTATGGTTGATTGAATCATACTATGATTGCACGGATAATAGCATGGTTGCGTGTGAATCATACTATGGTTGTGAGGATTAAAATATGGTTGTGGCGATAAAAGTATGGTTGAGTGTGAATCATACTATTGTTGTGAAGATCATAGTATGGTTAAGTGCCAATCATACTATTGTTGTGGAGATCATAGTATGGTTGAGTGTGAATCATACTATGGTTGTGGGGATCATAGTATAGTTATGTGTGAATCATAATATTGTTGTGAGGTTTATAATATTGTTGTGCCACAACCATATACCCAACAATAGTATGATCCTCTTCGAATATTGTCACCCCAACCATACTTTTATTCTGCGTGTAGGTTTTAATTCAATTTGGTAGAATTCTTGAAGGAATTTGGTAGGAAAATAATTTTATCAGTGGCAACAATGGCTGGGTTGAAGAAAGCTGTCTGCAAAAGGTTATGGCAACAGTTTTTTGGGATGCACGGGGATAATCCCCATTGATTACCTTCAAAAGGGAAAGACAATAAACGGCCAATTATTATGCCAACTTATTGGATCGATTTAACGAGGATAAAAAACAAACCCATACGGCCAAGAAAAATCAAGATAGTGCACGGGTGCACACGTGTCAAAATTGGCAAAATTGCAAAAATTGGGTTACGAATTGTAACCTCATCCGCCCTATTCTCCGGATTTAGCCCCCAATTTCCAAACCTAAAGAAATGGCTCAGTGGAAAGAGATTCAGTTTCAACGATGAAACTGTTGATCAAATGCCCTTGTATTTAATGGATCTCAAAAAATCCTATTTTTTAAGGGATACTCGTACAAAAATTAGAGAAACGTTGGACTTAGTGTATTGAGATAAAAGGAGATAATGTTGAAAAATATTTTTTTTTCAGAAAAAACACTGTTTTATTCGAAAAGTCACGGAGTTACTGATATGTGCTCCACCACAGACAACGCTGTTGTTAAGAAGGCTCCGAGCAATGTAATGGGCTACACTCAGGTTTTTTGATTTATGTTAGTTGTTTCGCATGTTAAAGAATCAACAACATAAAAATATATTAAGAATGTTGTGTTTCTTTAGGTAAAAAAATGAAGCAAACAATTCGAGGGCTGCGATCTTCTATTACACTCAGTGAAAAAAATAAAATTAAAAAGGTTGGAACTGCAATCACCAAATGACTATAATTGTAGTAGATATTTGGTTCGAAATTCCCCAAGATTATAGATGTTATTGTTGTCACAACTGGTGGTTATGGCAACCATTTTGTGGTTGTAACCGTTTATAAGTGATAAAACTATTTTATTACGAGGGTTGATATATATATTTCTGGCCTAAGCAGCACTAAGTGTTGCCTGGCGCCATCTTACAGTTCCATTGGAAAGTTTGACATTTTTTTGCATAAACGTACTCAGAACGTTTTGACGTACGACCATCATTTGTGTTGTTTACAGTGACTAGAAAAAATCAATTTGGCAAAAAGATGGAATTAACTCGTGAACATTTTCGTGCGATCATTTTTCACAACTTTCGACGTGGATTATCACGACAAGATTGCATCGATGAACTCAAATCTTTGTATGACGATGAAGCACCATCTTATAGCACTGTAAAAGGCTGGTTTAATGAATTCAATTGTGGCTGACGCTCGCTCAAAGACGAAGGTCGTGAAGGTCGTCCAAAAACGGCCGTTGTGCCAGAAAACATTGATGCCGTGCGCGATTTGATAATGCAAAATTGTCATGTGACATATCTTGAGATAGAGGTATCCATGGGCATTTCTTCCACCAGCATACATTCGATATTGCATGAACACCTGGCCGAAAACAAGGTTTGTTCTCGTTGGATCCCGCACAATTTGATAAAAAAAAGGCTCGTGTCGATTGGTGCAAAGAAATTTTGAAAAAATACGATCGCGGTGCTTCAAAAGACATTTATAAGATCGTCACAGGTGACGAATCATGGATCTATGCGTTTGAGCCCGAAACAAAACAGCAATCGACCCTGTGGGTCTTCGGAAACGAGCCAAATCCAACGAAAATTGTTCATGAAAGAAGCACTTCGAAGCAAATGGTGACCTGTTTCTTCGGCAAAACTGGTCATGTGGCGACTGTGTCGCTTGAGCAACGTAGGACGGTCAATTTTGAGTGGAAAACCACAATTTGTTTGCCTGAAGTCTTCGGAGAAATTCGAAAAACGAACAAGAGAACACGAATCATTGTGCACCATGACAATGCGAGCTCTCTACACATCGGCTCAAACCAGTGTCTTTTTGACCGGCCAAAACGTTGAATTGATGGTTCATCAGCCGTACAGCCCTGACTTGGCACCCAATGACTTCTTTTATTCCTGCTTGTTCAACGATTTTCGTCGCCAGAAGATGCTGTTGAAAAACCATGTTTTGGAGGTGTCTCAATCGAAGTGAAAAAGTGCTCGACAATTGGTTTGAGTGCATGCAAAAGTGTATAAATCATGATGGAGAATACTTAGAAAAACAATAAAACCATTTTTGATGATAAATATTAACATTTTCATTATTAGACTAGAAATATATATAGCAGCCTTCGTATTCAGCTTATCAAACTAAAATTAAATGTGATCATTTTCAAAAACAAATACTTAGTGGTTGTAACTATTGTTGTTTTTCTGTAGGTAAGAAGAAAGAAAGACGTGAAAACACGATTTTTCGAAAAAATTCTGTTTCTCCAGCCAAACAATCTTTTGATCATTGGGAGAAGCGAAAACGCATCAAATGGTAATTTATTATTAAATGACAAAATTCAACCTAAGAAATCCAAAAGAAGGTTCTGGGCCAAGATAGGCATTACAACAAACAAATTAAGTCCTATGGACTATAAAACAGTAGCTTTTCCTACAAATCACTCCCTTCCCAAATAAAGAATAGAAAAACCACATTGTAATAAATGTAATATAGATTCCTCCTCTTTGTAGTACAAAATAAGAGAAAATAAAAAGGGAAATGATGATGACGTTGGAAATTGAGTTTTCGTTTTTGTTTGCATTCAACAAACATTACTTTCGTCTTCTTTCATTTCATTCTATTTTGATTGCTTTAATTAAAATGTTGATACAATTATATGCAACAGCGCATGCATGCAGTAACAATAAATTGTTGTTATGATACGAAATGTACGACGTACGTACGTTCGTACGGACAATCCATCTGTACGTAGTACGTGGTGTCTTTATGGATGCATTACACCACGCTGAGCAAAGACTGACATACTGTCTGACAGACAGACCGGCGGGTTGGCGGTCTATCATCGTCGGGGCATTAGTAGCCGCCAGTTATAATAGGAAACTGTTAAATGATCAAAACTAAATTAGAATCATATGGTAAAAGTCATTAATTTGCTGGTAATCATTATTGTTTGATTACATTCGTACTGAACGAACTTCATTCGTAGGAGGAGAAAAAAAGCCACAAGTTCGAAAAAAGAAATTATGTGAGACGAAATGGTTTAATTGTGAAGAAATACGAGCAGGAGACAGTCTAATATAGTCAGGTTTATAAAATAAACTGTAATGTAAATGGTAACGCAAGTGTAAGGTCTGGTTCCACGAAAGTGATTTCATAATAAATTTAACTTCTTCGAATAAACTTTTCCTGAAAACAGAAATTCATTTCTGGTAGGCAATTCACATTATAAAATTACTTTTGCGCCACACTGTTTGTTGAAATTTCAAATTTAGACTCACCGACTCTAATCGTCAAGGAGGTAATTTTATAATTTTCATAGGTATAAGTCGAACCATTAATATTTAACCGATTTCAAACGGCGATTGTAAACGGTTATTTATTTAGATTTTTATTTGTAAAACATACAACCACGGTTTGGTTCCCGAAACCGTAGTATGATATTCATACAACAATATAATGAGGCGCACTACCATACTATGATTCCCGATATAAAAGTGTGATTTCCACAATCATAGAAAAAGTCCCACAACTACAGCCGAATCCTTGTTATATAACCAATTTCAAACAGTGATTGGAATTGGATATTTTAAATTTGTTATTGTTTTGAATATACCCATGCTCTGATTTCCGCAACAGTAGAATGATTTGTATACAACATAATTATGTAATGTATTTTTATTTCGTAAATGAATAAACAAACAAAAAATGTGGCGCACAACCATACTATGACTCCCGGCAGAATAGTATGATTCCCACAACCTGAGTATGATTTCCCACAATCATAGTATACCTCTCGCAATCGTAGTATGCTTTTCGCAATTATAGTATGATGTTCAAAACTATAGTATGATTCACACAATAGTTCGATGCCCACAATCATCGTACGACTCTCAGAGCCATATTATGACCTCTAAATTTATAAATGGGCCGCCGAGGTGTGATTGTTAGTGTACACGACTAAAAATAAACCTAGGTTTAACTCTGCGAAAGAAAAGCTAATAATTTTTTAAGGGCGGGCTCCCACCTCGTGAATGCCGGCGACTTCACGTTCATCGCTAAACCATAAAGAAAAATAGGGTCACGGAAACAATATGTTCTCTGCAATAAAAGTATGTTCATCGCAACTATAGTAGTGTTTTTTTTACAATAGTATTATTGCGAAAATGTAACAATGTTGAAATGTAACAATAGTATTATTGCCAAATTTCGACAATATGGTTGTAGCAAAAATATAAGTATGGTTGGTGCGACCAGAGTATTGTTTTTGGTTATTATGTTAACAATAGTATGATTATGGCACTCACACTATATGATTGTAGTTATTCTTAATTTGAATATGGTTTTTAGAACAATGATATTGTAAAAAAATCCTATGCAATAATAGTACTTGTTATATGCAAATTAAAATTTTGTAAACAAACTGCTTTGCATTTAAATATTATTTGTTTTAAATATTATTTTGAATCCAATGTATCTTAAAATAATTTACTTAATACAAATATCTTTGATTGCGAGTGAATCATACTATGGTTGTAAGGGTCACAATATTGTTGTGCCAGAACCATATATCTAACAATAGTATGAAGCTCAACTTCAACTTGTATAAAAACGTATCTTCCAAATTCATAAGCCGTTCGAATCCGGCCTTAAACAGTGCGTTGCGGTCGGTGTGTGTAAGAATTACAGATTTGAGAGAATTATTCCCTTTTTCTTAAAAAGATGTTCTGGGACTAAGTAAGTAGGTAATCTTTATAAAGAATCAACAAAATGGAGTTTTTACGCCGCAGGTGGCTTTGAAGTCCTGAATTGTAACTAGCTTATCGCTGAAGACTTTTTGACTTTACATAAGACCAAAGAAAACTAGTAAGGAAAGTCGTTAGCCGAGCGTGTCCGACTATGACATACCCTACACCACTATGATATTTAGAGAATTAATCACGTTTGTCAGGAGGCTTAATATGTTAAGAGTTCATTTTTGTCGCTCATAACGAACCATACAAAATTTGACCTTGATCGGGTATAATTTAAGGCTTTTCAATTGGCAGGACCTCAAACCGGGAGGGAATTTTATGTAGGAGCTATTCCTTATAATAGGCTAATTTGATCCAATTCACCGGAGATATGTGTTGATCACTCCAAATGCCCTGTGCGAAATTTGGTCAGAATCGGATGTAATATGTAGCTTTTGGAAATCTGGGCTATACGAACATATGAAGCTATGTGGTCCAGTTTCGCTCATAATGTAGTCCAATGCAAAATTTGGGCGTAATTTGTGGCTTTTGCAGCTGCAGGACATCAAACGGAGAGTGATGTTTGTGTAGAAGATATTCGGAAAGTTGGAAAATTTCAACACAGATGGGTGTTGTTCACTCAAGATGCTCTGTGGGATTTTTTTTATTCGATGTTATATTTGTCTAATAGAAATGAAGGTTCTTAAATCGGGCAAAGACTGATTACTATATTGGTGTATTCGAAGAGCAAACCTTTCTTTTATTTATAGAAGACAATTTTTTTCATATAATTGCCTTGGCTAGCTTCGCAGTTGCCCATTTTGTCAACGCAATTTGCCAAGATCTTGGTGGGAGTTTCTGTCTCTCTTTCAATAATGGACTGCTCGATGTTCGCCTTAAGGGCCTGAATCGGTAATGGATTACAAAAGATAACGGATATAAGAAACTCAATAAATATCGGATTACAAAATATAATGGATATAAGAAACTCAATAAATATCGGATTACAAAAGATAACGGATATAAGAAACTCAATAAATATCGAGATGTTTTTATATGCGTTACTTAATGTATTGGCATGACATCAAACCTTTGTGGTATGCAGCAAAATGAGCTAAAAGTCGTCAAATCAATGCCGCGAAATGACCAATTGACCATTGACAATACGGATGACAATTCCTAGATGTCTAGCTTTTCTCACAGTGGGATTTTGCCGGCAAAAAGACCGTTTTTCGAGTGTAAATATCAAAAATGTAATGATGCAATTTTATTTTTATATTCCGAGAACTTTTTAAAAGTCTGAGAACTCCATTTCAGTAATTCAAAGAAATACTAATATGGTGAATAGTTGTAGGTGCATGTGTGGAATTCTCTCAAAATTATAAAACATTTGTGTAAGATTATAAGTATTTAACAGCTGTTTACAAAAAAGTGCATAAGGAAAAAACAAAATAAAAAACACCAAAATAAGATTTTCCAGAGTTTAGCAAGTGCCAAAGTGTCGAAAAAATATTTCTAAAAGTATAATTATAATAATTCTAAAGGGAGTTTTTTTAGACGTGTGGTTTTCAATCTGGTCACACCTTTTTCGGAGTTGGTCTTATTGACAGCTGTCACTTGATTTATACTCAGTTTGGTTTGTCATTTCATAATGAAAAGACATACTTCAGAACAACGTTTGCAAAGCGTGGTGCATGGGCCCGAAACGAGATGGCCACCGATCCTGGTTGTTACAAGAAACTTCTGTTCAGCGAAAAAGCTCACTTTTGGTTGAATGGGTACGTTAATAACCAAAATTGTCGCATTTGGAGTAATGAAAATCCACAAGCCATTGTTGAGACGCCGTCCATGGCGTTGATGTGGCGGACCTTTGGTTCCAACAAGACGGCGCTACATGCCATACAGCCAACGTAACAATCAATTTATTGGAGACTACTTTTAGAGATCGCGTTTCCTTGCGTCGTGGTGCTGTGGTTGGTCTTCAAGATCGTGCGATTTAACACCGCTGGACTAGTTTTTGTGGGTTTATGTGAAGTCGCTTGTCTACGCAGATAAGCCCGACGCAATTTACGCCTTAGGAGAGAATATTCGGCGCGTAATTTTTGACATACAGCAGAAATACTGCAAAAAGTGGTCGAAAATTAGGCCTCCCGGCAGGAATTTATTAGAGCAAGCCGCGGCGGCCACTTGCCCAAAATCATATTTAGAACATAATGGCAAACCCTTATATTTATAATAAAGCTAAATTCTTGGCCATAACATTAAATTATATCCACTTTATTTCTTCTTGAAAACCACAAGTCTGAAAAAACAGCATTTATAAAGATTTTTTTACTTTACGTTATATGGAATGTAGTGGACGGTTTAAAAAAAAGTTATAATCTAAGTTGGCAATATGAAAGAGGTGTGCACAATTTTAAATCCCAAGCTCGACTTGTTCTAATTTTTGCGCAGCTTGTATGAAAAAATCCCACAATGTGGCGCGTCATCGTGATTTCATCAGACACGGACATGGCTAGACCGTTTTAGATATTTATGACCAGTAATCAGTAATGTATATATATACTCGTATATGTCTTTCAAGTGTTGAAAACGAAAAAAATAGAGCTGCTGATCGATATTGACAAAATTTGATATAATCCATACTCTTCATACTGGATCAGCGAGCTATGCACGATAAAATTCTTATTCTCACCGACCTACTGTTTAATGCCAGCTCCAAACAACCAATGAATTTTATAGAGGATCTTTTACATGGCTTAGAGATGAAACTCTTTACCGCAAAGTCTCTGGCATTTATGAGCTGAAAAACTCGCCGCGGAAAGTAGTAGATATTCTTACCTCGGCGGCCCGCCTACACCTACATATTGTCCATATCTATATCATAATTTACAATTCTCTAATCAAATCTTTTCTACATCTACTCCCACCTCTATATAAATCTACCGCCAAGACCAAGTCTTTATTTATTTCTATGTATTATTTTATGATCTTTGACATTCACATAAGCCTTATTTGATTTGCGAGCTAATCGCCGCCTATGTTTCCAAAGGCGCCAACATTATCGCCTAATGGCGCATTCTGTTGGCCTTAGAGAAACACATGCATCTTGTGCTATTTGTTCATTCATTCTATGATACCTGTCCATACGAATGACACTTCCAATGTCCACCCACTACAAACGTCGAAGTTTTGTGGCATGTGTACAATTTATGCTTCCATATTCTGACATACTGAACCAGCAGGCAGACAGCTCCCAGTTTCAAGTTTTAAAAGAACAAAAGAAAAGAACGTAGAATTTGTCTTATACTCGTACGTGTGCAGCGTTTTCTGTGCCAAGAAACCTTTATTTGAAAAAAGAGAACAAGAAAAATAAGCGAAGAAAAGAAAATTGTTTGTTTACGGTCGTCGTAAAATCGTGCCACTTCATAGAGTTGTGCGACTAAAATCGGAATATAAACGTTTCTCGTACACCGAATAGCACCCCAATCAACCTACAACTAACGACAAGTCGCTGCCACCTCTGCCAAAGTGCGCTACTCTGCACACTGAAACTTTTATGATTTGTTCCTTCCCCAACAGCTAGAAAAAGCAATTGCACTAAAGTAAAGTTAAAAATTTAACTACAAAAGCCATCGATAGTCATATGACTGACTGTCAGTCCGTCCGTCGGTTCGTCTCTCTACGTCAATACATATATTTTGGCATAAAAACAGATTTATGGAAAAGAGTTGGAATTTCTTTTCTATAGGAGTGTATGATGGAAACTGATTTACAATGCAGTCATATTTTAAAGGCGCCATACAAATTTTACAAAAATAATGTATTATATTGTAATAATAATAACAATAATCATTTGTTTGTTGTATTCTACCATCGGCAATAACTACCAACATACACATTCCCATAATAGAGTGAAAAATGTTAGAAATACATAGAATCATGTTCGTATGCATATACTCCGTGTGAAGAACTGGGAGACTAAGGCCTTATTTCAGGCCTTCAAAAGCACTATTTTCTAAAAAATTACAAAACAAAATCAATTAAAAACAAGTTAATAACGCTTAAGTCGGGCGTGGCCGACTTGGAGATAACCTAAAGCACTCTGCTATTCCGAAGATTCTGAGGCTTTGTCTGAAGTTTGCGCAAGGTCGAAATTAATTAGTTGTTTCTAGAGCGGAAATGGCATATGTATTTCCTGGGACAATTTAAAATACAATCTGGCACAATTTGACCAGGAATAATTATAGGTCGCTTATAACGCACTATGCTTCATTCGGAACTCAAATCCTTAAACTTAAAGGAAACTTTGTGTGAGGACAGTTCAAACACATGCACGGATATGGTCTAATTTCACCAAAAATTGATCTTGGTCACTCGTTACGCTCTATGCGAAATTTGTTTGGAATTCAATGTAATATGCACCTTGTAGAGCTGCAGGTGCTGAAATCAGATAGGACCTTTGTATAGGGAGCTATACGAAAATATGGACCTATTTGGCCAAGAGTCACCAAAGTTAATTATTAATCAAATCGAGTTCAATTTGTGGTTTCAATATGACTAACCTGGGTGCAGGATTCATGCCGATCGGAAGACATCGATTCCAAATATTTATATAAAGAGTTTCAGTCGTGTGGTTTTGAAGAATTTAGCTTTATAATAAAAATAAGGGTTTTCTGTTATGTTTTAAAAATGATTTTGCGCAAGTGGCCGCCTCGACTGTCTCGATTAACCTACAGCTGAGAGGCTCAATTTTCGACCACTTTTGCAGCATATGGTCCGTATGTCAGCAATAACGCGCCGAATATTTTCTTACAAGGCGTAAATCGTGCCGGGCTTATCTGCGTAGAGAAGCGACTTCACATAACCCCACAATAAATAGTCCAGCGGTGTTAAATCGCTCGATCTTGGAGGCCACGCTACAGGCCCACGAAACGAGATAGTGCGTTCACCAAACGTTTCCTTCAATAAATTGATTGTTTCTTTGACTGTATGGCATGTAGCGCCGTCTTGCTGAAACCATAGATCGTCCATATAAATATGCTCCAATTCATTGTCTGTAACATAATGGCTGCTTCATTTTTGAAGAAATATGAACCAATCATTCGCTCTGCCCATAGAGCACACCAAACAGTACTTTTTTAAGGATGTAACGGCGTCTCAACAATGGATTCTGGATTTTCATCACACCAAATGCGACAATTTTGGTTATTAACGTACCCATTTTACCAAAAGTGGGCTTAATCGATTAACAAAATTTCTTATCAGGATCGGTGGCTATCTCGTTTTGGGCCCATTCACCACGATTTGCAAACGTTGTTCCCAAGCAAGTCTATTCATTATGAAATGACAAACCAAACTGAGCATACATCAAGTGACAGCTGTCAAAAAGACCAACACCTAAAAAATTGTGACCAGATTGAAAACCACACGTCTAAAAACAAAACTCGTATTAAAAAGAAACAAGAATTGCAGTAAATGTTTTCAAAAGTAAAAGATCTGCCTGGCATGGCCTTGCTAACTACGCCGCTGTGTATAGATTAATAAATACACATAGCTTCATCTCTGTAAAAATAATATATTATTTGTTTGACATTCGCCACTGGAGACTAGATAGAGATTTAAGGATTTCTTTCATTTCAGCCTATTGTTCGCTCGATATCGCACAATGAGATTGAAATCTTTTTATCTATTTTGTTCATTACTTGTTTGTTTTTTTGTGTTCGACAAAAAAATCTCAGCACAAACATACAAATTGCCAGCAAGTATAATGACTATTCAATTTGCATAATTACATCAAATGGTCAATGCCACCAGTACTGAGTTCAAATCGACTACAATCTGATTTCATTGTGGGCTGTAAATTGCTAGTGGTTGATATCATGTCCATGTGGGTTCATGCTTATGTAGGCATTCATTTCGATTACTGACAATAGAAGTTTCTTTGGCAAGTTATAAATTATCGTTATTATTATCTAAATAATATTGAATTTTTATTGAGTTTCTTAAGAAATTTAATTAAAAACCAAAATGCCTAGCCGTTAAGCAAAAGTATAGTTCAGCAAAATAAAGTTTGTTGAAAATCACCAACAGTCGTGCGGAGATATTTTGTAGCGACTGATTGGAGGCGGTTTTTATGGAATGTTAATTTTTTTTCTTAAGAATAATAATAAATTTGGTTGTCGCATTATCCAATGCCAATTAAAACAAATGAGAATTTCATTCATAGCATGCGAGTATGTAACTAGTTCGAAATGTTAATGACGATAGCGGATTTAAAAAAAATTGGAGTAAAATCAGGGGTGTACATACGAACTTCTCTACAACTTCTTTTTTTCGCAATACAAAAGAAATAATACGAGTATCAACAAATGATCATAGCAAACCGAAAAACCCGAACTAAATTTTATCAATTTTCTTAAAACAAATCAGTTTATCGATTAAAGTCAACTTAACTTTATGGTGATTAAAAGTATTGGTCTTCATAGGAATAGTGGTTGGTTCAAATTCAACTTTATTTTATACCATACCTCACAAGGTACTATTAAAACTTCAAAAAGATAATATTTTTTCGGCATCTCGACACAACTACATTCATGTAGCTGCTTCTGCTGGCTTTGCAGTTGCGCATTCTGTCAGTCCTAGTTTACAATACCTTGGTGAAGGTTTTTGACACTATTCAACAAACGGTGGGCTTGATATTTATCATGACGCCCTCGTAGTTATTGCACGCATAGAAAATATATGGTTACACTATGGTCACCGCAACAATAATATGTTCTCTTCAATAAACGCATGTTCGTCGCAACCATAGTATTGTTTTTTGAATTTCATTTTGACAACAGTATGATTGTGACAATATTAGTATTGTTGAAATGTAACAATAGTATTGTTTCCAAATTTCGAAATAAAAATATGGTTGTAGCATCCATATAAACTGGGTTGGTGCAACAAAAGTCTTGTATGATTACGGCAATCATACAGTATTTTTGCGACTATTAACATAACAAAACAGGTTTTATAGAGCATACATGTATACATACACTCGATACAGTGAATGGTTGTTGTCCATAAAAAAAACAACAACAATCGGAGGGTAGTTCGAGGGATTTTTATTGTGTTTACTTTGTTCGGTGAAATACTCTAATATCGACTGGTTCTCGTTAATTTAAAATCTGCCTGCTCTTAAGTATATAGCCATAGATCATAGTTAAGTCACATTCGTTTCTTGGGGTCTACGGATGGTGAAGTAGCATCCACCCCTGCTAGGAACTAGAAGTATTTCCGACTGCCGTTGGAATATATATTTTTGTTTCTTGAGTGAAATGTTCAATAAAAACATGGCCTCAATTCTGGCTATTGACTAATTGTAATGCAATTTAATATGATTTGCTTGATAAAAATTAATATAAAAAATAAATAATTTTGGGGATCATAGAATGGTAGATTGAATTATACTATGGTTGTAGGGATAATAACATGGTAGCGTGTGAATCATGCTATGGTTGTGAAGATCATACTATAGTTGTATGAGAAGCATACTATGGTTGTGAGGATCATAATATGGTTGTGAAGATAAGAGTATGGTTGAGTTTGAATCATATTATTGTTTTGAGGATCATAGTATGGTTGTTGAGATAAAAGTATGGTTGAGTATGAATCATACTATTGTTGTGGGGATCATAGTATGGTTATGTGCGAATCATAGTATTGTTGTGAGGATCATCATATTGTTGTTCCGTTACCATATACTCAACAATAGTATGATCCTCTTCGAATATT
This sequence comes from Hydrotaea diabolus, assembly GCA_963513945.1. Lineage (NCBI taxonomy): Eukaryota > Metazoa > Arthropoda > Insecta > Diptera > Muscidae > Hydrotaea > Hydrotaea diabolus. Next base: position 77,528,676 of record OY740718.1, on the reverse strand, counting down.
GTCACCCCAACCATACTTTTTTTCTGCGTGTGGATTGTTTGCAAAACATAGGTTCCTCACGCTATTCGACGAAAATGTCTAACAGCTTCAAAATGGCCAATTCTCATCACCAAGACGGCTGATAACTCGATAAACGAACTTGTTGGGCAAAAGACCGATAGTGCTTTGTACTGTGTGGCATAGGGCGTCATTCTTCTAAAGCATTTTTTAATTAAACTGCTCTATCCGCAATAATTTGTTACACTCTGAGGATGCAGTGGTTTCTTGACGATCCCCTGAGGGTTTCAGATCCCCAGACACGGCATTTTTGATAGTTAACATAGTTGCCGAATATTTGCCCGTTTTAAGGACGAACTGAAATATACGACGATAACGAAAACTAAGCGAAGATGTCGTGTACTCCTAATTGATAAGTCAATTAGACGTATGTGAATAATGCGAGGTTTTTTGTGCAAAAATTCGCATATGGCTGGTGTGTGAAATGCTGAATTGTTCAAATCGATGGCAAGTCGATATTTAGGCTGATGTTAGAGTGTGCGGGTAAAGCTTTGCGATGCAAGAAACGATAATAGTTCTTGCTATAGCAGTGCTACAAAAAGTCACAATGAAAGCGGAGCGAGAAGCGAGCATACAAAAATAAAGCCCCAATATACATACATAAACATGTTTCGAGCGATCACATGAGAAAAAACATGCAGTGAAAGTAGCGTAGTGCTGCGCAATATTAGGCAAGATTTATAAGTCAATCTGATAGAGAAAGACAACCTAACCTATAAGAAAGAAAACCTCACCTGCCCGTGATACGTCCTGTTCCAACAAATTACGTAGTGACTAAATGCACCAAAGAAATGCAAGCTAGAAGGCATTGCGGCAGCCCCAAGATCGGACGCTGTTGCTTCATCGGTAGCACATATTCAATGAAACAGATTAACGAAACCAAAACAAAATCAATATGATTACGATTTGTGGATCCTATGGCCCTAATATAATCCAAAAGGAAATAATCTGTCAAAAAATTACCTCACTATACGAAAGTCGACTTTTGCAATTTTGTCCACCAAGAGTCGATTAATCGATAAGTGGAAAATCAATTTCTGGAACACTATGACTTGGCTACAAAGTAGGCGGCACTTGCGAGCTGAAAAAACCGCCGGTAAAAAATTTCCTGATTTTTAACTTGACTTACATGTGTGTGATAATCTCTCACACTAGTCATCAGGCTTTTTATCCAGGCACCTGCGAAAACTTCACGTTAAATTAAAATTAAATTCCTAGATATTAACGAAGATAGAGAAGGAAACTTAATGCGGCAATGTGCCACTAATACAAGGTGGCGCAAAATTAATCACCCTATCGAAAGATGATATAAATTGTACGCCATTTTTAATTTGACATTTGTGACATTTGTAGAAAGGTGCAGAAAACACAAACTTATTCGAAAGAGCGTGGAGTAATTTTGTCAAAGCGTTTCCTTGTCGTGTTTTCTACAGTTTTGGAAATTTAGCAAGATCGCCCGATTACATCATACCAGATATCTATCCTCAGGGCTACTTGAAGTCGCGGTCTTTTGCCAACACAAGGAGAAAAATCAGTTGAAAATCGGTCCGTACTATAAAAATTCGGCTTGGTATTGGGGTTAAATGGATCGGCATATCATAAGATGGAAGCTACGATCATATTACGGAACTCACAACCAATAAATTGGTTATAACAAACAAATTAAGTTATACTATTGGTTGCCACAACCAACCAATTATGAAGTACATGTTACTTTGGCTCCAATAATTGGTGGTGACAACAGGGGTTTTGTAACTAAACCCCTTTTAGTTTACTGTTGCAGTATTTTATTGGTTATCCCAACATCGGAATATAATCTTATTAATAATTTATCGGTTCTTGTCACTGCAATTTTTTTTAGGATAAAAAGACATTAACTAATCCAAAAACAACGAATACAAGTAAATATTGAATATAATATAAATGGATAAATATAACGTTTGCGGTCAGCCGAATATATAAAATTTAACCATTCGTTGGTCCAATTAACAAATGTTCGTAATAATGATGACCAAATTCAAAGATAAATTCAAATGCCAATACATGCACACAGAGAACAGATTTGTTGCCAAAACCGAATTTTTGTTTTGCCAACCAATTGATTGCGTTTACATGCACCTCGAGTATTTCATCAGTACAACCGAATATTAGTTGGTGCTCTCTAGTTTTCAATTAATCAAGTAACTTAACCTTTAGAAGAAAATTTTTGGATCTAAAAACCCATATGCCACCCTTGTTCAATGAAAAAAAAATGTTAGTCAGAGGCAAAAAGCTGTTTGCTTACACAATTGAAGTACTTGAAGTACTCGTAGGGAGGGTCATGGCGTGGAAAAAGTGAAAAAAGATGAAAGATAACTGGAAAACATGTGGTTAATCGATTGTCTTAAAGTCAGAAATCATGGAATTATTTTATTTTTATATTATATTTAAAAGAAATCCATTCAACAAATCGATTTTGGTTATGGTCATTAATAATAATTGGTTTTAAAGACAAAATATTTGCAAAACTGGTGGTCGTGGAAACTAAATACCTTTTCAGCTAAATACCTTTTCATTAGTATGACCAATCAATAAGTTGTGAACACAGTACGATTATCATATTTATCGTCATGTGGTATTTCGAACCGAATATCCATTACGATTATAAGCATTACGTGATTGCAACCGAAATTCCTCTTTTGCAACCAAATCATTGTAATTCCAACTGATTTCCAAATGATTTCCAACTATTTTTTTTGCTCTGTGTGAACCAATTGTTTTCCACTGAATGTGTCCGTCCCCTACGCAGCAATTTGCAGTCTAGCTAGTCAACTTCGGCACCCAAACAACTCGGTTGTGGCAAAAAAATTTGTTCTAGGTGTGTACGTATATGCAACACATTTTTGGTAAATACTTATATAAACAATTAAGGTTTTTTGACAACAGTTTATAATATCATTCTAGCGGCGTTAAATACTGACTTTTCGCTTGCCAAAAAAAACACGACTATTGTGTTTTAAAACTATTTTTTTCTTATGTGAAGCAAAGTACGTACAAATTCCCTTAACATCCCTCTTACTAGCAAACGGCAAACTACGCGTAAATATCAGCCAAACTTAAGCACCCTGTATATATACTACTGCCTCTTTTCTGTTAGTAGCAAAGATTTGTTAAAATTGGAACTATTAAACTTTTGCGTTGCGACATGTTTTCACCCACATTTAAATGTTATGACAAATTATAAATTGTCAGGTCTGCGTTATACTATAACTGGGTTGTTATTAAGCCGGTATAATTAATATCAATAAATATATGGAGGGAGATCACTTGTAAAGCACATATGAAGAGAATATTAGTTAAAAACACCAACCAATAAGCCAAATAAAAATAAAATACAGTGTAAAATACAATTTGTTTCGGCTGTTTATAAGTTTTTCTTAATGGACATGTCATTGTTATTACTTTTTCTTCATTATTTAGTCTTCTACTGAAAAAAACACACTTCTTCGTGAAGCTTGTTAAACAACACGTGGACCTTTATCTTGCCAATCCTAGACAGTGAAATAAAATATCCATTGTGCACATACGATTGGTTTTTTTTATATAACCTTCCCAAAGATACAGGGCGTATTACAGCAATTCTGTAGAGCTTATACCCATTAATGACAGCGTATAATGAACATAATTCTTTGAAATTGACGCCAAACTAGAATCGCGTGTGCTACACCTATTAATTGGACATCACCAATACAAATAATGTGAAAATAAATTAAGTAAATTGATAAAATCAATCACTTAAGCATTATCATTATTATCTTCGAATTGAAAAAGTCAAAATGTGAATGGGAAATAAATAACATAACAAACTTTAAGGTATACATTAACAAACATCCAATCGGCATGATGTGAATTAGTAACAATTAAGATAATAGTACTGTTGCGGAGAAAGTTGGAAACAAATTTATTGGAGTTTCGAAAAAAGTCGATAAACGCTAATAATGGGGGTTATAATTGGAGGTCATACATGGGATGGTTAACACCTAATCAATGAATAGGTATAGTGTCACACAGCGCTAAAAGTTAAATGATAAATCTCAAATACAAAAAGCAAAACTGCCGCATCTGGCTTTCATAAAACCTACGCATGCTTGTCGAGAATCCAATGCATCATCTCACACAGAAAACAGATTGATTGCCACAACCGATTTTTTTGCCAAACGAATGTTGGTGCTTGTACGTACTACCCCTGTATCGCTACAACCAAATGTTCATTGGGTACACGGCAATTATCAGAAGATGAAACTCACACTATCGGTAGAAGAGACAAATTAGCGGTTACCCTAAATAAAATGACTGTTGCTGAACTGAATTTTTCATGCATTGATTGCAAGTTACAACTTTCGTAAGGTGGAAACTTGAATATGGTTCCATTGTTTGGGCGCCATTCTCTGCAACTCTTTGTAGTCCTGTTGAGAGAATACAAAAACAAATATGAAATTTGTCATATTTTCTGTGCCTTTTTTCAGACCTATTTTATCGTATGAAGCTAGATGCAGGGTGATACATTCGGGGTGGGATAGTGCACGAGTTTTCGATTTTTATACGGCTCACCCCCTTATTTTGTGGGGTTTGGAAAAAAATGCATGGGCCAAAAAATGGGGGAGGTGGGATCGGGGCAAGTGACAGCTCATCGAGGTCAAAGGTCGAGGGACAATATTCACAAAAATCCCCAATTACCAAGGAGTCGCACCTAGAGGTAAAATGTATGACCGACCCCCATTAATTTTAATTTTTTCATGTGATGGATATTTCTTTCGATTTTCGGCGACGACCTCAAGTAACAATATTTTTCATCATCGTTAGGGCAAATTGATATTACTCAAGGTCGTCGCCGAAAATTTAAAAATATATAATTTTTTGTAGGGGAGCCTACAAAATACAGGGGGTAGTTATGTTTGGAAAAATATTGAAAGAGGGAAAAATTAATGGGGGTCGGTCATACATTATACTCCTCTAGGTGCGACCTTTGACCTCTATGAGCTGTCACTTGCCCCCATCCCAACTCCCCCATTCTTTGGCCAATGCATTTTTTTTCCAAACCCCACAAAATAGGGGGGGGTGAGCCATATCAAAATCTTGCTACTAAGAATCTCCATACAACACATTCCCACCCCCAATGATACATCTTCAAATTTTAGTAAATCGTCGTTCAAAGTATCATTATACCAACTTATCTGTGGTTTTGTAGATTCCTCTGAACTTTTTAGCCTTGTTCGATTTAACACACCTGTTAGACGTCCAATGCATAATGAATACTTGTATGGTCCTCTACATAGAACTAATTACTTCTCACATAAGCCTCTTGTGAGAACTTTTAGTGAATTTTATAGAATTAACTGAAATTATAATTTATATTTTTCATTTGCACTGCAAAAGTTAAATGGTATTTTAGATTTAATATATTTTTAGAACAGCTAGTCTGTAGGGTTGTTATCCATAGACTTAAATTAATTAATACTCTGAGAATTCGATTGTTATTACCACGAACATTTGTAAACCAGACCAAGTCATCTTTAAATTTTATGTATTCGGTTATAAGACCATAATAAAAAAACGTTTTTATATTTAATTTTGAAAGTTAAAATTTTTAAACAATTAATTCAGTAATTGGAATTATGAGCAGTTACTTTAAAAACGAAGTTTTTACTTTTGAATTGAATAAAGTTCGAAGTTTTTACTTTTGAATTGAATAAAGTTTGTTTGCACAAGTGAAATTATTGTGTTTATTAAATTGGTATAGTGGGTCATAAAATTATATTTTGGGTTTTAAATTATTGGAATAAAATTCAATTATGGGTTTAAAGTAAAACTGACATGTTAATACGATAACTAAAAAAATAGAACTTTAAACCTCAACATTTATGGCTAACAAAGGGTTAGTGTGTCATAAAAGGCTTAAGGGAGGGCTTAAAGTCTTGGCTAAGGATATATGATAGAAAATATATTCCCCCATATCTGTCAAATTTTGAGACAGAGTGCTATTTTAAAATTGCAACTGGCTAACAGATCAGTAATATAAATACTGATTTAAATATATGTTTTTTATAGGCTTTCCAACGATATCCATCTTATTCTAATCTGATAAGTGAAAAAAAGTGTAACAATATTTATATCAAGCTGGTGGTACCGTAGCTCAGTGAATGTGGGTCGCCGCCAAAAACAAATTGGCTGTTTTTCAATATATAGGACGGTATCTACAATGAAAATGTTGATCAGGTCTGTTAAATGTTGCTGAAATAAAGTACAGTTAAACCTGCTTCAACATTCTGGAAAATATTTATTTATACTTGGTTTATTTATAAGTCTGCATCTATTGGAAGTAAACGTCTAGCTTAAAAAGCCTAAACTGTCTAACACAAGATAATAACAAAATAAATACACTTTTTGTTGTTTCTAATCTTTTTGTTTGGGGATTTCTTAATGTGTTTTCATCCTTAACAAAGATTTTGTAGCGGCCTGAAACCATAAATTATAATAGGGAAAATATTCTGATGTTGGGATAAGTAATAAACGGGATTTGGTTACTGCAAAGAACTTATCATGTACAGGGAGGGTGATTTAACATTTTAAATTTAAATTGGCGATAAAAAAGTACTGACAATTTTTTTAAATTTCTGGATGCGTTTTCGCTTCGAACAATAAGCTGAGGATTATTTGGCAGGAGATGAAAAATTTTACGAAAAATCGTATATTACGATGAAGCTCATTTTAAATGGCCACCTTAAATAACCTCCATAATTGATTGGATGCGACAATCACCGGTAGTGGCAACCAATAGTTTTGTTGAATTCGGTTGTTATAACCGACTTATTGGCTCTGAGTACCGTGATATTATCGTACCTACCATCTTGTGGTATGTCAAACCATGGAATGTTGCAGCACAAGAAATGTTAATCCAATCGAATTTTTGTAGTTCGGATCTATTCCAAACTGATTTTTTTGTCTCTGTGCAGCAAAGAGTATGTACACACAGAGGAAAAAAATGTTTAAAATTGGTTGAAACTACAATGATTCGGTTGCAAAAGAGGAATTTAGGTTGCAATCACCAAATGTTTATAATCGTAAACATTCGGTTCGAAATAACACAAGATGATACTTACAACTTATTGGCCGGTCGTTCCAATGAATCGCGAAAAAAGTATTTAGTTGCCTCAACTGGGGGTTGTGACAACCAATGGTTCTGCAAACAGTTTGTTGTTTTAACCAATTATTAGTAATTTTAAATAAAGCTTTATTAAAAACAAAAATGAGTTGTTTAATGGTATTTTTTTTTAAAATAAATCGCTCATTACTGACTTTAAGCCAATCAATTAACCATTTTTTTTAGTAAAAATCATCAATCATCTTTTCCACTTTCTCCTCGACATGACCCTCCCTATGTGCACTTCAATTGTGTAAGAAAACAGTACTTTGCCTCTGACTAAAATTTTAATTTTTTTTGTCGAACAAGTGTGGTATGTAGATTTTTAGAAACAAAAATTCTCTTTTGAAGGTTTGGATACTTGGTATGTTGCAGCGATACTACAGCTCCAATAGCTTAAAATTACAGAGCACCTTTCGGTGCATGCAATCTCAATCATTTGGTTGGCAACAAAATTCGGTTGTGGGAACAAATCTGTTCTCTGAGTGTTATTATTAAAATAGATTGCTTCAACTTTGAAAGTTTTTTTTTTCACACTCATTTCATAGTCCAAATAATTTTGTTCTGTGGATGATATAAAAATTCTTTCAACAGCAAAATTAAAAAAATAAACTTCCTTTAAAATTGTCATACAAGTACAGATTTTAGAGCAACCCATTTTACTCCGAATAATTCTGCTGAAAGCGCGAAAAATACAGAATACTTGGACGATCTTAGGATTGAGCAGAATGCGGCGTTTTACCACACAGAACTTCGATGCCGTTAGGCTTTTTTGTGGGGTGTCGTTATGCCAACAACCCATTAACGATTCAGACCCTTGAGGCGAACCAGGGCGCTACTGCGAAGCCAGCCGTAGCAGCCCGTAGGCAACACCCTAAAATATTGATCAGAGCACTATAAAAAATATATATTATTGATTTCCGTCCCTAAGGTCTTTTAAAAGCACGATTTTGGTCAAACAAATTGAGATAAAACTCTGAAATATTGCCTGATGATGGCTTCGAGTCCTACGTTGCCTGGGATTGAAAATAGGCGGAAAAGTTTCTCATTAAGGGACCAAAGATGTATCTTCGAAAAAAGTGTACTTCTTCGGGTATTTTCTTAAGTGGACAAATTATGGTTTAAATAAGGATTGTAGTAGGGACGCCCTCAGACCCTAAAAAAAAGCAAAATTGCTGGACGTTTTAGTTCGAGTGGCAACAATAGATTTCTGTATTTAAGCATATGTTTTTGCTAAACGAAATTAACTTCAATACGAGTATATGTATTACGGTTACCGCAAACATAATTAAAATATTTTTTTTAGCTTCTCCAACAATATAATTTAAATCTCTCTTGCTGCTTTTTTTGTATTTGTGGTTAAAAAGAAAAAGCGTTTAAACTAACTGAATGAATGAACGCTTTCCAAATGTATATAGCTCCAAAACGACGCTTGCAATGGTGGCTGGCGGTAGTTGCACTGATGCAGTGCTAGCCAACTACAGTGTATTAACGCTTGGTGCTGTATGTATTTCTCTATTAGATGAGCCTCTTTGTCTACACACACACAAAGGAGAGTATCTGTGTGTTGTCCATATTTTCCGCTAGAAATGGTAATAGAGATCTTTATGGAGAACAAAGAAATTACAACTACAACAGCAAAAAGTCTAAAAAACAAAGCTTCAATTTGACGACCTTTCACTTATTGTTTGGTTTGGTGGTAGTTTATCCGTTCGTCCGTCTGTCTATTTCCTCGACCCCGAAACTGCTCTTTCGTTCCAGCAGCGTGCTCATTTGGTTGTGACGATGGTTCGGTTGTTTCAGTTTTAACCGTAATCCGTAATTCTTTGTTCTATGCTCGTGTTTTGTTAGTTGTAGTTTTTTTATTTCGGGACGGGATATGGATGCAGTATAAATATAACGGCATTTATTGTGGTTATAAGATTAGCTTTATATTTGTTTGCCCCCACTTCGGAGCACTGCAAGCTTACTGCGACTGCCCCCTCTCGTCTTGCCACTAGGTCTGTTGTTTTAAATGTAACATTTTATTCCTGCCTCTGTAGCCATGGCATGGAGTGCAGCACGTCGGTAATGTTGGTTTGACGGTACAAGCAGGCTGGCTGGCTCACTGACTTGGTTTAAGTCTACGCGAGTGTTATGAGTATGAGCAGCGCATCTTTCATCAGGTCGGTCGATTAAGTTAAACCGGTTCCAAAGTTCAACACAATGAAATAATCATGTCGAAGATGATGATCATCATAGTCATTTACATTGTGAGTATGTAACGCCATTGATATCATCATCATCGCCGTCGTCGTCATTATTCTGGGCTTTGCTGTTAGCTTTAGCCTACACCAGTTAAAGCCTGAGTCCAAAGTGCTGCTTGGTTGCTAGTCGCTTCCTATGTAGAATTTCTTTGGTTAAATGCTTATTCAAGCATGCACAAAACATTTCCAAGAGTTATTAGAGAAACAAAACAATAACACGGAGATTTTGTACGATGTGGCATGTTCAAGAGGAGGAAAAACGGCAAACAGACAACAAGGAACGCCAGCAACATCAGCCACAACATAAACCATAAGTTTTGCTACGGCAAGAGACACATACTCGTGCTTATGAACATGAGTTTACTTTCTTAAAACCACAAAAATTACAACGACAAAAAGAAAGACACAATGTTATTGTTCAAATACTGCACAACTAGACTGAGGACAGTGGCGCAGTTTAACAAAGACACAGATGAGATAAATAAATGCCATTTATGGCCCTAAAAAAGATGAACATATCGAAAAGATCGGTTAGAAATCGGTCAAAACTAAAAAATCCCTTTGACGAAAAGACTTTATGTAGCAATTACCAAATGTTTAATTGATTGATGAAAATACGGCTCGATATAGATAAGTACAATATGGTAACGACAACTAAGAACGATGACAATTCCTTTTAGAATTTTTTTCTTTGGTAGCAACAATTGGCACTGGCAACAAATAATCTTGTTACACTTACCAAAACAATAAAACACAAAAACCAATTAAAAAAAAAGTGTGACGCAAACAGAGGAAAACTAAGTTGGAATTCGGTCTGAACTACAAAAATTCGGTTGGATAAACATAGCTTTTTTGCAATCACCAATCTTGCATGGTATTGGTGCTCTTTCATGGTTCCAATTATCATAGGACGTAGCTATGATATTATGATACTCTTAAAAAATAAATAGGTAATACCAACCAAATTCCGTAAGAACATTGGTTGCCACAACTGGGGTTTGTGGCAACAAACCCTGTATGAAGAACACATTGGTACCAATAATTGGTGGTGACACCAGAAACATTTTTTGTAGTAACTAAACCCCGTTTTTGTAAGAGGAAGTTTAGTTCCCTGTTATTGGTGGTTACACCAACATCTGAATGTTGGTGTAACCACCATTTTATCGGTTCTAGTCACTACAAAAAATTAATAGAACTAATATAAACTTATCACACCAAGACCAAGCATATTTTTGATACCCTTCGCCGAAGGGTGAATGGTATATAAACTTGTCATTCTGCTAACAACACCACGAAATATTAGTCGGAGACCCTATAAAGTAAATACATACATGATTGATCGTCGTAAAAATCTGAAACGATCTAGTCCGTGTGTCTGATTAAAGATCAATAGCAATCAAACAAATCAACCTAGGATCCTAAATCTTTTCATGATAATGGCTTATGGTCATAAGCAATTTGAAATTGTAAATGGGCAAAATCGACCCGGACTAAATAAAAACCACTTTCCAGTATTTTCTTAACAAATCATAAATTTATGTGAACGTTCGTTAATGGTTAATGGTTAAAATGGTTTTTGATAGTTGGGACCTTTTTATTACCTCAAAAAAGAGCATAGTTGCTAGAGCTTCTGGCTCATGTGGTTCAAAAAACATACCACGTGGGCAGAAACAAAAATCGAATTTTGCAACAAACGCAAATTAAGATTTATTTTGAAGTCTTCGCTGAGATTAGTGTCGGACAAATGTGCCGAAAGAGCCCAAAAGAACGATCCAAATATTTTTTCACAATTTCAAGAATTTCACCCTTCGTTATATTTGGTAAATGGATGATTCGAAAGAAACGAAGTTTAAAGTTGTCCATGAATATTTTCAACAAATAATTTAGGTAATGAAAGTTATTGGTAACGATTTTCATTGAGATCGTCAAATGATATAAAATAATATTAAGATTAATAATTAAAAGTAAATAAATTACATTATATTATAATACCTGAGCCCAAAAATCTGAAAATTGGTTTAAAAAAACCTTTGCTTTATATTTTATCCATAACTTAATAAAAATTGCTCTGCAAGATCTATTTCTAAAGGCTCGAATTAAAACAAAATAAAAAATGTTCTACTTACGTAAAAATTTTTTGGCACGACGAAGAAAAACTTGCGTAGACGACGAATTTTGTATGTTGTTGGTTTAGTCGATCAATGTTGCTGGTAATCAGACAAATCAATCAAGGCTATGATGTTATAGCAGCAGCGAATAAGGCGAATCTTTCTTAAGTACTGTCTGTTGGTTATGTCGCTCGACATAATCTGAAAATCTGAAGCAAGAAAAAAAGTTGAAAAAAATTAATACAAAAATAAAATAGGAAATAAATTAAATGAAAAAATACATCAAATTTAAAAATAACTAAAACCTACAAAAAAGAGAAGTAATTTAACTAACAGATGAACAATTTTCAGCCGGTTGAGCCGATTCATATTTGTAATAGTGTCTCAGTAAGAGTGCACTTTTTAAATTTAGTGTCATTATTTTTGTGCAAGTGGCAACTCTGGAATTTCGCAGCTATCACATATGTTTATTCCGATTATTACAAATGGAGAGCTTCGCGTTATAATTGTTAAAACTGATTACAAAATTTAGCATACTCAGGAGCTTAAACTAGCAGACCATAAAAAGCGTAGGCAATTCGCTAAATATGTAAAAGAGCAAAGTGAAGTCGATGGACATTTAAAAAAAATAATGATCTCATCAATGAAGCTCCATCTGAATAAATGGCTTCGTTAATACACACGTAAAAAATATCAGTTGGAAATCGATTCAAACTACAAATTTCGGTTGGGTAAACACACTACGAGTACGAGTATGTAGCAATCACCCACTTGATATCATATCATAAAGTGGTAGCTACTTAATATTACGGGACTCAAACCCAATAAACCGGTTAGACCGACCGAATTCAGTAAAACTGCCGGTGGCCACAACGGTCAATTTAGAGGTATTTTTTCAAAATAAAAAAAATTCAAATCAAGTGTGAAATCTTTATTGTCATTCGAAAGGACATTTTATGCCATTTGTGTTTTGATTATACTTTCCCTCAAATGTTGGCTGCAACTACGCCTCAGGGTGTCCACTCTGAGTGTCCAAAATTAAATGACTTGTTCGAGCATTTTGAAGAAAATTAGCCATTTCGATGCAATCTACTAAAAGGGGCGCGATTAACAAGCGATCTATAGTCAATATGGACATACGGATTTATTCGAACAGAAATATGGATTTATTTTGAAATTTTGGCTAAGCATATGGTCATTCTCATGGACCAAAAGGGACCCAGAGAACGGTGCTTATGTTTGAAAGAAGGACACTCAGTAAATAGGTGCATATGACTCTTAAAATAACAGCCAGTGTTACTTCAATACAGTTAAGGACAAAAAATAGTCACTAATAATTTGCACACAATTTCCAAACTTTTGGACAAATTAGTTATACTATTATATTAACCAAAGGATCTGATATTTTTTATGTTTTTTATATCGAAAGTATGAAATACAAAATAAAATCAAATAACAAACATTTGATTGTTAAAAATTACTTTTTTCACTTCTTCCAAAACAGCTTCAAGTGACTATTTTTTGTACGTAACTGTATGTATTTATTTTAAAGATTTGACTGAGATTGGTGTCAAACTCATGAACACATGGGGCCACAAAAAAAACGGCTCTTTAGATCCATGATGTGGCCTGAACGTTATCACTTGTTAACATCTTCGTTGTGCCTACGTCCCTGTGCAAACCATATTATCCAGCCATGTACGAACGAGTGAGTGTACGTGCAATTGCAGTTTAAACTCTGTAAGTTAAGCGTGTTGTCTCCTCTTCTTGGTTTTATTACCCCAAAGAAAGTACTACCACTGCGTCACATACTCGTGCAATATTTACAACTTATGCTACCATTAATTTCTACGTTTTTCGTTTCTTTCGTGCAATTGCGTTTTTATATGCGTTACGTATGCCTGCTTCAGATCATAAAATTTTCAACAATGACATCACTAACTTAAACTTTTACCAGAATATTATCAAAAACTAAACTTTCGCATGAAGTGGTACGCCACACAGTGGGATTTTTTCATACAAGCTGAGTCAAGAATTAGAAAAAGGGTGAGCTAGGGCTTTTTAATTTTGCACAAATTTCGCATATTGCCAAACTAGATTAATAAAAAGTATGTGTTCAAATCCGCCCACAACCACGTCTGCCTCATGTTTAAGTTAAAATAAAAAAATGTTGCATTTTTCTAATTTTTAACTCTATGTTAGTAAAAATTTCAACACACAGAGAACAAATCAGTTGCAATCACCAACATTGCATGGTATTGATGGTTACATGGTTCGACAATAGGAGATGGTATCTACAATATCACGATACTTACAGCCAAAGAGAACGTCCAACTTCGGTCACTTTGCCAGAAACCATCGATGTTGTGCGTGAACTGATTAAGCAAAACCGACATGTGACACCATGAGATTGAGGCAACCTTCAGTATGACAAGCATCAATAAGATATTGCATGTTCATTTAGCCGTTAAAATAAATGTTTTCGTTGGATCCCACATAATTTGCCGAATGTTAAAAAAAAGGCTAGTATGAATTGGTGCAAAGAGATGTTGAAAAAGTATCACTGCGATAGCCCAAAGGCAGTACATAACATTGTCACAGGTGACGAATCATGGATCTATGCATATGAACCCGAAACAAAACAGCAATCGACCGTATGGGTCTTTGAAGACGACCCAATTCCAACAAAAGTTGTTCGTGGAAGAAGTACATCGAAGCAAAAAAAAATGAATGAATGAAAAAAAAAATGAAAATTAATCACATTTGTATGGCCAAATCCGTATCAAGGAGTGGTCGTATGAAGTTGGTATGTACTAGAAAGTTGTTCATAATTTTCAATAGTTCAAGAGCTGTAGTCGAAAAACAGAAAAAATCGGTGAAAAAAGTGGTAATTTTTTCGACATTTTTGGGGTTTTGAGCATGAAGATGAAATTTTTCCGACTTAATATATTCAGCATTTTTGTTGGCCGAGTCAAGAGCTACAACTTTGCTGAAGTCTACAAAAAAAATTCACAGTATTTTTCGAACTATGGCCATGCGAAAAATAGAAGAAAATTGCAAAAAAGTGCTTAAAATCGAATTTGGCGAAAAAACTATAGAGGCTCATAAAAAACGAACGGCAACCAATCTAGCAATATCCAGAAATTACTTTTCTCCTCTCATCGAGTACTTTCAGCTGGGATAAGTGATTTTTTGTTTGGAATCAAAAAGTTGAATATTGCGTCACAGTGTAATTGGTCCTGACAACAATTAAGTTATTTGTAATAACTAAATCCTGTATAGTTCGCTGTTGTAACATATTACACTATGCAACCATAGTAGAGAATTTCTTGGTGGGGTGCATTAACTAATGAAAGATTATAGTTAATTCGCAAAAGGACGGCTTTAGTAGGTGCGATTTATTTTAGTGGGCCAAGGAAATTTTTATTTTGCATCGCTTTATTGTATGAAATGAGTTAAAAATTATTAAATATTCCTTGTTTAAGCGAATTTTCATGATGAGATGTCTTAAGTTTCGTATATTAAATGCAGTTTATTTTCGTAGTACGTTTAAATATCCTTTCTCTAAGATAGGACTACCATTTTTTGTCCCTTTTTGGAAAAAGTAAATAAATAATTCTTAACGGGAGTTTGAGTATTCTTATTTTCTACAAAAATTTTATCCAATTTATATCTGTTGGGGCGAGTCCTATTTATAATAAAATTGAAAAAACGTTTTCAACAAAATTGTCGTTGTTGCGTTAAAATGGTCTACTAAGCTACAACGATTATCTTTTTTGTAAAGACAGACGAACTAAACAAATCAGAATATTTTCAAGGTAAACTATCTCATATCGTCTTTTAAAAAAATATTATGAATAAGGTTTGTTTAGAATGGAAACCAAAAACGACTAAAAGAGGCGAATTTTTTTTACAAAAAAAAACTACAAATTTTTTATATCATTTGCAGCCAATATTTCAAGCATTCATTTGGGATATTTTGTGTTACAAAAACCCTCAAGTAGCCGGAAATATTAAGGTCTTCCGCTTTACTTTAGAGTAGCCATGACTTCAAACATTCATTTGGGTGGGTCTTTTATCTCACATTGAACCTTAAGTAGACGGAAATATTTAGGTTTAAAATTCCAATCTACTCCACTTAAGTAATTTGTTAATTAGTTAGGGTTACCGATACCTTGTCTTTTCCAATGATACTGTCAGTTTCCACTACTGAAAATCAACATTCGGTTGTAGCGATGGAATACATGAATAGTAGTTGTAGAGTTTGCTTATGAGTCCTCAATTATATTTCAATTTTAAGCGTCACGCCCAGCGCCCATATAGTAATTTTAATATTTTAAGATTTAAAAAACAGTGATACGAGGGCTGATATATATATTTCTGGCCTTATAATGAAAATGCGAATATATATCATCAAAAATCGTTTTATAGTTTTTTGAAGTATTCTTCAGCATGATTTATACACTTTTGCATGCGCTCAAACCAATTGTCGAAGCACTTTTTCCACTCCGATTGAGACACCTCCAGACATGGTTTTTGTACGCTTCAACAGCATCTTCTGGCGACGAAAATAGTTGACCACGCATTTTTTTCTTGATGTGCGAAAATAAAAAGAAGTCATTGGGTACCAAGTTAGGGCTGTACGGCGGATGACCCATCAATTCGACGTTTTGACCGGTCAAAAAGGCGCTGGTTGAGCCGATGTATGAGAGCTCGCAATGATTCGTCTTCTCTTGTTCGTTTTTCGAATTTCTCCGAAGACTTCAGGCAAACAAATTGTAGTGTACCACAAGCGCAACAGTCGCCACATGACCAGTTTTGCCGAAGAAAAAGGCGACCACCATTTGCTTCGAAGTGCTTCTTTCACGAACAACTTTCGTTGGATTTGGTTTGTCTTTGAAGACCCACACGGTCGATAGCTGTTTTGTTTCGGACTCATACGAATAGAACCATGATTCGTCACCTGTGACAATCTTATAAACGTCTTTTGAAGCACCGCGATCGTAAAATTTCTTTGCACCAATCGACACGAGCCTTTTTTTGAGCGATTGTCAAATTGTGCAGGATCCAACGAGTGCAAACCTTTTTTACGGCCAAATGTTCATGCAATATCGAATGTATGCTGGTGGAAGAAATGTCCAAGGATGCTTCTATCTCACGGTATGTCACATTATCAGTTCACGCACGGCATCAATGTGATCTGGCACAACGGACCTTTTTTGACGACCTTGGTCTTGAGCGAGCGTCGGCCACGATTGAATTCATTAAACCAGTTTTTCACAGTGCTATAGGATGGTGCTTCATCGCCATACAAAGATTTAAGTTAATCGATGCACTCTAGTCGTGATAACACACGTCGAAAGTTGTGAACAAAATTACTCGTAAATATTCACGGGATAATTCCATTTTTTGCCAAATTGATTTCTTCAAGTCACTGTAAACAACACAAATGATGGTCGTACGTCAAAGCGTTCTGAGTACGTTTTTGCAAAAAAATGTAAAACTTTCCAATGGAAATGACAGATGGCGCCAGGCAACACTTAGTGTAGCCTAGGCCAGAAATATATATTGCAAATCTCGTATAACCCCTTGTAGTTTGTGATCTGTGTCAAGCAGCACTTACATCTGTATAAATAACTAAAGCCTATTTTTTTTCTTTTTGTTTACTTATATATTTATTCGGTCTTTTATCGTTATTATGATTTTTTTCGCTACTTTGACGCTTGCTAAACCCTTGTAAATTCACATTGTGATGTTTTAGTTTTTTGTTTTGTTAATTTTTTTCCTTATGCACTTCTTTTAAACAGCTATAAAATAATGCAAATAGGACTCGATGCAATGGCTTTCATCATTTTTCTTAGCTTGAAACTTTCGCTTTTACGGACCAGTCAACAGATCGCTTAAATTTTTATTCCTTCACCATGCTTGTGCTGATGATTGTTACACACAGAAAAAAAGAGTAGTAGACCTATTAAAAATTACAACGATCGAATCAGATTTACTTTTGCCATGTCCGTCTGTCCATCTACTTTTATAATCACAAAGTATCCCACTGTGCGCCACTCTGCTTTGCCATTCTCCATACACGGTGTCGCAAAGAAGTCCACTTCTTTGGATCGCAAAGTACACAGACAAAAAAGGATTTTCCACTTAAAAAGTGTAACTAAATGTGAGTTCTCCTCACATTTCACAGTTTCATGGTTGATTTCCGAAAATGCGATATTTGCTGTTGTCACTGTGTCGTTGTAGTTTTTTCGGAGGATTTTGGATTTTATCTTTAAAGTTTTGTAGATGTATCTGAAGTTCATGTGCCGTTGTCGTTCGTGGCGTTGTAGTAAGCAAAAGCAAGCATAACACATGTGTGGTCGTAAATTTTTCATTTTGTTAATTAAAGTTATAAATTTGTCACAAACATGGGGTTTTTTGTCTTTGTTTTGGTGTTTTGTTGAACAAAAACGTACCACGTCCGTCTTCTTGTGTGTTGGGAAAATGTTTTTCAATCTTTGGGGAACAACATTTAGAAATATCGTGTATGAAACATTCATCTGACCGTTGTGGTTCGCTTATAAAAACAAAAAATGCTGGTAGTAGAGAAGAGTGATTACCGCACAGATTTTCTATGGTGACTGACTGGTATCACCCTTTTAACAGCCATTCAATTTATAAACGGAAATCAATTTGAGTAATTTATTATACAACCTAATGAGTGTTAAATGTAAGTATGTGGTGGCAGTCGCAGGCTGAGGGTCATGGTTCAAATCGGTTAACAGCTTACATAATTTGTATTGCCTTAACCATAGGATGGAGGCATACCAATGGTTTCTTGTTTTTTAACTTTTAAAATTAAAAAAAGAATATTTTTAAATATTGCCCCCTTTTAGACGCTTATTTTCCCAAAATAAGACTACGGCTATTACTTCACTATGCTGAAGCCATTTATGGAATCAAGCAGAACCATATATGAAATCGTACAAAAATACCGAATTTTATAATTTTTAGTTTGAAAAAAGGGAAAAAAAATCCCTAAGTGCCTTTGCAACCTAAATTCGGTTGTGACAACGAATCTGCTTTCTGTACATACGTATAAAACGAAACAAAAAACAAAATGTTTAGCCTGTTTGTTTTTTTTCGGTCTTTTGCTTTAACATCTTTACAGGGATAAACCGACTGGAGACGTCTTGGATCTAAAGATGGCTCTGAGAATGTTGAGTGCCTCTGGAGGTGGTCAAGATGAATTATATTTTCGTGGGCAATTGTTTGTGAAAACTTGAAAATTGTTGTGATTGAGAACCTGGTCTTTAAGAGTTCGCTTTTCTTTCAACAATTACTGCGAAGCTTTCTGATGAAGGTCGTAGCAGACCCGAAATCGCCATAAAAACAGTGTGCAGCCAAGAAAATCAATGTCACTTTGCCATTTTGTTAAAATCTTGTCTTCTATTAAAACATAGATGCAAGAGATCTCGAGCCGGTTGATTCCTGTTCAACAAATAACAAAATTGAATCTTGAATTAAGCCATTTTTAAATGGTTCCGCAACTAAAATTTTCTGCCGATGTTAAACCACATCTCAAAGGGGAATTAACTTAATTTATCCCATCAAATCAGTTGACGATAAATGGGATAGGTATAGAATAGAGCGATAATATTAAATATCTGGGAGTCTATCTAAATAAAAAAATAACTTTTTGATTTGCACATAGCACGACAAATTTAGAAATTCTACATTGCAAGTAATATTATTAGACTTGGTTTTCCTTTTCTGAGTATTGGTAACAAAATATTACTGGCTAAAGTAATTTTCCAGTCCATCTTGCTGTATGCTTGTTCTGTATGGAGAGTATGTGCAAAAACACATATGTGACAGCGCATAGAGAAAGGGACCTAAGGGTAAAAAAAATCTATTTTCACTTTTTTTTTTGATGTGCACAACATCTGAGCATCGCATGAGACCGATCCCATGCCTCAAAAGTGTTCCCTCCTAGAGATATGCGCGTTTTATGAAAGTGATGGTACACCAAAGATACACGTATTTAAATCTTTGAAATGGCTCTCGTGAACAAAACTGGTTTTTACCCTTAGGTCCCTATCTATTTTGCGCGTCACATATGAAGAAATTACAAATTTGCCAAAACAAATTATTGAAAATGACACACATCTACAGGGTGGCTGATGAATATTGCTACATTAACCAAAACTCAAATAATTTTTTTTCAGTGTATGGAATTCCTTTTTTTATTCATGCTAAGCTCATTCAATTTTATTAAATATTAATTATTAAAAATAATTAGTTTCAAAAATAATGGAATTTAAATGCCCCCTGCTCGTTGATGCATGTGCGGCATCTTACCAAGAAGTTGTTTTTTACTGCTTGAAGAATTGAGACAGAGATCTTTCGAATTTGATGGTTTTTGCTTTGTAAACCTCCTGTTTGCAATAACCCCACAAGAAAAGGTCAGGTGCAGTATGATCAGGCGGCGACCTGGGGGGCCAACGGAATGTGGAGTTTCTGGATATCATCTTATTGGGCAATTTTCGTCGCAATTCCGTCATAACAGGCCGGGCTATGTGCTTGCTTAAACCACACAGAGTTGAAAAAAATTCTTAGTCGGTGTAGTTCTGGATAGAAAAACTCTCTCAACATGCTCAAGTAACGGTCTCCAGTAACTGTAACGGTGTGACCGTTATCTTCGAAGAAGTTGGGACCGACAATGTAGCGTGATGTAACTACACACCACACTGTGACACAAACTGGATGCAATTCAGTCTCATGGAGTATCTGTGGGTTGAAAGCACTTCATATTTGACAATTTGGTTTGTTTTTGTTGCCGTTTAAAATTAAATGGGCCTCGTCAGACATAAAAAGACAGTTCAACATGTTTCCGTCCTCTTCCACCATTTAAAGCATCTTCTGGCAAAATTTAAAGCGAATCGGGAAGTCTGCTGCATTCAGTTTGTTGGTTGAATTTCATATGGGTATCAGTCCAAATCTTTGTGCATAATGGACTGCAATGACTGTCTGCTTATACCCATTTGAGCAGATAAGCTTCTTGTCGAAACTCTTGGATTGTTCTGTACGGAAGTAGCTTCAGCAGCGATTGTTTCCTCCGTCCGAACTGAAGGGTTTCGATGGTAAGGTCTTCTGTGGACTGTCCCATGCTCGGCAAAATTGTTAACAAGTCTTATTATGGTCCATCTGCTCGGAGGATTGCCTCCAAACGTGCGCCTGCCTATACTCTCTTTGAACCGAAAATACGGACTCCAATGCGTTATAGCGGCGGACAATCCAAATTCTTAATTTAGTGTCCCACTTATCAATTTTTGTTAAATCTAAAAAATTATTCCGCAAAATAAAAAAAAAAACTTAACCAGACTAGAAAAAGAGTTATTAATTTTTTTTTTGGTAGCGGCTTTCATCAGCCACCCTGTACACGAAAATAATAATATAACTTTTTTATTAAAAAACTTTTCTTAGCCTAGTGTTATTACACTAGCTTATCGAGTTTTAGTTGCATTATGCTACTTTTCATCTAAAACTTTTTCCTTTCAATTGTTCTATGATTATTAACGTAACACAAATATAATGTTTCAGAGGAAAGTAACAGGTTTAAAAACCTCTGATTTATCACAAAAAAAGAAGTTAACTATATATTTTTTTTTAGAAATGTAATGTTTATTTGATTTACATGTATAGATTTGAGATTAGAGAATTAGATGAAATACTACAGTGTAATTTGAATCTATCTGTTAAATAGTGGATTTTGCCTTTGATTAAATGAATATTATTATTTTTGTGTAGATTTCTGGTGGAGAAGTGCCGCTCTAAAACAGATAGATTTAAATTACTTTGTAGTATATCATCAAGTACTATAATTCAAATCAACTGCATAGGATTTCTTAATAAATATATAATTAACTTTATTTTCCTTTTGTGATAAATCAAAGGATTTTCAAATAGTTACTTTCCTCTGAAATATTATTGTTAAGTTGAGAATCATACAACACTTGAAATGAAAATGTTTTAGATAAAAAGTAGCATGATGCAACTAAAACTCTTTAAGCTAGTGTAATAACATAAGGCTAAGAAACGTTTTTAAAAAAAGAAAAAAAATACCAATACATGACAATTGCCATATCTTCACTCTAGAGGAAACAGCCGCTCTAACTTAGGAAACACCTTTCTCTTAGGACTTTCTATCAAAGAGTAAAGTTACAAATTTATTTTCCTACTAAAACAACCATTCATTTCGTTGGCAGCAAACCTATTTTCTGTTGAAAAAACTTAACATGCGTTGCAACGTTTATATAATACAATTTGATATGCAACATCTAACTTTTGTGCAGTGCTTTTCGCCATTTTTTTCTTGGCACTAATTTCGTGTCTGAAGACTTTGTGATCCAAAAAAAATAAATCACCCCAAAAAAAAATTGTGCTTAGGTCGTAAAAGTGTAGAAAGCAGATTTCGTCATGGTGTCGTTTTCCGTCTGTCTTTTCCTTGCTGTTTTTTTTTTGACTGCTTCGGTTCCTGTCATTATAGCGTTCTCAATTTGTTTTTACTGCAATTTCATGACCACTGCCGTAGTACATGTCCGTTTTATAAGAACGTTAAAAATAAAAAAATATAATCTGTTTCTTTTTTGTTCATTTGTTTTGCAAAGTTTCAAAGACGACAGACGTACTGCTTGCTATAAAACAGAAGAAGAAGTAAAACGAAAACAATCATCAAATAATCCGTAAAACTTGGGTGTGAACTGACTCACACAGCAGAGCTCGAGTTTGCTGTGCATGTTCGGATTCGGATTTTGGGTTTGTTTCTCCCGTATTGACAAAAATTGTTTATGTTAAACGCATAAAACGCCTTGTTGTGTTTGCCCCCTTCAAGAAAGGAGTTCATCATTGTTAATTTCTTAAATGCGAATATAAGGTCAACAACCGGCGAAAGTTGCAAAAGAACATAATTGTTCGATAAGCAGAAAGTTCAATAATGGCAAAAGGAAACGAAGATGACTCAATTGTGTACAAAAGGTAGAAGAAAATCAATTCATTCGATAAATGTTTTTCTTTTTAAACGTCCACTGCTTGAAATGAAGAATGTTTCATTCGATAGTAACATTTCTAATTAAAGTATTGCGCTGGTCCTTTTCCAGCTAGATTCGGCGTATCGCCGATGAGTTCACCACACGCAGAAAAAATATGATTACTATATGCTCACGGCAACAATAATGTGTTATCTGCAGTAAAAATATGTTCGTCGCAACCATAGTGTTGTTTTTCAAGTCAATTTTGACACAATATGATTGCAGCAATATTAATATTGTTAAAATTTAAGAATAGTATTAATAATAGCAACAATATGGTTCTTGCGACAAAAGTATTCTTTTTTTGGATTTTATGTTAATAATAACATGATTACGGCAATCACACTAGTAAAATCGTATTTTTCTTTTAATTTTAATAATTTGACAATGTAATTTTTAAGAATGTTGCGCAATAATTGTACTTTGTATACTCGTATGTAAATAATATTTTTTTAAAACAAACTACTTTAGATTAGTACGAATAACTGAAATATTTTTAATAAATGAATTTTTTCTGCTGTCAAATAAATCACTCCAATTATTTAAAGTTTAATGTATTTTTAAATAATTTACTTAATAAAAATGTCTATTGTTGAATAACAACTTAATCAAATCCATACAAAACATTTTCGGGTTCATAGTATGGTTATGTGTGAGTCATACTATGGTTGTATGTTAAACATGCTATAATTATGAGGATTATAATATGGTTGTGGGAATCATAGTATGGTTAAGTGTGAATAATAATACGGTTGTGGTATTCTTTAGGATTTTATTCATATCCTTAATTATTATCTCGAGATATTACTGCAGTTTACGATATTTGATTGCAATTTTCTTATGTGTGCACTTGCATAACAAACTGCCATTCTAAGCGACAAACAGCTGATTTCGTAGCCACTAACAATCATCAGAACGACAAGTCGAAAGCAAGTGAGTGCGAAAGAAATGACGTAGTCATTTCAATACAAAATTGGTAGTCACTTTTTACTCTCGTTCTCTTACAAACGTCAAAATCACTCACTTGTGATTTGTCTTTCGTTTGATAACAGAAACACATTAAAACACAAACATACGAGTACATATGCAGGCCGAAATTTAATAAAGGAAATGCAATAGAAATGTTGTTTTTTAATTCTATGAATTCCGTTTCTGCACAGTTTTCATTTTAAATCATTATTTTAATTTTGAAGAAAATCGTCCCTAAAATATTGTGTTTACATTTTTTCAGTTGCTTCAGTCAATAAATTTCATGGCCTCTTTTGTATCGAGTTCATATACTGACTTGTAATTATATAATTTTTAATTTCTATTTATTCAAACTTTCAAAAAAACACCAGTTGTGTCAACTTAATACCTTTAACACAGTTAGTCGTGTGTGTAATACGTTGATCAAATTTATCATCTTGAGGTATTTTGAACTGAATATCCATTACGATTATAAACATTTGGTGATTGCAACGGAAGATCATCTCTTGAAATGTAATTCTCGTAGTTCCAATCGATTTCCAACTACGAATTGTTATCTGTGTATGAAATAAACAAGCGACCAATGGACAAATGGCTACTTCAATTAAAGCAAAATTTTAATGTTTGAATTTATTTTAATTATTTAAATGACAACAATGCCCAAATACGTATTTTATAGTAAAAACAAGCGATCAATTGTAAATGTGGAAAATATACATATAAGTACAGTGGTGGTCATATAATTAGAAACGACGAGTTCAGAATTGCATTTTTAAATATAACATTTCTACAGAATACCTCTTTCTTTTGTAAGTCCTGTTAAATTCTCACTGCAGTTTAATTTGTTGTTGTATATATTATATGCTGTGTTAATATATATAAAACCTTGCACCAATTTGCAAGAAAAGCTTGACTTATAGTGACATGTGTTTTGGAGGTTGGTCATATAGCTAGAAACGCATTGGTAATTTGTGAAAATTTGGTTTACTTCAAAGTAAGTTTTTATTTAGTTGTTAAATAACATTTAACTAATTTATGAAATAATACAGTAAAAATATTGGTAAAAAAAAGACGTAGATTAAATGAAGTTGGTCTTTATGCATGCATTGCAAGAAAAAACCGCGTGTTTGCAGCAACAATTTTGAAAAACGGTTAGTCCTTTCAATAAAAAAAACACCTGAAGATACCCCCTAGTTTTTTTTTTGAAAAAAAAAATCTTTGGAGTAATGAACGTAAAGCTCAATTTGTTCGGATCAGATGGAGAATTTTGTGTTTTACAACCTTTAAACTAATCTTTAGAATCCAGAAATGTGATAGTATGGGGAGCATTCAGTTGATATGGTGTTGTTTCCGTACATCACATAGATGGTCGAATGGACCAACACCAATATACTAATATATTGAAGAATGTAATGGAACAGCACTCGTTCGAAAATATGCCCGTTTTATGCATTTTTCAACTGGATAGCGATCCTTACACATGCTTTTCTAGTTGTGAAGCATTGGTTTATGTATAAGTAAATCGCACTTCATACTACATATCCTGGGTATATTTTTATGTTCAGCCTAGTTCCTGGACATTGCTTACAACATTTTCTTATTGAACTCAAAATTATGCTGGTCATATAATTAGAAACGAACACAAAAGTTACACTTTATTCCAAATTGTACATAACATATAATAATTTAAAATAATAAAGATAATAAAACTATAAAAAAATAAGCTTAATACTTTGTTGGGTAACCATTATTTTTTACCACATTGGCCAATCTTTGAGGTAAATATCAATTAAAGGTCCGCTATTATCAAACTGGAATCCCAAACTGGTTTTATATTTCGAAAATGTTCATTATTTTCTGGTATCTTTGTTTTTATCATTCGTTCGACATCTCCCCATAGGTTTTATATTGGATTTTATTTCGAACTTTGCGCTGGCCAGGACGAAATCGCGGTATACGTATACTTACAGTATGTCAAGAATGACTTTACACAAAGAAAATAAATATAAAAATTCATCTTTGTAAGCAAGAAAGTAATTTGTTTTATTCTATCAAGTATTTTTTTTTTTTGATTTATTATAATTATATACATTATTTACATAAGGTTAACAAAAAAATAAAGCAAATTCCATGGTAAAGAAACTAAACGTAAAACAAAATCAAGTAGAGTTCAATTTTGCTAGTGTCAATAAACTCTTTTCACAAAAGTGTTTGTATTAAATTTAAGACGTGTTACGATGTTTTTTAATTGATTTAGTATTTCGTATGACCACCCTTTGCATCCACCACGCATTGTAATCGCCTTTTCACAGAATGGATCAACTTTATGAGGTCATAATTGCTCGGTATATTTTCCCACTCTTCCAATATAGCGGATTTGAGTGCTGTCATGTTTTTGGGTTGGCGTTTGGCGACATTTTTCTTTAAATGCACCCACAAATTTTCAATAGGGTTTAGGTCAGGACTTTGAGGAGGTGTATCTATAACTTTTCCGCAATTATAAAGTAGCCACATCCGCACCATATGCGACTTATGCTTAGGGTCATTATCCTGATAATATTTGAATTTTGGTTTGTTGCCTCTGAAGAACTCAAATTTCCTAGCGCTGCTTACCAATTTGCTCTTTAGAATGTCTAAATACTGCTTAGCGTCCATGGTAGTTTCTATAAAGGCTGTCTCCCACTCCTTTGCTTGAGATGCACCCCGAAATCATAACCGACATTTTTCCAAATTTGACAGTTGGAATGATTTTGCGATTTTCTAGCGATGTTAATGGCTTTCGCCACACTCTAGACGGCCCATCGTTGTAATACAGCATCATTTTGGTCTCATCGCAGAATATGACGTCGTCCCAATAGTCGGCCGTTAGGGAAACATTCATTACAGCGAAGGAAAAGCGCTTATCTACATTGACTGAAGAAAGGAGTGGTTTTTTTCGTGCAGCTCTTGATGAATATTTGTTCTTTAGAATCGCCTGTCTAACTGTTTCATGAGAAACAACTACTCCACACTCTTTCTCGAGCTCCCTTGCAAGGGTTCTGGTCGAAATTTGGGGGTTTCGACTAATTTTCCTTATCATTAGGCGCTCCGCACGTTCAGTTATTTTTGGCTTCGGTCCTCCTCCACGTTTTGGCTCCAATCTACCCTCATTTTCAGCTCGATTTATTACATTATAAATTGTCTTTCGTGTTACTGAAAACATTTCCGACAATTCTTTCACACTTTTTCCCAATTGGTGATTGTAGTAAATCAGCTGAATTACATCGAACGATAATTTTTTTCCTGGCATTTTGCAAACTCAATATGTTACGTTGTGATACGCGCACAACAAAAACTGATCACTAACTGACAACCACAATCATATACAAAAGCAATGTAAATCGCACATAACTGTAAAGTACCGTTGGCCGTTAAGTGAGTGTCAAAAGGAATAACAAATGCGAGTTGTGAAAAGAGTTTCTTGACAGTAAAAAAAATATTGATAATTCTTTAAGTCCTATTTTTTGTTTTTTACACATTGGATTAACGTTCTTTTTATTTATCCCCTTTGCGAATACTGTATGTAATCATAATAAATAAAAAAAAATAAGTTAAAAACCAAAAACTTACATTTTCATACAAATTAAGTTGAAAATTATAATTTTTTTGTAATGTGTAAAGTGATTCTTGACAATATTTATTGCGTGGGTGTCATAATAATATAAAAACCCGATTTAAAAATAGCGTTTCTAATTGTACAGCCACAACTGTATGTATATACCTACACGCAGAGAAAAAACATGGTTACTACATGGTCACGGCAATAATAATATGTTCTCCTCAATAAAAGTATGTTCGTCGCAACCATAGCATTGTTAACTGAATTTATTTTTGACAATAGTATAATTGCTGCAATATTAATATTGTTAAAATGTAACAATAGTATTATTGCCAAATTTAAAAATGAAAGTATGGTTATAGCAACAATATAAATATTGTTGGTGCGACAAAAGTATTGTGTGTTTTTCTTCATTTAAATATGATTTTAAGAACAAATGTTATTGGTACGGATTTAATGCAATAACGCTTTGGCTTTGTTTAACTGAAATATTTTTAATAAAAGCGCTTACGTTTCTTTAAACTTATTTTTTCTACTGTAAAATAAATCACTCCTATTATTTTGAATGTAATGTATTTTTTTTTTTAATAATTTTCATAATTCAAATCTATTGTCGACAACTTAAATTCTAATAAATTATATTGGGGATCAAAGTACAATTGTGTGTGATCATACTATGGTTGTAGGGATACTAACATGGTACGTGTGAATCATATTATGGTTGTGAGGATCATACTATGTTGTATGTGAAACATACTATGGTTGTGAGGATCATACTATGGTTGTGGAGATCATAGTATGGTTGAGTGCGAATCATACTATGGTTGTGGGGATCATAGTACGGTTGTATTTGAATCATACTATTGTTGTGAGGATCATAATATTGTTGTACCACAACCATATACCCAACAATAGTATTATCCTCTTCGAATATTGTCACCACAACCATACTTTTTTTCTGCGTGTAGTTAAAGCACATTTTGCTTCTAGAATTTGGCCTCGTACACCGCACTACAGAGGTCCTAAATATGATAACTGTTGTTTCTTCTATTTGAATAGCGAAACTTTGATTTTTAAGATTCTTTCCGGCCAAACGTAAGGCCGTTTTTTTATTTATTTTTTGTTTTATTTTGATAATAAATAATTATTGACTTTCGAAATGTTCTTTCTCTTTTTAGGTAAGTGTCACGTGGACAAACTTGGTGTGTTATTCGTATTACAGTCTGTAGCGAAAGTACTGTTCACTGATTATCTTTAGGTATGCAGGTAAATCTCATTTTATTCATCTAAATATTGTAAATCTAAGTAATAGTTTTTACATGCACAAAAAATTAAAACAAAATTCGCAATAACGACAGACGTCTATAACATCAATAATTGGACAAGTCTCAATTAAAAATATTGATAATTAAGCTTTGTAGATACAATAAATCATGTTCTCTTTTCTTTTGACTAACATTATGAACGGTTAAATTTTATCTTAATTGAAAATTCTCAAATCGTATTTACCTTAAACATACAAGGGTCTCTCTGAAGTAATTTGGCTAACATTTTCTCGGTTAATCACTAACTCTAGTTTAAAGGTATAAAAGGTCGTTAACAAGATTTAACTTTCCCCTTTTCCAACGCAAATCACATAGTCAACTAAACTTCTCAAACCCAAGTGGTGTTGCTTCTCCCTTTGTCAAACGCATTCAAAGTCATTCATCATATTCCTTCAACCAACCAACAAAATTTGCCTGTTGCCCACAGCACTTTTAAACCTATGAACAGACCCGTAGTCATCATACATACGTACATAAAGTATATCCCTACAAACATAGTCGTATATTCATAATTCATAATCCTAATGAGCCATTTAATATGGGCTGGAATTAAGCCATAACTAACGAGATCTGATCACATGCGATTAAAGCGACTTTTCTGCGTATATGAGTAAATTTTTTTGTATGGTGAACCTCTCTGATTACTGTCGCAGATTATTGTACACAATAAGAAAAATAAGGGGAAAAACAACGATAAAAAAACACGAAATTTTTAAGCCTTTCCTTATTCCTTCTTCGTCATTAACGTTCAAGACAAATGACGAAAGATGATGATTTATGATCAACGCCTTTAAGATGTGTGTATACTCGTACAAGACATACACTTATGCTAAAAAGTTTGATATTGAGAGAGATTTTGCAGAATAACTGCAGTTTATAAAGATCTGCTTAATGTTATTAAGAACTTTGATTTGCAGTTCAAATAGTGTTTAATTACTAGTAACGGGTTTTCTAATAGGGACATAAAAATTTCGTAATTTTATGTCAACGCCCCCTCAAACATTTTTAATAATCTTTCAGTGTCACCACGTTACTCAAAGTCAACATTTTCATCATGGTAAAGTTCATCCACGAGCAATGTTTGGAAATCATTAAAAATTACTACCAGGCTGTGCGTGGTATCGTGGATACATTTCCACCAAAGAGCCGCACCGCTCGAAGCGACGAAAATATCGCAGCCGTAAGTTTATCCGTTCAAAATGTGCCAAATCAGTCGACTCCAAGTCGTTCTCAGTAATTTGGCATATCTCAAACCACACTGTGGCGTATTTTGCTTAAAGATCTTGGCTTTCATCGTTATAAGCCTCTTCATCATTTGAAAAGCCGAAACTTCTCCGATTAGCCTTTGGCAAACTTACACGAAAATTTAGAATTTCGTCGAAAAATCATCTTAAGCGAACAAAATAAACGTTATTGAACAGCAACAAACCCATATGTGCTTCAAGAGATACAATTGCATCCGCAAAAACCATGGAGCATTTGTGTTTAAACTTAAGGCTTCAGATTGATATCTGTCCTATATATCTATATTTGAATTTTTATGGGGTATGTCCAAACTGGCTTCAGAATTATTTTATAAATTTGTAATTTATTATTTATATTTTGATTTGATTTTGGACCAAATAACCAATAGAGTTGTCGGCTTTTGATTTTTAGTTGTGTCTGTTCCGCTTTTATATATGGTTTAAAGGTTAATCGCGTATCTAGTGACATACCCAAGTATATGACCACGTTTTGCTTAGGGATTTCTTCTTTATATACGAGTATTTTAACTGCACAACAATCTTTTCGTCGTAATATGACTGGTTTTCTCTGAATTCACTTTAATGTTGCACCTTTTATGTCATTTTTCAACCAGATGGAATTGGGTTTAAATAAATGATGAAGCTTCCTTTGGACAATTACATTCGGCAATAATAGTCGTGTCGTCTGCGTACGTGGCTACAGTAGCCTCAGGTGAGATAGGCATGTCGGCAGTGAACAAAGTATAAAAAATTGGACCTAGGACGCTGCCTTGAGGAATTCCGGCTTAAATTTCATAAATTTCAGATTGTTTATCTTTTACCTTGAAGTAGAAGTCATGTCTGTGTGCCTACTTTGAATTTATTAACTGATTTAATTTACTGTATTATTGCAAGCAGAACTGCGAAGTCACAGCAGGAGTAAAAAAAAATGTGCTAGACCCCGACTTCGAATAATTGGTAAAATTGCGGCAAACGAAAAAAAATGTTAGGGTAAATTCATAATCAGCTACTTTTTGAATTTTAATAGCTCAGAAGCTAGCAGAACCTATATACTTATAATTAGCTTGCTACGATTATTTAACTTTAAAACAACAAGACGAATATCTCAAAGATAATTCTTCCTATTAAACCATAGAAGCGCCCTAAAAAGCTCCAAGGTTGACCAATGACGATGTCCACAAGTTCGCTAGCCTCGCCTGTTCGTTATGTGCGAAAAACACATTTTACGGAATTCTCTTCAACCACACAAGTTCTAATGTAGAAGCAGGTGCTAATTTGTACACACAGAGAAAAAATCAGTTGGGTGTTGCTCCGAACTAAAAAAAAGTATGTTAGACGAGAAGACTTTCAGTTTAATTCACCAAATGTTAGTTATCATGATGGTGATTTGGTTAGACGTACCATAAGATAATTTGTATGCCAATATTATGGTACAGGTAACTTACTATTTAGTCACATTACTCTTGGTTGCCAGAACCGCCTTTGTGGCAGCTTAAAGTTTTTTACAGAACTGTTCCGCGCACCCGACAAATGGTAATGAAAACAAATTATTTCGATCTCATAACCAAAAACGGCTGCACCAATTAATAAAAAAATGTACGGCGCCCAGTGGTCCAGGAACGATTTCAATCGGACAATTGTAGCGAAAGGCTCGAGGATTATTTTGAGCTATTGACATTTAAAATCGGATGAGTTAAGAAACCACACTTGATAATTAAAAAAAAATGCAATAGCTCTTAAAATAAAGTATATGGACAAAGTCAAAAAAATTCAATCTCTTTTCCAGTTTTTAAAGCCTGAAGAAAGTAAAAATCGGCAATAAGGGTAAAACATATTTTTTTGCGAATTTTATGACGAACTAGTTGAAAATATGTACAAAAAAAACTAAAAATATGTAAAAAACTAAAACTAAATCTCAAAATAATTCATGGCTTTAATTGCATTTTTTACAGAACTCAAAAATATTTACTAGATCAAGAGTTATAGATTTTTGGCCGATAAAAATCGAACGTGGACCACTGTACGGCGGTTTCTCTGAGGATCATATCGTCGGACAGGAAATAAGAATCCATCTTCATTTGATTGCCAAGCAGACCCTAAAAATTATATCAATGTGTCCCAAAATTGTAACTTGTTTTGTCTAATTTTTTTTAACTAGACTTTTAAGTTTCTTAGTTGAAGTTCAGATCCTGCTTAAAATATTTATTTTGAAACTAAAACTCAAATATCAAATAAGAATTCAGAGGGGTCTACATTTTCACTTCCATCGATACATTTACCAACATTTACTGAACACTTCAGTGCATCAGCTAACATTGCGGTAATGGAAACGTGACAATACATGCAACCTCGATCATTTGTTTGGCAAAAAAAAATTGGATGTTGCAACGAATCTGGTCCGTGTGTGTTAGTCTCATTACGGACTTTCAATCGGACAGTGTTCTTAGATGATGGACTTAACCAAGTATACAAGAGTATTTTGCATCCCATAGGGACAAAACACGGGCATGAAATAGCGATAAAAACAGTGTGCAGCCACGAAAATCAATGTCACTTCGCCATATTGTAAAAACTTGTGTTCTACTTATATTAAAATGTAGATTTTATTTGGAATTAAAAGAATGAACAGACTTTGGTACTGAATGGCTAATGGTTCTTATAGAGAAGTTGGGCATGGCTGGACTAAACGCTTACTCGTCTTTAAGAAGGAGGAAAACTCGCCGCTGAAAAATGCCTTTATTGGTTTGAAGCTGAGTTTATTGCATGAGCCAATACGCAATAGGGGTATTCTAAATAATGTTGCAAAATAAAACGACAAAATTATCGTGACATCATTTGAAGTCTTTTCCAAATATTGCGAAGTGTTGTATTGACTTAACCATATTTGTATTGATATCTCTGCGATAAGATTCATGGGAAAAAGTTATAATTTTTGTGCAATATTGGTTACACACCTTATCAGATAAAAGGGCACCATTTCAAGTATGATAATATTTTATTACTTGCAAATACGAGTATACATATTTTATACAGCACCTGCGTATAAGTACTCCGTTCGTATTTTACAAATTATAAATAATTTTCTATTCAAGGAACTGATTACAAATAAATCAATGTTTGTTTGATCCGTTCACACCTTGTATAATTTCTAATTTTAGTCACTCCCAAGAAATACACCCTTTCGAGCTGCACTATCAACACCTTTTTGCTTTATAAATAAATATTGATATCATAGCAAACCAGCGGCATTGTTTATTATAATCGGAGAAAAACAGCACACGACAATTTGTTACAAATATTGCGACCACCTTTGTACATGTATGAACGACGCGTCCATACTTATCGTAAAGTTGATTTAACCTTTTATATTTATGATATTTTTGCGGTAATGTTGTCATTTTACTTAATATTCTATGAATATACGACCACGCAATGGTATGTATCCCAGTACTGCGCCAAGGGAAAACATGCTCGTATGGATATGAAAATGTTTCCAATTAATACGCGATAACTTGTAAAACAAACATGCAAAGTGTGTGAATTGATTGAAGAAACGAGAAGAAAGGAGTTTTGTTCAGTCGGGTCGAATCTTATATACACTTTCCATCATAATGTTCGAACTTTTCGCTAGATTTCAACCTTAACTAAGTTTGATTTTGCAATTATAGTTGTAAGATCCATTTTCTAGGGATATTCCTTCAAAAACTATAAGCAGCCAATTGTTAATTTACGAGTATACTGCTAAAATATTTTATAAATATACAGTAAGACCTCGGTTATCCGAACTTTGCTTATCCGAATTATTCAGTAATCCGAACTACGTTTTTCCTGTACTACATACTCTATAATCCGAATTGATTGTGTCTTGTAATCCGAATTAACATCAAAATATGCTAAGTTGTAAATTATTATTAAAAAGCGTGTCATAGTTCGAGCGCAGTCTAATTTTGCTAAATTCAATCTTCTCTACGTGTTCAGTAAAAAGAAGACAGCTTTTTTTAAGAAGAAAACCTCATTGATACTTTTGCATTTTTGAAAATATCTTATAAATTCTCAATAAACTACAGTTTATTGTTGTTTTTATTATTTGTTACGGTTCGTTATAAGTTATTTTTGTTTCCAAAAATTGAATGTCCTTCTTAATGAATAATCATTTTTTTGTCTTTGAAAAGGGGAAATGTTATACCTCGGTTTCAAATATATAATTTAATATATAAGCATTATTTTAACTGTGAACAATCATTTGTAGTAATTATGTATAGTGAACTCTTTTGAAAACAGGTGAGACGAAAGTATCCAATAACCCGAATTTTCGATAATCCGAATTATGGCCTTTAATCAATTATTCGGATTAACGAGTTCTTACTGTATTAAAAATAATCTGGAAATATTTTTAGTAAAATTGACAGTAGTGTGATATGAAAAAATTGAAAGGAGTTGTGCCTACCCAGCAAACCAAACCTTCAGAATTCGGTCAGAATTCTGTACGACAATCGGCAAAATGTTCCGATTTCTTACCGAGTTCGTAACGAAAAACATATGAGAGGGTAGACAAAAATTCTGCACCTCTCTTAAAAAAAATCCTCGGTTAAATCGAACAGAATTCGTAACGATTTCGGTAAGAATTCTCGTTAGAGTTCAGATATTGTTCATATTTGTATGATATCAGACATTGTCGGCAAATTTGGTGTACTGGGTATTTACTAATTTTGGGAAAAACAGTGGCAGTGTTGGAGTGATTATTCTAGTTCTCCAGACCTGGGCAATGTTGCCGTTTTGGTCGGAAAAAATTAAAAACTTTTAGTTTTGGCGAATTTTTGGGTGTTTTTAAAGCTAAATATTTCTTGCCATTTGAGTACCAGAATTTGGTCACATCCACACTAAGAATTTTCTTTTTTACAAATGTAAAATGAAATGCACTAACAAAAATAAACTTAATATTTTATTTTTTAAATTTGGGCCGTACTACAATTGTTTTTTTTTTGATTGCTCTAATGATAAATATACAATTTCAAAACGTCTTAATTTTTCCTTTGACCAAGTTGTGGAGGCAATAGGGGATACGACCTGATGATGACAGCCGCTTGTCGACATTGCAAACGCCCGCTTGCTCCATATTACGTAGAACATTTTGTTGAAAATAATGGATTTTTACGATTTTCGTGAATTTTTCAATAATTTATTTTACGAGTATTTAAAATAATATGTGTAACTGCACACATAGAACAAATTCGTTGCCACAACCGAATATTTTAGCTAACCGAATGATTGAGGTAACATGCACCTCGATTATTCTATCAGTACAACCGAATGTTAGTTGTGGCTCTGTAATTTTTATTATTCAAACTGAAGTATCTGTGCAACATACCAAGTTTCCGAATTTACAGAAGAGAATTTTTGAATTAACCACAGAAATCAAAATTTTAGTCAGAGGCAAAAACTGTTTGCTTACACAATTTAAGTACTTAACGCGGAAAAAGTGGAAAAGTTGATGGATGACGTTTACTGGAATAAAAATTGTCTGAATTTTTTAAAAGTTTTAAGGGAAATTTTAACTTTAAAAAGAATTCAAGAAAAAAACGTACATTAATGGCATACACTGCATTTTTTTTTGATTTAGACAATAAAAAATATTTAAACAAGAAGAGGTCTCATCGGCGAATTCGTATTTACACGAAAGTAGAACTATAAATCAACTCCATCTGAGAGTACAGAGAAATATTCTACGAATTTAAAAATATATAGCAATTAATTGATTTTTACTTTAATTGGTTTCTTAATAACAATTTATTGCTTTTTGTTGTCTGTATTTGACGAATTTGCCGATCAACCCTCTTGCAATGCAATTCTCTTTAGTCTACACTAAGAGACAGAATGTTGATATATTACTCTTAATTTGCCAGAATCCGATATTGCAAACTAACTAGGTAATTCAGGGAGTTATCCCAAAAGAACACGGCTAATGTTAAAAACAAATACGTTTATAACAAATTTTCATTTACAACTACGCAATTCTTAAACCCCCTAACTAATTTTTGTTGAGAAAATCAAAGTTTGTACAAAAAAAAAATTACACTGCATAAAATGTCGAGCTCACATGTCTCAATCTTTAGTATTTAGTACAGAAGTATGCGTAGGTTGAAGCGTAAGCGCAGAAAGATGCGTGTAAGGTCCAAATAAACTGAATGTTATGTAATTCCTTGTATTGCGTACAACAGCCCTTAAACGTTATGAAACCAAACGCCACTTCAATCAGACGTGCTTTTTATTTTGTGATTCATGTCATCACTGGTTGGTTGATTGGCTATCATCTCAACCTTTGGTCGCTGATTTGCAACTTGAAAATGAAAATTTGTAAATTTGTTAACTCACAAAAAGGCTTGTGGACGTGCATTCCAAGTTCTGAAAATTTGCAAATACATGTTCCATGAATAAAGAGTATATATCTTTGGATTATTACTTGAAGTAAAAAAAATACTAAATTCGTAGCCGGAAAACTAAATGACTCGAAAACAATTAGCTTTAAAAAAAGTTTCAGAAAGTTGACCACCACAGTCCATCCGAAGATTCCCATCCCATCACTAAACATCGCAAGTGTTCTAGAACCAAGCGATTATTAGAAATATGTACGACCAATATCTAGTAAACACAGTGATTTTTTTTTTTTGCGACTTCGTTGCTGTTGATGATGTGCAATGGGACCTTTTCGAAAAAGTGGTTATAACTATGGTACCTTTAAGGTATTAGTCTCAACGTTACAGAGGGAATTGAAGGAGGAATCAGTCTTTTTAATTTTTTTTTCGGGACACCAAACATAACCACGAAATATATATACAAAATACAGATAAATTAATTTGGGCGGACTTCCAACTATCTATTTGTACTGCTAAAAATAAACCTGAAAAATAAATGCGGCTAGGCCACTGAAATATCTTTCATTTAACGCCAAATGTACCCGAAAATATAGAACAAATTCGGGAAACGGTCAATTTCATATTTATGTTTTTTTTCAGGGACACCCAGCAATATAAAAAACAGAAAATCCAATTATCTATTTGTACGGCTTAAAAAAATGAAAAAATGGAAGCGGCTAGCAATTTAAATATCTTTCTTTGAACGCCAAATGTACCCGAAAATGTAGAACAGATTCCGGAAATGGTCAATTTCACTTTTATATATATTTGGCTAATAATTTATTTCACTTTTCTTAAGTAAAGTTAATGCTTGTATGTAAATTAAAAAATAAATTCTTTATTATATTTAAATTCCTGTGCACGAACTAAAACATAAACTTGGTTGACAAAAAAAATCAGTTTTTAGAATAAATTTGTTCTCTGTATGTAAAAGTTATACCAACTGAGATGTCCCTCAACGCTTTCCAGACTTTTTATTATTTTGTCTTATTGTTCTTCTTTTTAATATTACTTGTATGACGTTTTACTTGTTACAACAATATGGGTGGTCAATCATGGTTTTACATTTTCTTTTGCTACCCTTGCTTTACTTCACTCATCCCATTGCTTTTCCCGGTAATTAAATTACTTCAACTTCAATTTCACTGAGATTGGTGATGACGGTACCGCCACATGCGGAACACTTTCCGTCAACAAATCGTCTCAAAAACGCGATATGAACATTTTTGAAAGACAAAATATGAAAAGCACAGTCGCAATGAAACTGTAATTACTCCACCAAGTTCCCCACTGTTCAGTACAAGATTTCCCAGCAGTACCACCACTACAGATAGCACCTTGCAGGTAGTAAAGCAATCCACAAATAATTATTCACTAGCTCAAAATGAGAATTAGGTCATTAAAAGTAACAGGGCAGAGCATGGAAACTTTTAAAACAGAACTTACTGCGGAGGCAATGTATTATAAAAAAAAACTTGTTCATTTGAAAATGATCTGCTCCGCCGTCTCCTCAAACTCAGGCCGCGTCACGTCATTCATCTTTGAATGCCACTCCATGGCACAATGGAAGAAAAACATGAATGTTTGAATGAACGAACGTCCAAGAAGTGACTTTTTTCACAGATTCTCTGAACTTACAACAATTAACACTTTCATGTCACGGTGATAATTACAATGGACTTGTATATGTATGTACGTACTCATACAATAGTCGTATTCCACTGTTAAATTTTTCACATAGTATTTGCTTTTGTTATTTAGACCACAATTAAACCAAAAAGCGGCAGCCAAAGCAAACACACCACCGAATTAATGTGACCAAAACAACAGACAACCGAATTATTGTGGAATCGAAAATGGTTCCCATAAATATGCGACCGGTGTTCGATGTTATACGAGGGCAGATTAGAATTGTTCCGACGCAGCATAGTATTAAGTTAAAGGGCTTGTTTGGAATTGTTTGTATCGGAATGATATATAAAAAGTACCGGTCGATGGAGTCCAAATTACTTATAGCTATCTTCCGGAGATTTCAACAGAAGAGAAGTCGCTACCTTGCCAGACGCGCGTGTTTATGGCTTAACTGATATCTGGATGGTGCAGCTGCCTCAATTCGCATTGGACGCGAATTGATGCTAACGCTGCGGACGTTAGTACCGCCTGTCATTAGCCACCACGTGACGTACTGCACCTCTTTAGTTGTCC
Organism: Hydrotaea diabolus; assembly: GCA_963513945.1. Taxonomy (NCBI): domain Eukaryota; kingdom Metazoa; phylum Arthropoda; class Insecta; order Diptera; family Muscidae; genus Hydrotaea; species Hydrotaea diabolus. Next base: position 77,490,256 of record OY740718.1, on the reverse strand, counting down.
GGCCAAGCCCACCCAGCTGACGCCCAGGTGAGGGAATTACCAATTTAAATAAAGCGTTTCTTTCACCTTGATAGCGAAGCAGATCCTCTATAGAGGAACAGACTTCAAAACAAAATATATTGTTGTTACAGCAGCAAAGTGAAAATAACCTAAATCCTTTAATAGAGGCTGTAAAACCCCTCAGTCTTATCTTTGGGACTGGAAAGTGACACATATGACAAATAGTATTGCTATGTTGTTTTTGTGTTCATAATCGTCCTTGAATTTAACCTGAACGACAGAGATTTTTAAGTTTATTGGCAAAATATAGAAAAATTTTAGAACGGAATATATACACTTTATGGGGTTTTCGACGAATAGTTTGAGGTGTTGCAGCCGGAATGACAAAATGAATATAGCCTCTATTTTTTTAAAAAGGGTATACAAATTTAGACAAACCCTAAATAAATGTAATTGGTAATGATGAAAAAACGTGGGTTAGACGGCAAAAAAAAGAACATTGTAGGACTGGAAAGTGGCACATATGACAGATAGCATGGCTCTTACTTTGTCCAAAAAGTTGTTGTGGTTTCTTAATCGTCCTTGATAAGTGTACGTGATCGACAGATTTGTATGTGTGTGTTGGCCTTCGAAATAAAATTTAGTACTTACCCAAAAGAATTGAAAATTGGATGACGGATACAATGTTATCACAGCAAAACCAGAAAAGCCCATATTTTCAAATATCGTAGCTGTTGATCCAAACGCCGACTCATTGATTTTATATTGTCTTAATTGTCATAGATTTGTTGTACTAGTGAACCGTTCTCAGACCATAGCTGCAGGAAGGTATTTGGTTTTTGAAGATTATTCAACCAATTGATGTGTAGGTTGAGTTGGTTGTATCCAGAACAAACTTGATTCAGATGATGTTTCGGATTTCAAGTTGGCTATTGAAAACATTCATTACTGCAATTAATGCAGTGCTCTCATCATCAGTCATCATACATTGGACTTTAGAAGGCTCTTGTATATTTATGGTTCCTCGTGCATCGGCTTTAACTTTCTGATTTGGATTCATTCTTTCAGCTTTGAGATGTTAAGGAATTTCGATGTTGCCACGACCGCTAGTAAGTCTAAAAAAGAAAATATATTATTAAATTGTGTTCTTTTAGGCGATTGTGCTAGACACTGAAACAATCAGTGCTGTCACTGACCTGACATTGCTATACTTATTCTTACCACGTATGTTCCTTGTGATAGGAAAATTCCCCCACGACAGCTTTAGGGCGTTTTCTGTTCATATTTAAGAGGATGCTACTTTCAAAACATCTTCGTTAGAGTCCACATGTAGAATATACCCCATGCTCCTTAATGGGATGTTGGGGGAATTAAGGAAGTATTCAAGAGATTGTTTAAATCATAATAGTTTCGATTGTCCACATTTAGCTGAGCAAATTCGTCGCAGCAACTGTTGATCTCTGGTTTATTGATTTTAAGTTTGACTTCACATTTTCCGAAATTACTGGTGACCACAAAGCTTTATATGCAATTGACTACATTTCTTCTTATGTGTTCCTTACTGAAGCTGGAAGTATTTGACGACTTCATATACAAAATCTCTTCTTAGAATAATCTCGGGTTTCGCTACAACAACTGACCACGTTGGTATTGGCTGTATTACTATAAGCTGATGATACAGGCAATATAAGGACTCGCTGTCTCAAAGATTGTAGAGACATGTCAGTCAGAAAGATGTTGCAGTCGCTATTTAGCCGCACAGATGTTATCATATCGAAATCTCTACAGCAGATGCCTCAGCCGATGTCACCATTAATTTTAGACTCTTCTCCAAGAAATTTAAGTTTGCTTCTCTCATTTGTTGCAATGAAAATTATAGACAAATGTAAAAATTATATTTAATAATTCTGGCACTATTTTCACAGCTTTGAAAGTGTTTTGTAGATTTTTTTTACTTTGTATTTTTGAATTCTCTAGTTGTTTATATAGCAGCGGCATTTATAGTGTCGCGTTGACAGCCCTTGGCCGGAGAATTGCTGCTTCGTATTAATCTGGAACATAGGGGTGGATTTCGTGGGATCGTTTTCTTAGTTGTTGTTGCAGCGGCATTTATAGTATCGCGGTGACAGTCCTTGGCCGAAAAATTGCTGCTTCGGGTCAATCCTGTCCACAGAACCGGCTGTCGTGGGACTTTGTAATTTCAGTAGCTAATGGTGGTCTGCGCGACTGTCAGACAAGAAACGCAAGTTTGTAACCCGGCTAAGACATACATACATTTTTGTTTCAACGTCGGTTCTCTCATAATGCATTAAATGCAATAGACATTTGGGCCAAGCTTTCAACTGTAAGTTCGGTTAAGTAAGTTTGGAAATTAAATATTGCCCATAAAATATTCTGCGTTTTTTTCAAGGGATATATGTAGCAGTGACTACAGCTTTCGGTCATTTCGAAGGACCATCAACGAGCTACCATTAATGTAATCCTCATTAGTTTTCATGTTGCCGCATGATAGATCACTCTCAAAGGAGCCTTTTAATCGATTTTTGGACCGCTCGCTGATTTACAGATGTTCCTTAGAGTTTCAACGAAATCATGTTGTTGTTTTTCACAAAAATAACAATATCAGGCCAATTTTTTAATAGATAAAGGAGAGGTTTCAATCCACTTTCGTATATGCATTTTGTGTTAATCCATTTCATTCGTTTTATGTTATCCAAAATCCATTCATTGATGCAGTCGCTGCCGGTCATGTCATGCCATACCATACCACATCATGCCATGAAAAACAAAAACGATAAACCTCAGCGTAACCATTTCAAAATATCAAAATAACATTTTGTGTTTTTGTTCCTTCCTTGTCGTCTCTTTCTAAATAGACATTCATTCGTTCATTCAGTTGTGTGGACAAGTCAGACTCAGAGATTTCATCGTATGGTTTCATAGATTTTACTGCTGCCTGATATTGTTGCCACCACTGCAAGTGCCCCATCCCATTGGTGCTATTACCATCACCAGCCAACTACTAGAGAGCTGCTAATACCGATGCCAATGATTCGGATGATGATGGTGATGATTGTTGCCACTGCTGCTGCCGCCGCCGCCGTCGTCGTTGTTGTCTGAGAGATGAAAACAACCGCCGCTAATAATTGTAATGATTGGTAATGGAATAACGGCACATTAAAAGAAATTAAGAGGAAACAATATTAAAGTAAGTTGGTTTACCGTTTTGCGCTTTGTTTTGTGTTTCTCTTTCTGCCAGCCCATGTTATTCCTTCCTTACGTTTGCCATTTGTTTGTTTGTTTCGTTTGCTGTAAATAATTTAGAAAAAAGAAAATTTGCAATAAATACAGTGCATTCCAGAAAAATGCGCTTGTGTCAACTTAAATAGTCATGCATGCAGTACGTTTATAGAAAAATGTGTCAAGATCCATTACCTTTAGCGAAATACAATTTTAACTTTCCAGCAATTATGCCGCATGGCAGGATAATAAAGTAGTGGGCCAGCAAAAGCTTTGGTTTGCCATAGCATATGGGCTGAGAGACAAAATAAGTTGACAATAAAGGTTGGGCTAACCGGTTGGGCTACCCTCAATTATGGATAACGGTCCCATATGAATATTTTGTCAAGCGGGCGTGGCACCGGCAGACGAAAATGTCTAGATCATCTTAGAATTATAGGACGATTCAGAATATATAATGTATAAGTATACTTTGTGGGGTCCTCGATCTAAATGTCGACTTTTCGACTATTAAGAAAATCAAAAGTTTACTTATTAGTATAAAAAAGTCAATTAAAGTCGACTTTTTCCTTTAGGGAAATAAAAACGCAATATTTTGCAAATTAAAAAAATGTAGGGTCATAACCACTATTACAACATTGAACACACCCATTTTAATAGCAGAACTGAACATACCCCGTTAATGTCATATGGGTTTTGAAAGCTAACCTCAATAGCGTTAGTCTGTAACGGGATTTTAAAATTGTTTCAACTTTCATGATAGAGTGGTCAGATAATGAGAACCGTATCGCAGTAATAGCGCTTTTCAAGTGTAAAATGAAAAAACGATATTTTCAAAAGGCTCCGGCCACTAGGGATTAGCCGCATGTTCGTCTACCGATGCATAAAACTGTTTGAGGAGACTGGAGATGTAAAAGACCGCCACCGGTCGGGCCGCCCACGCTCTGTTAGAACACCGCATGTCATCAAAGCCGTTAAATCAAGAATTCACAGAAATCCGCTCCGAAAACAGGAAATCATGGCCCGTGAGATGAATATCACGCAAAAGTCTATGAGTCGAATCATTAAAAAAGACTTGGGACTTGGGGCTTTCAAACGACGTAACAGACATTTATTGTCTGAATCTTTAAAAAAAATAGGATTGAAAAATGCAAACGTCTTTTGGTGAAGTACGCTGATAACTTGCACAGAAAAATTTTGTTTACCGATGAAGAAATTTGTACCGTTCAGGAAAAATTTAACAAGCAAAATGATAAGAGTGTATGCGCGGTCATCTAAGGAAGCATCTGAACTGATCCCATGGGTGAAAAGGGTCATCACCCAGCTTCAGTCATGGTTTGGTGGGGTGTCTCTTACGATGGGGTCACTGATCTGCATTTCTGCGAACAAGGAGCCAAAACATCGGCCAACGTTTACCAAGAAACCGTTTTGGAAGCTGTTGTGAAGCCTCTTAACAATTCCCTGTTCCAAAACCAGCCATTGACTTTCCAGCAGGATTCTGCGCCGGCCCATAAGGCTAAAACATCGAAGGCCTGGCTTCGAAACAATTTGCCAGCGTTCATTTCCTCTGAAGAATGACCTTCAGGCAGTCCAGATTTGAACCGATTGGATTACAAATTGTGGACGGTTTTAGAGGACAAGGCTTGTCAGAAAAATACCCCAACATTGGATCTCTTAAGACTGCTTTGTTTCGAGCTGTGGTCAATTTTCCAATGGACGAGGTTCGACGATTGGACAGTGGGACTGAAGGCGTATGTAAAGGCAAAAGGCGGAAATTTCAAATAACTTGATCCTTTTTGGATACAACCTACATCAATAAATATATTAAAAAATATTTGGTCCAAAAACATTCAGTACTTTTTATTTTACAGCATAAAACGTGTGTAACAGCATTTATGCCCCTACCAAATATTAAAAATATCTGTTAATTTATAGAATATTTATATTCACGTATTTAAAAACTATTAAAACAAAGTTTATTATATTATGCACTCGATTAATATATAAGTACATATGGTCAGGTCGATGTCTTAATATGTGTAAGTTTGCTTCATAACATGTTCCAAATATTGAAAATCGGGTACCCGAGGTAACTAGTCGGAATTGGAGACAAAAAACGATATACTTCACGTTAAGATCCAACTTCAAACGAAGGAACTGTGCAATAAAATCCATTTTGGCGGAATTAATTTTCGCGGATGTTTTTTTCCCTACTTCTGTAACACTCTTTCCAAGGGCTTCAAAACTAGGAGATGACTCGTACAACTTATTTTTGTGACCCGCCTTAATATACATGACACCGCATGTCAATTGACCTCAAAAAGATAATCTTATATAACATATTTGGAGAAATTTGGCTTCGAATTTGAGTAGAAATAAGTCCTTTACATGACACAGAAGTGGCAGCCATTGTAAAGGTTGTTTTGTTACTTTTGCAATACATTCGTACTTGCTTTCCATTGCTCTGCATAAATTGGATTAGGGTTTGATTTTCGACAAACAGGCGTTGTCTCTTCAGATAGTGCGTGTATTGGAACACTATTGTCATCATTATGGCATATGGCAAGTGTTTAAAAAGTTAACTTTTAGACTTTTTTAAAAAAGTTGGCTAACCGACTTGACAGAATACCCTCTATCATATAGAGGGTATAAAAAGTTACAGACTTTTGAAAAGATTTGAAGGAACCGTTGGAAGTTTTGTTTCCCCGTAGTCGACTCATTGTGTTTAGTTTAGTTACATTGATTTGATTTTTTTAATATCATTAACACAACAAAAAAAAAGGTTGGGCGATTTAACATTTCAAATTTGAATCGGCAGTAAAAGTACTAATATTTTTTTAATTTAATAATGGCACACAATATCATTCATATGACCACCACAACTGGTTCGGCAGTACCTTCTGCGATTAACATAATTGTTCAGTACATTTTCAATAATTTCGGAATGAATCTCTTCAATGGCAATGTCGATTTCATGTTTCAACACTTCAACTGTCTCTGGTAGGGTCATAAATACTGTTACACACGTTTTATGCTGTAAAATAAAAAGTACTGAATGTTTTGGACCAAATATTTTTGTTTCCAAAAAGAAACTACTTATTCGAAATGTCCGCCTTTTGCCTTTACACGCGCCTTAAGTCGCACTGGCCAATCGTCAATAGCTGCACGAACCTCGCCCAATGAAAAATTGGCCACAGTTCGAACCAAATCAGTCTTAAGAGATCCAATGTTGGGTTATCTTTTGTGACAAACCTTGTCCTCTAAAATCGTCCAAAATTTTTAATCCATTGGGTTCTAATCTGGACTGCCAGAGGGCCATTCTTAAGAGGAAATGAACGCTGGCAAATTGTTTCGAAGTCAGGCCCGGGACGTTTGAGCCTTATGGGCCGGCGCAGAATTCTGCGCCGTGCTTCACCAAAAGACGTTTGCATTTTTCAATCCTATTTTTTTTAAAGCTGCAGTCAATAAATGTCCGGTACGTCGTTTGAAAGTCCCAAGTATTTTTTAATGATTCGACTCATGGACTTTTGCGTGATATTCATCTCACGAGCCATGATTTTCTGTTTTCGGAGCGGATTTCTGATGATATTCGGTGTTCGAACAGAGCGTGGGCGGACCGACCGGTGTCGGTCTTTTACATCTCCGGTGTCCTCAAACCGTTTTATGCATCGGTAGACGAACATGCGGCTAATCCCTAGTTGCCGGAGCGTTTTGAAAATATCGCTTTTTTCATTTCACACTTGAAAAGCGCTATTACAGCGATACGGTTCTCATTATCGGACCATTCCATGATGAAAGTTGAAACAATTTTAAAATCCCGTTACAGACTAACGCTATTGAGGTTAGCTTTTAAAACCCATATGACATTAAAGGGATATGTTCAGTTCTACTATTGAAATGAGTGTGTTGAATGTTGTAATAGTATTTTTGTCCCTACTAAGGAATCCAAAGGGCTCAAATCACAGCTCCAAGGCGACCAAATGACATCACAATTCCAGCTGATTATTCGATATTCAAAAACAATGCGTAAAATATCGATTGTTGCCTTGGCTGTGTGACATGTGGCCCCGTCTTGTTGAAACAAAATGTCGTTAATGTCATTCTCTTGTATTTTTGGAAACAAAAATTTGTTGAGCATGGCGCAGTAAAGCTCACCGTTGACGGTAGCGGCGACTCCTTGCTCATTTTCGAAGAAAAATGGCCCAATAATGCCGTTAGTCCAAAATCCACAACTAACAGTGACTCGTTGTCGATGCATTAGTTTCTCAATAGCCACGTGTGGGTTCTCCGAACCCTATATGCGCAGTTTTACCTTTTGCCATAGCCACCAAGATGAAAATGAGCTTTATTTAAAAACGCGCCACCGAGATGAAAATGAGCTTCATCTGAAAACACGATTTTGCAGTAAAATTCTTCACCTCCTGCCCAACAATCTTTAGCCCATTGGACAAAGCGAAAACGCATCCGATGGTGTGCCATTATTAAATGACAAAGTTTATCGTTTCTAATAAAAAACAGAAATTTGAAAAAATGATCAGTACTATTTTTAAAAGCCGATTCAAATTTTAATTGGCTCACCCTATATTTTATAACAACTAAAAACGTCGTTAAGTTCGGCCCTGTCGAACCTTATATATCATTCACATTCCCTAGGCTAATAAAGCGCAAAAAAGTTTCCGTGGTTTAGGCCCTTTCGGCCTATTTGCCTGTCCCTAAAAACTGGGTTTTTAATAGGGACATAACAATTTCGTATCTTTATGTTAACGCACAACCAACCATTATTAATGATCTTTCAGTGTCAAAAGGTTAGTCGAAGTCAACATATTTATCATGGCAATGTTCACTTACGAACAACGTTTGGAAATCATTAAAAATTACTACTGAAATTTTAAGTCGGTGGTCGCAACTTACTCCAATCTTCGGCCGTACTAATCGTCCCATCCGATAGGCTTTGTGTGCTATAGTGGATATATTTGGATCCAAATTTTCGCTTTTAGATGTTCCGACGCCAAAGAGACGTCGTACCGCTTGAAGCGGCAAAAATATAAATATAAAGTGTATCCGTTCAAAATGAGCCAAATCCGTCGATTCCACGTCGTTCTCAGGAATGGGGCATATCTCAAACAACACTGTGGCGTATTTTGCGAAAAGATCTTGGCCTCTAACCTTATAAGATCAAACTGACTCAAGAACTAAAGCAACTTGATCATTTGAAACGCCGAAACTTCTCCGATTGGGCTCTGGCAAAGTTTCTCGAAAACCCAGAATTTCATCGAAAAATCATCTTTTGCGATGAAGCTCATTTTTGGCTTAGTGGTTTTGCCAATAAACAAAATATGCGTTATTGGGCAGCAACAAACCCACATGTGCTTCAAGAGACACAATTGCATCCGCAAATAAATGACTGTGTGGTGTGGTTTTCATGCCGAAGGTGTGATTGGGCCGTATTTTTTCGTCGATGAAAACAATCGTTATGTTACCGACAATGGAGAGCGCTGTCGTGCCATGTAAGAAAATTAATTTTAGCCAAAATTGAATGAGCTTGACATCGCCGCTATGTGGTTTCAACAAGACGGTGCCACTAGCCACACATCACGCGTTACAATCGATTTACTAAAAGGCAAATTCGGTGATATTTAACGCCATTGGTTTTTTTATGGGGCTACATCAAGTCTTTGGTCTATGCCAACAAGCCAAAAACTTAAGACGAGCTCAGAGACAACATCCAACGCGAAATTGCCAACGTTTCCGTCGAAATGTGTGCCAGAGTGGTGGAAAATTGGGTCTAAAGAATAGATCGCTGTACACGGGCTCGTGGTGGTCATATGACAGAAATCGAATTTCTTTCCTTAAATGTAACATTTGCACTACACTTGGAAAACATTTGATCTCTATATCATCAATATTCTGTGTTTTATTTATATATAAAATTGTTATGTCCTTAATGGAAATTCCTGTATAATATATAAGTAAGATCAACTACAAAAAATTCCAATCAAGTTCCTTCCTTCTACTTATATACTTACTTGCGTTATATTGAACTAGTCCAAGCAACCTTTCCAATAGGTATTTTTAAATATCTTTATCGATTCTGCATTAAACAAATATTTCCCAAGGAAGCTTAGATAGTATGGGAGAGTATCAGCATCAGTCTTCCAGTCTCGTAAATATCGGCGTCTTTACGACTGAAGATTAATCTTTTAAGCCATTCACTTCTTCAGACAGTAGATCCCGATTCATCAGCAAAAAAAATGCATCGTTCACATCACTGATTTGAGATAAATTCAACGTTTGTACCTTAATGGAATGTTTTTTTTTTAACGAACGAACCCATCGCCGCCTCTCACACCCGCCCCTGCCGACCGAGGGGGCCACATCCCCATGACGTAGGGACAACGTACACATTATGGACCGATCCATAACGGACGAATTGCAACAAATAACACGATTTATGTAAGCTACAGATAATTACCAAACGGGAAATACGTATGCAGGTTCTTAACGTAAAGATAATGCGAACATGTTGAATTGGATTGTTGTCGAAACATTGAGACTAGTGCTGTCTTCCCGATAAATCCAATGATGGCACACCAACTTTAATTAGCGGACTTAAATTAGCAAAGGGATCTGAATAGATTCAGTAGCGCATCACAACTTGTAAGGTAGCCGATGAATTCGTATATAGCTATCATTGACGAGCATAGTCTCTTTGCACTGAAATGAAAGAAAAGTGAAAATAACTTTTTTTTTATCAATTACCAAGATGAAAGAAAGTTTTAGTACTAAATAAACAACAACAAAATATTTGCTATCTTATATACCTCCACATTTACGAAAATAACAATTTATATAACGAACGCATTGTGGTTCGTAGCTGAGCTTAAGTCCTTAAGATCACCAAATATGTAGTACCTCAACGCACCTCATTTATATTATCTAAACTCCTAATTCCACAATAATATAATCCTTCTTTATTTTTATTTCTCTATTTGCAGCTTCTCTACCATACATAATTAGATCACAAAGGATTTTCCCGGAAGATTCAATGCAAGTCAACATTATCACCAGCAACAACAACTCTTCAACAACTCCCCTTCAGACCCTGCTATCTTCCCGCAACTCTTTTAGATCTATCTGCAACAACCGCAAAGCGACATGTCAGAATCAGTCAGCAATGATGTCAGCACAGAATCTTTATGTACAGTTATAGAAACAAGTAGCAACGAATATCTTTCGAATAAATTCAAAGATCAACTTAAAAGTATTTCATTAGAATCGCTAGATACAAATCGTAGGTCACCACAGAATAATCTCAAAACTAATGGTTGTTTGCACAATTCCTTGGACGAAAGCTGTGATACCGATACAACCGAGAAGTCCCTTAATAACGCCACAACCGAGGAAGAGGGTGAGCTTGAGAGACCCAAATCGAAGTTAAAAAAGTCCGTTTCGTTTGATCCGAACGATGAAAAGATTAAGAAGTTCATTACCGGCGAACCCATTGTGGACCAGCAGAATCCCTTCAAGACCAATGGTTATCTAACAAACGGCAGTGCCAAGCGAAAAGACAAGAAGACACCACCGCCAGTGCCCGCAAAACGGTCCACGCTCAGTGTAAGAAAGACCGTCACGCAGCAATTGCGGGAGCGTGAGCGGGAAAAGGAGAAGGAAAGGGAACGTCTAAAGAACGAGGCGAACAACCGTAAAAGTAATGGTGTTATCAAGTCACCGTCCGATGAATTTGTCACCACAGAAGAAGTTTTAAAACAATCCAAGTACGTGAAGACCTACATTAAGAATCCAGATCCATACTTTGTATACGACCCTACAGTATTAGCACGCTTGAAATTCGAAGAACTTCGAGATATAGCTTTAAAAAAGCCACCAAAGAAGATAACGCCCCAGCCGCAACCACGAGAACGACTTAAAGATTTGAAAAATCGACATAACGATACCAAACCGAAACCTACGCTGACCTTCAAGAAATGCTCGAAGCCCAATTATCCTGAACTGTCCGATTTGAAAATAAAAACTGGCACCGATTTGGAGGACAGTCTTTACAATCCCTTGGAAGTGACCAAGAATGCCAAGAAGTTCGATGAGCGCGTCAAGAAACTACACATTTCCTCAGACGACGACTTGGATGAAATCGAAGAGCCTCTAACGAAAAGCGAGTCCAGCGATGATAATAACATGAGCGGAACGCAACAATCAGCAGACACGATGACGCCAAACGAAAGTGGCAATCTGAGTAGGGAACCTTCCCCACCACCCCAGGGTACGTTTACGAACACCATTAAATCGAAAGAATTCCAAGAATATCTCGAAAAGAAGGGTTTGACGTTAATACCCAAAAAAATACCCAACGGTGCGCATTCGATGTACATCAAACCACAGCCAACGTCCATAAAGCAGATCAGTTTTAAAGCTGAACCAGAACGTATACAATTTTCTAATGGCCCGGACTCCGTAGATGCAGCTGGAAATAACAGAAAACCTTCAGTATTCCAAAGACTATTAGCAAATAGTATTTTCGCATCGAGAAGAAAAACGACGCCCAAAGAACCGGTTCCTATAATAAAGCCTTCGTACGAGTCGAATTATGAAAATGGCTCGTTGAAACCAATAAAACGGGTAGTGCTGGAGCGACAGAGTTTCCATGGCAGGCCTAAGGCTGGCAATCTGTTAAGTCCGGCCGAAGCCTTGGAACTAAGACAGCAGTTGGAGAGATCTCGCAAAAGTTATGCCAGTGGTGATGATTTGTCACTTTCGATCTCAAGTGCTTTAACAAATGCCGAAAATTCCGATATAAATGTTTCCGAAAACTCCGCAAACAACACAAAGCCCAATCCCGTGGGAACACCCGGCATGAGAAGAAAAGATTTGCAAACTAAAACTATAGCCAAGCCGCCACGACGCACATTGTCCCGAGAACGCATGAGTAAATACGAAGCTCCGAAAATGGTTCTCAGCGAAAGGCCTACAAATGTTAATAACAATCTTTATACTTTGGCGCGTGAAAATCCCCAAAAGAACGAAACAAACTTCAGACGCACCTTGGACCGACAAAGCTTGATACCGAAACGAACAACCCAAGCACAAGACAGACAGCAGGTTTTCGGTAGATCCTCCTCAATGGATCGCAATGAGATATTGAAAAGAAATGCCAACCGCAATCAGCAGCAGAGATCGAACAGCGTCACTGGCGAAGCGTTGTTGGCGCCCAGCATCACAACCAAGTCGAGAGAAAATGTGCGAGAGACGACATTCCCGGTTAATGATGGCCCTCCCATAACGTCAACGCCCATACGAGAGGGACATCCAGCGAATGGCATTAGCTCAAAGACAATTTCGCCAATATCCTCGATACCGAAGAAAGCTTCACAGCTGGGCGTGTATGTGGATCAACAAGAATGGGAGAAGCTAAGGGCTTTCAAAGAGCAGACCGACAAAGAGTTGTACTACCGAGTTATGCAGCAGCAACAGAAGTTGCAGCAACAACAAGACCTGCAACAAACTGCAAAGCCTGCTCAAACTCAAAATTCAGAAAACAAACTGGAAAATATCTATGAACACTTACCGGGAGGCAGCCAGGCACGTTTGGCCAACGGCGATGGAACATTCACCAGAGGTTCGCCGCAACGCAACACCTTTTCCGGCGTCATTCGCTCCAACAACCGCCAGGTAAAAATCATCGATGGCAAACCTGTTGTAGCTCCCGAGACTTTGCAAACACGGGTGAACAATGAACCTGTACGCTGTCAAAGCGTTTTGGACAATGTCACGCGACGTGGCTATGAAAGTGAAACTCCTGAAACACCCGTGGTACTAAGACGAAAGGCTGATGCCACAAATCCACAGCCCACGAGACGTATTGGTGGTCTGCTGACCAGAGAAGAGATATTGCAGAAAATTAAGGAATTCTGTCGCAAGTCTCTAAACAAAACTCCAACCAACCAAACGGCACCCCTGCAGGCCATATACGAGAAACAACCGGCGGGAACCGATCTTTCTCCGGTGTCCTACGTTTCGGTAGAAACTCATCAAAGGCCGGCCTCTCGGATGTATGCAGCTCCCCAAGTACCACAACGTATGCACAGCCTACCGGCGCCCGCAGCAGGTCACTTTGTGCCGATTGCCCAAGAAATTGTAACCGATCCAAATACGAATTCACCCATATATGCCCACGTTGTGAAACGAGGCAGTCTGCAATCAAATCAATCCGAACTGTATGAAATACCCCAACGTACTATGGTAGCCGGACCGCCACAGTATCTGGTGAGAAGAGAGACGGAATTGAAACCTGTCTACATACGCCAGGGAACACTTCAACGTCCTGAAAGTGCCTTCTCGCCGGCCCCCACTCAGTACATACTGGTCGATGGTGACAAATTGCAACCAGCACAAATAATAACAGCCTATCCTCAAGCCGAACTGTATGCCCAACCGCAATACATCAGACCGCACCAATTGCAAGCAATGCCCGGTGCAAGTTATGGCTATATAACGGTGAGGGAGCCCATGATCCAGCAAACTCAGCCCCAACATAACCAGCTAATACGTCCCCGTTTGCACGACGGCCGTAGTACTCCATTGATACTTGATCGCTCAAGTCAACAAGTGAGTCAAATTTATTGGACGCCACAGCATCAGAGACTGCAACAGCAGGCGGGACTACTGACCGATCAAATTAGTCCACGTTACGCACTCAAGCAGTCTTATGTGATGCCAGGTCCACAACAACAACAGCAACAGTTTCAAAATCGTGCTACTCCCCTAATAATGCCGCACCAGCCACAGCATTCGCCCCATCTACAAAACAACATTCCAACACAACGCCAATATTCACCATCGCCCCTAATTAGGGAGTTAACCCCAACGCTCCATAAGCCACAGCAACCGCAAATTCAAGAACTGACCACGGCCAATGCCCGACAAAGTCCGGCATTCGAATGGGAGAGCGGCTCGGAGGCGGGTGAAGTTCAGCGTATTATGGAAAAGCAACAGCAACACGACAAACAAAATGGTGAGTTAAAAAGATCAACACTATTACGGAATTTGAGGCTGAAAATGGCACGTTTAGTTGGCAACACTAGAAAGTAGAATCTCTTCTTGAATCGATTACTAATAACAAAATAGTTCTACAATTAATAATAACCAGTGCTATGCTTAGTTTTTAAGTGAAACTTAACTAATCTTAACGTACTAAACACCAATTAACACTTTACTACTTAAGAAGCATGTATGCTGTATATCATATTAGGAGTTTAAAAGAAACACGGTTTGTTTTATTTTTCTTTATAGGGTTTTCAAAAATACTTTACATAAAATATAATTAAAAATCAATGTTTTAATTGAAACCAGTTTTTCACATTGTTGTTACTTAAATAAAGTTTCGTACAAAAAAATATAAAATCCTATAAGCGTTTGTTGTACTTATTCTCTGCAATACATTTAAAATGTAACTGACGGTTTTGTTCTTTGGGGTTTGTTTGAAAACACTACCACAATGTACAACAGTTCTTGTGGCCCTACCAGTATTAGCATATCTGTTAGCTAGAGCATTGCCAGTTTGACTAGGCCATCGTATTATGTTCCATAGCATTGCCAGGCAATAAAATGGCATCAGATAAAAACTCGTAGTAGCATAATAGACAGTATCCATTCAAAACATTACAGCCAAAACACAGAGTATCCAGGAATGACCAAAACTTATTTTCTAAGGGTGATGGCAGAGTGCGCGCTAAAAGCCGAACTGAAAGCTGACTAAATGGATGAAAACTGTTTTAAAGCGTTTTAAAATTTAATTTTATGTGTAAAATTTAAGTGGTTTGTAATTTGAAAAAGGTTCTTGACGTTTTGACACTGTTAAAATAATTCTCTCTGTTTTATGTAACAAATTTTTCGAATATTAAACAAAATTATTCAAATTTGATGAATCATATTTATAATTAACTGATTATTCATAGTACAGATTAATCAGAAATTTCCATTATTAAATTAATTAATTAATCACATTATTGATTAACCTAAATTTTGACTTACAAATATCAACTACATAGTAACATTCATAAATAAAAAATATAAAAAAACGCTCAGCAAAAACGGTGCAGATTCAGCGTCGATTTCAGCATTCACTCTGCCATTCCCAAATTTCACATAAGCATGAAAAAAGTTCGGCTCGACTTTGAGCGCGCACTTTGCCATCAGCCTTACGCTTTATTTACTTAGTCTCCACACACAGAAAAAAAGTATGGTTGGGGTACCAATATTCGAAGATCATACTATTGTTGGGTATATGGTTGTGGCACAACAATATTAAAATGCTCACAACAATAGTATGTTTCACACATAACCATACTATGATCCCCAGCCATGATCCCCAAACCATAGTTTGATTCACACTCAACAATACTATGATCTCCTCAACAACAGTATGATTCACACTAAACCATACTATTACCCCTACAACCATAGTATGATTCACTCAACCATACTATGATCCTCAAAATTATTTATTAGGATTGGGTAATGTTGTTTTTCAAAAATAGAGATTTTTATCAAGCAAATTATTTTAAATCGCATTACACTATGTTTACGTATAGGTAGATTTGAAGCCATGTTTTTATTGAACATTTCATTTAAGAAACAAAAATATATATTCCAACGGCAGTCGAAAATACTTTTAGTTGCCAGCAGGGTGAATGCTACTTCTCCATGCGTAGACCCCAAGTAACGATGTGATTAAACCATAATCAATGGCTATAAACTTAAGTGCAGGCAGATTTTAAATAAACGAGAACCAGTCGGTAGTAGAGTATTTCATCGAACAAAGTAAACACAATAAAAATCCTTCCGAACGTTGTTTTTTTATAATAAACAACAACTATACACTGTACGTGAGTATGTGTTTTTTAGGTATATCAAAAAAACATACGCACACACATACATGTATTCTCTAAAAAACCTGTTTTGTTATGTTCGTAGTCTCAACCATGCCGTACGGTATGATTGCCGTAATCATATTATTGTTAACGTAAATTTTAAACAATACTTGTATTGCACCAACCATGTTTATATGGTTGATATAACCATATTTTCATTTCTAAGCTTGGCAATAATACTGTTGTTACATTTCAACAATATTAATAATACCGCAATCATACTGTTGTCAAAATGAAATTCAAAAGTCAATACTATGGTTGCGACGAACATGCTTTAATTGTAGAGTGCATATTATTGTTGCGGTGACCATATAATAACCGTATATTTTCTCTGCGTGCATTTACACAAGGCAACTTGACTCGCGTCAATTATTACGATTCCCTTTTGAACTTGCCTCCTGTGTATAAACAAGGCAATTCGGTTACGGCAATTTTTGTTTTCATTCGTTCTGATTTTGTTTAAAAATCTACTAAAATAATCTGCTGCCAACTTCACACTACGAAAAGCACAAAAGTATTTGAAAGTACGTGAAATTTTTTCCCTTTTCTTTCCCCTTCCCCTCTTTCCTATAAACTGAAAGTTGCTGCAATTAAACTTGCCTCGTGTAAATGGGGAAACCCACTGAAATAAATTTTGAAGCTTTATAAAACGGAAAAGATATTACATTGTGGACATAGAAAAGCACTGGCATTAGTTTAAGTGTGGGTTTGCAACGTTTATTTCAATGGTTTTTAGGCTGCCGAAAGCCGAAAAATACGCAGCTTTATGTTGCCCGAAATGTGCACATTTTTGAAAAAGGTGTGCCATTTAAAATTTGAATCGGCTGTAAAAAAAGTACTGATAATTTTTTGCAAATTTCTGGTTTTCTGGAAAAGGTTGAACTATGTCATTTAATGGAACACCATCCGATGAGTTTTCGCTTCGCCAATTGGCTGATGATTGTTTGGCAGGTGATGCAGAATTTTACTGAAAAATTGTGTTTTCAGATAAAGCTCATTTTCATCTCGGTGGCTATGTCAATAAGCAAAATTGCCGCATATGGGATGGACGGCATTTGGTTTTAACAAGACACATGTCACACAGCCAACGCAACCATCATTATTTTACACACTATTTTTGAAAAACGAATAATCGAAATTGTGATGTCAATTGGCCGCCGTGATTTGATCCCTTTGGAATATTTTCTATCAGAATCTTCTCCTAATATTCAATCGAGTACACTTATAAATAATTGTATGCTTACCAAAACACACTTGGTTGACTTTTATATTTATTTATTTTTTTAATGTTCAATTAGATGTGTTTACTGCTAATTTAACAAAACTTTTCTTTCAATCAAGTAAGAATGATACAGAACAACTGACGATCAAAAAAAGAGTAGTAAAAGAAGTGACGTTGAAAAACATAGTGCACAAAAAGAAAAGCAAAAATTTACCGTTACACTTTATTTGTTTGCATTGTTATTCGGATACATTTCTAAACAAAAAAATGAAAATTGTAGAGAAGGGTGGGTGAAAACATATGGATTATACAGTGCTACCAATTCGGTCGTTTTTCTGTACTCAAGCGAGTACAATGGGAAAGAATGTCTAAATCACATGCCAATAAAGAAATAAACAAGAAACTAAATTTTTTATTTTACCTTAATTTTGGCAATTTCTGGTGGATTCCGTGATAATTTTAATCTCACAAATGCGTATATCTTGATTTAATCTCGAATGTAAACATAAGCTTGGATCCCAGACAGCCGACAGCGTTAATATGCATTAACAGTGCAAATTGACTCGTGCATTAACTCCTCCCAACTTGAAAACACTCGTAACGTAAAATAACAAAATGAAACTGAATTTAGATTTTACAATCTCGCAACAGTGTCACAATTTATCACAAATCAAATCAGCTGTTGTCAAGTTGTTTATGGTAGGTGTCAGGGATGATAAATGAGGCTGACAAATTGGTACAAAAAGGAATAAAAAAATAGTACATTGTGGACATAGAAAAGCCCTGCCATTCGTTTAAGTGTGGGTTTGGAACGTTTATTTCAATGGTTTTTAGGCTGCCGAAAGTTGCCCGAAATGTGCACATTTTTGAAAAAGGTGTGCCATTAAAAATTTGAATCGGCTGTAAAAAAAAGTACTGATAATTTTTTGCAAATTTCTGGTTTTCTGGAAAAGGTTGAACTATGTCATTTAATGGAACACCATCCGATGAGTTTTCGCTTCGCCAATTAGCTGATGATTGTTTGGCAGGTGATGCAGAATTTTACTGAAAAATTTTGTTTTCAGATAAAGCTCATTTTCATCTCGGTGGCTATGTCAATAAGCAAAATTGCCGCATATGGGATGGACGGCATTTGGTTTCAACAAGACACATGTCACACAGCCAACGCAACCATCATTATTTTACACACTGTTTTTGAAAAACGAATAATCGAAATTGTGATGTCAATTGGCCGCCGTGATTTGATCCCTTAGGAATATTTTCTATCAGAATCTTCTCCTAATATTCAATCGAGTACACTTATAAATAATTGTATGCTTACCAAAACACACTTGGTTGACTTTTATATTTATTTATTTTTTTATTGTTAAATTAGATGTGTTTACTGCTAATTTTACAAAACTTTTCTTTCAATCAAGTAAGAATGATACAGAACAACTGACGATCAAAAAAAGAGTAGTAAAAGAAATGACGTTGAAAAACATAGTGCACAAAAAGAAAAGCAAAAATTTACCGTTACACTTTATTTGTTTGCATTGTTACTCGGATACATTTCTAAACAAAAAAAAATGAAAATTGTAGAGAAGGGTGGGTGAAAACATATGGATTATACAGTGCTACCAATTCGGTCGTTTTTCTGTACTCAAGCGAGTACAATGGGAAAGAATGTGTAAATCACATGTCAATAAAGAAATAAACAAGAAACTAAATTTTTTATTTTACCTTAATTTTGGCAATTTCTGGTGGATTCCGTGATAATTTTAATCTCACAAATGCGTATATCTTGATTTAATCTCAAATGTAAACATAAGCTTGGATCCCAGACAGCCGACAGCGTTAATATGCATTAACAGTGCAAATTGACTCGTGCATTAACTCCTCCCAACTTGAAAACACTCGTAAGTAAAATAACAAAATGAAACTGAATTTAAGCTGCATTTAGATTTTACAATCTCGCAACAGTGTCACAATTTATCACAAATCAAATCAGCTGTTGCAAGTTGTTTATGGTTGGTGTCAGGGATGATAAATGAGGCTTGCAAATTGGTACAAAAAGGAATAAAAAAGTACTTTTTAAGACGGAAAGGTACAACATTTTTATTCCCTACACTACTCTGTGGTAAAGGTTATTATGGTATAGTGCTGATGTTTGTTGCCTCAAATTAGAATGAGATAGACCCGAATCGATTCAGAAACACTTTCTGATTCAATTGAGCGAACTCTATTAAAATTAGTCAACATAGGACCATGCCAAAGTTTGTACAAAACGAGACGAGTCACTAATAGTCCATGTTTTGGAATAACCCTGCACAGAGGTTCTTTTCGATTCTTGTCCTGTCGGTAAAACCATTGCATGGTACGTTGGATTATATCGTCCAATGTACGATGCACCCATGCAAAGGTCTCTTCAGATTTGAGGTCCTGGCATTCCACAAGCCACATTCGATCTACTTATAAATTAGGTATAGTGCAATATGGAAGATCCAGTATCAATCCTAGTAGTTTTGGAAAATATCGGTTCACGTTTTCATATAGCACCCTTATAGATGTAAAAGCTGAGGCCTGGTCTACAACGCCCCACTCTAACTTTAAGTGAGCACGGACTCAAAGTTAGAGTGGGGCGTTCTAGGCGACTTAACCAAATCTACCGGCTCGACCATTTTGGTCCATCTTTTGAAATAGCCCTGCCACCTTTTATATACGTGGCCTATTTCAATTCTAGCAATTAATTTTTTGTTGATTTAAGCGTTGATTTAAGTAATAGAAAATGCTTAATACGTAAAAAATTACTACTGAATTGGCCAAAATTTACGTTTTTCGAGATACTTAGAAAGGTATCATAAAATGAGTTTCAGGGTTACCACAATACTTTTCCAAGTTAAGTATCAAAGATAAGTACCAAAGTATCAACTACCAAAATATCAAATGAGTTTCAGGGTTACCACAACACTTTTCCCAAGTTAAAAAGTATCGAAAAAAAGTACCAAAGTATCAACTGCCAAAATATCAATTGCTGGTACTGCATGTACAATTTTTGCATTATGGGCCAATTTTAGCAAAAATAATTTTAGCTTTCTTTCAAATAAATTGTGATTTTTCGCCAACAGCATAGCTGTTAATCCATTTTATATATTAATACATTTGTTTACAACCAAACAGCTGTTTAATAAATGCGAACACCCTGCCAACATTTTCTATCGCGGAAGTGACTAAGAAGTGGCGCTAGGAAGTTAAAACTCATCGTCTGCGATACCTTTTTTTATCGCAGAAGTGTCTTCCGTATCGAGAAGTTGTACCCCCCGGAGTTAACTTCCAGAAGTCACTTCTGCGTCACCACAAAGAGTCAATTCCTAGAGACTTCTTAGAGTTACTTTGATCCCATTTTTTTTGCGGTCGCTGCGACTTTGGCAGATGTTTAAAATGTCGTTTAATATATTTATTACCGCACATGTGATTTTCGGATGGTGTTGTAAACAACAAACAATCTTTCAATTGACTTCTGGACGATTTAAAGGCGTCTGTAATGTAAATTGTTCTTCTAAAACTGAAATTATCTTCCATTTAACGTATGGAAGTGACTAAAGCGTAACCCATTTGACGATGGACGATGAAAAAAAACTTCCAAATATTGGGAGGGTACTGTCGTCTGTCACCATACATTTTAAATGGCATTAGTGAATTTTTTAAAACAAATTAACTCTGTCGTCTGTCTACGTCATTAGCTACCCATAAGAAATGCATATTGAAACGCTAGTCGCTGAAGCCAACGACTGTAATTGTGTTTAATAGGTTACTCTCAATATGGTCCACAATTAACTTTTATAGCTGGCAATGCTGCGTTTGCCTGAGAAAGTAAGAATTGTGTGGAAGACATAGGCCGCGATAAGAAACTGAACTAAAAACAAATGCGAAATGAAAGAAAACAACAAAGAATGGAAAAATAATGTTTGTGGCAGTGCTCATTAATTGTTTGCACAAAAGTTGACGTAGTTTTCAAACAAAATTCTACATTAATGGTTGAATAAAATGACGGTATCGAAAAAATCGCACAACAAGATATAGACAGAGAAAAAGTGAATGTGTCTTGTCCACACAAACAAAGACTGCGAAAAAAATTTGTCATGTGTATATTGTTTTTGCGCAATAAAACTGAGCAAATGAAAAGCAACAAATGAAATAGAAATAAATATATTGGCGAAACTAATATAACGCAAAAATTAATTTCACGCAATAAACGAAAAAAAAAGATTTACTGAATACAGTCGGGGATAATTTAATGAAGTAAGTTATATCGTCGAGAGTGTGTACTTTTTTAACTTTTGCTGGGTTTCTGTTTAGTTCGGTCTGGTTTGTGCATTTGCGTAATTCGTAATGCATTTTTACCAAAAATATGTATTTGGGAATTGCGTTTAAAATCATGTGAACTAAATTTGTGCATGCATCCCTTCAGCCTCTCTTGTCTATTTTTGTATTGGCAATATGACAATTTATTAGTGGCCGCAAGAGACATGTTGTCGTTTTCTGTTGGTCGCACAAAAAATAAAACACAAAAACTTATACTTACATAGTATATTTGTTTTTGCTCAGAGTCATTATTGGCCTTTGATCGATAAGAGAGGGCAACGCAAATTGCAAATTTTTGGTGGACTTTATTTGAATATACTTTTAGACAAAGATTCCGATCCTTCTGATTAAACCCGAAATGATATACTAACGACAGATTTTTAAAGTTGTCAAAACTACATACAGTCTAGGACAAAAGAATAGACTCACTAATAACACTGCAACCAAATCCTCTTGGACGAAACCAACTGATCCTTATTTATAAAGGATCATTTTTATATTGAATCTGATTTGCCCCATCACCTAAAGGTATCGAGATATCGTGAAAATAAAATAACTGTTTTCAGTATATCTTTAAAAACGTTTGTTATAAAACAAAATGGTTAAAATATTCGAATGCATCAGATGATTTTATATTAGAATCAGTAAGGAACGTTTAAAGGAGGATTTTATACCAGTGTTGCCGCTAGACAATTTTTTTTCGACACTAATATAACCAAAAAACGTACAAAACGGCCGAAATCTACTGTTATCCGTCAAATTGATAACAAACTGATGCATTTATAATAGTGTTGTTTTAGGTTAAGCCTTGACAAATAAGACTGGATTACAAATCCGTAATAGTTAGGTCATTTAATAACAAAAAGGTCAATGTTGTTTGTGTCTTAAGATACGGTTTAGAAGTATTAGTCTTTAGAAAAAAAATTAAAAAAGTACCTAGTAGGGACATAAATACTCGTACTGTAACACACGTTTTATGCTGTAAAATAAAAAGTACTGAATGTTTTTAGACCAAATATTTCTTCATATATTTATTGAAGTATATTGTATCCAAAAAGAATCTACTTATTCGAAATGTCCACCTTTTGCCTTTACACACGCCTTAAGCCGCACTAGCCAATCGTCAATATCTGCACGAACATCGTACATTCGAAAATTGGCCACAGCTCGAACTAAAGCAGTCTTAAGAGATCCAATGTTGGGGTATCTTTTGCGACAAACCTTGTCCTCTAACACCGTCCACAATTTGTAATCCAATGGGTTCAAATCTGGACTGCCTGAGGGCCATTCTTCGGAAGAAATGAACGCTGGCAAATTGTTTCGAAGCCAGGTCTGGGACGTTTTAGCCTTATGGGCCGGCGCAGAATCTTGCTGGAAAGTCCACGGCTGGTTTTAGAACAGGAAATTGTTAGGAGGCTTCTCAACATCTTCCAAAACGGTTTCTTGGTAAACTTTGACAGACGTTTTGACACCTTGTTCGCAGAAATTTAGGTCAGTGACCCCATCGTAAGAGACACCCCACCAAACCATGACCGAAGCCTTAGATGATCGCGCATACACTTTATCATTTTGCTTGTTAAATTTTTCCTGAACGGTAAAATTTTTTTCATCGGTGAACAAAATTTTTCTTTGCATGTTATCAGCGTGCTTTGCCAAAAGACGTTTGCATTTTTCAATCCTATTATCTTTAAAGCTGCAGTCAATAAATGTCCGGTACGTCGTTTGAAAGCCCCATGTCCCAAGTATTTTTTAATGATTCGACTCACGGACTTTTGCGTGATATTCATCTCACGGGCCATAATTTCGAAGCGTATTTCTGTGAATTCTTGATTTAACGGCTTTGATGACATGCGGTGTTTGAACAGAGCGTGGGCGGCCCGACCGGTGGCGGTCTTTTACATCTTCAGTCTCCTCAAACATTTGTATGCATCGGTAGACGAACACGCTGCTAATCCCTAGTGGCCGGAGCGTTTTGAAAATATCGCTTTTTTTCATTTCACACTTGAAAAGCGCAATTACAGCGATACGGTTCTGATTGTCTGACCACTCCATGATGAAAGTTGAAACAATTTTAAAATCCCGTTACAGACTAACGCTATTTAGGTTAGCTTACAAAACCCATATGACATTAACGGGGTATGTTAAGTTCTACTATTGAAATGGTTGTGTTCAATGTTGTAACAGTATATATGTCCCTACTAAGTATCCATGCTACTACTAAAAAGACACCAAGAAATTAGTTTTTTAAAATGCTTTTTCCACAATCGACACATGCTGAAGATAGGCATTTTTTTATTTTATTTATTGTACTTTTTTGTTAATTGACATCATTATAATGAGGGATGTCATAGAAACCATGTCGTTTTTGCAAACCAATGTTGGTTTCATTTGGTGTCATGAAACCAAGTTGAATTTGTACATTTTGAATGTAAATAAAACCAATGTTCGAATCAGCTGTTGGTGATAAAACCGATAACATTGGTTTTCATGACACCAAAGCATTTTTTCTTATCGTTTTCAAAACCAATAGTGACAACATTAGTTTCTATGACAGCCCTGAATATACATTTAGTTTTTTATCGAGGCTTTATATATTATAAGCGGCAAAAATGCCCTAAAATCCGACTTAACAACAAATTTTCAATTTGTTTCCGGCCACATTTGGACGAAACCGATCAAAACGGCAACACAATTTTCTACCGACGTTGTTAAGAAATTATATACTTAATTTTAAATGTCGTTCTTATAGTGAGAAAAAATTATATGAACTTTTACAAATACGGATATCTACTGATCGGAGCATCAAAAAATACGTTATTTTTGATTTTATGAAAATACGAGAGAACCACAGTATTGGGGTACAATTGGCAGTGGAAAATAAAATGTTTCAACATAAAAAATGTTAACCAAAAACAAAATTTGGACTTATTTTGGCTGTAACCTCTACAATTTATTCGATTTTTACAAATTATGATTTTCATGAAAGATGCATTTCCTAACAAGTAATATTGCCCATTTTTAAGTGAATCGTATAAGAATTGCCAAAATCAAAGGCCAAATAATAAAAAACATTTTCACTATATCCCAAAAACTAAACGCTATAAGGCAAAACGAACACTTATTTCGGATTCAGAAAATCATTTTACATAAAGATCAGTTGGTTTTATCTAAAGGAGTGCTCAAAAGCTTATTTTTGCAGAACAGTGGAATCTACACCCATTTTTAATTTTTTTTGGCTAAAGTGCAGTACATGGCGTGATGCCGCCGTCTTCAGAATGGCTCAAGTATTTCAGAAAAAATAAGGAATAAGGGCGCTTGGGCCCAGGGAGTCTTCAGCGCGTTGAAAATAATTTAGAAATAATAAGGGTACTCAAGATAATTGGCCAAGAGTGCCAAAATACAAAAATATGACATAGGCGTGGGCCTCAAGACCCAAAATACGTAAAAATATGAAATTATACAAGAATTGGAAGCTTACAAAAAGGATGTGGGTCGGTTCCACTGTAAAATTAAATGGAGCTGCATATTAGCTGAAATAACAAAATAATAAAAAAAATTTAAAACAATTTTCTTCATCTCGGATTGAAGAATTATACCTAATTTTCGGAGACAGTCGTCAATAGCAGAAGGCTATAAAGTCCCGAGTTACTAGATTACGCCTTTTCATAGCTAAAAGTCTTTAAGCCCAGAAGTTTAAATTTAAACTAAATTCCAGGGACAGTAATCAATAGCGGAAAGCTTTAAAGTCCCGAGACTCCTCCTGCCCATAGCTGAGTCCTTTAAGCCCAGCCGAAGAACGGCCAAACAGGAGGAAGTTTCGATTTTACCTTTATTCCAGGGAGAGTGGTCAATAGCAGAAAGGTTTTAAGTCCCGAGATTACGCATGCACATTAGATTGTCCAAAAAAACGGGGTTTTCAGAAAACCGGCATTTGAGGTTTTTTAAATACCGTGTTAAAAGACGACTTCGGGTTTTTTAAGTAAAATACCGGGGCATGAACCGAAATTCCGGTTTTAGACTTTTGGCTAAGAATAGATAATATTTTCCCAGTTTTTCGGACTTAGGTCCGTCACCCAAATTTATTCAAACTGCAAAAATAATTTTGTTTTTTGCTTCCTGAGAAAATTTATCCTGAGAAATCTGTGTGGCTTTTAGAGCTAAAGACATAAAATCGGTTGAGCGTTTGTGTGAGAATCTGTATTCTAAGTTTTGATCGGTTCTCTTAAAAGTCAATCCCTTGTACAAAAAAATTGCTTTTGCCGAATTTTAAGAAGATTGGAAAAATGTGGCTTCGGATGAACATATGTGGGAGCTTAATTTGTTTTGCTGTTTGCTGTTTTTGAGAAACCGACTGTCGGGTTTGGACATTAAAACCGAAATATTAGTTTCCGTTTTAGACACTACTGTACACAGCTAATACTAAACCTAATGTACACGTTCTTGTCATTTTGTGACAAAGTTTCTATACAACAGCGCTAAAAAATTTTATAGTTCTATGGCCTAAAAGAAAATGGCTCTTAATATTGCATTCGCATACTAGTAGTTGTAGTAGTATTTAATTTAGTTTTTCATGTAAACCAACCAGTGTGTAAGAATTGCGTTGCAGTTGTTTTGTTCAGAATCTGCCCCAGGAACTATTATTTTAATTAAATAAATATCCAAAAAAATGTTTATTAATGTCTATAGAACAAATGAAATTTAATTAAATTAGACATTCATTATTCCTAATTGGAATCTTATTTCTAGAATTCAATGAACTTTTTTTGTCATCTTCGATATGAATTCGAAGTTGTTTCATTGAACCAAATCGCAATTTCAATTATTTGTTCGTTCGTCCCGCAAATATTGTTTGCTAGTTGTGAAATTCCCTATGATTAATTTGCAAAATTTATTTTCTTCTTTGCCATAATTTTGATGCTACACTTTGAAGTGTTTTTGTCAACGTATGTGCACAAATGCAAAAGGTACACGTACGAACATGGTTTGACAATATCGCATCTTGAAAGTGTTTTCTCGACAGCTATTGAGTGTGCAATAGCATGGGTACACGTAAACTACAAAATATCGTACATTTCAAAGCACACGTATCAGTTTGGTCGCACTCATAAGGGGGCAGGAGTAATGTTCGGTATTTCGAGGTATTTTTAGATATGTGATCTAAGGTGAGTAATTTATGTTTACGTGGATACAGGACAATATTTATCAGTTAAATTCCGATATACAGTTTCGGACAAGATATTTTCAACCAGCATAAAAATTTAATAATTTTGCTTTGAATTAGGGCCTGCCTGCCCATAAATCGGCTCGTACGAATTTTATGAAATTTGGAATTATATGTCCAAAAGACCATACAAGTTGATAGGAAAAAATAGGAAAAATACCTGTTTTATCCTGAGATATGACATGGGTGTATAAATAACCGACAGACATTGGTGTGACGTATTTATTATACACCGATAGCCTAAACATCTTTTGGTCGTAAATCAACAACTGAAGTCAAGAATGACACCGAAGCGACCCAGAATCGATAAAGAAATTAAACCTTAGTCACATAATTATCAATTCGATATGATAACTCCATTCGATAATAAGGCCAATTTCTCCGAAGCGTTGTATGCACAAACTGGTGCCATTAATCCAGTGCAGCTTTGGTAGATGTTTACCGATGAACTTGTTAGCCACTTAAACCAACTATTACAATGCGGACAACAACTGTCTATTGTTTTTGGCATCAATTAGCGTAATTAAATCATTTTTGGGCAGGTTAACACGCATAGCTATTGGTCAATCCGAGTATCTTTGGGACGTTCACTAATAAAATAGCGTATTTCTAGGGACAGATTTTTACGAATGAAACGATTCTTTTACGTGATCAACAAATCAGCATTAGATATGAAAAACCAATTTGCTAAAGTCGTACCGTTTAATCAACAAAAAAGTTCTTCAACTCGGTGTATTCTCTCACCACCTTTCAATTGATAAACAAATGATTGCATTCTATGGCCAGCATCCGTTAAAAATGTTTATCATTGTTAGGCTTCGGAAGAGGGCTAATTGTATCAGCGTATTCCAACGCCGCTGCATTAGGACTGGTGGCCCCATATTTCGGTTCGGGAGAAATGGTAGTCCCATCGCTGTTGTCACTTGTGCGAGACTGAGCCCATCATAAAGTCGGCAAATATGAACACAAGCCACCAATGCACAATTTGACTTCCATAGTGGAGGTTTGCGAATCAAGTATGATCATCTTTCGTCATCTAGGTAGAATTTCGGGTTAAACAAGATTTAATTTCTTTAAGATTTTGAATTTTGTGTAACTTTTTCTGAAAAAAAACCCACTACATAAACAAGACAAACAATTGCAACTAAAGAATATTTTATGTTATATAACTTTTATCTCCTTAACACTATTCAGCTTAAACAATCTTTTTTTTATCATAACTCTTTTCCAATTTTGTTTTTGAATAACTTTTCTACTAATTAAAAAAATGCTTTTTTTAGTGATGGAAATGTTTTTTGGACATTTACAAATTTCTCTGTTTAGTGGAAAAGTTGGTGTTTGTACAAATTTGTGGTCGTTTCATCGCATTAAGCATGACTTCCCGTAAGATTTTCGGTGAAAACTGTTAACATTCCTGTCGAACATTCTGCTTAAGGTTTGCGATCGTTTGAGGTTTGGTGGCAAAAACCGACTATGATGGTTTAATCGAGCGATC
Organism: Hydrotaea diabolus; assembly: GCA_963513945.1. Lineage (NCBI taxonomy): Eukaryota > Metazoa > Arthropoda > Insecta > Diptera > Muscidae > Hydrotaea > Hydrotaea diabolus. The sequence continues at coordinate 77,461,790 of OY740718.1, read as the reverse complement.
TTGCTGGCCATGCCAAATCTCCAAAACGGGAGTTTTATTGACCAACAAACGCTTCCTTCACTATTCCATTGTGTCTATGGGTGCGGTTGCACCGTCTTGTTAAAATCACAAGTTTACTTAACTCCGTTCATCAAATTTTGGCAGTGAGAAATCATTTATCGTAACCCAATACGTGGCTCGTCGCCTGGTTGATATTTTATCGTTCTCAGTCCATGTCAGCCAACAGCCCTAAATGACCAGTCAGTCAAGTGGCAGCCACACCCTGCAAGGTCCACTAAATTATGTCACGCTCTTACGAAGCGCTTCTTACTTGTCTCTTAGTATTCTGTATCCATCTTTTACAAATTGGATTAATAGTAAACTTATTTTCTTCTTTATTTTCGCATTTCCAAAGCGAATCCATGATGCAGGGAATTTAAGATTAGGCCTAGTCGAACTTAACGTCGTTTTTATATGTACTTAGTAGGGACATACATACTGTTACAACATTAAACACACCCATTTCAATAGTAGAACTGAACATATCCCGTTAATGTCATATGGGTTTTGAAAGCTAACATCAATAGCGTTAGTCTGTAACAGGATTTTAAAATTGTTTCAACTTTCATCATGTAGTGGTCAGATAATGTGAACCGTATCGCTATAATTGCGCTTTTCAAGTGTGAAATTAAAAAAAAAACGATATTTTCAAAACGCTCCGGCCACTAGGGATTAGCCGCATGTTCGTCTACCGATACATAAAACTGTTTGAGGAGACTTGAGATGTGAAAGACCGCCACCGGTCGGGCCACTTACGCTCTGTTCGAACACCGCATGTCATCAAAGCCGTTAAATCTAGAATTCACAGAAATCCGCTCCGAAAACAGAAAATCATGGCCCGTGAGATGAATATCACGCAAAATTCCATGAGTCGAATCATTAAAAAACACTTGGGACTTGGGGCTTTCAAACGACGTACCGGACATTTATTGACTGCAGCTTTAAAAAAAAAGGATTAAATAATGCAAACGTCTTTTGGTGAAGCACGCTGATAACTTGCACAGAAAAATGTTGTTCACTGATGAAAAAATGTTTACCGTTCAGGAAAAATGTAACAAGCAAAATGAAAGAGTGTATGCGCAGTCATCTAATGAAGCATCTGAACTGATCCCAAGGGTGGATTTCTGCGAACAAGGAGTCAAAACATAGGCCAAAGTTTACCAAGAAACCGTTTTGGCAGCTGTTAGGAAGCCTCTTAACAATTTCCTGTTCCAAAAACGGCCATGGACTTTACAGCAGGATTCGAAACAATTTCCCAGCGTTCATTTCCTCTGAATAATAGCCCTCAGGCAGTCCAGATTTGAACCCATTGCATTTCAAGTTGTGAACGGTTTTAGAGGACAAGGTTTGTCACAAAAGATACCCCAACATTGGATCTCTTAAGACTGCTTTGGTTCGAGCTGTGGTCAATTTTCCAATGGGCGAGGTTCGTGGAGCTATTGACGATTGTCCTGTGCGACTTAAGGCGTGTGTAAAGGCAAAATGAGGACATTTTGAATAAGTAGATTCTTTTTGGATACTTAGGCTGCACAACAGCTTCCAAAACGGTTTCTTGGTAAACTTTGGCCGATGTTTTGACTCCTTGTTCGGAGCGTTTTAAAAATATCGCTTTTTTCATTTCACACTTGAAAAGCGCAATTACAGCGATACGGTTCTCATTGTCTGACCACTCCATGATGAAGTTGAAACAATTTTAAAATCCCGTTACAGACTAACGCTACTGAGGTTAGCTTTCAAAGCCCATATGACATTAACGGGGTATGTTCAGTTCTACTATTGCAATGGGTGTGTTCAATGTTGTAACAGTATTTATGTCCCTACTAAGTACATCAATAAATATATTAAAAAATATTTGGTCCAAAAACATTCAGTGCTTTTTATTTTACAGCATAAAACGTGTGTAACAGTATTTATGGCCCTACTAAGTAAAAATTAGTGTTAGATTCTCTCTTTTAACTCCGAGAATAATTATAGTGTTAACAAATTTTCTTTTTATTAAAGTACTTGGCAACCCTAATGTATTGTACACCTCCAACAAGCAAAAAAGTCATGACGAGACCGAGTGCGGCATTGCTTATGTTCGAAATTATTTTTAAAAAGAATGCACATCAGTTAAGACGTCTTCTTAAGACAACACAATCGTACCACACTCATTGCCGGCCCAGTAGGTAGAAGCAGACGACAAAGAAAATGCAACACGAACGCTGATTTGATACAAAATAATCATTGCGTATGAACGACCAGCAATGAAAACAAAGAAATAGTTTCGTAAATATTAAAAAAAAATAACAAAAGAAAAAATTGTTAAGCAAATATTCTGCAACACAATTAACGAGCAACGTCCAAGATCAAGTATGTCGTCTCCCGCAGACAGTTGTCAGCATTCGTAGTAGAGCGATAAGATAAACGTAGCAAGATTTCTATTTTGTTTGTATACAAGTATAAACGTAAACGTGTTTATTTATTATATTTTTGGTTGTTTTTTGTATTCTTTCAGACCTAAACTATATACATTCAGATTTGCATAAGCCGCATCAGTTGCAAATACAACAGAATGGATAAGTCTACGAAGCGGGAGCAGGAAAATAACAAAAATCGCAAAAAAGAACCACAAACATTCACCACTAGCAGCAGCCCTCAAGCAGCACAACCTTTGGACAGTCGCCCTTCAAGCAACGATGACGATTCGATAACCACCAGCACCGAATCTTCAGATACTTTTGAGACATGGACTTTAGTAATGGATAAACAAAAGAGTGATCTAGATCGTGTAGAAATTTTAAAAAACTCCGAAGACGTGGATGATCAGGAAGCCGTGGACGAGGAGGAGAATATTGCAGATGAAGTAGATCACAAGGAATTGCAAGAGTAATTTACACGGTATACTGGAGAGATGCAAAATATTTAACATCGCTTTACTTCTTTGTTTTAGTTTAACGCACGATGTCACCGATGATTTATCCGATGGCATATCTATCATCAGCGAAAGTGAAAGCAACGGCCGCATCTCACCTCACCCTTATCTCAGAGATCATTTACAAGATTTGAACCTTAAATTTGCTACGTCCCTTCATGGCGAGAGTGATACTTTGTGTAACTTAAGGGATGACACCGTTGTTGAACCTCCTTTTCCGAGCCCTGCTATCGTGACTGCCGAACAGCAGGTACGTCAACGCCGCAGATATTCCTCGAATGAATCACCAGAAGAAAATGACAAGGCTTTGCAAGCGGGCTCTCAGTCAGTAGCCGAACTAAGCCACATCCCTCCGTTAGTAAAACGTGGCCTTCAAGCTATTTTCTACATCGCCGTAGCTTTGGGCATATTGGCTCTGATAGGTAGAATGCGAAATCCCCCATGGGGAGGCAATTCTCCGCCCTCTGCCGAATTGGAACAAAAACTAAATGATATGGAATTGCAAAATAATTTAATGAGAGCTGAAATCGACTTACTTCACAAACAGGTCAAATACTTAAATAACCTTAACGAACCGCAGCAGCTAAAGAAGGCGGGAAAATATAAAGGACATTATGAAGAAAACTTTGAGCAAAGGGAGGGAAAAACATTCAAGGCATGGTCGGGCAATGGCCATACCCTAAGGCCTGTAGAAATAACAAAAGAGGATTTGAAGCGTCCATATAAGTGTCCGGATGGTTCATTCCGAGAGTTTGCCGGCATGTGTGTAGAAAAAATACGAGATGATCCGAATATAGTGGAACAATTTGAACAAGTTGTGGAAGATTTCAAACAACAGTCGGAGACAATGCAGACATTGGATAAGGTGGCCCAAGAACTACACGGTTTTACAGAAAATCCCTTCGAACAAGTTCAACAATTACTTAGCGAAAATGCCAACCCACAAGAGCCGGACGAGAAAATGCGCCAGCGTCTTAATGATCAACCAAACGAATTTATAAAAAACAAACCGATTTATAAAACCGAAGACCCTCAACAGCAATTCAATTATAAACCAGACGGGACTTCGTCAAAGCAGACAGAGGAATATAAACGCCAACAAAGACCAACCCATCAAGATCGTATAGAGAATGGAAAGTACTCAAAGGAAAGGTATGACCACAAACAAAAGTTTGATACAAACGCCAGCGACAAGGATTATAAAAAATCCAATGATAAAGATTTTAGCAAGGACTACAAGAAATCGTTTGACAACAATTCAAAAGAAACATTTGATAAACTTAAAAGTCCAAAGCATAAACATCGGGATGGCCGCAATGACAATGACGACGACAGCGATGATAACTCTAAGGAGCGTTTCAATAAACGTAAAGACGATTCAAAGGAACGTTTCCAGAAACGTAATGACAACTCCAAAGAACGTTTTCAAAAACGCGATGACAACTCCAAGGCAGATTTTCACAAACGTGATGATGACGATTCCAAAGAACGTTACACCAAACGTTCTAAGGAAAATACTTCGAAGGAACGTTTCAATAAACCAAGACCTCCCAACGATAGCGGAGAATGGCAAGAGCAATATATGAAAAATCGTGAAGATTTACGAAAAAATAACGAACAAAAATATAGCGGAGAGAATAAGAATTGGTATATAAAACGTGGTGATGGCCGGGAGAATAAACGTAATGGTGACATACATTACAGATGAACGTAGTCGTCCAACGCATTGTCTACAGGATGAATTATATATGCCAGTTTTGAGTGTGATTGAGAACGTGAGATTTACCATAAAATCTTGAAAAAGAAAATATTTACAAGTTTTATAACCATTTATGAAAATCATAAAATGTATTTTTAAATTTCCAACAGTTTTGGGTATAATTTGAATTTTTTAGCTAAAAATTAAATTCTCCTTCTGATCTTAAGAAAAAATCCTTCTCATGTTTATAATTGTAAATGACAATGTACTAGCAAAACTGTGTAAAATGTCTCATTTCTCAAAACCAATTAAACTGCATAAAGAATATTCTTTCACTGTCTTCCTAATTGAATTACCTTTTAAAGAGCTATATTGCTTTAAAAATCTCATCAGCCGACGACTATCAGTTACATACATTTGTAAATGATTTGCAGAGGGACTCTGCAACACCTTAATATCCGTGTATATTCCTGACATACTTTGTAGACTAAAACAAAAATTATACTAAATTATCTTCTGTTAATTCCCAAAAATTGGACAATTTCTTGCAAATTTTTGTGTTGTGATAGTTAAAAGAAAATCGATTTTAACCAGCGAATTCTTAATGAATGTATAAATTTATTTGTAGCTAAAACTACTTGAATTTCAATTATAGTTTTTATTTTTTCACTCATTTTAGTGTTTTAAATTCGCATTCATCTTTGTGTATTGATTTATTCGTTTAATTCTTTTTATCATTATTACTACCGTACTTTGTAATTTTATATTTATGTTTAATTTTATTATTTAAATGTTTATTTTTTGTTGTGCATTTTTACACCATGTATAAATTGAAATTTCAATAATTGTTATCCCATCCCCAATAAGAGTATAATTTGTCTTGATAATATGATCGGTATCCTATTTGTATCTATGTATGTAATTATTATACAATAAAAATAATAATAAATTAAAAATACTACTAAACAATTAAAGTTGGTGAAATTTTAATTTCGATATGATTAGATTATTAAGGATGAGAAATATGTGAAGACCTAATAACGACGAAGACAACTGAGGTAAGTGTGACTTTACATGCAATAAGGGACAAAATTGTGCACGAAATCCTTAAGAAAAGATCAATGTCAGAAATAATGTTAAGGGTGCAGACTTGGCAGTTTTAGGTATTATGTTGTTTTAGAGAGTTCCCCTGTTTTCTATATTTATTTTGAGTTAATTTTCTCTAACAATTTTAATAAATTTAAATTTTTAAGCGCGGATATTTTATTAAAAAATAAGTGGAATAGTAGTTTAAACGCACTTGTTTAAAAATTTGTTAAAAAAAAATGATCAACTTTTTAGTTTCGTTTTTGTGGCGGCAAAAGCTGAGAAAACTCTTTTGATACAAAATGTGGAACAAGATTAAAAGAAGATACCCTATATGGAGAGATCGCTAAATAATATAAGATCTCTGTCAGTTTTGTAAATAAAATAAAAAACAGAACCATTTGGGAATTATAGGTAATCTAGCAGGTCGCAAAAGAAAACTTACGCCCGCGGATAGACGCAAAGCTAAACGATTAATCGTTACAGGTGCAGTAAATACTACATTTGATGTCAAACAAATATTAAATGAGGAAGATAATTTAAACATTAGTACCAAAAATGCCCACAGAAGATTATCAGCCAGTGGATAAGTAGCTAGAGTAAAGGCCAAAAAACGCTTTTGAACGGCAAAAACCGAAAAAACGACTTGAGTTTGCAAAAAAATATGAAAAATTTACAATGAATGCGTTTGTCGGATGAAAGAAAAATAAACTGGATTTGCGTCAGATGGGCGGCAGTGGACATGAGGTAGATACAAGTGTTGAAGTTGTTTAGTGGAAACTAGCTTGAGGTACTTTGCCGGAGTGAGGTAAAACGTGTGCAACGGACTATATCACCATTCTTGACTTACAATTCCACGACAGCCGGTTCTATGGACCGGATTGACCCTAAGAACAATTCATTGGCCAAGGGCTGTCACCCCGGCTCATAGTTGCCGCTACAAAACTACAACAAACATTCTTGAAGACTCATATTTTTCAAGTCTGGACATATTCGGTTTGGAACCGGCACAAAACGACATCTCTATGCAGGACTGCGCTCCTAAGCATACTGCAAAAAAGATTAAAAAGTGGTTCGAAGAAAAAGGGATCAAGCTTTTGGACTAGATCCTACATTCACCGAATTTAAACCCTATCGAACATCTTTGGTCTGTATTAAAAAGAAGCGTTCTATTGCTTTAATAAATATTTACCCAGATATGCTAAATAACCTTAAAAAAAAGTATGTCATAGAATGTTAAAACGGACAAGATCGTTAAAAATCCCTTGTGGAACGAGTTAGAAATAATAAAATATTAAGATAATTCTCTAAAAACTTTTTGTTTTATTTACAGTGAACATCGTGCGTTTTAGTTGGAAACCCTATAATTTAATATCGTCCGACCATGGTCCAAAAAGCAAAGAGATCTGTAGTTTTATTAAAAGCTTTAGGAGAACAGCAGACGAACGGAAAGATATTTCATCGGTACACTTGTAGGTCTAGCTTTAATATTAGTGCTAGTTACAAGCATTTGGCATGAACTTATAATAAATTCCCTTTTTTATCAATACTTTTCGAAGTGCGGCATTTGACCGCACATAGGGGAAAATCGAGGCGTATGGGGTGAGGGTATCATGTAGTCGGCGAATAATGAGTATTATTTACACTGTCTGTTTCTTATTTAAACATAAAACCTATTGTTCTTGAAAACTTAAAATTCAAATTAAAACCTTCAGTACATTTTTATAAATATGTCTTAAGAAGTGTATTTGAGCGAAAAACAAACGAGGTTTGCGTTCCATTCTATCCAGAAAATGCGGGTACTTCCCTGTCTACTTGCAATCAAGCTTATTTTCAGACTAGAGGATGGACTAGGGCCACGACCTGCCGAATTAAGCCTAAGTACAATCATTATCGTTCGAAATCCTTAAAATCTACCTCTAGGGTTCATTTTTCAATGTTTGTAGCCTAAATCACTGCTTGATTGGCAGTCCTGCAAATATTATCTGCTGATTAGTGCATTATTGCCTTTGGAGATGAGGAGAGGATGAAGCCGTCGAAAAAAAATTGTTTCCTATCCATCTCTATGATTTACGTTGATAAGCTTCTATTTGTTCTCGAACCTCTCTGACTTTCAGCGCACAAAGTTACTAATCATACTAATTTGTACAAAGTCGGACAATGTTTTCAAAAACAGCCCCAACAAAATATAGTCATCCACTCTAAAGGTCACATATTACGCCTGAACTTGCTCAAACTTCTGATAAATGAGCTGAATCTTCTAAATAGCAGAGTGGTTAAAACCATATCGAACTTTTTTTTTATTTGGGCTTTAAACATTTTTTGATGACCTGTTTCTGGCAATATGCTAAAAATTGGTTAAAATATACTCGTAGTACAATTGAGTCGTTTAGCTTTCAAACTTTTTTAGTATAAAATTACAGATTACTTAAAAAGGGGACTCTGTCTTGTTTGTCCTGAAGGTAGTCAGATAATGGTTAAATGGCCAACCCCAGATGCCGAATCTACTGAATAACAAGGTAGTAAATATATATCAGAAGTCGACCCCGCCCGACTTTAAGTTTATTACTTGTTTTAATTGATTTATAAAATTGTTGATGAACATATTTGGGCGATATGATATTATTGGTCAGAATAAAAAACACTTCCAGTACAAAATTTATGATTACTTGTAAAATAGGGGACGAATAACTGAGATATTAACTTCAATGTGTAAAGTCAGGCAGCTTTAAATTCTGTACAGTCACAGCTGGTAGAATCTAATCTGATTAGGAGCTGCAAAATGTCACTAAGCACCTTTACATACCAGAATCTGATGGGTTCCGGGACACAGTAATATTAAAGGAAATGAGGTGACAGAAGAACTACCACGCCTAAGCTGATAATACTGACAACTCAGCAATTTGTGCCCTTAACGTGAAGTTAAAACATGGATTCTTACGAAGGGTAACCCAGTATAGGAGCGATAAATATAATATTGCTACGGCTGTGTGGCCTAAACTGGACAAGAACAGAACCAAAGGCCTGCTTGAAAATGGCAGGTGGGAGTGGTCAAATACTGCTACCTTTTATGTAGATGTCAGTCCCAGCAAAAATGAAGAACTGGGGAAGAACTTCTCAAAGACCTAGTAGAACTTCTTGAGAGCTGGAAGTATTATCCTTCTGCACGATGGTGCATCTGATGTGTTTCTTTAACGGTTGTCGTGCCTTTAAAGCTAGATTTCTACAATAATTATGTCGAAGTTTTTTATAATATACAAAGGGCAATCACAAAACTATAGGTCACAGAGTGGATGTACAGGGGTTAATATTTTACATTTTTTTGAATAGGCTGTAAAAAAAAGTTTTGGGAATCTTGAAAAATTTCGATTTTATATTTCAACACCATATTTCAACGCTTTAATTGCATGCTTATGCTTTTGTAACATTAATCATTAATGGCTCCCACAAAAAATAGTCCAAAGGACTCAAGGTTGCCAACTAATATCGCAAATTCGGTTGATTATTTGATTTTCAACAACAGTTCGTAAAATACAAATTTTTCGTTGGCTGTGTAAAATATTGGCCCGTCTTGCTGAAACCGAACGCGTCTATGTCCTTTCCTTGAATTTTTGAAACAAAATTTTGTTGAACATGGCGCGGTAACGCTCACCGTTGACGGTAACAGTTCCTCACAGTTGCTTGCCGTTGACGGTAACAGTTGCTACTTTCATTTTTGAATAAAAATGTCCCAATGATGCTGCCAGAGCAAATGCCAAACCAAACAGTGACTCGTTGTGGTTGAATAGTCACGTGTGGATTCTCTGAACCCCTTATGCGTCAATTTTGCTTATTGTCAAAGCCACCGATATAAGAATTAGCTTTATCTGAAAGTCCTTTTTTCGGTCAAATTCTTCATCGTCTGCCGAACAATCTTCAGCTTATTTTCCATGTTCCATTATTAAAGGACAAAGTTCAACCTTCAACCCACCCTGTACCATGTTTAAAAAAATGATCGACTGAAGTTTTCAGATGTATATAAAGGGCCTTTTTTCCGACGTGTGGTTTCAAGAATGAATTGTTATGGTTGTTATGGGCATCTAATTAGCTTTATTATTAATATAATGGTTTTCCAATATTTATTTTTAAATGATTTCGGGAAAGTGTCCGCCGTGCCTGGCTTGAATAAATTCTAGCCGAGAGGCCCAATTTTCAAACACTTTTTGCAGCATTTGGGCGCGTAGGTCAGTAATAACGCGCCAAATATTCTTTTCCGAGAAGTCAATCGTGTCGGGCCTGTCTGCGTAGCGAGGCGACTTCACATAACCCTACAGCGGTGTTAAATCGCATGATCTTGGAGGCCACGCCACAAGACGCGAACTAATGCGCTCGCCAAAAGTTTCCTTCAATAAATTGATTGTTTCGTTGGCTGTAGCGTCCACATCAAAATCCTTCAATTCAGGCAAGAAAAGTCAATAATTATAGCTCTATAGCGTTCCCCATTAATTGTTACATTATGGCCGGCTTCATTTTTGAAAAAAAAATATGGACCAATGATTCCCTCTGCCAATAGAGCACACCAAACAGGGACTTTTTGAGGATGTAACGGCGTCTTAACAATGTCTTGTGGATTTTTATTACTCCAAAAGTGAGCTTCATCGCTGAACAAATTTTTTTTTGTAAAGATAGGATTTGTAAACGTTGTTCCGGCGTAAGTCTATTTATTATGAAATGGCAAACCAAACTGAGATTACGTGGCATCTGCCCTAAAGACCAATTCCGAAAAAAATGTAGCCAGATTGAAACCACACGTCTAAAAAACACTCTTTATAGGGTTGCTAGGACTGTGTGGACATAACCAAAACCCTCCTTAAAAATACAAAAAGTGATGTCAGATTGCTGGTGGCTATCGTGTTGGAACATTGTAATGTTAGAGAATGGCAGGTGCGAGTGGTCGAATACCCTTGCCTGATTGGAGCACCTTTTGTGTAGATGTCTGTCTCATCGGCGTAGGTGAAGAACTTACTGAGTTTTGGAAGAGTTATCCTTCTGCAACGTGGCAAATCTGCCGTTTTTTAACGGTTTGTCGTCCCTCTAAAGCTAGATTCCTACAGAATTTATAGCGGAACAATCACAATAGACAAAGCACAATCACAATGGACACTATGGGTCATCGAGTGAATGTACCATGTGTAAAAAAAGATCGACTGATGTTTTCAGATTTACATATATATCAGATGCGAGGGCCAAGTAACAATTATGACAGCTGCAGCTGACAACTCTAATGCGTCGAACCAGCATATTCAGTTATAGCAACCCAAACGATTTCACGACAGCCCGTTCGATGCACTGAATCGACCAGAAGAAAGAATTCTTCGGCCAAGTGCTGTCTCCCCGGCACACAGTTGTCGCTACAACAACAACGCTACAACCCCAATTCCACGACAGCCGGTTCTATGGACCGTATTGATCCGAAGAGCAATTCTTGGACCAAGGGCTGTCACCCCGGCACGCAGTTGTCGCTACAACAACAACATAACAACCCAAAATAACTACTATGGCACGGCAACCGGTCTATGGACCGAATTAATGCATAGAGCGATTCTTCGGCCTAGGGATGTCACCCCGGAACACAGTTGCCACTTTAACTTCAACCATTTGTGTTTCTAGGTTAGACACCGGTAAAAGAACGTCTAACCTAACCTACCAAAGAGATTCCCCCTGTATAGTTTATGCGGCAGTTACTCTGTTGATGATTAAATGGAACACCAAACTGGGCACAACTGATAATAGAGCCTGGATCCTCATGGTCTTATAGGCATATCTTTCGAATATACATATGTGTGTGGTTTTATGCTACATTCTAGAATAATAATAAACAAAAAGTCACTAAATCTCCTAAGATAAAGAAATACTTGCATACTTTCTTTCATTTTAGTACCATTTTGTCGAGGTGAGTAGATGGGACATAGCTTTTCTGGTCCGGAACGGCTTAGTGGCTGCAAGCAGTTCACATACCAAAGGAATTCTTCACCGCATTTGGTTCGGCAGCCGTCTCGGCTCATGAATGAAGTTATGCAAAAACGCCATGACTGCTGCTCCGCCTGCAGGAAAGCCCATTTTGGAACTTTATATACAAATTGTTATCTCGATCACACGAATTTAGGTTTGTTTCCGAGTTAAAACTCAAAGGTCCGCCAACATATAAACTATTACTTCACATTACCAGAGAAACATTTCCCTTGGACGGACAAACTTTAAACGAGACTAGATTTGTTTTTTTTTTGCAAATTCCGTAAAACACAAATTTGCTTTTGCCGACATTTTGTATTTTTTTCATTTTATCTTGGTGTACTAAAAATGATGAAATAAAGCAGATCGCCTTAATATAATACTCTTGCCTGATGGAATAAGTCATGGTTGATCCTGACATTAATCGACAGACCATTTTCTTTATGACACATAATAAAGATATATAGTTGTGACTAAAGCCCCCTGGAGACGTACCAAAAAACACATCAATCAGTGCATATGTGTGAGTGTCGTATATTTGAAGCTTTTGAGGAGACGTACAAATAAACACATCAATCACCATTTCTATTTTGACTTCGTAGCGTTCGCACCTAATCATGTCGTCGTCGGATGATGATTTATTATTATTGACTACTTGTGCAGTGTTGTTGAGGAAAAAGAAAAGTATGAAAGAGAAAAAAAAAATTTTAGTTTTCAATGAAACGCAATATAAACTTTTGTTCATCTAAGCACTTTTCCATTATTTCACTTATTTTCTTTTCACTTGTTTTCTTACCAAACACAAAATATGTACGTATGTATGTATGTTTATTTTTTGTTTTCGTCCGCGCACTTGTTTACATGACGGGAAAAACAAAGCAAATGAATTTTTTTTGTCAAAACAACAGGAGACATACCACAAATCAGCCATCAAATAGAAATATCAAAAATTTTTGATTTTCATCAATCAATTGCCGACAACATGTACGTGTAGCCGAAAAAGAACGAACGCACGCACACAACTTTGTGATTGATGGGTTTTTTGGTACGTCTCCAGGGGGCTTTACATGTTCGCATGAACAACGGACACACAACGTAGGAAACTACATATGTTTAACGTAACATTTGTCCGCGCGCGAAAATTATAAACCGTACACTTTAAAATTTTATCGGAACTGCATTAAAAGCGCGAAAAATCTTGTTCATAACGCACAAAATAGCAAAACGCGTACTAGTAAAAAAACGAAAGCACTGCCATCCATTTGCTCCGTTTTTAATATATACAGAGTCGTACTGTGACGCAGTGATACATTATTAAGATGTAGATGGCGCAGACCGAAAAAAAGCGCATGCAAGAAAATTGTCTCAATTAGTGGAAACTGAGTTGTTTATTACATGTGAGGGTTATTTATGATTAATCGATTTTAGAGCAAAAATTAGAAGTCGACTATTAGACTTTTTATTATAAAAAAGTTTATTAATGTCGCATTTTTCTTAAAGGCAATCAAAATGCAATATTTTATTTATTTATTTAGAATATAATTACATATTATCCACTAAATTTTGATATGAGCATTAGCTTCGAAGGCCTTCAGCTCAATACAAAGGGTGTTGTTTTTAGACGTTTAGTTTTCAATTTGGCCACACTTTTTTTGGAGTTGATTTTTATGACAGCTGTCACTTGATTTATGCTCAGTTTGCCATTTCATAATGAATAAAATTATTTCGAAACAATGTTTGCAAATTGTGGTGAATGGGTCCAAAACGAGATGGACAGATTCTAGTTTTTACAAGAAAATTTTTTTCAGCTATGAAATTTAACTTTTGGTTAAAAAGGTACGTTAATAACCAGAGTTTTCGCATTTGGAGTAATGAAAATCCACAAGGCATTATTGAGACGCCGTTACATCCTCAAAAAGACACTGTTTGGTGTGCTCTATGGGCAGAGGGAATCATTGGTCCATATTTATTCAAAAATGAAGCCTGCCATAAAGTCGCCGTCAATGGGGAACGCTATAGAGCCATGATTAAAGAATTTTTCGTGCCTGAATTGTAGGATGTTGATGAGGACGACTTTTGGTTCCAACAAGTCGTCGCTACATGCCAAACAGCCAACGAAACAATCAATTTATTGAAGACAACTTTTGGTGATCGCATTATTTCGCGTCGTTTGCATGTGTCGTGACCTCCAAGAAAGTGCGATCTAACACCGTTGGACTATTTTTTGCGGCGTTATGTGAAGTCGCTTACCTACGCAGATAAACCCGACACGATTGACGACTTGGAAGAGAATATTCGGCTCGTTATTGCTGACATACGGTCCCAAATGCTGCAAAAGGTGGTCGAAAATTGAGCCTCTCGGCTGGAATTTATTCGATCCAGTCGCGTCTGCTACTTGCCCGAAATCATTTTTAAAACATATTGGCAAACCCTCATCTCTATAATAAAGCTAAGTTCTTGGCCATAGCATTAAATTATATGCGTTTTATTTCTTCTTGAAAACCACATGTTTGAAAATATTACCCTTTATAATAAAAATAATGATAACAAAATATTGGGACACGTATCAAAAAAAAAATGGATATACATTTAAACTATGATATAAGTACGATTATTATGTAGATACAATATTGGGCTTGTGCTAGTGGTACTCGCTTATTAAGCGAGTAAGTGCTTGCTTAAGCAATTTGAAAACATCACGATGCATAAACCGTTTGACTTGAAAATTTTAAATTGGTAGAAAAAAAGTTATTCAAGAAATACTATAAGCGAGGAAATACCATAAGAAATGAGGATATTCCTTAATAACTTTTTTCTCATAAATGTTAATAATTTAAAACAAGCATGGTTTCATGCTAATTGTCTATAGCGTTCTGTAAACAAACTCATTTTTTAATTATTTTATAAAGGTGTGAAGTTATCGCGTAAGCTGCCTCCTAAGCGAGTTGCTAGTACAACACGGCCATTAAATAAAAATATTAAATAAGGGCATAGTATACGAGTATGTATAGGAAAATTTACACTTCATGGCAAAATGTGATAACTTTAGAAAATTTACAATAAGCGAAATATTTTGTAAGGTTGGAAGGGAAAGATGGTACAGAGTGTAGGAGCAATTAAAAAACTGTTCTTCTAACAGTTCTTAGTTTAGGACATTTCTCAAGAAGATGTAATGAATATGGAGGTACGAAGTTCGGTGTAAATAATGAGCTGTGCCACCATTATGGCCCTTTTTGCGTCTAGTGCTTACACGCTTGTCAAGAAACCCCCATATGATATCCTCCTCGTTGGCCCTGGATCCCACAATCTCTCCGGCCACATTATCAACGGGTAAATGGGTATCAATAGTTATTCGAGAATTTCCGAAAATTATCAGCCCGCCTTAAAAAGTAATAAAAATAAACTTGTTATACAGGTGAATATAACTTCAGTGTTAGTATACCTACATACAGACTTGATTAGTTCCTCTGGATGAATCTAGAACATTTTCGAAGGCATAACCTCGTGCTTAACCTCGGCATATGTTGCTATACAATAAAATAAAACTTTTATACTTATATGCTTTTTTTGAGGTATTAACAGACCCGTAGCCGTTATGATTTGTACTTTAGTTCCTCGGAAAGGAACATTTCCCCCCTGGCCCGATTTTGCCTATTTACAATCACAAATAGCTTATGACGTTTAGTCGTTATCATGCAAATTGTAAGGGTCCTTGGTTAATACTTTTGACCGATTTCGTGCGACGCACGGGCGGTCGGACAAGGCTAAATATTCTTAGAAGTACGATGATCGATAATATATTATAATACTCGTATTTGATAGAGTATCCATTCAATATTTTGTGGCGTTGCAAACGGAACGACAACTTTAGTAAACCATCCATCTATCGTTGGGTGGTATACAAGTTGTGTAGTTACTAAAATTTAATAAAGGAAATAAATTAAAAAAAAGTAGTGTTGACTTTTTTACTCGGCTATGTAGGCCTATTCCGAAGAAGACTGCCTACAAATCAGCCGCCGACTATAATTTTGGATACGTTTGGGAACAACGGTCATAGGCCACTATTTCTTACGTTGACTAAGCGCACTAAATGTTCAACGCTCCCTTAAGGTTTAGTTGGAATTCATCGTATGCGTAATGAGGCCTTTATGAATATTATACACATTGGCGCCCTCTGTATATAAAATATGTTTTACGTACGTATGAATACGACTCTGACAAATAAAAAAGGAGCATTTAAAATACTTTTCTTATTGCTGTATTTCATGATTTGGCCTGTTTTGCATGTCTTGCATGTCTTTTGATCATTTCTAGTAAAGTTGCAAATGTAGTTCTCCGACGCCATTTTAAATTAAAAACCTACAAAAAAGTTGCAATAATTGTTTAAATTGAATAAACTTTATAATACATTTGCCAAGTAGGAATCTATACATAACATAAACAATAACGATCGCCATATGTATGTACATATATTGCTGCAATACATTTCTAAAAGCAGCAGAAATAATTTAACAACGTGATTCCAACATTTAAAACAGTGGTAAGTCAAAGATTTATATCCAAACATTAACAGAGCAGTTCGCAGTCTAAAACACTGGATAAGTTCTTCGACCTAACTCTTGTTAGTCCTGAGGAGTTACGCCAAGGCCTAATCCATGGACTTGGGACTTTTAACCCCTTCTGTAGTTGATTATTGTGTTCGTAATTGCAAAAAAAATACTCAACCAAAAGATCACAACGCCCTCACTATCTTCGGAGGGCCGTGTTCAACAAATAGATGTGCCATTAATATGAGAAAAATTGAAAACTATTTGATTAATACTTTTTATAAAAAAAATATGTAAACTGTTTTTTTTTATCGACATTACCCCAGGTGACCCCTAATCCCAAAATAACGGACCCCTAGCCAGTACACCCCTTGTTGTGCGCTCTTGTTCAATGGTATGCTAATTTCCTAAGACGTTTCGAGTCGTTTGTGAGCCTTCTCCAACACATCCCCAAAAATGCGTTAAAGGTTAATTACAATGGCAGAAAGATGTTGTTGACTCGATCTCGCAAATGTTGGGCGTTGGCAGAGAAAGTGCTTAATCGTTAAGATGTCCTCCCCGCATGCCTCACACATGTTTGATCCTAATCTTTCTATGCGGAAGAGATGTGCCTTTACTGGTGAGTGGAGGTAAGAACGCCCATCATCTTGCTTAATCCAGTAACTTAATAGCTTTTTTGTTCTACTTTCTCCAAAGCCTTTTGGTATCTTTGCCGCTCCATTGCTTTTTGTGAGCGACCTTCAAAAGGAATAGCATTGTCCATGACAACTGCCTGTCAAGTTGACCTTTTGTTGCCGTCAATGTTCGAATGCCCTGGGACCTACATATGTATATGATATCTGGTGTGGTACAAGCGTTCGTGTCTTGACCTTACTTGGGGACAGAGCCTGGTAAATGACAGATTATCATTTGAAAATCTTATAGGATTTCGGAGGAATTAATTTTTTGAACTTTGCCATTTAATAGTAGAATACCGTCCGATTCGCTTCGCCCAAAAAAAAAAGCTGAAAATTGTTTGGCAGGAAATAAAAAATTTAACCGAAACATCGTGTTTTCAGATGAAACTCTTTTTCATCTTGGTTGTAAAGGACACTTGTAGCCAATGACTCGAGGATTATTTTGAGCAATTTCCGAAATTTCCCCCTTAGCGTAGCGTACAATTAACGAAAAAAGTAAAAAAAAATTGTACCAATACGAAAATTACGAGGGTTGCTATTTATATTTCGGATCCGGCAATAAAAACACAATAGTTTATCATTTGAAGTGGTTTTATTGTTTTTCAAAATATTCTCCTTAAGATCAATACACTTTTGCATGCGCACAAACCAATTTTCGAAGCACTTTTCCCACTCCGCTTGAGACACCTCCGAAACATTTCATTTTTTAAAGCTTCAACAGCTGCTTCGGGCGATGAAAAACGTTGACCACGCGTTTTTTTCTTGATGCTAGGGAAAAAGAAGAAGTCATTGGATGCCAAATCAGGGCTGTACGGTGGATGGCCCATCAATTCGACATCTTGAGTGGTCAAATAGCTCATCGTTTCAGCTGATGCGTGAGAGCTCGCATTGTCGTGATGCAAAATGATCCGTCTTCTCTTGTTATCTTTCCTAATTTCTTCGAACAACAACATGGCTGGTTATACCGAAAAAACTCAATTTTTTGCTTCGATGTACTTCTTCTGCGAACAAATTTTGTCGGATTTGGCTCGTCTTGTTAGACCCATACGGTCGATTGCTGTTTTGTTTCGGGTTCATATGCATTGATCCATGATTTGTCACATGTGACAATGTCTTTAGGCACCGCTGTTATACTTTTTCAACATCTCTTTGCACCAATCCATACGAGCCTTTTTTCAAGCGTTCGTCAAATTATGTGGGATCCAACAAGAACAATTTTTTTCACGGCCAAATGAACATGCAATATCTTATTGATGTTTGTCATACTGCCGGCCAATGATGTCTCAATCTCACTGTATGTAAGTGACCGAAGTCGGACGTCCTTCACGAAATTCATCCTGGAGCGAACGGCGTGCGAGACTGATCACTTGGTACCAGCGATTAACAATTGTTTTTCATGGTGCTTCATCGAAACAAGAAAATGTTCACTGGATAATTTCATTTTTTGACTGAGATAAATTTTTCAACACACTGTAAACAAAACAATTCGCCCTCAAATGACAAAACGTTCTGAGTGCATTTATGCTAAAATATGTTAAAGTTTCCAGTGGAAGTTCCAGTTTGCTTCTGGGAACACTAGTATTGTCAGGACCCGAAATATAAATATAAGTAGCAACCCTCGTATTTACTTTTTTTTACAAACTAGGTTCGCAGCTAGAATGGTTTGAAAATTTCGTTTCC
Organism: Hydrotaea diabolus; assembly: GCA_963513945.1. Lineage (NCBI taxonomy): Eukaryota > Metazoa > Arthropoda > Insecta > Diptera > Muscidae > Hydrotaea > Hydrotaea diabolus. The sequence continues at coordinate 77,443,157 of OY740718.1, read as the reverse complement.
TTGGCTACAATTGCCCTTTTTACAGAACTCAAAAATATTTACTAAATACTCGTACAAAGATAAACTGGCAGATTCGCAACAGCTTCCTCCATTCACACCAACCCTCATCAGTTCTTGACGGGCCATGAACGCTTAAATCTTTTCCTTTTCTTTCATTACTTTTCAGTCGTCTCACACAATGTGCAAGTCACACTTCCTTACAGAATACCAAATATGTGACAGTAGTTGCCGATAATTAACGACAACGCCTTCTGGAAAACCAAATTACAATAAGCGTAAATAGGACTTAGAGGTGTTAATACGTTGTTTATACTTCTTTAAAGGGAGAAATATGTATAAAAGAGGGTAATAGTATTCTCTTTAAAATTTCTGCAATTTTAAATCAGCCCTATTTCAGTCGTCGACGCTGACGACGTTGTCTTGGAAAAAAACTAAAATACTAACGCCAACCAATTTTTTGAAGGCTGAGTCACTTTACTTCGCTAGATACAGCATTTACAAGTAATTAAAAAAATAACTTATTGAAAGAGGAAAGATTTTAAGTGTTAATGACCCGTTGCGGATATGCTTGAACTGAACGTTGCATTAAAATATATAACTTTTATATATGTACATATTCGGAACTATAATTGGACTTTTTATGTGGGGATCCTGCCAACAATCAAGAAACAAGCTACAGCCCGAACCCATCGGCAAGAGAATGTTTGTTTTTACTAATAATAATAAAGTCTTCTTTTTTTGTTATTTATTCGGTCTTTTATCATTATTATGACTTGAGTAGTTTTTTATTCTGGCCGAAGTAAGAAGTTGTCAAAGACTGCTGAAGAAAGAGCTTGGCGGGTTTAGAAACAGCTGTACAGTCTTCCTGGCAACCGTAGCAAATATATTTCACCAATTTCTTCTTATAACGCTGATTCTGAAAAAGAAACAACAGAAAGGTCTCGAACCAGAACAAAACAACTGATCAAGTCATAATAATAATAAAGTTTATTTGTATGGTAGCTTAATGTATTTAAATTGTTGTATGCATTTAAAGAGTTTAGGAAAATTATTCCTTTACTACTTGATAATTGTTTTAATTTTAATATAATTTGAGGCTATATGAATATGCGAATACATTGTGCTTTTATTTGAAAGGGACAAATTTAAAAAAATCCTTTGAACAATACTTTTAAACACATTCAATTCGATTATTGCACTTTAAAAGAGAAAATTGTCTTGTCCACCCGTTATAATAAAAATCACTGAAACGTAACTATCAACAAGGATGATTGCAGCGCTATTGGTGCGGAAGATAAAATTGCTAGTTTTAGAAATAGTTTAACAATAAGGGCACCGTTCAGGAAATTTAATGCAAAAATCAGGGCAATGTATGTAAAGTCCCAGTGATAGACGCTGGTGGTTTTCGGCGCAGCACAAGTTTAAAGTCTGCTTTATAAAATCGGAAATTACTAATGAATAATATCATAAATTTTCTTATAAAATTAAAAAATTGTTCTTCTAAAATACCAAACTTAACGAATCAGCTGATACAAGTGTTAGAGAATGGTTTTTGTTTTCTAACATTTTCGATAAACAAGCTTTATCGACGCGTCTTCTTTACAAAATACCACATTAATGTCGCTGACTTAAAAACGACGACAATCTTAATAAGGCTGAATGTTTCTCACTGTTTTCTGCGTTTAACTCACAGGTTTGTACACTACTCTCCTTGGAAACTAACAAACTTTGAAAATTGGGTTTTGGTCAAAAATTCTAGAAAGGGACCTAAGGGTAAAAACCAGTTTTGTTCAGGAGAGTCATTTTAAAGATTTAAATACGTGTATCTTTGGTGTACCATCACTTTCATAAAACGCACATACATATCTCAGATGTTGTCCACATTAGGTCCCTTTCACTATGCGCTGTCACATATAGTGTTGTGGCCTAAAAAACGGCCCCAAACAGACATTTATTAATAAACAAATTTTAGCTAATTTTTACTACAAATCCAAATATTAATTTATGTTTTAAGATTAAACTAAGACTTATTCAGCTCATCAAAAAGGCCGGTTTAGTAATTTTTTTCCATTTTTATAGCGAATTTTTTAGGCCTGACCGAACTTAATATCGTTTTTACACTTCTATGCTATGTTCCAGATGTTTAAGGTGTGCCCCTAACAACAATGAATTAATTATTACCATAGCTATTAGTAGCTATATACATTATAAGTATTTGTGTTATTTAATTAAAAAGTTTATAAATGAAAGAACATAATGTTCCAAGATTACTAGCACAATTTATATGGAAAATATGATACTCGATCAGTATTTTGTTGAAATCGGAGTATAAGAAAACAACCTTGAATAAAACACTTGGAAATAATCTTAAAATATTTAATGTGTGATATGTTCAAACAATAAACAGTCGTTGTCTTTTGTTAAAACTCTAAAGCAATACGAGTACGATCTCCATTATAGCTGTTAATATTTCTTTATACATTCTTAATTATTTAATGCCCAACAGTTCAATGAGTTAGGCAGACATTGAGGAATATCAAATATAATCTGCCGCATTTTGTTATAATACGTTTAAAGCTAACTTCTTCATGAGAGATATCCGCACATCCCAATCGAGAACGAGATAATTAAGCGTTGTTGAAAGTGTATATCCAAATTTGCCCATAAAATCATTGTACAAATAATTACACTGTGGAACATTTTTGGGGTTATTGTCTGGGGGTGAGAAATTCCAAGTCAGGGTGATGGTACTAGGTCAGTATATTAAAACCCTCAAAGGGTTTTGCGTTCGTATGTGCCAGTTTTTTTTATGACCTTTTTCATTTTTTCCTTATCTTGATGTTTTTTCGCTTAGTTGTAAAATGTTGGCAAAAACGTAGTTTGACATAACTCGAGAACGACTAGTTCGATTTTGCTGACATAAATTGAGAAAAAATAATAATTACATTTTCTTTAATCCATTAATATACTGTTTCTCCACCAAATCAACATTTTTGCAATTAGAAATAAATTTATGAAGAAAATTTTGGCAAAAAAAAAATTTTTTTTTTTTTTTAAACATATAAATCCAAAACGGAAAAACGTGTAGTCTTATAACTTTCACGTAAAGTCACATAACCTATAAACAAAATACGACATAGATCATAGAAATCGATTAACGCGTTCTGCTTTTATTTACAATTAAGTGAAGGTATGAAATTTTGAATAAAAGCAGAACGCGTTAATCGATTTCTATGATCTATGTCGCATTTTGTTTAAAGGTTATGTGACTTTACGTGAAAGTTATAAGACTCTACACGTTTTTCCGTTTGGGATTTATATGTTTTAAAAAAAAAAATTTTTTTTTGGCACATACGAACGCAAAACCCTTTGAGGGTTTTAATATACTGACTAGTACCATCACCCTGACTTGGAATTTCTTACCCCCAGATTGGCTGTTGTACTGTGTTATTAGCGCATAATATACAAAAAAGGGGTATTATGGTCAATTAAAATCTATTGGATAATTCGTTTGATTTAGAACTCAAAGTTTTTTGCATTAGTTTATTATTTTGACAATAGAATCATTATTGTATGTGTATAATATAAATTATATAAAAGTACATATTTTGTTTCGATCGACATTGTTGGTTGGATTTTATCCACAATTGTTTTCTTATGAATGCAAATATGCATTAGTGTTTTTTGCCCAATTTTCAGAGTACTTGTATCCGCTGTTTTGCCAACTGTTTCAACTACACCAAAGCACAGCCCTAATATTTCGCCTGAATTATGTATCTTGAATATACAGAGGGCTAGGCGATTGAACTGTTATTTGTGAAATTATTTTCTATTGATTTAAATTACAAAATGTGTGGGAATACTTAAAAATCAGAATCCATTTACTTTAGCTCGGAATGGCCACCTTTTACTTTGACTATGGCCTCCAAACGTCTAAAAAAACAGTTGCATGTTGCACTTATATCATCTTGAGGCATTTTGACCGATTCCTGTACAATTGCTTTCTTTAGCGCATCCATACTGAGATATTGAGATATCGAAATCCATTGTGTTGGTAAAATGAAGTGTGGAACATAGTTTTTTTAACCATTCTTAGATCACACGAGCTTAATGAGACAGTGCTGAGTGTTGTTGGAACGTCCATGGTCTATGACCTGAATCTTTGCGTGCCCACGGCTCTAAAGCAGCATCCAAAACATTTTCCCTATGAAAAGTCGCATTGACTTTGACACAAAGCTTGTTAAAAACGATTTGACAGCGTCCTTCGGTGGTCACAGCTGCCCATTCCATTACTTTAGAATTATCGCGAACAACATCGATGTGTTTCAAAGATCGAACTGGCCGAGCATGCACAGGTGCTTTTACAAAACCTACAGTCAATTGTGAGAATGGTTTAAGCAGACCTAATAACTTGACGTTAAGGTGTGACTGACAACATCGTGGAATATGTGTAACCCCTTAGATATATTTGGGCAACCCAGTACATATAGACAATAGCATCAGAAGCACACATATTCTAAAATCAGCCTTATGTAAAGGGTGATCAATCTAGAGGTATTTTTTTTTAAATAAAAATTACAAAAATTTAAATCGAGTGTAGAATCTTTATTGTTTATTCCAAAAGACATTGTATGCAATTTATTATTTGAATATTATTTCCTTCAAATGTTGGCCACAACTACGCCTCAGGGTGTCCATTCTGACGGTCCAATTTTGGATGACTCGTTCGAGCATTTCGGCCGGTATGGCGCTTATGCCACGCGTAATGTTGGCTTCCAAAATCTGAATTGTAGCTGTGATATCACACCATATAGGCAGCCAACTCACCGGACAAAACGTGAAATTAGCTGCTCTTCAAAATGACCTCTCAATAGATCCATTGTTTAAGTTAAACCAAATGTCTTCAAAAGTCCGATATCATGGCGCGAAAGCGAGCACCATTCACGGTTACGTTCCAGCCATTATCCTTTTTGAAAAAATATAAACCGATGTTTCTACCAGCCCATTAGCTGCATTAATCCGTGGTTTTCGCGGTGTAAGTCTTTCCACGATGAAATGGCAAACAATACTGAAAAATAAAAATAAAATAAGTATACACAGCCCACGCGTAATCTGTGAAAAAACACTATTGAAAAAATACCTCTAGATTGATCACCCGTTATATCAGTTGTCGTCCCGACTCTTATTAGTATTCTTTAAGCAAATGTGACATCGATATTGTGTTGAACGATTTTTTTGTTTCGCCTCTTTTGGTAACGACATTATAATATATATCACACATCTGCCTAAACAATGTCAAGACAACATCCTCAAAGCAGAGAAAATGCAGGCAGTTTCAATTTCGAGGTGGTCGATGAGTTCGTCTTTTTCGAAAAAAAATTACCCCAGGCTGGAAGTAAAACTAAGAACTATATTAGCTAACTGGTGCTATGTTGGGCTTTACAAACAAATAGCTAAACAATAAAGCTCTCTCTCGAGGAACTAAATCAACATACTATTACTGCCTCTGCATTTTTTTTGGCGCTGAAACATGTACAATCGAGCTCGAGGATGGAGCGATGTTGGAAGATTTAAGAAGAAGGTTTTTTCGATAAATATATCAACCTCTTTGCTGTAACGGCGAATAACAAGTTAACAGCAAATGAGCAGTTAACATCTGTATGCCGATATCGACGTAGTCGGGCGCATTCAACAAACAACGATTGCCCTGGCTGAAAAATGTTGTACTTATGGACGGCTAATACCAAGTGAAGGAATACCTACACAACATCAATCCCACGACAGCCGGTTCTATGGTCCGGCCAAGGGCTGTCACCCTGGCTTCAACGACTTCAAATATTGGTATAATCCACTGGAGGTCACGCTCATCAAATCTGAACGCGACCATTGAAGTACATATTAAAAAATATGGAAAAATTGGCGAACAATTTACACCGAACCTGCTCCAGTCTCATCTATAGTTGGAGATCTCTGCCAGAGTAATAACATAAATTTGCTTGACGTCGTACCACGTTTTGTTATAAAACGTTATGTTACAAAGCGTAAGCAAGTCAAAATACTCATTACTAAATTAGAAACTTGGACGCTGTTTAACATCATTAACTTTTCCAGAAATTTTCGATCGATTTTTTAATAGCCATTAATATACCAACTCCTTCTTGTATTAGCGTTTGCGACTAAAGATCGAACCTGTTTATTAAGAATGTAAATCAGTTGATTTTGCGCTAAATGGCATCCACTTAACAGACGGACGATCAAATAATCTCCAGTAAACTTTGAAAATAAGCTTTGTTTGGAAGTCGTATCCATAGGCAGATTAAACGTTCCATTGCAGATATGCTATATTATTGATCTCGTGAAATTGTAAGATGTTCTAGGCATGTCCTTACGTTCGAGTTGTCGAAATCGACCCAGGGGAAATAGTTTTCTTTTCAACGATAAAAGTTACATTATTTTTTTGAATAGACAATGGTTTAATTTAGTTTTGGTACTTGGGACGCACTTAATACCTCAAAAAAAGCATAGTTGGTGGACGTTTTGTCTAATATGGTCCAAAAACTCGGCCCGCATAGTAAAAACGTGCGATCAATACTTAAGTAAAAGCAAATTTGCTACAAATTCAAATAAAGATTTATTTCGAGGGTTTGGCCGAGATTGTGTTTGGACGCAGGGGCGTAAAACTCTTTAGTACAGGATTGACAGGTTCTACACGACGTTTTTTGTTAAGTTTTGAGAGTTGCATCTCAAACCAAATGCCAAGTCACGCTACTGCAAAGAAAATTACAATTTAATGTGGCGGCCATATTCATTCCAAAACACGTACGCCAACTTTTGTATTCATTATTTAGACTCTATACATTATGAAATGCAGTTTAAAACAAAGAATGAATATTTACTTTCATATGGCAGTAAAAACAAAGAAATTATATTGTAATAAATTATTCAAACTAACAAATATTGTAAATGAAAAAGAAAGATAAAATAATTTGTAAAGTAAATAAAATCCACCTGTTGGAGTTATACATGTGTTATTTCAAAGCGTAAGATTGCTCTAAACGACAGTTTTCGTTTTAGCTATTCATACCCTAAGGGTAAACACCTATGCCAGTACACGCCTTGTGCACTCTTGTTAAATGTTTTGCCAATTTTTAATTATTGAAGAAGTTCTGTGTTGTCTAGAAAACTTTCGATTCTACTCCAACACACCCGCCGTATGTGCTCTACATAGTTTGTCACATTGACGACAGTTTTCGTTTTAGCCATTCATACCCTAAGGGTAAACACCTATGCCAGTACACGCCTTGTGCACTCTTGTTAAATGTTTTGCCAATTTTTTATTATTGAAGAAGTTCTGTGTCGTCTAGGAAACTTTCGATTCTACTCCAACACACCCGCCTTATGTGCTCTAGATAGTTTGTCACATTGACCGAAATATCTAGTTTCGATTTCGCGAAAGCTGGACATTGGCAGAGAAAGTGTTAATTCGTTTCAATGTCCTCGCACATGTTTGATCACATTTTCCAATGAGGACGATACAGTGACGGACAAAAAATAGGAAAACTCCACTTTATTTTTAATAAATTGCAAACTGTTGTTTATAATGGCGTATGTTTGAAAAACCATTTCCATAATGGTCTCGATATCCCCCTTCGTTGTTATTTTGTGTTTTTCAAATTTAATTTGTTAAATATCTTTTCAATAAATAAATATTCATTCTTCCTTTTTGCAGAAACAAATCGAAATTGTTTGATTGATTTCGTTTTACAATTTTTTACAAATATTTATCGTAGGATTTTCAATTCAGTCATATGAGTAACTTACGACTTTAAAATCTTTAATTTTGGTTTTAGGATTTCTTTCCATTAATATGGAAATACGATATGGCAAAACTTAACTTCAAGCTAGAGAAACCTACGCCCCGAATAATGTCAGCGCGCAATGGCAACAAACGAGAGGCTACAACAGCACATTAAAGGCGAGTTCCTAAGAGCTGAAGAATTTAATATTAATATTGATAACTTTGTAGCATTTATTTTTTAAATATGGTTTCCGAAATATGTCTGCCGGGTTTAAGAATGGACCATGTACAGGATGGCTCATGAATATTGCTACATTAAGAAACTAAAATATGTAACTTTTTTTCAGTGTATGGAATTTATTTTTCTTTTATTCGTGTTAAAGCTCATTCAATTTTTTTAATTTAAATGCCAACCGACAAAGTCAGTTGCAGTAAGGTCAGGCGACCTAGGGGCCAACGGAACGTGGAGTTTCTGGATATCTGATTATTGGGACATTTTTGTCGCAATTCTGTTATAACAGGACGGGCTATCTGAGGAGTTACGCTATCTTGTTGAAACCACACAGAGGTAAAAATTATCATTCGGCGTAATTCTCTCTACATGCTCAAGTAACGGTCTCTAGTAAGCGTAACGGTGTGACCGTTTTCTTCAAAGAATTAGGGCCCGACAATGCAGCGTGATGAAACTGCACACCACACTGTGACACGAAATGGATACAATTCCGTCTCATGGAGTATCTGTGGTTGATAGCACTCCATATTTGAAAAAAAATTTTGTTTGTGTTGCCGTATAAATCGAATTATGCCTTGTCAGACATGAAAAGAAAGTTGAAATGGCAAAATTCTAAGCGAATCAGAAAGCCTGCTGCGTTCAGTTTGTTGGCCAAGAAGATAAGCTTCTTGTTGAAACTCTTGGATTGTTTTGTATGGCAGCAGCGATTGTTTCCTCCGCCCGAACTGAAGGGTTTCGATTGTTAACAAGTCTCGTTATGGTTCATCTGCTCCGACGATTGCCGCCAAACGTGCGCATGTAATCTCTTGAACCCAAACTACGGTCTCCAGTGCGTGATAGCGGCGGACAATCCAAATTCTTGTTTCAGTGTCCCTGTTATACATTTTTGTTAATTCCAAAAATCAATCTGCAAAAAAAAATACCAGATTCATTAAATTGAAAAAAATTTATCAAAGTTTTTTGGTAGCGGCTTTTATCAGCCACCCTGTACCATGCAATCATGCCAGTTTTTGAATAAATTTGGTTGTAGACGTTAATGTCGGCTTGAATATTGGCTTGCAACGCTTCAAGAGTTGCTCGACATAAACCAATGACTTGACATAGCCACATAAAAAGTAATGTAGAGGCGTTGAATCGCACGAACGAGGGAGCCAGTGAAGATGACCACTTTAGGAAATCAAGTTGTCACCAAATTGATTTTGTAATAAATCGATTGTTAATCGCCCTGTATGGCAAGATGCGCCGTCTTATTAGAACATAATGTCGTTGATGTTTAGCTGATTAATTTTTGGATCGCTCGCTGTGATTCGTTAACGATTTGATTGTCTTTGCTCTAAATACGGCAATTTTGCTTATTGATGTAGAAAATTTCAAAAGTTTTACTAATGTTACGTGAACGATTTATGATCGCTCGTCAAACCTTACTGAACAGCAATATCAACACTGTTTGACATAAGTTAAAAATTAAAAAAAACACTCTTTTTAAAGCTAACGAATTTTCTTACGAAAAGTCGTCACTGATGGAAACTACGTATTAGCCGAATTAACCCGAAGAGCAATTTTCTGCCAAGGGCTGTCACCCTGGCACACAGTTGCCGCTACAACAACAATGTATTATACAAGAGCCTATAAGTTTATTCCGAAGGATGAAAGAGAAAAGAAACCATCTTGCTACTGGCATTATATTGTGGGAAATAAAATGTGGCAGATACGTCACTAGTGCTAAGGATCTAGATACATCTTCGTTTCAACTTATTAACGGATGCAGATTAACATAGGGAAATCGATCTCGTAGAATCGACAATCATAGATATTGGCGAAGACTGTATAAAATATCATTAGCAAAATAAAAAATTGCAAACATATTAATTTTATCGAACGCGTGAAAACTTTTTAAACATATTCTGCATTCTTTAAAACAATCAAATCATAGATCACAGTTTTGAATCAATTACAAAATACTCCGACGAAATACTCGATATATGAAGTGCTCGATCAAAAAAAAATATTGTACTGTATTAACAAGATATTTAATAGAAGAGCCAATCATCTAAATTGTCTTAAATGTAAAAATATTTTTATATACAAAATTTCGGTCAACAGTATTATTCTTTAATTCGCTAACATTTTTTTATCAAATCTATATTGATAAGTATTCCCTGTAGGGTGAACTTATTAAATACAATTTTATTTTTGCGATTATATAAATTCACAAACTAATATGTACATTAGAGTGACTCGATTGCATATGTACCACTTAGAAGAGCCAGACTGATGATTTAGAACATTTCCCAAATATATCGGCTTTAGCTGGCTGCATTCGTGAGCGAGACAAGTTTCAAATCTTTAAATAAAAGTTTTCTTCGTAATTTACACAATTATTTCCTTTTTTCAATAAATTGCCAAATATGATAAGAGGTACTAGTACTTGGACTCTACATTATAATAATGTTGAAAGTTGTTTTTACGCAACAGATTAAAGAGCTTTGTCCAGTTTTATTTTTCTGAATATATTCATTAAATTTTTAATAGCTCTCATTTTTTTATTTGTATTTTCGAGATTTTCAGCTTCTAAATGTAATAACATTATTAGACAAAGAAATCTTGTTCAAAACAAAACTAGATTTTGATAACCGCCCAAAAAGAAACAGGTGCAGGGTGTGCAAAATGATTTATGACGACTAGTATCGGCTTTTTATTTACACTTGTTGAAAAAGGCCAAGTGTAATAGTATCGAAATAATCGAAAATAAAAAACGAAAAATATCTGATTAATTAAAACTTCTTAAAAAAGCTTTGGAAAACTCTTAATATTTCGAGCATTAAAACAAACTTAAAATTTATTTGAACTCATCAAATAAATGCGCCAGATACAATAAAAATTAATATAAACACAACTTATTCACCAAAATCACCAGGTTTAGACGAAATAAACAATAATAGCTTGAAAAATTTACAAAAGAAACTTTACTTTGACTTTTATTTTAAACTCTTGGCTAAAATTAAGTTATTTTTCTATTCTTTGGAAAAAGGCAAAAACTATCCCGATATTAAAGCCGAACAAACTTTCTGATCATCCAAGTTCTTATAGACGTATCAGTTTGCTATGTGCTCTGAGAAAACTTTTGGAGAACACCATTAAAGAGAAGCTTCCACAGTTTATCTACACGCACAAAATTCTCCCACTCCAACAATTTGGATTTAGGAGATAACACAATACATCTCAATCACTTATAAAATCAAAAATCTGGGTCAATCTAATTTTGATGAGGGAAAATCCACTGGGATGGTACAATTGGACATAAAGTCTGCTTTTGACTCAGTTTGGCACAAGGGATTAATCTATAAGTCCAGAGTTTCTTAACTGATAGATCTTTCAGTATCTTTTTTAGTACACATTACTTCCGGTTGTCCGCAAGGATCGTGCTTGTCACCTACGTTATATAAAATTCTTACAGCTGATGTCGGAAACCATCCCAAATGTAACATTTCTATCTTCGCAGATGACACATTGGTTCTATCTTCGCAGATGATACATTGGTACTAAGTTACAGCAGCCACTTATCTGTCGCTATTGGCAATCTTCATTCTGCCTTAGCGGAGTTGCACAAATATTTTACAGAAAAGATGCAAGCCATTTACTATACAAGGAAAAGCCAACAATGTTTTTTGCCTCAAACACCACTTCATTTTTTAAACCATGATGTCCCGTCGGAAATTAAAGTAAAAAGGCGTTTATTGGATCCCAATTTTAAAAGTCATATTCCTTACGTGATCGATAAAATCAACAAGGTCACTAGATTGACGTACCCTCTTATACTCGTAAATAGGAATTCTGCCCTGAACACGCACAACAATATTTATTTGTATGGCCCTCGATGGCGGCATGTCACACTATAAAACTGCAGATAGCTCGCAACCTAAATTAAAGCTTCCATGGCATTACTCTCAAGATGTGTACATACATTAGCTGGCGTAGATCTTGTGAGTGTTAAAATGCTAAAACTTAAAGAAAAATGCACAGTTCGATTTCAATGAGGTAGCTTCAGCATAATTTTTTCTTAGATTTTCTCTTAGTTTTTCGTTGTTTTAAGCAAAATTGTTTAAAAAGGTTTTGATATTTTCCTTCTTTTAACTATTAGCAACTAAAATTTGCATATACGAGTATTATTTAAATAAAATTTTAAAGTAGAAAAGAAACAGAATTGCTAAACTCTTTAATTCTTAAATCAAATTTAAACATTAAATTGAATTTGAACGCTTAAGCCACTGACACCATTATATTGGATTTGGTCATTATTATGAGTTCTAAACTCAGCTAGCTAACGAATGCAGACAACTTAGCCTAATTACTTAGTAGGGACATAAATACTGTTGCACACGTTTTATGCTGTAAAATAAAAAGTACTGAATGTTTTTGGACCAAATATGTTTAAATATATTTATTGATGTATATTGTATCCAAAAAGAATCTACTTATTCGAAATGTCCGCCTTTTGGCTTTACACATGCTTTAAGTCGCACTGGCCAATCGTCAATAGCTGCACAAGCCTCGTCCATTGGAAAATTGGCCACAGCTCGAACCAAAGCAGTCTTAAGAGATCCAATGTTGGGGTATCTTTTGTGACAAACCTTGTCCTGAAAAACCGTCCACAATTTGTAATCCAATGGGTTCAAATCTGGACTGCCTGAGGGTCATTCTTCAGAGAAAATGAACGCTGGCAAAATGTTTCGAAACCAGGCCTCGGACGTTTTAGCCTTATGGTCCGGCGCAGAATCCTGCTGGAAAGTCAATGGCTGGTTTTGGACCAGGGTTTCTTGGTAAACTTTGGTCGATGTTTTGACTGCTTTTTCGCAGAAATGCAGGTCAGTGACCCCATCGTAAGAGACACCCCACCAAACCATGACTGAAGCTGGGTGATGACCCTTCTCCACCCTTTGGATCAGTTCAGATGCTTCCTTAGATGACCGCGCATACACTCTATCATTTTGCTTGTTTAATTTTTCCTGAAAGGTAAAATTTTTTTCATCGGTGAACAAAATTTTTCTGTTCAAGCGTGCTTCATCAAAAGATGTTTGCATTTTTCAATCCTATTTTTTTTTAAAGCTGCAGTCAATAAACGTCCGGTACGTCGTTTGAAAGCCCCAAGTCCCAAGTCTGTTTAATGATTCGACTCATGGACTTTTGCGTGATATTCAGCTCACGGGCCATGATTTTCTGTTTTTGGGGCGGATTTCTGTGAATTCTTGATTTAACGGCTTTGATGACATGCGGTGTTCGAACAGAGCGTGGGCGGTCTTTTACATCTCCAGTCTCCTCAAACAGTTTTATGCATCGGTAGACGAACATGCGGCTAATCCCTAGTGGCCGGAGCGTTTTGAAAATATCGCTTCTTTCATTTCACACTTGAAAAGCGCTATTACAGCGAATACGGTTCTCATTATCTGACCACTTCATGATGGAAGTTGAAACAATTTTAAAATCCCGTTACAGACTAAAGCTATTGAGGTTCAGTTCAGGTTCAGTTCTACTATTGCACACATCTATTTTAATAGTAGAAGTAATTTGGAAATAACTTAAAAATATAAAAATCTTTGTTTCTATAAGAGACCAAATGTATTGTTTTTGGCTTTATACAAGTCAAGGCACTCTCATGTACATATTATACATATACGTGTATACAATTGCACTGACAATATAGATTTATTATATTGTGTTCAATGCACATTATGAGAAACAGGCAAATAGTAAAACACAATTGTTTCGTACGGTCATTATTTGCTTTAGTTTTACTATATAAGTAACTATCCGTTCGAACTGACAACGCAGTTATCCAAGATGAAGCTTAAATTGTCTACGAAATTGCTCTCAACTATTGTTTTAATTTGCGTTCTCCGTCATGGATCGGGACTGTCCATAAAGGGTCTCGATCTGTTAAATTCGGCTGGAGACTTTATAACTGGTGTCGGAAGCGAAGTGATAAACGTATTACCAACGGTGGGAGAATTGTTTTCCGCGTCGAAACAGGTTTTGTTTGGTCTGCCAGAACAGGCCGTATTTAAAGTGGTCAATCAGTTGTGTAAGTGTTTGTTTTTATTCCGCCTTAACCCTTTTTTGATAAAGATATAGTGGCACACTGAAGATTTTATCGTACGCAGCGTATTTCAACGTTTTAGAACTTCCAATAGTCTTAAAACCTTTGATAAAAGTTACCAAAACTTACAATCAATGTAAGGGATCTACATGCCGAAAATGCAAGGTCCGAAATATTCCTTAAATTGTCAACACATATTTGAATGGGTTTTAGACTACCGGAACCTGAGTACTCGGGCCTAATACAATTTATTACTTTGAATCTTACGCAACTAAATCTTCTCTAAATGTATATTATAATTAAACAATTTGGTGTTTGATTAAAACGGAGCGTATACATAATTGCGTTACATTTTGATCTTACTTTGGAGTTAAGCAAACAAATCAGAACTGCTGCCATTTTACTACCATCTCTTACTAGATAACTGACAAATTTCGCATTTGGCTGCTAGTCGTAGCATAGAAAAAAATAGATACTGCAGAAATAGTAAATTTCAGTATTAGTGGTGTTTTGATATTTTATATATTAAAAATTGCGAAGACACACAAGCAGATACTGCGTAGACAACAAGAAATTGTGTCTGCGCACGGTAAGGACCTTCGTCTCCTTAAATAGATGTTCCTCAGAAGATATAAGGAGACACCCTGTTGATGTTCTCAGGGCAGCTTTCTGGCAAGTCTGAATATTCTTCAACTGCATCGCACTAACATTTGCCGAAAGCACCGGCGCTGCGTAGTTCGCTACAGACCAACCTATTGCTTTGTATAAAGGCAAAAAGGATTTGGCGGCTCCACCTACTTAGACCTGTAGCTTGTGCAATTGACCATTGACGTCATCGATATTTACATTAAGTGACAACCGCCCCTTTTCGGTCGATGTCGTAAATAGTGTGGGATATTTCATAATAAGTGATGCAACAGTTAATTTTCTCGCATTTGTCGTCCACTTTAGGTCCTGACTCAAGAATTGCGCAATCACAGCGTACGACACAATTTTAACGCCGTCTGGTGGTACAGGAATTTTAGAGAGGTAAAGGCTAAACAGTGACTGGCGGCCACACGGACATAAGTACTGTTACACACGTTTTATGATGTAAAATAAAAAGTACTAAATGTTTTTGGACCAAATATTTTTTAATATATTTATTGATGTGTATTGTATCCAAAAAGAATCTACTTATTCGTAATGTCCGCTTTTTGCCTTTACACACGCATTAAGTCGCACTGGCCAATCGTCAATAGCTGCACGAACCTCATCCATCGGAAAATTGGCCACAAACCTCGTCCTCTAAAACTGTCCACAATTTGTAAACCAATGGGTTCAAATCTGGACTGCCTGAGGGCCATTCTTCAGAGAAAATGAACGCTGGCAAATTGTTTCGAAGCCAGGCCTGGGATGTTTTAGCCTTATGGGCCGGCGCAGAATCCTTCTGGCTGGTTTTGGAACAGGGAATTGTTAAGAGGCTTCACAACAGCTTCCAAAACGGTTTCTTGTTAAACTTTGGACGATGTTTTGACTCCTTGTTCGCAGAAATGCAGGCCAGTGACCCCATCGCACCCCACCCAGCCCCGCGACTAAAGCTGGGTGATGACCCTTTTCCTGAACGGTAAACATTTTTTCATCGGAGAACAAAATTATTCTGTGCAAGTTACACTGTGAGAAATTCCAAGTCAGGGTGGTGGTACTAGGTCAGTATATTAAAACCCTCAAAGGGTTTTGCGTTCGTATGTGCCAGTTTAAGTGAAGTTACTTAATTTTGAATAAAAGCAGAACGCGTTAATCGATTTCTATGATCTATGTCGCATTTTGTTTACAGGCTATGTGACTTTACGTGAAAGTTATAAGACTCTACACGTTTTTCCGTATGGGATTTATGTTTTAAAAAAAAAAAAATTTTTTTGGCAAAATTTTCTTCATAAATTTATTTCTAATTGCAAAAATGTTGATTTGGTAGAGAAACAGTATATTAATGGATTAAAGAAAATGTAATTATTAATTTTTCTCAATTTATTTCAGCAAAATCGAACTAGTCGTTCTCGAGTTATGTCAAACTACGTTTTTGCCAACATTTTACAACTAAGCGAAAAAAACATCAAGATAAGGAAAAAATGTAAAAGGTCATAAAAAAACTGGCACATACGAACGCTAAACCCTTTGAGGGTTTTAATATACTGACCTAGTACCATCACCCTGACTTGGAATTTCTCACCCCCCCATATTGGCTGTTGTACTGCGTTATCTGCGTGCATTTTTCATTTTTTTTTATTTTTTTTAAAGCTGCTGTCACTAAATGTCCGGTACGTTGTTTGAAAGCACCAAGTCCCTAGTCTTTTTTAATGATTCTACTCATGGACTTTTGCGTGATATTCATCTCACGGGCCATGATTTTCTGTTTTCGGAGCGGATTTCTGTGAATTCTTGATTTAACGGCTTTGATGACTTGCGGTGTTCGAACAGAACGGATTTCTGTGAATTCTTGATTTAACGGCTTTGATGACTTGCGGTGTTCGAACAGAACGTGGGCGGCCCGACCGGTGGCGGTCTATTACATCTCTAGTCTCCTCAGACAGTTTTATGGATCGGTAGACGAACATGCGGCTAATCCGTAGTTTTGAAAATATCGCTTTTTTCATTTCACACTTGAAAAGCGCTATTGCACTCCATGACGAAAGTTGAAACAATCCCGTTACAGGCTAACGCTATTGAGGTTAGCTTTTAAACCCCATATGACAACAACGGGGTATGTTCAGTTCTACTATTGAAAGGGGTGAGTTCATTGTTGTAACAGTATTTTTGTCCCTACTAAGTAGTTTACGACCCAACGTTTCAGACTAAGCAAAATGGACGCTTTTGCAATGTCGTCGAACAGAGTGGCATATTTGACCGTGCCGAAGGCCTTTGCATTACTCTCCTTTTCGCCTTATCACTTTATGGGTGCTCAATAAAAAGGCGGTCAAAATAACTCGCACACCGCTTCGGATCTGGCACCGAACGTGACGGCTCACAGTGGTCCGAATGGTCAATCTAGCTGGAATAAAGTCATAACTCCTGTTTGGGAGTAGGTAGAAACTTGAAATTTTTGAGTATGAAATATTTTGCCTAAATGCTGCTTTACAGCATTAATTTTTTTTTTTAAAAAAAATTTTTATTAAAAAATTAATTTTTTTAAATAAATTTTTTTAAAAAAGTTTTTGTCGTCGCCACGATTCTGTCTGAAAAGTTTCAGTTCTATTGGATCACGGGATTTGGTTCCTTGCTTCTCGATAGACCACACATTGTACAGCTCTCTTCGTGTTAATGGTGTGTAATCTAAAATATAATAAAATGTAAAACCGCAAAAAGCCGTACTTAATTTTTTGTTCTTCGGAAAGGTGACATTTCACAGATTTAAATAACATAAACACTTTTACACTGAAGCGATAAAACAACAATTAAAAGTTTAACTAAACTTGACGCCGCACCAAAAACACATTTAGAAAACAATATATTTTCTAACACTATTTTTACACACAAACAAATATTAAACCAAAACGCATAATTGCTATTAAAATAATAAATACCTAACATAATTTAGCAAAGAAAAAATATTGTAAAAATGTTTTGTAGTTTTTTCACACGAACTCTTTAAATATGCTGCTAAAAATAGACTACGCTTTTGTATAACTGCAGTAACTCAATTACTAATGTTTGCTTTAGCGTAGCAAAGCGAAGAACATGATAAATGAAAAAAACCATACACCGTTATCAACAGTGGGCATTAGTCAATCATCTAGCAAACAAATTTCATAAATTCGAAGTATTAAAAAATTGACTTTATTCCAGCTAGATAGGCCATTGGGACCAGTGTGCGGCTGTCCGATCATCCTTTCATTCAGGGTTAGAGAACGATTTGAACATTGTCCACAATTTACTATAACAACCTCTGAAGATGATTGACGAAGTCAATCGAAATATTGGGATAGATAAAAATTAAACAACACATAGAATAACGAGTTTAAATTAATGGCCTCGAGCCGAAAAATAATTTTATAAAATAACAACACCAAAGGTCAACTATTCACTTACAACATTTATTAAAGATATTTAAAAAAAATACAAAAGAAAGTAATAGCAGGGTAACTTGACCATAACACGATTCGTTCTAATTTAAACTAATTTTGTTAATAACAATATTCTGTTTTATAAAGAATTGTTGTAAAATCACTAATTTGTTGGACTCCAAACAGCTTCAAACTTTAAAATAATAAAAAAAACATTCCCCCAGCACGATCTCACGACAGCCGGTTCTATGCACCGGATCGACCCGAAGTAGGAATTCTTCGGCCAAAGGCTATCACCCCGGCACTATATGCCGCTACAAAAACAAAAGTTATTTAAAATTAAATAATCTTTTGAAACACTTTCTAATAATGATCTTGGTTCATAAAATCGATTTTTAATTAAAACAATATCAGTTTTACTCCTTAAAAGAAATTTATACCGGGTAAAGTGCACAATCTCAGCCGAAACATTTGAAAAATATTTTTAAAATGTCTCTAATTTACATTGTACATTGTAGGCGCTTTTAAGGGCATTTCGTTCTGGCATGTCAGCTCCTTAGTTTGTGGATACGAACCCCAATTTTTTTCTCTATGCCGAATTTACAATTCCAATCATACAATCATTGCTGACTTTGTATTAACTGATTTTTTTAAACTGATCTTTTATCTTTTAGGTTCTATTTATGTGGCCTCGGATAAAATAGATCCCCGCATTACACCTAATATCGATCAGATGTATATACAGTTTCGTTCACCTTGTAAAAATATAAGCGTTCCTATCAAAGAAGCTGAGAAACTTCTGGAATTGCCAGAATTTGATGTTAACAGGAAGGTAGTACTCTTTATAACTGGCTGGATGTCTAGCATTCAGTCTGATTACATTGAAGATATGGCCAGAGCCTACAATTGTAGACAAGGTTATAATTTTTTGGTAAGTTTAAAAAAAAAATCTGTGTAAATATGTAATTAACGGTTTTGATTCCTTAGGCCTTGAATACATCAGATTTTGTGCAAACTCTGTATACGTGGTCCGCATTCAATACCGAAGAAATAGGCGTCTTGGTAGCTCAGAGTCTTGAAAAGATAGCTCAAAAAGTTCCAGCGGAAAATATTCACTTGATTGGCCACAGCTTGGGTGCTCATATGGCGGGTAAGGCCGGACGTCATTTTACGCATTTAACCGGTAAAATTCTTCCCCGCATAACCGGTTTAGATCCGGCAAATCCATGCTACAACCAAGGAGAATCACTGTCTGGTTTATATCGCGGCGATGCCTTATTTGTTGATGTCATTCATTCAAATCCTGGTGTCTTGGGCAAATTAAATCCGGTTGGGGATGTTGACTTTTATCCTGAGGGCTTAGGCCCTATAAAGCCGGGCTGTTACATTTTCAGTTGCTCCCACAGCCGAGCTTACGAATACTACATTGAGACAGTGTTTCCGGAAAACGAGAGAAATTTTCTAGCAAAACGTTGTAATTCTTTGAAGAGTTTAAATGATGGGTATTGTGACGGACCCGAATATCCAATGGGATTTGCAACGCCTTCAAACTTAAAGGGAGATTACTTCCTGTCTGTGAAGAGTAAATCGCCGTTTGGTAAAAATGCACCTAAGAACTTGACAGTGAATCTAAATGAATGTGGCCGTTGTATAAATTGAAGCAGAAGGCAATAAATACTTATCGTACGCACATCAAAATATTTTACATAACAAAATTTTAAAAATATATTCGGAACAGAACCAAGGAGCCTCAAATGTGTCGAGCTGCTTTGGAAGTGAGCAACATATTCCACTGAAAGAATATTTTGATGTGAGTTTCCAAATTATGACTATACGAGTATAATAAAGAAAACATGAACATACCTATATAATATTGTAGTGTGTAGAGTATGAAAAGAAGTGATCAAATGTTCTTTATTTTTTGAAAAAAAAATAGTTATTCCTGAAGAGCAATTTGTATGACTCTTCTGCAATATGTGTGGAACATTTTTTCATCGTATTTTTATAGCCTCCACCACGGGGTGGATGGTATATTTAATTTGTAATTTCGTTTGCAACGCCACGAAATATTGATCGGAGACCCTATAAAGTATTTGTATTATGTATCATTGTAAAATTTTTATACGATCTAGCCATGTGCGTCTGCGTGTCTGTTGAAAGCACTATAGCGGTCAAACATATCAAACCAGGATCATGAAACTTTGCATGTGATGGCTAATGGTCTGTTTGTGAATGGAAATGAGCGAAATCGACCTAGAGGGAAAAAAGTTTTCCTTTATGAGACTAAAGGTACCTCGGTAAAACTAACACTTTTTGAGTATTTGTTTAGCAAATCATAATTTTTTGTGGAAGGGCAAAAAATATTTTCTGATATTTTTGAATCATGTGGCTCAAAAAATGTTCGAATGGTCAAAACGACAATTTATAGTCAATATGGGCAATCAAACTTAAATAAATTTTTGCTACCAATGCAATCATAAAGTAATTTTTGGGTTTTTGCTGAGAGTACGGACGGACCGGACCCGTGGGACATTTTTTGACGCTTTAGTAACTTATGGACCGTGGAGGGTATATAAGGTTCGGTCTGGCCGAATGAAAGACGTTTTAACTTGTTTCTATGCCAGACTTTATGGTACAGTATAAAAGTGGTATTCATGACAAAGTATATATACACATATTTTTTGGCAAGCACAAGAACAATTTCGCTAGGTTAGTGACAACCAAAACGTATTTGTCTCTAAGCCATTTTAGGGTTTTCATATCTTTCACAGAAAAGTGGATGGTATACTAAATTTGTCATTCCGTTTGCAACAACATGGTGTATATGTTTTTGATCGTTCTAATACGATCTTGATTTGCCCGTCCTTCCGTGTGTCTGTTAAAAGCACAATAGCGGTCAATACTCGTAGATTTAACCTCGATTTTTGTGTCCCGAAATTTTGCATTATGATGGCTTATGGTTTAAACCGGTTGTAAATTTGCGAAATAGGTCCAAAGGTTGGAAATGTTTCCCTTTAAGGGACTAACGGTACCTAAGATGTACTTTTTATTATTTGAATATTTACTTTACAAATCATATTTTTTGTTGACGGGCGATATTTAAAAAGGGTATTTGTTAGTGAGACTCACTTAATACCTCAAAAAAGGTATAAGGTTTGGTCTGTCTAAACTTAACGACGGGACGATTGAAGTGTTACCATATTCACGTTAAAAATATTGCCAAACCAAAGTAAAACCGTCGACATACAAACAGAAATTTAATAAGGGCAATGAAATGCGTTTCTTTTCACTTTACGTTCCGATTGGATTTAGAAAAAAAAACTTCTAGACAAATTTGAAAATTTTCGTTGAAGCAACAATTTTATTAACTCACAATAGGTCTTTTCGAACGAAAGGTCAAAGATTTTTATACTTAACTTTCGCTTGGTTGCAATCATTTCGTCATCAGAACGTTGTGAAAGCTTAATAAAACTTCTTCGGTGCCAAAAATTCCATAAGTGGGAAATAACATTATTGCTAATACTTTGTGTGAAAATTCAATCTTACAGCTGTTATGATCGATACACACGAGGCTACCGTTGCAGCAATACAGCCATGTTTAATCAAATGATGCAACACGTTGCTCTCGGCAGATGCCTCGTGTGTGCCCAGCATTATGCTTGTTAAATTTTTTCGTCAAAATTTTGTACAGGTCAGCCTTTTGACAACCTTGCATACACTTTTTACCATAGCACAAGCTTTTGTAGTCTAAACAGTTGTTAATTCCCGCCAACCGGGCGTTAATTTTGGATTTTTTAACCCCATTAGACGATGCTTGCAAATTATTCGCCGAAGGAATTGTTTGGTTAGCAGCCTTTTTAGATAAGCATTTAAACAGATCTGCAATAATAATGTTGATAATGACTACGTATGGGTTGGTCTAACTTTAACTAAATTTAACAGAAAGTTAACAGATTGTTTAACGATGTGTTGAATAAAATGAGATATTCTTTGAGTTTAGAAGGTAAATGAGGTAGTGACTCTCGGTATAGAAACATACGTTATAGTAAAGAATCAAGTAAAAAAGTATCAGTGCCAATTGAAAAGTGTCTATGCACGACACTTTCCGAGCTATGATCAAATAAGAATACTAATAAGATGTGTTCTCTGTAGAGTAAGCCGTTTTAAAATTTAATTTTGTCTTTGTTTATAAATGTGTTTAAACAGCAAATTCATTTGCGAAACAATATACTCGTAGGTTTATTATATTATATTAAATATGCATACATATGAGAAAAAGGTAAATAGTGAAACACTATTGTTTGTATCACTTTATTTGCTTTGGTTTTGCTATATAAGTATTCATCAGTTCACGCAGAAAATCAGTTATCAAAGATGAAGCATAGATTACCAAAGAAATTTCTCTCCGCTATCGTTTTAATTTACGTTTTCGGTCATGCATCAGGGTTTTCAATTACTGGCCTTGATCTACTAAATTCGGCTGGAAACCTTATAACCGGTGTAGGTTCCGAATTGCTAAACATTTTGCCTACTGCAGGAGAATTGTTTTCCGCATCAAAACAAATTTTGTTTGGTCTACCGGAACAAGCTACATTTAAAATTATCAACCAGTTATGTAAGTGTTTATTTTCCTTCTGTCTCATATAAAACGATTAATTTGGCCTCCATATAATTTAAAATTTCTGAAGATTTTAATATTACCATTCTGATATACTTTTTCAATATTATTGTAAGTAAGCAAAGCCACAATTATTGATTTTCGTACAAGACGCAATTAAGAACTTTCGGCTAGGACGAACCTGATAATTATTTATTTAATTGGTAGTTGAGGACCCTTTTATTGGAATTTAACAAAAATTGATATTTGGTATTATTTTACGAAAGCAGTAAGTTTCATATATTATTGACTGTCGTAAAATTCTAATACGATCTCGCCATGTCTGTCTGTCCGCGGGTCTGTTAAATTGGCCCAGGGGGAAATGTTTCATTTTAAGGAACTAAAGATACCGCGGTTATGTAAAGTTTTTTGAGTATTTGCTTAATAAATCAATTTTTTTCGGTGGACCTTACATGCTAGCATCACATTTCGTAGATACAACTCCACACTTTTTTATATTTTTTTTTTTGAAATGTAAACTATAAAATGGCAAAAAATACATTTGTTGTAGTAAATGCAAAATAACCAATAGTCAGTTAGGCAAAATAGTTCGACTCTAATCTTTTCGACGTCTCTTATTTTTTAAATTGGTTCTAGCATTACACGCAGAAAAAAGTATGGTTGGGGTGACAATATTCGAAGAGGATCATACTATTGTTGGGTATATTGTTGTGGCACAACAATATTATGATCCTCACAACAATAGTGATTCACACATAACCATACTATGATCCCTACAACCAAAGTATGATTCACACTCAACCATACTATGATCTGCACAACCATACTTTGATCCTCACAACCATAGAATTTTTTTCATGACACCATAGTATGATCCTTACAACTATATTATGATTCACACGCAACCATACTATTCCACACAACCATAGCACGATTCACACTCAACCATACTATTATCTCCACAACCATGTTATGATCCTTACAACCATAGTATTTTACTCATACAACCATAGTATGATCTTCACAACCATAGTATGATTCACACGCACCTATTCTTTTATCCCTACAACCATAGTATGATTCACTTAACCATATTATGATCCCCAAAATTTTTTATTAGGATTGGGTAATGTTGTTATTCAAAAATAGATATTTTTGTCAAGCAAGTTATATTAAATTGCTTTACAATAAGTTAATAGCCAGAATTGAGGCCATGTTTTTATTGAACATTTCACTCAAGAAACAAAAATACATATTCCAACGGCAGTCGAAAATACTTCTAGTTCCTAGCAGGGGTGGATGCTACTTCACCATCCGTAGACCCCAAGAAACGAATATGATTAAACCATGATCATACGCTCACACATACATGTATGCTCTATAAAACCTGTTTTGTTATGTTCATAGTGTCAACCCTACTGTATGATTGCCGTAATCATATTATTGTTAACGTAAATTTTAAACAACAGTACATTTGATGCTACAACCATATTTTCATTTCTAAATTTGGCAATAAAACTATTGTTACATTTCAACAATATTTATATTATCGCGATCATACTGTTGTCAAAATAAAATTCAAAAAACAATACTATGGTTGCGACGAACATGCTTTTATTGTAGAGAACTTATTGTTGCTGTGACCATATTATCTTTTCTCTGCGTGTAGTTTTCTATCAATAGAACAAAAGTTTACAAACAAATTTGATTTGGAAAAAGTATGGTAAATATTTAAATAACTAATAATGAAACATTTTATATGTTGTATAATTGGAACTTTAACATAACCTCAAAATGGCTAACTTGTAGTTTGAATAAAAAATATATGTTTAGCTCGTTTGTTTTATTTCGGTCTGTTGCTTTTACACATTGAAAAGGGATTAACGGGCTCAATAAAATGGCAAATGGAGAGCCTGGCCTTACAGAGTTCGGTTTTACTTTCAACAATTGCAGCAAAGCTTTCTGAAGAGAGTTGTCACGTTGTCAAAATCAATGTCACTTTGCCATTTTGTTAAAAACTTGTTTTCTATTTAAATATAGATGCAAGAGGTCTTTAGTCGGTTAATCCCTGTACAATGAATAAAAAATATATTAATGGTTTACAAAAACCATATCATTAAAAATCAAAACTACTTGGGTATGTAATGCTTTATACGAATATTCTGAAAAAATGTTCTAGCAAGAATTTGTTTTTTTTTAGAATTTTTGGAATAAAGGACGCTAAAAAGAAGAGAAAAACCAAATATGTAAATGAAATGGAGAAAAATTAAAATTTTTGATATGTATTCGAAATATTGAACGAAAAACATACGTATTTTGGTTCGCTTATGGACAGGAAGAGTGCAAAATGGAAAGGTAGATGAACCAATGCGATTTGGCTTCGATGTAAAGTAGGTTTTTAAAACTCCGAAATATTTCCTGATTCAGATGCTGAATAGCATTTTTGAAAACTGAACTGGAACATATTGTTGTTATCTTCTTCTCCTCGTCTTTCTTTAACATTCGATAAATATTGCAATTTTAGCAAAGGCTGCTGAAACAAATATTTAAGTAAAAAAGGACAAGTGTTTTCTTCAGAATATAACTCATTACATATCAGAGTAATTTTGGTATTTAATGATTTGATTAAATACGAGTAATATTTAAGTCCTAGATAAATTTATTTCTGAATGAGACTAAAAAGTAAAGATTTTGAGGTTATGTTAAAGTTTCCATTTTTTCTTAACACCTTTTTTATAGCTATGAATAATTTAAATATTTACATAAAAATCGGCACAAAAACTTGACTATTTTTTGCGCTTAAGTTGCTTTGGGACAGTTGAAGTTAACAAGGTTTTTATTGTTTTATTTTTTTATTGGCGCTTAAATAACAAAGAAAAGGTGTATAAGGTTTGGCCCGACCGAACTAAACTACATTTTTACTTGTTTTATTTGGTACTATTTATCTAATGAAACAAGTGTTATACAAAATACACAGCTATAGTCGAGCTTTATATAGGTATTTCCAGCTTTACGAATGTTACGATTGAATTCAAAACAACTCTTGTAGATATACCGATAAAATGCCTTTCCTCTAGTTTTATTTTTATTCACAAGCTTACATAACCTGACGATATATGTCTCATTTCCCATAGCTAAGAAATTACCATAAGTTAAACTTTTTGGTCGAGAACTTTTTTACCCTAGTAATTTTACCCTAGTAACCTCCGACCCTTAGCAATTTTACCCTAGTACCCTCCGACCACCAATCCAAAAATGTCCAAACCGCTGCCATTTCGCCCCTTGCAATTTTGGTAATGGTCGTAGATGGACATATTTTCATTAAGTAAGCCAAGGAATACGCTGGTGAAATTTGTCTAGTCGTGAATAAATCACCCTGTAAATTAAAAAGTAAACATATGATGAGCGTTTAAATAAGAGAAGCATTCCAAGGTAAAGGTTCTTGAAAATATACTTAGTGCTTGAAAATTGTGTTGTTACCTCTTAAGAAAATAGCACAAATTAGAAGGGGCAACGTCTCTTGAGTGGCCCTGGTCACGATCTTAAGTCTTTTAATTTCCACTGAGGCTTTTAAGGAAATGCAAAAAATGTTAATTAAGACACAATTTCATAATTCGATTTATTTGGCGTAGGAGCAATTAAAAATGAGTATCTCCGAAAGAAACAAATTTGCAATACCACATTTCGTTGTTTTATTCGAAAGTGCATACATTTCGATTACTCGTATTTATGAAACACAATTTCATTTATGTGGCTAATTTCAACCAACTTACCTAAATGCCAAACTGCGTTAAATCGCATCTGGGCTAATAGCCAAATTTGCTCTAAGGCCAAAACTAACGCCTTGTACCTTCAATTGCTGAGAATGTTGAACCCTTTAAGTGATTTTCGAATGTTAACGTAAAGTCGTGCAAAAATTCACATTTTTGTGCTTTTGTTTACAACTTTTTTAAAATCTTATTTCTAAAACAAACAGTGCATTAAAGTATAACATCTGTGTAATATTTTCATAAAGAAATGTTAAAAAAAAACAAAATATCAGCAACTATTTGGAAGCGGCTCGGAAAATTGTAGAATGACTATGCCCTTATAAATTGGTGCTGGATCATCCGCAATTAAAAAATCTAAAATTAATTTGTAAAATAATCCGTTATACCACCCAGGTAACGCCGGAAGGTTTTTTCGACATAAGAACTTTTAAATATTTGGGATCACTTCAGTAAAAAACGCGTTTTTTTACAATAAAAATCTGCTTATTTGTTATTGAACAGTAAAAAAAATAATTTAAAAAATGTTTTGTTTAGCAATTTGTTTATTTATTTTCCTCTCAACAATTGCTGCAAAGCTTAAAGGCAGTGGGCAGTCACGAGAATACATATAATTAAATGCAGATATAAGAGGTCTCGAGCTGTGGAAAGAAATGGTTCAAAGAATTTGCATCAAATTTTTGTGTAAAAATTGGAATTAAGTGCTTAAATGTACTTGAAATGTTGAAAGTGGTATATGGTATATATTTGTACTCTCAGTAATAAAAATGTTTACAAGTAGTACAAGCTTTTCAACGAAGGTCAAAAAGATGTGAATGACGACGCTCACATGAAAACCGATGAAAATGTTGACAAAGCGAAGGAAATTTGTATAGAGAATCGTCGGAGAACTATTGGAGAAGTTGAAAGGGATATCGGTATAAGTATATTGGTTTGCTAATGCCATACAACTTTTTTGGATATTTTGGGCATGACGATATTTACCAAAAAAAACCGTCGCATGGAAATCGCTTAGGAAATGAAAGGAGATATAACCCAAATCGCTGAGAGAGTTCAAGGTCATACCAACAAGTACATATTAGGATTGCTTTGAAGATTGGAAAAACGCTGCCACAAGCATATTATATATCTAAGGGGAAAAACTTTTAAGGGGATAAAATAAAAATTAAAGAATAAATATATGTTTAGCTAGTTTGTTTATTTCGGTCTCTTGCTTTAACACATTGAACAGGGATTAACCGACTCGAGACCTCTTGCATCTACATTTTATTTGATGACAAGTTTTTTTTACAAAATGGCAAAGTGACATTGATTTTCGAGGCTGCACTCAGCATTTATCCCGATTTCGGAATTGTGACGACCTTCCTCAGAAAGCTTTCCAGCAATGGGGAGTGGGACCGTCATCTTTTCCATCAGGGTGTGTTTCTTTCCATACCAACATAATATAAACCATATATTATCTTCACATCCGTATAAGCACACGAGATTTGGCCTTTCATAGTCCAGAGTTATATGGGCAGAGCCACGCCCTTTGTGTCCAGTTTAACTAGAATGTAGTCTTTAATAACTTGCTAATCTTAGAATTCATTCTGCCATTAGTCGATTTGTTTAACAACAGGTTCAAAAATACATTGAACAGGATTTAACCCGCTCGATACCTCTAACAAACACGTTTTCAGAAAATCGCTTTTATCGCGATTTCTGGTCCGTGACGACCTTCATAAGAACGCTTCGCAACAATTGTTGAACAGAAATGTGAACTTTTTTAGACCAGGTTCTCACCAAGTGTATGAGAACTACTGTTGTTCTCTGTCTATTAAAATGTAGATGCAAGAGGCCTCGAGTCGGCTAATCCCTGTTCAATGAATAAATACAAGGAAATATTCTTGGAGAAAAAATAAATTTTACCTTTTCTATTGAGCAGATCTTATTGTAATGGATTTTGACACGTAACTCGGTGAAGGCGATTTTTTTTGAACGAACGTTCCCACGCTACTCACACCCGCCCTGCCGACCAAGCGGCCACGTCCAAGACGTAGGGACAACGTACACACTTTGGACCGATCCATAATGGAGAGATGACAAGAAACGTCATATAAAGTATGGGGATTAGCTACAAATATTTATCCACAGACAATCGGTATTAAAAATTATAATAATCACTATATCTTCTGATGTCTTTTTTGACATCCACTTACTACGCTAGATTTCTATTACAATTCGTATGGAAATTGACAGACGAAATCTGATACATATAAGGGTATATCTGGTGTTTGTTTGTTCGTTGTAGTACAGTGTAACAAAAAAGAATGAAGTCAAAATACCTGGGAAGTGATATCATTTTTCTTGTAGATCTTGCTGAGTACAACACGAAACCGGTTTTGATATTTTCTAAACACCTCCGAATCTGGAGATACGGGTAAAAAAGCGGTTTTAGGATCTTACGCACTTATATGCCAGTAACTTGGTTGAATATCAACTGAAAGAAGAAACTGCGGCCTTTCGAATGGTGTATACACTTTTAAAATCACACTGAAAAAATCTGTGTATTTTTCCTGTAAACTAATTTTTTTTAAATTTTTTGTAATTTTTTAACTTTGGGTGCGTTTTTACACAAATTTTTTTAAAAGAAACAGAATAATTTTTGAACTGAATAATAGAGAGAGTGTTCTTAGGAATACAATTCCATTAAAAACTGATTGAGTTATTCAACTTTTATTAAAACAACATTTTTTGAAAATATACAATTATTGGCAATACTACTTAGAAATATATGTTTGACCGATACTGATGATGTTCAATTAAAAGAACATCATCAGTATCCCGTTAATTGACCAGCAATATTCGGAAATCATTTTTATTTTATCTTTCCCTTCAAAACGTTTTTCCATTGTAATCATTTCCTGATAAAAGTGTTCGCCTTGTTCATAGATGTGAATGGAGGAAATGAATTTTAATTGACATCCCATTTCACCATACGCACTCAAAAATGCATCAAAAATCGCGACATAGTTGTCGCTTCTGTGATTACCAAGAAAGGTATCACATAGTGCAACAAAACTCTTCTATACGCGCTTTTCAACAGAACTGAGCATGTTGATAAAATTCTCATCTTTCATAACTTTACGGATTTGAGGTCCAATGACTATACCTGAATTTCATCAGAACTGATAAATGCGATAGCAAATATTAGATCTGTGAAGAAATTCTTTAATTTTGGCTTCGCTTACTTCTGGGAACACCGCTCTAAGATAGCAAAAAGCTTCACCGTTTACATCAAGTTTTTTTTACAAATTGTTTCATGTATCCTAACTTTAGATTCAGTAGTGGCAGAACAACTTTATCAGCTGTAACTAATGGGGCGTTTAAAACGTTTTTTCCCGCCTATTAGATATATGTCATGAAATGGCCATACCTTGCGATCGTAGCGATTTGGTGCACGACTATCCCCTTCACAAAGATTACATGGATTTTTTGTGTAACCACCTCGCATACCAAATCAAATTGTCAAAACCTTTAAATCAGCGACGACTTTCCCATTTATGCAAGTCATAGTTGACGAATCGCAGTATTTGGTTCACAACTTCATACGTTTCTTTTGCACTAGTCGCATATGCGATTGGAACAGATGGTAACAGATTTTTGTTATGTAGTAAAACAGCTTTCAAGCCTAGAAATATCATTACAAATTTTACATAAAAAAATAAAATCTATTAAAAATCAATATTTTTGTTTAATACGTACTTTTACATGAACCGTCAATGAAAAGTCGCCATTCGCCTGCCTTATAATTGTGACTTAATGCCGAAAAAAAGTTTTGGTACATCAGCGCAATATATGAGATTACTGTCATTTTTTCCAGTCTAAAAACTTTTTTTAAGTAATGTCCGGTCACTTCTTCTACAGAAAGTTGCACGAAAATCTTCTTTCACCAAATTCCACTGCCTTAATCGCGACCCAAGGATTACAGCCTGTCGTTTTGACAAACTTAAATGCAGAAATCTGCATTTGAAACAAATTGTCGCTCCGTTGTAGATTTGGATTGAAGGTACTCTTCTTCCACCAAATATTTATCAGCTTCAAAACCACATACATATGCTTCGGTTTTGTAACACTTACAACATTTGCGTATTTTTCATTTTTGCTGGTTTTTAAAGTGTGCCCTGAAATATTTGTTTCACAAAAGTAGCAATCATCTGGTTTATGCCAGAGTTGATGATGCCAAGTCATAGGCGTACAAAAGGGCAAAGAATTTGAAGGTTGAACTTTGTATATTTTTTAATGTTGTACAGCAACTTTCACAAACAAATTTTGGCTCATACCAGCGACTGAATTTGTAAGAACGATTGAAGACTTTGTTGTATGCTTCCACCACAGCAATATTTTTTTTAAATCACGCCTATAACGGATATCCGTTAATAGGCCACAAATGTAACAAAAGTTATTCCGTTTATCACACTTTTTTTTGGTTAATTATAGTCGATTATTATCAAATTGCTTACTTTTTTATTAATACAGTTTCAAAGCGAACAAGAAGTGATAAATCGACCAAACAAATGAACAAAAACTAAAACAATATGTTTACATGACAAACGGGATACTGAGATATTCAATAAAAAAAAACGCCCAAACAAATATTTCTGAGTAGTTTGGCCAAAAAGTGTATTTTTTCAAAAAATTTTATTTTAATAATAACTCGTAACAACACTCTCTTTATTATTCAGTTCAAAAATTGTTTGGTTCCTTTTAAAAAATTCTGTGTAAAAACGCATGCAAAGTAAAAAAATTACAAAAAATTTTAAAAAAATTAGTTTACAGGAAAAATACACAGTTTTTTTTTCAGTGTGATTTTAAAAGTGTATACACCATTCGTAAGGCTGTTTCTACTTTCAAAATCAGCCAAATAACTTAAAATCGGTTGATATTCAACCAAGTTCCTGGCATATAAGTGCGTAAGATCTGAAAAACAGGTTTTTACACGTAACTCCAGATTTTGGAGGTGTTGTGAAATTTCAAACCGGTTTTTTGTTGTACTCAGCAAGATCTACAAGAAAAATAATATCATTTCCCAGGTATTTTTTCTCTGTAACACTGTGTTATCAGTGTTGCGGTTGAGGGCTTTCAAAAGATTCACAAAAGAAGTCTTTTTGAAAAAACGGAAAATAAAGTCGCAGTGGCTATGAAAAACTTTCAACTCTCACAGCTAAGCTCCTGATAGCCCCATATATCCGTTTTACAGACTTCAGTTGGGAAAAACTTCAGCTTTATTTATTTACAAATAAACTTAACTTAGTTTGTAAATACTCAAATCGTCTCCAAAACGCAAGTTAAGGCGCGCTTCATATTATCGCTGTTTTGAAAAGAGTCAGGGAGTCAAATAAGCCATGACATGCAAAAAGGGACAAATAAGAGTCAAAGAAAACAAAAAGTCTGGGCGCAAAATGAGTATTTTGATTCTTAAGAGTGACCAACGGCAGGTTGGGCATTATGCTTGTGGCTGAAAATTATAGAAAATATATTGCACTAATAGCGAATTTGCATATACATCAGAACAAAATCCTAACGATTTTCATCGTCAATTTTAGTACAAGTCGTTATAAATTTCTAACGAAATCCGATTAATTTGAATTTTAATTGTATTTACAAATGGGATATTACTGTCATTTGTATGGCAATTTTATTAAACGTCAACTTAAAATATGCGAACAAGGGGTTATTCCTCATGATTCTTACCGGTCAATATATAAATGAATAAACTCTATTTTAGCTTATATTGGCATTAGAATATGATAAAAAAAACGTATCTCTGACAATAAATTAAAGTGCTAATAACATATTATCTTTCAGGTTCCGTTTATGTGGCTTCTGATAAAGTCGAACCCCGAATAACACCCAGTATCGACCAAATGTATATCCAGTTAAGAACACCTTGTAATAATATAAGCGTGCCTCTTAAACAGGCAGACAAACTACTGGATTTTCCGGAATTTGATGCCAACAAAAAAGTAGCGATTTTCATAACCGGCTGGATGTCTAACATTGAATCAGATTACATTGAAGCCATGGCTAAAGCCTACAATTGTAGAGATGACTACAACTTTTTGGTATGTTTATTAAAAAAACTTAATCATGTAATTAACAACTCTAATGCTTTTTTTTTGAAGGCCATGAATACATCAGATTTCGTGCAAACTCTATATACTTGGTCCGCCTTTAACACCGAAGAAGTTGGAGCTTTGGTAGCCCAAGGTCTTGTCAAATTAGCTGGGAAAATTCCGCTCGAGAATATTCACTTAATTGGCCACAGCTTGGGTGCTCATATAGTGGGAAAGGCCGGACGTCATTTTACACATTTGACAGGTGAAATTCTGCCCCGCATCACGGGTCTAGATCCGGCCAATCCCTGCTACAACCAAGGTGAAGCTCTGTCTGGTTTATATCGTGGTGATGCGGCATTTGTTGATGTCATTCATTCGAATCCAGGTGTCTTGGGCAAAATAAATCCCGTTGGTGATGCTGACTTTTATCCCGAAGGCTTGGGCCCCATTAAACCCGGCTGTGTTATTTTCAGTTGCTCGCACAGCCGTGCCTACGAGTACTACACTGAGACCGTGTATCCGGTTAATGAGAGAAATTTCCTAGCTAAACGTTGCAATTCGTTAAAGAGCTTGAACGATGGTTTCTGCGATGGGCCTGACTATCCGATGGGATTTGCTACGCCATCCAACTTGAAGGGAGATTATTTTCTGTCCGTGAAAGCTAGAGCTCCGTTTGGTAAAAATGCGCCCACAAATGCTATTGTGGAGCCAGCTACATGTGGCCGCTGTAAAAACTGAGAGCAGAAGGTATAAAACATTATGTCAATAAAATATGCATGCAAAAAACATTGGAAATATTTTACATATATAGAATAAGGCACATTTACCAAGTTATCTGCAATAAACAGCAAAAAACTAAAGTTGAAAGTCTCAAAATAAATGTGTTTTGTTATTGCTTATATTTTATTTGTTGTCCATATAAAATTCCCTTGGTAAATGTGTCTTGGTTTAGAAGTAACCGTTGGAAGTCTAATCCAAAAACTGATATACATCTGTCTTTAAGTTCTTATTACGAACAAATGAACAATTTATGGTAGAAACTTTTATGCTCTCTATTGTGGACAGCGTTCCAGTATGGCATTGGTAGATATGGTTGTGGGTCTATGATTAACTTAACCTATTTTTCGGGTCTTATGTACCATTTTCCCATGGGCCAACCCCTCTAATTCAACCAAATCGTAAAAATAATGAAGAAATTCAGATTGGTAAGGAAATTTCATTAGTTGTAAGTACCCACTTAAGTTTAAGTATACATTGCTAAGGGGGCCAACTTTTGTGCTTTAAGGTGCCGTTTTGGAACCAAAAATTAGAAAATTCATTATTTTTTTTTTGTTTTCTTATAATATTACAGTCTTTACAATTTAGCCTAAGGAACTTAAGAGTTTAGGAATAAGATTCCTTTTCTACTTTGTAATTAAAATTGAGGTTTATAATATCACATTTGCGGTACAATTTGCATAGTATATACATTGAAGGAAAAAGGAAACTACACCTATTTGAATCTTTTAATGATAAAATGTCCAATTAATAAGAAAAATTAGGTTGATATTCGTGGCAACTAGCTTAGGAGGTTGCTTACGCGATAACTTGACACCAATGTACAGGATTATACAAAGTATTTCGTTTTTAGAAAACTATAGACAATTTGCGTTTGTTTTAAATAATTAAAGTGTTTGGGAAGAAAGTTATTTAAGAAAAACCTTAAGGAAGTTTAATCGAGCTCGATTATTACTTGCCTATAGTATTTCTTTAATAACTTTTTTTCTACAGAGAACATGACAATTTGCTGTCGATGACCATACAGGTGCACAGTAATAAAAAATGGGTTGGAAGATTGTTTTAAAAAAAAGCTATTTATTATTCCTGTTAAGATTTGATTTCCTATTTTTTAGAGGGTACATAATTCTGGTCGCCTTGTTCCGTTTATCCACAATATATGGTATGTGGTCTTAAATTTAGCCTGCGATCTAATATGACGCCAAGGTATTTCACATTTATTTGCCAAGGAACTACATTGTTCATGAAACGGATCGGTGATTGGGGAACAAAAAATGGATTTCTTTTTCTTATGAGATAGATGGCCTCGGCTTTTTCAGGATTAACTAGTCTCTTCCATTTATTAAAATAATTGTGTAAATGTGTTAACGCAGACGTGAGATTTTGTAGTATATCCTAGGCATTTATACTTGAATTTAGTATTGATACAGGGTTTTCCTTTAAGGACATAACAATTTTATATATTAATAACACACAGAATATTTAAGATACTCGTATAGAGTTCAAATTTATTCCAAGTGTAGTGCAAATGTACATTTTAGGAATGAAGTTCGATTTCGGTCATATGACCACCACGAGCCCTTGTACAGCGATCTATTCTTTTCGACCACTCTTGCTTACATTTCGACCGAAACGTTGCTCGCGTTGAAAACGAAATTGCTCGCGTTGGATGTTGTCTCTGAGCTCGTCTAAAGTTGTTGGCACAGACCAATGACTTGATGTAGCCCCATAATAAGAGATCTAATGGCGTTAAATCGCATGGACAAGTTGGCCATACGACTGGACCATTTCTCGAGATAACACGTTCACCGAATTTGCCTTTCTGTAAATCAATTGTAACGCGTGCTGTGTGGCTTGTGGCACCGTCTTGTTGAAACCACATATTGGGCGTTTTCACATTAGTCGACACGACAACGGCATCTGTGGCAGCAAAAACGCATGCAGCAAAAATGCTTTCACACTAGCCGACACGACAGTTTTATGCCGTTGCCGGCGACGACATGTCGGCGGGAATCAAACATTCCACTCATGTCGGCGACGACATTTTTTTATGAACAGTGAAGTGGTTTGCTTTTACGGCGACGACATGTCGGCGGGAATCAAACATTCCACTTATGTCGGCGACGACATTTTTTTATGAACAGTGAAGTGGTTAGCTTTTACGAACTTTTTGGAGTGAATATGAATAAAAATGGCCAAATTTATATTTATATGATATTTTGACATTAATTGAATTAGCGGTATCAAAACACTGCATTTGGAATAAAACAAATGAATACAACAAAATTCTGGTTTTGTATTTTAAAACCAGGAGAAGTAAACAAGTCTTCCGCACGATATCCATCTCTTTTGCGTATTAAATTATGTAATAAAACGGAAACTTTTACAATATTTTTGAAAAGTGTTTGGAAACATTAAGTGCTCTGTGAAATATTCTCTATTTGTTGCTTAAAATTTCAAAAAACGCATTCCACATATCTACGAGCTCTTTGTAATCTATAGTTAAATACACGTTGATAAATTATGACATGAAAAATCTTTTAGAATGTGCCCGTTCATGCAAACGCATTATCTGCCGCGAAAACATAGGGAACTTTAAGCCCCGTTAATGGTCTTGCTTCTGGTAATGGTCTTGCTGCTGGTATGTTCAATTCATTGTTCATTAGCCTTCTCCAAAACTCAGTATTTTGTAGGATGGAAGAATCACAATCCTTCCCATATGCTCCTGTATTCACGAACAAGAAATTGTAGTCTGCATCATCAATTGCCAAAAGGACTATGGAAAAATATTTCTTGTAATTAGAGTTCGTTGATCCTGCATGGGGATCAATGTCTGTGTCGTGTCATTTATAATGAGTAAGCACATCGCAAAAATCGTGTCGGCGTCTTGCTGTTGTCGTGTCGCTGTCGGTTAATGTAAAACCGCCCATCGGCGATATTGAGCTCTTCCAATTCTGGGCAAAAATAATATACAAACATGGCACGATAGCGCTCTCCATTGATGGTAACATGCCCAATCACACCTCCGGCATGGAAACCATACAGAATAATTTTTTGTGTATGCAATTATGGGTCTTGAAGCACATGTGAGTTTGGTGCTGTCCAATAAAGCATATTTTGTTTATTGATAAAACCACACAGCCAGAAATTTTATTAATTTGGATTTTTTGTTATTCAGGCTAGTCGTTATTCGGTGGCCGCTAATGTATCTGTATCTCTTCCAGTTTAGTCTGTGTATATTTCTGTGTTCAACCAGGACCTTTATGTAGTTTGACAAAGGATTTATGTTTTTTTTTGAAAACATATTTTACAACCTTATAAGGTTGGATTTTTTATTGCTTTTGTTGACATTTTGGAACACTTTCGCTCATTGTTGCATTTATTTTATCGGATGAAATGGTTATCATGTTGTCGATTGGATCAGTATTTGTTTTTATTTCTGCCATCAGGTAGTTTCTGTTTATTGCCTGGGCCCATTTACAACCCCAAAAAGCTTATGATCATGGACAATTTCAGTATCCTAAGTTGATTCCTTTGACCGCTATTGTGCTTTCAACAGACACACGGACATGGCAAGAGCGTCTTAGAATTTTATGTTATATATATTTCTGGTCTAATAATGAAAATATTTATCTTCGAAAATGGTTTTATTGTTAATATTGTTGATTTATACACTTTTGCATGAGCTCAAACCAATTGTCGAAGCACTTATTCCACTCTGATTGCGACACCTCGAAAACGTGGTTTTTGAACGCTTCAAAAACATCTTCTGGTAACGAAAATCGTTGACCAATCATTTTTTTCTTGATGTGCGGGAATAAAAAGAAGTCATTGGTTGCCAAGTCAGGGCTGTACGGCGGATGACCCATCAATTCAAAGTTTTGGCCGAACAAAAAGGCGCAGGTTTTAGCCGATGTGTGAGAGCTCGCACTGTCATGGTGCACAATGATTCGTCTTCTCTTGTTCGGTCTTCGAATTTCTCCGAAGACTTCTGGCAAACAAATTGTGGTGTATCACTTAGAATTGACCGTCCTACTTTGCTCAAGCGGAACAGTCTCCACATGACCAGTTTTGCCGAAGAAACAGGCGACCATTTGCTTCGAAGTGCTTCTTCCACGAACAACTATCGTTAGATTTGGCTCGTCTTCGAAGACCCACACTGTCGATTGCTGTTTTGTTTCGGACTCATACGCATAGATCCATGATTCATCACCTGTGACGATCTTATAAACGTATTTTGAAGCACCGCGATCGTATTTTTTCAAAATTTCTTTGCACCAATCGACACGAGCCTTTTTTTTGAGCGATTGTCAAATTGTGCGGGATCCAATGAGAACAAACCTTTTTTACGGTCAGGTGTTCATGTTATATCGAATGTATGCTGGTGGAAGAAATGCCCAAGGATGCCTCTATCTCACGGTATGTCACATGACGATCTTGCATTATCAGTTCACGCACGGCATAAATGTTCTTGGTCACAACGTCCGTTTTGGGACGACCTTTGTATTGGAACGAGCTTCGGCCACGATTGAATTCATTAAACCAGTTTTTCACAGTGCTATAGGATGGTGCTTCATCGCCATACAAAGATTTAAGTTCATCGATGCACTCTTGTCGTGATAATCCTCGTCGAATATTGTGAAAAATTATTGCACGAAAATTTTCACGAGTTAATTCCATTTTTTGCCAAATTTATTTTTTCAAGTCACTGTAAAGAACACAAATGATGGTCGAACGTCAAAACGTTCTGAGTACGTTTATGCTAAAAATGTCAAACTTTCCAATGGAAATGTCAGATGGGCCAGAAGAATATATAGCAACCCTCGTAATATATTGGTATACTTTATATATTCCGATCAATATTTCATAGTGTTGCAAACAGAATGACAACTTCACTCTTCGGTAGAGGGTATAATATGATCAAAAAGTATTATTTGGTAACGATTTGCCGAAAACGCGAGGTCGGAAATCCGGATATAAAAGTCTAGTGCACACCACCACCCATTATAACGCGGCACACAGTGGTCCTTAATTTTTTTTTCCAAAATTCGCTACAGTCTTCCATCTTAACGATTTTATTTTTTGTGTGTTGTGTGCTTGAAGAAATTTCAGTTAACTGAATTATTTAAGGTGTTGTTTAGGAAAAAAATTCTTTTTTTTCTTCAGCATCCACTACTTACCCTAAATCTTTATCTTTACTTAATAACAAAAGTATAAAGTGTTAAAAGGTTTCTTTTATGTATTAGGATTTGCGACAGAAAATAGTGCTTATTATTTAGTGCATTTTAACATACATATTGCCCAATTGTCAAGGAAAATTATCTATCATTAACAAATTTTCTAAAAAAAAGATTTACCCAAAATATTTAACCCGCTGAATTAAGCAAACCCATTTTTCATTTTGTTTAACTTAGTTTTGATTGTCAGAAACCTTACTCCAGCTGTTTAATGATTTCCGGCCAAACATTGAATATCGTTCCGAGTATATTATTCTTATAGTAATATGTAATTTAAACAATAAAAAAAATTGATATTTTTAGAAATCGCAGAGTTAGAGTATCGGATGGACCAAAATAGGATACAAACGACATATTGTCAACGCCTGGGACTTGCGCTAATGTGCTAATGGCCTAGTGCGAAATAAGTTACTAACTATGATAAAATATTGCCTCATTCAACGTTGTTTAAATTTGGCAGCACTTTTTCAAATTGTTTTTTATCGCTTAGTCTGGCGATTCAGCTAGGCGGTTGTCGATCGTTTACCTCAAACTCATGGAAAATATGATAAATAAACACATTTGTTTGTATACCCTTCACGGTGTAAACAAGTGTATAGCAATATTGTAGCTCAACGAAATGCTGATGTTCGACCGCATAAAATATAGATCGTTTACCCCAACGACTTTCGCCAATCGTGCAGTAGATCGTTTACCTTGACTTTTAACAATTCAAAAAGATAAATAACGAAGCACGTTTTTAATACTCCATCAAAGACTGATGTGCTAGTAATTTTGTTACACCGTTTGCAACGTATCGAAATATTGATTTGGACCCAATAAAATGTGTATATATTTTAGGCCTTTATAAAATTCAACGACAATTTGTCTGTCTGAAGAAGCCACACTGTAGCTCACAGTAGGAAGGATTATGAACACGATATTATTTAAATAATTTAAATTAATTTGTCTTCAAACAAACAATAGTTGTGTTTTTTTTTGGTTACTAAACTAGTATATCGCTAGCTCAGTATAAAAAGGTCGCAACTAGTCAGTGTGTCTGTTAAAAGCACGATATCGGCCACAATTGTCAACCTAGAAAGTCTAAACTTTGCAGAGAATTGTATTGCTGTTGGTTGTTCGGCAGAAAAAAGGTTCTCTGTAAAAATCACTCTTTTTGGGGGTATTTTGTATAAATGTCGGTAGCATGGGATTGACCTAGACTGCTGAAACTAGGTATGAAACTGTCTTTTGGACAAGGCCTATTTAGGATTGAATATGAACCAAATCGGTAAATGTTTCGATATAGCCCCCATACAAAATAACTTCCCGAGTTCCGGTACCGGCGCTCTAGAAACTGTATTTATAGTCAGATCTCGACGGAATTTCACACAAAGTACTTAGTAGGGGCATAAATACTGTTACAACATTGAACACATCCATTTCAATGTCATATGGGTTTTGAAAGCTAACCTCAATAGCGTTAGTCTGTAACGGAATTTTAAAATTGTTTCAACTATCATAATGGAGTGGTCAGATAATGAGAACCGTATCGCTGTAATAGCGCTTTTCAAGTGTGAAATGAAAAAAAACGATATTATCAAAACGCTCCGGCCACTAGGGATAAGCCGCAGGTTCGTCCGCTCCGAAAACAGAAAATCATGGCCCGTGAGATGAATATCACGCAAAAGTCCATGAGTCGAATCAGTAAAAAAGACTTGAGACTTGGGGCTTTCAAACGACGTACCGGACATTTATTGAATGCAGCTTTAAAAAAAATAGGATTGAAAAATGCAAACGTCTTTTGCACAGAAAAATTTTGTTTACCGATGAAAAAAATTTTACCGGTCAGGAAAAATTTAACAAGCAAAATGAAAGAGTGTATGCGCTGTCATCTAAGGAAGCATCTGAACTGATCCCAAGGGTGGAAGTGGTCATCACCCAGCTTCAGTCATGGTTTGGTGGGTTGCCTCTTACGATGGGGTCACTGACCTGCATTTCTGCGAACAAGGAGTCAAAATCGGCCAAAGTTTACCAAGAAACCGTTTTGGAAGCTGTTGTAAAGCCTCTTAACAAGTCCCTGGTCTGAAACCAGCCATGGACTTTCCAGCAGGATTCTGCGCCGGCCCATAAGGATAAAACGTCCCAGGCGTGGCTTCGAAACAATTTGCCAGCGTTCATTTCCTCTGAAGAATGTCCCTCAAGCAGTCCAGATTTGAACCCATTGGATTACAAACTGTGGACGGTTTTAGAGGACAAGGTTTGTCACAAAAGATACCCCAACATTAAATCTTT
This sequence comes from Hydrotaea diabolus, assembly GCA_963513945.1. Classification (NCBI taxonomy): domain Eukaryota; kingdom Metazoa; phylum Arthropoda; class Insecta; order Diptera; family Muscidae; genus Hydrotaea; species Hydrotaea diabolus. The sequence continues at coordinate 77,402,222 of OY740718.1, read as the reverse complement.
TAAGACTGCTTTGGCTCGAGCTGTGGCCAATTTTCCAATGGACGTTCGATGGTTCGTGCAGCTATTGACATTGCAGCTAGGCGGACATCTCGAATAAGTGGATTCTTTTTGAAACAATATACATCAATAAATATATTAAAAAACATTTGGTCCAAAAACATTCAGTACTTTTTATTTCACAACATAAAACGTGTGTAACAGTATTTATGTCCCTATTAAGTAGTTTCATGGCATTAAAATTAACTGTAATATAATTTAGACCATATCGGTCCTTGATTTTATACAGCCCTCCAACAAAGGTCACTCTCGATTTCAGAACCGAACGCGCTGGAAGCCACTGATATAGACAAAGTTGTAATATGAAATTGCAGTTAACTGTATAGGATCTGAACCACATTGAACCATATGGAATTATTGATTTGGGAATTAAAAAGGCCTATGTGATAATTTCTATAGAAAAAAAGCAGATAGACCTTTTTCTAAATCCTGGACCAATAAAGATATCGAAAAACGATTTGGTAGGTCAATGTACGACCAAGAGAACAGCTAAAATGTACACATAGGCCTTTTGCTGGGAACTGGGAAAAAATATCTCTAGATGGATCACCCTATACATATTAATAATTATTTTATTACGATTTATAGTTTTTTTTTGTCTGCTTTTGACAAATTCGCTGCTTTTGACGAATTCTCCTTGGTGTATAACTAAGCTAGTTACTTAAAAGAACACGGCTAAAAAGGTATTTTGACAACTATAGGCATCTTATGACACGTTTTGATTTATATTAGAATGCACCTTTAGAGTGATAAAGTAAAGGTAATTCAAAACGTTGTTAAGGTAGGCCTGCCCGAACATTATATCAAGTGTGGTTTCTAATTCGTTTTTAGGTATAAGAACATCATTATAAGTATAATGTCAATGTGTACTTGTGAATGAATTGCAGTACTACCTGTGGGCTGTTATCCAACGGTTACTCGATTTGCTACATCTATTAGGGGTATAAGAAGAAAGAAAATTTCCTCACCTTTCTAGTTGCGTACCTAGTTTTTAAAAGTTATTAAAGAAAAGTGAGTAATACGCGTTTTGGTACTAAAAAATTTGACTTTTTTCACTAATAGTACTCTATCTTCCAAGATGACAATTTCGGGCTGGCAAAAGATTCCTCCAAAAAAATGGAGAGCCTTTCCATTTGTTTATATTTAGAACAACTAAAAATAAACTTTTTGCCGACGATTGCGGGCCTACTGCTTTAATTCGTTTCAAACATTCAGTTTGTACAATCACTTGGCTAAAAATGTCAATGTTGCAGCCCATTTTTTTTTTAAAGATAAGGAAGTTGCGTTGAAGATAAGGAGGTTGTGCTGATTTATAAGTCGAAATTTACTTTTTAACCTTTTGAAGAAATTCTAACATACTTGCGCGAAAACTGCGGACTGCAATGAGTAGTGCGATGATTTTGTTTCTTTTTTTTTAGCACTTGAGTAGAGATTGAGTCCTGAAATCCTCAGTTTACTTTACACTAGGAAAACTGTAGACATCTTAATAGTAAATGGTAAATTTAATTATTTCTCTTTATTCTCGTCCTGGAATTCTCAGAGTTATACGAGTATTGCCGTTTAGTTTTCACTAGGAAACTGAAGACATCGGACTCCAGTCTGAGTAATGAGATTTGGTTTCATTTTTTAGCACTTTAGTAGAGATTGCAGTACAAAAATTAATAATTTTATACTCGTCCTGGAAACCTCAGACTTATATTGTTACTAACTTTTCACTAGGAAAATTTAAGGCATCTAACTACAGTCTGAGTAATGAGATTTTGTTTCATTTTTTTAGCACTTGAGAAGAGATTGCAGTAGAAAATTTAATAATTTATTTTTAAAAATATCAAAAAAAATATGTATCAGCTGATGGTATGTTAGTGAAGTCAGTCTTGTTATCTTACAACTTTCGACAAAGATTTGTCCTTCAACTCGTCCATCATAGATGGAGATGTGTCAAAGGGAATCTCAGCTAAAAGGATACCGAAAGTACCTTTAATTATTTAAAATGTATGCATAATAATATAATAAACTCCGGAGGAAAACTTACAAAATTTAATGCTACCTGGCCTCTGGGTGTATGCAGATACGAGGGTTGCTATTTATATTTCGGGTCTTGACAATACTAGTGTTCCCAGATGCAAACTGGAACTTCCATTGGAAACTTATACATGTTTTCATAACTTCACTCCGAACGTTATGTCATTTGAGGGCGAATTGTTTTGTTTAAAGTGTGTTGAAAAATTTATCTCAGTCAAAAAATGGTATTATCCCGTGAACATTTTCGTGCGATGATTTTTTACGATATTTAGCGTGGGTTATTGAGACAAGAGTGTTTAAATCAACTTGTTTCGACTTTGCGATGAAGCACCATCAAACCACCACTGTTAATCGCTGATTCAGTCTCGAACGCCGTTCGCTCCAGCATGAAAGACGTCCAACTTCGATCACTTTGCCAGAAACCATCGATGCTGTGAGTGAACTTATTAAGCAAGACCGACGTGTGACATACCGTGAGACTGAGCATCCTGGGGCATTAGTATGACAAGCATCAATAAGATATTGCATGTTTATTTGGCCGTGAAAAAAATTTTTCTCGTTGGATTCCACATAATTTGACGAATGCTCAAAAAAGGCTTGTATGGATTGCTGTAAATAGATGTTGAAAAAGTATATCTGCGGTAGCTCAAAGGCAGTGTATAACATTGTTACAGGTGACGAATCATGGATCTATCCATATGAACCCGAAACAAAACAGCAATCGACCGTATGGGTCTTTCAAGACATGCCGAATCCAACAAATGTTGTTCGTGGAAGAAGTACATCGAAGCAAATGATTGCGTTTTTCTTCAGTATAACCAGCCATGTTGTCACACTGCCTTTAGTGGAACGTAGGACGGTCTATTCTGAGTAGTATAAAACCATTTGTTTGCGAAGAAATGGGGAAAGATAATAAAAGAAGACGGATCATTTTGCATCACGACAATGCGAGCTCTCACACATCAGGTGAAACGATGAGCTATTAGACCTCTCAAGATGTCGAATTGATGGGCCATCTACCGTACACCCTGATTTGGCACCCAATGACTTCTTATTCCCTAGCATCAAGAAAAAAATGCGTGGTCAACGTTTTTCATCTCCCGAAGTAGCTGTCGAAGCGTTCAAAAAGCATGTTTTGAAGGTGTCTCAATCGGAGTGGAAAAAGTGCTTCTAAAATTGGTTTGTGCGAATATGAATGTGTTGATCTTAAAGGAGAATATTTTGAAAAACAGTAAAACCATTTCCAATGATAAATTATTGTGCTTTTATTGACAGAACCGAAATATAAATAGCAACACTCGTAATTGTTATAATATTTCACTCTCTATATTTGTAAAAGAAGAAACTCCGAACGAACTACTCGTATATAAGCATTATTTTCACGGCCTAGTGTCTAAATATTCGGATAGGCATATTTTGTTTACAGACACATCAAACATTTGCAATAAAATAGTATATGCTATTGTTGATAATACTGGGCAAAGAAATTCATATAAAAATCTTAAACGATTTCTCATCAAACCATGGATTTCGCACATACAGTTAAACAAACAAAAAACTATTATTTTCTCTGACAGCTTATCAGCGGTAAGAGCTGTCACAAATAGTATATCCAACGTAACCTGGACATCACTTAACAAAATAAGGTATTAACTTACAAGCCATACGTGTAAAATGGAACCTTTTTGGTTTCCCGAACATGTCGGAATTGTAGGAAACGTTAATGCTGATTCAGTCGCCAAATATGCCTGCTCAGCTCCTGTAATTACAGACTCCATAATTGAAAAAGAAGATCTAAAAAGAAAATTAGTAGCAGAACTACACAAACAATCTCTTATCAATCGTGAACATTTTCAACACGATCACTATTCATATAGGATAAATGTAAACCGATACAATACAGAACCCCACAAACAGAAAAAAAGAAAAAACGACCTCTTTCTCGTTTTTGTATGGGTAAATTTAATCATAAAAAATGGTTTTATTGTTTTTCAAAGTATTCTCCAGCATGATTTATACACTTTTGCATGCGTTCAAACCAATTGTCGAAGCACTTTTGCCACTCCAAAGCAAAACCAAAGCATGGTTTTTAAACACTTCAACAGCATCTACTGGCGACAAAAATCGTTGACCACGCATTTTTTTCTTGATGTGCGGAAATAAAAAGAAGTTATTGGGTGCCAAGTCAGGGCTGTACGGCGGATGACCCATCAATTCGACGTTTTGGCCGGTCAAAAAGGCGAGTTAACTCCCATTTAACTTCCATTCACGAGTTAATTCCATTTTTTTTGTCAAATTGATTTTTTCAAGTCACTGTAAACAACACAAATGATGGTCGTACGTCAAAACGTTCTGAGTACGTTTATGCTAAAAAATGTCAAACTTTCCAATGGAAATGTCAGATGGCGCCAGGCTATCTCGTAAACAAATAAATTGGCGTAAATATGACGTTGACGACAACACTTTGGGATGTTAACTCAAAAACGACGAAGACAACAGGAAAATGGCTTGTAGCCTGTAGTTAGCTATAAAGAGACAGCCGCAAGTGGCTAGATCGACGTAGATTTTTACGATGATTAAGAAAATACATATGTGACAGCGCATAGAGAAAGGGAACTAAGGGTAAAAAAATCAATTTTCATTTTTTTTTTTTGATGTGGACAACATCTGAGCATCGAATGAGACCGATCCCATGCCCCAAAAGTGTTCCCTCCCAGAGATATGCGCGTTTTATGAAAGTAAAGTCGACGACTCTAAGCGCAAATAGAAAGGGACCTAATCTTTAAAATGGCTCTTCTGAACAAAACTGGCTTTTAACCTTAGGTCCCTTTCTATTTTGCGCGTCACATATGTAGTTAATTTGTCGCCGGGTCACAATTTTGAGCTGTTGCAAACGATATGGCAAGTGAATATGCACCCAGTTCTTTGGCGAGGGGTATACAATATAAGTTAAACACACATTTTTTAAAACTCCACGCTAGGGTTGAGTGAATAAATATTAGTCTTGCAGCTTATCGAAATATTGACCTTGGACTGGATATCGTTTACCCCGATGGTTTCAGTCGATAAATTCTGTAGATCGAAGGTAAATAACAAAACATATTGTAATACCCTCCACAATTTTTTCGGTAAAATTCCAAGACGATCCGTTTGTCTGATGAAAGCACGCTAGAGGCCAAAAATGCAACACGAAATTTTTCATAATCAAAGTACTACGATCATAATTTACCACTAAAAGTCTTTGTTTTTGTTGATTTGGCAAAACAAGTAGTAACTACAATGTTTTCTGAAGCTAATAAGCTAAATTAGAACAAAGGCGTATTGGATATTTTAAATCAAAAGTTGGTGGCGAAGAGTGTATTTTAGTCGGATTGACAAACCTTAACACCTTCCTTAAGTATAATGTTATCGTGGGTATTCGATTTAAATTTCCTATATAAAGCCGGCCGATCGCATAGAAGTATACAGTTATCAAAAATGAAGCGTACAGTGCTAAATCATTTTCTACACGTTTTTGTTCTACTTTGCGTTGTCGGTCACAACTCAGAGGCTCTCTTCTTCTCTCCCGATATCCTACCAGGATTTATTTCCCAAGTGCCAAATATATTGCCCACGGTAGAAGAAATTTTTGAAATGTCAATATACCTTTTATTTGGTTTACCGGAACAGTTCATAGCTTCAATAATTGATAGCATGTGTAAGTATTTATTTAACCAAGTTTACGGTGGCTGCCGTGATGTGATGAATATAAAATGAATATGCAATATAAAATGAATATGCAATATAAAATGAATATAAGCGCAAAAAAATTGAAAAAAAATTGAGATCAATTAACAAAACAGTGCAACAAACAAAATGCGAATGGGATGAAACCACTTGCAAATGAAAGTTGATATTATCCATAACAAAACCTTCAAGGGTTTTTTAGTTTTTAGTGCGATATTTTTTTACACGCATTTGAAGTTGGTGATTTTGGAACGCTGTCTAACAAGAAAATATTATCGAACATTTAATAAAAATAATGCTTACTTCTTATTATAATTATCCTGGAAAGTAGTGGTTTCGTACTCTCTATCCAACGGTCAATATTTTCAATGACTCCGAGGCATAATGGAGGTTCAATGTCGTAAATGTTCCGAATAATCTCATCCTTTAGCTCCGCAATTCTTGATGGCTTATTTACGAATACTTTTTCTTTTAAATATCCAAAAAATAGTCGTACGTTGTCAAATCACAAATTAAGATTACAAAATTAAGTGCTGGTAGGTATATATTTTTTTATTTTTAAAAATAAGGTATTTCAACTTACCTTACATTTACGCATTCGTTCCCAAATTAGGCATTTTTAATTTGTTTTTAAAATAACGTTACAAATATTCATATATTAAGGAATAAATTTGTATTTAAATGTATACTTATATATACTCCATAGGGTATCCGATCAATATTTCGTGGTATTGCAAACGGAATGACAAATTTAGTATACCGGTTGAGGGTAGAACAAAGCAATATCTCATCACCTCTAAAGCAGACGTAGTTCTAGTTTTCTGCTTCAAACAGATATATTTGTACATCCAATCCAAAACAAAGAGAAATAAGTATATTTTATAGCAACTTTTACAAATTTAATTACTTTTTGTAACCACTGTTTTTCAAAATAGTTCAAAAATGGTAAAAAATACTCCCTCGCTACCCATTACCAAAATTTTTGATTTGACTTCAGCAAAAGCAAACCTAATTGAACCTGCCAACGAAAGTGCCATTATTTTATGATAACCCGCAGATGCTGCCTTCGAAGCTTTGATATAGTCAAGCAATAATTTTCGTCTACACATATTTCGCCTTATAGCTTGGCAATAATGAAACCTACAAAAATAATTTGTTTTAACAATCAATTTACACTTTCATTAAACTGAATATAATTGGAATTTCAATTTAAAGAATGTGTAAGTTGGTGGTGTTGGAAGAAAGGCTTTAATTTTGACGAAATGTAGAAATTAAAAATTCGCGCGAACTTCGACAAAATTAAAGCTTTTCTTCCAACATCACCAATTTACACTTACAGAAAGACGTGTGTAAATACATGGTGCAGAAAGAAAATTCGAATACAGTTTTAGGTAAATGTTAATTTATGGTGTGGGAAAAAAATTTGCACTTAAATTCGTCGAAGTGAAAGAGCGGTAGAAATTCAAAATTCGTGCGAATTTTGAATCTCTACATAGTGTTAGCGATGCATAACTGTTATTCAGCTTGTATTTCGCATTTTAAGAAAACGAAATAACACCCTAAAAAAATATTTATGGCTTTATTTCATTTTAGAATTTAGGACTTTATTTTATTATGAAATAATGCCGTAATTACCAAATTGAAATAAAGCCCTAAAAAATATGAAACAACACCCCGAATATCTTTGTTGTTGCTTTCTGTACAAATTTACACATTTTTGTGGGGCTTTATTTCATTTTCAGTTTGGGGCCTTATTTCTTGGGGCCCATTTTGTGGGGCTTTATTTCATTTTCAGTTTGGTGCCTTATTTCTTGTGGCTTTATTTCATAAAGCCCTCATGAACTACTATATGACGATATTGTCTGGAACTTAAGATAATGGGGCATAGATCGAAACGCATTCCGGAGGAAAAAAAAGGAGGCGGTGCCACGCTCTTTTTTTTTAAAAAAATCGCAGTTATGGCCAAAGTAATATTCCGATCGATATACAATTTTAATAGAATGAAACCAATGACTAGGATAATTATTATGGTAAAATTAGACAAGGAGCGTGTCACCGCCCGCACAATCCTGAACATAAATACTTAGTAGTGACATAAATACTGTTACAACTTTGAACACACCCATTTCAATAGTAGAACTGATGTCATATGGGTTTTGAAAGCTAACCTCAATAGCGTTAGTCTGTAACGGGATTTTAAAATTGTTTCAACTTTCATCATGGAGTGGTCAGATAACACTCTGCGACAAATGGTAAGGGTCAGTGATCGGTTTGGAATGAAACCACCGGGGAAAGTTATATTGGTAAAAAAAAAGTTATACGTGTTCCAGCGTTTCGCTGGGTCTCATCTAGGAATCGAGATATATCGATTTGAAGTTAGTAAGTATCGTATAGGGGAATTTGTCACGTTTTAGACTTTTTTGTTTGACATAACTCGAGAACCACTCGTCCGATTTAGCTGAAACAAATTTAGAAAAATTAAGAATTACAATTCCTCTAATCTGTTCTTAAACCGTTTTCCTACTTAAGCAACAGTTTCGCAATTATAAATAAATGTATGAAAAAAAAAAATTATTTTTGCCTAAAAATTAAAATTTTTTTTTCATTCGCTTATTTTTAACTTGGAAACTATTACTTGTAAAGGAAAATAATATATGAACAGTTTAAGGGAATTGTAATTCTTGGTTTTTTAAAATTTATTTCAGCTAAATCGGACGAGTGGTTCTCAAGTTATGTCAAACAAAAGAGCCAAAAACGTGACAAATTCCCCTATACGATACTTACTAACTTCAAATCGATATATTTCGATTCCTAGATGAGACCCAACGAAACGCTGGGACACGTATGACCTTTTTTTGACCGATATAACTTTCCCCGGTGGTTTCATCCCAAACCGATTTTGGCTGTCGCACAGTGTAATGAGAACCGTATCGCTGTAAAAGCGCTTTTCAAGTGTGAAATGAAACCAGCGATATTTTCAAAACGCTCCGGCCACTAAGGATTAGCTGCATGTTCATCTACCGATGCATAAAACTGTTTGAGGAGACTGGAGATGTAAAAGACCGTCACCGGTCGGGCACTCACTGTTCGAACACCGCAAGTCATCAAAGCCGTTAAATTAAGAATTCACAGAAATCCGCTCCGAAAACAGAAAATCATGGCCCCTGAGATGAATATCACGCAAAAGTCCATGAGTTGAATCATTAAAAAAGACTAGGGACTTGGTGCTTTCAAACAACGTACCGGACATTTATTGACTGCAGCTTTAAAAAAAAATAAAAAATTTAAAAATGCAAGCGTCTTTTGGTGAAGCACGCTGATAACTTGCACAGAAAAATGTTGTTCACCGATGAAAAAATTTTTACCGTTCAGGAAAAATTTAACAAGCAAAACAAAAGAGTGTATGCACGATCATCTAAGGAAGCATCTGAACTGATCCCAAGGGTGGAAAATGGTCATCACTCAGCTTCAGCCATGGTTTGGTGGGGTGTCTCTTACGATGGGGTCACTGACCTACATTTCTGCGAACAAGAAGTCAAAACATCGGCCAAAGTTTACCAAGAAATCGTTTTGGAAGCTGAAGCCTCTTAACAATTCCCTGTTCCAAAACCAGCCATGCAGCAGGATTCTGCGCCGGCCCATAAGGCTAAAACGTCCCAGGCCTGTCTTCGAAACAATTTGCCAGCGTTCATTTCCTCTGAAGAATGGCCCTCAGGCAGTCCAGATTTGAACCCTTTGGATTACAAATTGTGGACGGTTTTAGAGGACAATGTTTGTCACAAAAGATACCCCAACATTGGATCTCTTAAGACAGCTTTGGATCGAGCTGTGGCCAATTTTTCGATCGAGCTGTGCCCAATTTTCCAATGGACGAGGTTCGTGCAGCTATTGACGATTGGCCAGTGTGACTTAAGGCGTGTGTAAAGGCAAAAGACGGACATTTCGAATAAGTAGATTCTTTTTGGATACAATATACATCAATAAATATATTAAAAAATATTTGGTCCAAAAACATTCAGTACTTTTTATTTTACAGTACTTTTATTTTTATGTCCCTACTAAGTAGACATGATCTCATGAACTAATAGAAATAGGACGGTGGAGGAAAAGTGGGCGGTGGCACACCCCTTTTGAAAAAAATCCATCTTTAGTTAAAGTAATGGACCGATCGTCATAAGATTTTAAAATAGAGTGAAATCAATGACGTCACATTTGGACCGTAATCCATGATAGAGGGTTTATATGCTTCGACGCGGCCCAGCTCTATGCGTCCACTTGTTTTTTATGTTCACAAAATATAATATTTTAGACCAAGTATGCATTTAAAACTATTATTAAAAAAAATATATTAAAATAATATGAATTTCTAACCAAAAAATGTATTTTCCGGAACCTACGCAAAATTATACACTAAAAAAATCAATGACATTTTATTGCAAAATGATTGATTCGCTAAGATATTAACTAATAGTTACTTTTAGACTGGCGACAACAAATATACATTTGCACAGAATTCCGATCCCTAGTGATATGTATTCGTCATGTATGTCGATGATCATTAATACCCTAAATGTATCCGATTTTTATCATATTTATTTAATTTTTAACAGTAAATGGTTTCAGATGAATTTACAGATTGGAGTTTTTATTTTCAGGTTCTTATGCTATAGCTTCGCATTATGTAAATCCAGACAAAACCCCAAGTTTATCCGACATAAGCTTCCAATTTCGAACGCCATCCACTACTTACGTTATTCCCCTCGATCAGGTGTCGACGCTACTGAGTAATAACGAATTTAATGTTCGTTATCCTATTGTAATTTTTATAGGTGGTTGGTACGAAGAAAAAGAACAACCAGAGGTTGAACGTTTGGTCAAGGCATACCACTGCAGAGGCAATATTAACGTTTTGGTAAGTTAATAAAATAACATACTTTTTAGTAAGCCAATTAAGATTTTTACTTATTTACTAGATCTTGGATATAACAACTCCTATGAGTACTTTTTATGATTGGGCCGCATACAACACCGACATAGTGGGATCTTTTTTTGCAGAAGGCCTTAAAAACTTAGTAGATATTGTCCCTTTGAAAAATATTGACGTTGTTGGTCATAGTCTGGGTGCTCATGTAGCGGGTTACGGCGGGCGTTACTTTACTAATAATACTAATAAAATTCTGCCTCGCATCATTGCCCTGGACGCATCCAATATTTGCTTCCAACGAGGACATCAATTGACTGGCCTATTAGCTACGGATGCGAAGTATGTTATTGCAATACATACGAATAATGGTGTCTTGGGCGAAGGTAATACATTGGGCGATGTTGACTTTTTTGTCGGAGGCAAGAATCCCATACAACCGGGATGTTATAAATGCGGTTGCTCTCACCTACGTGCCCTCCAACTCTTCACAGAGACCGTGGTCCCGGGAAATGAGAACAGTTGTCTAGGCAGATGTTGCGATTCGATGAAGAGTTTGGATGATGGATTATGTAACGGGCCCGAAAGTCCTATGGGATATGCTACGCCAACAGATTTGAAGGGAATTTATATTTTGCGCACAAATGGAGAACAACCGTATGGTAAAAATGCACCTACGAATGCAGAACTGAACTATGGTCTTTGTAATATTGAATAAAACGAGATACACACCCGACGTACTTTTTGGAATAACCTAAAAAAACAAAAAAAAAATCGTAAAAGCATTACGAATAGTAAAGAATATTAGGTATGGGAACATAAATAAGAACAATAATATTGTATAATTTGTATATTCAAAATATATGACTTTTACAAATGTCATATTTTAATAATTAATTTAAAAAGAAAGTTGTAAATTGTTTCAAATCCATATTTGGGACTTTAATACAGCCCTTGGCATACAATTTAATTTGTTCACAAATAAATGATAGCGTTTTACATAAAAGCTTATTAATTGTAAGAATTATGCACACGAATTGCGTACACATACATATTATATTAAAGATTAATTGCAAACACTTATGGAGTCGTTTTTTTAATATACAAGTATGCCATGACATATTTTGATGAAATTCTAGCATCTGTTAAATATGTGAACAGAAATTGCATTTTGCCGTTTTGCATTTCTATTCTCGAATGCCTGATATCAATCCATCATTTAAATAATATTTTATGTTATTAGCCGTGTTCTTTTCAGGTTACTAAACAAGCATTTGTATGGAAGTTACTCGGTAAGCAAGCGAGTTGGCTGTTACTCGGTAACGAAACGAGTTAGAGTTACCTGACATATTTTTTTAACAAAAAAAATATTATGACAAACCAAAATTAAAACATATGTTTTTTGTTATTGATACAGAATGAAAATGAAAAGAATGAAAAAAAGAAAGTAGAAAGAGCGCGATAAAACCATTTCCATAAATTAGAATAATGCAAAAACGGTAAGCGTTTATTAGCCGTGTTCTTAGTTACCTAGTTAGTTAGCAATATGGTATTCTGGCAACATTCAACAACATTTTGAATCAGATGGCTGCATAAGCTTAAAAAAAGTTTGTTTACAAACAACAAAGGCAAAGCAAATTGTGAAAAAAACATTTTGTTACTTCGTACAGTTTTGTTTTGTAAACATATTTTTGGCAAATTTAATTTCGTTCAGTACTGCATTAAACATGAACTCCAGACAAGGACAAGTAAGAACCATAATTATTATAAGGGCTTGTAAAGTTTTTTTTTTTTTAATTTTAACGGCAATTTCACAGAAATTTATTGTTGAAGTTTGAGATTTCTTCACGTGAAAAGACGAACTTAGTAGCGGGCTTAAGAGTATAAATTGATTTTACACTGAATATTTTATACAGGTTCTGGATTTATTTATACAAATGTGCTACAACAATGAATGTTAAATGTTGCCAGAATACCATATTGCTAATTAAAAAGGTAACTATAAGTATTTGTTCCAAAAGTTTCAAAATTGATAAACATTTATGGAATGTTTTATTTTTGGGATTATGGGTATAAAATTTACTCGTTTAACTCACAAGTCAGATAAGTAGCTAAATTTTTTTCGACTTTTCCAGAGTAGCGTCATTTATGGTCATACCAACCAAATTGAAATATTTTTTTCTTAAGGAATTTAAAGAGTACACGAAACTTTACACTTTTTAGCTCCAAGTCACCTTATGTTTTCAATTTATCCTTTTGCATACCTTTTGTATTTGTCAGACGGAAATATTTGCCGAACTTCACGTTTCTCGGTGCTCCCCGTAGGTTTTAAGTTTCCAAAAATCACTTCGAACCTAAATTATCCGACCTGTCACAGAAATCAATCAGAATGATTTTAATTCCGTACTTACCATTCCGGTCGGTTTTTTTTACCTTCTTGAGATTCCGTTCGATTTATGGCAACTTTCTGCGTATAAGAAAACAAACACCATATGTGTTCAGTAAACAAACGGAGTTAAGAAAAAATAGTTTACAAAAACCACGCCTTCGCTTTGTCTATTTCGTGTTTAAAGTCTCGATTTCAATCATTTTTCGCTTTAATTCGTTTTTTTTCTTGCAGTTTTTTCTTTGTATTTATGTCGTTTAGCTCCTTTACTTTATAATGGGCTTTCAAAATATTGCATAGCCTATCTAATTTTTCATTTTGTTTTCCATTTCATCGCGCTGTTCTTCCATAAGGTGGACAATATTTTCCACTTTGTTGTCGACACGTTGCTCTTCCAGCAACATAGCAATTTTCCCCCAGGTCTTTATTTTCTTCTACTACAAGGCTGCTCAATTCCGGGTTGGATACATGTGGATTACGTGATCTGTGGCCTTAGAAGTAGGAGATGGTGTGCGGGAAAGACGCATCTTTGAAGCTGATGGTGTTCCACTTCGCTTCCTTGCCAAATCTTTTTCTTTTTCCCTAGCACTGACAGATGTTGAGGGAGTTAAATCAAGATCTTCGTCGTTTTCTTTGTCAGATTCGCAAATGTAGGCGATCAGATCCGATTCTCCAAAACTTTTGGCGCCAGCAACGCCTTCTACACTTCTCTGCATTCCGGATACTCTAAAAACAGCTTCCTCAACCTCGGACAATACAATTTTGTTGTAGCACAGTTTCTTCTTCACACATGTTTTCTAGTCCGTCCAGGTTTTCTTCCATCCATGACAATCTTTGCGTGGTGTTCCAGAAGAATTTAATTTGTCTGTTTATTCTATCCAAAGCGCTTCTACAACAACACGATCGCCCTTCACGAATCCTCTGGCTATGTCATTGTGGCACCCCATGAACTCGACAAAAATTTTATCTTGAGCAACGTTTCAATGCTTTCCCCTAAAATACGAGTATTTGTTTGTAAATGAAAATATTGGGAACAAACTTATAAATACTCAACTTTCTTATTTGTTTTATTCGCGTCAGCAAGAATATTACACGCCACAACAAACGACGACAGCCGGTTCTATGGACCGGATTGACCCGAAGCAGCAATTCTTCGACCAAGGGCTGTCATCCCGGCACACAGTTGCCGCTACAACAACAACGATCACAAACAATACAGATTACAAATTAATTTTCCAACTTTTTTTTTTTGATTTTAGTTTATTTCGTTCAAGGCAATTATTTGGCTTCTATTGTTGTTTTAGAACTATTAAAAATATAAACGATTTATTAAAATAAATGTTAACTAAGCAACAATTAATTATATGTAATTATATGCCTTACGTATTAATAGACCTTATTCTTAAAGTGTGTCATTGTTCAAGCGCAGTTTAATTGTGCTGAATTAATTCTTCAAAACGCGTTCAGTAAAGAGAAGACAGCATTTTTTTCGAAGAAAAACTTATCGATAATTCTGAAAAATCGGTTATTAATTCTCATCAAACTACAGTTTATTGCTTATTCGGATTAACAAGGTCTTAATGTATAAGTACATATTTAAAAAAATCGATTTATGCTTTCGAAGCCGTGGCGAGCTTTTGAACGATATTTTATTTTATGAGTCATTGCCATATTTCCTTCTATCATAATAAAAAAATATGAAAATAATTCTCTAAAAAATGTGTTGTTTTATTTACAATTAACATCGTGCGTTTTAGTTGGACCATCCTTTAGATATTTTTTTAGTTCGATCTAATGTATCGGTGTGGTGGTGCGTCTTTGCGTTTACTGATACGTCACGTGTCTTCTTAAACTCTTGCGTTACTGGATTCATGTCTTTGATTGTCTTTGGTTTTTGCGCCACCTACATCTGAAGTATGAGTATAGTACACATTAACACAACACTGTTGGTTACAAAAACAAAAACTGAAAAATTAAATGGCAGTTCTTTTCTGTTTGCTTCATTTCATGACTCGGATTTTCTGCTGGTGTTTTAAATTAAAGTTTTGTACGTTTCTAGTCATGTCGCGATTAATTTGAACTAATAATCTGATTCGTTTTATCAACTTTATTATGTTTTAATAAACTCGTGGTGTGTTTTGGCTATGGGGAAAGCAATACATAGAATAATAGTTATTGATCGCTGTGATATGTGCTATTCTGCTGCAAAAAGTCTGAGAGCGCTACTGCAATAAACAAACGCACGACTCATTACGTTGCTACTGCGAAAGGAACATTCTTAATGTAATGGTAAGTCGAAGTTGACTATTCAGTTATAAGTATAAACAAGACAGAGCATGCAACAGAAAGCCATCCATTCAGTAGCCGTTTCATTTGTTTGTCGAGCCCACCGTGACCAAGGCTGACTAAACAAAAAGGCTCTGTTCTGTGTAGCTATTTGTCCGTTTGTCCATTCCTCGAGGTGAACATCCTTTCAGTCCGGCCGAAATTCTGATATGCGGAATGTTTTTGACAGTTCTCGGCAGGTGCCGAGAATGTGCCCTTCAGCTGAAGTGCACAAATCTAGGTTAGGTATACGCGTAATTCCAGCAAAAAAAAACCAAAAAAATATTGCACAAAACCAAATAGAGCACATATTTTAAAATAAGAAGAAGCATTGCGAGAAGAAGAAGAATTTTATCTCAAAATCGTGAAGCTTATTTTCATCTCGGTGGCTATAAGCAAAATTGCCGCCTATAAGGTTCTGAGAATACACGCGTGAGTCTTGAGAAGTCAATGCAACCAAATCGAGTCACTGCTTGGTGTGGATTTAGGGCTAGCGGCATCATTAGGCCTTTTTTCTTCGAAAATGAGTAAGGAGCCACTGTTACCGTCAACGGTGAGCGTTACCGCGCCATGCTAAAAGAATTTTTATATCCAAAAATCCAAGAGAATGACATGGACGACATTTGGTTTTAACAAGACGGACCCACATGTCACATAGCCAACGCAACCGTTGATATTTTAAGAACTGTTTTTGAAAATTGCAATTGTATCAAATGGCCGCCTCGCAGCTGTGATTGGATTATTTTCTATGGGAAGCCATCTAGGATAAATGTTACCAAAAGCATCCGGAGACAATTAAAGCTTTGAAACATGAACTCGACGTTGCCATTAAAGACATTCAACCCGAAACAATCGAAAATGCACTGAAAAATGGGGTTGATCGGATGAGGTACTGCCGAGCCAGTTGTGGTAGTCATATGAATTGTGTTCTATTATTAAATGACAAAGTTCAAAACCTTTCCGAGAAAACCAAAAATTTAAAAATCTGTTGAGGTAATTTGTGCTATATCTGTTTATTTCGTTTCTAACTTTAGGAATACCAAGATCTTTGTGTAATTGTTATTGTTAACAAAATAATGAGAATTAGGAATTAGTATGACAGTCTTTAATTGGTACCTTTGAAGAATTTCTACGTTAGAACTGCTTGCCGTTCCCCAAAGATCGATTCCTTACGTCCGGACTGGCTTGAGTGTTATTTTGTACTCCAAGACTTTGTCTCCGAGCTCAATTCCAATACATTCGCTTTGTCTTAATTTCTAGCTGCTGCCTTTTGGATTGTATGCGTTGTTTTCATGTTAAACACCTGTCTATGTTTAGACCCAAGTATGTCTCATAATTTGATGATGGAATAGTGATTCCATTTAAAGTAACCGGTGGACAGTCCTCTTTCCTAAGTGTAAGGCCGGCCGCACACTGGATACGAATTTAAAACGTACGTAAACGTACGATTCTGGTCGTACGAATTGAGTGCGCTCACTGAATACGTTTTTCTGCGTTAAATGTAGGAAGTTTTTTCAGTGAGACCGTATTCGTGAAAGTTTCTTCAGTGCGCTATGAATAATATTAATCTGTATCTACAAGAAAACTCGCTTCTTATTCGTAGACAGTTGCAGCGGCGTCGTCACTATCGTAGAACCCAATGGGTGCGTGAAATATATTTAAGAAGAGATGAATTCGGTGAATTTCATCATATTTTTTTTATCATATTTTTTTTACTTTTTCTTTCTTTCAACTTTTCAACGAGCACGTGCGAATACGTATAAAAATCCAAACAAGTTGGGATTGCATTCGTACATCTGAACTGCATGTACGTATGCGTACGACTAATTCGCATACAGTGTGCGCGGTTTCATAGTACTTCTTATGTTTGGATCGTTCGTGCGTGTTCGGACGATTCAAATTCGTACGAATTCGCATCCAGTGTGCGGCCGGCCTTAATGTAACATGCTTTGACCAAGATTCTGTGAGATGCAAGATGGGTTTGAATAAAGCTGGAAGTTTCTGCAGGTGACTTACTAGTAGCCAATATAGCAGTGTCATCTGCATATGAGTCATTCCATGCCAAACGGTACGCATTTTTTACATCACAAGCTTGGATTGCTTAACTAGTTTGTGTATGCATTCTTCTCTTAAAAATATTATATACGTGTTTCAAGAAAAAAAATTAAAATTTTTTTTTAAATGTTATGACCAATTGAACTTTGGTGAAATGAAGATTTTATCAAAGAGGTGTGTTCATTCAGTCGCATGTAACTCCGGAAATACTTGACCGATTTTACTCTGCTATACCTTATTTTGAAGGTAATTTTAAGCACTTCTAAAATAACGAAACGGTATGGCATAACGCCATAGAATTTTTTAAGTTTGTATCATTTTAATCCTTTTATTTCGATTTTGAAAATGATTACATCTTTTTTTATTTTTGAAATTTTGCAGGCGTATTCTTACAGGTCTGTTTTACCGACTGTGTAAGTTTTAAAGTGGTGAAATAATGCGTTCTATTTTTAAAAATTTTTTTTTACCTTATACCTTTTTCACTTCCATGAATATAGAAAATATAATATAGAAAAAAAAATACTTTTTAATAGTTTATTGACACAAGATATAACAACAACAAAAAAACAAAGAAAAAAAGAAATAAAAACATGATACAATAGCCGTGCACGTATTCCAGGAGGGGCTTGTAAATTTTTTAAAGAAAACCTTAGGACCTGTAAGTAAAATATTTTACTTTTCTGATGGCGCAAGCGCACAATACAAAAACAAGAAAAACTTTTTAAATCTGACGTTCCACGTAGAAGATTTTGGAATACCAGCGGAATGGCATTTTTTTGCAACGTCTCATGGCAAATGGCCCTGCGATGGTCTGGGAGGAACAGTCAAAAGACTAGCAGCACGTGCAAGCTTGTCCAGCCTCATAAATCCCATTAATAGTGCCGTCAAATTTTATGATTGGGTGAATAAAAACGTGAAGAATATTCATACAGAATTCTTCAATAACTATCAATATCAAGATAGGGCGAAACACTTGAAGGAGCGTTTTGAAAAAGCGAAAACAATTTCTGGAACTCTTGGCTACCATGCATTCATTCCACAACCCGATAAAATAATGAAAGTCCAGACAACATCATCTTCTGAGCAGTACTGTATGAAGATGGTATACAAGGCATAACATTTATTTCATTACTCATTTTTTTATTTCTTTTTTTCTTTGTTTTTTTGTTGTTGTTATATCTTGTGTCAATAAACTATTAAAAAGTATTTTTTTTTCTATATTATATTTTCTATATTCATGGAAGTGAAAAAGGTATAAGGTAAAAAAAAATTTTTAAAAATAGAACGCATTATTTCACCACTTTAAAACTTACACAGTCGGTAAAACAGACCTGTAAGAATACGCCTGCAAAATTTCAAAAATAAAAAAAGATGTAATCATTTTCAAAATCGAAATAAAAGGATTAAAATGATACAAACTTAAAAAATTCTATGGCGTTATGCCATACCGTTTCGTTATTTTAGAAGTGCTTAAAATTACCTTCAAAATAAGGTATAGCAGAGTAAAATCGGTCAAGTATTTCCGGAGTTACATGCGACTGAATGAACACACCTCCTTGATAAAATCTCCATTTTACCAAAGTTCAATTGGTCATAACTTTTGAAAAAAAAAATTATATTTTTTTTTTCTAATCGCGGATTAAATAGAATTGCTAGAGGACCAAATCTGCAAATTTTCATAAAAATCGGAATCATTGCGTTAAATTGTTGCCCAAAATCGTACCGTTTGGCATGGAATGACTCATATGTGACGCGCAAAATAGAAAGGGACCTAAGGTTAAAAACCAGTTTTGTTCAGGAGAACCATTTTAAAGATTAGGTCCCTTTCTTTTTGCGCTTAGAATCGTCGACTTCACTTTCATAAAACGCGCATATCTCTGGGAGGGAACACTTTTGGGGCATGGGATCGGTCTCATTCGATGCTCAAATGTTGTCCACATCAAAAAGTAAATAAAATTGATTGTTTACCCTTAGACCCCTTTCACTATGCGCTGTCACATATGTCGCTATTGTGAGATCGTCGTTCGTAGGAAAGTCGGTTGTATATATTGTGTACAAAACCGGCCCCAACACACTGCCTTGTGGAACACCACATTTAATAAAACCAATATCCAAGTCATTTATGTTTACATAAAATCGCCTATCACTTAAATAAGACCTCATAAGTACCTATAAATAAAAGGAAGTAGGTAATAGAGTTTTTAACTTATAAAATAGACCCTCGTGCCACAAATACTTAATTACTTTGGCGTCTATGATGTCGTAACCAGGCGATTTTTTGGAATTAAGTTTTTTCACCTTATTTTGGACTTCTTTTGAAGTAAAGTGTTTTATCGGGCGAAACAATTGACAAGTTATATCGAGAAACCTTCAATTTCCTTCTCTTATGAGGTATCACAAAACGAAAATGGAGTAAATGTTTCCTCTAAGAATGATTAAAAAGCAGCAACCTACTTTTATCAGTTTTGTGCCATACATTACGAGTACTCGTAAAAGAATCTTTGATAGCAATGTTTCTTTTTTGCGGTCGTTTGAGGTATTTTGTAGCCTTGCAAAGATTGTGTTCATTGTTGTTTGTCGGACTCAACTACTTAGATACAAACTTACAGAATCATTTTTTGCTTTTCTGTAATCTCATTTTACGAAAGTTGGCAGCTCTGTTGAAATTAGTTTTGTCTTCCGGGCGCCTTGTTCTTTGCCTTGTTTCTTCGCAATCGGCGTTTCTTTCTTATGAGTTGTCTAGTTTTATAGGATATTCTATAACTTGAATTATTACTCAAAACTACTTTAGGGGCAGATATACTATTATATGCGGACTCTTGAATCAACTTCGTAAAAGATTCTACGGCATCGTCTAACTCGTTTTCGTTTTTTATGTGTACATTTAAATTTATGTTGTTTTCGACGTATCTTAATAGTTAAAAGGTTTAATATCCGTTTTAGATGAGAACATTTTTGTATTTATCCATCGTTTGCAAAACCTAGTCTTAAAGTTGACTATAATTAGGACGATTATATATAAATGTTAATTTTGGCAGACAGAACGATATATAGTAAATATATGTTTATGCACAGGATTAGGGTTTCAGAGGCTAACGCAATGTTAGCCAAAGCCACGAAATTTTACTTTTTACTCATCTAAAAGAACACCAAAAAATATAAGCCACTATAAAGTGTAGCTAAAAAAATACAACACATTTCAAAAGCACTAGCTAACGAAAGCTACCACTCTTATATAGGGTGATCCATCTAGAGGTATTTTTTCAGAACGAAAAAAATATATAAAAATATGGATCTTTATTGGTAATTTGGAAGGACATTTTATGGAATTTATTTTTTTAAAATAATTACCTTTAAATGTTGGCAACTGCATTATGGAAATGAGCAAAATTTTGTTCAGTGATGAGGCCCATTTCTGGCTCAGCGGCAAAACCACGGTTTGGTGCGGTTTTTAAGCTGGTGGAATCATCGGTGCATATTTTTTTAAAAATGATGATGGCCGGAACGTAACGGTGAATAGTGCTCGCTATCGCGCCATGATATCGATCTTTATCATGACTGAAATTGAGGCCCGAATTCTTGACGACACTTGGTTTCAACAGGCCATACAGCTGCTCAAACAATGGATCTATTGAGAGGTCATTTCGAAAAGCAGATAATTTCACGTTGTGGACAGGTGAGTTGGCCGCCTAGATCGAGTGAAATCACACCTTTAGACATTTTTCTTTGGGTTTACGTCAAGTCCAAAATCTATGCTGACAAACCAGCTACGATTCAGGTTTTGGAAGCCAACATTACGCGTGTCATTAAAGCCATACCGTTCGACCATCAGAATGGAAACCCTGAGGCATAGTAAGGCCAACATTTAAAGGATAATATAATTTCCTTTAAAGGCCAACATTTAAAGGAAATTATATTCAAAAAATAAATGTCATAAAATTTACTTTCAAATTACCAATAAAGATTCCACACTTGATTTGATTTTTTTTATTCTGAAAAAATACCTCTAGATGGGTACCCTATACAAAATCAGCTCATTCAAAAAAAGCTAAACCAGCTAAAAAAAATGCACTCAAAAGCGTTAGCTAAAGAACTGAAAAAAACCAAAAGAAGCCTTTTGTAGCAACCTGATTGCTGCTTCTTTTACCTAAGCTGGTGGCGGCTGATTTGAAGGCTCCAGCAATTGTGTGCAGCCAAAAAAAAGTTTTTGGTTGAGTTCAGTGTTGCTTATCGAAGTTGAACAATATACTTACTCGTATATGTATGTCTATAGTTAATCGACATATATTGTTCCAAATATATATATAAATGTTTATTTTGCAAAACAGAGGTACAATTATTTTGCCAAATAGAAAAAATATAGTATATATTATTTATTTATTTAAGTTATATGGACCAAAGAATATAAGTAGAAATAATGCAATGAATTACAATAGGGTTACATAGACCAAAGAATATAAGTAGTAATAATATAAATAATTACATTGTTGTTATTTTTACAGTTTCAGGATTAAGGTTAAAATCAGTTTATATAATTTTATTTCGTTTAAAAATTGTTCAACTTTTTCAAAATATTCATCACTTGATAGTACTTGAATGTTGTTAATCTTAAGTTTTCTTCGTTTTTCACTTAAATGTTCGCAGTCATTAAATAAATGCGAAACGCTCATAGTTTCACCACAGGTGCACGATGGAGGTTAATTGTTCTCAATAATATATTTATGTGAAAAACTACAATGCCCAATTCTGAGTCTCGTATATTTAATAAAATCAGTTTTAGATATTCTTGAGCTTTTAAATTTGTGACTTATACTCGTATTTTATAGAATTTCATTTAGTTTGGTGTTATTATCATTATTCCAGGAAACGTCCCAGAGATCAAAAATATATTTTTAGATTTGTCATTTGTATTCCAAAAAGCGATATTTGAACTCTCTATCTACAACCTCTGTTAAGGAATTTTTCGCCAACTGGTCTGCCCTTTCATTTCCGTGTATATTTAAGTGGCTTGGAACCCACAGAAAGTCAATTTTGCTTAATGAGTTACTGATTGTCTCTCTTATTTGTTGTATAATCATATTATTGGTGAAAGGATTTTGTATGCCTTCTAATGCACTTTTATTGTCACATATAATTAATGAATTTTGATCTATATCAAAATTACATAT
The DNA here is from genome assembly GCA_963513945.1 of Hydrotaea diabolus. Lineage (NCBI taxonomy): Eukaryota > Metazoa > Arthropoda > Insecta > Diptera > Muscidae > Hydrotaea > Hydrotaea diabolus. The sequence continues at coordinate 77,379,562 of OY740718.1, read as the reverse complement.
ACGTTGAAGATACGTTTTGATAGCAAGTAGTTCACCAGTATAGATGGATGAATAATCATTTATGCGTATACACGTTTCAAGATTAGTACCGAAAATTCCGAAGCCTGCCTTTGCATTACTTACGGAACTGTCTGTAAAGAAAAGTTTATGATTAGGGTATTTTGTGTTTATTGTGTCCAAACATCTTTGCTTTACTTCTGTATCGTTCATATTTCTCTTTGACGAATAGGCTAGGGAAAGATCTATGTTTATGGGTGTATATGTCCAAGGTGCTATACGAGAAAAAGTTCTGTTTTCAATGTTATTTACGTTTATAGGATATTTCGATAACATTTTTTCAAACTCAGTAACACCTTTTGCTTAAACTGGTAGAAATTTATAATTTCACGATTTAAATCTAGAGATTTTATTGTTGTTTGTGATTTTTTCATATAATGGATGGTGTTGTAAGGAAAAAACTTTTAGTTTATAATATAATAAATATTTTTGTCTTCTCAGATTAAGGGGGGGACATGAAGATACTATTTGTAAACTTTTAGCTGGACTAGTTTTAAAAGTACCAATTGAAAGTCGTATTCCTGTATTTAAAATTGGATCTAACGTTTTCAGCTTCGAATCATGGGCTGAAGAATAAATTATTGAGGCGTAGTCTATAGTGGGAAGGACAATAGAGCAAAGAACTTTTAGTAGAGTTTTAGGGACAGAACCAAATTGTGAACATCTAAGCATTTTAATTATATTAAGCTTTGAATTTGCCTTTATATTTTTTATGTGAGTACTGAAGCTAAGTTTTTCATCAAATGTTACCCGAGAAACTTACATTCTTTTACAAATGTTATATTTCTACCATTTAGATTAAGAGAAACATTGTTTGACATTGGTTTAGATGAAAGTTTAATTGCTACAGTTTTTTCTTCATTAAACTGAAATCCACTTGTTTTATTCCAAATCTCTAACTTATTTATAGTCATTTGAATTTTGGTTATTATGGTGCTATATTTTTTACCCGAGCAATACAAAACGAGGTCATCAGCATATAATACTGATTTCACATCTCTGTGAGAATTGTTCAAACCATCATTGATAGCTAATAAGAAAAGTGTAAAGCTTAAAACAGAACCCTGCGGCACTCCGTTTTCGAGGGGCAATGTAAAAAGTTTGAAATAAATGACGCCATATTTCCACAAATTTTTGATTTATTTAATTTTTTGAAAATGAGTTGTCTCCAAACACAATTATATGCCCTACGTATGTCAAAAAATACACCAATAACATTTCTTCGAAAAGAAAAGTTTTCCATTATATCGGAATGTAATAAAGCCAAGTTATCGATAGTACCCCTATTTCTCCTAAAAGCAGATTGAGTGACATTAAGGGTGTTATTACTTTCTATGTATCAATTTAATCTTTTAATTATAATTCGTTCTAAAAGTTTACACATGCAATTTGTTAGTGAAATCGGCCTATAATTGTTTTTGTTGGTGCTGTCCTTCCCTGGCTTTAATATAGAGCTACAATCGCTTTTCTCCAATTACTTGGGAATACTTGTTTTGCCCATATTATATTAAAGAAATATAATATATTTTGTACTGCATCACAGTTCAGATGTTTCAACATTTCATATCTAATAGTATCAGGGCCCGGAGCCGAACCGCGACACGAATTAAGGGCTGCCTTAAATTCTTGTAGTGTAAGATTATTGTTATACATATCATTGTTATTTGACGTATCAAAAGTAAAGTTATTTGTGGCAGAGTATACCCTGAACTGTGCACAATAGGTATTTTGTTCAGGAATCTTGGCCAAAAATAATTTTTTGAATAAAAAATAATAATGTTTTTGTTAATGACGTTTGATTAAGAATACATCAAAGCAAAAAACTGCATATTTTGTTTTTGTAAAAACCTAATATCAGCTGATTTATGGGCATTCAAAGTTAGGCATTTTCAAGAAAAGTGCTCAATGAACTATAAAAAGTTTAATTTTTATATAAATTTAAACGGTTTTTATCATTTATTTAACAAGAGAAGGAAGTTGTGTGTAATATGGAGAAGAGAGGGAATAGTAAGTAATTAAAAAAAAAAAAAAAAATTTGGTGGACGTTATTTATTTTGTTAGAAAAATCTCGTAATCTAACTTAACCTCAAATAGATGCCTTTTTCAAACTTTGCATAAGCTTTTAATAATGTTGGCCGTGAACTGCCGTGATTTTCTCTAGTAAAGAGTGTTCAGAATTGAGTTCTGAATTTATTTATTTTTATTTTTCGTTTCGAATTTTTTCGTTTTTTGATATATATCATTTTCGCAGACGCTGCAGCGTCAGCTTGAAGTAAAGTTTTTTTTTTGCATTAACCCGAATAGCCCTGTGGTTGGCATATGGCAACGCTGATAGACATGTTTTTACACGTAAACAAATAAAGTTCCGTTATCTCAAAGTTCACACTTAACTCGGAATCTGTTGTGCTTCTGTCAAGAGTCATTTTGATTTCAGTGCGTATTTGTTTGTGGGAGTTGGTGCGTCGTGAATTTGTTATTTGCAAGCATAGTTCTAAAGTGCAGTAAAAAGTGTAATTTAGATTTAAATTGAAACGTTTTATCAGAGATTAAACAAAATATTTAATATGGAGAAGAGAGGGAATAGTAAGTAATTAAAACAAAAAAAATATTGTTTATCGTCCCATAAGCTTTTAATAATGTTTGGCGTGAACTCTCGTGTTTTTCCTTCATGAAAAGTGTTAAGAATAGATTTCTTAATTTATTTATTTTTATTTTTCGTTTCGGTTTTTGATGTATATCTTCATTTTTAGACATCCTCAGCTTGAAATATAGCGAACTCTCTAATATTTGGATATGTGAAAAGGATAAAAAGAGAAAATTGGACGCTGTTTACAATTTTATTGCCAGTAAAGTTGATTGTAATAATGTTTCACAACAAGATTTGCCTTCGTTAAAGCAAAAGGTACAAACTTTTTGTAAAAATTTATCGTTAAGGTGGCAAAAGGCCCACGGAAAAATTAACATCTTTTCCACGCAAGAAGAAGACTTGAAAGTAAATACCAGAAGAATTGAAAGTGAAGAGGAAAGTGAAGAAGAAAGCTCAGAAGAGGATTGTTTGGAAACTATTGACTATTTAGTTTTAAGTGAAGCATACCAAAGAGAGCTAGATGAAATAAATCTGGATAATGAAATTGAAAATTTGAATAATTAAAAAATATGTAAATAGTTTTTTTTAGTTTTTATAAATTTGAATTACTTTTTTATTTAACTCTATGTGACACAAACAAAAAACAAACAAAAAAAAAACATAATATATATAAAAAATTAATTTGAAAAAAAAAAATTTGTTTATTTAAGATTTTGTGTACATGGCTTATACGCCATTTTGTTAGCCACCTTGCTAATTTTCATCGAGCCAAAATTCAAAAAAAAAAAAAAATATATCAGTTCGTTTTCGAGATATTAGTTTTTTTACTTTTTTTTCATATGGTGGCAACCCTAAAAATGTCCACTATTACAAAAATCAAAAAACCCACTTGTGCGTGCTCATGAAAAGGTCGTACATTCCAAATTGCAGCCATATTGACCCAAAACTTTGGCTGTAATTAATTATGGCCTAAAAAGCAACTCAAATTACCCAGTGTGCTGTGGTGCAAAGTTGGAGGAAGAAGAGTTTTGGGCAAAATGTTTAGCAAATGTATTAGCAATGTCTTTTTTTATCCGTAAGAATAGTTTGGTTGTCCTCGATTACCGAAATTTGCTGGAGATTATTTTCCATTTAATGATTTTATTTTCCTATATACTTCGGACGATGTTCATACGACATCGTCTTTATTGTGTCGCAAAATTCTGTCCATGATTTTCTCTTACATTCCCTAATAGTTTTACGGGCCAATGATTATCCTCCTATTTCTTTTATTAAGTTTTTTTATATTGTCATTCCACCATGGGTGGAACCATTTGTAAGGAAAAAAGACTGTCTTTTTTGTGCCATTGATTTTTGGATAGCTTGGCATGATTCGATTCTCTACCATTCTTTCAGCCGTGTTTCTATTCTCACACTTTCATATGTAATATTGTACTGTGTGTGGCAATGTATATTTGATGTACTTAGTAGGGACATAAATACTGTTACACACGTTTAGCGCTGTAAAATAAAAAGTACTGAATGTTTTTGGACCAAATATTTTTTAATATATTTATTGATGTATATTGTATCGAAAAAGAATCTACTTATTCAAAATGTCCGCCTTTTGCCTTCACACACGCCTTAAGTCGCACTGGCCAATCGTCAATAGCTGCACGAACCTCGTCCATTGGAAAATTGGCCACAGCTCGAACCAAAACAGTCTTAAGAGATCCAATGTTAGGGTATCTTTTGTGACAAACCTTGTCCTCTAAAACCGTCCACAATTTGTAATCTAATGGGTTCAAATCTGCACTGTCTGAGGGCCATTCTTCAGAGGAAATTAACGCTGGGTAATTGTTTCTGAGCCAGGCCTGGGACGTTTGAGCCTTATGGGCCGGCGCAGAATCCTGCTGGAAAGTCCATGGCTGGTTTTGGAACAATGAATTGTTAAGACGCTTCACAACAGCTTCCAATACGGTTTCTTGGTAAATTTTATCCGATAGTTTGACTCCTTGTTCGCAGAAATGCAGGTCAGTGACTCCATCGTAAGAGACACCCCACCAAACTTTGACTGAAGCTGGGTGATGACCCTTTTACACTATCATTTTGCTTGTTAATTTTTTCCTGAACGGTCAAAATATTTTTATCGGTCAACAACATTTTTCTGTGCAAGTTATCAGTGTGCTTTACCAAAAGACGTTTGCAGTTTTCAATCCTATTTTTTTAAAGCTGCAGTCAATAAATGTCCGGTACGTCGTTTGAAAGCCCCAAGTCTTTTTTAATGATTCGACTCATGGACTTTTGTGTGATATTCATCTCACGGGCCATGATTTTCTGTTTTTGGAGCGGATTTCTGTGAATTCTTTATTTAACGGCTTTGATGACAGGCGGTGTTCGAACAGTGCATGGGCGGCCCGACCGGTGGCGGTCTTTTACATCTCCAGTCTCCTCAAACAGTTTTATGCATCGGTAGACGAACATGCGTCTAATCCCTAGTGGCCGGAGCGTTTTGAAAATATCGCTTTTTTTCATTTCGCACATTAAAATCCCGTTACAGACTAACGCTATTGAGGTTAGCTTTCAAAACCCATATGACATTAACGGGGTATGCTCAGTTCTACTATTGAAATAGGTGTGTTCAATGTTGTAACAGTATTTGTGTCCCTACTAAGTATTTTGTGCCACCTTGGAAGGAGAATATTTAAAAAAATATATTTTTTTATTACCTACTAAAAAAAACCCTAAAAATACATATTGAGAAAAAGCCAAAAAAAATTAATTTAATTAGAATTTTTTTCCCTCATACCAAAAGCTATCGAAAAATCGATGGCACAATATCGATGCGATCAGGTTATTAGGTTTTAAATTTTTTGATGGTGTTTGTAAAACATAGGAAAATTCAAAATTTGTATGTACAGCATACCATCTTAATGTTGTTGTTGTTGTAACAACAATATATTTATTTTGAAGTCTTGTTCGTCTATTGGGGATCTGATTCGATATCCAGGTGGAGGAAACGCGCCATTTGAACTGGATGCGTCCACAGAGACCTGGGGGTCAGCTGAGTGGGCTTGGCCGGACAGTTGAAGAGGTGCAGTAAATCATGTGGTCCCTAATGGCAGGCGGGACAGATGTCCGGAACGTTAGCATTAATTCGTGCCCAGTAAGCATTGAGGCGGCTGCATTATCCAGATCTCAGCTGCGCCAGAACCACGCGCGTCTGCCGAGGTAGTACCTTCTTCTCAGGTGAAATCTCCGGGGGATGTTCCCCTAGCACTACATTCACACGGTAACTGGATACTGCTGCAGCGACATCATCGGCGTGAATGTTGTTCAAACCTGCCTGATAGTTTCGATGATCTAAAGGTTCTCTCTTACACCGCTGGACCTCTCTCTCTAGATCATGGAGATCGTACCTGATCTGCCTGGGTGGAGGCATCCTGTTCAAGAGATGGTGGTTAGGATGACTGCTGCGAAAACACCCTAGCAGGTATTGCTTAGACAACAGGAAATTTTGTCTGCGCACGGTAAGGACCTTCGTCTCCTCATGTAGATAGTCCTCAGAAGACATAAGAAGACACCCTGTTGATGTTCTAAGGGCGGCATTCTGGAAAGTCTGAATTTTCTTCCACTGCGTCGTACTCACGTTCGCCGACCATACAGGTGCTGCATAGTTTGCTACAGACCGACCTATCGCTTTGTAAGAGGTCAACAAGGTTTCTTTGTCGGCTCCCCAAGTACTGCCGGCAAGTGACTTGAGGACCTTGTTTCTACTTTTGAGTTTATCACAGATAGCTGTAGCATGTGCAGAGGATCTAAAAAGGCTGTCCAATGTGACCCCAAGGATTTTGGGGTAGTTGGTGGTCGGGATGTTGACGTCATCGACTTTCACATTGAGTGACAACCGCACCTCTGCGGTCCAAGCAGTAAACAGTGTGGCTGATGATTTGGAGGCGGATATTTTCATATTCCTCGCAGTGAAGAAACGTGCTAAGTCAGTGAGGTAACAGTTGATTTTCCCGCAGATGTCATCCACTTTAGGACCTGACGCCAGAATTGTACAATCGTCCGCGTACGACACAATTTCAACGCCGTCTGGTGGTGCAGGAAGTTTAGAGAGGTAGAGGTTAAACAGAGCCGGGGATAAAACTCTACCCTGGGGAACTCCTTGTTTAACTCTACAGGGCTTCGACTTTCTGTCTCTAAATTCTACATATGACTGGCGCCCACACATATAGTTTACGACCCAACGTTTCAAACTGGGCGGAAGGGACGTTTCTTCAATGTCCTCGAACAGAGTGGCATGATTGACCGTGTCGAAGGCTTTTGTAAGGTCAAGAGCCACGAGGACCGTCCTGTCGTTAGGCTTTTTATTGTTAAGGCCGCGACTTATACGTGTGGTGATGGCGTGTAAAGCAGTTGTTGTGCTGTGCTGCTTGCGGAATCCATGCTGATGATCAGCACTAGGAAGGTGTTCAATCAGGCTGGGGAGGAGCAGTGCTTCAATACTTCGAATACCCGAAGTACGACCATCTTAATAAACATTTTTGCTGAAATTCAAGTTGAATTTAACATAAATTCCAACCAAATACTCAAATTTCAGGTGTTGAATTATGCTTATACAGGGTGGAGCACGGTAATTTGCTTATTTGGGAATGAAATAAAAAAACAGTCTATAGTTTTCATGAACTATAACAAGCATGTCGACTGCTATTCTGTCAGTTTCAGCCTCAATATTGTTAATTAGATCTTCAAAGGTGTTGGGACGGTTGATATACACCATCGACTTCAGGTAACCTCAAATAAAAAATCGCATGGGGCTAATTCTGGTGAGCGTGCCGGCCAGTTCACATCACCTCTCAAAGAGATACGCCGTCCAGAAAACATTTGCTAAGGTCCGCCATGTCAAATAGTCCCGCGCTGACAATTGTTGGACCACGCGCATTTTATACGGGTGAAAATTCAGGTTATCATGAAGAATCCGGCGGAGAGAACGTCTGGAAATGCCAAGAGCTAGTGATTGCTTCCGAGCAGAGCGTTTCGGAGATTGCAGTACTGCTGCTCTAACTCTCTCGATGTTTTGTGGTGTTGTAATCCTCCTCTTAGGTCCCCTTTGTACACATGACACATTCCCTGCTGTTCTCAATGAAGTTACCTATTTACAATGCATTGCTGTCCTGGAACACGTCCGCTGCACTGCAATAATCGAGTGCGCATTTGAAAAATACGCTTCAACACAAAATGACCTCTCCACACTTGTCAAATGCATGATGGCAACTGAAAGGCAGACGAATATAAATCTCTCGTCAGCCACTATAAGCCACGCACACTCTCCACACGCCACAGCCTGCAGTACAAAAAAGCAAATTACCGCGCTCCACCCTGTATAATTATATGCACAGGATACATTAGTAAAGGCTGCTTACGACTTAAACAAATTAAAAGAGGTAAAGTAAATAGTTTAATAAAACAATAAAAGGCATTGTTGAGGTATTCTTGAACTGTTGTTAAACGTCAGTAAATTGTAATTTATAAAACTTAAAAAACAATTGTACACTTTTACATCGGTTTAAGTTAATTTTTCCTCTCCTCTTCTGCGTTGACATACAAACATTTTTCGGCTGCACATTTCTTGTTAGCTCATGTTAGCTTAAAAACAGCACTCAACTTATTTTGACTTTAAAGCAACCTAAAAACAATTTTCGGCTGCTTTTGACTGTGGTTGGCTGGATGTGTGTGCTTTTTTTGGTGAGTTAATAAAGAAATATTCAAAATATGAGCTGAGGTAATTTGTTGTAAACAAAAGCTAAACAGTAGCGTTGGTTTTCATTGTTTTAGCTCATTTCATTGGCTCAGCTAACGAAAGCCAACGATTAGCCGACACCTGCTTTAAACGCCTGCCTGCAACACTAAGTACAACAGGGTACTTTAAGTAATTTTCATGAAAATGTTTGCAATAGCCAAAAATATTTGAGCTAGACTCACCTACGAGTGTTAAGATCGACTCAAAATTAGCAGCGGGTATGATTTAATAATGTCTGTCTGTCTGCTGTTCATCTTAAGCTTGAATTAAACTACTGGTCGCAATGGTTGTTCCCAATTGTGAAATTTGACAAAAGTAAGTTTTTTGAACCAAGGACGGATGCTAATGAAACTGAAGACAATCGGTTCAGTTTAAGATACAATTCCTAATATGTCAAACCGACTTTATGTTATATACAATAGTAGCTACATCTTAAATCTTATGTTATGATGACCTTATTAAAGTTATTGGACTGATTTAACAAGGATTTAAAAAAACGAACCCATATGGCTAAGAAAAAAGTTATTTTTCATTAAAATAATGCACGGATACACACGTGTGCATTCTCAATGGCAAAATTGCACGAATTGGGTTACGAATTGGTACCTCATCCGCCATTTTCTACGGATTTAGCCCCCAGTGACTATTTTCAATTTCCAAACCTCAAAAAAAGGCTCGGTGGAAAGAGATTCAGCTCCAACAATAAAATTATTGATCAAACAAATGCATATTTTATGGACATCGAAAAATCCTATTTTTTGGAAGGGATACAAAAATTGAAGGCACGCTGGACTAAGTGTATTGAGCTAAAAAGAGATTAAGTTGAAATTTTTTTCTTGCAAAACACTCGACCATTTTCTAATTATCAGCAGATTCCCATAAACAGCATTAGGAATATTATAAAAATATCAAATTTAATTATTTCGGAGATCAAAATTTATGCCCTGAAACAACAGAGTCGTTGGGTGGAAGCTACTAGTGGAACAGGACAAATATAACCTTTCGAAAGTAATCGTGAGACAAAGCCGCTTAGACGAACATAGCAAAAGCGTTACACTGTTTGACCGTTCAAATGATTTTACCCTCTTAGTCTTTTACGGATCGATTACGGATCGATTGGGGATTTTCTTTTACATGCGTTGCAACTGCTGTGCTTCTTGAAACATAATCTCGGTCAATAAATGCTGTACAATGCGGGCGAAATAATAAAATCTTTTGTAATTTTTAATATGTTTTTTTTATTTTCGCTATAATAAACAATAGGTATGTTCGATACAATAAGTTGTATAAATTTTGCTTAATTTACTATCATGTTTTTTTCTGTTCATACAATACACCTTTTCACGGATTGCTGATTATTTTTTTCTCAAAAACTAACTAATCGAGAATTTTTTTGGAAAACAATTTTTCTGGATGCCGATATGAAAACTGTTTGAAAACTTACATTTAAAAGGATTAGGAATTTAAGTTACAATTTTTTCTGTTTACTTAAATATTAAATAAAATAAAATTTTAACTTAACAAATAGCACTATATACTAAATAATTAAATTAGATCCAGAGACAGCGAAATAAAGAGAGAGAGAGATAGAAAACAATAAGAAATAGAAAAAATAACTTGTGTAGGTTTAAAATCAAAATTCATAAAGTGAATATTTATGCTCTTAATAAAATTCTAAACAAACAATTTGTTATAAAATACTGGTTTTTATACAAATATTAAAATATTCATTACGAGTGTTTAAAGGATGGTAAGCCCGAGAAGGTTGCGAAATATTCCATACCGAATATTAAAAAAAAATAATCTTAGGGTGAAGAGAAAATTTCAAAAAATGTCCCAGTTTCTAGCAAAGAAACTTTAAACGCAACAAAAAAAGGTGTTTGAAACTTATTAAGGTTTCAGTACAAAAAATTTAATATATTTTGTTTTTCCGAGTGCGGGGAGGGGCGGATTTAACTGCTGTTAATCCCTTAACAAATCACAAAAAAGGTTTAAAGATTTTCAAATTAAGTTTGATGTAATGACCTTTAATAAGTTTCGCTACAAATGAAGCCTAAAATGTGTGGTAAAGCAAATCTTAATTGATCGTCTACCAAACAATTTTGAATTTCAACATTTTCGATTTTAATAAAATCATATATGAGTACGAGTATCATTCACATTTCTAATCCAATGTTATGTGAGGATTTGTATATGTAAAGCCTAGGAACTGTTTCTGATCCATGGATTGTAGGATATCCTTATCGATGGGTGTTAAACGTACACGTTCTCTTGTAAATACACGATCGAAGTATTGTGTATCCAGAGGATGTTTCTACAATGGTGAATGCAATAAATTAACGTTAATTTTTTACACTCATTTGAAGATCTTTAGACACTTACCACTTGTGGTCTAAACGGCGGCTCTATTTCTCGTTTCTCCAATAGATTCCAATCGATGGGTCTAAAGAATATGTGTTCGACAACATCTCCGGCTGGACTGTATTGATTTCCAATACGTTTTGTATAGTCCTTATCCAAAAGCTAAAATAAATTAAGAAAAATTTCTTGTTTTAATAGTGTCAACACGTTGGGTTCGTCTAGAAATATTGTCTTGTCAAAAGTGCTGCCAAAAATTGCAGGTCGTATAAAAAAATACTTCATAAGGATTATTGTTTTACAGGTCTTTCATTCAAATATTCAATTTTTGTGATACTATTTCTAGCTTTTGCCCATTGGACGTATTAGGCGTGTTCGTTTGGCACTCGCTTGTTAAACGGTCGCTTTGGCGATATCTTCAAAACTTTACGAGACATTTTATATACAAGAACTAACTGGCTTTATGCATCATAAACCATTTGATTTGAAAATTTATAATTTGAAGAAAAAAAGTTCTTCCAGAAATACTAGTAAGCGAGTAATAACTGAGTTACTGCCTGCCCATAGATTGGCTCGTACGGTTTTTATGAAATTTAGAAATTTATGTCCAAAATACCTTAGAAGTTGAAAGAAAAAAAAATAATTTAGCCCAATCTTTCCTCTTTTCTATAAAAAAAAAATACCGCGATATCGCCTGGCCCACGCTAAAATTATTTATGTATCAACACTTTCTTGGGTATTTTAATACCCATTAGGCCGGAATGGGTTAAACTCGCTAAATTTTATTGTTGAATAACTTTCTTTCCAACAATTTTTATTATTAAAAACAAAAGGGTTTGAAACGCAAATTGTCAATAGTTTTCTGTATCACAAAATCATTTTTATATTCTTGCACAAAAGTACGAAGTTATCGCGTTAGCGACCTCCTAAGCGAGTTGCCAATCAAACATGTCCATTGTTTGGTTTTTTTTTATTGGATGCATTAACAATTTTTTAGTTAAACAGTTAAACTTGCTTTTTTAAAGTAGAGTTCGGACCGATGCGACACAACTAAACGCTTGCGCTGCGACAGTAGTGCCTTCCACACGACAGCCGCTAGGTCATTCACGCCAAAGCTTTTTCGTTACTGACACTTGTTAACAAAAATTATGTTAAAAATTTTGATTTATTTTTGAAAATCTTATATTTGTTAAACATTTCTGCTCGCGTTTTTAAAGTAGAGACCGATGCGACGCAACCAAACGCTATCGCTGCGACATTCGTGCCTTTTATGCGACAGCCGCTAGTTCATATACAACAAAACATTTTCGTCGCTGACACTTGTAAACAAAAATAATATTAAAATATTCGATTTTTTTTTTAAATCTTTTATTTGTTTAATTTGACAATACAAATGGGCTAAAACGCTGCTAGCACCAATTTTTTTATTACGTCGCTGCGAAGCCCATGTCAATTTTTCATCGTTTCACTTTGGTATGAATGCAAAGAACGTATGAATTTCACAGAAAAAAAGACCGCCTTAAAATTTCAACAAAATAATTGCGTGAAAAATATTACCATTCAATTAAATATTTCGTTAATAAGCCAAACTATTTCTCAAAAAGTGCAATGAAATTTAATGCATGGGAACAACTACAAAAATTATAAAAAGATGGTGCTCGCATGGCTTGCCTTATGCTGTTGTTTTTTTTTTTATTGATCAACGACTATGCTCTGTATCGCGAGTATGTATGTTTGTATCAGTGCGAGGGATCTTTATTGTGTATGCTTTGTTCGATGGAAAACTCAACAGTTCTCGTTTAATGTGAATCGGCCTGCCCTTAAGTGTATAGCTGCTTGTCATGGGTTCAGTTAGGGATGCAAACCGTATTCGAACGAACCAAACCCGAACCGAAAATATGTTAGTAAGAGACAGGTCCTTGGGGATAAGTACAGGGTGAACCACCATTTTAATTATCCGTTCAAGTTGACCATAATATATATATTATTTTAATCTTCAATTTATTATTGTCACAACCTTTATGAGGTAATGATTAGACAGAAGCCCGTGGCATTTACACATTTTAAGTTGGGCCAAGAACCCCTAAAAGCCAATTTTGCACATTTGCTACATTAGCGGCCTTCTATAGTCAGTCCTACTAAACATGTCTGAACTTACCCCTTTGAGTATACTTGTTGCCTCAGCTGATATATAAACTGGGAACCATGGAATTTCATTGCATATCGACCAAAATAGTTCGTCTTCATCACAACCACTAAACGGTGATTGGCCAATCAGCATTTCATATAACAAAACGCCAAAGGACCACCAATCGACATTTTGATTATAACTTTCGCCCTGTAAAAATAATATAAATATAAATTAATTATAAAAATTAAATGGCCAAATGAATAAAGTTACTTTAATTATTTCAGGCGCCATATAATCCGGTGTACCACAGAAACTATCAGCTGTTTTGTCCAAATAGATTTGTAATTTACACATGCCAAAATCGGCAATACGTACATGTCCCTCATAGTCCAGCAGAACATTATCCAATTTGAGATCTCTGCGAAGAGAATACAAATGTGTAAATGATGTTTTACAATATACTTATATATTTCAAGGTGTTATTTACCTGTATATAATGCCCTTTTTATGTAAGAATTTCAGACCCGATATAATTTCAGCACCATAAAATCGTGCTCTTTCCTCTGTGAAACGTCCACTTTCCTGTATGTGAAACATAAGATCGCCACCATTTAGATATTCCATTACAAAAAAGAGATGACTCTGGAAGTAGAAGAGAAAATGTAAAGTTAGAATCTAAGGAAAACCTTTTTTAACACAAACTCGTCTGAAAATTATATTTTAAGAAAGAGAATATTATTTTTATCTACCGACATCTGTTATACGAGTATGTTTTAACAAAATAGAAAAAAAACTTCGAGTAAATTCGACATGTGCCTCTAAAATTGAGAAGATGTTTTCAACGCAGACCGTATGAGGTTTTTAAATCTGATACTATTCAGAATTCATATCACGATTCCAGTGAAAATTTTAAATACTTTAGAAAGAATGTCTTAAAACTGCAGCTCATACATTAGGGTGGGCCGATTTGTAAGGACAAAAATTTATCGATATTGTGCCATCGATTTTTTGTTTGCTTTTGGCATGGGAAAAAAGTAATCATATCAAAAAAATCATTTTCGAAGCGCCCAAAAATTTTTTTTTTCTTTTTCTTAATTTTCATTTTTAAGGTATTTTTAGTAGGTAATAAAAAAATTGGCTAAATATTTTTAAAATTTAACCATTCCAAGGTGACATACAATACAAACAAAAAACTTACGTCTGACAAATTTCATGAAGATCAGACATAAATTGCGACCTGATTTCAAAACAAGTTTTAGGCAGACAGCAGACGGTCGGACCGACAGCTGTATTTAAGAAACCAACTGTCGGGTTTTAACAAAAAAACGGTACGTTTTCGGTTTTAGACACTCTAGTTCTGTGGATTATTAGTTTTGTTACTGTGTGATCATAATATGGTAACTAAAACCATACTTTGATTAAAGTAGGACGTTTCTTAATGGGTTCTATAAGCATATACCCAACAATATCATGACGCTTATCAAATATTTTTACCTAAACTGTACGATATAAGATCTTCCGTTTTTCACTGCAAGGAATATGAAAATATCCGCCTCTGAATCATCAGTAACACTGTTTACTGCATGGACCGCAGAGGTGAGGTTGTCACTCAATGTGAAAGTCGATGACGTCAACATCCCGACTGACAACTACCACAAATTCCTTAGGGTCACATTGGACAGCCGTTTTCGGTACTCTGCACATGCTACAGCTATCTGCAATAAGGTCAAAAGTATGAAAAAGGTCCTCAAGTCACTTGCCGGCAGTACTTGGGAAGTCGACAACGAAACCTTGTTGACCTCTTGCAAAGCTTTAGGTCGGTCTGCAGCGAACTACACAACACCGGTGTGGTCGGCGAACGAGAGTATGACGCAGTCAAAGAAAATTCAGACTTGCCAGAATGCCGCCCTCAGAACATCATCAGGGTGTCTTCTTATGTCTTCTGAGGACCATCTAAATGAGGAGACGGAGGTCCTTACCATGCGCAGACACAGTTTCCTGCTGTCTAAGCAATACCTGCTAGGGTGTTTTCGCAGTAATCATCCTAACCACGATTTCTTGGACAGGATGCCTCCGCCTAGGCATATCAGGTACGATCTTCATGATCTAGAAAGAGAGGTCCGGCGGTAAAAGAGAGAACTTAAAGACCATTGAAACTATCAGACAGGTCTGAACAACATTCACGCTGATGAAGTCGCAGCAGCAGTATCCAGCAACAGTGTGAACATACCCCGGAGATTTCACCTGAGGAGAAGGTACTACCACGGCTGACGCGCATGGTTCTGGCTCAGCTGAGATCTGGATGGTGCAGCCGCCTCAATTTTTATTAAGCACGAATCAATGCTAACGTTCCGGAAATTTGTCCCGCCTGTCATCAGGGACCACATGACGTGCTGCACATCTTTAATTGTCCGGTCAAGTCCACTCAGCTGATCCCATGTCTCTATAAACGCATCCAGTTCAGATGGCGCGTTTCCTCTACCTGGATATTGATGGGGTCAAATATTTCGTGTATCATTTGAATGAAGAGTTTACTGTAGACATACTTCTCCAACAGAACGGCGCTATATGTCATATGAGGTGTCAAAACAAATAGAAAAATGTATTAATCCTTTATAAACCTCTCTGGATTTTTTCCTCTGGAGTAAGCTACCTTGACTACAGCAATGTGCTAACTTTTGCGCATAGTGCGAGTTATTTCCCGATGTTGTGGACGTGTGAGTCACCCGTTATCTTATGAGTCATGCATGGGACGTACAAATGTAATTTTCATTAAAAAATAAACTTGACAATAACCTTGAAAAGAGATGCGCAGTAATTTGAGAACTTAGCAGGAGGCTTAGCAGGCTTTTTAATACCCATGTGAAATAAAAATTTTATTTTTAAACTAAAATTTATTTCGGCCTAGGCCTAACAAGTCGCTATCACCATTATCCCGACATTTCCAACAATGCTAACTGTAAACACATACATATTTTCAAGAACACCTGTACTACTGACAATTCTCACCTACAATGTCATAAACAATGAAAATGTTTTGTTGCTTTTCTTTCTGCGGCCGATGGTGGCATTTAATGCGTAAAAAATATATGTGTCAATGCAAAAACACAACGAGTCTCTCGAATCTGAATGAAATCAAATGCAAAGTGACGTTTATTGGCGGGGGGCTCTATGGTGCCTCTGTAGTACAATACGTCATATTAGATTCGAAAATGTTTGGTATTGCGAATTGCTATTACAAACAAGGCGACTATACAAAGATCATTGAAATGTGAAGGGAGGTACACATGGACATTTCCACGATCTTAGAGCGTACTGTACACAGCTTACTGATTTGAGAGAAGCTACCGGTTTGTTTCCTACTAGTAAGTTGAGGGAAATGCTTCCTAAAATTGGTTATTTTGTAGCAAGACCCAAAGTTTAAGGTATTCCTAAAAACATGCACTAGTTGAACGCTTTATTATTCCGTTTGAACTTACTCGATACACTAATCATATAATTGATTGTCGTTAGGGTCGGACTCATGGGTCGAAGGAGATCAAAAATGGTCCGTGAATTATAATTATTGATACCCAAATTTTAGTCGGTTTTATTTTTAAGATTTTGCAAAGATTTAGGTTCGGACTCACGGACCCAAAAACGGTCGTTTTTTAATATAGGGTGTTTTTCTAGACGTGGGTTTTTAATCTGGCCGCACTTTTTGCGGAGTTGGACTTTTTAAAAGCTGTCACTTGATTTATGCTCAGTTTTGGTTTTTGAATAGACTTAATCCGGAACAACATTTGCAAATCGTGGTAAGTGGAGCCAAAACAAGATGCCCACCGATCCTGATTTTTACAAGAAAAATTTGTTCAGCGATGAGACTCACTTTTAGTTGAACTAGAACGTTAAAAACTAAAATTGTCGAATTTGGAATAATGAAAATCCTTAAGCCATTGTTGAGACGCCATTACAACCTCAAAACGTCAAGCCCATAGAGTCGTTTGGTGTGATCTATGGGCATAGGGAACCATTGGTCCATATTTCTTTAAAAATGAAGCCGACCATAATGTCACAGTCAATTGGGAACGCTAGACAGCCTTGATTAATGATTTTTTCGTACCTGTATTGGAGGACGTTGATGTGGACGACCTTTGGTTTCAACAAGACTGCGTTACATGCTCTACGGCCAACGAACAATCAATTTATTGAAGAAGCCTTTTGGTGAACGCATTATCCCGCGTCGTGGGCCTGTGGCGTGGCCTACAAGATCGTGCGATTTAACACCGCTGGACTGTTTTTGTGAGGTTATGTGAAGTCGCTTGTCTACGCAGGCAAGCCCGACACGAATGACGCCTTGGAAGATAACATTCGGCGAGTTATTGATGACTTCCGGCCCCAAATGCTGCGAAAATTGGTCGAAAATTGGGGCTCTCGGCTAGAATTTATTCGAACCAGCCGCAGCGCCCACTGGACCGACATCGTTTTTGAAACATAATGGCAAACCCTAATCTTTATAATGATTAACATAACATTAAATTATATGCGTTTTATTTCTTCTTGAAAACCACACGTCTGAAAAAAAAACCTTTAAAAAGTACACGTGAAAGAAAGCATAAAGTTGGGAAAATAAAGTTTATATTTGACTATTGTGTGAGGTTTTTGTAGTCATCTTATGCCTCTAATAAATATGTTTGTCTCCTAAAGCCTGATCTTAGCAATGCTTATTATTCTGCAGGGAATCCTTTTCCTAGCCATTATTGTCTGTGGTTTTGTGACAGCGTACTCTATCGTTTCCGGGTCACCCTCGCCTCACATTCTGAAAAAATTTTAAGATCTTTTATACATCTTCTTTTATAATTGCAGGAATATTGTTTATTTTATTAACATTCTGCTTGAAAAGTAAAACTCTTTTTTAGATTTTATTAGGAATCTTTATCAAATCGGAAAAAAACTATCAATCGGAAAAATTATCAAATATATAAGTATATAACTTGATTCGCAAGCAACCTAAGATACCCACAATTATAGTATGATTCTCGCAACATTTGTATAACACACACACAGAAAAATCGGTTGGATCTACAAAAATTTAATTGGAAATCGCTTGGAACTACAATAATTCGGTTGCAAAAGACTAATTTCGGTTGCAATCACCAAATGTTTATAATCTTAATGGATATTTGGTTCAAAGAACCACAAGATGATAAATATGATCATCGTACTGTACACACAACTTATTGATCGGTCATATCAATGAAACTCAAAAACTGTATTTAGTTGCCACAACTGGTGGTAATCTTTTCTACTTTTTCCTCTCATTGACCCGAATAAGGAGAACTTCAAGTACTTCAATTGTATAAGGCAACAGTTTTTTTTACTAACTAAACTTTTAATTTTTTGGTTAATTCAAAACTTGGTATGTTTCACCGATTCTACCAACTAACCATCGATTGTACTTATGTAATGCTCGAGGTGTATGAACATTAATCATTCGGTTGGCAATAGAAATCGGTTCTGGCTATGAATTTGTTCTATGTGTGCAATTTTATGATGCCCACAATAATAGTATGATTCCCGCCACCATAGTGTGATGACCAAATCTTAAGCATGATTGTACAACGGCTCCTCTATATAAGTTGATGAGTGATTTATGGTATACTTTTAATAATTTGTTTTTGATCTGAAAATAAAGATTTCTAGAAGTTCTAAAGTCCCTTCAGAAATAAAATATACAAAAGAATTGGTTAAAAAACGTTAACAAGTTTGTTTTCGATACGTCAGGACCACTGGAATTGAGCACAACGGAGCAAACATGGCTCGAAAAGCACGACTCCTATTTCTCAATCTACTTAGTAGGGACATAAATACGTACTGTTACACATGTTTAATGCTGCAAAATAAAAAAAGTACTAAATGTTTTTGGACCAAATCTTTTTTAATATATTTATTGATGTATATTGTATCCAAAAAGAATCTACTTATTCGAAATGTTCGCCTTTTGCCTTTACACACGCCTTATTCGTACTGACCAATCGTAAATAGCTGCACGAACCTCGTCCATTGGGAAATTGGCCACAGCTCGAACCAAAACAGTATTAAGTGATCCAAAGTTGGGATATCTTTTGTGACAAACCTTGTCCTCTAAAACCGTCCACAATTTGTAATTCAATGGGTTCGAATCTGGACTGTCTGAGGGCCATTCTTCAGAGGAAGTGAACACTGGCAAATTGTTTCGAAGCCAGGCCTGGGACGTTTGAGCCTTATGGGCCGGCGCAGAATCCTGCTGGAAAGTCCACGGCTGGTTTTGGAACAGGGAATTGTTAAGAGGCTTTACAACAGCTTCCAAAACGGTTTCTTGGTAAACTTTGGCCGATGCTTTGACTCCTTGTTCGCAAAAATGCAGGTCAGTGACCCCATCGTAAGAGACACCCTACAAAACCATGACTAAAGCTGGGTGATGACCCTTTTCCATACTTGGGATCAGTTAAGATGCTTTCTTAGATGACGGCGCATACACTCTATCATTTGGTTGTTAAATTTTTCATGAACGGTAAAAATTTTTTCATCGTTGAACAACATTTTTCTGTGCAAGTTATCAGCGTGCTTCACCGAAAGACGTTTGCATTTTTCAATCCAATATTTTTTTAAAGCTGCAGTCAATATATGTCCGGTACGTCGTTTCAAAGCACCAAGTCGCAAGTCTTTTTTAATGATTCGACTCATGGACTTTTGCGTGATATTCATCTCACGGGCCATTATTTCCTGTTTTCGGAGCGGATTTCTGTGGATTCTTGATATAACGGGTTTGATGACACGCGGTGTTCGAACAGAGCGTGGGCGGTTCTCATTATCTGGCCACTCCATGATGAAAGTTGAAACAATTTTAAAACCCCGTTACAGACTAACGTTGTCGAGGTTAACTTTCAAAACCCATATGGCATTAACGAGGTATGTTCAGTTCAACTATTGAAATGGGTGTGTTCAATGTTGGAACAATATTTATGTCCCTACTTAGTAATGTAACCGGCGCCCATAAAACGAGCTTTTACTTATTTGCCGAAATTGTCTCGACGGACTTTGTTATATTTATTATAAAGTTTTACTTTTTGTTAAGCCCTAGAGGTGTTTGTTTTGATTAAGTCGTTATAATATAGAATGTATAACGAAATCATACTAGCGAACAAAAATTGCCAATTTTATTCGTGTCTAAAAAAGTTCAGTAGTATGTAAATACACTCAGAGAAAAGATTTGTTGCCACAGACGAAAAATTTGCCAGCCGAATGTTGATGGTTAGGCGTATTCCATCGCAACAACCGAATGTTGCAATTTTCAGTAGCCGAAACTATCGCATTCGATTGAAGAGAAAAAGTATCGTTAATCATAAGAGATTAAAATGATTATTGCATCTGAATTCGTACACGTATTGGTTGTTGTTATTGATTGTTGGTTATATAAGTAAGTACTCTTTGTATTCGTTTGCATTTTACCTAGACCAACTGATTGTTAATTGTTATACATTCGGTGCTCTGGGCGAAATTATTTTTTTTCATAAAATTTTAATGTTTAGGGACTTTAAAATATTAACTCTTTTATTTGAATAATGAGCAGTTTTTTTGAAAACTTGGTTTTTAAAGAGTGCTTTTTTCAGACGTGTGCTTTTCAAGAAGAAATACAACAAATATTATTTAATGTTATGGCCAAGAATTTAGCTTTTTTATAAAGAGAAGGGTTTGTCATTATCTTTTAAAAATAATTTCGGGTAAGTGGCCACCGCGTCTGGCTTGAATAAATTCCAGCCGAGAGGACTAATTTTGGACTGGTTTGTGCAGAATTTGGCGCCGTATGTCGGTAATAACGCGCCGAATATTCTCTTCCAAGGCGTCAACCGTGTCGGGCTTATGTGCGTAGACAAGCGATTTGACTTAACCCCACAAAAAAAACCAGCGGGCATAAATCGCACGATCTCAATAAATTGATTGTTTCGTTGGCTATATGGTACATCCTCCAATTGAGGCACGAACAATTCATTAACCATGACTATAGCATTCCGAATTGACTGTAACATTATGGACGGCTTCATTTTTCGAAGAAATATGGACTAATGACTCCCTTTGATCAGAGAGCACTCCGAACAGTGACTATTTGAGGATGTAACGGCGTCTCAACAATGGCTTGGGTATTTTCATTATTTCCAAATGCGACAATTTTGGTTATTAACGTACCCATTCGACCAAAAGTAAGCTTCATCTCTAAACAAAATGTGTAAAAATCAAGATCGGTGGCCATCTCGTTTTGGGCCCATTCACCACGATTTACAAACGTTGTTCCGGAGTAAGTCTATTCATTATGAAATACAAACCAAACTGGTCATAAATGAACTGAAAGCTGTTAAATAGACCAACTCCGAAAAAAGTGTGACCAGATTAAAAACCACACGTCTAAAAAAACTCCCTATATTTTCGAATCTAATTATGTTTCTATGTAAAAGTGAAACGATTTTCTGCATCAAATTGGTAAAGTGGGTCATAAAACTAAAATTTGGTTTTCAAGTGTCAAAAGAAATTTTATGCTAATAAAGTTGGAATTTCAATCCTATGTATTCTTTGTATGTGCTCGTATTTATAAGTAAATGATTGAAGACTTGGATACAGATATGTTTGTTGGCACAGAGGGAGGATTTAAAAGAAATTGGTAAAAAAAACCCGCCTTGCAATGGGTCAACAGATCAGTAAAAATAAACACGTCTTTAGATAGATGTTCTAATAAGCTTTTCAATAATACCCATTTTTACTAAATTTGTTTCAAGAATCAATTACAATAGTGTTTTTCCTATAGACACGATTTAAACTGGCACATTTTGTTTACAAATGACTGAACTATTGCGGTTTTGCCATCCAATCATAAACATTAAATTACGTATTTAAACATTATATTACGTATTTACAACCATTATTTTTTAGAAGAATTTTGATTTTAAATGGTTTTTTTTAAATTTTCTTTTTAACATTCTTTCATTTACAATCTGTACGATGAAAGGAAATTAAAAAAAAAATTAATGAAAAAGCAGAATTTCTTCGTTATTCAATATAATCAATTTATAACAGCCTGTTATTTTACCTCTAAAAGGTTACTTTAATTATTTACGATTTAAAAAACTACTCCATATTAAAACTGACTTTGGAGATAACAATTCAAGAACTGCCCGCCATGCCTTAAACCTCATATGAAACGACAGGATCTCCCTTATTAGTACCCAATGTTTTAAATGTTACAAACAACAAAAGCTGTCGGTATCTGCCCCCCACAAAAAGGTGGGTGTTCGGTCTGTCCATCTCAAAAAGTACGCATAAAAATAAACAAAACAACAAATTAATATAAAGTCGAAAATAAACCTCAGCATTTTATGTAAAAGATACAAACTAAACATATCGTCGTTTTGTTTTCTCTCTGCGTACATGCATGTTTATATGTTCATTTGCGCGTAATCGGCATTTTATCATAGTTACGCCATCAATATGCTGCAGAACCCCCATGGCGGCGATCAATACGCCAAGCAGCGGAATGTTGTAGGTGAAAATCGAAATTCAAATCATATCTACGTGCGTGCGTTCGCGAGCTTAGAGAGCAAAAATGTCGGTGTACTACAACTGTACGCACGACGTGCGACTCGGCCGGTACCAGAACATGTACGGCGCATCGAGAGACTGATCCCATTACGAATCTAGTTCAAATTTTGAAAAAGCACCCTGATCCATAAAATGGTCATTGGCACTCAGGCGGGCGGTAGCACACACTTAGTCGTGTATGTCGGTAGGTCCACTTCTAAAGTGGATCATCGAAGAACAAATGAATGAGTCTTCATTCACACAGTTGTTCTCGCGTTGCTAAATGAAAAATAGACTCATTGATGGTCATTCCCAGATAAATTTAGATCGGTTTACCTTTAGTTTGGGGTCTTTCTCTCAACTGTTTACTATGAATAGCAAAAATATCAGAAACGATACGCGTGTCCAACGAGCAGTCAGGTGTATGCAACCGATTTAGAAACAAACATTGCGTGATTTTTTCTTTGCAAAATTGTTTATAATCTTTATTTTATGTTTGTTTTTTTTTTCATTTGGGGGAGGGTTTGTTCTGTCAATTAAATAAAATAATTGTTGCATTATTCATGAACTTAAAGAAACATTAATTGGCGAAGGAATGACGACACAAAGATCAGAGGAGGTATACATTGTCACATAAAAAAACTATCTTACTTAACGACAATTAGGAAACTTATCTTAAAAAAAGTAATGGTGTAACACGATGGTAAAACAAAGGAATGACAATTCCATTTTCTGGTTAAACATGGTTTGATGGTTAGCAGTGTTGCCAGAACTTAATGACAAAAAAACTAAATTTCTTAAAAAATATCTAGCAAAAAGCTAAAAACCCGCTGAAGTACCAGCTATAGTACAGAAATACATATTAAATCGCATGTTTTGGTCTATATAAAAGGATTTCCAATAGGGAAATAACAATTTCGTATTTTTACCTTAACGCACCCTCAAACATTTTTAATGATCTTTCAGTGTCAAAACGTAAGTCAAAGTCAAAATTTTCATCATGGTAAAGTTCACTTACGAAATCATTAAAAATTACTACCGAAATTCTGAGTCGGTGGTCGCAGCACAATCGATTACAATCAATTTACTACATTGGTATATGCCAACAAGCAAAAAACTTTAGACGATCTCAGAGGCAACACCCAACTCGAAATTGCCATCGATCCGGTCGCAATGTGTGTGCACGAGTGGTGGAAAATTGGGTTCAACGAATAGATCGCTATACACGGGCTCGTGGCGGTCATATGACCGAAATCGAATTTATTCTTTGAATGTAACATTTGTACTACACTTTGAATAAATTTGAACTCTATATCTCAAATATTCTGTGTTTTATTAACACAGGGTGGAGCGCGGTAATTTGCTTATTTTGGAATGAAGTTAAAAAATTATGAACCTTAGAAAAACTTATTTTATATTTTAATTATATTAAACCGTAAAGGAATTTTTAATTTACATGGTTTTAAGTAGTGTATCTGGCAAATGTCGACCTTCGCTATCCACAAACTGCTGCATACGTTTTCTGAAGTTTTCATGAACTTTATAAAACATGTCGATTGGTATTCTGCAAATTTCAGCCTCAATATTGTTAATAAGGTCCTTGGGACGATTGATCTACAGCTTTAACTTCTGGTAACCCCAAAGGAAAAAATCGCATGGGGCTCAGTCTGAGCGTGCCGGCCAGTTCACATCACCCCTCAAAGGGATAAGCCGTCCAGGAAACATTTGCCTCAAACAATTCATGATAATCCTCGCTGTGTGTGCAGTAGCAAAATCCTGTTTTAACCATGTATCTTCTAATTGCATTGCCTCAAGAGCCGGCTAAAAAAAAATCCAGGAAATTCCAGGAGCAAGTGATTGCTTCCGAGCAGAGCGTTTCGGAGATTTCACTACTGCTGCTCTAACTCTCTGGATGCCTTTGTCGATTGGTGCAAAGAATTTTTGAAAAAATTCGATCGCGGTGCTTCAAAAGACTTTTATAAGTTCGTCACAGGTGACGAATCATGGATCTATGTGTATTAGGCCGAAACAAAACAGCAATCGACCGTGTGGGTCTTCGAAGACGAGCCAAATCCAACGAAAGTTGTTCGTGGAAGAAGCACTTCGAAGCAAATGGTCGCCTGTTTCTTCGGCAAAAGTGGTCGCTGTTCTTGGCGACTTTCCCGCTTGAGCAACGTAGGACGGTCAATTCTGAGTGGTACGTACCCCACAATTTGTTTGCCTGAAGTCTTCGGAAAAATTCGAAAAACGAAGAGAAGACAAATCATTGTGCACCATGACAATGCGAGCTCTCACACATCGGCTCAAACCAGCGCTTTTTTGACCGGCCAAAACGTTGAATTATTGGGTCACCCGCCGTACAGCTCTGGCTAGGCACCCAATGACTTTTTTTATTCCCGCACATCAAGAAAAAAAATGCGTGGTCAACGATTTTCGTCGCCAGAAGATGCTGCTGCAGCGTTCAAAAACCATGTTTAGGAGGTGTCACAATCGGAGTGGAAAAAGTGCTTCGACAATTGGTTGGAACGCATGCAAAAGTGTATAAATCATGCTGGAGAATATTTTAAAAAACAATTAAACCATTTGTGGTGATAAATATTCGCATTTTCATGATTAGGCTAGAAATGTATATAGAAGCCCTCGTATTTTCAAAAATACATTGTACGTTAATACAAAAATAAAACCACATTTTAAAAGATATAAGTTTTTTGAAAAATGGCCAAGTGGCATTATTTGGAGGCTGCTCACTGCTTTTATTCCGATTTCGATTCCGTGACGACCTTCCCAGAAAGCTTCGCAGCAATTGGAAGTAAGAAACACCAAACTCTTTAAGACCAGCTTTTCAATAAACGTCTAACAACTACTGCTGTAAGTGTCACAAATGCCCACTGAAATACAATTCACCATTATAACCTTTAAAAACAACAAGAAAAAGCCACATTAATTTCGGCCAGGTAGACTGCACAGCTGTTTCTGCCTTCTCCAAGGGACTTTCAGCAGTCTTTGGCAATAGGCAATACATTTCACTAATTTTTACTTTGGTTCTGAAAAAGAAACAACAAAGGTCTCGAACCAAAATAAAATCTGTTCAATAGGGTGGAGTGAAAACATGCTTTTTTTATAATTTGAAAAAGTTAACCTCGGAAAGAGATGTAGTCTGGGGTCCTAAAGAGGGGAAAAATAAAGAAAAAATTTAAAAAAAATTTTACGGGTCGCGCCACTCCCTAGAAATTTGGAAATTATCGCTATTTTGGCGTTGATTTTAGAAAAATCCTAAAAATTAACGACTTAACTTATTCGAAATTTAAAAGTTTGAGCTTGTTCAGTGCCCAAACAAAAGTATTTGAGGATAATCGACTAATATTTGTAGCTTTGGTGGCGATTTCATTGTTCAGTCAATTTTCTGAAGAAGGGACGATTTGACTTATTTTACTTTTTGAAATTTTTGAACAATGAGAAAAATTTTTTTAAATTTTTTCATGCCCTTATTTCATTGTTTACGCTATTGCAAACATTTATTGACATACAACTTTTTAGGATTTTTCTAAAATCAACACCAAAATAGCGATAATTTCCAAATTTCTAGGGAGTGGCGCGACCCCTAAAAATTTTTTTAAATTTTTTTCTTTATTTTTCCCCTCATTAGGACCCCAGACTACATCTCTTTCCGAGGTTAACTTTTTTTTTTTTGAATTTCACTCCACCCTACTGTTCAAGGCATAATAATGATACAATACCGAATAAATATAAATATAACAAAAAAACATATTTAGAATTGTTTAAAAAAACTGTAATTCTGATGGTGCACTTGCAAAAAACTATTTAAATTATATTTTTGGATATTGTGCTCCACAATGTTTCTGAATCGAATCCCAATTTTAGCCTACATCTAATATGGCTGCCGTAAACATCACAACTATTTGCATCTCTTTAGCATTTAAAATGTACTTATAGTTTTGATAAATGATCGTACTATTTACAATTTTCGTATTTTTACACAGAGACATGTATGTACGAGTATGTCGGTACAATATGTGCCGCGCCAGTGCATGCATTTAAATATTTTATACTGTACTCACCTCTGTTTGAAATGTACAAAACAGGTGACACAAATACGGATGCTTTGTACCCAAGGCCAAAACTTTGCGTTCTATCAGCGTTGAATCGACATCATCGTCTTCGAGAACAA
Source organism: Hydrotaea diabolus (assembly GCA_963513945.1). Lineage (NCBI taxonomy): Eukaryota > Metazoa > Arthropoda > Insecta > Diptera > Muscidae > Hydrotaea > Hydrotaea diabolus. Next base: position 77,352,867 of record OY740718.1, on the reverse strand, counting down.
CATCTTTTTTCAAACATTTAACTGCATAATAATATGTGGTATCACGTAATTCAGCTAAGAGTACCTTTAAGACAAATAAAACATGTTTATAAAAGGTTTTCATGTGTTGGTGAGTTAAAAGGCTTTCACTTACTTTGCCAAAGCTTCCTTTGCCTAGCACAGCTAGGAAATGAAAATCATCGACTGAATAATTCTTAAATCTAGGTATTATTGTGGCTGGCGGTGTAAAACGTCCGGATTTTTGGAATTGTGAATATGTATATGAAGTTTCTGCAGGAATAAAAACGGAAATTAATTAGTAAGGGCCCACTTAAGTTCAATATAAAAAAATGATTTTGAAATAGTGATCACTTTTAGAGGTCTTTGAACTGCTTGAACTACTTTCTACACTTCTTGCTTCAATTAATTTATATGAAATAAATAAACCTTGTTAATACAATCTAATGGAAAATTAATTTATATTCATACCATCTTGTTCTTCATTCGCTTCAATTGTATATGCAGGATTTAAACTGGGCGGCGTACTTGGCGAATCCCTGGTATCTCGAGCACCTGTTCGAAAAATTTGACAATTTTGTTTTTTTTGTTTGTTTTGAAATTTTGTTTCTTTTGTTGATTTTTTTTTAACTAGAAAATATGAACATCTCATAATTTATGGCGAAGGTAAAAATATTTTTTGTGCATGATCGTTAAAGTAAAAAACAATTTATTTTAAGAACAATCGATGATGGATTGCTGTCAAAGCGCATTTGTATACTGGAGGTTACTGACAGTCATACTAAGATCTTATAGAAGTTAAAAATAACGTAGCACATTTTTGAGATAATATTGATGTTTTTCGGTCAAGGTTTCGGTGAGAGGTATATATATATTTTAAAATATGTTTGGAATGTTTTTCATTGAAACAACAAAATACGAGGCCATATCAATAATTCCGTGACTTTTCCAACTTTCCTTGTAGTTATATAAAATGCAACACTGCTCCCATCAACTACCATCTGTTAATAGACTACTGTCAAATTTTGACAGGTTTCCGTCATTATGTTTGTGTTTAACAGCTGTTCAAAACATACAACCTTGTGAATTTTGTCAAAAAAGTGAATTCTGAGTGCTCATTGAACATTTTTTTTTTGCGGAAAAAACCGGTCAATCAAACCTAAGGAAAAGCTTGATAAATACTATGGGGACTCTGCGCCATCGATTTCAATGGTAAAAAAGTGTTTTACACACTTTCGTTGTGGTCGCACAAGTACAAATGACGCTGAACGTTCTGGACGGTCAATTGAGGTCAATACATTCGAAAATGTCAAAAAATCGACGATACGGTGTTGGCCGATCGAAAAGTAAAAGTGCGTGAGATTTTTGATGCCATATGCATTTCATAGGGCCGTGTAGTTTCGATTTTACATGATCAGTTGGGTTTAAGAAAGCTGTCTGCAAGATGGTTGCCGCGTTTGCTCTCAATTGACAATAAACGTAATCATATGACAACTTCAAAGGATTATTTGCAGTTGTTTATCTGCAATTCTAAAGAGTTTTTGCGGTGTTTTGTAACTGCGGATGAAACATGGATCTATTACAACACTCCGGAGACCAAGCAGCAGTTTCAACAATTGGTTTCTGCGGGTGAACCGGGTTTGAAAAGGCCTTTCAAAAATGTTTGAGAAATATTGGAAGAAAGTTTCTTGGTCGATATGAACTTACCATATTTTTGGGCCTATTTCATTGAGATGGAAAATGTGATAATATTATGATGGAGTTACATAATGTTGTTTAAAACACAATTCCCCAGTTCGTTCTGCCATCGGGCCGTACCTCCTTCAAAATGTGGTCGGCCAAGCAGTTATGGTGAATTGTGTTGGTTATCGTGAGATGATAACGGACTTTTTGTGACCAAAAATTGAGGATATTGACCTGGACGATGGTGCCACTTGCCACACGGTCAACGAAACAATGACTGTTTTGAGCATGCAATTCAATGGCCGTGTTATCTCAAGTCGTGGCGATATTATTTTGCCGCTTCGATCATGTGATTTGACACCGTTGAACTTCTTTCTTTAAAAATAATTAAAAGAAAAAGTGTACATCATTAAGCCAAGAACTATGCAAGAGCCAAAGGATAAGATCATTCGGCACATTTACGAAATTGATCCTCCATTATGTCTACGAGTCATTATAAATAAGGACCATCGGCCATCAAAGTCGTGGCGAGCATTTGGCCGAAAGTTTTTTCACACATAATTGTCATCCTTCTATTATAATAAAAAATATTAAGATAATTCTCAGAAAACTTTTTGTTTTATTTTCAATTACCATCGTAAGTTTTAGTTAAACCACTCCTAATATAGATGAAAGAGGTCTCGAGCCGGTAATAATACCTGTTCAATTTGCTAACACAATTTTCGTAACTTTTCTTTCGTTTCCTGTAATTTTATCTTTTCTTCGGAAATTTTTTCGAAACTCCTGTTTCACAGCCCTGGGGTTTACTTGTTTTGGTTTGCTAGTACAGTAGTGCAGCACCGATCGTCTTTAACGTTTTTTTTTAACTTTTTAGAATGTTAACCTGATGTACACCCTCATCCATAGGGAATTATAGCAAATTTTTATATGATATACATATATACAGGGTTTTTCATTAAGGACATACCAATTTTATATATTAATAAAACACTAAATATACAAGACAAAGAGTTCGAATTTATTCCAGGTGTTGTGCAAATGTTATATTTTAAGAATGAAGTTCGATTTCGGGCATATGACCACCAAGAGCCCTTGTACACCGATCTATTCTTGTGACCCAATTTTCCAGCACTCTTGCACACATTTCGACTGGAACGTTGGCTATTTTGCCTTGGATGTTGTCTCTGAGCTCTTCTAAAGTTGTTGGCTTGTTGGCATAGACCAATGACTTGATATGGCCCCATAATGAGATATCCAATGGCGTTAAATCGCAGGAATGAGGTTGCCATTCCACCGGACCATTTCTCGAGATGACACGTTCACCGAATTTGCCTTTCAGTAAATCGATTGTAACGCGTGCTGTGTGGCTAGTAGCACCGTCTTGTTAAAACCACATATCGGCGATGTCAAGCTCATTCAATTCTGACCAATAATAATTTTGTAACATGGCACGATATCGCTCTCCATTGTCGGTAACATAACGATTGTTTTCATGGACGAAAAAATACGTCCCAGTCACACGTCCGGCATGAAAACCACACCCCACAGTAATTTTTTGCGAATGCAATTATGTCTCTTGAAGCACGTGTAGGTGTATTGCTGTCCACTAACGCATACTTTGTTTATTGACAAAATCACTCGGCCAGAAATAAGCTTGATCGCTGAAGATGATTTTTCGATGAAATTCTGGACTTTCAAGAAACTTTGCCAGAGCCCAATCGGAGAAGTTTCGGCGTTTCAAATGATCAAGTAGTTCTTGAGTCAGTTTGATCTTATAGAGATGAAGGCCAAGATCTTTTCGCAAAATACGCGAAAGTGTGGTTTGAGAGTTGCCCAATTCATGAGAATGACGTGGAATCGATTGATTTGGCTCATTTTCATGGATACACTTACGGCTGTGATATTTTCGTCGCTTCGAGCGGCACGGCATCTCTTTGACTCCGAAACATCCGAACGTAAACATTTGCATCCAATTTTATCCACTATAGCACGCACAGCCGGTCAGGTGGGGCGATAATTATGATCGAAAATTGGAGTAAGCGCTCTTAATGTTGCGACCACCGACTCAGAATTTCGTTAGTAATTTTTAATGAATTCCAAATGTTGCTAGTAAGAGAACTTTTCACCATGATAAAAAAGTTGACTTCGACTAACGTTTGGACACTGAAAGATCATTAAAAATGTTTGAGGTTGCGTGACATTAAGATACGAAATTGTTATGTCCCTATTGGAAAATCCTTTATTATAATTTAAAAAGGCAAAACATATTTTAAGTGTAAATAATTTTTTTCACAAACGTGATATTTGTTTGAAAATGTTAAACTCCTGTTAAACTTCAAACTTAAATGTATGTACGAGGTTCTACGAGGCCTTTCAGTTTCATCTATGATTATTCGGCACTTTGAAAATACACTTTCGTTATGTCAGATTTATATTTTGTTATGCATCACGGTCGATCTAATTGAAATATTTTGAAAATGTTGTTGTTTTTTTAGAACTTTTTGTTTTCAAATAAATTGTTTTGGGTTTACTTTAAGAATTCACTTCGTGTAGAAATCATGTGATGTTCATATTTTCTGTTTTGTTTTCTCAGTAATATAGATTTATATCTATAACATATTTGTATATTTGTTTTCTTTTTTCACTCTTATTTTGTTGTACTTTGATTTGTATTTTCGCCGTTTCGTTTTTACCTCTTTTCACGTTTGCCAACGCTTCTACGATTAATTTCTGATTGACGCCACACAAATTGGCCGTAAGGCGCTCACATTTTTTGTGACAATTAACGTCACACTCTGGAATAACGAGAAACGAAAAATGATCAGAACATGAGGGTAGTTTGTTGAGTCCGCAGCTGCGAGGTGGTTGTGCTGTCTGTTGAAGTCCCTACCGTTTCCACCTCTTTCGCGGTTTGGTTTATTTTTCTCTTGTTTTTGCTGAATTTTTATTTAAACAATAAAATGGAATTTGGAATTAACAAATAAACAGTGAATTAATTGAATACACGTTTTTCTTTTCTGCGGTGCGACTTTCTGTGTCTAGGTCTTTGTCGTAATAATTTACACAATCTGATATATTATATTATATCATATTATATTTTTTTTGCATATAACGCTGTCTGTAAAAATAAATTTTAATTAACGACGAAAAAAATTTGCAAGGGATTTGGTTAAGATATCCGCCCTACATTATGCATATGTTATTAAGAATTATCCTTGACGTCATGCATACTCAGCGAAGAAAATGCGTTTTAACACATCAAGGTGTTCTGGAAACACATGCTGCTGTGACATCATAATTTGTTATATAAATAAGTAATTTATTACAGCGACCCAGAATATTTCCAGCTGTAAAATTTGTACGGAATTTTTAATATGTATATTAAAATTGGTATAGCTTGAAAAGAAAAAAAAATGATGATGAAATGAAAATAACTAGACGGGATCGACTTTATACTAATCTTAATATGCATTAAAATTTAAGATATGTATGTCTAAATATTGGATTTGCTCGAATTTCATCACCAATCTGAATTTTACGACTCGGCCCAATTAAATACCATCCCTTACAATGTTCGGGGACAATCGGGTTTTCAGAAAAATTAAAATGGTTTCACTCATTTCAATTTGTATGAATATTTACGGTTTGGGCCAATTTTTGGGGCCCTGTGCCCATGTGCCCCCAAAAATCTGCTCCCTTTAACAGTGAAGAGTTAAAGGGAAACACAATAACATTTCTAAAAGAGTAAAATTCCCCACAAGGTAATAAGAAAAAGTTTGTCATAGGGGGAAGGAAAAGTAACTCAAAGAAGTTGAAGCAAACTCATCACCGCAGGGTAGACGCACGTTTTGCCGTTGGAGTGGTACGGCATTTTGTCACAAAATCGATTACATACGAGGGTTGCTATATATATTTCTGGCCAAGGCAACACTAAATTTGCCTGGCGCCATCTGACATTTCCATTGGAAAGTTAGACATTTTTTAGCATAAACGTACTCCGAACGTTTTGACGTACGACCATCATTTGTGTTGTGACTTGAAAAAATAAATTTGGCAATAAAATGGAATTAACTCGTGAACATTTTCGTGCGATCATTGTACACAACTTTCGACGTGGGTTATCACGACAATAGTGCATCGATGAACTTAAATCTTTGTATGGCGAAGTAGCACCATCCTATAGCACTGTGGAAAACTGGTTTAATGAATTCAATCGTGGCCGACGCTCGCTCAAAGACAATGGTCGTGAAGGTCGTCCAAAAACGGCAGTTGTGCCAGAGAACTGTGATGCCGTGCGTGAACTGATAATGCAAGATCGTCATGTGACGTACCGTGAGATAAAAGCATCCTTGGGCATTTCTTCCACCAGCATACATTCAATTTTGCATGAACAGCTGGCCGTAAAAAAGGTTTGTTCTCGTTGGATACCGCACAATTTGATAATCGCTCAAAAAAAAGCGCGAGTCGACTGGTGCAAAGAAATTTTGAAAAAATACGATTGCTGTGCTTCAAAAGACGTTCATAAGATCGTCACAGGTGACGATTCATGGATCTATGCTTATGAGCCCGAAACAAAACAGCAATCGACCGTGTGGGTCTTCGAAGACGAGCCAATTCCAACGAAAGTTGTTCGTGTAAGAAGCACTTCGAAGCAAATAGTCACCGGTTTCTTCGGCAAAACTGATCATGTGGCGACTGTTCTGCTTGAGCAACGTAGGAGGTCAATATTGAGTGGTACACCACAATTTGTTTGCCTGAAGAAGAAATTCGAAAAAAAAACAAGAGAAGACGAATCATAGTGCACGATGACAGTGCGAGCTCTTACAAATCGGCTCAAACCAGTGCCTTTTTGACCGGCCAAAACGTCAAACTGATGGGTCATACGCCGTACAGCTCTGACTTGACACCCAATGACTTCTTTTTATTCCCGCACATCAAGAAAAAAAATGCGAGGTCAACGATTTTCGTCACCAGAAGATGCTGTTGAAGCGTTCAAAGTCCATGTTTTGGAGGTGTCTCACTCAATCGGAGTGGAAAAAGTGCTTCGACAATTGGTTTGAGCGCATGCAAAAATGTATTAATCATGCTGGAGAATACTTTGAAAAATAATAAAACCATTTTTGATGATGAATATTCGCATTTTCATTATAAGGCCAGAAATATATATAGCAGTTCTCGTACGAGTATAACATTATGTCTACGATTCAACGATATTTGAAATCTTCAGCTATAGCGCAAAGTTCATAGGGCAACCAAAAATAGGGGTTTTCGAATATAGACATTCGAGGTGTGTTAAACAGGAGTTGTGACTGACGACGACGTTCGACCTGAAAGATCCATCACCGAAACCGAAGAGGAGATAAAACCTGATCCATCACATCTAAAACCGATAAAAATGTTTTCAATGTGAAGAAAATTTGTATGCAGAATTGTCGAATCACTATTAGAGAAGTTGTTGTTGTAACAACAATATATAGTCCTGTTCCTCTATTGGGAATCTGCTTCGATATCCAGGTAGAGGAAACGCGCCATTTGAACTGGATGCGTCCACATAGACCTGGGGGATAGCTGAGTGGGCTTGACCGGACAATTGAAGAGATGTAGCAGGTCATTTGGCCCCTGATGGCAGGCGGGACAAATGTCCGAACGTTAGCATCAATTCGTGCCCAGTAAGAAATGAGGCGGCTGCACCATCCAGATCTCTACTGCGCCAAAACCACACGCATTTACTGAGGTAGTACCTTATCCTCGGGTGAAATCTCCGGGGGATGCTCCCGTAGCACTACATTCACACGGCAGCTGGATACTGCTGCTGCGACTTCATCGGCGTGAATGTTGTTCAGACCTGCCTGATAGTTTCGATGATTTAAAGGTTCTCTCTTATACCGCTTGACCTCTCTCTATAGATCATGAAGGTCGTACCTGATCTGCCTTGGTAGAGGCATCATGTCCAAGAGATGGTGATTAGAATGACTACTGCGAAAACACCCTAGCAGGTATTGCTTAGACAACGGGAAATTATGTCTGCGCACGGTAAGGGCCCTCGTCTCCTCATGTAGATGGTCCTCAGAAGACATAAGAAGGCACCCTGTTGATGTTCTGAGGGCAGCATCCCGGCAAGTCTGAATTTTCTTCCACTGCGTCGTACTCACGTTCGCCGACCATACAGGTGCTGCGTAGTTTGCTACAGACCGACCTATCTTTTTGTAAGAGGTCAACAAGGTTTCTTTGTCGGCTCTCCAAGTACTGCCGGCAAGTGACTTGAGGACCTTGATCCTACTTTTGAGCTTTTCGCAGAAAGCTATAGCATGTGCAGAAGACCGAAAAATGCTATCTCATGTGACCCCAAGGATTTTAGGGTAGTTGGTAGTCGGGATGTTGACGTCATCGACTTTCACATTGAGTGTCAACCGCACCTCTGAGGTCCATGCAGTAAACAGTGTGGCTGATGATTCGGAGGCGTATATTTTCATATTTCTCGCAGTGAAAAAGTGTGCCTTAGCACACTTTTTCTTTTTAAGATTTATCTAAATTTCGCGCATAGAGAAAGGGACCTAAGGGTAAAAAAGTCAATTTTCATTTTTTTTTTCTTTTTTTGATGTGGACAACATCTGATCATCGAATGAGACCGATTCCATGCCCCAAAAGTGTTCCCTCCCAGAGATATGCGCGTTTTATGAAAGTGAAGTCGACGATTCTAAGCGCAAAAAGAAAGGGACCTAATCTTTAAAATGGCTCTCCTGAACAAAACTAGTTTTTAACCTTAGGTCCCTTTCTATTTTGCGCGTCAAATATGGTAAATAGATACGCCTCGGCAAACTTGAATATTGTCAACATGTTCTGCGATTCCATGTCATTGAATTCTTTTACATTTTCACTGTCTTTTCCTCTTCGTCACTCTCATTGCGGTGTGCTACAAATGTTCTTTCTCTTACGTTTTCCGTTTGCCGAACAGTTTAAGTTTTGTGGGCTGTACTCTACTGTTTCTTTTTCTGACAGTTTTTCACACATCGACATACACATGAACTTTCTCCCCCAACTAAGTCTCCTTACACCCATAATAAATTTATATTCAATAAAACGAATACATTTTTTAAGCATTTATAAAGTATTCTAACTTATTTCTCTCTCGTTCTCTCTTTTTCTGTATTTTCAGAGTATTCAAAGTTTTTTTCGAACCTAAAAGTTTGAAAATACATTAAAAGGCCTTTAGGGGCAACACCTACACCGGAGATGATGAAGGGTGTGGCCGGGGAAGAAATAAGGTATGATTTCAAAATATGTTTTATTCTGTGTTTTCCCTTTATGGTTGCTGCTGTTGTGATTTTGGTGCCACTGTTGCCTCAAGGCTTATAAAGATACACGGTCAAAGATAAATTTTCAAAGATAATTCGATTTAGTTCTCTTTTAATGCTCTCATCCTGTCAAGGCAAATTTCGGCATAAAACGTATTTAGCTCTAAGCGGATTTGAATACAAAGTACAAAGTAAATTTATTGCTCTATCACTGCTATGGCACATTTTGCTAGAATTTGTATTATCTTTTCGTTTTTTGTTGCATTTGTATTTGCACTACCTTCAACGCGATCAGGGCGGGCGATTTAAGGAATAGGGTGGAATAAAAAGGCCGATGACAATAAACAAAAAACCAACGATTGTTAAATAAAGTGTTTTACAACTAGGATTTAAGTAATCCTAAGCAAACTGATATTTAATATACATATGCTCTAGTTTAAAGAGCTAGAGCAGTAATGTTTTATAACTAGATCCAGAATAAGTGCACACGAGATACATTTTAAATGTCGAGAAAATTGAAAAAAAAACATTAGAATAATGTGCAAAACACTTGATATCTGGAGCGTAAAATCAAATATCAAAATTATTGATACGTTGCTTAAAATAGTATTAATGTTTCCACGTACTAGCACTCTCATTTATTTAAAAAAAATATACGAACAAGAACGTTATTAAATTAAAATTCTATTGTTGTTGTAAAATAATATTCTATTAAAACATGCCAATCTTTATTTCTAGAGGGGTGCATTCACAACTTTTTCTGTTTTCACACAAGTCGAGGCGCTCGATATATCGTTAGGGTATTTCTCATATACTTCTTACTCTCATATCTGGTTTAGACCAACCGATTTCCAACCACTTTTTGCTTCATGTGTACCGATGCAAACTATTTACTTAATAGGGACATAAATACTGTTACACAATTTTATGCTGTAAAATAAAAAGTACTGAATGTTTTTGGACCAAATATTTTTTAATATATTTATTGATGTATATTGTATCCAAAAAGAATCTACTTATTCGAAAGTCTTTTGTCTTTATTCGTCTTTTGCCTTTACACACGCCTTAAGTCGCACTGATTAATCGTCAATAGCTGCACGAACTTCGTCCATTGGAATATTGGCTACAGCTCGAACCAAAGCAGTCTTAAGAGATCCAATGTTGGGGTATCTTTTGTGACAAACCTTGTCCTCTAAAACCAACCACAGTTTGTTATCCAAAGGGTTCAAATCTGGACTGCCTGAGGGCCATTCTTCAGAGGAAATGAACGCTGGCAAATTGTTTCGAAGCCAGGCCTGGGACGTTTGAGCCTTATGGGCCGGCGCAGAATCCTGCTGGAAAGTTCATGGCTAGTTTTGGAACAGGGAATTGTTAACAGGCTTTACAACAGCTTCTAAAACGGTTTATTGGTATACTTTGGCCGATGTTTTGACTCATTGTTCGCAGAAATGCAGGTCAGTGACCCCATCGTAAGAGCCACCCCACCAAATCATGACTGAAGCTGGGTGATGACCATTTTCCACCCTTGGGATCAGTTCAGATGCTTCCTTAGATGACCGCGCATACACTCTTTTATTTCGCTTGTTAAATTTTTTCTGAACGGTAAAAATTTTTTCATCGATGAACAAAATTTTTCTGTGCAAGTTATCAGCGTGCTTCACCAAAAAACGTTTCCATTTTTCAATCCTATTTGTTTTTAAAGCTGCAGTCAATAAATGTCCGGTACGTCTTTCGAAAGCCCCAAGTCTCAAGTCTTTTTTAATGATTCGACTCATGGACTTTTGCGTGATATTCATCTTACGGGCCATGATTTTCTGTTTTCGGAGCGGATTTCTGTGAATTCTTGATTTAACGGCTTTGATGACATGCGGTGTTCGAACAGACCGGTGGCGGTCTTTTACATCTCCAGTCTCCTCAAACAGTTTTATGCATCGGTAGACGAACATGCGGCTAATCCCTAGTGGCCGGAGCGTTTTGAAAATATCGCTTTTTTCATTTCACATTTCATTTCAAAAGCGCTATTACAGCGATCATTATCTGACCACTCCATGATGAAAGTTGAAACAATTTTAAAATCCCCTTACAGACTAACGCTATTGAGGTTAGCTTTCAAAACCCATATAATATTAACGGGGTATGTTCAGTTCTACTATTGAAATGGGGGTGTTTAATGTTGTAACAGTATTTATGTCCCTACTAAGTACATTCCCATGTGTGACTTTTTGCCAAGAAATTTTACTTTACGAGTACAATACCCCATTGTTGGGAGCATAAAAGCGATTTTTCGATCCATTAGCTTTTATTCGCCAACATTACGGAGACACTTAAAACTTAAACTAATGAAATCTAACAATTAGTGTTAAAAAACTTAATCAAAATGTTGTTTATGGCACGATAAAATATGCTTATCCTCGTTTCATGATCTTAATGCTTTCTTTGATTCAGTCGAGAAGTGAAGAGACGAAGAACTAAAAAAAGTTTAAAGAAAATATACAAAAAACATCCGTTTTGGCAAGTATTTGGGGAGAACTGAACAAATCTTTAAATGATCTTGTGAGAAAAATAGAACATAACACTGGCTAATATAGACTAGACAACGAGCGAGCAAGCTAGAGAGAAAGAGAGAAAGAGAAAAAGAGAGCGTGAAAACGGCAAGATTGTAGATTGTACTAATAAGTAGTAGACAACAAAATTGACCTTGCCATCAAGTAAATATCGAGCCAAAACTAAAGAAACTGAATCGAGTGATCAGGCCAAAAGCATTTGGTTTGGAAAAGATTCGGGGGGCTTGCGATGAGATATTTTGAAAATCTCAAAAACATTTGTATGTGCATATGAGACATTCGTCGCAATTTTTTTCAATACTTGTTAAATTTAAATTTGAACTCTAATAAAATACATTTTATTGAGATCATTAAGTATAAGTAAATGTTTCAGTCAGTCAATGGACTGAGATTTTAATTTTGAATTTTTTCTTTGTATCTTTTCTTAGAGAAGGCATGGTAAATATTCTTTTTTAATATCGTAAGAAATTATATAGCTGGGTGTCCTTTAAATTCTTAGGAGCTGCATATTGAAAACAGTTTCGCTGCCACAGTCTATTTTTTTGAGCCAACCGAATCATTGTGGTTTCGTGTATTCAAAAATTCCTCCCGTACAACCGAAAGTTCGTTCGTGTACTGCAATTATTACCACCCAGTTATTTATAATAATTTAAACTTTTCCTCAAAACTTTATCTCAGCGAAGTCTGTTTGAAAAATGTAAGTCAAATCATGATTAAATATAAACCAACCAATTACAGGACTCATTGGCCACCTATTTCGGGCCCGCTTGTCATTCGTAGAATGATATTGTAATTGTCCTTCCAACGATATGGGTTTCTTACGGTTCCTACAAGTGCTTTATCAGTAAGAATGGATCACCTTTAAGTTTCGACCGTATTGCATTTTGTTTATAAAATTTTTTTATATTAACAATAGTTTGTTGTCGTTACCATTTAGCGGTTTTGTCGCACAAGTTTACACATATCGTTTAGTAGCCACAACAAACGTCTGTGAGTTAAATAGTAGCTGCACGCAGAGAAAAGATATCGTTACTTTATGCTCACGACAACAATAATATAATATAATATATATATATATATATATATATATATATATATATATATATATATATATATATATATATATATATATATATATATATATATATATATATATATATATATATATATATATATAAATAAAAACTTCGAGTAGTATAAAGCAGTAAGGCAATCATGTCGTTTTCTCGATGAAAGAGTAGAAAAAAAGAAAGGTTTCGATTTTTTTTAAATCAAAATTTTTTTACTTGACCTATTAACGCCAGTCAATAAAATAGACTTGACCTGATGGCTCTTTTCAATTCTTTACCTACTTTTTTTAGGTAAAAATTTTTTACTCGGCCTATTATCGTCAGCCAACAAAATAGACCATCAGGGTTTTCTTTTCTAATTCTGTACCTAGTTTAATAAAAACAATTTGTTTAAAAAAACTCTCAGTAAACGTGATATTATCATATTTTATATCAGATTGGTGTAATTTGTAGCGAAATCTGGAAACAGTCCGTCATTAATTGTTTATTGTCATCACCAAAAATTGGCCGCAACAATTACACTCTGCGACAAATGGTAAGGGTCAGTGATCGGTTTGGAATGAAACCACCGGGGAAAGTTATATTGGTAAAAAAAAAGTCATACGTGTTCCAGCGTTTCGCTGGGTCTCATCTAGGAATCGAGATATATCGATTTGAAGTTAGTAAGTATTGTATAGGGGAATTTGTTACGTTTTAGGCTCTTTTGTTTGACATAACTCGAGAACCACTCGTCCGATTTAGCTGAAACAAATTAAGAAAAATTAAGAATTACAATTCCTCTAATCTGTTCTTAAACCGTTTTCCTACTTAAGCAACAGTTTCGCAATTATAAATAAATGTATGAAAAAAAAAATTATTTTTGCCTAAAAATTAAAATTTTTTTTTCATGCGCTTATTTTTAACTTGGAAACTATTACTTGTAAAGGAAAATAATATATGAACAGATCAAGGGACAAGTTGACAAGTTATGTCAAACAAAAGAGCCAAAAACGTGACAAATTCCCCTATACGATACTTACTAACTTCAAATCGATATATCTCGTTTCCTAGATGAGACCCAACGAAACGCTGGGACACGTATGACCTTTTTTTGACCGATATAACTTTCCCCGGTGGTTTCATCCCAAACCGATTGTGGCTGTCGCACAGTGTTATTTGTCTGCAAAACTATTGATTGCCACAACTACCAGTATTGAGAACTTAACCATATTTCGCATTTCATTGGTATGGCCCATCTATTGGTAATGTAAGCAATACTTTGATCATATTTGTCTTCTATGTATGTTATGTCCAACTGAATATTCATTACGATTGAAGGAATTTGGTGATGGCAACAGTTGTTTTCTAGTTCCAACCAAGTGATTTTTTCTCTGTGTGTGGGAAATAAGATAACTGATCAAAAACATAATTGGTACAACAAACAAGTACATTGCACTTATGAGTTCTACGCTTTGAAGATGAAGATTTATGTCATAGCAAAAAACTTAAGAAGAGCTTAATTCAATATGTGACAGCGCATAGAGAAAGGGACCTAAGGGTAAAAAAAATCAATTTTTATTTTTTTTTGATGTGGAAAACATCTGAGCATCGAATGAGACCGATCGCATGCCCCAAAAGTGTTCCCTCCCAAAGATATGCGCGTTTTATGAAAGTGAAGTCGACGATTCTAAGCGCAAATAGAAAGGGACCTAATCTTTAAAATGGCTCTCCTGAACAAAATTGGTTTTTACCCTTAGGTCCCTTTCTAGTTTGCGCGTCACATATACAGTTTTTTTTAAAGCATTTTCCATATTAACATTAATTTTTTACAATACAAGCAAAAACATTTGAATTTGACGTGGAACATCCCATATATATACATTTCAGAAAATTAAAGATCTTTTATTATTCAAAACAGCCCGAGTTCAACGACTCTTCTCACATTTGAAAATATCCAATCTGCAAGCAATGGACTCAGTCAACATCCCATTCATGCCCATCCATGTCATTTCATAACACATCTTTCATTCGATTACATTCAGATGTACTTCTTAGTGAGCGTTTGTTTAATTTTCATGATGGCATGTACATTTTGGTTTTGCCTGCGAAAGATGCGTTTTGTAAAATATTCACGAGGTATTCAAACGAGAAAACCTAAAACGGTGAGTTCACTTTCATGAAATGAGTTTGTGTTTATTCGCATTGTACATAAAACTTATTTCATTTCATTACTTTTTTATTTATGACAGACACATTTCGCATACGTCTGGTATTACATGCTACATTGGTTTTGCCACTATAAGTAGACTCCTTCACATACTTACGGTGCAACAAAAGTGTAATATAGTGGTGTGATGAATTTTTGTCTAGTGTTTTCAATATATAGTTCGAAAGTTTATGGGTGGATTAATAATCGCCTTATCGGGAATTTCAGTGGATTTCCGCTTGATAAATAAGCTATATAAAGAGTGATTCATTCACTACTGAACAAATTTCACCAGCGTATTCCGCATTTCATGAAAATATATCCATCTACGACCATGCAAGGGGGCGAAATGGCAACGTTTTAGATTGGTGGTCGGAGTGTACTAAAATTGATAAGTTCTGAACCAGTGGTCGGATTTGTTTTCTCTTCAAAGATAGCCCTACCTCAAGCATAATAGAGTCGGGCTATCTTAATAGTCAAGCATAATAGAGTCACTATAGTCAATTTATCAACAGTGCTCATCACATTTTATGGTGATCGGTCAATTATTACTGCTTTTGTTAAGTGGCTTCGAACTGCTCTTTTCCACCAACAGTATATCGCCTTTTTTACGGATAGCTTGCACGCAGAGAAAAGATATGGTTACTATATGGTCGCGGCAACAATAGTATGTTCTCTGCAGTAAAAGTATGGTCGTCGCAACCATAGTATTGTTTTTTGAATTTCATTTTGACAATAGTATAATTGTGGCAGTATTAATATTGTTGAAATGTACCAAATCTATTGTTGCCAAATTTAAAAATAAAAATATGGTTGTAGCAACAATATAAATATGGTTGGTGGGACAAAAGTATTGTTTTCATGGGTTTTATGTTAACAATAACATAATTACGGCAATCATACCAGCAAAACCTTGTTTTTTTTAATTTGACAATGTTATTTTTACGATTCTTACGCAATAATAGTAATAAAAATTATATTTATAAAAAAAAACTACGGATTAGTATAACTAAAATATTTTTAATAAATGATTTTTTTTTACTGTTAAATAAATCACTCCTATTGTTACATAACTTACTTAATAAAATTCTTTATTGTTGAATATCAACGTATTCCAGTCTACAAACAATTTTGTCGATCATAGTATGGTTGTGCGTAAGCCATACTATGGCTGTGAGGATCATACTATGGTTGTACGTTAAACAAACTATGGTTATGAGGATCATAATATGGTTGTGGGGATCATAGTATGGTTGAGTGTGAATGATTCTATTGTTGTGAGGACCATAATATTGTTATGGGGATCATAGTATGGTTGTGTGTTAACCATACTATTGTTGTGATGATCATAATATTGTTGTGCCACAACCATGTAACCAACAATAGTATGGTGCTCTTCGAATATTGTTACCCCAACCATACTTTTTTTCTGCGTGTGTACAGGAAATTTTAGGGAATATGAACTCTCAGAATAAAGTAATGCTTCGCCTTTTTATCCTATCATGGCCTTGTGTCTATGAAAAATTTTTTACCGACTATTTTACGAAAAAATGTAGGATGATCTGTGTAGATGGCGAGGACACCGCACAAAATTATAAAGATCTCTGACATTTTTAAGTATTATTAATTTTTGAACAATCTTTATTTTTTGTTTCGCTATACTACACTTGCTGCACAGTGGGATTTCGCCGGCAAAAATACCATTACCAAAAATGTAATGATGGGGTTTTGTTGAGAATTGTTCAATTCAGAGAAATACATCATTATTTTGATTTTCTAAAATATTTTTTTTTGTACAAAAAAACACGGCAAAGTCACCTTAACGAAACTTTACTTCAGATTTTTATGCATTTCAATCTGCTGGAAACATAATTTCTTTTAGTCGTATCTGTTTGATGTAAGTAACCTCCGGGAACTTGGACCGGTACAGAAGCAGTCATGTGATAGGTCCCCCATAGATAGGTGCCGGTCCCGTATTAACCCAACTATACGAAAACAGCCAGTAACTTTTACATGGCTTTGTCATTGTTGGGTGTCAATTAACCCTGCTCAGATACCAAGTGACTTATCACGGGACCGATTGAAAAGGACAGGTACCATATGTGCCATTATAGCACCCCTTATGAAATACCTTTCATAGAAGCCATCCCAACTGAAATATCTGTGTAAATTGTCTTGGCGCTATTCTCGAACCCGACTTCATAACAAAAGGAGGGAACGCACATCAGTTCAATTAAACTGCGTTCTTGAACCGCAAACAGATACCCACACAAAATCCGCGGAATTAAACTGGCAATTTCCATACAAATTGTAATAGATTTCTTAATCAATCTTAAAATTCGTGGATTTGTGAAATCCTCGAATTTTGAGTGATTATTGGTACGCTATTTTATGTGCAAAGTTATGCCGCGAATCATACACACAAAGAACAAATTAGTTGTCACAGTCGAATTTGTTTGCCAACCGAATGATTGAGGTTGCAAGCACCTTGAGTATGCCATCAGTTCAACCGAATGTTAGTCGGAGCTCTGTAACGTTCAGTAATTGTAACTAAAGTGTCGGTAGTAAGTACGAAGAATCCCTTCAAAAAAAAAAACGAACAAATTTTAAATTTTCAGTAAAGGCACTGTTTCCTTATATACATAGACTTAAGGTTTTCTTAAGCATAGGGAGGGACATTTGTTAAAGATTATTTTACAGATGATAAATGAAGTGCTTAAGGAAAAGACGAAATAAAAAACACCACAATATAATTTTTTAAGTGTTTAGCCGGCTGAATCTTGTTTACTTCTTTTATATAATTTGACACTATAAGAGATGTGTGCACAATTACAAAGCCCTAGTTCGACTCATTTAAATTTTTGCAGAAGCTTGTATGAAAACGGGGTTCTGTCGTACAGGCTATTTCAACTAAAGGCCCCTGTTACGAGTATGAACTATTTTTCTATCGCCCAAAAACGCAAACACTTTTACATTCCTTTGGTGATGTACGATATTGCAAAACAACTTTTATTACATTTAATATAACAACAACTGGCAAACAATTTTAAATCTATTTGGGTGCGTTTTTATGTGTGATTTAAAGTTTTTTTTTTTTGGAAATTACACATGATAGCAAGGAAGTCAAAGTAGCTCTTATGTACGTTTTTTTATATGAGTAGGTGTGGGAGGAATTTTTGTGCGATTTGCAAAAAAAAACGCCAAAAAGGTGTATATTCATTTTCAGCAATTAAATAGGATTTTTAATTATACATATTAAAATGACATCAGTTTTTTACATGCTACAAAGTTTACTATTCAGATAAAACAAATGGTATGAAATATAATAATAATTATATCATGAGGAATTTTACCTACATACTTAATTCCTACAACATTCAATTAAGAAACAAAGAAAATCACAGAAGATAATTCTTACTGACCGGAACCTTCTGCTTAACGGCTAATGGATCTTAGAGAGACGTTTTTACATGGCTTTGAGATAAATCTCTTACTTGTAAAGTGGCCGGCATTTATTTTGCCACGATTAATGCCTGTTTTTGGCCCCACTTGGATAGCATAGACCTTGGGGCACGTGATTTCAAAAAGACGGAATATTTGAGAAATTTTGAGAAATCGGTTTAAATTCTGATATATTCTCTATACAAATGCACCTCTCGATATGTGATCTAACCGACATATAAGCGGTAAACTTTGTAAAATTTCAATTAATTTTGCTTTGTGGAGTTATTTTGCACAAATAATAAACATTGCTTAAATTAAATTAGATCGGTCAAAATATTGATATAGCCCCCATACGAAATTATCTCCTTAATTTGGGTCTACCCGACATACAAGCGGCAAATTCAATTAGATTTTAACGCAATTTTGTTTGTAGCTTTGCATAACATTAAGAACATTATTGATAATCGACGAGATTGGTCTAGGCTTTAATACAGCCTTCGTACTAACGTACCTCCGTATTTTGACCAATCGACCTAAGACCAGAAAATTTGATCTCTGTTTAGATTTCAATAATATATGATGTGTGTCACTAGACCGAACATTAGACAAACATTAAGTCTGCAGCGTATACAAAGTGTATCGTGTAGTAGGTCTCGTCCTAATTAAGATTTCTCCTACTCTCATGAAATATTCAATCTAAAGCACTATTGAAGGGAAGTTGACAAAATTCCTCGATAGAAGACCAACTTTCATAAAACCTGTTTAAAAATCATTACATCCGCTCTTATTAGGAAGTACCTTCGATTCACAACTTTTGCTTTTATTTTACTTTTTTTGGTGGCTTATTTTTATTGCGATTTATTTAAAAATACACTTGGGCTTAGTCTGTATTTAAATCATAGGATAATTCATTTCAAATGAAAGAGACATGTGTCGTAGAGGTATTGTCGGTAATCTTTTCATCCCATTTTCCCAAAAATTGAGATTTCTTTTGAGCAAAGAACAATAGCTTTGCTTTCATTTATATACGAATATAACAAAAAAATACACACAGAGAACGGATTCGTTGCCACAACCCTATTTGTTGGCCAACCGAATGATTGAGGTGCCATGTACCTTGGGTATTCCACCAGTACAACCGCATGTTAATCGGTGCTCTGTAATTTTCAGGAATTTGAACTGAAATATCGATGGAACATATGAAGTATCCGAAACTCTGAAAAGAGTTTGTAAATATTAAAATCTACATGCCGATCTTGTTCGACATTTTTTTTTTAATTTTCATCAGGTGTCCAAAGCTATTTGATGTTCTCTTAAACATAGTCATGCCAAGGAAAAAGAGAAAAAGCCGATGGAAGATTTTAGCTGTAAAAAAAAAATTATTAACCGATTGGCTTAAAGTCATTAATAATTGAATTCAAACCAAAATCAAATTACTATTTGACAAACCATCACAAAAATTGGTTACTATAACTTCTAGTTGTGGCAACTTAATACCAGTTCCCCGTTTTATTGATATGACCGGTCAATTAGTTGTGTGTTCAATACGTTGATCATATTTATCATTTTGTGATTTTTTTAACCTTATATCCATTACGATTATAATCATTTGTGTGTAAAATACATATATTAAAACATGTTTTTATAAGAGTATTACGTTAAAAAAAAATTAATTATGCTCACAGAACTATCGACAGAGCTTACTCGTCCTCAGCGCAGATTTTCAGTTATTTTCAATTACATTTGAAGCTTTTTATGGTACACAGATTTTGACCAATCTTGTACGATTTTTTTTTGTTTCGTTAAATCGATTTAAAGTTTAAAAAAAAAGAATCTTCACATAAAGCTGCTCGCGCTTCAAAACATTTGGTGTATCGCAATATTTGTTGCTGTTATGGCGTCTCTTTTTCTCAAACTCAAAACCACAAAGGAACATCCCAAACAACATGCCTGCCTGTACGAAGCACTATTTTATATCGAAATTGTGCTTGGCAATAAGTGAAGCTCACAATGGTTAAAAATACTTGTAATATTTTTATTAAAACACTTTCTTTTTATAATACTGCTGCTGAGATTTTTCTATTAAACTTTACGGAACTTTTTGTAAGATTTTAGTTAAATAATTCTCGCCTGAAAATGTTGAGCAAATTAATTAATGTCCTATGAGTAAAAAACTGACCTTAAGCTTGAATAAAAATAGAAATAAAACGAGTTGTTAATACCAGATCGAATAAACTAACATGAAATTAAATTATTCAGAAAGTTTAAAATCATCTTTCACGGTACACCCTAATATAAGCACACTCAAAAATATATATGTTTGCATATAAAAGTGAAACAAACATATCTAGAAGTACAAATAAATTTAAATCAATGATCACACACAGCCATACCATGTACGTATGTGTATAAATGTACATAAAATAAACATTATAATTTTTTTCGCCATATATTATAATACCGAAGACGAAATAGAGCCAAATACTGGCAGTGCAAATTTTAAATGAACAAAAAAAAAAAACTTAAAAATCAGTATATAACGATAATGGACGTTTTATACCGATACACTATATCGAGTCCAAAAAAATGGATGGGGGGGGGGGGGGGGGGTTCCTTTTTGCTTATTCTAATATCTAAGTCAACTGGAGGATTCCGATACAATTGAATTTGCTAAATCTTTGTAAATAAAAATATTTAATTTGTTCAATTATGTACCGAATTTTATTAAAAAACAAGTTTCGAAAAAATGCCGCTGGCGTCTTTTTTAATTATAATTCTTAGTGTACTAATTTTTTTAATTAATTATTAAAGGCTCCTTAAATTTCGCATAAAATCTTATTCATGGCCAGTAACCAACTCTGGAAAATTGGACTTTACCGGTCCATGTTTTCTAATAGTTCCCCCCCAATTCGTTTTTGCACCAAATTTCGCACAGCACGTTGACTATAACTGAACCCGGGAAAATTAGAGCATACGGTCCATGATGTGAGGTCTCTCCCAACTTTAGATCTTGCAAGTCCGAATTTGCTCAAATTTAGCTTAGTGCCTTATGAGTGATCTTTAACAAACTGTGATAAAATTAGATCAATATATTCACAAATCCAAAACGAGCTCTAGAAAAACTGGACCATATTCGTCTATGTTTTCGTGTTGCTACCATTGAAATGATCTCTCGCGATCTTAAGCCCTGCCGAGAAGGTCCTGGAGTCAAAGAAATGTGCTCGATTCCGACTCCGGATAAAGGTAAAAATTTTATCAAACAAAAAATTATATTCTGGAATTTTTTTTTACATGCGGTTAAGTAAAAATTGCTTTGTCCTGTTTTAGTCTCAATAGTCTATTCTGATAGCAGGGAAACTAGCCAAACTTATCAAATAGCTCGCTCCAAAGTATTTTCTCATAGCTATAAGTAAAAAAGATAATATGATCAGTAAAAAAGGAAAGCCCAAAAAGGAATTCTTTCTCCCCGTTCCGTATATAGATTCTTATATAGCCAATACCGATATCTTTAACTTTGGCTAGCTCCCACTGAAAGATAATTTATGCACTCCTTTTCATTCTTCTAGTCGCTCATTCTAAAGTAGTCGCTGAATCACAATTTAAGTCTCATGGCAGGACTTCTATTTATATGGCCTAATGATTGACACAATCACGCGAAACAAAAATTAAGGTGAATGTAGGCCATTGTTTAAGGACAAAATTGGTAAAATATGTTGCATTTGGGCTGTCTTAGATAAGTTTTATCCCCACATTACATTACATTGATTAACACCTTTAAAAACACATCGATGACTAGGTAGATCGTTGGAATAGCTTCAGAACCTACTTTACATGTCCTATATATTTTGAATATTCAGTGTTTTAGAATCGTACACTATGTGCACTTCCGCAAAATGATAAGCCAATTAGGCATTATTTCGAAAAATATTGGGTTATATTGTAATTCACCTTTACAGAGACTCCACACTCAGAGCCATCTTTAGATTTTCTGTAGAACAAGTGTTGTAAAAAAAGTTCGGTTGGCCTTGCCAACTGTTTTGCCGTGCATAAGCATTACCAAACAAGCTAAATTATTAGTTTATATAGGGTTTCCATACCGTTTAAATAATTGATAAACCTGTTAGACAGGAAGAACTATGAAGTTCGGCCCTATAACATATTTTTTTTATTTATCAACCATCAATACTTAAAGACAACAAAGTACGAGTACTATCCGTTTTTTTTTTGGTTCTAAGAAGAAATTTGTTTGATGTCATTTCCAAAGGTTGGTACTTGGGACCAGTTTATATTAAATACAACTGGCGATTCTGGCAACCAATAATTTGGGCATCATTCTATAAGTATAATCAAATAGTTAGTTGTGATTACCATATTATTATCATAGTTCTCATTATATGGTGAGAAAAACAGTTAAAAAAATACGAAAAAACAGAGGGAATAAATCTTAATCCTAAAATATTTGTTCAAAGAAAAAGTTCTTTGTTTCCATCACCAACTGTTGGTACCCAGGACCAGTTAAATACTTAGCAGCAACAATCGGCGATTCTGACATAATTCCATTAGTATAACCGAATAGTTAGTTGTGTATAACATAATATTGTCAAAGCTCTCATTTTATGACATATCGAAGCGAATGTCCATACAAATTAACAAGGTTTGAGTATACTTATAACAACAGAAAGTGGTCTCGTCCAACTGAATATTTGTAGTAAGGACATCTAGCTTTTCTCTGTGTGTAGAGGTTTCTGGAGGCCACTAAGTTAACAAATTTTAAACTACAAAGATAAAACAGATTCCTTGAAACAACTGATTTTTTTGCCAACTGAATGATTGAGCTTGTATGTACCTGGAGTATTTCATCAGTACAATCGAATGTTAGTTGGTGCACTGCAATTTTTAGTAATTGGAATTGAAGTATCGGAGCAATATTCGAAGTAACCTTCAAAGAAGACTCCACATGCCGCTCTTGTTCAACTAAACAATTAAAAGTTTTCTTCAAAGGCAAAATACTGTTTGCATAGGGCAGGTGGAAAAGATGATGGAAGATTTTCCCAAAAAAATCGTATTCAAAAAATGGATTGCATTAAAGTAAAACTTATAATAATAATCGAATTATTTTACTTTAATAACGGCTTTTATTTTGGTTATGATAAAATTTTAGTTATCTTCATAAATAGTTAATTACAATCTGTTGGTTGGCACAATCACCAGTTGTGGTAACTAAAGACCTTTTCCGTATTTCATTAAAATGATCATATTCTTTATTTCATTTTGGTATGTCGAACAGAATATCCATCAAGATTTTCGACATTTGGAGATTGCAACGGAGATTCTTCTTTTAAAACTGTTTTTTTGTAGTTCCAACCGATTTCTAACTTATTTTTTTTATTGGTGTATATTCTCTAATGCTAACTTTTTAAACCACATTTGTTAAGTTGTTGTTATTTCAACTGTTTGGTTTAATTGTCAACTTTAGTTGATTTGGAGCTACTTTTCACAAAACTTTCCTCCGATTTTCCAGATTCGCTCTAGTTCACATAAACCGTTATTTTCGTTTTTTTTCATGAGAAGGACCCCTGATTTTAAAGAAACTAAACCCGACATTTAGAGGAGAATTTGACCTTTTTACCGAAAGTTGTGTCCATCTCTGACTAAATCTTAAATAATTCAAATTTTATCGAATTTTAAAGTTTATTAGCTTGTTGGAGGCGTATTTTAATACGCTGTAAAAGAGTTATTATGAAAATGCAACACTGGTAATGAATCCAAAACATTTAGGCAGCTCAAAGTTATTTTTGTAACGAAAATTCGAAATTTCGTAAGAAGTTTGTCTATATCTTCAACAATTCTTATACAAAATAAAAATGCTGCATATTGTTAAAAAGGTCATTTTCTTTTCTAAACACCGCGCATCGGTTTACAAATAAAGCGGTTAGGGGTCCTTTTAATAAAAAAAAACGAACATAACAGTTTATGTGAATATCTCCTAATTCCTTCTATAGAATCTGGCCTCGGAAAATCGGAGGCCAGATTCATGATCTGCAGCACCAAATCAACTAAAATTTGCTATCGAACCTTCTGCGGCAAATTAAGTTTTGTCCAGGGTAATTAAAGAAGAACAGTAGTAGAGAGAATGGGAAAATAAAAAATAATCCATAATATTAAAAGAAACTTTGTTAAAAATTATGAAAATGTAGAAACACAGTAAATTAAAATTTAGTCATCCTACATTATAGAGGTTGCTCCAAATGTAGCATGGACTATTGAACCACTAATTACAACAACAACAAAAAGGCGTGTCAACGATGCATGCTATCATGAAATGTCTTTATATTCCCGGTAAGGACAACTCAACAAATTCAATATTTTTTTTGGATACTTCAAGTCCTTCTCACACTTGTTACCAAATCGTAGACGTATCAAAATATCCTGCTTGTTTGTAGAGGCCTAACAACTGTCTAAAAACACACTTATATCAAAAATTTACGAAGGCGTTATATAGGTTTTGCACACACTCGTACATAAATAACAAACAAAGATATTTATTTGGCTGAAATATTCTATAAACAACGCATTAATAAGAATTTTGTGCCAATTGTTTGCTTTCATCTGAAACCCTTCACTCATTCAAAAAATAGAATTGAAGACCAAAAAAAAAGTGATCACTATTTGCATCATGCTCGCGTACGCGGGACTAAATTCCCCAAATTCTTTTGTTTTTCACGGTTCAAGGAAAGCAAAAAAAAAACAATACGATATGTAAAAAAGGCTTTGCCTTACTTACCAAGCATTTTTTTCGGACTTGAAGGCGCAGTGCCGCCCTCAAAACCAGAATCATTGCTACAGGTACTCATGCGTATAATATTGGGATCACTACTGCTACTACCACTGCCACTGCCACTGGCGGCGCCACCAGAAGCTGCCGAAGGATTCAAATCATCCTCGTACTCTTCTGATGACGTGCCTTCGTCACTTTCGTCGGTCTCCTCGGTGGAGCCGCTTTCTTCACTATCACTCTCATCGGAATCTTCGACGGGATAAACAATTTTCTCGCGCTTCCAGAGGGGACGCGGCGTGGCGACTAGTGGGTAACGCGGTGCTTCTTCTTTAACAAATAACTTGCGTGTTGTATCGATTTTTACTTTCTTTTGCGGATCGAAACGGGCCTGTTCGGCCTGTTTCTCCTTGCGACGACGTTGCTTGATTTTCTTTTTCATGCTGGGCGTGAATTTGTCCCAACCGTCTATACTGGAATAATCGAAATCACTGTCGTCTGTACAATTTTCGTCTGCACTTATTTCCGCGGACGATGCTATATAATCGTCTAGATCTGCGTCAACGTCTTGTAAACACTGTGCCAAATTCGATACTGTTGCGAACTTTGATAAATTGCCGCCGCGTGTGCTGCTGTTGCCGTTGATAACATCAGCATCATCGTGAGCGGCGAAGCTGTTTTTGTTGATATCGCGAATCCCATCGCCATCGTTTGTGGTTGTGGTCGCAGTCGCAGTTGACGTCGTCGCCGCCACCGGCGTTAACGTCGTAGCGTTGCTGGTGTTGGCGGCGGTTACGTTTGTAGCTTTCTTTTTAGCCTCTGGCGTCTTTTTGGTGGGTGCACTTTGGGCTGCTGCTGGCGTTGCAGCTGTCGTCGTTGCTGTTTTGATTTGTTTAGCCGGTAATGCATTTGCAGGTTTAGCTGGTGCTTTTGCAACGAATTGATCGGCGTTGATGACAGCCTGCGTTTGTGGCGATAGTTTCGCCTTTGCTTTCGGTGGCGTCTGTGCTTTTGCTTTGGTGGGTGTTGTTTTCTTATCACTTGGCAGCTTTTTCGTGGGCTTTACCTCCGTGTCTGTGCTTTTCGCTTTGCTCGTGCCTACGCCGGACGTTGTGCTCTCCGTGGTGGTCGCGGCGGCAACGGCGGCGGGTTTTGTTTCCGCAGCTATCGTTTTTGTTTCCGGTTGCTTTGTGGTGACCGATGACGCCTCTGTTGCAGATTTTGCAGTAATATTGGCGTTGTTGCTGTCTTTGGCCGAAGTAAGTGCTTTTGCCAACAACGCTGGCTGGTCATTTGTTTTCGTTGCCGTTGTTGTTGCTGATGCTGTGGCTGCTGTTTTATTAATGTCTAATTCATTTTGGTTGTTGTTGCTGTTGTTTTTGGCTTGTGTTGTTTGTTTTGTCTTTTGCTCCTCTTGCTCTTGCCGTTCAGGTGACTTGGCTTGTTGCCCGGTTATTTTTGTCGGCGTCGTAGTAGTGGTCGCCGTAGTAGCATTAGACGTAGTCTTTGCATTGGCCACACTGTTGACTGTCGCCGATATTTTTGCCTTTGAATTTTCCAATTTATCATTTAATTTTGCTTCCTTGGAGTCCACCGTAGACTCTTGTAGGGTCTTTACGCTCACACTGTCGGGAGTTTTTGTGGTCTCTTTGATTTTCGGTGAGGTTACCTTTTTCTTGAGTGGGGAATCTTTTTGCTTGCAGACCATTGAGTCTAAAAGTTTTTTCTCCCCGGCGCTATCGGGAGTTTTAGGACTTTCCTCGGTTTTTGGAGATGCAACCTTCTTTTTAAGTGGTGAATCCTGTCGATTTTTCTCACTCAAAGTATCGGGGGTTTTAGAGGCTTCCTCTGGTGCGGTAGATGTGACCTTCTTTTTAAGCGGTGATTCCTTTTGTTTGGATTCCATAAAATCGGGTGATTTCGGCTCACTTGGTTGTGGAGATGTAAGCTTCTTCTTAAGTGGTGAATCTTTTTGTTTGGATTCAACATAATCTTGTGGTTTCTTTTCACTCGTAGTATCGGGAGTTTTTGCTGTAGCAGCTACTTTCTTTTTAATAGGCGACACTTTCTTTTCTAGTTTTTCCTCTTCTTTGATTGTTTTAAAAGTCGACTCATTGGAGCTGGAACGTCCCACTGCGGTTTGGCTATTGTGTTGTTCCTCGTCGACCTGTTTAAGAGCCTCTTTCTTTTGTTCGGACACCAAGGTTTTTATGTCATCCAAATTTTTCACTTCTTCGCTGCTTGTAGACTCTAAGAGTTTCTCTCTCTTTTTCCATAGTTCTTCGACTAGCTCCTGTTTGCGTTTATTCATGTACAAAGTTTCGCGTGTACCAATTTGAGCCCAAAAATCTTCACCGCTATCGGATTTCTTGATGGCTTTCCTTATGGGCTTGGGTGTGGCCACACCAGGCTCTTCGGGTATTGACTCTTTAATGGGAGTTTGTGGCATCTTAATGGGAGTCGAGGGAGGAGATTTTAGTTCGACGTTTATAGAATTGGATTTCTCCAAAGTCTTTGCTATAGTAGGTTTTGGTGTACCATCCCAGGACCGAGAAGTTTTGAGAGTTTTCCCATCATCTACTTTGGAGTTTGCTGTTTTGGTTTCAATTAACGTGGCTGTTTCGGAGCTTCCTTGCGTAGAGGTCGTTGTGCCTGGTGTCTTGAGTTCTACGCTAATTGAGTTTGATTTTTCTAGGGTTTTATTTGGAGTTGGTTTTGTTCCACTGTCCAATGATTGAGAGGTTTTTAGGGTTTTTGGTGAGTCTTTGATCGGCTTGAAAAAGTCAGCCAATGGTTCTTCTTTGGTCGGGACTGTCTTTGAGTTTGTTTGAGCTGATTTTAGGTCTATAGTGATGGAGTTTTCAACTTGGGAAGCAGTAAGCTTGAATGGAGTTGTTTGAGTTTTCAATTCTACAGTGATGGAATTGGTTTTCTCTTCTATCTCTCCGAAGTTCATTCCAGTGGAAGATTTTTCTTCTGTCTTATTAGCTGACTTTCCCTCCTCCGCTTTGACAGCTTTAGGAAGTTCAACGGTCTGTGCAGTCTTAAATACTTTGGGCGAAGCTGGTTTTTCTTCCGCTTTGCCGAGAATTCTTTTGACTTTTGTAGGTGTCTTGGGTTCTTCCTCCGCTTTGGCGAAAACCTTCGTGATTTTTGTAGGAGTTTTAGGTTGTTCTTGAGAGGCATCTTTAATTTTGGTAGTCGTGCCGGGGGTTTTAGCTTCAACCGCAGTGGGCCTTTCATTTTGATCTACGACCGCCTTGATTTCATCATCTTTTTTCGCTTCTTGCACTGCTTTATCATCAAAGGTGAATATCTCCGCCGTTGTTTTGTAGTTCTCCTTTTTTTCCACCATCTTCTTTTTGGGCGACGACTGCGGCTTGGGCAGCGGTGTCATAAATCCATCGGGCAATGGTTGATCTTTGGCTTTTGCCACCCGTTTTACACTTTTCTTTTTCGGCAATTTAAATACCTTGTGAATCTCGTGATGCTCCTCTACCGATTCGACATTCACGGTGAACTTTGGCCTCGGCGATTTTTGACGAACTGCCGAGTCTTCTTCTTTCTCCTGCTCAATGGTAGGCAGGACGGGGGCATTTTCTACATCGACCATGGCGGTGATCTTGTGCCTTATTTTGTTGCCTTTCTTAGACTGGCGCTTCGAATGTCTTTTATGTGGCTGGCCGCCGTCAGAACTGTCATGACTGTCGCGACGCTCCAAGTGAATCGTTTGAAATGAACCGGAGGGAGATTTTTGCAATTGATTGAGAAGTTGTTGTTCTTGAATTTGTATTATTGAAGCTCTGCGGCGCAAAGCACCCGCATTAAGGTCATCATCAATTTTATCGGAGGATATGTCTTCGCAGATATCATGAAAGGTGGGGCATTGCGGAATGCTCAGCCTACGCACGGTATGGTGTTTAGGATCGAGTTCAAGAATAACCTCCTCCAGAGGTTGCTTAAGTAAATCACGTACCAATGACGGTTCTTCGGTAGTTGTGTCCTGCGGCTGTACATCGGTTTGATTGTCGACTGTGGCCGGTGCTAAAGCTATAGCCGATTTATCTTTAAATTTCTTTTCATCTGGTTCGGGAGAGTAGAGATCTTCCACTCGTTGCCGGTTGCGATCTTTGCTACGCGAACGTATGGTGGATAATCGTACTACAGCACGATTTCGCTTTATGGTTGAACGATTACGATGTGGTTCTTCTTCTGCATCGCGGCTAATGGGAGGAGGAGGTTCCGGTTCATTTAGGCCGCTTTTGATAGCTTCTTTTTTCTCCTCCTCCGTTTGACGGCGTGCCGCCATTTCCGATTCATGCTCTATTTGGGCTTGCCGCAAAGCCTCCTCTTTGCGTTTGCGATAACGGTTTGCCGATACATCGATATCGGCGGTATTTATTAATATCGGCTTGGGTGGCGTATATTTGGGTAGGTGATGGATGGGAGTGCTGGGCGCGGAGTAACCGGTGTACTTTGGAGAATTTATGCGGGTCAAGGGCATCAATGTCGAATGCCGCGACACGCTCATGAGAGGCGATGACTCGGTAATGGTGGTCAATTTGGGCTGATAACGTGACGAGGATGTTAAACCATGTGTGGAATACGAGGGAGTACGCGACGGTGTAATGGGCACCACATACGAGCCCGATATGGCACGGTTGTAAGTCGAGGTGTAGGGGCTGTATGACGATGTGGCCGGGCTGAGACTGGTCGAGCCCGGATAGTAGGGCGAGAATAGTGGGGTGCTACCGCCACTGTAGAAATAGTTGGAATCGGAATATAAAGGCATGTTGTCGGCTTGTATTTGGTCACAGTGGTTCAAGGCAAACTTTTGAATTTACTTTGTGCGAAAGGAGGTTTAGTTTGCCTCTTCTTAGTTTCGTTTCTAAGGTGTGTGTGTAATTATTATTGAAAATATGTTTTGAATTTTTTGCTATGCACTTTGTTTCATAATTTATTTTTAAACAATTCTTGCCGTTGTTGTTTGTTTTTCTTCGGTTTCAGCATTCTTCACACTTATGAACCGACACCGTAACAATGTTTTTTTGCCGTTTCTGTTTCGTTTCGGTTTCTTGGGTTTTCGGATTTTGTTTTTGCACTAAAAATAACGTTAAATTTAAAATAAAAATTTTCAAAATTCTCTGCTATTTATTCGCACTTGTTTATTTTTAGCGTATGTTTGTATGTAGCACGGTGGTGATATAGTAGAAATCCCATCAATTCCGAACTGAACTGAAGTGAAGTGAACATAGGCAAATTGTGTTGGAATGACGACGTTGTCAACCCAACCGCCAGCCAAGGCACAAGACAAGCCAACGAACGGCACGGAACGGAACGGAGAGACTGACCGGACTGACGCGTGTTTTTTCACTTGTTTGCCCGTGTCGCGACCACAACTACGCTTGTCCGCTATAATCACTGAAATATTCACGGTGGTGCTGGCACTGTTCACGTTTTCTCCCGTCTTATTTATTGTATTTTGATTTTGTTGTAAATATTTTAATATTATTATTATTATTGCTATTTTAGTTTTATATTTAGTTGTTGTGGTATGTAATTTATTTTTTTTTCTTTCTCACCTCGAGAAATTATGCAATATTTGGATGTTTTTTTTGATTT
Organism: Hydrotaea diabolus; assembly: GCA_963513945.1. Taxonomy (NCBI): domain Eukaryota; kingdom Metazoa; phylum Arthropoda; class Insecta; order Diptera; family Muscidae; genus Hydrotaea; species Hydrotaea diabolus. Next base: position 77,322,232 of record OY740718.1, on the reverse strand, counting down.
TTCGAAAATTTACAACATTTTATTAAGTTTTGTTTTATTTTTGCTATGTTTCTTGCTTTTAATTATTATTGTGTTGTTTTAGATTCTATTTTTTTCAATTTATTTTGATTTTGAAATTTCGCTTTTGAAGGTCTGCTGTAAATTTCCGACGTGTTCCGCTTCAATAGTTTGGATGTTAATGAAAAATTCCGGTATTAACATTTAATTGCCTGAAAATTTCATTTTAAAATGAACGACTGACCCGATCCGATAAAATGATATTTGGTGCAGTGTGTGCTTTCATGGGGAAAACATGAAATTTTTGTGATCATTTCCGTTCACAAGTGGGAAGGGATTTAACTCTATACGCGTTCGTTGTTCTTTGACATATTTTGAAATTTTGGAATATGAAATATTGCTTTGCCGTTTTGTCCTCTGACGTTGGCTCTTCTTTGAAGGTCATTATTACTCTGCTCTACTATATGCGATTAGCCGGTTTTGGAGGTTTTCGACTAGCGCTTGAATTTGATACTTTTTTTTATAGTTGATTTGTGAAATTGTAGTTTTAGTAATTAAATTTTATTCTTTTTACACTACTTAATAATCTGTCTGGACATTTTTCAAATGACTGACACTACAAGACCTTTAATCAAATAATTATATAGATAATAGGGTGGGTCGATTTAGCATTCGATATTGTCCCATCGATTTATCTTTAGCTTTTGCATGAGTAAAAAAATTCTACTGCGACATATTAAAAAATCATTTTCGATTGGCCCAAATTTAAACTTTTTGACTTTTTCCCAACATTGCTTTTTAAGGTCTAAGGAGATAAAAAATATTTTTTTTTTAAATTTACGATTTCATACATGTAGTCATTGCCACATATAATACAAAACAACATATGAGCGTTTGAAAATAGAAATACGACTGAGAAAATTGTAGAACATAGAATCACAAAAAAACGATAGCACAATATCGACAAATTTTTGCCATTACAAATCTGGCCTCCCTAATGTATATTAAAAAAAACAATAGACATGTTCGTTTGCGCTTACTAGCTTTTGTTACCTATTTAGTTTACAATATGACAATCTGGCATGGTTAAACAAAATTGTACCTAATAAGGCCACTAGGGTTTCTCTTTCTTTAAGTCAAGGGGAATTAAACAACAAGAGGTTATATTAGCGAATTTGTAAAATCACACAGTAAATAAATATTTATTGTAATAAAATATTCAATAATTAATTACATTGCTACACTTTTGAGCTTGAGTTGATGCAGATATTCACTCATCCCACCTCGTGCACATAATGCCGATTTTAATTCGCCGATGAGACCTCTTGTTTTCTTGATTTTGTTTCACAATATTTAACAAAAAAAAATCTGTTTTTCAATAACAGGGTGTGTCATGTTAGATTTTTGGTTGGATAATTAGATCTAGTAAATTTTACTGGCTTTTATAGCGACTTAAAGTCGCTCGCTAGCTAACGGTGTAACTTCCACAAAAATGCTAGTAACTTCAAAAGAACACTTTTAATATCAACTTAAACATACCCTCATTTATAGACGGCATATTTTTAAAGCTTCTACTCGGTATATCTCGGGAATTGTACAAAAGGAGCTACCGAAGTTTTGTACGAATGTAACCTAACGTTGCTTGGCCATATTTTCTTTCCCTTGCTATCTCTAACTATATCATAGACCCACCCCTCCGGTTTTCTACCGATCGACGTAGAGTCACTGGCAGTGTTCTATTGGATGTTAGGAGGTCGCTAATGCGATAGCTTTACACCATCGTAATAGAATAGGGAAATGATTTTGTTTACAGAAAGCTATAGACAATTTGCTTTAAAACCTGTTTGTTCTAAATAATTATCATTTTTGGGGAAAAAGTTGTTCTTGAATAACCTTAAGCGAGCTCGGTTGTAACTTGCTCATAATATTTCTTGAATAATATTTTTCTCTAAGTGACAAATTTTCAAATCAAATGGTTAAGGATGCATAAATCAGTTCTTATATACCAAGAAACTTTAAATATTTTTTCGTAAAAATTTAAAGTTATCGCCTTACCGACCACTTACTCGTTTAAAGAGCGAGTATCAATAGAACTCGCCTACTATGTATCTGATTCGAATGAGAGCTGTCCGTCTCTCAATCCAACATTCCTCTTAGGACAACCCCTAATGAAGGGTAATTTATTCTTTTATGATTTTAGAACCTACTGCTCCAGAAGCAATTCGGATCTTGCTCAAATCTCGCATAGAATGTTAACCAATTCTTGTGAAATGAGACACTAACGTCCCTGCCGATTTAATGTCCTGACGCTTTTTAAAGCAAAATTTGTATGAAGTGAAGTTGCATCAAATAGGCCTATGTTTTTTTTAAAGTCACTTACAAAGGTTCGTCCCAATTTGAGGTATTGCCACTCTGCAAGCCACATTGAATATACGTTCTTTCACTATTGCGTTATGAGCGACCTATCATCACCCGTTATGGTTGTTTGAATTAAGATCATGCCCTAAAAGGTATGACTGTCATGTAGTTAGCACTTATTTTTTTAGCTACTTCCAATAGGGTGGGTAGATTTTGGTTGTTTATGAGATAACACATGTTTATCCTTTCATAGTTCTGCGATTTTTGTAACATCTAATGTACGAGGGTTGCTATTTATATTAAGGGTCCTAACAAAACTAGTGTTCCCAGATGCAAACTGAAACTTTCATTGGAAACTTTGACATTTTCTAGCATAACTTTACTCAGAACGTTTTGTCAATTGAGGGTGAGTTGTTTTGGTTACAGTGTGTTGAAAATTTCATCTCAGTCAAAACATAGAATTTTCCTGTGAACATTTTCGTGCGATGATTTTTTACGATTTTCGGCGTGGGTTATCGTAAGTGTTTTAATTAACTTACTTCCACTCTTGAAAAAGTATAACTGCGGTAGCTCAAAGGCAGTGTACAACTTTGTTACAGGTGACGAATCACGGATCTATGCATATGAACAGCAATCGCATAGATCGATTTTTGTTTTTTAAGACGAGCCAAATCTAACAAAAGTTGTTCGTAGAAGAAGTACATCCAAGCAAATGATTGCGTTTTTTCGGTATAACCGGCCATGTTGCCACAATGCCTTTAGTGGAACGTAGGACGGTCAATGCTAAGTGGTATACCAACAGTGTACGAAGAAATGAATGCAAGTCGCAATATCTTTACTCTGTCAAAATATGATTATTTGAAAAGAATGAACTCTGTACGAGTAATTCGTCCAAAATTATAGCGCGGAAACCATAATCGGTCCAACTAAAACAATTAAAATTAGGCAAATCCAGACAAGACATAAGTTGTTGTTTTAAGGACCCATATGCGTTTTATGCACCTTATAATGGGCTTTTCAACCATAATGCACGATGTCAATGGCGAGTCAAACCCTAACGTCAAGTTTTTTGCCCAACTTTATTTGACATATCTTTGCTTTAGTGTTTGGCAAATTTATCTATGAAGAGGTAAACACTTAAGCAGCGTGTAACATTGTTGATGCAGTCTATAAAAAATGGGGTTTAAAATCAAAACGCATTTTTTGCACTTCGAGATTATTTCGGTAAGCATAACGGTCCATAGTGGATTAGCAGAATTGCCGCATTTCGGTACATGAGAATTTACGAGTAGTTGTTGAAAGCCGATGCTTCCACAAAGAGTGACTCTTTAGTGCGGTTTTAGGGATGACTGCGTCATCAGGGCGTATTTGTTCTAATGTTAAGCAAGCTGTTACCGTAAATTGTGTTGGCAAGTGGCACCATCCTGTTGGATGGTACAGCCAACAAAACAACTACACTTTTGCGCGATAAGTTCAATGGACGTGTTATCTCACGTCGTGGCGATGCTAATTGGCCACACGATCATTTGAATTGGACTCTTTGGCGATATTTAAAAGAAAAACTGTATGCGAAAATTCCAAAAACGATTCAAGAGCTAAAGTATGAGATATTAGAGTCTTACAAATATGGACCATCGGATAGAGGTATGCCACTGAACCCGTGGCGATCAATTGGCCGACTTTTGTCATAGTTCCTTTATCATAAAAAAATATTAAGATAATTATCTAAAAACTTTTTGTTTTATTTTAATTATGAGGACATATCAATAATTCCGTGACTTTTCGAATAAAACATATTTTTTTGCAAAGAAAACGATATTTTTCAACATCATTTTCTTTAAGCTCAATAAACTTAGTCCAACGTTTCCCACATTTTTGTATCCATTCCAAAAAACTTTTTCGAGGTCCATACAATAAGCATTTGTTTGATTAATCAGTTCATAGTTGGAGCTGAATCTCTTTCGTTTGACCTTTCAAAAAATTTCTCCACTATGTCTTAGAGTTAATAAAAATATGGACCATCGGATAGAGGTATTACACCAAAGCCGCGACGAGCATTTGGCCAATATTTGTCATAGATTCTTCTATCACAATAAAAAATATTAAGATAATTCTCTGAAAACGTTTGGTTTTTTTACAATTAACATCGAACCACCCTTTTATTGATTTTAGGTCTCCGAAAATTGTTTCGAGGTGTTGCAAACCTTATAACAAATTTCGTATACACTTCTTTATATTGCAGAAAAACGGTCGTTATAGCCAAAACAAACCACCAATTGTAAAAATGGATGCTAAAATTAAGCAAATATGTCTACGAATCGAAAATAAACTTTTTGTCGGTCTCATGAGCTCATAAATACAGAGTGATTTAGTCACGACAAATTTCACCAGCGTATTCCTTGGCTCATTTCATCAAAATGTTAGTGGTTTGAAAATGTTCGGATTGGTGGTCGTAGGGTACTAGGGTAAAATTGCTTAGTTTTTTCCCCTTAAAAGAAGCCCTACCTTTTATCTTTCTAAAATTACCTAAACGAAGCCCAGAGGTCCCACCGTTCTAAAGTTATGACTATCTGACTTAAATGCAAACATTTTTGTTGTAAAATAAATAACTTTGGAACGGTATGTGCCCTGGGCTTCTATAATATGGCTCGAACTTATTGTCCCCTTTACTTTAATTGATAATCCATTACAATTTAGGAGTAGATTTAAAATATTAGCGAGGGACACTATCACAGGCTAATTTCTTGCCATACGAATTTAAATCAATCAATTTCCCCCGAAGGAAGCACTCAGTTCAAATTGTCGTGGCCGACTAGTGGCAGTCATTTGCAAATGTCGATTTATAAGGTATTGGATTTGTAGTGCGCTGAGATCATTGAACGACTTGGTTTATATATAAATACGATGTATTAGTTGGATCACATGATAATTGTGGTTGTTTTCATTATTTGTTTTTTTTTTGTTATTTCAGATTTGTCTGCACTTAATAAAATCATAAGCCAATCAGATAAATATTATTTATGGTGACAGTTAACATTTGTAGCGTATAAAAAATAATTCGTTTAATTGCAGTTGACAGCCAGGAATTCATGTTTGAACTTTAAAGAAAATTCTGCTATTTTCAGTCGAAATAGGAATACTTGTGTTTTTTTCCTTTTCGCTTCGATTGGACTGACGAAAATAAAATCAATTTTTTCTATTTTTTTGGTTTTATAAAAAGGAAAAATTTAAAAATAATTTGTAAATATCATACTTTTCACAAATCGAAAACCGCAACAGAGCTATCGTCAATGTATGGATAATGTACGAGTATTCAAATTCAGGTATATAATCACAATGAAATGACGTAAGAGCTGGCTGCTTCAAGAAGTTCTAGAAGATTTGCAAATTCAATTTGTAGGCTGAGGCGGGTACCAGCAAAAGAGTTGACAACATCACACACTTTTCAAGCACCAAATGTCATTTGATTGGGCAAAGGACATTTTTGGTTACAGATTTTCAAAGATTTCGATTATATTTTCTGCTTATATTCCTTTGTAGTTAATAAATATATGTATGTATGTATGTTTTTTTTAATTTATTTTACACACGGGCAGACAGAATGACAGACACCACACACAGACACTTTGCATATAAGTTTTATTTCAGAAAAATGAAATAAAAACGAACCGTTATTTAAGAATTCACCGCAATAACTGAGACAATATTTCAACTAAAAAATCCGCTGAAGACGAGAAACAATTTTCTACAAAATGTTCGAAAATGATTTTTCGTTTTCTTCTCCTTCAGTTTGGCCGAAGCACAAAATTCAAATTGAGAGTATTATGCGAGTTCAAGCGAAAAAAGGCAGGCAAGCAGGGACAGTCAGAGCGGGCAACGAAACGAGAAAAGGCGCACAAGACAAACAAACAATCAATTCACAGAAGCCGACCGAACGACCGACCGACTCTGAGGAAAAACAAGTAAATAGGCAAACAAGAAAACAGCAAGTTTTCCTAAATCGCGAAAATGCCAACCAGGCAGCCAGCTAGCCAGACACAGAGAATGTTTGCGAGTTGCTGAGAATCGGGTTTAAATCCGTTGGTGGTGTTGTTGTTGTTGTTGCTGTTGTCGTTGTCTGCGCTTTCGAATCGGCCGAAAAGATCAAGAGAAACATTAAATTATTGTTTTCATTATACTAATAATTCGTTTGAATTTTCGAAAAATTTCTTTTAAATTTCTGTTGTTTGCATCCGAATGTTTAGGGCGAAATCTCATAAAATGTGAGAATTTATTTTTTTTATACGTATTCATTATTTTTCTTTCTCATAGTTTTGCTTTTTTGTGTTTATGATCGGCATCTCGAAGCTGATCATCATCCGCTTTGTTATGATGATCATCTTCATCGTGATCATAGGTGGTGAGGTAGCAGATTTAGCTCTTCTTCTAGATGGCTGACAATTTGACAATATATTAAATAGTAGATGACATATTTGGCTTATTGTTGATTTGCGTTTAATACCCTTAACTTATATCATTGATGTAGGTTGGCCCAGTTGTTTGCCAAAAAAGAAAGAAAAAAACTGTAGAACCCTATGCGAAAATGCATTGAATTGTTCGGTTTATAGGACAGATATGTTGAATTATGATATGTTGAATTATGATGAAACTCAAAACTACTTTAATAAAAAACAAGTGGTTAATTAAAGTTCGGTTGTGCCGAAGCCAACGGTCTCTTATCTATGAGGGTGTGGTTCCTTCCATACCAACAACATACTTATATATACTAAGTACTACCGTCGTATCTGTATTAGTTCACGACTTAAAACCTTTTTATATTCATGGTTTAGAGAGATTACGAGATCACGCCCTTTTGCTAAATTTAAACACAATAAAGTTATTAATAAAGTGTTAATCATTGCTTTTATTCTTTGAAGCGGTGCTTTACTTTAGCCACAAATGCGATCAAATATAATCGTCATATCTCTAATAGTTCAGAAGATATTGTCTCTTAAAGTTCAGGGTTCTGTGGGCGGCGCCACGCCCTTTCTCCAATTTTACCATAACATAGTCAACATTAAGTTGCTAATTTAGACTATTTGGGGCTGTTGATTACAAATATGGGTATAATTTGCAAAATTCGCTCTATTCAAAAACTTTTTTTTTATTGACCAACACTCAGAGGATTTTCCCTATTATGCAGTGCATTGCGTTGGTGAGTGGAAAGTAAGGGATCAGAGGCGGGAAAGAGGGAGTAATGTTTATTGACATTTGTCTTGAATTTCTGGATGTCGTAATTGGTGGGAAATACTTATACATTTGTCGGAAGTCGATTCCACCAACGGACAGTACGGGCAAAAAACGAACTCGATCTGTAGTGTATTGTGCGGTCTACTGGTCAATCGATAAAAAAATGGGTATGCATTTCTGGAAAGTCGCGTATTCCTGGCAAAAATCCATAAAATTTTATTCTTTACCAGTGTTGTATTTTAACATTAACTTCATTATAGCGTATTTAATTTCGAGACCATCAAGCTTCGAGATCATCAAATAAAGGTTTTCAGGATTTAGTCAAAAATGAGAACAATTTTTCCCTTTGTACGAAGAAGATATAATAACTCAGAAAGATCATGTGTGCATTTTCAAAAACATTGCGGTATAGAATCGTTAGAAAGGTGAATTTCTCATCTAAACAACGCTATCAAGTTTTTAAAAATCGGTTTACAAGTAAAGCAGTTAGGGGTCCTTTTATTAAAAAAAAACGAAAATAAAGGTGTATGTAAACATCTATTAAACAAGAGAGAATCTGGCAAATCCAAGAACAGATTCATTATCAGCAGGTCCAAATCAACTAAAGTGTACTAGCAAACCTTCTGCCGCAAATTTAATGTAGACCAGCGTTATTGATTCCATTATGTAAAAGATATATAAGGAGGAAGTGGCACAGCCCACTTTTCTCCAGGATATATTTTGATTTACGCCCACTTATGTTATAAAAATTATCGTATACTGGTTGCCGTTTTTGGCCCCAAACCATTTGTATGGGGGCTTATCAAAAACTGAGCCTGTCTAATTTAAGATTGTTCTAAGATTAACTATTTTTGATTAAAATCGGTAGTAAAATATGTGCTCTAGAGCGGTTGTATGTAAAATCGGGGAGGGACCTTTGTACTGGGGCTTTAAAAAAACGTGGCTCTCTGAGCTAGTAACTAATAAATCGTTATGAACTGTGCCAAATTCCATCATGATTGTACTTTATGTTCTACGTGGCTTCTTGGGCCATAAACATAAAATCGAACGAACATATGTGTGGGTCCTATATGGAAATCAGAACCGATTTTCTTTAATTTCAATAACGTCCATCTTTTGTCCGCAAAACTTGATTTTTCCAAATTTCATCAAGTTTGGATGTAATACGAGGGTTGCTATATATATTTCTGGCCTAGGCAACACTAAGTGTTACCTGTCGCCATCTGACATTTCCATTGGAAAGTTTGACACTTTTTAGCATAAACGTACTCAGAACGTTTTGACGTACGACCATCATTTCTGTTGTTAACAGTTTAAATTGAAAAAATCAATTAGGCAAAAAAATGCAATTAACTCGTGAACATTTTCGTGCGATCATTTTTCACAACTTTCGATTATCACCACAAGAGTGCATCAATGAACTTAAGTCTTTGTATGGCTATGAAGCACCGTCCTATAGCACTGTGAAAAACTGGTTTAATGAATTCAATCGTGGCCGACGCTCGCTCAAAGTCGAAGGTCGTGAAGGTCGTACAAAAACGGCCGTTGTGCCAGAGAACATTGATGCCGTGCGTGAAGTGATATTACAAGATCGTCATGTGACATACCATGAGATAGAGGCATCCTTGGGCATTTCTTCCACCAGCATACATTCGATATTGCATGAACACCTGGCCGTAAAAAAGGTTTGTTCTCATTGGATCCCGCACAATTTTCGTCGCCAGAAGATGCAGTTGAAGCGTTAAAAAAACATGTTTTAGAGATGTCTCAATCGGAGTTGAAAAAGTGCTTCGACAATTGGTTTAACTGCATTCAAAAGTGTTTAAATCATGCTGGAGAATACTTTGAAAAACAATAAAACCATGTTTGATGATAAATATTCGCATTTTCATTATTAGGCCAGAAATATATATGGCAGCCCTCGTATGTGGCATCTGAAAAAATGAACATATGTGTGGAAGCTATAAGTATATCAAAATCTGGAACGAATTCCTTTAATTTTAATAACATCCTTCTTTGGTCAAAAAAATTAACGAGTACCATATTCTATCAAGATTGGGTGTGATTATGTGGCTCCTAGAACTAAAAATATTAATTCGGTTGAACTTTTGTGTGGGCAAATTTATCTTAATTTGAACCGATTAGATTCAATGTCAATAACGTCCTTCCTTGGCCCAAAAAAAGGTACCCGCTATTAATTTCATCAAGATTATATGTAATATGTGGCTTCGAGACCGAAACATTGGATACAAATATGAGTAAAGGCGCTATATTTTCATCTAAACTGATTTTCTTTAATTTCAATCATTTTCGTCCTTGGTTGACAAATTTCAACTATATTGGATGTCATATGTCCCATCTAGAGCTAAAAACATAAAATCCGTTGAACATATGTCTGAAAGATCTATCTGAATCAGGAAAAATATCCTTCAGTTTTGATTGCGTCCTTCTGACGTCCAAAGAATTAACTTGTGCTAAAATTAACTTGTGGCGTCAAGGGATAAAAACATGAAATCGGACACGTGTGCGATTCTGAACCGATTTTCTTCAATTTCAATAGTGTTTCTTCTTGGCCCAAAAAAACCTACCTGTCGCATGTTTCATAAAGATTAGAAGTACTGTCTTCTAGAGCTAGAAATATCTAATCGGTGGGATCTGAGTCGCTTTTCTATAATTTCAATAGAATTCTTCTTTGGTCCAAAGTTGTGTAAAATTTCATCATTGGATGTAACATGTGGCTTCTAGAGAAAAATTCATAAAGTCGGCTGAACATATGTGTGGGAGCTATATCTACATATGAAACGATTTTCATCAATTTCAATAGCGTCCGTTCTTGGTTCACAAACTTATTGCGACCTGTAGTTTGATTACAAGCTTTAGATGGACGGACAAATGGACGAACGGAGGAATGGTAAGACGGACAAACAGACGGCAGTCAGACAGGCAGAAATCGTTAAATAGAATCAGCTACTGATTATACGTCGATCGGTACACTACCAGGTATTTAAAATACTTTTGGTAGTTTCAAACTTGCCCATGAAACCACAGAATCGTGCAGGATATAATTATGATGTTTTAAGCAAATACTCAAAATGTGTAAATTTTTCATAGGAACCTTTAGACGTTTAAAGAGAAACTTTTCCCCCCCTAGGCCGATTTCGCTCATTGGCAAACCAAAACGGTTATGATTATAAACCCTTATTCAAATGAACAAATGTTTCCAAAATACAAACGGAAGGACACTTCACAATTTCCAATTGAAATTGGGAAAATTCAAATTGGAATTGGGAAAATTCAAACTGAGAGAGCGAACATTGAAAGTGAGAAATAAAAATTGAAATTGAGAATCGTAAATTGAAATTGGGAAATATAAATTGAAATAGAGAAAATACATAATTCATTTTAATAAACTTTTATTGACATTGAGCAATGAATAATTAATATTGAAATGTCTTAAGTTAATATTGTGAAAATTGGCATAGTTTTAAAATTATGTTAAACTTTTTTTTTGTAGATCCTAAATTATTTCCTATATTTATTATATTTTGCAGAATCTTTTTCGTTCATATCAAAGCACCAAAAGCTAAACGCTTTTTCATACTGAACATTTATTTTCTTTTTCTGAAATTAATGATCTTATTTATTGAACATCAGTTCAGTTGCGTTTAACGGTCAATTTAATGATGCTTTTAATTGAGTATAAATGAATAATAAGCTTATTGAAAACAATTAAAATCATCAATCAGTTATACAGTGGATAAATAATAAAATGAATATTCAATTTAACGATTAGTTCGATTATAGCGAATATTATAAGGTAACTTGCCTACTCGATATAAATAAAAGTCTAACTCAGAATTACAAGAATGTTTTACACCAATAAACTACACGCTTTTTGGTTATTAGAAAGATATTAATTAAGGTAAATAAATACACGCAGAGAAAAAATATGGTTACTATATGGTCACGGCAACAATAGTATGTTTTCTGCAATAAAAGTATGGTTGTCCTTAGTATTGTTTTTTGAATTTAATTTTGACAATAGTATGATTGCGGCAATATTAATATTGTTGAAATGTAACAAAAACATTGTTGCCAAATTAAAAAATAAAAATATGGTTGTAGCAACAATATAAATATGGTTGGTGGGACAAAAGTATTGTTTCATGGGTTTTATGCTAACAATAACATCATTACGGCAATCATACAGGCAAAATCGTAATTTATTTTTAATTTGACAATGTTATTTTTACGAATCTTACGCAATAATAGTAGTTTCTATATGTAAATTAAAATTTGTTCAGCATAACTACGGATTAGTATAACTGAAATATGTTTAATAAATGAATTGCTTCAGCTGTTAAATAAATTTCTTCCTTTATAAAGAGTTTTATGTATTTTTTCATAACTTATTTAATAAAAATTGTGTAAAAAAAAATTGAGGATCATAGCATGGTTGTGTGTAAGTCATACATTGGTTGTGAGGATCATGCACATCATGGTTGTATGTAAAACATTCTTTGGTTGTGAGGATTAAAGTATGGTTGTGGGGATCATAGTACGGTTGAGTGTTAATAACAATATGGTTGTGGGATCATAGTATGGTTGTATGTGAATAATTATATTGTTGTGAGGACCATAATATTGTTATGGGCATCATAGTATGGTTGTGTGTGAACCATACTATTGTTGTGATGATCATAATATTGTTGTGCCACAACCATTTAACCAACAATAGTATGATGCTCTTCGAATATTGTTACCCCAACCATACTTTTTTTCTGCGTGTACCAATCGTCGGTGCTAATGAAAATTTTTTTTAAATTTATTGTTTATCGCCAGCGCTTCTTGTTGCAAGTAACAATTTAACTTTTCTATTTCATTTGTATCTGCGGTATCTTTTTCGGTAATCTGTACCATAGATAATCATCGCTAACGTATTATGGTACGAACCATCAACTAATTTATCATCAAGACTAAAAACATTTGGTGATTGTTATAAACAGCCATTATGAAATGCTACTGTTTGGTCTGAGATTTCTTCGGCAGGTGTATTTGGCCTAAAATTTTTATACTCTTGTTCCAAACCTTGTCTTTCCGTCTGGCGTCCATCTTAGTTCCCCATTCAAACTAGGCATCTTTACTTAGCGTAACTCTCAGTTTGTTGAAGAAAGAGGTAAGGGGAATGCAATGGGGAAAAACTTGCCCATACTGTGAATTCATTTTGTGTTTTTCGTAGTGTGAAGTTGGCTGTAGAATATTTTAGTATCTTTTCACACAAAAATCAGAACCAAGAGAAGGCAATAGCAAAAACAAAAACAATAGCTCGCAAGCATAGTTTTAACAGATTTTTTTGTACATAACTCTAGAGGCACTTATTTCATCCAATCTTGAAGAAATTTGGCACTGCTCAATACCATCGATAATTGACTATCTCGGATAACAAAGGGATATATCGTTCCACGTTCTGATATAGCTCTTGTACATTTTACATACAACCGCTCTAGAACACTTATAACAATTTCTTTTGATTTCAAATGGCCAAACAACCAATTTTCGACCATATACGTAGTAAAAATGGTTGGGATAACAATATTCCAAGAGCATCATACTATTGTTGGGTATATTGTTGTCGTTCAGCAATATTATGATCCTTACAACAATAGAATGATTGTAATAGTATGATGATACAACGATACTTTGATCCTCACAACCATTCAATGATCCTCACAACAGTAGTATGATTCACACTCAACCTATGATCCGCACAACCGTGTATGATTCACATTCAACCATACTTTGATCTCCACAACCATATTATGATCCTCACAACCTTAATATGTTTCACATGTTATCATAGTATGATCTTCACAATCAAATTACTATTCACGCGCAACCATGTTATGAAATTATTTGTTAGAATTGGGTTAAGTTCTCAACAATAGATGTGAATTATGAAAATTATTTCAAAATTCATAAGTTCAAAATAAGTGATTGAATTAACAGCAGAAAAAATCAGTTTAAAATACGTAAGCGTTTCTATTATATATATTTCAGTAAAACAAAGCCAAAGCAGTTTGTGTTTCCATATAAAAAGTACTATTATTGCATTAGATCCGTAACAGTCACATTGTTCTAAAAAGCATATTAATTAAGAAAAATTACAATCATAACATAAAAGCCTCATTTTTTTTGTCGCACGATACACGATTTATTGAAGAATGATAACTGTTTGTCTTCTACAGAAAACGCGCTTTTATCCGGTTTGGGTTTATTCTAAGTTTTGACATTTACATCATTTGACAATTAACCACCACAAATAAACTAAACGCACGAAAGTGGCGGTAACAACACTATTGTCAAAATTAATTTCATTAAATAAACTATGGTTGCGACTAACAAACTGTAATTGCGGAGAACATATTATTATTGCCGTGGCCATATAGTAACCATACTTTTTCTGCGTGTGAGTGAGGGCCGAAAATATGTGACTTTATTTTATATGCCTCGGACAATTTAGAGCACATTCAAGGGGTTTAAAACCCAGTTTTACATTGGTTTTTCTGCATAACGGAAATAATACTCGTATAGTCGGCCACTGCTGATTTTAGCTTTTTACTGGATTATTTTAAAATAAACAACAAACCCTTTTTCGTCGGAATTGGTTTTAATGCATTCTCAAAGACTAAAAATGTGGTTAATCATTTTACTTCTAAATGGTAAAGTAGTTTCCATTTTTAAGTCAAAAAGCTGAAACCGCAATGCCTGTTAATGCCGGGTTTATACTAAAAATAAAACCCGACAGCCCGTTTTTTTAAAACACTGTTTTCAAAAAATCTTGTAATGTCGACTTTCTACAAAACCCTTTTTTTGGAGACTCTATGGAAGCTCTTTTACACATACATTAACATATTCTTTAAAAATCAATCTGTTCGTTTGTGTGTGTGTGGAAAATGCGATAGCGCCGAAATGAAATAAAATAGGACCCATATAGTAGTCATACATTGGTTAGGTATGGGCGAAATAGGCCCTCTGAAACAAGGACACTAGTTTCCACTGTTTGGTCAACATATCTCCATTATTTGATTACAATCAATTGTCTTACTTGCTACAGTAAGTGCACACAGAGAAAAGATTCGTTGCCATAACTGTATTTTTTGCCAACTGAATGATTGAGGTTACATGCACCTCAAGTATTCCATCAGTACAACCGAAAGTTTGTTGGTGCTCTGTAACATTCAGTTATTGAAACTGTAGTATCGGTGCAACATACCAAGTATCCAAACTGTTAGAAAGGAATTTTTGAATTAACCAAACAAATTAAAATTTTAGTCAGAGGCTTACACAATTGAACTATTTAAAGTGCTCATAGGTAGGGCCATGAGGAGAAAAAAGTAGAAAAGATGAGTGTTTTTTACTGCAGATGTATTGGTTAATCGATTGGCTTAAAGTCAGTTATAATCGAATTATTTTATTTTTAAAAAAGTACCAATAAACAGTTGGTTACAGTAACAAAATGTTTGCAAAACTATTGGTGGCCACACCCACCTGAAAGTAGAAAATAAGGAAAAATTCGAATCTGAAGATGATGATATGGGCTTTGCTCTTTTCGATTAAATTCGTAACGGCCCCAGCCATTCACAACAACAAATACAGCAATTTGGTGATTGCAACCGAAATTATTTTTTGCAACCAAATCATTGTAGTGGAGAAGCACTGAACCTATCTAAAAGGGGCAGGGTTGTTAAACCAATGTAACTTAGTGTCCACAAAAACTATTCGCAAAGGGAGCTATGAAATATTGTTCTGTTCTACAATACTTTTATTTTTAACTGCTTACTTGTCAACCGGTGTTTTTCAGCCGAATTTTTTGTTGTTTTCATTTCAACTATAAATAATGGGACACAGTAGCAACGATTTACTTTTTTCACATGATTGCGTTAATGCTGCAGACGACGCAATTAATCGATTGGCACAACCGTCATGTTAATTTATTTCCTTAGATTTTTCGCCGACGGCGCATGGGGGAAATATATTGATTTTTCTAATCGCAACGTTTCATCGAAACTTGAAATATGCATATATTCAAAAAGCTGTATAAACACACATACCTTTGGCTATATATATGAGCGATATATACCTATATACGTATACTTGTACTTGTATATACATATGTATCACGGTATGTGAAAAGTATGTCCGTGTTTTATATCGAGATGTACCAAAGCACTGTTTATGTTCATATGTTTGCAAAAACATGTGGACGCACTACTTCGAGTATCTATAAATGTGTCTTTTGTCTACCGGGTAATCCAACTATTGGTTTCTTTTTCAAACATAGGTTATTTTGACCCTTTTTCAAATCGTGGCACAAAGTCAGTACCATAAGGATTAGAAAATAATGCAAAGTCATTTCCAAAGACAATTCTGTGTTGCCCATACTGCGAGTTCAATTGAGATGGCGTTTTGGCCGAAATAAGCCACCTTCCGCGCCTGTAAATTACCGATTACGAGCTTTCAATAAAATCGGTTCGCTTCAGGCAATGAAGGAGGAAACGAAGAAAAATATAAAATCAATATATGGGCGAGGGTATATGTAAATCAAATCAACCGGCTGTGTGGCCCAAACTGTGAGTTCAGTGAGAAGGTTTTTTGGCTGAAATAAACCACCCAAAGCGCCTGCCGCACGCAAAAAGTTCTTGAGACATGCCTGGTAATAGACAACACTCAATGTCCTACGGTACGTACTGCCGACATGTGGCGGCTCTAAACGAGACTGCGACTCAGTCCTAAAACATCGACGTGACAACTCAACATCTCACACACTAGTTTGTGCTAGTTTGTACAAAGATCTCGCATTATCCGTTTACATGGTCCAATCGGTTTTAACCTTAGAGCAGCTCCAAATGGATAAAGTTTTTGCTCGAATTTACGAATTTAGTGACGCCTCTGTGAGGAGAGGATTTGGGGGCGGCAGCATCTTCGGTTCTTTTTATACGCTCACCCTACTAGGTAAGAGGGTATAAAGTATATCACTTGGTATAGGCAAAAAGTTTAGCACATTGGGAAAACATTTAAGACCCTTAGATTACAACTCTGAAAATTAGAACCCCCACAAACCACCTCGTGGTTCTTGAACTTACAAATGTCTTCGCTACAGTTAATCGTGCTACTCTGTTTGAGGAAATTGCAGAAATGTCCCTTCTTCCTAGTCATATCTCTGTTTAAACTCTACCTCCCTTAAATTCCTGCCGTACGTTGATGATAGCACAAATATTGCGTCAGGATCTCAAGTGGATGGCATATGAGAGAAGAAAAAAGTATTACCTAACTGACTTAGCTTACCTAACTTCTTCACTGCGAGAAATATGAAAATATCCGCCTACAAATCGTGATTGATGGCTGTTTACTGCATGTACAGCAGAGTTGCAGTTGTCACTTAATGTAAAAGTCCAATGTCGGGTCACATAGGACAGCCATATTGCCGCCCTGAAAACAATAAGAACATTAACGGGTGTCTCCTTATGTCATCTGAGGACCTTCTACATGAGCGAAGGTCCTTACGGTGTGCAGACACAAGTTCTTGTTGTCTAAGCGGTATCGGCTAGGGAGCCTTTGTAGTAGCCATCGCAACCACCAGCTCATGGACAGGATGGCTCCGCCCAGACAGATCAGTTACGATCTTCATGATCTAGGGTAGCGAAGTCCAGCGGTACACGAGAGAGCCTTTAGATCATCAGAACTATGATGATCCCCATGTTATCCAGCCGAGGCAGCCACGTGCATAATAAATGCAGTTTGAAAAAACAAAGCAACACACGTATTATTCGTAAGCCGAACAAAAAATTATTTTTTGTTCATTTTTAAAAAGAAACTTGATTATGCATCACCCTGTATAGTTTTTTTTCGTAGGTTATATGTACGGTTGTTTCGTCGTTTACTTGCATCGTAGCGCATCTGAAAGATAAATTCTTTTCGTTCTGTGCAAGTTCATATTCGTGTAGCCGTACCTTATCCAACATCATTGGCATTTTGGCAATACGACGTCTATTGGGTTTCCTTTGGTGTATGCAACCAAATTAAAAGGAATTGAATTTAAATAGGCTGTTTGTAGTAATAACATGTAGTTATTTTTTCTTAATCGCACAGAATACAGGCTCGTTGTTAACACCGATTTTACAATGAAAAAATTAAAAGTGCTGAAGAAAAATTCTGTTTCGTATTAGTAGTATTTCATTCATTAGCCTTACTGCTTATGAATGAAATACTACTGCTTTTGTCACTAATCTTCTTTAACTTGAAATTATGCGTAAATTTTGATGTTTCTTTTCTTTTTTATGTTTTTTTACATACGCAGATATGTTTTGGCAACATATTATGCATTATATGCTTCTTGCATTCCGCAGAAAACAACAGCAGCAACTCTATTTTACTGATTTTTTTATGTGTAATACAGAAGAAAATCAATCTTGCCGGAATTTATGTCCCGTTCGTAAAAGTTACAAATGTCTTTTAAATACGAACGTTTGAAGACATTTCAGAAAGTAACTTTATCATGAAAGCTTTATTAATTAGTACAATATAGTTAAATAAATTTTTCTACAAAATAATATAAAAAATTCATTGATTTTTTAATTTTTCCACATACTGGCAAAAATGACTTCAATTTTTTTATCCTGTTCGCGGTCTATCGTTTATTTTATAGCCTTTTCACATTTACTGCGTTTCAGCTGAAACGCCGGCGTTTCGCTCTCTTGAAATCATTTGAAACCATGGTGTTCACATTATGCTTTTTTAAACTACTGTGGTTTCATGTGACATTTCTCATTTCTCTTTTGTGTTTTCTGTACTGAGTGTAAACAAAACAAACAAACAAAGATAAAATAATATCAAAAAATGAATTTAATTTGTACAATATTAGAGTTTATATCATTGTATGACTGCGCTGTAATTATTAAAAAAGAAAAATTTTAATTTATAGTCATAGATCCCATTGCAATAAGTACTTACCACCACAAAGAAAACTAGAAATGTAAACAAACAGATGTCTTTTTCCCTCATTTTTCTGACATTTGCTTTGAACCAGCAATGGAAATTTTTTCATTTTACTGCTTTTTTTAACTACTATTGGAGTACAACACTGGGCGCTCTCTCATTTTTACTGTGGTTTCAAACAAACTACAGCAAAAAGAGCATAATGCCTGCGTTTTGTTTTGTATGGAAATTTAAGTGTGTTTCGCGGAATTCATCGAAAGATACTGAAACGCCGGCGTTTCAGCTGAAACGCAGTAAATGTGAAAAGGCTATTAAGCATTTGGAAAACATTGAAGTTATAAAATTTGAATTTTGCCCTTAGATGTAGTGCTACTGATAAGCAACTAAGCCTTTAATAAGAGCTTAAACATTTTTTTCATACTTTTATATTAACTTTAAAGCGTACGAGTGTCTCGTTTGCGTTCCTATAAATATCCATATGTTTGTGCGCTAGAAATTTCAAGAAGTCAAAATAAAAAATAAATTTTTCAATTTCTACACATGTTAACAAACAAAAATGTATGCTGCTGTCGAAAATATTTTCGTTATGAAAAAATTGACATATTTACAAAACAAGTTGTAAGCCATTAATCGCAAAAAATTTCGTATCAAAACTTGTAGCTGTTTATTGAAAATATTTTCATTATGAGGCGATGAAAAAATTCACATATTTACAAAGAAAGGTGTAAAATTTTTTCAAAACAAATTCGAAAAGAATTTTACTTACAAGCTGGGGTGATTGCAGTTTTGGCGAGCGCCACTTCACTATCGTAACTAATTTACGAAATTTTTAATTGAGTGGTGATACAATTCTCATACCAATTTTTTGGTTTTAATTTAAGGGCTGTCTTCTTTTTTTGTGTTCTCTTCTGGCCCGCTTGGCATTGACAACTATTTTTCGTTCCGTTGACATCGGTAGAACGAATTGTGTCAGCAATACCAAAAGCCTGTGAAAGCGAAACTATAAGTATTTGTTGGCAGTACCAATTTTTGGTTACAACGAACAATTCGGAAGTTTCGATTATTTGCTCTTCATTTCATTAGAACAACCGATTAGTTAGCTGCCATAATTTTGTGGGCCGCCGTAGTGTGATGGTAGTGTGTGCGACTATCATGCCAGCAAACCTAGGCTCAAATCCGGGTGAGAACATCTACCAAGTTTTCTAAGGTGGGTTTACACCTCGTTAATGCCGGGTACTTAACGAGTAAGAGATTTATCTTTAATCCACGTAACAAATTCTTTATAAAAAGCATTAGCCTTTTAAAGCCGACGTTAAAGAGTAGGTTCCCGTCAGTGAGTTCTTCAATTGAAACGTGAATAGCTCACTGATTTGATGCCAGTTCCCCGCACGCAGAAAAAAAGTATGGTTGGGGTAACAATATTCGAAGAGAACCATACTATTGTTGGTTATATGGTTGTGGCACAACAATATTATGATCATCACAACAATAGTATGGTTCACACACAACCATACTATGATCCCCATAACAATATTATGGTCCTCACAACTATAGAATCATTCACACACAACCATACTATGATCCCCACAATCATATTATTAATCACATTCAACCATACTATGATCCCCACAACAATATTATGATCCTCATAACCATAGTATGTTTAACGTACAACCATAGTATGATCCTCACAACCATAGTTTGACTTACGCACAACCATACTATGATCCCCGAAATTGTTTGTAAAGACTGGAATGCGTTGTTATTCAACAATAAAGAATTTTATTAAGGAAGTTATTTAACAATAGGAGTGATTTATTTAACAGTAAAAAAAATTCATTTATTAAAAATATTTTAGTTATACTAAGCCGTAGTTTTTTGCGTAAGAATCGTAAAAAGAACATTGTCAAATTAAAAAAAAAAATAAGGTTTTGCCAGTATGATTGTCGTAATCATGTTATTGTTAACATAAAACCCATGGAAACAATACTTTTGTCCCACCAACCATATTTATATTGTTGCTACAACCATATTTTCATTTTTAAATTCGGCAACAATACTTTTGTTACATTTGAACAATATTAATATTGCCGCAATCATGCTATTGTCAAAATGAAATTCAAAAAACAATACTATGGTTGTGACGACCATACTTTTACTGCAGAGAATATACTATTGTTGCCGTGACCATATAGTAACCATATATTTTCTCTGCGTGCGTGTTCCTTAATGTGATGTTGTGGCAAAAAGATAAATATAACATTATCAAGGTCTCGAAAAAGACCGCCAAAAGCTTGGAAATTCATTGAAATCGCTATCTGCAAAGATTTCCATTTTTCCCGTTTTTTAAAGAAATTAAAAATAGTCCATAAATTTATATGTCAAAAGATTCGAAATTAGTTTAAATTTTCATAGTTTCTCGATAAAAAAAATTATTCAGAAAACTCCATAACTTTGTATTGCTATCGAATCGAAATAGACTAACATTTCGATAATTTTACGAAGAATGAAAAAATCGAAATTTTCTCGTATCATAAATATTTATTGCAATCGATTTGAATTAGTCAAAAATTTAGAAAATTGCCGAAACTGTTAATATGACTGCGACCCGAAAACGAATTAAAATGGAAAACATTGAAATCAAGAGCTAAATCAAAAAATTTCTTACTGGGTCAACTAAGGTACTTCGAACCACACCTCCATTAAAATGATCAAGATTTGGCGATTCCAACAGAAAGGCTTCTTTTTTAACGAAAATAATGCAGTCCGAACCGATTGGAATCCGACTTTTCATCTTTGTGATAACTTCACAGAAACAAATATTCATTATTTTTTCGCCAATGAAATATTTTCATTAAATATGTGAAAAACATACATAATGTATATACAACTTTTTAACCATATTGTGAAACTTTCATAAAATGTATGACAATGATTGTATTAAGTATGTCAAAAACTTGCATGTTTATGAAACTTTTTATCCAGATTATGAAACTTACATAAAATGTATTAAATGCTGCACATATCTAATAAAAATAGGTTCTTTGGGCAAAAAACAGTGCAACG
Organism: Hydrotaea diabolus; assembly: GCA_963513945.1. Taxonomy (NCBI): domain Eukaryota; kingdom Metazoa; phylum Arthropoda; class Insecta; order Diptera; family Muscidae; genus Hydrotaea; species Hydrotaea diabolus. Next base: position 77,300,587 of record OY740718.1, on the reverse strand, counting down.
TTCCATAGATATTACGCAGAATGTTATTACAGTGTTCCCTCAGTATTAAATTAAGAAACCAACTAAGCACTTCTCTCATATTATTGAACTATGCACGATACAATTCTAAGGTTCTTATGAATGGGTCCTAGTGTACCTATATACAGCTGTCTCCGAAACAATAATGCTTTAAATAGAGAAAAGTTTGATTGGCTTTGAGATTAATCGCCTCGCCTACTCATAACGATGCCATGAGATCCATATATTTGTCATACATTTATAAATAGTAAAAATCTGGGCAAACCCTATTATTGCCATTTCGAAAAACTCGGCTTAGGATAAGTTACTCACCGGAGATGTAAGATGTTAAACTTTATAAAATGGGTTACTAAATATGGAATTTTTGGTCACTAATTTCAAGATTCAGTTTTATCTAATCAAAAACTTCCTTTTAAAATTGTCTTTTATTCGTGATATTTATGAAATTTTTAAGAATTCTTCAAATAGTAATTGGTTTACTTCAATGCTGGATTTTTTCTTGTGTAGTCATATACACGCAGAGAAAAGATACTCGTATGGTTACACTATGGTCACCGCAACAATAATATGTTCTCTACAATAAAAGCATGTTCGTAGCGACTATAGTATTGTTTTTTGAATTTCATTTTGACAACAGTATGATTGCGGTAGTATTACTATTGTTGAAATGTAACAATAGTATTATTGCCAAATTTGGAAATGAAAATATGGTTGTAGGAACCACATAAACATGTTTGGTGCAACGAAAGTATTGTTGTTTTAAAATTTACGTTAACAATAATATAATAAGGACAATCATACAGTATGGTTGCGACTATGAACATAACAAAACAGGTTTTATAGAGCATACATTTATGTGTGTGCTTATGTTTTTTTGATATACAAAAAAACACATACACACGATACAGTGAATGGTTGTTGTCCATTAAAAAAACAACAACAATCGGATGGTAGTTTGAGGGATTTTTATTGCGTTTACTTTGTTCGGTGAAATACTATAATAGCGACTGGTTCTCGTTTATTTAAAATCTGCCTGCACTAAGTATATAGTCATTGATCACGTTTTAATCACATTCGTTACTTAGTGTCTACGGATAGTGAAGTAGCATTCACCCCTGCTGGCAACTAAAAGTATTTTCGACTGCCGTTGGAATATAAAGTATATTTTTCTTTCTTGAATGAAATGTTCAATAAAAACATGGCCTCAAATCTGGCTATGAACTAATTGTAATGGAATTTAAAATAACTTGCTTGTTAAAAATCTCTATTTTTGAATAACAACACCCAATCCTAATAAATAATTTTGGAGATCATAGTATGGTTGATTGAATCATGCTATGCACTCACAATATTATTACAGTAACGGACTGTAGTTTATTTAGGAAGTATTCCGTGCAGTTGTTTTTAACTTAAAATGCATTTAAAATTCTAAGAAAATTTATTTTTAACTGAATCTAACATTTATTCAAAAAACTAAGTGCACATTAATACGGATTTTCAGTTGCATTTAATATTGGCAGTTGTTTACGTTAAAGTATTTTGTATGTAAAATTAAATGAAACTGTAATTTAAAATGACTGAAAATTTACTTAAAAACCGATCTACTTATTTTTCATTTCATTTTAACAAAAAGTTCATATAATTTTAAATGTTAAAATAGCTGACTTAACTATCAAAAGAACAAGTCACGGATTCCGTGAAAATATAAGATTTTTCCTTTGTTTATGCTATTTTTACTATCAAAAATTCAACTGTGAATTCCGTAAAAACAAATGATTTTTAAGTTAATTTACATAATTCAACTACAAAAAAATTAACTACAAATTCCGTAAAAACAACAGAATTTTCAGTTATTTTATATATTTTAACTATCAAAAAACTAACCACAAATTCCGTATAAACAACAGAATTTTCAGTTATTTTATATATTTTAACAACCAAAGTAAGTATTAATAGTTACATACATACATACATATGTATGTATATAACCATGTGGTTACTTGAAACGCAAAAAGTTTTTTTTTAAAATTGACAACTTGTGTTTAGGTTTGTGAAGAACACTGTTTTACACCAACAAAATACAAATACACTCCAGTTCATTTAAATAACAACAGCAAAAAAGTTACATGTTACTGCGAATTTTTGATCAACCAAACAAAACAAAAAGATGAAATTATTTTTTTTAGATACTATTTTTTATTGTTTGTTATTATCGCTTCGGAAGTAATAAAGCACCATGGAGGCAACACTTATTACTAAAATAACTGAAAAATCAGTTGTTTTTACGGAATTTGTGGTTAATTTTTTGATAGTTAAAATACATAAAATAACTGAAAATTCTGTTGTTTTTACGGAATTTGTGGTTAATTTTTTGATAGTTAAAATACATAAAATAACTGAAAATTCTTTTGATTTTACGGAATTCGGGGTTGAATTTTTGACAGTATAAATAGCAGAATCAAATGAAAAATCTTTTATTTTTACGGAAGTTATGACTTGTTCTTTTGATAGTTAAAATAAATGAAATTATGGAATGTCAGTTATTTTTACGGATTAAAGTCAGCCAATATTTTAACATTTAAAATTAAATGAACTTTTCGTTAAAATTAAATGAATATTAAGTAGACCGGTTTTTAACTGAATATTCATTTATTTTATATTACAATTTCAGTTAATTTTACGTACAGAATTTTTTGAGTGTGGTTGCGTGTAAATCATACTATGGTTTGAGGATCATACTATGGTTGTATAAGAAAAGTACTACGGTTGTGAGGATCATAATATGGTTGTGGCGATAATAGTATGGTTGTGTGTGAATCATACTATTGTTTTGAAGATCATAGTATGGTTGAGTGTGAATCATACTATTGTTGTGGAGACCATAGTGTGGTTGAGTGTGAATCATACTATGGTTGTGGGGATCATAGTATGGTTATGTGTGAATCAAACTATTGTTGTGAGGATCATAATATTGTTGTGCCACAACCATATACCCAACATTAGTATGATTCTCTTCGAATATTGTCACCCTAACCATACTTTTTTTCTGCGTGTACATTTCATTCTAATCGGTTGAGAATTTTTAAATTGATCACTTATTTTGAAACCCAGCTTTATTTAATACAAAACTTCCCTTTAAAATTGTCTTTTGTTTGTTAAATTTATGAAACTTTTAAGAATTCTTCCAATAAAAATGGGTTTTCTTCAATACTGGGATTTTTCTTAAGTCGCAATACAAAGTCCTATACATTTCAATCTAATCTACACGCAGAAAAAAAGTATGGTTGGGGTGACAATATTCGAAGAGGATCATACTATTGTTGGGTATATGGTTGTGACACGACAATAGTATGACTCACACATAACCATACTATGATCCCCACAACCATAGTATGATTCACACATAACCATACTATGATCCCCACAACCATAGTATGATTCACACTCAACCATACTATGATCTCCACAACCATAGTATGATTCTCACAACCATAGTATGTTTCTCATACAACCATAGTATGATCCTCACAACCATAGTATGATTCACACACAACCATACTATGATCCCCATAACCATACTATGATCCCCACAACCATAGTATGATTCACACTCAACCATACTATTATCCCCAAAATTATTTATTAGGATTGGTTATTGTTGTTATTCAAAAATAGAGATTTTTATTAAGTATGTTATTTTAAATTGTATTACTCTTAGTTCATAGCCAGATTTGAGGCCATGTTTTTATTAAACATTTCATTCAAGAAACAAAAATATATATTCCAACGATCAAAAATACTTTAAGTTGCTAGCAGGGGTGAATGAAACTTCACCATCCGTAGACACCAAGTAACGAATGTGATAAAACCATGATCATTGGCTATATACTTAAGTGCAGGCAGATTTTATATAAACGAGAACCAGTCGGTATTAGAGTATTTCACCGAACAAAGTAAACACAATAAAAATCCCTCGAACTACCTTCCGATTGTGTTGTTATTTTTAATGGATATTGTATATCAAAAAAACATAAGCACACACATACATGTATGCTCTATAAAACCTGTTTTGTTATGTCCATAGTCGCAACCATACTGTATGATTGCCGTAATCAAATTTATTGTTAACGTAAATTTTAAATAACAGTACTTTTGTTGCACCAACAATGTTTATATGGTTGCTACAACCATATTTTTATTCTAAATTTGGCAATAATACTATTGTTACATTTCAACAATAGCAATATTGTCGCAATCATTTTACTGTCGAAATTAAATTTAAAAAACAATACTATGGTTGCGGCGAACATGCTTTTATTGTCGAGAACATATTATTGTTGCGGTGACCATAGTGTAACCATATTTTTTCTCTGCGTGTATTTAGAAATTTGAAACATGCCAAATTTTATGTTTTAATTTAACTACTTTGGAATTAATTTAAACTTAAAAACTGAGCTTAAAGTGAAAAAGGTATTTCTCTTATATGGATATAAGAGGGAGTAGCGTACTATTGGCAGGCTTTGAAAATCAGAGTAATACCTTCCCTGAAATAGGGTATTCCGAAATCGATCTTGATTTAACTTAATTTATATTTACATACGTTTGTCCCTAATTTCTCTTATTTATATTTGTTGCTTTGCATTTTCTTTCCTTTACTTTTTCTTCGTAACTACTTATGCATGTGTACATACGAGTGGGCTGTACAAAAATATAGTTTTCAACCATAAACAGACGGTCATTATTTTTGATATTAAGCATTTACTTTTAAAAGGAATGCCACATTTCTGCGTCAAATTATATTAAATTATTTAAGACGATTATATCCCAAATCAAGTGGCACGTCTATATGTGTCAAACGAATCATGAAGTGATCTGATCCATTTTGAATAGTATTCCTCAACAACATATAGTTAAGTCAGTCACATCACTTAATATCAAACCATATTTGTAAAAATCGGTTCACAATTTCGATCTGCTCCTCGATTACGAAATAGATGGACAAACTCGAACAGACAGACGGACAACTAAAATCGATTAATGTAGAGTGATCCATTTAGGGATATTTTTTCAGAACAAAAACGAATATAAAATTCAAATCAAGTATGTAATCTTGTTTGGTAATTTGAAATAACATTTTATGGCATTTATTTTTTTGAAAATAATTATCTTCAAATGTTGGCAACTGTATTATGGAAATGAGCGTTCGGTGAGAAATGGGAAGAGCCGTTGTTTTCGAACAAAATTTTGTCAGTGATGAGGCCCATTTCCTGCTCAACGGCAAAATCTATAAACAAAATTGCCACATTTGGGCTGAAGACCAACAAGAAGAGGTTCAAGAGGTGCCATTATACCCAGAGAAAACCACGGTTTTGTGCGATTTATAGGCTGGTGAAATCATCGGTCCATATTTTTTCAAAAATGATGAAGGCCGGCACGTTACCGTGAATGGTGCTCGCGTATCGCCCATGATATCGGACTTTTTGCCACCTGAAATTGAAGCCCGTAATCTTGACGACAATTGGTTTTTGACATCAACAGGACGGTGCCACTTGTCATACAGCTGCTTAAACAATGGATCTCTTGAGAGGTCATTCCGAAAAGCAGCTAATTTCACGTATTGGACAGGTGAGTAGGCCGCCTAGATCGAGTGATATCACACCTTTAGACATTTTTCTTTGGAGTTACGTAAATTCCAAAGTGTATGCTGACAAACCAGCTACGATTCAGGTTTTGGAAGCCAACACTAAGCGTGTCATTAAAGCCACGCGAAATGCTCGAACGAGTCATCCAAAATTGGACTCTCAAAATGGAAACCCTGAGGCGTAGTTGCGGCCAAAATGTGAAGAAAATTATATTCAAAAAAAAAAAAAATGCAATAAAATGTCGTTTCAAATTACCAATAAAGATTCCACACTTGAATAAAATTTTTATATTATTTTTTGTTCTGAAAAATACCTCTAGATGGATCACTATAACCTATATAATGGCTAAGCTAAAATCTAATTTCTATTCAAAGGAAAATGATATTGTAACCAACAAAAATGCTATATAATTATAAAAAATTTGAAACTTTGATTTGACAATTTTAAATACTCAAAAATGTTTACTAGATCAAAACTTTTAGGGTTTTAGTCGATGCAATTGATGCTGGACCATTGTCAACGATATAGCGATATGCAAGTGTTGGTTAATTAATCATCGAGATGGATAAGCTTTTAGGTAAACACGGCCAAGCTAGAGTAATATCACGTAAAAAGAACATTAAGGGTGTCACAGCCCAGACAGAATAACTCAAACGGCATACCGCCGGACCAGCACCATACACAGCACATGTTGGTGCAAGTTCTTGCAAACAGTCCGATTTCTTAAGTTCAAGTACAAGCAAATCATCCAAAATGATTACATCGATATATGCTTGTCCGATAGTAAAAGTAATTAGAGTGCCTGGATTATGTTGAAAAAACGTTATTAAACCACCAACATTTAAAACCCTTTTGTAGTTATACCACCAAGAACAAGTGCTTTGCCATACTGTTTTTTCGGAAGAAGAAATCACAAATTGTCATCCCGTTGTATGGGAGCTATTTGAAAACGTCTATTCTGGTCTGATTTCCCATAATTGATCTAAAGTGATGTTTTCAACACCTAAAAGCTAAGAAGAGAGGAGAATCCTTGTTTATTATACCGATTGACTCATGATCACAATCTGATCCTTAGGATCGAAGTGTGACCGTTTATTTCTTAATCTATTATTGTTATCTAAGTACAGATTTCAAATTTGGTGATTTGGATCAAGGTAGAAACCTGTCAGTCCATATTGGTCCATGTTATAATGGAAAGTTCCTTCCCAATTCCAGACCTGCATGCTGTAAAACTTACATATTAAGTCCGATTCTGCTCAAATTTGATAGAGAATTTTATAAGAGAATACTTACCAACTGTTTTAAACCACGTTAGTGCAATGTTTAGTGGACACAGCATTTGCACAATTAAACCCAGGTTTGCACCTGGGTTAAATTGTGGTTAGGAATATTAAATTTCAGCGTCACTAGTCGCTCGGAGCAGGCGTTTAATACGCGACGGTCCCGGTCAGTGAGTATGATGATTAACATGGTGCACAGATCACTGATTCTTTAAAAGTTTTCCCTTAGTTCCTTAATAAAATGTTGAGTGAATTGAGTGGTGCGGTTGGTCTATATCGGTCAGTGTCTTCATATAGCCCCATTTTAAAAGTCCCTTCCGAATTAAAGCCCTGCAACTCTTCAAGTCACGTTTCAATTAGAAGATGCTCTTGTTAAGAATAATGCGTTTTGATTGATCCAACCAACCGGTGTAAAATGTACAAAGTTCCCTCATGTGTAAGAATCTTTTCGCTCTAAAAGCCACACATTAAATGCTATTCTCCTCAAATTCGCTATTCGTTATGAGTGACCAATGGCCAACTCCGGCGAAATTCTAAACTCTTTGGCCTATTTTTTCAAAAAGCTCCACACAAAATTCACTCCCAATTTTAGGTTTAACCGCTATGGTTGAACCCAGATCTTTTTAAAATTTATCAAACAAACGTATCTTGATAATTAAAATATTAGCCTTTTAGCTTAATCCTATTATTGCTCAACTTAAGCCAAGTGCATTGTCGGCGACCTATTTATTACCAACCGTGACCTTTGAGCCGCTTTCATCACTAATGATGTAATCCACATTGGATCGTGTAAACCGGTCTTCCGATCCGATGGTGTGATCCCCATACTAACGGACATGAGCAACAGATCAATCTAATGAAACTTAGCATGAGTAAGTTTTTTGGGACAAGGAACAACGCTAATGAAATTGAAGTAAATCGTTAAGTTTTTTTGGACAAGGAACAACGTTAATGAAATTGAAGTAAATCGGTTCAGATTTAGATATAGCTTCCATACATATAAGTATATGTTCATCATGTGTCTTTAGCCACATATTTCATGCAATCTTGATAAGATTTGACATACGTATATTTCAGGACCAAGAAAAGACATTGTTAAAATTGGAGAAAATCGGTTCATACTCGAGTATAGCTCCCTTACATACTTATCTATTATTCATCCGATTTTATACCTTTAGCTTAAGAAGCCACTTATTACATACAATCTTGATGAAATTTGGCATGCGTTTGTTTTTTCGACCAGTTAAGGACGTGGTTTAAAATGAAGTGATCCAATTTTCAGATTGAGATAAACCTCCCACATATATGTATGTTCATCCGATTTTTGTGCTTTTAGTTCAAGAAGTCACAACTCACATACAATCTTGATGAAATTTAGCACTCGTTAGATTTTGGAACAAGAAATGATGTTGCTAAAATTTCAGAAAATCTGTAGAGATTTAGATGTTGCTACCACACATGTTTATCCGATTTTATATTTTAAGCTCTAGAAGCCACACACCTAACCATGATGGAGTTTGGCACATGTAAGTTTCTCGTGCCGAGGACGCGCCCTGATAAAATTAAAAAAAAAATTGGTTCAGATTAAGAAAAAACTGAATCTGTTGATATTGGATCACAGATAATAATTGCCTAACAAGATAAAAATTTTATCCTTGCTCAATTTTAACATCGCTGATTCCATTAGGGTTAAAGGTTAAGCTGTTTACAAACAGCCAATACATTTTACAGAGGAGTTTTTACATAGCTTAGAGATTAATCAGCTTTTCGTAAAATTGCAGCAGTTACAAGGCTTAAGCCCGTCGCTGAAAAGTCCACATGCTTTTATCCGGTTTTAAAGGTTAGTTTACTTGCGCGTTAGTTGTTTACACAAACCATCACAGCAGGGCGGCCCGTACTTTTATCTACCCCAGGTGAAATTTTTAATATTTAAGTTTACGCCTTTATATAGCACCACTATAAAGGCCCCGTGCTATTCGAGCCTCTAAAGCCTTCTGTATGCCAGAGTGGTGTACCTTATCATACAGTCTATCTTGTATTACGGTCGAGTTTTTTACTCGTATGCTTTAGAATTTATGTACTTATATAAAGTCATCACTTAGGAAGCAAAAACTGCAAAGTAGTAACCCAGTCTAATATACATCTGTCCGTATGTATACCATTTTTGGCACAATTTATTTGTATGGCAATTGATTTGTTTATTTTTATAGTTGATGTGTAATTTTTTATATACTACCTACCTACCTACCTACCAACCCATTACACATCCACATACACACATACGTAAATATAATATATATAGTCATGTTTTAGTTGTTATTTATTATTTATTCGATACTTGTAGCCGTCGTCGAGCATTCCCTTTTGCTGCCCGTTTGAAATTCCCATATTTTCGGCAATATCTGTGAACAATTTATTGTTGGCGTTTTGTTAATTTCTCTCATTTTCAAACAATAACGATCGGTGTAATTTGTATTATGGCTGCTGTTCTTCTTGTTGTTGTTGTTGCGACAATTTACGTCAAATTAAGTGGCCCGAAATATTTTCTTGGTTTAATTTAATAATTTTCAAATGTATTTTTATTATTGGTTTACATCAAAATAAAAATAGTTCTGTTAATATACGGACATGCAGAACAAATCGATCATATTTTCAACTAGGGGTTCAAATGTAGACGACACCTTTCGCTGAAGAAGCCAATCTATTGAAAACAGAAAACACGGACAGGAATGTGCATTGGTACTCGTACAGTGTCGTCCCGCCATATAATGATTGATTGAAGAGCTGAACAAATGTATAAGTATGTCTATAAGCACTTGCTTGATCTAAGGCAAAGACGTAAAATAGTGGCGATACAAAGTGAGAGTAAAAATAGTTTGTACCCTACGCCACATGGGCTGTGGCTTGTGGTTGTAGCTAGATTGCGATGAAAATTAGGCGTCATGGGTTTCAAACTTCGATAGAGCATAACTTTTACTTGAGGAGCCGCTCTAGCACGATTAGTAATATTTCTGGCCTAGGCAACACTAAGTGTTGCCTGGCGCCATCTGACATTTTCATTGGAAAGTTTGACATTTTTTAGCATGAACGTACTCAGATCGTTTTGACGTACGACCATCATTTGTGTTGTTTACAGTGACTTGAAAAAATCAATTTGGCAAAAAATGAAATTAACTCGTGAACATTTTCGTGCGATCATTTTTCACAAGTTTCGATGTGGACTTTCACGACAAGAGTGTATCGATTAACTTAAATCTTTGTATGGCGATGAAGCACCACCCTATAGCACTGTGAAAAACTGGTTTAATGAATTCAATTTTGGCCAACGTTCGCCCAAAGGCGAAGGTCGTCCAAAAACGGCCTTTGTGCCAGAGAACATTGATGCCGTGCGTGAACTGATAATGCAAGATCGTCAAGTGACATACCGTAAGATAGAGGCATCCTTGGGCATTTCTTCCACCAGCATAAATTCGACATTGCATGGACACCTGTCCGTAAATAACGTTTATTCTCGTCGGATCCCGCACAATTTGACAATCGCGCAAAAAAGGCTCGTGACGATTGGTGCAAAGAAATTTTGAAAAAAAAACAATTGCGGTACTTCATAAGACGTTTATAAGATCGTCACAGGTGACGAATCATGCGTATGAGCCCGAAACAAAACAGTAATCGACCGTGTGTGTCTTCGAAGACGAGCCAAATTCAACGAAAGTTGTTCGTGGAAGAAGCACTTCGAAGCAAATGGTTGCCTGTTTCTTCAGCAAACTGGTCATGTGGCGACTGTTCCACTTGAGGAACGTAGGAGGTCAATTCCGAGTGGTACAGCACAATTTGTTTGCCTGAAGTCTTCGGTGAAATTCGAAAAATGAACAAGAGAAGACGAATCATTGTGCACCATGACAATGCGAGCTCTTACACATCGGCTCAAACCAGCGCTTTTTTGACCGGCCAAAAATTCGGATTGATGGGTCATCCGCCGTACAGCCCTGACTTGGCACCCAATGACTTCTTTTTATTCCCGCACATGAAGAAAAAAAATGCGTGGTCAACGATTTTTGTCGCCAGAAGATGCTGTTGAAGTGTTCAAAAACCAAGTTTTGGAGGTGTCTCAATCGGAGTGGAAAAGGTTCTTCGACAATTGGTTCGATTTATTGAACAAAAGAAAAAATCTGTTTAAAAACAGTTTGTTTGAAAAATTTTAATTTCCATATAAAAAGTACTATTATTGCTTTAGAGTCGTAACAATAACATTTTTCCAAAAAGCATATTCAAATGAAAAAAACTACAATCAAGCAGTTTGATTGCCATTATCATATTATTGTTACCATAAAATTAAAAAAAAACAATATTTTTGTTGCACTAACCATATTTATATTGTTTCTACAACCATATTTTTACTTTTAAATTTGGCAATAATACTATTGTTACATTTCATCAATATTATTATCAATAATATGATAACAAAATTAAATTCAGAAAACAAGATTGTGGTTGCGACAACCATACATTTATTGCATATAATAACCATATTTTTCTCTAAGTATATATTCCGTGGTCACGAACTCTTATCTCAGTCTGGTCATAAATATAAATTTTACCCATATGCCCATACTTACTTTAGATTACATGTATTGACCATAATGACAGTTTTAACTAGTAAAAAAGCTCATGTCGGGCGTGGTCGACTATATTATACCCTGCGCTTCTGGATTTTTAAAAAAAGCCATTTGAAAATATGTTTTTGGGCCCATTTACCCAGATTTTAAAACTAATGTCAGATTTGAATTTGCAAGAAAATTTCATTGTTTTTGGTAAAATCGGCTGAACATATATGTAGGAGCTATATTGGCCCAAAAAATTACTCGTGCTGAATCTCATCAAGATTGAATGTAAGATGTGGCTTCTTAAGCTAATAAACAAATCCTTTTTGGTCCAAAAAACTGATTTGTGCCAAATTTAATCCAGATTGGATGAAATGTGTGGCTTCTTGAGCTAAAGACATAAAATCGGATGCACATTGTGCATGGGAGCTTTATCTAAATTTGAATTATAAAAATGGGATGAACATATAGGTGGGAGCTATATGTAAAACTAAACCGATATTCTTCAATTTTAATAGGCTCCGTCTTTGGTCCATGGAACTTAATTCTTCTAAATTTCCGAAATATCGGACAACATTTGCAATGTGTAGTTTGATCACAAGCTTTAGATAGACTGATGGACTAGACTGGACGTTAAAAAATCACCAGCTTTCACTTTTAGAACAAAAAACATTACAAATTTTTCAAATTTGCCCTATATATGCACTGCATTGTGTCAGTTACGGAAACATAGGTTAGGTAGAGAAGGAAAAAGGATGTAATGTTATTGGCATTTCACTTGAACCTGTTCCCGTCGTACGTGGCGAGAAACACCTATGCGGGAAGTCTGTTCCACAGACGGACAACACGGCTGAAGAGAGAAATGTATCTTTGATGCGTCTATTTAACAGTTAGCCAATAAATATCAATAGAATGCGAACTTTTAGATAAGCGAGCGAACATTCTGACCTCCGTAAGGAGTCCACTTATCTCAGAAGAGAACATCCCGTTAAATTACCTGTAAAAAAGTGAAGCGCAACTAACATTTCGCCGATGCTTTCTCCAACAAGCCTCAGCTCCCTTCCTTGTACCCGATCGACAAACTCCTAAGAAAACCTTGAATCAGCCACCTAGATGTGGGAGTTATACTACATATTTGGCCGAATGTATGTGATGTGGATGTTGAGGAGGTCGGAGGAAGTGAAGTATTTCTTGCACCGCTTTAAAAATATAAGTACATTAAAGATTCTTTCGACACTTTAAGAATGTGTTTGTTTCAGCGAATATCTTATTGAACTTTTTATGCTCAGATCATTAAGAGCGTCTAACTTCTCGACAACAATACCATTCATCAATAGCGCCGACGATGTTAAGCCCTTCGTTCGTTTATGGCTTAAGAAGCAGCATTGGGTTTTGGTAGCACTAAACTCGACCCTATTTGCAAAACCCCACTCTGAGACCCTAACAAGATCTTCGTTGAGTGTAACAGTCATATTTTGCCTCATCGCCTCTGTATCTGTAAGGCCCGGTCTACGGTCGATCGAATATGAGTGACAGATGCTGCTGTCGTCAATAAACGAATAAATAGGGTTTGTTTTGAGACTCAGGGCGTCATTAAGAAAAATAAGAAACCTAGAGGGGGAGAAAGCAGAGCCTTGTGGTACTCTTGTATTAATAGCATCTGAACGATCTCCAGTTGAATCGATAGAAATCAGTACCGACACCAAGAGCAATTAGCATTGATAAGATAAATACCTCATAAAAGCTGGTGACTTTATGAGAAGGAGATTTATCCCTATGCCATGCTAAAACTTACCTTTAAAATGCATTAGCCGTTCGGAGCCGGCGTTGAACATTAGTAAGTGACTATGAGCATTGAATAGTGCACAACTCACTGACTGAAGAGAGGGTTCCCTTGTTCCTTAATGCGATGAAACTAAAGTAAGATGAATCTACTTCAACTTCAAATTGAATTTCCAATTAGGTTTTGTATTTCATTTACAAAACTTATATAGACATACCTATTGTGACCGCCTGCCTGAAAATGAATGACAACCTTAATACTCGTAAATCGCAATAATTCGAATACAACATCTGAAAACAAAATATACCAAGCCAGAGCCAAGAGCATGTACCTCTAAATATCTTATTGTTACCACAAATTGTTGCAATTTTCCTAATATGCCACGTCACAACACTATGGCGCAAATTATGAAAGTCTTCCTCGAAATGTGCCGAAAACAAAAACCCACCAAAACGAAAAAACAAAGAAAACAAAAACCACAATACGTACCAATAGCCTTTCATGTGATAGGAAAAAATTGAAAGAAATGAAAATAATTAATGTGAATCTATAAAAGAAGACCCAATGGACCGATCGGCACACAGTGGCTCATATTGAGAAAAGGCGGACAGCAGAAAAGACTCTGAGATTAAATTGTCAAATGAGATTTTGTTTATATTCACCAAAAATAGCGATATATTTTCAGTGCCCATATAGGCTATAGTTACAACCTTCACCATAGAATGAAGTGTATACTGAATTTGATATTCTGTTTGCAACACTTCGAAACATTGATCAGAAATCTTATAAAGTATATTATTTATCCTATAAAGTGCATATATGTATTTATATATTTTATTGATCGTCGCTACATTCTACGATAATCGAGCCTTGTCCGTCCGTCTGTGTGTCTTTTGAAAGCACCATATTGTTTGAACGAATTAAGCTAGCACTCTGAAATTTCTCACGAAGAGTGCATCGAATCATAAGCTGTTTGGGATTGTAAATGGGGTCAGGGAGAATGAATTTTCCCGTGAGGGACATATTATGTTGTGGGCGAACCATGTCCTTTATGGTCATGAAGGACCCTTGAAACCTCAAAAATGGCATAGTTGCTGAAAGTTGTGGCTTCTGTAGCCCGAATTAAGTACGAGTATAACCCAAGTTAATTGTATAGAAAATGTTCCACAGTGCGCCGGTGGTGTACGCATGCAACATGTGCTGAAATTTTGCTTGTTATACGAACAAAATCAAAACGTCATAAAACATCAGAACAAAAAGACGAAAAAGAAAACACAAATAATAATTAATTCGTTTTCTTTCATAGAACATGAATCACACTCAAGACAAGGAAAATGTACAGAGATCGGACAATAGAAATATTGTTTTCTTCTCAGACAAAAATGGAAAAAGGGCGATATCATATCTTTACTTTTTTTTAGACGAACCATGACTTATACGGGGACCGTTAGTTGAGACAAACTTAAGAATTCAAAAAAGAAAATGATTGCTGGACTTTTCGGCTCTATTAGAACATCCTTGTGGTCTTGAGAATGGGTAATAGAGTGTCCAAAAAACGTCGTTTTCAGAAAACTGGGATTTCGGGTTTTTTCAAAACCGAATAATTTTGCTAAGAAATGAAAAATGTATACCCAATTAAAAGAAAAGTCGTTAATACTAGTTTTTTTATTTAAAATTAAACTAGTAATGTAGCTTAAGAGTTGCATAGCCGACTTTCTAATATCCTACACTTCTGTACGACGGCGGTTCGGAAAGTTCTTAGCCTATCAATACAAGAGAATAGTTAGTTTTTCAAAAATATTTTTATTTTCAATATAATCTCCTGAAACTTCTATACACTTAGTCCAACGCTTATCTAGCAATTCTATCCCTTGATTAAAATAGTTTTTCTCAAGGTCTTCAAAATAGTGGTTTACAACTGTAATTGCATCTTCATTTGAGGTAAAACGCTTGCCAGCAAGGATTTTTTTTAGATTTGGGAACTGGTAAAAGTCACTGGGAGCTAAATCAGGAGAATAAGGTGGGTGGTCAAGCAACTCGTACTTTAATTCGTTGATTTTAGCCATTGTTAAAACACTCTTGTGCGCTGGTGCGTTGTCTTGATGAAAAATTATTTTTTTGTGTTGTAAGCCAGGACGTTTTTCTCGAATTTGTGCATTTAATTGATCTAAAAGGTTGCAGTAGTACTCTGAACTTATTGTTTTACCCTTTTGCAGATAGTCAATCAATAAAATACCTTTGAAGTCCCAAAAAACCGTTGCCATAACCTTACCAGCCGATTGAATTGTTTTTGCCTTCTTTGGGGCACTTCCTCCAGCTTCAGTCCATTGTTTGGATTGTTCCTTTGTCCCTGGAGTGTAGTGGTGGATCCATGTCTCATCAACAGTTATGAAACGACGCTTAAAATCCATTTTATTTCGCTGAAAACGATCCAAACAAGCTTGAGAAATGTTCATTCTTATGCGTTTTTGGTCGACTGTTAACAAGTGCGGCACCCATCTAGCAGAAAGCTTTTTCATCTGTAGTTCTTCATGCAAAATTAAATGGACTCGATCATTTGAGATGCCCATGATATTAGCTATTTCACGCACTTTTATTCGTCGATCATTTAATACCATATCATGCACTTTGGCTACAATTTCTGTTGTTGTTGCTGTTTTTGGACGTCCACTACGTGGTTCATCTTCAATGCTTGTACGACCACGTTTAAATTCAGCAACCCAATTTTTTACTGTTGCATATGAAGGAGCACTTTCACCTAACACATTCACCATATCATTATGAATTTCTTGTCCCGATAAACCTTTTTTTATGTAAATATTTAATGACACCACGCATTTCTAATTTTTCCATTGTAAAAAAATGCGGATGCGTCTTTTGTGTACACCTGTTTCTATATGAAGGAGTTGCCAGATCGAAACAGATGGAAGTTTCCAAAACACTTAACTTTTTTCTGTTTATACCGCGCTTTTTGTGCTAGGCTAAGAAGCTTCCGAACCGCCCTCGTATGTATAGTAATGCTAATTGAAACAGAATTTTAACCACTTGAACGTACTCCGAATTTACCCTGATTTGAAAATAAGATCATTGGTTTTAGTACCCATATCTCCATGTTTAAATGGGTAAGATTTTCGGGCTTAGGGTCCGTCAATCTCATTTAGCCAAACTGCAAATATACTTAGTAGGGACATAAATACTGTTACATACGTTTTATGCTGTAAAATAAAAAGTAGTGAATGTTTTTGGACCAAATATGTTTTAATATATTTATTGATGTATTGTATCCAAAAAGAATCTACTTATTCGAAAGGTCCGTCCTTTGCTTTTACACACGCCTTAAGTCGCACTGGCCAATCGTCAATAGCTGCACGAACCTCGTCCATTGGAAAATTGGCCACAGCTCGAACCAAAGCAGTCTTAAGATCCAATGTTGAGATATCTTTTGTGACAAATTTATCCTCTGAAACCGTCCACAATTTGTAATGCAATGGGTTCAAATCTGCACCGCCTGAGGGCCATTCTTCAGAGGAAATGAACGCTGAAAAATTGTTTCGAAGCCAGGCCTGGGACGTTTTAGCCTTATGGAAATGCAGAAATGCAGGTCAGTGACCCCCTCGTAAAAGACACCCCACCAAACCATGACTGAAGCTGGGTGATGACCCTTTTCCACCCTTGGGATCAGTTCAGATGCTTCCTTAGATGACGGCGCATACACTCTATCATTTTGCTTGTTACATTTTTCCTGAACGGTTAAAATTTTTTCATCGGTGAACAAAATTTGTATGTGCCAATTATCAGCGTGCTTCAAAATTCAATCCTATTTTTTTTTAAGATGCAATCAATAAATGTCCGGTACGTCGTTTGAAAGCCCCAAGACCCATGTCTTTTTAAATGATCCTACTTATGGACTTTTGCGTGATATTCTCACGTGCCATGATTTTCTGTTTTCGGAGCGAATTTCTGTGAATTCTTGATTTAACGGCTTTGATGACATGCAGTGTTCGAACAGAACGTGGGCGGCCCGACCGTTGGCGGTGTTTTACATCTCCAGTCTTAAACAGCTCTATGCATCGGTAGACGAATATGCGGCTAATCCCTAGTGGCCGGAGTGTTTTGAAAATATCGTTTTTTTCATTTCACACTTGAAAAGCGCTATTACAGGGATTCGGTTCTCATTATCTGACCACTTCATGGTGAAAGTTGAAACAATTTTAAAATCCCGTTACAGACTAACGCTATTGAGGTTAGCTTTCAAAACCCATATGACATTAACGGGGTATGTTCAGTTCTACTATTGCAATGGGTATGTTCAATGTTGTAACAGTATTTATGTCCCTACTAAGTAATTTTATTTTTAAATTCGTAAGAAAATGTTATAGTTATGTTAAAGCCATATGCCCATGTAGACTGGAAGCCAATTTTCGGGCCTGGAATTTTTGTACGGGAACAACATTTATAAACTAACTTATATTATCTCTACCGGCCCAAGATTGGTTGTTTGTCAATCGATTTACACTATTCCAATTTTGATTAAAATCGGAATTAAAATGGTTTGTTTAGAGCGGTTGTATGTACTTATATCTTTGGCATCTTTGTACTGAGGCTATATTTAACAACGTTGATCTTTATGACCCATTTTCATCTGATCTAATGACTGATCGATCGTAAAGAAGTGTGCCAAATTTAATCAAGCTGGATGTAGTATGTGTCTTCAAGAGCAAATACATAAAATCGGCTGAATATATGTGTGGGAGCTACAGGGTTTTCTATTAATGACATAACAATTTTATATAATAATAAAACACAGAATATTTGAGATATAGAGTTCAAATTTATTCCAGGTGTAGTGCAAATGTTACATTTTAAGAATAAAATACGATTTCGGCCCCGTACAGCGATCTATTCTTTGGGCCAAATTTTCTACCACTCTTGTACGCATTTCGACAGAAACGTTGGCAATAATTTGGCCAAAAATAATTTTCTAACATTGCACGATAGCGCTCTCCAATGAGGTAACATGACGATTGTTTTCATTGAAGAAAAAATACGGCCCAATCACACCTCCGGCATAAAACCACGCCACACAGTATTTTTTGGGGATAAAATTGTGTCTCTTGAAGCACATGTGTGTTTGTCAAATAACGCATATTTTGGTTATTGACAAAACCACTCAGCCAGAACTGAGCTTCATCGCTGAAGCTGATTTTTCGATGAAATTCTGGATTTTCGTCGTGATTTCGCTATTTTTGAGAAGCCGACTATAGGTTTTGGTCAGAAATACCGGAATGTTGGGTTTAGGTTTCGGTTTGGGACCCTCTAATGAGTAACTAATGTAGTCATCCAAAGTAAATAGAATTACTTCAATATATCGATATATTTCCAAACGCAATCTTAAATATGTGTTCGTGCATGTAGACCATAGGGGACTAAAAAACATGCCGTATAATAAAAAGTAGCAATTAATAGTTAATATGTACATGTGGTAAATCAAATAAAAGAAAAAATCATTATAAATCCACATATCTTTTTAATATATAAAAATGTAATATTCGGTGTACTTTTACAAACTTGGAACAGCAAACTTGGATCATAGATTTTTCAAGTCAGCCGAAAGGTTTCACTTAAGTTTGTCTTGATAGATGGCGCTGTTTTCTAATTGACCAATTTCGCAAAATAAACTTCTTAAAAATAGGTTAATATGAGTGTGAAATTTGGTTCCAGAGGCTGCGGACCTGAATAATTTGCAACAAACAAAAATTATATGTCTTAACAACACGTAAAGCTTGTGATGTTTCGGGATTAATCAGAATGTGACCGAAGGAGGCGTGATAAACCTCAAAACCTTAAAACGAAAAGTTGTTTTTTGGTGTCTTATTAAAAGTTTCGGATGGAACGTAGAGTCACCATCTGAACAGCAACGTGGGCCGGGCCCAGCTAGTGGATTTGTATAAAAAGTTTGGCTGAGTTTAATTCAAAGACTCATGAACCCATAGGACCCAAAAACAAGGGCAGTATGATCACGAGCGATCAATATAAAATATGGACTTATAGTTTCTCAAATTAAAGCAAACTTCATAGCAAATTATAATATGGATGTTTTTCAAGATTGGACTGAACATAAGTTTCGACTATGGGACCCAACTGCAACTATGGTTAAACAAGAGTCCCGTTTAAATATGGTTACTGAATTTGAAGCAAAATTTGTAGTAAATCTAAATTTAAATTATACTAAATATTTATTTGAAGGTTGCTCGTTACCATAAACGATCCTTTAGAAGATAATAAGCTAAACAAGCGACAGAGGGGCTAAAAATGAAAACAAATATTTCTGCCATTTCAATCGCTAACCCACGGTGAAGGGTATATAATATTCGTTCGGCGTTTATACTTTTTTAATCTCAAATTAACACTATTGATCGTTTTATTTTTATATACTAACATTTTCACTAGAAAATCAAATCACACAGTACAACAGCCAATCTGGGGGGTGAGAAATTCCAAGTCAGGGTGATGGTACTAGGTCAGTATATTAAAACCCTCAAAGGGTTTTGCGTTCGTATGTGCCAATGTTTTTTTATGACCTTTTACATTTTTTCCTTATCTTGATGTTTTTTCGCTTAGTTGTAAAATGTTGGCAAAAACGTAGTTTGACATAACTCGAGAACGACTAGTTCGATTTTGCTGAAATAAATTGAGAAAAATTAATAATTACATTTTCTTTAATCCATTAATATACTGTTTCTCTACCAAATCAACATTTTTGCAATTAGAAATAAATTTATGAAGAAAATTTTGCCAAAAAAAATTTTTTTTTTTTTAAACATATAAATCCCAAACGGAAAAACGTGTAGAGTCTTCTAACTTTCACGTAAAGTCACATAACCTATAAACAAAATGCGACATACATAGATCATTGAAATCCATTAACGCGTTCTGCTTTTATTTACAATTAAGTAACTTCACTTACGAACGCAAAACCCTTTGAGGGTTTTAATATACTGACCTAGTACCATCACCCTGACTTGGAATTTCTCACCCTCCAGACAATAACCCCAAAAATTTTCCACAGTGTAATCAGTCATAATATTCTATATTTCACATAGAGTTTTCGGAATACGAATATATAATATGGATTCTTTTGAATTTTATTGGTGTCTTTTAAAATTGAATATTCTGAATGGCAATAGTTACTTTTCAAATGGATTTTAAGTCTCTGGTATTTTAATTGATGTTTTCTGAATTACAAAATATTTTTTTTTCTAAATTTACGATGTTTTCTTTTTCCAGCAATAAAAACCACAATCATTTATCACTGGAAAGGGTTTCTATTGTTTTTTAAAATATTTTTTAAAATATGTTTTTTCAATATATAAGTACACACTGTAAAAAAAACAATTTGCGCTCCAATGCCAAAAAGTTATAAGTGAAGTTATGCTAAAAATTTTCAAGACTTTCCAATGACAGTTTCAGTTTGCATCTGACAACACGCGTAATGCCAGGATAGAAAAATAAATAGCAACCCTCAGCAAACGGAATACGAGTATTCTGAATTTAAAATAAAATATTCAAATTTAAGTTAATGGCAATTGATAATTTCTGAATTTCAACTGGAGTATTACGAGTTTAAATTGATATACGTATTTTGTATTCGAAACGGCATTTCTGAAATTCAAATGTAATTTTCTGAATTTCAATTTTTGCCTTTAACATTTTTTTTAGTTCTTTATAATTAGTTTTTTTTGAATTTCTTATTTTTAATTGATATTTATAGAATTACAATTAAAAAAGTAGCGCTAGGAAATGGTATAGGGTGAGCCATTTAAAATTTTAACTTGAATAGGCTGTAAAAAAGTACTGATAATTGGTTCAAATTACTGTTTTTTTTTTTAAAAAAAAGCTTGAACTTTGTCATTTAATAATCTAATCTTCAAAGGATCCATAATTAAGAATTTCTTTTAAATTATCCTGCAAAAATGTTTAAAATAGACTTGCATTTTAAAACTCAAAATCTTTAAACTTCGTGTGATCTGTTCCCAGACAGCTCTTATCTTTTACGTTAATTTGCTGCCTAGTGTAAAGTTTTTTAAACAACAACTAAGAAGTGACACACATACAAAAATAGCATGACGGTGCCTGCAACCGCTTTGCATTCTGTGCACTTTTGTACGGGTGTGTAATTTGTCGGTTCCGTGTAGGTGTCATTCACAAGATTACAGCACCCGCAATAAGAACCGCAGGGGCACTTTGTTTTGCGAATCTGTGACGGAAAGTCGTCAAGATAAAGATGGAACTTGTACGATTTCGATAGAAAAATGGGGATACTGAGTTTAGTGGTATGATGGGATCTGTAACTTTAAACAAGAAACTAAAAAAACTAAAGGAAATGCCTCTGATGATATGGAAATTTTCTAAATTCGAGTTGTAGCTTTGATTTACGAATGTATCGTTGTACCATTAAATACAAAAAGAATTGAAATAACATCGAAATAAACGAACACGCTCAGAAATGGACATATTGAAAACTGGCCCAAACTAAGCAGAGTGTGAAAAGCCTAAACTTGGCTGGGGCAGCCTATATTAAACTCTAAACACACCATTTAAGATCCAAAGTCTTTGTACATGACCTCTCATTCCAAGTATATATCTATTTATGTATATATAATTTCTCCTAGTTTTTTTCTAAAAGTAACATAGACAGGACCATAACATATTTATACGCGGTTTTGCTCGATACCAATGTTTTTATTTAATTTCTGCTTTTGCCTTGACT
Organism: Hydrotaea diabolus; assembly: GCA_963513945.1. Taxonomy (NCBI): domain Eukaryota; kingdom Metazoa; phylum Arthropoda; class Insecta; order Diptera; family Muscidae; genus Hydrotaea; species Hydrotaea diabolus. The sequence goes on along the minus strand of OY740718.1, from coordinate 77,278,493 downwards.
GTTGCTTAATTTTCAATGAGCGGCGCCTGGTGTAGACTGCCTTGCGAATTCCATTCAATAGCTTTTCTGGCGATGCTTTAAATAGGTTTACATAGGGTTTGTCACAACCAGCGCCATTTTCCTTTCCGTATATCGTCATTAATTGGAATCCGGTTGTTCTGGGTAACTAACCAACATATTTTGAGAATTCGAGGGTGTCAGCAATTCATAAAGACTTGGAGCGACTTAATGCCCTCTTGAGCGGCGTTACATGATTCACCATTATAGGGAGGAGTGTATTTAACACAGGAGTAATATATGTTAAAATCTTTTCTCTTAGAGATGTATGCAGACTGTCACATAAGTCCTAACATTACAAATGAATGTTTTTCACATTTTAATAGATTTTCCTAGACTTCTTTTGTACACACAGAAAACAGAGGCTTGCCCCAATCGAATTTTTCGACAGCCTGATGTTGGTGGTTGTATGTACTATCCACCTATATAATCGTTATAGCCGAATGTTGTTTGAGTACACGGCAATTTTCAGAAGTGGGAACTAACATTTCGTTTGAAAAGACAAAGTATCGATAACCGATCGATTTTAAGATAAAGCGGATTACGAAATATTATTTAAATAAAGTTGAAGTTTTAACCTAAATGTTTCCGGTTAATATGACACAAAATACTCAAAATAAATATTTGAAGTCTTGACTATAGTTTCGATAAAAAAAATATTTACTTTTATATCTGTCGCATTTTGTAGGCTATAAAAAAAAATCGATTTTAGTTTCCACACTGAACATAACTTATTCAATAAATTAAATAATTTTTTTATATTAGAAAAAAGAATAATGGTAGTTGTGTAGTAACCCAAAAACTACAATTTTTAAAAGCTTTTATACAATTGCATGATAGAAATAGATACGCCCCTACTGAAATCAGTTGAACAACCTATTGTAGAACATAAAAATACTCAAACTTCCGTTGAAGAATAAATTCTTCAATTTTTCGAAAAAAGTACTTAAAGAACTGTGTGTAGTCAAGATACAGCCGAAGTAAAGATACACCAACAAACAATTCTAGACCAATTTGGACCATGTTGCCCTATTTTATACCCTTCATCGAAGGGCGGATAGTTTATTAAAACTGTTTTTCCAAATGAAACATTACGAAATATTGATCAGAGAACGTATTACGTAAGTATATATAAGGGTAAAAAAAAACAATTTTCACTTTTTTTTTGATATGGACAACATCTGAGCATCGAATGAGACTTATCCCATGTCCCAAAAGTGTTCCCTCCCAGATATAAGCGCTTTTTATGAAAGTGATGGTACACCAAAGATACACGTATTTAAATCTTTAAAATGGCTCTCCTGAACAAAACTGTTTTTTACCCTTAGGTCCCTTTCGCGTCACACATATATATATATATATATATATATATATATATATATATATATATATATATATATATATATATATATATATATATATATATATATATATATATATATATATATATATATATATATATATATATATATATATATATATATATATATATATATATATATATATATATATATATATATATATATATATATATATATATATATATATATATATATATATATATATATATATATATATATATATATATATATATATATATATATATATATATATATATATATATATATATATATATATATATATATATATATATATATATATATATATATATATATATATATATATATATATATATATATATATATATATATATATATATATATATATATATATATATATATATATATATATATATATATATATATATATATATATATATATATATATATATATATATATATATATATATATATATATATATATATATATATATATATATATATATATATATATATATATATATATATATATATATATATATATATATATATATATATATATATATATATATATATATATATATATATATATATATATATATATATATATATATATATATATATATATATATATATATATATATATATATATATATCCATTTTACCACGATCGAGCCACGACCATCCGCGTACCTTTGGAAAGCTAGTAAACGAATCAAGCTGGGATCCTGAAATTTTTTATGATACTAACTTATGGTCATAAGCAGTTTGGGGTTGTTAATGGGCGAAATCAGCTTAGGTAGAAAAAGTTTTCCTTTAAATGAATACATTTACCTCAGAAAAAAGTCCAATGTTTTAAGTGTCATAGTTTGTTTTACATTTTAACTGGCATGATATAGTCCCAACTGAAATGGTTTAGGACCTAAAAAATGGGTTCCAATATATCTGGCGATCAATCTAGAGTTATTTTTTTTCAAAATAAAAAAATTCTAATCAGGTTTGAAATCTTTATTGTTCATTCGAAAGGACATTTTATGTCATTTATTTTTTGAATGACTCGTTCGATCATTATGACCGGTATGGCGTTAATAACACTCGTGATGTTGGCTTTCATAAACTGAATCGTAGCTGGTTTTCCAACATTGACTTTGGGCTTCATGTAGCCCCAAATAAAAAAGTATATAGGTGTGATACCACACCATCTAGGCGGCCAGTTCACAGGTCCAAAACGTTAAATTAGCTGCTCTTCGAAATAACCTCTCAATAGATCCATTGTTTGTGCAGTTGTATAGCAAGTTGCACCGTCCTGTTGAAAGCAAATGTCGTCAAGATAACGGGCTTTAATTTCAGGTAGCAAAAAGTCAGTTATCATGGCGCCATAGCGAGCACCATTCATGGTTACGTTTCCGCCATAATCATTTTTGAAAAATACGGATGATTCCACCAGCCCATAAACCGCACCAAACCGTGGTTTTCTCTGGGTTAAATGGCACCTCTTGAACCTCTTCTGGTTGCTTTTTAGCTTGAAAGTGGCAATTTCGTTTATTGACGTTGCCGTTGAGCCTGAAATGGCCCTCATCACTGAAAATTTTGTCGAAAAAACGTTCTCACCGAACGCTCATTTCCATAATACAGTTGCAGAATTTGAAGACGTTGTTGCGGTGTAAGTCTTTCTTTGTGGTTGGCAAACAATATTAAAAAGGACAAAAAAATAAAGTTAAACTTAATACACGAGTAATCTGTGAAAAAATACATCTAGATTAATCACTCGTTACATGAACTTATGGGTATCATATAACAATGACATTTATTTACTCACAAAGCCAAAAATAAAATTGTTTTTGTAATTTGGCAACAATTTGTTTCATAGAACTGAAAATTTGGCCCATTCAAACAATGACAAAACAAAATACAAGGCTCTCACAAATCTTAATATTGCTTTATATTGTAAAATCCATGGGTCTGAGGACACAAAAATCTGCCTTCAGTTAGCCTTTTCACATATCCAGTAGTATAGAGTATAATTTAGTCGCCGCGCCCGAATTTAGCTGTTTGATTAGTTTTTAATGGGTGCGACACTTCTTTTTGAGTGTAACAAATATCACTGTACCACCGTATGGTAAGGATATAAATATTTCTTTAAGCGGAAAGACTTTTGGGGTTTCGTATTGCTATGATGAGCACTTTCAGTTTTTTTTTTTATTTTCTGCTCTTGAAGTAATTTTTATCAGTCGCCTTAGGCATCTCCCACGCCGTGTTCTCTTTGTCTGTTTGTTTAAAGCTGCTTATTATCTAACTTTTGTCAAATTCTGTCACACCAAAGCCTTCAAGCTTTGCATATCACACTAGCAATGTCATTGAACTCAAACACACTTTCAGAATGTATGCGAGCTTATCTGGGTTCGTGTGTGCATTTGTGTGTGTGTGTGTGGAAGGTGTTCTATAAGATATGACAACTTTTCGAATTTTTGTCACTTTCACACATGACTTTATTGTCGGTTTTTATTAGAAATCATACGTACAAGTATATATACATGTATGTACCATGTGTACGTATGTGTATGCAACGACTATCTGAATTATTTTTGGCAGTCATTACTGTCCGTCGAAAATCTTTTGTGTGTCACCATCATCATCATTATCATCATCACGAAGTCACCAGTATAAATCTTGCGGATGTACAAAAAGACAAAACTGAAATCAGGTGTGAATCGTGCATTTTGGTTGCGATGTGTGCGATTTTTTATTGTTCAAAACAAGAAATAAAAACGGCAACATCGACCAAACAATCTAATAAGTATTTTTAAAACACATGTACGCTTTTAGGTTATAAGGAAATGCAATTATGTATAATTCTAACACAATTAAATTTATTGGGGGCTGCTACTTCCCAATCTATTGTTTATGCGAGAATCAATCGTAAGTGCTGTGAAATCCACCGCAGTATACCAGACGTATACGTTATTTTCGGAACTTGTTCGTTACTCATACGCCTCGGTCTGCAGGTGTTGGAGGAATTTTTTTTGTCTGCTTTATTTATTACATAGCGTCGCTTATATAAATAAAGCATTTACGTGGAAAATAGTATATAAACTGCGCAGCAGATTGGTATGATAACAACATGATAAATCACAGAACTCGGTGGAATTTTTGATTATGTGTGGGACAGGTTTTATTGGACAGCCGCCGTAAGACAAACATTAAGGACAGACGGTTATTGGCTGTTGGTTTCCGATCGAAAATTTATAAGTTTTTAGCATGTGACATTTTCATTAAAAAATAGGTCAAAACGAAAGAAACATAAACACAACAAGTAAGGACGTTTCAAGGGGATGGTATGGCAATTAATAAATTATAGGAACGTGCGGGTGTTAATAAACACCCTCATGTGCTTACTTTCATGGCTATAGCACTAAAAACCAAGTAAATAAAACCCGGGATACCCTAAACCACTCTGTTATTCCGGACTTGAAAGATTGACCAATATGGTCGAGATTCGGTAGGAATTATTATCGAAATCATATGAATCGGATTTAATTTGATGAAGCACAGCTGGGGATTAACCATTGCTCAGGGCTGAGTGAACACATTAGGGTGGGTACCATTCAAAAGCATTGCACAGTATGGTTCAATTTTATCACGGCCTACTGGTGTCGTACAACGCACTATGCTAGATTAAATCAGATCGATCGGATATATGCAACGTGTTACATCTACAGTGGAAGGGTCTCGAATCGGGAAATAGCATTGCATAGGTGCTGTACAATATTCTGCTTGGTCATATGAACACATTAAAATGGTCACTATTTAAAAGCTAAATTCGGTTGGATAAAATATTCCACTTCTAAAGCAGAAGAGCCTCGAATCGGGAAATAGCTTTGTATAGGACCTAAATAATATCCACTAGAGTTTCTTGTGGTCACCAGTTATGTACTATTCGAAATATGAGCACAAGCACTGTATCAGTTTGACCATTGCAATTTCACCAGGGCTAATTACTGGCTGCTTTAATGTACAATGCAAACTTTGAGCACGATCCTTGTCAATTGGTGGATTCTGGAGCGACAGTACCCTTAAGAGGGAGGGGCCTTTTGGTATTTTATAGGACCTAGAAATTTGGTCAAAATCGAATGGATCAGTTTCTAAAGCTGTATGTTCTGAAATCGGGAAAGACCTTTGTATTATATCAAACGTTTTTTTACACCGGAGCCTCAAAATTTAACAACAAAACTGGAGCTGTGCTCTAATGGGCATTCAGTAATGTTGCGATTTTTTTGGATTGTAAAAAAAGGACAGGTTCCGATAAAGTAGGGAAAAATATTCTTCAAATAGTCTCTACGGCTCTGTTGACAGGTCACTACTCTTTTTTATGTAATTTCCCATAACTTGTTCACAGAGATGTGGCTGTATCTCACCGACGATGCGTAGAAAAAGCAATAAAAAAAACTATTCTAAACCAACAGATGTAGAAACATAGAAGACATAGAAAATTGAATAGGGCATAAAATGGGATAAAAAGAACAAAACTGGCGAACTGACAACAAGTGAGAAATCCATATTTACTCATCTGGAGAATAATGGTAAACGAAATGAAGATAGAGATAAAGCAAAAGTGGCAAAATTTTCAAAAGGTAGAACACTAATAAAGGGTGTTTTTTAGTCGTGTGGTTTTCAATCTGGCCACACTTGGAGTTGGTATTTTTGATAGCTGTCACTTGATTTATGCTCAGCTTGGTTTGTCATTTCATAATGAATAGACTTACTCCGGAACTACGTTTGCAAAACGTGGAAAATAGGTCTTAAACGAGATGGCCACCTATCCTGATTTTTACAAGAAAATTTTGTTCAGCGATGAAGATCACTTTTGGTTAAATGGGCACGTTAATAGCCAAAATTGTCGCATTTGGAGTAATGAAAATCCACAAGCCGTTGTTGAGACGCCGTTCCATACTCAAAAAGTCACTGTTTGGTGTGATCTATGGTCAGAGGGAATCATTGGTCAATGTTTCTTCAAAAATAAAGCTGGCGATACAGTCAATGGGGAACGCTAAAGAACCACGATTAATGACTTTTTCGTGTCTGAATTGGAGGATGTTGATGTAGACGACCTTGGGTTCCAACAAGACGGTGCTACATAAAGCCATACAGCCAACGAAACAATCAATTTATTGAAGAAAATCTTAGGTCAGCGCATTATCTCGCGTAGTGGGCCTGTGGCGTGGCCTTCCAAATCGTGCGATTTAACTCTGCTGGTTTATTTTTTGTAGTTATGTGAAGTCACTTGTCGCAGATATGCCCGACAGTATTGACGCCTTGAAAGAGAATATTCGGTGCACTATTGCTGACATATGGTTCCAAATGATTCAAAAAGCGGTCGAAATTGGGCCTCTCGGCTGAAATTTATTCGAGCCAGCAGCGGCGGCCACTTGCACGCAGTCATTTTTAAAACATTATGGCAAACCCTTATCTTTATAATAAAGTTAAATTCTTGGCCATAACATTAAATTATATGCGTTTTATTTTTTCTTAAAAACCACATGTCTAAAAAAACAGCCTACACAAAATTTAATAAAACAGACAAGGAAAAGGAAATTGAGGAAAGGGCCAGAAATGACTGAAAAAAAAACAATGGGAGAGACAGTTCAGAATAAACCAGATATGTCGACAATGTATGTGGATCTTAATCTAAGCTCGAATGGGTTCATATTTATGAGAAGTGTAAAATAAATTTCTTTAACAAGCTTTGACTTAGCCTTAACTTTCTGGAAGGCCAAGTCATTTTTAACAAGTGCGAAATGTATTTACTTTCTCGAGTCCGGTCGAAATTTGTAGCTTTGTCCTCTTGTTTTTATATTAATTAGAAATAGTTATTTTTGTAAATCCTTATCTAACATTTTTACAAGTATTTTCCAACTTTAATTATATTTGTCATTTTTCTTTCTATTTACAGGTGAGTGTTGTAATATAAATTGACCATAAAATTTGATATTTTGGTAAGTCCGGCTTTACACTCTTCTGACACTGACGAATATTTATTTTAATCTGAAAATATTTGCTCGTTTTTTATTCTATATATGTGATGCGCAAAATAGAAAGGGACCTAAGGGTAAAAACCAGCTTTGTTCAGGAGACCCATTTTAAACATTTAAATACGTGCAACTTTGCTGTACCATCACTTTCATAAAACGCGCATATCTCTGGGAGGGAACACTTTTGGGGCATGGGATCGGTCTCATTCGATGCTTAGATGTTGTCCACATTAAAAAAAGTGAAAATGGATTTTTTTTTACCCTTAGGTCCCTTTCTCTATGCGCAGTCACATATGCAAAATTAAAAACATGCAAAAATAAAAATACTTCTGAACTTATTATAAACTATGCAATATCCAATACTAACAAAATTCTTCTTCTTTCAATGCTCTACTTCTGTGCTCCACTGTTCTGTAAAACTTAACTTACTGCTGTGGGCAAATCAACTCATCATATTTAACCTAACTTTAAGGTTTTTACTCTTTAACCATAAACTAATAATGTATAACAGACTTAAGTCGGGTGAGACCAACTATGAGATACTCTGCTAGACTCTGGAATTCAGAAGATTCAGCGCCTCTGTCTCTAGCTTGAGCAAGGTCAAACTTTATATGTGACTTCTTGGGCTGGACTAAAAGTTTGGCATCTTCTGTAGTCGTGCTACTGCGAGAGGTATATGCTTATGCTTTGGGACTCTATGAAACACAGGCCGGCCCAATTTCATTTGGGATTTTCAATGAGACCTTAAGAGCAGCATGGCCTCAAAGTAAGTTTAGAAGAAAATTTTAGAAGAAAATGTTGTTCAGCGATGAAGCTCACTTTTAGTGAATGGCTACCTAAATTGTCGCATTTGGGGTAATGGAAATCCAGTCGAGATGCCGTTACATCCTTCAAATGTCACGGTTTGGTATGTTGTATGGGCTGAGAATCATTGGTCCATATTTCTTCAAAAATGAAGCCGGCCATAATGTTGCAGTCAATGGGAAACGCTGTAGAATTTGAGGATGTTGTTGTGGACGACCTTTGGTTCTAAAAAGACGGCGCTAAAGGCCATTCAGCCAACGAAATAATCAATTTACTAGAGCAAACTTTTGGTGAGCACATTATCTCGCGTCACCCTTTGTTAAACACTAGTTATGTCCCAAGAACCCTCCAATTAAAGCTAAATTATTGGCCATAACATTAAATTATATGCGTTTTATTTCTTCTTGAAATACACATCTAAAAAAAACACGCTTTGTTAAAAAAAATATTTTAATTTGCCTTAATTATTTTTCTACTTAGTAGTAGAACTGAACATACCCCGTTAATGTCATATGAGTTTTGAAAGCTAACCTCAATAGCGTAGTCTGTAACGGGATTTTAAAATTGTTTTAACTTTTATCATGGAGTGGTCAGATAATGAGAACCGTGTCGCTGTAGTAGCGCTATAGAACCACGATTAATGATTTTTTTCGTGTCTGAATTGGAGGATGTTGATGTAGACGGCCTTTGGTTCCAACAAAACGTGCTATATAAAGCCATTCAGCCAACGAAACAATCAATTTATTGAAGAAAATCTTAGGTCAGCGCATTATCTCGCTCCGTGGGCCTGTGGCGTGGCCTTCCAGATCGTGCGATTGATGTGGACTACCTTTGGTTCTAACAAGACGGCGCTAAAGGCCATTCAGCCAACGAAATAATCAATTTGCTAGAGCAAACTTTTGGTGAGCGCATTATCTCGCACACTAGATATGTCCCAAGAACCCTCCAATGAAAAGGGGCGTGTTTTACTTAGAACTCAATATCTATATATGATAATCTGTGGGTCTCGCCGTCTGAGTGTAGAGAAAATATGTTCGTTTCTCATGATGATGCTAGCTGATTGGGTGAGATTCTAATCAAATCAGGTCAATCTCCTGCAGTTATTGTGAGAACTAGAACTGTTGTAGCGGCACACTATGCTGTGGTGACTGCCCTTGGTGGAAAAACTGCTGGTTCAGGAAAATCCGGTACATAGAACCGACTTCTTTTTTGACGTAGAACTATTGATATTTTATAAGTGATTATCTTTTACGGAATAGATAGAAATAAATTGACAGTAGATTTTTTAATTTGGAAAGATGGACATCGTGCATCGCTTCGTCAAACGCTTGTGACAAATCAAGAAAAACAGCGGTGCAGTATTGGTTGTATTTATTAGCTGCGTTGATTGTTTCAACGTGTAGATGGGGTTGTTCAACTCTTCCATGCTTATTTTCTAAAGCCGAATTGATAGCTAGACATAAGAGATTTTATTTCGATTACTTAAAGCTACTTTAATAAGTCTTTTAGAAAAAAGAGATTCTCGAATTTTGGAACAGATAGGCAGAAGACTAATAGTGCGATCTTAGCCTAATCTTTTCGACATGTTTTTCAGGTTTTGGTATAAGTACACAAAAAAAAACAACAATTAAATTTCAACCAAAAAATTGGTACTTTACAAGTATTTTTTCACTACTCAATTAAAATTTTTGTAAATAAGCTCAACAATTTATCAGATATTGCAATGATATTTAATACGAGTAAATGGATACAACAACAAAATGTATTCAATGTATCGTATTAGGGTTCTAATCGACTTGTTGCAAAAATTTAAGAAGTCTTGATCGACTTTTGCGTTTGACTTTTTGCTACCGGTTGAACAAATATTTTTTTCTGCACCACACTGTGAAAGCGGGTATTATAAGTTAGTTTAATGGAACTGGATTCTGATCGACTCAGAATCACAAGCCGATTCGTTTATCTGTCCTTTCGTGAGTCAGCTGTCCATATAAAGCTTGTTATCCAATAACAGGTCTCATAATCACTTGCTAATTCGATGTCTTTTCAAGTGTCCGTCCGTATAATGTAGATCTAAAGCTTGAAATCAAACTACAGGTCGTAGTTGTTGTTCATGAAATTTTGGACTATTTAAATATGGCCAAATGCGTATAAAATGAAAATTTGAAAAAAATAATGAAAAATTCTTGCAAATCCTGTGCCATTGTTTTTAAAATCTGGGTAAATTTATTTACATGGTTTTTGTATACACTCCACCGAAGGTATGGTATATTAAATTTGTCATTCTGTTTGCAGCACTACAAATATTGATCTGAAGGTATGGTATATTAAATTTGTCATTCGGTTTGCAGCACTACAAATATTGATCTCGATCCCTATGAACCTGATCGTCGTAAAATTCTAAGACAAGCCATGTCCGTGTGTCCCTTGAAAGCCAGGATCCTAAAATTTTTCATGATATGATAATGTTTTATGGTCATAAGCTGTTTTCGATTGTAAATGGGAGAAAACAGACTAGGGGGGAAAAGTTAAGGGACTTAAGTACAAATCAAATCAAAGTATTTTATATAGTATTCAGTCCATATTTCGTGGTGTTGCAAACGAAATGACAACTTTGGAGTACCATCCACCCATCATTGGATCGTATAAAAATTGTGCAGTTTTTAACATTTCATAAAGAAAAAGCCGAAAAGTCGACTTTTAAAAGATTTTTTCTTCAAAAAGTAGCAAGTCGACTTTAAATATATTTTTTTTAAATGGTCGAAAAGTCAATTTTTTGCCTCGGCTATGTATCCTTAGGGTGTTTTTGGTTTAGTATGTATGTAGCTTGAGGGATTTTTATTGTGTTCCATGGAAAGCTACAGCTGGCTCGTTAAATGCGAAACTGCCGCTAAACATACTGAATGTATTTAATATATTTATAAATAAAGGGTGATCCATCTAGAGGTATTTTTCAGAACAAAAAATATAAAAATCAAGTGTGAAATCTTTATTGGTAATTTGAAAGAACATTTTATGGCATTTATTTTTTGAAAATAATTACTTTCAAATGTTGGCAACTGTATTATGGAAATGAGCGTTCGGTGAGAAACGAGAAGATGCGCTGTTTTCGACCAAAATTTTGTTCAGTGATGAGGCCCATTTCTGGCTCAACGGCAAAGTCAATAAACAACATTGTCGCATTTGGGCTGAAGAGCAACAAGAAGAGATTCAAGAAGTGCCATTATACCCAGAGAAAACCACGGTTTGGTGCAGTTTATAAGCTGGTGGAATCATCGGTGCATATTTTTTCAAAAATGGCGATGGCCGGAACGTAACCGTGAATGGTGCTCGCTATCGCGACATGATATCGATATTTATGCTACCTGAAATTGAAGCCCATAATCTTGACGACACTTGGTTTCAACAGGACGGTCCACTTGTCGTACAGCTGCTCAAACAATGGATCTATTTAGAGGTCATATCGAAAAGCAGCTAATTTCACGGTTTGGACCGATGAGTTGGCCGCCTAGATCGAGTAATATCACACCTTTAGACATTTTTCTTTGGGGTTACGTAAAGTCTTTGCTTACAAAACAGCTACGATTCAGGTTTTGGAAGCCAACATTACGCGTGTCATTAAAGTCATACCGGCCGAAGTGCTCGAACGAGTCATCCAAAATTGGACCCTCAGAATGGAAACCATGAGGCGTAGTTGCGGCCAACATTTTAAGGAAATTATATTCAAAAAATAAACGCCATAAAATGTCTTTTCAAATTATATATTTTTTGTTCTGAAAAAATAACTCTGGATGGATCACCCTTTACAATCAATTTAAAATAAATGAAGTGATTTATTTAACAATAAAAAAAACTCTTGGAACAGGGATTAACCGGCTCAAGAACTCTTGCATCTATATTTAAATAGAAGACAAGTTTTTAACAAAATGGCAAAGTGACATTGATTTTCGTGGCTGCACACAGCTTTTATCATTATTTCGGGTCCGTGACAACCCTCTTCAGAAAGCTTTGCTGCAATTGTTGAAAGTAAACCCCAACTCTATAAGACCAGGCTCTCCCCAAACGAATGAGAACTACTGTTGTAAACCTTACTTTTAAAATTTTCTTCCACAATTGCCCACGAAAATACAACTCACTCTTGCTACCTCTACTGAGACTCCACATCGAGAGCCATCAATATATTTCGTTTACAATGTGTGTGCGTGTGTTGTAAAAAGAGTTCTAAAAACCATATAACCATTTAGAACAATTACTTATACAATCAGACGGTGTGATTGCCGTAATCATAGTATTGTTTACGTAAAACCCAAATACAATACTTTTGTCGCACCCACCATATTTTTATTGTCGCTGCAACAATATTTTCATTTTTAAATTTGGCAATAAAACTATTGTTACATTGCAACAATATTAATATTGCCGCAATTATTCTGATTCTGTTGTCAAAATGATGTTCGCTACATTGTTCCATTTAAAAATGTGCAAAAAGTCGGTAAACAAGCCGTCATTTAAAGTATTTATAAATCTCATTTCGTAAACATGAATCCCAAAAATTAAAAGGCAGAACCTCTTCATGAAATTTAAACTTTTTGGTCTACCTTATGGTTCCTTACCAAAGCACATCTAATGGGTTAAATGATATGTTGGCAGTATGCGCTAGGTGGCGCTGGTGGTTTGTGTCCGCGCTAAGCCGAAGTAGTTCAATAAACAAGCAGCAGAGTAAAACATTCTACATTCAGCTATTTCTAATACGAGTAATTTGAACGTTATTGTGTTCTACTTTCCAATTTGAGTGCCTGTACGCAATATTTAATAAAATTATTTAAGTCGTATTTTATTACGACCAAAACGCTAACGTGGATTTCAATTAATTCACCATTTATTTGAAAATATAATCTGTAGTTAATGACTGTTTCTGAACTCACCTTCACACTTCAGTCCCTGTATGAAAAATCCACCCATTATTGAACCACAATGATCACAGAACGTCGGCGACATAAAGGTATGAGGCTTGAAACGATGCGGCATATCAATTTTAAAGCGTTCTCTCAGCAGCTGTAAAAGGAAGAATAAAACGATTAGCTTTACAAAAATTGTGTTTCATAGAATTTTTGGTTGGCTACATACAATTGTACTGGCGGAATTGAAAACGGAACCGGAGCATTTACCCAAGAGTTTTTCATGACACTTTTTATGAACAACCGTTTGACAAGCTAAAAAAAATAATTAAAAATAGCAGAAAGTCACAGAAAAAAAATACTGAAAATAAAATGGTTTTGAACAGGGATTAAACCGGCTCAAGACCTCTTGCCTCTTCAGAAAGCCTCCTTGGCAGCAAGGCTTTCTGAAGAGGGTTGTCACGGACCCGAAATCATGATAAAAGTAGTGTGCAGCCACGAAAATCAATGTCACTTTGCCATTTTGTTAAAAACTTGTCTTCTATTTAAATATAGAAGCAAGAGGTCTTGAGCCGGTTTAATCCCTGTTCAATGTGTAAAAGCAACTGACCGAAATAAAACAAACGAGCTAAACAATAAAATGTTATAAATTAATCAAAATTAAACGGCAAAATAGCATTAAGTCAGATTTCGCAGTGAATCGAAACCACGACCTTTAGGCTAACGGCGAGCACTCTTTCAAATTGCCTTTTAAGAAGTCCTGGAGAGGATGCATGTCCTCTTGTAAATATTTTAAGTATCCCTTTCGAATTATGTTAGAAGTTTATTCAACATGCCATCACGTCCCAGGACATAATGCTAATGGACATTCTGACACCGTTGAGTGTCATAAAGTCCACTGACATTTTTAAACGTGCAAAAGTACAAAATGTAAAGTCTAAGGCCCAAAAAAAAACTGTCGCCTCTTTTTCATATCAGTTTAAATAACAAAATTCCCTTTGAGATTGGTCGATCTTATGTTTAGTTTTATGAAAAAATAAAAGCACGTAAAACGTTTCTAGTAATTGCCTTAGAGCTCTTTATGTCAATGGTCTTTGTAACACTTTTGAAAGTGACAATGTCAATGGCCCTTATGACACATTTTTTGCCTTTGAGTACCATTCTTGTTTGTTCTTTTTTGGGGACGTAGAGAACTGAGCATTCAAAGCGACATAGGTAAAACTTCCCAAAAGGCAAAAGCTTTCCTTTAAGGGAGCTAAACCACAAAGAGCAAAGTTTCTCTTTAGCGAACTTATCCACCCATATAAAAAGGAAAATACTCACTTTACTCATTATTCAATTGTTTTACGAAAAGGGACTTCTCTCAAATCTAACTGTTTAAACTAACTTTAAGCGGCTAATACTTTTTATAGAACAGCTTTAAGATAGCTAAACGATCTAGTATTCGTGAATTAGCCGACGCCTACTAGGTGGAAACCCGCCAGTGAAAAAAGGTAGTGTATACTACCACTATTTTAATGAGGTTTTACTTACGACGTATATGGTCGAATTGATCACATCATTGCAATTTATTTCGATTTTCGTGTTTCCTGGAACAATGAGAAGGATTGGTTTTGTACCCAGCACCACACTTAAAAAGGAATGTTGATACACCCCTTGTTTGGATTAATTCAAAACACTTTTGATTCCATTGAACGATATCCGTCCCTTCTGTCGTTGTTATCAAAGAACAGGTCGCCATATGGACAAATTTCTATAAAACATGGTACATTCTAAAAATTTGGGCCAACGACTAACTCCTTTGGAGTTGGCTCATATCGGTCCAGAACCTGCAGACCCAACTCTGGTCAAATTAATAGACAATGATTTTGCATAGCTCCCACGCAAAGATTTTTCGGCAAAAATTACGATTTTAAATTGAAAAAAAAATTATAAACAATGATATAAAAATATTTAAATAAATTGAGCATAAAGTTTGCCGTTTCTTGAGCAAAACAAGCTACAGTTTATAACAAATTTTCGATTTGAGCAATTTTATAAACGATAGCTAGTTTTGCTCGAGAAAGTCCAAACTTAATGCTTTATTTATGCTCCTATATTTTTATATTATTATTTTTTTTTCAATTTAAAATCGTAATTTTTGCATAAACAATTCAAATTTTAAATGCCTCTAACTTCAAAACTATTGAACTGATTTTAATGCCTTTTATGAAAAGCTAATTTTCATTCACTTGTGACCACTCTTGATCAAATCGGTAATAGCGTTTGGGAGTTATGGTCCAAAAAGCTGAGACATCTCATAAAAAAAATCAAATATTCTATCTGGAAAACTAATCAGAGGAACATTTTTAAAAGTTCATTTTCGTGTTAAGGAGCCAAAAATCTATAGGAAAAAAATATTTAGAACTCTGGACCAGGAAAAAATCATAGCTGTAAACTAGTGTAATTATCCTTTACCAAACTGGACCACATTGATCAACAGTTATTGATAGCCTCACTCAATTATGCTGTTTGATTTCGCAACCTGCAGCTTTAGCAGCCACAATTAAAATCCGACGCTGACGAAATTACGCATAGAGCTATATAAGCGACTGATACTTATAACCAATTCTGGTAAAATTGAACCATATATTTTTTTGAATAGCTCCAACGATCCGATTTGAGGGCCTGCTGCTGTAGAAACCAGAAATAAATACCAATTGTGCTAAAATTTGTAATATTACTTTATAAGAAACCAATAATTAACTCTACTGAAAGTGTACCATATACGAGTACTTTTAGGTTTATTTATTTTACAGACATACGGTTTTTAGGTCCTAAGGCTCCGCAAGCCACATTCTTAATCACTTAAATTTAAAAAAAGTGAATAACGAGTGTCTGTGTTTCGATGGAGCGCTCATACAACAAAAGTTATTTCCGATTTGAGCCATTGCTGCTCTACCAGCCACATTTTAATTCTGATCAAATTTGGCATACTGCATTAAAAGTGTCCTTAAACGAACCCCTGGTGAAATAAAACCACAATGTACCGTGCTTTCAAGTGGGCACATGCATAGGTCCCTCCTGCTTTGAGGCCCTGACTAATCTATTCTAGCTCAAAGTAAACCAAGTGCGTTATGCGCGGCCTTTAAATATCCCTCATGAAATTCTACTGCGTTAATGTCCTTTCTGCTCTAAAAGTCACATATTAAGTCATTCTTTACACAAGATTCATGCAGAGGCATAAAATCTTCTGAAAAGCAAATTGGTACAGGGTATCTGATATTTGGCCAAGCCGGACCTTAGGCTTTTTCACATTTGTTTCTTTTACAAAGTTTGGATTTGCTTTAACGCTTAACTATATACAGAGCACATATTGTCACAACCGATTTTTTTGGTAACCGAGTGTATATGGTTGCATGTACAATCCACGTATTCCATTGCTACACCCGAGTGTTAATTGGGTACAAGTCATTTTGAGTAAATAGAATCGATACTATCGGTTGAAGTGACAAAGTATCGGTTCCCCTAACTAATAATTATGATTGTGTGGAACTTGATTTGTACAAGTACATGTATTGATTGTTGTTATAGACGGTTGGTTGTTAGTACTCTTTCCACGAACAGTTGTCAGTTGGACCAACTAATGAGCGATGACTTCATTTACAAGGTAGCGCAAAATTAATCATTCAATTAAAGTTTTCAATAACTTTTTAACTAAATAAAAAAGTTATTTTGAGTGATGGAAATCTTTATATAGACCTTTTAATTTATTTTGTAAAGTGGAAATAATGACAATGGGCCTTTGTGGTGTGATGGGAGTGTGCTCTTAAATGCTGGCGTACTCTTAAATGCCGGCAACTTTGCGAGTCAGAGATTTTTCTATAAGCCATGTAAAAGCTACGCTATAAAATGCATTAGCCGTTCGGAGCCGGCGCTAGACAGTAGGTCTTGGCCAGTGAGTACACAAATTATATCGCTCACAGCTCAATGATTTGAGAGAAGTTATCCCTTTTTTCTTAATTGGATATTGTTGGAAATAAGTAAAGAAATTACCTACGGGAAATTAAACAGCTACGGAACCAGTAACGTAATAGGTTTCTCATGGATTGGGACCGCTCCCAGTACCGACCCAATTATATGAAAGAAACCGGTAACTTTTTTTGTCAATGGAGGGAGTCAATTGACACTTCTGAGATACCATGTGATATATGAGGGGACTGATTGAAAAGGTCAGGTACCGAACATGTCATTGTATCCATCATAGAATAACCATCACAGTACCCACCCTATCCATCCCATCAGTACATGCTTGAAAAATTTGATTTGAATGTAAATTTCCATAAAAATTTTAATAGATATCTAAACAAAATCCGCTCAAAGTGGACTTTGTTTAAAAGACAGCTGAAGTCCGCGGATATGTAAAATCTTTTGTGTGCGGTATAATGTGGGAAGTTATACCACGAATTGGACGACTTTGAAGTTTAAGTAATTGAAAATATTATATCCAAACCGAACCAATTTTGTCACATCTTATGTCTTCACGCATCCCTGATTCGGTACATTGGGGGAGATTGAATTTTCATTTCCCGTAGGGTAAATGATGGCATCCGTCAAGTGGTTGCCACATCTTAAGCCTGTTTCATCGTATTTTCCACGAAACGGGAACTCATTTTTCTTGACTGTTAGCATTCGTCTTTAATATTTCCCTTGAGGTATTCTCCTTGAAGTTTAAACGTGATATAATCAAATTTTAACTCAAATTGGTGTAATGTGGTGTCTTTATGGGATTACGTTTTCGACTGTATAAGTATACACTTTATTCTGATCGGCTTTGGGTTGTGAATATTTGATTATTTTTTTCAAATATAGCTACATACATTTGAAAAAACTATCAAAACAACACGAAAACAAAATTGCAGACCCAACTCTGGTCAAATTAATAGACAATGATTTTGCATAGCTCCCACACAAAGATGTTTCGGCAAAAATTACGATTTTAAATTGAAAAAAAAATTATAAACAATGATATAAAAATATTTAAATAAATTGAGCATAAAGTTTGCCGTTTCTTGAGCAAAACAAGCTACAGTTTATAAAAATTTTTCGATTTGAGCAATTTTATAAACGATAGCTAGTTTTGCTCGAGAAAGTCCAAACTATATGCTTAATTTTTTTTATGCTCGTATTTTTTTATATTATTATTTTTTTTTTCAATTTAAAATCGTATTTTTTGCATAAACAATTCAAATTTTAAATGCATCTTACTTCAAAACTATTGAACAGATTATAATACCTTGTATGAAAAGCTAATTACCTTTCATTTGAGACCACTCTTGCTCAAATCGGAAATAGCGTTTGGGAGTTATGTGTCTTACGTTTTTGGAAAGAAAATTAGCTTTTCATACAAAAAATCAATTATTCTATCTTGAAAACTAATCAGAGAAAATTTTTTAAAATTCATTTTATAATTTGTGAATATTTGTGAATATTCGATTAATTTTTTCAAATATAGCTACATTTGAACAAAAAACTATAAAAACAACACGAAAACAAAATTGCAGGGGATTGTGGAAGAGGAGATTAAAAAATAGACATTTAATTAAATTTTTTTGTTCTCTTCTTTCACAACTCATTGTCAGAAACCCGTAACTTTGGAACAATTTTAAAGTTGTTTTACAGCGTAATTTGTTGCTACAAATTATTTTCTGCAAAACAACTGTTTGGCACAACAACCATATATTTCCCAAAAATTTTATTATTATTGAGGATCATTTGGTGGTGTCAAAGTAAATTCATCTTTTGCAACGATATTTTTATATTTCCAACCGATTTCCAACTAATTTTTTCTCTGCGTGTAAGTAACAAAAATCATTTTGTATTCAAATCAAGAAAAGACCTTGATCTTCTTATTCGGTTCCGCTAGAAATTCAGTGGAAGGTCATTCAATTTCCTATTCCAACGTTTAGTTCAACAAATAGGGTATCTATTAAAACGGACAAACTTAATGTCCCGCTTCTTTTAAATGTATGTTTTCACTGAAAAAACTGTTTTGGTCTGGTTTGGTTTTTTGCTGTGGCAACAGATACCCGTTTTTAGTACGAAATAATTGCCAGCGATCAACTTTATGCTTAACTGTTAGTTGCAACAATAAGCGCTTCTGACTACTAATATTTCGGTCATCATTTCATCAGAATACCAGAATTGATAGCTTTTTGTATCCTGAAATTGTCATAGCCGACATTTTATGGTACACGCAGAAAAAAAGTAGGGTTGTGGTGACAATATTCGAAGAGGATAATACTATTGTTGGGTATATGATTGTGGTACAGCAATATTATGATCCTCACAACCATAGTATGTTTCACACTCAACCATACTATGATCTCCACAACCATAGTATGATCCTCACAGCCATAGTATGTTTCACATATAACCATAGTATGATCCTCACAAACATAGTATGATTCACACGCAACCATGTTATGATCCCTAGTACGATCACATGATCCCCAATATAATTTATTATAATTGGGTAAAGTTGTCAACAATAGATTTGAGTTATGAAAATTATTCAAAAATACATTAAATTCAAAATAAAAGGAGTGATTTATTTCACAGTAGTAAAAACAAGTTTAAATAAACGTAAGCACAACGTATTAAAAATATTTCAGTTAAACAAAGCCAAAGCAGCTTGTTTGAAAAATTTTAATTTCGATAAAAAAAAGTACTGATATTGCATTAGATCCGTACCAATAACATTAAATCCGTACCAATAACATTTTTTCTTAAACACATATTTAAATTAATAAAAATTACAATCATACAGTATGATTGCCGTAATCATATTACTGTTAACATAAAATGCAAAACACAATACTTTTGTCGCACCAACCATATTTATATTATTACTATTAACATATTTTTATTTTTAAATTTAGCAATAATACTATTGTTACTTTTTAAACGATATTAATATTGCAGCAATTATACTATTGTCAAAAGTAAATTCAGTTAACCATGCTATGGATGCGATGGACATACTTTTATTGCGGAGAACATCTTTTTATTGCCGTGACCATGTAGTAACCATGTTTTTTCTCTGTGTGTAGGTTAAACAGATTGTTCATATTATAAACATTTTGGGATTGCCCCAGATAGTCCTCTCGAATAAAGAAATTTTTGTAGGTCGGTTCGATTTCTAACCAACCTTTTGTGTACCGAATAAACGCCGAGTACCAGTTCAACGCAGTTCTTTTATTGAAATTTCATTTCCTCTCATTCACAAGTGATTACCCTTTTTAAAGTGTTTTTGTGAATAAATATTTCCCATAAAAATATTGTCCGACTTCGTAATTTGTTTGTAAGACTGTCACAGAAATGTCGTCAGACCTATCTAACATCCATATCCTCCGCACCTGGCATTCTTAACCTTGAGGGCCGTAGCAAGCTTCCAGTGGCCGTAACGAGCCTAAATGGGGAAGGCTAGGACTTTCAGGGATTCATCAGAAAACACAACATGAAGCATTTTTTGTTATGCTTATGATTGGTTTGGGAAACCCTGGTCAATGGTTAAGGAACATATAAATCGGTCTCGTCTGGCAATTGCGAATTCTCCGGCTGTTAAATATCGTGTTAACATGAATATGATGATACGAAAATAAAAATCATGGTCTAATAAATACATCTCTTTTAAATAATTTATAGAAAATAATAATTTGAATAGATCTAAAAAAGATATATCCGATTTATAAAATTTACTTCTATTACTTACTTATGCATTGGTAGCCTTGTTTGCCAAAACCCCAAAGAAACAAATTACAAAAGGCACAAAATGTCGGCTGACGAAAAAACTTCGCAACAAAACGATGGCCATTGCTTTCGTGTGTTCTAAAAAAAACAGAATAGAAAAATATTATCAAGAAAGAAATTCCACTCAATTGTAAATGACAGCATGACAAATACTTTTGATGCTTAATGGCTCCGCGACGATTCGCAATGCTGCGGGGTCTGGTACGACGGTCCACATAGCCTGTAGGCGACTCCGGATACGAACGATGCGGGGAATAGGAGTCCTCCTTTGAGTGTTGGCGGGGTAATTCATAACTCGAATAGCGACTGTGCTGGGGAAGCTGATGGTGTAACAGGGCGTCATTGCTGTCGTAAAGATCACCATAATAGCCACTGTTGCGATCAGCAATAGTTGAAGTGCCATCCCTATCTCTGTCTCGGTCCCGATCTCTGTCTCGGTCGCGATCTCTTAAGCGCACGCCACCACTTGAACTGCTGGTACTGCTGATGCCAGCCAATAGCGCCGCCGCAGAACTGCTTCCGCTACCTCCCGGGTAGTTTGATAGCTTGTAGCGATTCTATAAATAATGAAAACAGAAAATAAATAAATACAATGCGGGTATTGCACCAAAAACCAAATTAAAGAAAAAATATACACAAAGAAAAAAGTAAAAGAATCAAAGAACAACAAGAGGGTGAACCACACGATGATTATAATGTAATGGTTGGTATGTGTTGAGGATCAAAACACTGGCCGGCAAGTTCGGAGTTAAAGCATACGGGTATTATGGAATGTATTTGAAGACTACTAGAAAACTTACAACATGCACATCAATTTAATTACAATATAAAGGGTTGGCGACTAAACATTTTAAATTTAAATCGGCTGTAAAAAAGGAATGATAATTTTTTTAAAGTTTTATTGAAGAGGTTGAACTTTTTCATTAAATCATAAACAAAATATCCTTCGTATGGCAGTACCCCATCCGATCAACCCAATTTTTCAGTATTTCAACGCTTCAAGTGTCTCTAGATGATTTGCACAGTATTTATCTTTAATGGCTCCCCACGGAAAATAAACTAAATCACAGCTCCGAGACGGCCAATTGACATCACAATTTCAGCTGATTATTCGATGGTTGTCTTGGATGTGTGACATGTGGCCCTGTCTTGAAGAATTCGTTGACAACGTCAACGGTGAGCGTAACCGTAGCACGGCAATCACCGTTATGAAAATGAGCTTCATCTGAAAACCCGATTTTTCGGTTAAATTCTCAATCTTCAGCCCATTAGGCGAAGCGAAACCACATCGGATGGTATTCCATTCTTAAATGATAAAGTTCAATCTTTCCAATAAAACTAGAAATTTGAACAAAATATTATGTACTTAGTAGGGACATAAATACTGTTACAACATTGAACACACCCATTTCAATAGTAGAACTGAACATACCCCGTTAATGTCATATGGATTTTGAAAGCTAACCTCAATAGCCTAAGCCTAAGTGTTGCCTGGCGCTATCTAACATTTCCATTGGAAAGTTTGACATTTTTTAGCATAAACGTACTCGAAACGTTTTGACGTACAGCCATCATTTGTGTTGTTTACAGTGACTTGAAAAAAATCAATTTGGCAAAAAAAATGGAATTAACTCGTGAACATTTTCGTGCGATCATTTTCACAACTTTCGAAGTGCATTATCACGACAAGAGTGCATCGATGAATCTTTGAATGGCGATTAAGCACCATCCTATAGCACTGTAAAGAACTGATTTAATGAATTCAATCGTGGCCGATGCTCGCTCAAAGACAAAGCTCGTCCAAAAACGGCCGTTGTGCCAGAGAACATTGATGACGCGCATGAACTGATAATGTAAGATCGTCGTGTGACATATCGTGAGATAGAGGCATCCTTGGGCATTTCTTCCACCAGCATACTTATACATTCGATATTGCATGAACACCTGGCCGTAAAAAGGTTTGTTCTCGTTGGATCACGCACAATTTGACAATCGCTGAAAAAAAGGCTCGTGTCGATTGGTGCAAAGAAATTTTGAAAAAATACGAAATCAAAAGAAGTTTATAAGATCGTCACAGGTGACGAATCATGGATCTATGCGTATGAGCCCGAAACAAAACAGCAATCGAAAGTGTGGGTCTTGGAAGATGAGCCAAATCCAACGAAAGTTGTTCGTTGAAGAAGCACTTTGAAGCAAATGGTCGCCTGTTTCTTCGGCAAATGGTCAAATGTGGCGACTGTTCCGCTTAAGCAACGTTGGAGGTCAATTCTGAGTGGTACACTACAATTTGTTTGCCTGAAGTCTTCGGAGAAATTCGATAAACAAACAAGAGAAGACGAATCATTGTGCATCATGACAATGCGAGCTCTCACACATCGGCGCAAACCAGTGCCTTTTTGACCGGCCAAAACGTCGAATTGATGGGTCATCCGCCGTACAGCCCTGACTTGGCACCCAATGACTTCTTTTTATTCCCGCACATCAAGAAAAAAATGAGCGGTCAACGATTTACGTCGCCAGAGAATGCTAATAAAGCGTTTTGGAGGTGTCTCAATCGGAGTGGAAAAAGTGCTTCGACAATTGGTATGAGCGCATGCAAAAGTGTATAAATCAAGCTGGAGAATACTTTCAAAAACAATAAAATCATTTTTGATGATAAATATTCGCATTTTTAGTTTTAGGCCAGAAATATATATATAGCAGCCCTCGTATATGTTCATTCGATTCAGATGAAGCTATAGTTCAACCGATTCTTCCAAAACACAATGAAATGCTCACACAAATTCAAATATAGCATTAGTTGGCTTTTCTGCACAGGAGTGCAGAGATATTGTACTTATATAGTCGGCCACGACCGACTTTAACTTTTTTTTACTACTATTTTTTTTTAAATTTTAAAATATTGCAGGGAGTTTACAATAAAAAAAATGCAAAAAATTATAAAAACCAAAAAATTGTGTCACATTTGTCTTCGGACGATTATGATGTGAATTTTAAATTAAAATTAAAGCATGAATGTGTCGAGTACCCACAAAATCGTGATATTTCACAGCACTTGATTGATCCTAGATGATCATTTGCGAGTAAGTGGCAAAGTGCCTAAGTGTAGGTGAGTGTGTACGGGTGCATGGAATGTGGTATTCTTTTATTCACTTTAAATGTTCATCGTTCACTTACATCGTAAGCGTATTGCTGCTGTTGCTGCTGACTGCGTGACGTTCGCGGCCGTTGACTGCTGGTGTTGCCACCGTTTGATTTTTGTTTGCGCACTTGGGCGCGTGTAAACATCATCTCTCGGCCGTTTTGGTAGACGCTGCTGCTAACGCGGCTTCTGCTCTAAATATATGTGGGATTTGTATAGTATTTTTTGTTTTGTTTATAGTATGTTTTGTACGTATTCTCTTGTATTCGCTGTTGTTGTTCTTTTTATCACCTTTTGCTCTTTGGCAATGATCTGCTTGTGTTTTTACTTCTCTATATTCCCTGTCGTTATCTATCTATGCGGTGGTCCATTGTTTTCTTTTTCATTTATGCTACTTTTGGCAAATGAACGAACATGTCGAACGACCGATTGACCGACGATCGACTGACCGCCCTCTCATCTTCCGAGTGGTGATGTGCGTTCCGACAATTGTTTGGTTTGTTTATTTATGTTGTTTTTTTCTTTCCTTTTTAGTTACTTTTTTTCTTTCGTTTCGTTTGTGAAAATTTATGATTTTTTTAATTTCTTGCGATCTCACGTTTGATAAAAACAATTTTGTTGTATTTTTGTTGTGCGGTTTATTTTGTCAGCTGTTTTGTTTGGCTGTCACTTGTGTAGAGAATCCGACATTCATCAGGGTATTTGTGTGACTTGGACATTTTGCGGTTTAATGCCGTTCGCGCTGCTACTGTTGTCGGTTTCGTGACGGACGAACCTGCAATGAATGACAAGAATAAAAGATATTTAAGTGATTTTTCATACTTTTGTTATTGTTGTCTATTTTTGTTATTTTCCCAAATTGATCATTAATGTCAGAATTGTGTAAATAATATAATAAAAGCCAGCAATGAGTGATTAGTAGTACTTAGTTTTTTCTTTGAATTTTTTGACGTGAAACTTTCGTATTTTTCTAATATTATTTATTGTAATAATACACACAAAAAAAAATCATTTAGAAATCGGTGCGATTAGAAGCTTTATTTGAATTTGAAGCGGAAGTTATACTAAATAAATTATCCAGCAGCTTCATAACGATTACCTGATACTTAATTTGTTGTTGTTGTTATTATAGCGGCACACAAAGTGCCGGGGTGACATCCCTTGGCCGAAGAATTTTTTTCTTCGGGTTAATCCGGTGCTTAGAACCGGCTGTCGTGGGATTGCTTAATTTGTTAGTTCGCGTTGGTGACTGTTGTAACAATTAAAAAATGCATTAGTCGTATCCGATTGGCAACTCGTTCTGGAGGTCGCTAACGCAATATCTTCTCACCATTGTAAAAGAATATAAAAATGATTTTGTTTCCATAAAACTATGGACAATTTGCTTGTGAACCCGTTGGTTTTAAATTATTAACATTTTTAGGTAGAAGACATTTAAGAATAACCTTGAGCGAGATTAAGTGAGCTCAGTTGTTACTCACCTTAGTATTTATTGAATAATTTGTATTAACAAATTACAAATTTTTAAACCAAACGGGCTATGATAAAAAAGCAAATCAGTTCTTAAAGATATTTAAAAAAATTGTCGTGAAGTTTTTAAGTTATCGCCTTAGCGACCACTTACCGGTTTAATAAGCGAGTGCCAATCGAACACGCCTATTGTATCATAATTATCGTCATGCCTGACTTGAATCGGTAATTGCCACTTGGTAAATTGCACAGTTCAGCTTGTTATAATAAATTGTTTTAGTGGTTATTATTTAAATAAGAACAAAAAAGTTGTCAAAATGAAGTACGAAAACGTTCTTTGTGACTGGCCTTAGCCTTCCAGTAAAATTTAAGACTGCATGGAGCAGATTGGTTGAGAGTTAAAAATGTTCCCCGGAAATAGATATACGAGTAGGCATACATATTTCCCTCAATACCCCAATAAGAAACAAACGGGGAATTTCCCCAGTGAGCTGTTCATGATACAAATCCTAACCGCTTTTTTTTTTTTTTTTTTTTTTTTTTCAATGTTTATTTGGTTAACAGAATTCATATTTTTAAACTATAAATAAACAAACAGTAGTTGGTATGACATATTATACACAGTCCCGTAATCGGGCTCTCAAGTATAGTTAATATACGTGTATACATTATTTTAAACTTCATATTCTTAAGTATGCGGTATAGAAGTACATATGTATAGATTTGTGTAAAGAAAAATGTTGAAAACTTCACTTTTATATTGGAGGCAAAGATAAAATGCTGTTGTCAGGGTATAAAAACGGTGAAAAAGAAGTTATTGGCTGAGCCACCAATACTTGGTAATATCCATGTTCGGGAAGATATATTTATCTCCTAAATAAAATCCTGTGTCAAACCTTCTGTTGTCCTGTGTCAATTGCTTACAGAGAATTGTTTTGATATTGGCTCGTCTATATATGTGGTAAAATATAGGAATGCCGGAATTTTCTTGGATAAATCCTTTACTATCAAGGTATACAAATGCTTCAGGCGGTACAAAACCGGTTTGTAATGTGTTACATATATATTCGTCACTGGCATAATATGGTGCTAGGATCAGATTGTTACTTTTGCAATCAAAACTTCTCAAAATGTGATTTCTTATCAGATGGATGATAAAATTATCGATTCTACTTATTTTTGATGTATGATACAGTTTTTTGTTCGGTACATACTTTGTAAATTGGCTTTCTGGCGATCGGTAAAGTGAAGTACACGATCTCAAACATTTCCTTTCAAATACTCTCATTTTCTCCATGTATGAAGGAGAAATATTGAACCATATTTGACAACCATATGTTAAGATAGGTCGTATAAGAATCTGATACAATAAAACTTTTATATGGGAACTTATATATTTTGAGAAGAAAAGTCTTTTGTGTAGAAAAAAAGATTTTCTTGAACAGTAGGCGGCACCGACAAGACGAAAAACCCATCCCTATAAACTGATTCATGTTCTTAGCCGAATTTAAACCTGTGCTTACTTAAATAATATTTGTGAACTCTGACTGCTGTTAAAACCTTTAGTGGTCAAAATATATTTGCCAAATTTATATTTACATAATGGACCGTGGCGCTGCTTTAATAACTCTTTAAAAGCTCATTTATAATAATTATAAAAAGAATTACAATGTTTTTTGGTTACGCGTTTTCCAATAGGGACATAACAATTTCGTATTATTATGTCTTAAAAACACATTTAATGATCTTTCAGTGTAAAAACTTAAGTCGAAGTCCACTTTTTTATAATGGTACATTTCACTTACAAACAACGTTTGGAAATCATTAAAAATTACTACCGAAATTGTGAGCCGGTGGTCGCAACTTTAAGAGCGCTTACTCCAATTTTCATCCTCTTCTGTAATGAAGCTCATTTCTAGCTGAGTTGTTTTGTCAATAAATAAAATATGCGTTATAATACGGCAACAAACCCATATATGCTTCAAGAGACACAATTGCATCCGCAAAAAATTACTGTGTGGTGCGGTTTTCTTGCCAGAGGTGTAATTGGACCGTATTTTTTCGTCGATGAAAACAATTGAGTGCGCTATCGTGCCATGTTAGAAAATTATTTTTGCCTAGAACTGGATGACCTCGACATCGCTAATTTGTGGTTTCAGCAACACGGTGCCACTACCCAGGAAGCAGTGGAGAGCGCTGTCGTGCCATGTTAGCAAATTATTTTTGGCCTGAATTGGATGAGCTTGACATCGACACTGATATGTGGTTTCAACAAGACGGTGCCTCTAGCCACACAGCACGCGTTACCATCGATTTACTGAAAGGCAAATTCGGTGAACGTGTTGTCTCGAAAAATAGTCCGGTCGAATGGCCACCTCGTTCATCCGATTTAACGCCATTGGATTTCTTTTTATGGGACCACATCAAGTCATTGGTCTATGCCAACAAGCTAACGAGCTCAGAGACAACATCCAACACGAAATTGCCAACCTTCCGGTCGAAATGTGTGCAAGAGTGGTGAACAAAACACGGTCTCGTGGTGGTCATATCACCGAAATCGAATTTATTCTTAAAATGTAACATTTGCAATACACCTGGAATAAATTTGAACTCTATATCTTAAATAATCTGTGTTTAATTAATATAAAAAACTAGCTGAAAGTCTGTGTCCGAGGAAAAATGACAGGTGCACTGAACCGGAATAATATTATTCAAATAACTTTAACTTAGAATATGTACTCCAAACCACCATACCTAGTTTTGTTCAAGTACCGTTAACAGGAGTAGAAATAATGGATTTTTAATTTGTGATTTGTTTGGGAGGTACTACGTCCACAGGGCCGATTTCATGCAAACTACACATAAACCTTCTACAGACCATCCCCAACGTACCCTTTACTTTTGTATCAATTGTCAGCCTTCTAGCTAAAAAAACAGTTTTGTCACGCCTCCTCCGCCCACAGTCCAAAATTTCGAAACCACAAACAACATTTCATTTATATATATGTGACGCGCAAAATTGAAAGGGACCTAAGGTTAAAACCCAGTTTTGTTCAGGAGAGCCATTTTAAAGATTAGATCCCTCTCTATTTGCGGTTAGAATCGTCGACTTCACTTTCATAAAACGCGCATATCTCTGGGAGGGAACACTTTTGGGGCATGGGATCGGTCTTATTCGATGCTCAGATGTTGTCCACTTCAAAAAAAGAAAAAAAAATGAAAATTGATTTTTTTACCCTTAGGTCCCTTTCTCTATGCTCTGTCACATATATAGATTTGTAAGTCCTTAATGGAAAACCCTGTATACAGTTTCGTTCATGTGTTCCAAAATAATTATAAGTTGCCACAACAGGAGGTTAAAATGAAAAAATGTATTTGAGAAAAACTGAGTTTTCCTTCTGCTCATTGAACAGAAGTTAACCGACTTGGGACCTCGTGCATCTACACTTTTACAGGAGAAAAGTTTTTAAGTAGTGACATTGATATTCGTGGCTGCACATTGTTTTTATCGCGATTACGTGTCCGTGGCGATCAGAAAGCTTTGCAGCAATTGTTGAATGAAAAACTGAATTCTTTACCACCAGGTTCTCACCAAACGTATGAGAACTACTGTTGTAAATAAACGAAAATCTTAGTATAAATTCAAATGACAAAGCATCATAGGCGTGTTTTGGTTACACCACCTACTAAGATTTTCACATATTTTTTGTTGAGAGCCAAGGGGTTTTAAACAGAATTTGACATTGATCTGAATACATTATCTCAAAATTAAAAACATTTTCGACACTCATCAAATAACCTTTTATAGCTTTGACGTGTTTGTTTTAATTGTGTGCTTGGAATTTAATTGGTTTTGTACAGAATTTAAGCGATATGCGAAAGTTTTGTACAAAATTGCTTAGCTTTCCACACAAATTAAAATAAATTTTAAACATGCGATGCTCAAAAAGTCTTGTAAACCAAACATGAAGTCAAAAAATATTTGTTAAATCTTGCAATTAGTTTGTCATGTCCTAAATTATTAATTCAATACAATTTGAAATGCCCCATTAATGGCTAAGACCTCTTTACAAAATAGGCGAAAATCTAAGCAAGCGGTACAACAACCAATAAACCTAGCAATCTATTCTATTCTCATAAAAACGTTGGAATTCTTCAGAATTCCCTAAATTCAGAATGAAAACACTATGTGTTTGTTTGTACATACAGTACGATTGACATGGTTTATTTGTATTCAATAGTATTTGATTATTTATTTTAATTTTCAAAACATTGACCACTTAATTGTGCACATCCGTTTCAGTCAGTTTTGGTGGCGGCATGCCTAAAGTGGTTCCGTTTTATTGCGTTCTATTGGTATACCCTGCATCACTCAGTGAAACAGGGTATTTTAAGTTAGTTTCTTTCTATGCTTGTAACTACTACAAATATTTATGTGAGACCCACCTTTAAGTATATCGATCAAAGTATTTTTTTACCTGCTGATTTCATTTATGGATGTCTATCTGTCCTTCTAACTTGTAATAAAACATGTCGCAATTGTCCGATTTTCATGAAATTTGGCAAAAGTACGTTTTTTTACATTATAAAATTTTTATGTTTATTCGATTTTTTCTTTAGTTTTAGAAGCTACTTATCAGACCATATAAATAACTCCGTGACTTTTTCAACTTCCCTCGTAGTTATATAAAATGCAACACTGCTTGCATCAAATACCATCTGTTAATAGACTACTGTCAAATTTTGAGAGAGTTCCGTCATTTAGTTTGTGTTTAACAGGTATTCAAAAGACACAACCTCGTAGATTTTCTTAAAAATGGAAAAAGTGAATTTCGTCTGCTCATTAAACATTATTTTTCGCGGAAAAAAACTATGGGGACTCTGCACCATCGATTTCAATGATAACAAAGTTGTATACTGAATTTCGTTGTGGTCGCACAAGTACAAATGACGCTAAACGTTCTGGACGGCCAATTGAGGTCAATTTACCCGAAAATATCGAAAAAATCCACGATATGGTGTTGGCCGATCGAAAAGTAAAAGTGCGTGAGATTGTTGATGCCATATGCATTTCATAGGGCCGTGTAGTTTCGATTTTACATGATCGATTGAGTTTAAGAAAGCTGCCTGCAA
This sequence comes from Hydrotaea diabolus, assembly GCA_963513945.1. NCBI lineage: Eukaryota > Metazoa > Arthropoda > Insecta > Diptera > Muscidae > Hydrotaea > Hydrotaea diabolus. Next base: position 77,247,832 of record OY740718.1, on the reverse strand, counting down.
TGTGGTTGCCGCAATTGCTCTCAATAGACCATAAACGTAATCGTGTGACAACTTCAAAGGATTGTTTGGAGTTGTTTAACCGCCATTCGAATGAGTTTTTGCGGCGTTTTGTAACTGTGGAAGAAACATGGATCCATTACAACACTCCGGAGACCAAGCCGCAGTCTAAACTATGGGTTTCTATGGGTAAACCGGCTCCAAAGAAGGCCAAGTCGGCCAAAAAGGAAATGGAAAACGTTTTTTGGGATACACGCAGGATAATCCACATCGATTATCTTCAAACGGAAAAAAACAATAAACGGCGAAAATTATGCAAAATTAATGGATCGATTTAACGAGGATTTAAAAACAACAGCCCTATGCGGTCAAAAAAAAAGTTCTCTTTCATCAAGATAATGCCCGGCTGCACAGGTTTGCAGTCCAATGGCAAAATTGCATGAATTGGGTTAAGAATTGGTTCCTCATCCGCCATATTCTCCGGATTTAGCGCCCAGTGACTATTTCCTATTTCCAAACCTAAAGAAATGTTTCGGTGATACGAGATTCAGCTCCAACGATGAAATTATTGCTTATATAATGGACCCCGAAAAATCCTATATTTTGAAAATGAACTAAAATTGGGAAAACGTTGGACTAAGTATATTGAGCTAAAAGGAAGTTATGTTGAAAAATATATTTTTTTTTGCAAAAAAAGGTTTTATTCCAAAAGTCACGGAATTATTGATATGCCCTCGTAGCACAGCAAATCTTGGTGCAGTTTGGACGTTATTAATATTGAAGGAAATCGATTCAGATTAAGGTGGACCTCCCACATACATGTTCATCAGATTTGTCTGCTTTAAAGCCTATCTTGATGAATCTTACATCCTATCTTGATGAAATTGAGCACATGTTCGGTTTTGGGCAAAAGAGAACGCTATTGAAATTAAACAAAATCGGTTTAGATTTGCATGTAGCTTCCACACATATGTTCATCCAATTTTATGTGTTTTGCTCTAGAATCCACATATTACAACTAATCCTTATGAAGTTTGCAACAAGCAAGTTCCTCTTACGAAGGACGGGCACCCTTAAAATTGCAGAAAATCGGTTCAAATTAAGATTTAGCTTCCACATATATGTATGTTCAACCGATTTTACCAAAAACAATGAAATTTTCTCACTTATCTTAATATGACATTAATTTTGAAATCTGGGTAAATTGGGTTCAAAAACCAATTTTCCCTTGGCTTTTCTGAAGATTTAGGAGTACAGGGTATAATAAAGTCGGCTTTTTTACTAGTTTAGCTTTTTTTACTAGTTTTTGTTTTGAAGATTTGTAGACTTCACTAAAACAATATTTGTTGCAAGGGAGAATAGTTTCATTTGCTAATAGATATTTATATATCTTTTATAGAAATGTGAAAAATAGTAAATAACTTAACTTTAAGTTTTGAAAAATCTTTAAAGAACCCCAATTTTTTAATCTTACAATAATTTTAGAAACTATAGCGAATTATATGCAAGTGGTGGCGCCTATATTTGGATTCCCAGATATCCCAATAAAAAAAACACCGATGCACGGAAACTTAATTTAATTCGGACAATTGCTTTAGAGTTGGTCTTTACGAGTACCATTTATATGACCTTGCATTGAGAAATGTGAACCATAATTATGGTATGTATTTGTTGTATAGTTTATTTAAATATTCGTCACTTTACACTCTACTTGGAAGTCATCACTGCCGGCTACGTAACAATGTGTGTTGGCACCTGTCTAGGCTGTGAACGATTGACTACTGAGTGTATACAACGGAACGTCATTGTCAAATCTGTGATCATCTTTTTTTCAATTATCTTTTTACCCCATCTCGCCATTAATCGCTTATACAGTAGTACGGCTGTGCAGTGTATACATTTCGAATTGTTACATATGACGTTTGAAAAACGTGTTTTCATCGTTTATAAATAAACATTTGTTTGCTGCAAAAAAGAACACAAAAAAATGCACAAATTTCCAACTACAACCAACCGATGGGTTGCATTGCCATATCACCACTACGTATGCACGAACTACGCAACAGTTGGCTGAAATAAGAATGGAAATATTCTGGGATCAAAGTACTCATTCTATACCCTACAATGGACCAGAAGCATGGGTAGCATGTAACAACACTTAATATCAACGACATCAAAGTTAAAAGTAAACGCTAATTTATGCAGGATGCGCTTAAATTAAGCGCAAAAAAGGTTTTAGTTGTGTCTCCATGAGAACCACCAGAAACGCTTCGTGGATCATAATTTAAGAAAATACGCTTGAAAGGTATGGAAGGTACGCAAAAAGCTAACGTGATTTATTTAATAAATATATGTTTAAGATCGTTCGCTCTTGGAACATCTAGCACACACATGTTACTTATTAATGAATTGAATTTATAAACACATGTCCCAATAGCACAATTTTTTAACCGTTGTCCACAAAAAATTAATGATTTGGAAATCAAATACTCAATATGTGACGCGCAAAATAGAAAGGGACCTAAGAGTAAAAACCAGTTTTGTTCAGGAGAGCCATTTTAAAGATTTTAATACGTGTATCTTTGGTGTGCCATCACTTTCATAAAACGCGCATATCTCTGGGAGGGAACACTTTTGGGGCATGGGATCGGTCTCATTCGATCCTCAGATGTTGTCCACATCAAAACAAAAGTGAAAATTGATTTTTTTACCCTTAGGTCCCTTTCTCTATGCGCTGTCACATAAGTTCTATTAAACCTTTTCTTGGCAACAGCGAAAATAGCTAGTAATTGATTTCTTTTATTCATTCATGCCACGTCTTTTTATTCCTTCACCCTACATAACCTCTTTGTCATTTGGTAAGGATAAAAAAATGTAACGCATCGAAAGAAGCATTTAAGACCCGTTATGTTGTTTTGGCCAAATACGTTTTTTGTTTTTAAGTCATTTAAGCCATGCATGTCTGTGTGGCTGGTTCGCATGACAACTCGCGAAAGAAACGAGCTCTTTCGCTTTTTAATTATACATATCGTATCGTAATATTTGTTTTATAAAAACAGCCTAAGGGATTGTATATGGGCTCATCCCTTTATGCTCCTCCCACACAAATGTACCCTTACGCCCACTTTTTGTATAATTGCAATATCGTTAATACTGTCGAAAAATCAGTATTTAAAATTGAAGTTAGCCACGCCCCTTCTGGTATCTTCCACACAAATGGCACTGTTACAGTGCAGATAAGAACAAACATAACCTGTCACCCAGTGCGTGAAATTCTCTAAAATTAGCAACACCGTAATATTTTTATAACGGCTTTGTAGTTGCATATTAAAAAAGGGGTTGACACGCCCGGTTCTGGTACCTGCCATACAAATTGACTATTTCGGCCGCTTTTTTAATCTTCAAATATCTTTAGTCATAAGATCTAACCCAAAGTTAATACTTAAGAACAGAGTTATAAGTTGAACTTGGTGACAAACAGTTGGATTCCTAGACACACCCCTTTTGGTACCTCCCACACAAATAACATCTGATCTGCATTGAAACAAGCAGACTAGAAGAATTTGTCACCCGGTGCGTGAAATTCGCTTAAATTGTGATTTTATAAGGGCTTTTTATAAACGTTTGCTAAAAGAGTGGATGGTACGCCCCTTTCAGTACCTCCAGTGCAAATTAACCATTCCGCGCACTTTTGGTATTCATTTGCATAATAATTTTAATACTATTTAACCATTCTGCTGAAAATTAGTAATAAACCAATCGAATATAAATTAGATAAGCTGGCAAAAAAAAGAGTCTTAGCCACGCCCCTTCTTGTGCCTTCCACACAAACAATACTATCAGAGCGTAGATTTAAAACCACATAACCTTTTCTTCTAATGCATGTATTTTTCTATGTATACTGATTTCATAATAAAAAGTTAATGCCACGCCCCATTCTAGCAACTTTCACTCAATCTTCCCCTTATACGATTGCAATAAAATCGGTACTCTTCCGGCAATGGAGGCGAAACGAATTACAATTTAAAATCCATACATGTGACGCGCAAAATAGAAAGGGACCTAAGGGTAAAACCAGTTTTGTTCAGGAGAGCCATTTTAAAGATGAGGTCCCTTTCAATTTGCGCTTAGAATCGTCGACTTCACTTTCATAAAACGCGCATATCTCTGGGAGGGAACACTTTTGGGGCATGGGATCGGTCTCATTCGATGCTTAGATGTTGTCCACATCAAAAAAAGAAGAAAAAAAATGAAAATTGATTTTTTTACCCTTAGTTCCCTTTCTCTATGCGCTGTCACATATAATGTTCTTTACAATATTATTTAATATAATGTTTTTATCTCCGAGGTACCCTAAGTCCCTTAAAGGAATATTTTTTCTCATTGAGCCCATTTACAATTCCGAATCGGTTATGACCATAAGTCATCATCAGGCAAAACTTAAGAATCCTTGATTTATTTGTCGGACCGCTATCGGCAAGATCATTTTAGAATTTAAGGAGATCAATAATATACAATAAATTACAGCGCGGTAATTTGCTTATTTTCACTGCAGGCTGTGCCGGCAGGGTTGGTTGAAGAGTGGCTGACGGAAGATTTGTTTTCGTCTGCCTTTCAGTTGCCATCATGCATTGACACGTGAGGAGAATTCATTTTGTGTTGAAGCTTATTTTTAAAATGCGCACTCGATCATTGCTGTGCAGCGTGCTTTTCGTTTACGATTCGCTGTTCCCCCACGCGGACGTGTTTCTAAATTGGGTAACTTGAGAAATTGAGAACAGCAGGGAGTGTGTCACAACACCACGAAACATCGAAAGAGTTACAGCAGCAGTACCAAAATCTGCAGGGAATATGTCTTGTGTACGAAGGGGACCTGAGAGAAGGATTACAACACCACAAAACAGAGTTAGAGCAGCAGTACTGCAATCTCTGCTGGGAAGCAATCACTTTCTCTTGGCAATTCCAGACGTTCTCTCCACCGGATTCTTCATAATACTGAATTTTCACCCATATAAAATGTGCGTGGTCGAACAATTGTCAGCACGCGACCATATGATACGGCGGAAATCTTGTGAAGACATTTTTGCAACTACTTATATACCCCGTGACGCAATTGTGTTCTTTCTTACGAACTTTCTCTTGGCAATTCCAGACGTTCTCACCAACGGATTCTTCATGTTAAATTGAATTTTCACCCGTATAAAATGTGCGTGGTCCAACAATTGTCAGCACGGAACTATTTGATACGGCGGACCTCTTGTGAAGACATTCTTGCAATACCCCGTGACGCAATTGTGTTCTTTTTTGATGAGGCAAATTTTCACCTCAGTGGGTGTGTAGACTAACAAAATATGCGGTACTGGAGTGAAACAAACCCCAGAGCCCTCTGCATTCGGACCGCGCCACTGTGTGGTGCGCCATATCACGAGTGGGCTTCATTGCCCCTTACCAGGATAACCGTCTTGCCGTAACTGTGAACTCCGAACGGTATTTGACTATGATACAGGATTTTTTTCAGCCGGCTCTTGAGGCAATGCAATTAAAGGATACATGGTTCCAACAGGATGGTGCCACTGCACACACAGCCAGGGTTACCATGAAATGTTTGAGGCAAATGTTTCCTAGACGGCTTGCTTCTTTGAGGGGTGATGTGAACTGGCCGACACGCTCACCAGACTTTGCCCCATGCGATTTTTTCCTTTGGGGTTACCAAAAGTCAAAGGTGTATATTAACCGTCCCAACACCTTGGAAGACCTAATTACCAATATTGAGGCTGAAATTGGCAGAATACCAGTTGACATGCTTGTTAGAGTTCATGAAAAAGAATGGATCTTATATTGATAAATGTTTTATTTAATGTCGGCAATAATGTATGGAATACATTATCAGATAAATGTCCGCCTCTGTTAGCCTCACAAATGCGTGCCCCTTAGAGCACTATTTTCATAACATTTAGCACGGCGTCGAATTGAGGTTGATGGATTGTTTTGAACACTTTCTTGAGCAGTAGTAATGTTTTCAGCCGATCTTGCAGTACATTGTGAACCATGCTTGGGGCTATCAGCTGCAGACACTCTTTCATCGAAATTATTTATTACACGACAAATAGTGCGTTTTGTTGGCACGTTGTTTCTCTCAAAAAATTCATGTAACTTTCTCATCGTCACAGTAATCAATGATTGATTTGGATAAAAAAAATTTGCCACGTCTCTACTTCACGAATGCTAAATATACTCTGTCAAGACTAATGTTTATCAAAATAGCAAAGTAGTATACATTCCCTGTACAAAAGTGTTGAGAAAACTCCATTATTTCCCGCCAACCGTGGTTTCGGAAAGCCCCCGGCCAGGTTGCGTACTCATACTTACTCACTGTTTTAGTCTTATGTGACCATTAGATAGTTTGCATCAGTCTTCGAACATAAAGTATAACATACCCCGGTAATGGCCTCCTTATGCAGAAAGGCATTATGATACCTATGCCCGTGAGCAGTTAACCGTAATAAAGGCCAAAGCTGAAATTCAGATTACTGCCGACAAAACTAACGTCAAGGCCAAACCTGGACCGACTAGAGTCGCTAAAGTTCATTCTAGAATGCCATATATATATGTCACGAACTCGGGCAGCTGCGCTTTGCGTTCCTAAACTGACCAGATCTCACCAACAAAATATCACGAGCTTTATTAGACAACATATTGTTTGGTGAAACAAAAACTCACAAATATTAAGTAGTGATATCCGTCCTTGACGTACCTAACTGCAAACATCGATTTGGAACACTATTTTGTACAGGTTGACTAGCTATGAAAGAAAAATTAATAAATAACCCAAAAATTATGCGCGATAATAAACTGATTTAGATTTTATATTAAAGCTACATTTTGGAATTTAAATGACCAACATGGCTTGGCTTGAAGTGGTGTGTCCATATGTTGGGACTCGGTTTAAGATGAGTGACATTATTTCGGTAACAGCCCTTCTTATGTGGCAATTTCGGATATATCGATGTCACTGAGCTCTAACAGACGGTTAATATTTCTTTGCACTTAGAAGCATTAAGGGTAACAGAGCCTCCTTTGTCAGTACGAAAGGTAAAGGGTTTTATAATACATCCATGAAATATTTTGCATCAACCATTAATGCGTGTTCAAATGCTTGTCCTTTGTGTTCTCTTCAATAATGGAAATTTGGCTTGTTGACAAAGCAGCTAAGCCGAAAGTAAGTCTTGTCTCTGAATATGTCTTTTTTGGACAAAATCTGGAAATTTGTCTAAAATTTCCAATTTCCTCACTTTGCAAAGTCATGGCATTGTCTATGGTCGTTCGCCTGGAATTCTTACGACATTTCGATCGTATATAGATAAAGCAACGGATCCAACCTTAAAAATGACGATCTTTATAACCGCAAGCCAAGTTGCGGTTATAAAGACCGAATTAACAAAGTAGGCCTTTTTTAATTTTGACTTTTTAAAGATCAAAAAGAGTGTAGTCCTACACTATGGTAAAAATTACCCACGCACGGAAGCCATGTTATCGTTCGACTAAAATTCCATTGCAGAAAAAATATTTCATTTGTAATAACCAAATGTTAATAATCGTAATGCATACTCGGCTAAAGAATAGGTCATACCAATCAATCGCGGAAACAACTGGTGGTTGTGGCAATCAATAGATTTCTAAAATGTTTTTATTGTAACCAAATGTTGCTGATAATAACTAAAAAAACTCAAAAGCCAGATGATTCAGTGGTAATTTTTTTTGGTCTAAATAGGCGTTGTTTAAGTTAAATAATTTGTTTTATTAATGACTTCAGGCCATTCGTTTAATTCAATTATTTTCAGAAAAAATCTTTTTACATCTTTTCCACTTTTTCCTCAAAATGATTTATCCTGTGTTTTCAACAACTACAAGAGTAAAACCAAACGTTTTTTTGCCTCTGATGTGGATTTTAAGATCCAAAAATTATTTTCTGGACCTTCGGATACTTAGAATGTTCCACCGATACTTCAGTAACAGTTAATAAAAGTAACGGAAAAGTATGGTCGTCGCAACCATACGAGAAGTATTGTTTTTTGAATTTCAATTTGACAATAGTATGGTTGCGGCAATATTAATATTGTTAAAATGTAACAATAGCATTGTTGTCAAATTTAAAAATGAAAATATGGTTATAGAGACAATATAAATATGGTTGGTGGAACAAAAGTTTTGTTTATGTGGCTTTTATGATAACAATAACATGATTACGGCAATCATACCGGCAAAATTGTACTTTTTTTTAATTTGGCAATGTTTTATTTACGAATCTTAGTAAAAATAATTAAATTTTTTCCAAACAAACTACGAATTAGTATAACTAAAAAATATTTTTATTAAATAATTTTTTTACTGTTTAATAAATCACTCCTATTGCTACATAACTTACTTAATAAAATTCTCTTTTGTTAAATAACAACTTTACCCAATCTTTACAAAAAATGTGTGGGATTATAGTATGATTGTGTGTAAGTCATACTATGGTAATAAGGACCATAATATGGTTGTGGGGATCATAGTATGGTTGAATGTGAATAATAATATGGTTGTGGGGATCATAGTATGGTTGTGTGTGAATAAAATTATTGTTGTGAGGACCATAATATTGTTATGGGGATCATATTGTTGTGATGATAATAATATTGTTGTGTCACAACCATATAACCAACAATAGTATGATGCTCTTCGAATATTGTTACCCCAACCATACTTTTTTTCTGCTTGCAGTACGTCTGACACATGTCCGCCTACGTACGTACAATCAATAGAAAGGAGGATTCTTAAAAATAATTATGATTTACCTAAATGGTGTTAGGAAGCCGTTGGCTCAGAGAAAAGTTATCACTTAACTGTCAGTATGTCTGGCTTATTTTTTAGGTTTTGGTTGAATTGAGTTACCGTCAAAATAAGAGGCTGCTAATCTTTATTAAAGTAATAAATAATAATGATTCGAAAATGTTATTTTTAATATCGTAGTGGAACTTTTTCTTCCTCATGCTAAAAGCTATCGAAAAATCGAAGGAACAATATCCATTGCCACCCTAATGTATAGGGATAATCACAATAGACCATCTATCCATCCATCTATCAAGAATGTAACTGATCTTTCCAATAACATGGCGTCATCTTTGAATTCATTCTGTAACTAACTACTGTTGCGGTTTTTAGTTTCAACTTTCTCTATAAGCCTTCTTGGAAAATCATAAAGAAATATTTTCTTTCATTAAGAAATTTACTTTCCTCCAATGGATATTTCAAATTCAGTTGTACTTCTTACTTTTGCGTTTTTAGATTTCATTGGTCCCCAGAAAGCATTTAAACACATCAACAACAATTGCCCTTGGTAGGGTGTTAACAGTCAAATCGAATTAATTGAAAAATGAATGGCATGATATGTTGCTGCGCAATGTTGTTAAATCAAAAATCACTTTTTATTTCAACAGATAACACTCGTTCCATATCAAATCTTTCCGATTCGTTGTTTATTTAAATGAAATCGCTTGTTTTCTTTTAATTAACTCGGGCTGAAAATATGCCGTTTTGGCGATTTTCACGTTTTCTATAGCCACGAAAAAATTTCGCGAACAAGAGTATTAAAAAACTATTAAATTTTTTCTACTAAATGTTGAAAATATTTTGTATTCAGCCAAATCTTCAGAGATTTTGATACGCTTCTCTTGATTCTCTTGATACTCGTGTCAAATTACGTTACTCTTATAAACGGGAAATGTCATTTTGCGTATGATTAATATGATACGATATTTCGTTACTTATACGACTAGGCGTTATATTTCAGCAACCTCAACCTAAAATCAAACACAAAAAAATTATCAATCGGCTTCCATGAAGCCGTTATGGTTTTAAAGTGGTCGATTTAAATCAACTAACGCAAAACTGATTTGTTTGCAAATGTGTGTCTGAAAATTTACGCCGAAATTATAATTTCTTTACAGTTGTGGCAATTAAATAACTTTTTCGCGTTTCATTGGTATACACGATCAAAAAGTTGTGAGTACAATACGATGATCATATTTATTATCTTGAGGTACAAGGGTTGCTATATATATTTCTGGCCTATACAACACTAATCGTTGCCTGGCGCCATCTGACATTTCCATTGGAAATTTTGACTTTTTTTTAGCATAAACGTACTCAAAACGTTTTGACGTACGACCATCATTTGCGTTGTTTACAGTAACTTGAAAAAATCAATTTGCCAAAAAAATGGAATTAACTCGTGAACATTATTGTGTGATCATTTTTCACAACTTTCGAAGTGGATTATTACGACAATAATGCATTGGTGAACTTAAATCTTTTGATGAAGCACCTATAACACTGGTTTAATGAATTCAATCGTGGTAGACGCTCGCTCAAAGTCGAAGGTCGTCCAAAGACAGCCATTGTGCAAGAGAACATTGATGTCGTGCGTGAACTGAAAATGCAAGATCGTCGTGTAACATACCGTGAGATAAAGGCGTCTTTGGGCATTTTTTCCACCAGTATACATTCGATATTGCATGAACACCGTAAAAAAGGTTTGTTCTCGTTGGATCCCGCACAATTTGACAATCGCTCAAAAAAGGCTCGTGTCGATTGGTAAAAAGAAATTTTGAAAAAAATCAAAAGACGTTTATAAGATCGCCACAGGTGACGAATCATGGATCTATGCGTATGAGGCCGAAACAAAACAGCAATCGACCGTGTGGGTCGTCGAAGACGAGCCAAATCCAACGAAAGTGTTTCGTGGAAGAAGCACTTTGAAACAAATTAGTAATTTAAGGATTTCCATTCTTACAGCCTATTGAAAAGAAAAGCATAGTTCTCTAAGTTTCAAGCGGACATAAAAACTAGTCCAATTGTGGAAATTAATATATACCTTGATTTGTTTACAAAATTAGTTGACTTTGCTTTATTGGCCCTTAAGCAAACTCAAAGCTAGTTTATGAGTATTTATCCAATAGCTGACAATGCATTAACCGAAAATTTCAGCATGCAAACTAACGTTAGGTTGAGATGATAGAATACTTGAAGTAGACGCAACCCCAAATGTTCGGTTGGCAAAATATTCGGTTCTGAGAATGAGTCTGTTCTCTGTGTATACATTTTTGATTGGATGAATTTTCATATTTCAGGTCTGTCACAGGATTTAAGCGGAATGAATATTTTCCGTTCCGTTATTTTGCGTTCGATTTGTTTTACCTTCTTTAGCATTTGATTGGTTTTGATAAATCCTTAATGTGTGCACGTCTCTGCTTTTTCGGTTGTGATATGGGCGCATTGACACAGAAGTTCTATTAAATTAAATTTGAAAATAAAAACTAGTTTTTCTAAAGATGACAAATTTTGTTCGCTTGCTATTACAATGGAATACGGTAGCTGCAGCTTTCTGTTCTGTACAGTGAATTTTGACTACATCAAAACAATTTTCAGTTCAACTGCAGGAGCAGATAGAGGCTGTGCCAACTTTAATGTAGTCGACAAATTCGTCAATCTCCTTCAATCTATAGACATCATTTGGTGGCATCATTTTGGAACTAATCTTCGAGCTCTGCACTGTACGAACTGCTAAAAAATATCACCCAACATACCCTTAAGAATGAAAAAAATTATCTATTTAGTAGGGACATAAATACTGTTACACACGTTTTATGCTGCTAAATAAAAAGTACTGAATGTTTTTGGACCAAATATTTTTTTTAATATATTTATTGATGTATATTGTATCCAAAAATAATCTACTTATTCGAAATGTCCGCCTTTTGCCTTTACACACGCCTTAAGTCGCTCTGGCCTTTGTGACAAACCTTGTTCTCTAAAACCGTCCACAATTTGTAAACCAATGGGTTAAAATCTGGACTGCCTGAGGGCCATTCTTCAGAGGAAACGTTTTAGCTTTATGGGCCGGCGCAGAATCCTGCTGGAAAGTCCATGGCTGGTTTTGGAACAGGGAATTGTTATGGGGTTCACAACAGCTTCCAAAACGGTTTCTTGGTAAACGTTGGCCGATGTTTTGACTCCTTGCAGGAATGCAGGTTAGTGACCCCATCGTAAGAGACACCCCACCAAACCATGACTGAGGCTGGGTGATGACCCTTTTCCACCCTTGGGATCAGTGCAGATACTTCCTCAGATGACCGCGCTTACACTCTATAATTTTGCTTGTTAAATTTTTCCTGAACGGTAAAAATTTTTTCATCGGTGAACAAAATTTTTCTGTGCAAGTTATCAGCGTGCTTCACCAAAAGACGTGTGCATTTTTCAATCCTATTTTTTTTCAAAGCTGCAGTCAATAAATGTCCGGTACGTCGTTTGAAAGCCCCAAGCTCCAAGTCTTTTTTAATGTTTCGACTCATGGACTTTTGCGTGATATTCATCTCACGGGCCATGATTTTCTGTTTTCAGAGCGGATTTCTGTGAATTCTTGATGACATGCGGTGTTCGAACAGAGCGTTGGCGGCCCGACCGGTGTCGGTCTTTTACATCTTCAGTCTCTTCAAACAGTTTTTATGCATCGGTAGACGAATATGCGGCTCATTCCTAGTGGCCGGAGCGTTTAGAAAAATTTGTTTTCTTTCATTTCCCACTTGAAAATCGCTATTACAGCGATACGGTTCTCATTATCTGACCACTCTATGATGAAAGTTGAAACAATATTAAAATCCCATTACAGACTAATGCTATTGAGATTAGCTTTCAAAAGCCACACGCAGAGAAAAAACATAGTTACTACATGGTCACGGCAATAATAATACGTTCTCCGCAATAAAAGTATGTTCGTCGCAACCATAGCTTTGTTAACTGAATTTAGTTTTGACAATAGTATAATTGCTGCAATATTAATATTGTTGAAATGTAACAATAGTATTATTGCCAAATTTAAAAATGAAAGTATGGTTATAACAACAACATAAATATTGTTGGAGTGACAAAAGTATTGTGTTTTGCGTTTTATGTTAACAATAATATGATTACGGCAATCATTCTGTATGATTGTAATTTTTCTTCATTTAAATATGCTTTTAAGAACAAATTTTATTGGTACGGATTTAATGCAATAATAGTACTTTTTTTTATCGAAATTAAAATTTTTTAAACAAGCTCCTTTGGCTTTGTTTAACTGAAATATTGTTAATAAAAACGCTTACGTTTCTTTAAACTTATTTTTTCTACTGTAAAATAAATCACTCCTATTATTTTTAATTTATTGTGTTTTTTTTTAATAATTTTGATAATTCAAATCTATTGTCGACAACTTAAACAGATTCTAGTAAATTATATTGGGGATCAAAGTACAATTGTGTGTGATCATACTATGGTTGTAGGGATCATAACATGGTTGCGTGTGAATCATATTATGGTTGTGAGGATCATACTATGGTTCTATGTGAAACATACTATAGTTGTGAGGACCATACTATGGTTGTGGAGATCATAGTATGGTTGAGTGTGAATCATACTATGATTGCGGGGATCATAGTATGGTTGAGTGAGAATCATATTATGATTGTGGGGATCATATTATGGTTATGTGTGAATCATACTATTGTTGTGAATATCATAATATTGTTGTACCACAACCATATACCCAACAATAGTATTATCCTCTTCGAATATTATCACCACAACCATACTTTTTTTCTGCGTGCATATGACATTAACGGGGTATGTTCAGTTCTACTATTGAAATCGGTGTTTTTAATATTGTAACAGTATTTATGTCCCTACTAAGTATATTTAGACCTTTAAAACAAAGTCCAAGCCAAATGTGTGCATATATCCCATATTTGTCTTTGTTATGGAATACAATAAATCATTTCTTTATTGGCTCGTGCAGAAAATGGATTTATTATTAATACGTATATACATATGAAGTATACTAATATATGTATGTATTATTAATAAGTACTACTATATATTTTTATTATACTCCCTCGTTCACACGACAATACATTTTTTGCTTGCTGATTCCACAGGAATACCAAAGGTATTTCGAATTGATCAAAATTTAATTTTATACCAATTTATTCAGTCATAAATATTGTTTGACAAATATTTATTGCTGTATTAGCCTTTTTTAACTGTTGCTTATCATTAGTCACAATACGTGGGCTTTATATATTTATACAGTTCGTTTAGAAATACTTTTGGATTATTCCATTGGCTATTGAAATATAAGGCATGGTTCTATTTGACACACTAGTGAAAATAGTTTGTCATTTGCATAAATCAACCCTCTTTGCTGTCCTACCAGTCGTACCATTTTATGTGGACATCTTCCAATAAGAGTGTCCAAAAAAACCGTGGATTTCAGAACACCAGCATTTCAGAAAACCGGCTTTTTGGATTTTTTCGAAACCGTGTTTAAAAAAACAGACTGTGTTATTTTAAAAGTACAAAGCTGGCATTAAACGACATTACGGCTTCAACTTTTTGCCTAAGAATGGAAAATATTTTTTCAATTCGAAAAAAGTATTTGCCCCGTTTTTAGATTCTTAGAAGGCTATAAAAGCACATGCTTGTTTTTTATTCAAAAATTAACTAGTTACGGATTTTAATTTAAGCATGGCCGCCGTATTACATTCTTTACTTTTAAATGGTTCAATTAAAACAGGTTTTTAGACCCCAAGCTGGGCTCTTCATTTACCCAGATCTCTAGACATATTGTCATATTTGAATTTGTTAGAAAATGTCCTTGCGTTTGGCACCCATATGTGCATGTTCAAATAGGTCAGATCTTCGGGCTTTAGGTCCGCCAACCAAAGTTAGTCAAACTGCAAAAATGATTTGCTGTTCAAAACATTAAATTTTGTGTATTTCGTTAAAAATGGTAAAATGTAAATTTCAAGTGTTCATTAAAATACTATGGGGACTCTGCACCATTGATTTCCATTGTAAAAAGTGGTTTACTGAATTTCGTTCTGATCGCACAAGTACAAATGACACTGGTGTCAATACACCCAAAAATGTCGAAAAAATCCAAGATATGATGTTGGTCGATCGAAGGGTAAAATGCGTAAGATCGTTGATGCCATAGCTACTTCATATGGCAGTGTGGTTTCTACTTTACATCATCAGTTGGGTTTAAGAAAGCTGTCTGCAAGATGGCTGCCGCGATTTCCACTTCATCAAGATAATGCACGCGTGTGCAGTCTCAATGACAAAACTGCATGAATTGGGTTACGAAAAGGTACCTCATCCGCCATCTTCTCCGGATTTAGCCTCCAGTGACTATTTCCAAACCTAAAGGAATGACTCGGTGGATAGAGATTCAGCTCCAACGATGAAATTGTTGATCAAACAAATGCCTTTATTATAGACCACGAAAAATCCTATTTTTTTGGAAGAGATACAAAAATTGGAGATACGTTGGACTAAGTGTATTGAGCTAAAAGGAAATTATGTTGAAAAATATTTTTTTTTTGGAAAAAACTGTGTTTTCGAAAAGTCACGAAATTATTAATCTATCCTCGAACTATACTAAATTTAAAATAAATCAAAATTAATATAGTTGTTTAAGAGCGGTTGTATGTAAAATCGAGATGGCTCTATGTACTAGGCCTATGTGAAAACGTGGACCGCTATGACCAATTTTTAAGTGAGCTAGCTGATTGCTGATCGGTCTCAAAGAACTATGCCAAATTTTATGAAGATGGTACATCAATATATGTGGTTTTTAGAGCTAAAGATATCAAATCGTTTAAAAATATGTGTCGGAGCTGTATCTAAGTAAATTTAAACCTATTTTCTTAAAAGTCAGCAGCCGAATAAGCAGTCGAATAAACATATGTGTGGAAGATATATCTGAATCGGAACCGATTTTTTTCAATGTCTTAAACTTACTTTTTTTAAATCTAATTCTGTCCGCTTTTGACATCAAAGCTGGAATGTCAGTTTTTGGATTCGTTTTAGACATTCTATATCTATACTCTACATAATCATACAATCCAGCATGCATCGTGGTGTTGAGTCCAAACAGGAGAATTTTTCTTGGATGAACACACTTTTCTTTCGTGAATTGTCTTCTAAACATACATTGTACAACTATTTTGCTCATCATGGCTGGACGCAAGCCCATAGACTATAACCTCTTCATTATCCATCTTCCTCAAGAAATTTTAATTGTGTGGAAAAATTTGTTCTTAATACTCGGGGACATATGGGTATCCAGAAACAGTTAAATTTTCTCACATATCATAATATGTTCCCATAATTTAGATTTGGGTCAATTTGGGACTCGGATCGGCAAAGTTGGAACGGCCCTTTTACTGTGGACATATGGGTATTAAAAGACAAGAGGTCAAAAATTTGGCCATATTAATTTTTTTATTCGACTAATTTTAAGTCATTGACCAATGATAGGTACAAGGTTCCTAGGCAGCTGTAAAATAAGTCCTTATGAACATGGACCTCTGTGAACTCAGGAACAGTGCAATTTTCTAAAAAAAATTAATTTTTACGTTTTCGACAAATAATCTTCAGAGAGGTATGGTTATCCAGCAACGGTAGCATGCTCTCACAAATCAAAATATGCACCTATATTTAAGACTTGGTCTAATTTTGCACTCGGACCTTTTCATAAGGGCTCCAAAAATCGGTCTCCTTCAACTATGGACATATGGGTATTAAAAAACGTATCGTCACGAATCCTAAAGTAATATTTATTCTACTATTATATTTGGGGCCTCGGCTCATAGTTCAAAGGTCTCTAGTGTTCAGAAAGTAAGGTGCTTTCGAACATCGACACATGGAAACTTAAGAACAGTGGAATTATCTTACTTATCACAATATTAACTTTTAAGCTTTGTCTAAATTTGAGGCCCTAATCTACGTTCTCCCTACGTTCTCTCTATTGTTGAATAGGGCCCTATCAGGCCCTATTCAACAATAGACATACGGATTCTCTAAGAACATTCAAAGTTTCTACACGAATCTGAATAGGACAAATTATAGTTCTGTCAAGCAAGGAGCAACCACCAACGACTAAGTACCCAAACCCTACCAATGCCATAATTCAACGAAATCCATGGTGGAGAGTACTAAAGCTTCGACCTGGCTAAGCTTAACAACGTTTAAAGTTGTTAAGAATTAGCTAGGTACGGAATCTTCTAAAATAAAGGGAAAACTCTGGCAGAGTATAAAAGGGATGAGGAAGCGTCGATGATCACTTGCCAACTAAAAGCGCTAAGATTCTATCCGTGCCCACAGGTAGAAAAAAAATAAGTATGATCTTGATAACAATTTTCGAAGATCATTATACTATTGTTGGGTATATGGTTGTGGTACAACTATATAATGATCTTTACAACAATAGTATGATTCAAATACAACCATACTATGATCTTCACAAGCATTCTATGATCCTCGCAATAATAGTATGATTCACCCATTACCATACTATGAGCCTCACAACCATAGTATTATTCACACTGAACCATACTATGATCTCCACAACCCTAGTATGTTTCACTTACAACCATAGTATGATCCTCACAACCATAGTATGATTCACACGCAACGATGGTATGGTCCCTTCAACCATAGTATGATCATACACTGTCAACAATCGATCTGAATTATGAAAATTAGTTAAAAATTCATAAAATTCAAAATAAATCGAGTGATTTTTTAACAGTAAAAAATCAGTTTTAACAAACGTAAACGTTTTTATTTAAAATATTCCAGTTAGCCTAAGCAGTTTGTTTGAACAATTTTAATTTCCATAAAAAAAGTGATTTTATTGCATTAGATCCGTAACAATAACATTGTTCTAAAAAGCATATTCAAACGAAGAAAATTACAATCACACAGTAGGGTTGCCGTTATCATATTATTGTTAACAAAAACCCAAAAAAACATACTTTTGTTGCACCAACCATATTTATATTATTGCTACAGCCATATTTTCTTTTTTAGATTTGGCAATAATACTATTAATAATACCATGTTTTTTCCCTGCGTGCAGGGATGCATTTGCATTGTGTTCTGCTAGAAGTTTCGACACTACGAGTCCGAAAAAAGATCTTAGGCATGATCCCAGATACACAATCGATCACTGGAAGCTGTTGACTGATTTCCGAAAGTGAGCAGTTTTGCAGCAAAGTCTTCAGCTAAAATATCTGATAATTCACCACAAGAGGAAGAATTAAAAATGACTTATCCTTTTCCCTCCAAAAAAAGAAAAATCTTTATTAAGTGCTCGAGCACATGCTGATCTCGTTTGCTTGCTTAAGGAGTCAGTTTTGGCGTTAGTATAATCCCAACACTTACTGGACGCATTTTCTCTGGATCTGACAGCATCTCTGCAAGTCTGTTGAAATCATATTTGCCTATAATCAGGTCTAAAAATAATTTAAATCGATTTAAGCGATTATTACATGTTTTTAAAAAGACTAAATACGTTTGTTAAATCTCGTTTCTTGATCTTGTTCATATTTAAAGGTTTAAACATTGAGAACTTAAACCTTGTTTAAGTCTTTTACTCTTCACTTCTAAAGAAACGTCAGATGAGCTAAAAAAGTAAAATTAATACTCGTAATAAAAATAAACTTTCCCACAATATTGGGAAAGAAGAAATTTCCAAATAATATTAATTTTAATAGAATTTACTGTTAATTGCAAAGTAATTGTTTTCTCCCGAATCGATTTCATCATGTGATCAATAAATACGTGGGTATTATTTTTTAACCACTTCGATATTCGATGACGTGTTATACGAATTTATTTAAGAGGCCCCCAAACATATATTTTGTTCAGTTTCTATTTTTTTTTTCGTGTGTTTCATTCAATTTGAATCCTCCTGGTATTGAACTTAAAAATAAATATCCAAATGCTATAAATAGTTGCCCGCAAATGAATGGGTTGTGTACAATGTACGAGTATGTTTGCAGCGCTAGCCGAAGCAGAAAAAGAAAGAAAAATAGAACGTATTTGTCTACAAATTGTGATGCGTGGTGGTCCATTAAATCTCTTATTAATGGTTTGGCATAATTAAATCGTAAAAATTCCTATTAGGTTGCGGTTGTTTGATGTTATTCATATGTTTTGGTTGTTGCTATTCGCCGAGGAAGAGCGTCAAAGCACGTCATAACCATATTGAACACTTTTTGAAAATGCCAAGTCAACAAAACAGACTAGTCAAGCATGCTACAGTTTTTCATATTTTAAAGAAGAGTGCATTGTATCGGGTGATCAGTCTCGAGATATATTTTCAGAACAAAAATTCAAATCAAGTGTGGAATCTTTGTTGTTTATTCGAAAGGACATTTTATGCTTTTTATTTTTTAAATATAATTTCCTTCAAATGTTAACCGCTACTAAGTCTCAGCTTGTCTATTCGGAAGATCCAATTTTGGATGACTCGTTTGAGCATTTCGACCGGTATGGCGTTCATGACACGCGTAATGTTGGCTTCGAAACCTGAGTCTTAGGTGGTTTGTCAGCAGTGATATCACACGTTCTAGGCGGCCAACTCACCTGTCCAAAACGTTAAATTAGCTGCTTTTCGAAATTACCTCGAAATTCTCAATAGAACCATTGTTTGAGCAGCTGTATGGCAATTGGCACCGTTCTGTTGAAACCAAATACCGACAAGATTACGGGCTTCAATTTCAGGTAGCAAAACGTCCGATATCAAGGCGCGATAGCGAGCACCATTCACGGTTACGCTCCGGCCATTATCATTTTTAAAAAAATATGGACCGATGATTCCACCAGTTCATTAACTGCACCAAACCATGGTTTTCTCTGGGTATAATGACAGCTCTAGAACCTCTTCTGGTTGCTCTTCAGCCCAAATGCGGATATTTTATTTTTTGACTTTGCCTTTGAGCCAGAAAGGAGCCTCATCACTGAATAAATCGTTGTTCGAAAACAGCTGATCTTCTCGTTTTTCATTTCCATAATTCAGTTGCACAATTTGGAGACGTTGTTGCGGTGTAAGTCTTTCTATGATAAAATGGCAAACAATTTTGAAAAGGAAAAAATAAAGTTTAACGCAACTCACGCTTAAACTCTGAAAAAACCCCTATGGAAAAAAATACCTCTAGATGGATCACCCTATATAATGCACTATTTGGGGACTTTCTTTTTCATACGATTCACAAATCGTTTCTAAACATTATTGTAGCAAACACTGGAACCTCGAATTGTTTGGATTGAATGCCTCGAAATTTCAGTATCGTAACAAAATTGGGTGTTAAACTCGTACCTTTATAATATTTTTTTTGATTTTTCCACAATATCATTCATTTGACTACAACAAAGAGCTCGGCCGAACTTCAGGCAACCAGCCCGATTTTTCAGTACATTTTCGATTGTTTCGGGTCGAAACTCTTTAAAGCAACTTCGATTTCATGTTTCAACGCTTCGATTGTCTCTGGATGCTTTGCGTAACATTCATCCGTAATGGCTTTCCACAGAAAATAATCCAAAGGGCTCAAATCACAGCTCCGATGCGGACAATTGACATCACAATATCGGCTGATTATTCGATTTTCAAAGACATTGCGTAAAATATCGATGGTTGCGTTGTCAAATACTCGTATCATCCTTATCATTCTCTTGAATTTTTTTTGGAAACAAAAATTCGTTGAGCATGACGTGGTAACGCTCACCGTTGACGGAGAAAAATGTCCCAATGATGCCGCCAGGCTTCTCAATAGCCACGTGTGGGTTCTCTTAACTCCATATGTGGAAGTTTTCTTTATTGACATAGCCACCGAGATGAAAATGAGCTTCATCTGAAAATACGATTTTCAGTAAAATTCTTCATCTCCCACCAAACAATGAACAGCCCATTGGGCAAAGCGAAAACACATCGGATGGTATTTCATTATTAAATGCCAAAGTTCTACTAGAAATTTGAAAAAATTATCAGTATTCTTTTTTTACAACCGATTAAAATTTAACATTTTAAATGGGCCACTCTATATTATACTAGATGGCCCCGACCCGCGCTGTGGTCCTTAGTAACACTTTATGGTATTGAATCATGATATAAGAACTTATAGATACCTTTGAATGTATTTCCAAATTAAAAAAATCGACAATGCAATACACGTTGTGCGAAAAACATGGTATGCTTGTTGCGTAAGTCAGTTGCTCAAGCTCCAGACAGAGATGCTTAATCCTGTAAACATCAGAGTGGTGTAGGGTATCTCATAGTCGGCCACGTCCGACTTAAACTTTTTTCACTTGTTTTCTTATACCGCTGAGGCATATTTTCTGCAAGACAGGACTGAAAATGTATTTTGTAGAGGCGAAGGAGCTTAAATCGATGGGAACGTTTTTAATGGGGCCAAGCTTCATGGTGTTTGTTGTAAGCCGGCTGTATAGGACTATGCGATGTTTAAGCAAGATCGGATGTAATTTGAACATTCTAAAGTGCTATGCAAACATGACATAATAAGCTCGAATTTTTCTATAGTTGGCTAGAAGAATTTTTTCGAGTCAAAATTACTTAACTTTATTCTCAGAACCTTTAGCGGCTCGTTTCGATAAAACTGGGCATTGGCTTCGTCTGTTTATTTTACTAAGCATCACATAGTGGCGTAAATCGTGCAAACAAATACAGGGTTTTGCATTAAGGACTTACAAATTTTATATATTCATAATGTTAAAGATATAGAGTTCAAATTATTTCCAGGTGTAGTTCCAGTGAAATTCGATTTCAGTCATATGACCCCCAAGAGCCCGTGTACAGCAATCTATTCCTTTGAACCAATTTTCCACCACTCTTGCACACACTTAGACCGGAACGTTGGAAATTTCGCGTTGGATGTTGTCTCTGAGCTTGTCTAAAGTTGTTGGCTTGTTGGCATAGACCAATGACTTAATGTGGCCCATAAAAAGAAATCCAATGGCGTCAAATCGCATGAACGAGGTGGCCATTCGACCGGACCATTTATCGATATAACACGTTCATCGAAATGGTCTTTCAGTAAATCGATTGTAACGCTTGCTGTGTAGATAGTGACACCGTCTTGTTGAAACCACATATCGGCGATTTCAAGCTTATTCAATTCTGGCCAAAAATAATTCTTAACATATCACAATAACGCTCTCCATTCACGGTAACATGACAATTGTTTTTATTGACGAAAAAATACGGCCCAATCAAATCTTCCGCGTAAAACCACACCACACAGTAATTTTTTGGGGATAAAATTGTGTCTCTTGAGGCACATGTGGGGTTGTTGCTGTCCAATAACGCATATTTTATTTATTGACAAAACCACTCAGCCAGAAATGAGCTTCATCGCTAAAGATGAATTTTTTTTATGAAATTCTGGATTTCCCTAAAACATTGCCAGACCTCAATCGTAGAAGTTTCAGAAGTTTTAAATGATCAAGTGGCTTTAGTTCCTGAGTCAGTTTGATCTTATAATGATAAAGGCCAATATTTTTTTTGCAAAATTCGGCACAGTGTGGTTTGAGAGATGCCCAATTCCTAAGAACGACGTGGTATCGACTGATTGAGCTCATTTTAAACGAATGCACTTACGGCTGCGATATTTTCGTCGCTTCGAGTGGTACGGCGTCTCTTTGTTGCCGGAACATCCAAAATAATATGGATCCAAGCTTATCCTTTACAGCATGAACAGTCTGTCGATTATTACGCCGAAAGTTGGAGTAAGCGCTCTTAATGTTGCGACCACTGACTCAAAATTTCGGTAGTATTTTTTTATGATTTACAAACGTTGCTCGTAAGTGAACAATGTTTTTGTTTTGTTTAGAAACAGCTGTGCAGTCTGACTGGCAACCGTAGCCAATACATTTCACCAATTTTTAAGTTGATTCTGAAAAGAAACAACAAAAAGGTCTCGAACCAGAATAAAAACTGTTCAGGTCATCATAATGATAAACGACCGAATAAATGTAAAACAAAAACATGTTTAGAAAGGGTTTATACGCCCTAATGTATAACGAATGTATGAGTACATGTACAACACATACTGTGCTTTTTTATCTGTGGTTTTCAACGAAAGCCCATGCGAAACGGAATTGGTGGAGATGATATTAAGCTATGAAGACTGTTTTTCGCACAGTTCGAAGACTATACGCAAAGGGTAATTCTCATTAATCATAATGAGACTCCCGTATAAGTCATTTGATTTGTAGCCGAAGCAATCGTTGCCAAAGACTGCTGAAGAAAACCCTTAGCGAGTTTAGCAACAGCTGTACAGTCTGCCTGGCAACCGTAGCCAATACATTTCACCAATGTTTCAGTTGATTTTGAAAAAGAAACAACAAAAAGGTCTCGAACCAGAATAAAAACTGTTCAAGTCATAAAATGCAAAAAGACCGAATATATGTAAACCAAACAAAAACATAATTAGTAGGTTATTTTAATATTAAACATTGTAACAGTAAATATATTTCTAGTTTAAAGAGGTAACTAAGAATTAGTTAACTTAACAATAAAAATTATTTCTATAAATTTTTTCTTGGTCCATTTTAATAAATAATTTGAGTTGTTACAAACGGAATGACAAACGTCACCATCCTATGATGTAGAGTATAAAAAAAAGAGTTTCGACCATTCTTAGTAGTTTTTTTTTATAAAAGAAAATATGTGGCCTGATTTCTTCCATAATTGGAAATAAGGATATTAAGTTATTATAATTCTCATTTTTTTTTAAACTTGCTTCATTAAAAAGTGTAATGTTTTTACTTCAATTTTTTTATAGAAGCTGCGATATTTAATGACAATTTTTCAAAAAATGCTATCTGCTAGCATAGGTTTTGTAAACTCCTACAACTTGGTTATTGGTTATCTTAAGTAATTATTAAAACTTGGCTTCGAATTACCTATAAATGATGAACTGGTATATCCACTGGCAGTGATAATCAAATTCTTTGAATTAAAACAATTATTTTATATACGCCGATTATTTCGAAGCACTTGATGATTTTTTTACAAATTTAATTGAGAACTTTTACTTTCACAAATTTTCAATATTTTTCAATTTGTATTTGGATTTCACTTATTCTCGCTGTATCGGAAGAGATTTCACTCAATTTTGCGTACCAGAAAAAGTTTCTCAATTGTTAATATATTTTTTGTTTTATACACATTTTTTTGTTGTTAATTTCCAACACTCTCACGAAAGGTGTTTCGAGAGTAAGCGAAAAGTGAAAATACACAATTTTTTTTATATTATAATGTGAGCAATAGCCTAAATATGTATGTGTGCGTGTTTGTATGTGTTTCACACCAAATTGTTTTGTTGTTGTTAATTTAAAAAATTTAAGTTCCTGCAATGCTGGAGATTTTTAATAATTTTCCATTCAATTCGATGCTGTGAAATTCTCGTGCACACTTTTCGGCTATCGTCGCTTTCGAATATGTTGTATTCGAATAAAATCAAAGAAAATTGCTTATAAACAAATTGAAATTATTGTTATTATTTATGTATTTGTTGTGATGCTGTTGTTATATTTTTTTTGTTTTTTTTTTTTTTTGTTTTCATACTCGTGAGTATGCACACATTTCTGAGTATATGACGTCACCGTAGTTTTGTGTTGTATACATCGTTCGTATACTATAGCCAGATATCGATACAGGTGGATTTATTTAAAAAATACACTGAATATCAACAACACCAACTACAAGCGATCGATCGAACGATCGATTGTGTATAAACTCAAATTGAAATGATTTCGTTTTAGTATAGATACATACACATTAAATCCGTAATGGTTTCTTTTTATTAATTCACAGACAATTTTTCCAAAAAAGAAAATACAAAAATATTCACACCGTATTGAAATTATAAATATTTTATATTTGCTCCAAAATTAAATAAATTTTTTTATGCTTTCATGGAGAACTTGCTTTTTTTGGATTTAAATTTCTTTTTGCTACGATTTTATTCAACTTGGCTACTTCAATATTTTTCACTTCTGTAGAATTTTTTATTTTATTTTACGTTTTACCGTGTTTTGGATCACTTTTGTTGTTGGGGCGTTTTTTTGTTGGTGGGCCTATAATGGCCCTGATATGAAATATTTGTTTTTATAGGCCAATATTCACACGAATTGTTGCCACATTTCCATGTTTCTGCTCCTCTTTAGCCGTCGAGTCTGTCTATAGCAGGTTTTTGGTAAACGTTTCGTCGTTGTCTTCACTTCAGTTTGTTCGCGGTGGTGGAAACATTTCATTGCCCGTTCTTTATCTTTCCGCACATATGTTCAGTTGCAAGTATGGCCCGTATCTAAAAGTGATCTCCACATTTCCTCGATCTCAATGCTATGCGCGGCCGACGATGATGATGAGCAGCGTTCTGTGAGCGCGCCATGAAAATGGAAATTGTTTTGTTCTATTTTCGTTGTTGTTGTGGCTGTTGAAGGAAGACACAATTTGTTCTCATTTTCAGTCGGTGCGTGGTGGGCATGGAGGAAATGTGGGCAATTTTTGTTGAGTAAATGAGCTCTGTTTTGTTCTGTCGTTGGCCTCCGTCTATTTTGTTCTGTTGTTTATGATGTTCGCTCTCGCAGTAACAATACTTAAAGAGAGTCCATAAATATTGAAAGTCAAATTGCTGGGCAGATTTTGAATTGTTTGAGAAGGATATACGAATCTGGACTAAAGCTAAACATTTACATTTCCCGGGAAACTGTGGAACATTTTAAAATATTTTCATCATTATTTAAATTGGATTTCGCTGTTTAACTTCTCCAGAAAATGGAAGATTCAGAAAATGTTGATTTTTAACTTCTTGAGTCCAAATCCCTTATTTATGGCTAGCGCACCAATTGTGTTACAATAAAAAAATTCAAATAACATATTTTTCTATCAGTGTATTTCATTTATTTTTTTATTGTATAAGTATGGAAAATTCCAATTTAATTTTATATGACTAGTTGTATTTGAAAATTATAGTGTCACGCATTTGCGACACCTGATCACAATGTTATTCATTGTGGCCCCAAGGATACAAGTTGGTATCTTTTCTATTATTATTTTAATGGACTACTTCAATTCAGTCAAATTCCTTGGTTTCGTTTTGAACACCTCCTGCTTGACGTAACCCAATAATGACTTTTTCTTTAGGGAAATCCAAATGCAATATTTTGGAATAAAAACATGTTTTCTTTGAATAACTTTTAACTTTTATTTCAGAAAGTAAGAGTAATTATAGACAAATTAACATCAGGAATTTCAAGTTGTTTTTTCACTAGTAATATTCAAGTTTTAAAAACTTAAAACTAAGTTGGTACAGACGTAACAACGTTTGACAATTTGTTATCCTCTGCGTTGGCCTTGGCACTCATAATCTCTTCGGTAAATCGGTATCAAACGGAATTCGAGAATAATTGATTTTCGGCCTTAAAAAAATATAAAAAAAACTTGTACTGCTGAATATTAATTCGGTGTTAGTACGAGTGCATATTAATAATTCCGAGACTTTTCGAATAAAACACAGTTTTTTTTTTGCAAAAAAAAATATTTTTCAACATAATCTCCTTTTAGCCCAATACATTAAGCCCAATATTTCTCCAATTTTGAATCCCTTCCAAAAATAGGATTTTTCGAGGTCATCGTTGGAGCTAAATCTCTTTCCTCCTAGCCATTTCTATAGGTTTGAAAATAGTCACTGGGGGCTAAATCCGGAGAATATGGCGGGTGAGGTACCAATTCGTAACCCAAATTTACCATTGAGACTGCACACGTGTGCACCCGTGCTTTATCTTGATAACATAAATTTCCTTTGCATATGTTGTCGTTTTTTTTAAATCCTCGTTAAATCGGTCCAAAAAGTTGGCATAGTATTCGCCGTTTAATGTTCCCACCTTATTGGCCGACAATGTCACCTTGGCGAAACCGATTCACCCGCAGTAAGCCATTGTTTAGACTGCTGCTTTGTCTCCGGAGTGTTGTAATGGATCCATGTTTCATCCACAGTTACAAAACAACGAAAAAACTCATTCGAGTTGCGGTCAAACAACAAATAAACAATCCTTCGAAGTATCACACGATTCCGTTTATGGTCAATTGAGAGCAATCGCGGCTTTCTTAAACTCAACTGTTCATGTAAACTCGAAACCACACTGCCAATTGAAATGCGTATGGGATCAACAATCTCACGCACTTTTACTCTTCGATTTTTTTTTGAAATTTTCTGGTGTATTTAAATCAACTGGCCGTCCAGAACGTTCGGCTTCATTTGTACTTGTGCGTTCCTACATATGTAAGTAAACCCCTTTTTTACCATTGAAATCGATCGAATCGGTGCAGAGTCATCACAGGATTTATTAGGCTTTTCCTTGGTTTAATTAAAGGGTTACCTTCTCAAAAAATAATGTTTAAAGAGCACTTGAAATTTACTTTTTTCCATTTTTAACAAAATCCACGAGGTTGTATGTTTTGAACAACTGTCAAACACAAACAAAAATTTGACAGTAGTCTATTAACATGGTTATTATTGAAAGCAGTGTTGCATTTCATATAATAACAGAGGAAGTTGGAAGAGTCACGGAATTATTGATATTCCATCGTATACTATTACAATGGTTATTAATGAAAGCAGTGTTGCATTTCATATAATAACAGGGGAAGATGAAAGAGCCACGGAATTATTGATATTCCATCGTATACTAACTTGAATAGTTAAGACGGCATAAGTTTTAAACATCGGCATACAATAAAATAAAACTTATGTATATCTCAATTGGCGAAAATAAATGAAAGCGCATAATAAATTTAAGCAATATGCATTGTTTCGATGACAATTACAAATATTTGAAATAAAAAAATAAAAAAGTCGGTTATTCGATTAGTCGAAAATAGGGATCTGGATGGTACGGTCTTCGTGTGTTGCTTCCAGATTCGGCAAACATGTTTACAAGACTCATAATATACTCGGGGGAATTCCGCCAAACTCCAGTTTTTATAAATATATATAAAATTATTATGTCCTTAATGGAAAGTCCTGTATAAGTATATGTACAGACTATTTTAACGCGTGATCCATTTCGAGGTTCCCTACTTACTTATAGAAAAAACACACAAAATTCAAATTGAATGGGGAATGTTTATTATCATTTGAAAGAACATTCCTTGGCATTTATTTTTTGAACGGATGGTCCATCCGTTGAGTCCAATTTTCGATGAGTCTAATTTTCGATGGCGAATGACACGCGTGATGTTTTGCTCCAAGTCCTGAATCGAAGCGGGTTTGTCCGCATAAACTTCACTTACACAGGAAAAAGTCTTACGGTGTGATATCACAGGATCTTGGTGGCCAATCGACCGGCCCAAAACGTGAAATTATCTACTCACCGAAGTGCTCTCAATAGATCCATTGTTTGATGCGATGTGTGGGAAGTAGCGCCGCACTGTGGGTCAGATCTCGAAAAAGCTGGTCATAAAGGAAAAAAAAAATTTTTCTACATGGTAATTTTGGACTATCAGGTTGGCTACAGTGATGTTGGAACTACTCAATGTTAACTGTACCGACGAGCAGCTGTTCATTTCATTCGATATATTTCAGGTCTAACGCGGCAGTATTTTGTTCGTTGTGCATGCAGCCGATAAGGCTACAAATTAGTCTTGTCATCGAAGATAAGTATTGGTGTTGTGTGCACATGAAACAAATATTTTCAATATGGAACGTGTTCCAGGGGGTATGTACTAATTAAAAAACATTAATATTATTATAAAATAATTAATTATAAATGTTATTTATTGAATATACTTAATACAAAAAAATTATCGAATTTTTTTAAAATGTTCTTAAAAAATAGAGATAAGTTACGAATTCCTTGATATTCCGCTTTCATTTGCACTGTTTTCTCAGGGATATAGTATTATCTTTGTAATTTAACCTTAAAATTCTGCTACTAGGCACTACTCCACATTTGAGCCATGTTTTAAGTCAAGATTGCAAAATGAAAAATGTGAATAATAACTAAATTAACACTGATTTTTGGTGTTTGTGTTATTTGTTTGGCTTTGGTGTGTTCTGACACATATAGTAAAATTTAATGGCCAACATTTTTGTGGAAAATTTCATTCCCGCCCCGCCCCTTTTTATGGGTGGTTTTAATGATTTGTTGCAATATATCCAAAAATTACCATTATGCGTGTCAGTAAAAGGGTTCCATAAAAATGTTTACTGAAATGTTTTCTACAAAGTTGAGCCAACTGGGTTGTGATGTGTACCTTATCATATTTTAAGGTTTTCGGTAGGCATTGCAAAAAGTTCCGTTATTTGTTTTGCTTTCTACAAAGTTGAGCCAACTGGGTTGTGATGTGTACCTTATTATATTTTAAGGTTTTCAGTAGGCGACTTGTGAGTGTATGTCAAGAAACGAAAGAAAAAAAGATCTATTGGAGTAATCCGAAACCGTCTTCAACCCTCTTTTGCAAAACCTGAGAAAAACAATTTACAAAGGAAACCGAAGAAACTTCCTTATCATTTTGCAGACAATTTCGAGTGGACGTGAAATCGACGCTGAAAAGTTTCGAGCTTACGCCTTATCAACTACCAGACACTACGCCAGACATTATTTCATCGGCCATTTTACCCATCGGTCAACTCTCGGAGGATGCTCAAGAATCAACCAATAAGTTGATAAAGCGATATCGTTTGAGTTTTTCTCGGAAGTTTTCAAGAGTTAAGACTATGGAAGACGTGTTCAGGAGATTGTTGGCAACCACAGACCCCTACATTTCATCTCTAAGAAAATCAATAACAACAAAATTGAAGAGTTTGCTGCCAGAAGCTGTTGGCCTCTTGGTTCCCATGGCGGAAGATGATGAAGACTCCGATGCTGATGACGAGGAAACAGACATCGAAAATGATTAAGACTCCGATGCAGATGACGAAGAAACAGGCATCGATGATGATAAAAATTTCATTGACGAGGCAGAAAAAAAAGAAGATGACTAAGATTAAAACACCGTTTTAACAAAATTTTTGAATTTTTTGAGGTTAAAAGAAATTTGTAACTTTCAGAACCTGCCATTTCCAAACGAATTGAGATAAATCAAAAACTATTTCAAGTTATTCTTTCCTGCAGTGTTTGGAATACGACAGTGTTTTCAAAATTACGATTTGATTAAAAATAGGTGAACTATTAATAAAAAATTATAAAAAGTCCAGACAAATATTGGCGTTTTTTATTTTTGACTGCAAATATCATTTGAATGGTCAGAGATAAATCACACGCTTCAGCGTATTTTTTATTTGTCTCTCTTAGAAGATTTCTTGAAGCAAAAAATTTTACAAATCCGCTCAAAATTGTAGAAGTTACAGGTCTTTAAAACATTAACAGCATCAAAGTGGTCCACTTTGAGACCCTGTATCAAACTCCGCGTAATAACAGGGTGTCTACAAATGCAATATACGAAATGACTGACTCCTCCTTTACAAATCTCTAGTACATTATTAAGCGATCCGACTAATAGTTTAGAAGTTATGATATTATGACCACGTTTTTTGTAATCTGACCCACTGTGCGCCGTCTTGTTGAAACCAAATATCGCCGAGATCACTAGCTTTAATTTCAGGCAACAAATAGTCGGTTATCATGGCACGATAACGGTCGCCATTGACGGTTACGTTCTCACCGGCATCATTTTTGAAGAAATGTGGACCGATGATTCCATCGGCCCACAAACCACACCAAACCGTTGCTTTTTCTCTTAAACCTCTACTGGTTGCTATTCATTCCAAATGCGGCAATTTTGCTTGTTTACATACCCATTGATCCAGATATGGGCCTCATCGCTGAACAAAATTTGGCTCGAAAACGTCGGATCTTCTTGGAACTTTTCAAGAGCCCATAGAGCGAAGCGATGTCGCTTGGGAACTTTGGGCGGCTTCAGTTTTTGCACAAGCTGTTTTTTGTACGCTTTCAATTTAAGATCTCGACGTAAAACGCACCAAGTCGTTCCATACGTTAGTCCGAGTTGCTGCAAACGACGCCGAATCGACTCTCCACGGTCTTGGTGTACACTCTCAGCTACGGTCGCTACATTTTCTTCTCTGCGTGCTGGACTTCGTCTATTCGGTCGAATATTATCCAATAATCAATGCTGGGTCTCAAGATGGGTGATGGTGTTGCGAATAGCTCGCTCAGTATCCCGATTATGATGATCATAAGTTGTACGAAGTGCACGAAACACATTTATCACAAAACGTGAATTTTCGTAATAAAATTGAACGATTTGTAAACGTTGTAAGTCTTTCCATGATGAAATGCTAAACAATTCGGCTGTGCCGAACTTTGGATACCCTCCACCAGATTCCCAAATGGTGCGGAAGTGTGTTCTATATAGAAATCTTTATGTAGAAAATTTCATCTCGATAGGTAAAGTTTGTAGTGAGTTATTGTCATATTATTTTTCAATGCCCATGAGACCGTTTGTGTGGGAGGTACCAGTAGGGCCTTTTCGATCTTAGCCAAATTTAGCGCAAAAGTCTGTTCTATATATTGATCTTTATGCCGAAAATTTCGTCTCAATAGGTCAAGTGTGTGGTACGTTACTGTCATATTATTTTTCAAGACCAATGAGACCGTTAGTGTGGAAGGTACCAGTAGGACTTTTCCGATCTCAACCGAATTCAGCGTAGAAGTGTGTTGTATATAGAAATCTTGATGTGTAAAATTTCATTTTGATAGGTCAAGTTTGTGGTGATTTATAGTCATATTATTTCTCAGGACCCATAAGGCCGTTTGTATGGGAGGTACAAGAAATGGTGGACCAATCTAAACCAATTTTACATAGATGATTGAGCCTATATAGAGATTAATTTTTGCATTTCCTATATAGAGATTATTATTGCAAATTTCACTGATTTTGCTCAAGAAACTGGACGGACATTTCCAAATAAAAAACTAATTTTTATGAGGTAGTGTCGGTTGAGGGTCTCCAACACCAACTACCCGTAGAGCTATATAGCCCATTTCCAATACCAACCATGCTAGGTTAACTAAACATGTTTGTGCCAAATTTCAGCTTGTTTTCAACAGACGGACAGCCGGACAGCCAGACAACTAGATCGTCTTAGAATTTTACGAGGATCTAGAATATATATACTTTGTTGGGTCTCCGATGCTTATTTCAAGGTGTTACAGACAGAATGACACAACTAATATACACTCCATTGTGTGGTGGAGGGTATAATAACATGACAGCATGACACGTCTCTCATGTAATCTGTCAAAAAAAGGCTATTGAAAAAGTATCTCTACTTGGATCACCCATTACAACGGAACCAGAGTTCTCTCCGGGGAATTCCCTCCCGGAAAATGACGGGAATTCCGGTCATTTTTATTCCCTGTTTTCTGGAAAACTCTTTCGGCATTCCCGGGAAATTCATTATTCATTTCATGACACTATCGAATGGAATTCGAAAGAGCAATGTTGGAATATTTTTTACGTTTAAAAGGTTCTAAATAAAATGTCTCGAGGATTGAGAACTAATTGAACTATACTTAATTTAATATAATAATAATATTAAAAACTAAGTAGATTGATGATAATGCAAACATGCTCGGAGATCTACTAAATATTTTAAAACCAATTAAATTGGCTGTGAAAGCGCTTTACCGACAAAATATGCATTTATTTCCCACAATCATACACCTATGGGTATCATTAGTATCCAACAACATTTAATGACAATTATAACAATTTATTTCAACACGCTTTAAAATAAAATGTGTTAGCGTACGCGGAAAGAAAATGTAATATCAAATTTTTAAAAAAGACAGCGGTGTTGCGTTTTTAGACGACATTTCTATTCATATAAGTGGAAATTTCTAAACCACAGAATAAAAATCAATTACCTAATAACTCAATAAAAAAGGATTTTAAGACAAAAGGAACAGTTGAAACACGTAAACGTCACCAATGTATTAAATGCTCTTTAGGCAATTAGGCCGACGTTACAGGAAAGCGAAAAAATATTTTCTACAATTGGGTGATATTAAAATTAAAAACAGACTCGTATGGATTCATTAATAATTATTATAATCATTCTATTCTAAAGAAATATTTTTAAAATTATTATAATTAATGTTTTTAATTAAGTTCATATTATTTACTTTGAAACGTATTTAAGTTTTTGTGTAAACAGCAGCTTGTAAAATTTTTGATCTCAAGTTTTAAACAGGTAAAACGTCGTTAGCTTTGGCCAGGCCGGCAATCGACAGAAGAGCATTAATTCGGGATCACCCCTTTGCTCGGCCAAAAACGCTGGAAGACGATAAAAGAACTTTAATCAGCGATTTTTCCTAATCGAAGCGTCTAATCGACAAAAGAGCCTCAATTTGTGATCACCCCTTTCATCGGCAAAAACGCGGGAAGACCATAGAAAAACTTAAATCAGCGATAACTCCTAAACGAAGCGTCTAGTCGAAAAAAGAGCCTTAATTAGTAATCACTCCTTTCCTCAAAACTTCATAATTAATCTTTGTTTGGATTCGTAGAAATGTGTGCTTTAATCAAGGTGTTCATATTGACTATTATTTTTTGGGCCACATACGCTCAAAACTTCAGCAGCTATTCCCACTTGTGCTTTTAAACTATAAGCGACCATTGTATGTCTACAAAATTAAGATTTGTTAAGCAAATACTCAAAAAAGTGTACTTTATAACGAGGTACCCTTAGTCCCTTAAAGGGCAACTTGTTTTGCCCCTGGGACGCATGCAAAATTTTATCATCCTAGGTCGATTCGTTTAGCTGATATTGTGCTTTCAACAGACACATAGACAGACGTCACTCTATGTGAAGTTTTTTGTTTTATTAGTAAGGCTGTAACAGAATAAGCTGTCGCTTCTTGCAGTTATAAAATAATTTGAAAATGAAAGGAATATGTATAACATCATTTTTTTCCGAAGAAATATTCTAGTTTATAATTACTGTGTTATTTCCCAACTATGAATTATGTTCTTATGGCCCTCTCACAATGTTGCTCAACAACAGGTGTATCCTCCCCTGCGTTACCGCATCGGCCTTGTTTTGTCTGTTCGTTTTGTGCAATCAATGGTGGTGGCTCTATTAAATAGTAGAGTTCCCTCATGCCAACGACCACACTTCATCTGAATTTATTAGGTGTAAATTAAAAACACGTCATTAGAGGCAATAATATGACATTCAACATTTGTCTGACACCAAAAACTTTTGATAATTTCTCTTAAACCTCACAAAATAACAACGGCAAGCATTCCAAAATACAAGACAGACAGAGAGACAGAGAGAGAGAGAGACAAACACTCAGTCAGTCATTCAGTCAACGGCGAAATGTGGCCAAAAACATTTTGTAATTAATGTGAAAATTGGTCAAGGCAGAACACATAAAAAGTTCATTGGAAACACATTGTGCGGGTTCAGGGTGAACTTTCGTCGAACATATCAACCACGAATCAAAAAAATACAGAAGCCACAACGATTCGAAAACTATTTGAAAGAGGGTGATATTACAGACCACTAAATCACTCAAGAGTATCGCTATTGTGGAAAATATCGATTGGAACATTGTGCTTATAAGATCAATGTCGAGTGTGTGGTTTTAGCTTAAACAAAATTCTAAGATAAAAAATGTTTTATTGGTGATTATAATATAATAGATTTTCTTTGATACACGCTTTTTTGCGATTGATAAGTGGAAATTATAGATATGTGCTTTCCAACTATTTGAGGGTTTGCAATATAACTTAGAAAATAGCTTGGTGAATCAGCAACTTTTAATTATTTATAAAACATACGATTTTAATTGTAAATAAAATAAAAAAAACACCCGAGAATTATCTCAATATTTCTCATTATGATAGAAGGATGTTTGACAATTGAGTGTGAAACAAAATATCGGCAACATGCCCGCCTCGGCTTCGGTAACATGCCTCCATCCGATGATCCATATTTCCAAAGACTCTGAGACATTATGGAGGTTCATTGTCATTATTGTGCCGTATTAATACATCCCTTAGCTCGCGTAAAAGAGCCATTGTTTCGTTGGCTGTGCGACAAGTGGCACCATCCAGTTGGAACTACAAATCGTCCAGGTCCATATCCTCAATTTCTGGCCATGATAACGGACTTCTTCATCCCGCGATACTAACACCATTCACGGTCGCGGCTTGATCGACCTCATTTTCCAAAGAGAACGGCCAGGCGACGCCGCCAGCCAATAAACCTCATACACGCAGAAAAAAAGTATGGTTGGGGTAACAATATTCGAAGAGCACCATACTATTGTTGGTTATATGGTTGTCGCACAACAATATTATGATCATCACAACAATAGTATGGTTCACAATAATAGAATCATTCACACACAACCATACTATGATCCCCACAACCATATTATTATTAACATTTAAACATACCATGAGGATCATAATATCCACAACGATATTATGATCCTCATAACTATAGTTTGTTTAACGTACAACCATAGTATGATCCTCACAACCATAGTATGACTTAATATAATTTTTATTACTATTATTGCGTAAGAATCGTAAAAAAAAACATTGTCAAATTAAAAAAAAAGTAAGGTTTTGCCGGTATGATTGCCGTAATTATGGTTTTGTTAACATAAAACCCATGAAAACAATACTTTTGTCCCACCAACCATATTTATATTGTTGCTACAACCATATTTTCATTTTTAAATTTGGCAACAATACTTTTGTTACATTTCAACAATATTAATATTGCCGGAATTATACTATTGTCAAAATGAAATTCAAAAAACAATACTATGGTTGCGACGACCATACTTTTTCTGCAGAGAACATACTATTGTTGCCGTGACCATATAGTAACCATATATTTTCTCTGCGTGTAGGCATCGGCGTTTCAACAATCATTCGGGGATTCTCAATTGCCAAAATGCGGCAATTCTGCTTATTAACGAATTCACTGTAGACGATTATACGACCAAACGTGTCTACAGTGAATTCGTTAATAAGAAAAAAAAAATCACGAAGTGCGCGAAATGATTGATTTAAACAGCCATTTTCATAAAAGGCTTCAACAATCTTGACCCGCTTCTCAATTGTAAATTTAAGTTCATGCGTGAGTTTGTCAAACATTGAAACAAATAAATGTAGAACTAACTTGGGCTAAAAACTTGTTAAAGTATAACTCACAATGAACATCGTGCATTTTACACTGTACAACATTTGTCAGGTAATTGATTCGGGACTCAATTCTGATAATTGTTTGTGAAAGTAGCCCCAAAAAGAAGAACTTCTGCATCATTCGTTTGGTCAAGGTACATCAAATAATAATTTAATAATTAATTTAAAGTTAGTAAGTATCGTATAGGGGAATTTGTCACATTTTAGGCTCTTTTGTTTGTCATAGCTCGAGAACCACTAGACCGAATAAGCTAAAACAAATTTGAAAAAAATTTAAAATTACAATTCCTTTAATCTGTTCATACAACGTTTCGCTACATAAGCAACAGTCTCGCAGCTATAAATAAATGTATGAAGAAAAAACATATTTTTTGCCTTAAAAATTAAAATTTTTAAATTCATAAAAAATACAAAACGGTAAAAAGCGTCAAGTCATATTACTTTCAAGGAAAGTCACATAACCTATGAACAAATTGAGACATAGATCATGGTTTCGATTAACAGGTTTCGCTTTTATGCACAATTAAGTGA
Source organism: Hydrotaea diabolus (assembly GCA_963513945.1). Taxonomy (NCBI): domain Eukaryota; kingdom Metazoa; phylum Arthropoda; class Insecta; order Diptera; family Muscidae; genus Hydrotaea; species Hydrotaea diabolus. The sequence goes on along the minus strand of OY740718.1, from coordinate 77,211,165 downwards.
AGGATGAATTTCAAAAACGTGCTCGAGATATGCACAAAATTCTTTGGAAAAAACATTGATAACTTTTTTTATTGATTCTTTATTTTGCATGAAAATAAACATTCCGATTCATATTACAGCTATTTTTACACAGAAAATATGAGATTTTTATATGTTATCTATGCATGGAAACTAAATTTAGAACAATCATTGTTACTATCCATCCTCCTTGAAGTTGACGCTTGTGGTTCTGATGACCTCATTTTCTTCGTAGGTTGTTCATACTTATGTTCTGAGTCTGTATCATCATCCGAGATAGACTTAATATTTAAGTTAATGTTTTGTTCAGTGTGTCCACAAATTTCAGTGTCATCTTCATCTTCGGTGCTTTCATCTTCAAACTGCATAATTTTAGAACACCACCAACAAACCTCCGCAAGCAATGCATCCAACTTTTTGCTTTAAATCGCTTTTCCATTGGCATGGTCATCTGGTGGAACCTCTCTCCTTGTTCGTCCGATTCCTGAGGTAATTGTGCCAAAAAGGTATCAAGGTGGAAATGGTCATGCATGCATTGGTCATGCATGCATTGGTTTTTTCAAAATAATACCGCACGTTGTCCACTCGGGTCTGTATGCCATCTCGCTGTACAAGGTTCTTTCCTAAAACGCTTTCGATGACTTGTTTCAATGCGTCCCATGCACATAAGTGGTTATAATGGTTCGAAAGGATATTTGTGAAAGATTTGCTTTTCATTAATTTTCGGTCCATTGAGAATACCAGTTTAAAATTAAAAAAAACATTTACAAAAAAATTATTGGTAATGCGAATATATCGAAGTGAACAAATTTAGATATGACAATGTTAAAATACTGACAACGATCCGTACCTTTTTTGTATTTTAGCTTCACTGAGTTTTGAAAGATGGATTTCAAACAGTCATAGGCGTCATCAATATCTTTGACTAACACTTCGACGAATTTCCCAGCTATTCCTAATTTCGTGTGGAGCGATGGCAGCAAAATATCATCTAGATCCTTTATCAAAGGTTTATTCCGTAATTTTATTTGGGTATCATAAATGAACAAGAACATCAATTCAGCATCTACGCACATTTATGAGCAATCATAAATGTCAAATAACCTTTTGTTTATTACTTTTTTTTTTTAAATTCTTAGAATCATAAAACAGTCTTCAACGTTTTTTCCAAAAAATTTTGTACATTTTTGAAATTCATACCTTCACTTAATTGTGCATAAAAGCGAAATGCGAAAAACGATTTTCATGATCTACGAGTATGTCTCAATTTGTATTTTTTATGAATTAAAAAAATATTTTTTTTTTCGTACATTTATTTATAACTGCGAAACTGTTGCTTATGTAGCGAACAGGTATTTTTTAAAATTTGTTTTAGCTTATTCGGACTAGTGGTTCTCGAGTTATGACAAACAAAAAAGCCTTAAACGTGACAAATTCCCCTATATGATACTTACTAACTTTAAATTAATTATTTAATTATTATTTGATGTACCTTCTTATTATGATGTACCTAATAAGTATTTGAAGTTCTTCTTTTTGGGCCTACTTTCACAAACAATTATCAGAATTGAGTGTTGTACTGTGTTATGGTTAGACCACCCTTTAGTTGAACAGCTTACTTAACTATCGACAGTACCGACCATGTAATTTCAAAATTCCCTTACTGTTCAATATACATTAAAATATAAAATAAATTTTTCTAAGGTTCATATTTTTTTATATCATTCCCAAATAAGCAAATAAACGCGCTCTACCATGCACTACGTAAAACGAGGCCGTGAGATAGAGGCATCCTTGGACATTTCTTCCTCCAGCATACGTTCGATATTATATTGACACCTGGCCGTAAAAAAGGTTTGGTCTCGTTGGATCCCGCATAATTCGACAATCGCTCAAAAAATGGCTCGTGTCGATTAGTGCAAAGAAATTTTTAAAAAAAACGCGGTGCTTCAGAAGTCGTTTATAAGAATCATGAATCTATGCGTATGAGCCCGAAACAAAACAGCAATCGACCGTGTGGGTCTTCGAAGACGAGCCAAATCAAACGAAAGATGTACGTGGAAAAAGCAATTCAAAGCAAATGGTCGCCTGTTTCTTTGGAAAAATTGGTCATGTGGCGACTGTTTCGCTTGAGCAACGTAGTAGGTCAATTCTGAGTGGTACACCACAATTTGTTTGCCTGAAGTCTTCGGATAAATTCGAAAAACGAACAAGAGAAGACAAATCATTGTGCACCATGCCAATGCGAGCTCTCACACATCGCCTCAAGCCTGTGCATTTTTGACCGGCTAATCGTCGAATTGATGGGACATCCGCCGTACTGCCCTAACTTGGCACCCAACGACTTCTTTTTATTTCCGCACATCAAGAAAAAAATGCGTGGTCAACGATTTTCGTCGCCAGAAGATGCTGTTGAAGCGTTCAAAAACCATGTTTTGGAGGTGTCTCAAACAGAGTGGAAAAAGTGCATCGACAATTGGTTTGAGCGCATGCAAAAATGTATAAATCATGCTGGAGACTACTTTGAAAAACAATAAAACCATTTTTGATGATAAATATTCGCATTTTCATTATTAGGCCGGAAATATATATAGCAGCCCTCGTATATATACCTTATAGGATGTCCGATCATTATTTCCTGGTGTTGCAAAAAGATAATTCATTGAAACTATCAGGCAGTATTCAGTTATAACGTGAACAGATATATTTTTAAAGACGCGTTTTCTTCACCTGGATATTGAAAGAGGTTTACTGAGATATCGTAGTAGCTTAATTTTTTACTGCAAAGAAGTTGTCGAGTTGAAGGCGACATTTCCGAGACTTTTTCAAAACTGGCCACTGCTACTCTTTCTTTCGTTACTTTGATAACTCTCGATATACAATAATTGTGACAGCTATCGTTACTATATTATATAAATTATAAAAACAAATTTAAATTTAGGAATTCGAGGTCTACATGAGTGTAATTTTTTATCTAAATAATAACACATAGAAACTCTCGAATAACACAGTACAACAGCCAATCTGGGGGGTGAGAAATTCCAAGTCAGGGTGATGGTACTAGGTCAGTATATTAAAACCCTCAAAGGGTTTTGCGTTCGTATGTGCCAGTTTTTTTTATGACCTTTTACATTTTTTCCTTATCTTGATGTTTTTTCGCTTAGTTGTAAAATGTTGGCAAAAACGTAGTTTGACATAACTCGAGAACGACTAGTTCGATTTTGCTGAAATAAATTGAGAAACATTAATAATTACATTTTCTTTAATCCATTAATATACTGTTTCTCTACCAAATCAACATTTTTGCAATTAGAAATAAATTTATGAAGAAAATTTTGCCAAAAAATTTTTTTTTTTTTTAAAACATATAAATCCCAAACGGAAAAACGTGTAGAGTCTTTTAACTTTTACGTAAAGTCACATAACCTATAAACAAAATGCGACATAGATCAAAGAAATCGATTAACGCGTTCTGCTTTTATTTACAATTAAGTAACTTCACTTTAATATACTGACCTAGTACCATCACCCTGACTTGGAATTTCTCACCCCCCAGACAATAACCCCAAAAATGTTCCACAGTGTTATTACATAGTACAACCTTCTTTTAGGGAAATTAAAACTATTTTGAGAGACTGTGCTGTGTTTTTTTATAGGGTACAATTTCTAGATCAGTTGTGGTTCTCTACAACAGACTATTACTTGTATTTTTTTGGAATGTAAGTGAAAACATTGTTTTTTACGTCATGTCTTGTTTATAAAGCCATTTTAAAGTTATAGTTGCTTTCGGCTTTTTGGCGCCTTGTATTGATGTGATACTAAAACTATTGGCGGTCCATCCGCTAAAACTGATTTTAACTACAGCAACAGGAAATCCGTTGTGTACAGCACAGCCAATATTTTTGCTAACAAATAACACTGCGCATAGAATACATTTTAAAATCCGATTGTTTGATATTATGGCTACTCTTACTTAGTAAAGCTGTCATCATAAATTTATTAATTTTGTTTTCTCTTTTTCTATTTTCAGGTAAGACTTTGTACTTTGAGTTTATGACTAATTCTCGGATATGGACGATTTTCATTTCAATGCATTTTAATGCTGTCACGCGTTTATTACGAAAAGAATGAAGCAAACTTTTTCAAAGAATATCAACATTTGAAAGCAAAACAGTTTACTCTTGAAGTGCTAAAACTGTCTTATGGTAAGCATTTTCAATACAAAAACTTTTTACGAGACAAAAAAAAATAATTATGGTAAAAACCTAACAATGCTGGTTAATAGCTTTTTGAAGAACTAAGGTAGATCTACGTTCGATTTGCTACAGTAAATTGTCTGCCAACTTTTTTTTAATGTATGTCTAATTACGCCTAAGGACTAATAAAGCGTTTTAGTATTTCATCTTCTAAATTTTATCGTCAAACTTCCACTCATATTGTTATTTATATGCTATCAGGATTTTCTCCAAATCATTTTTAATTGGCAAGCAGTCGTCGTAATATTGGCTGACCCGTTGTTAATATAGAACAAGAGCATATAAATAATTCCGTGATTTTTCGAATAAAACACATTTTTTTTGCGAAAAATATTTTTAAACATAATCTCCTTTAAGCTCTATACACTTAGTCCAACGTTTCTCCAATTTATGTATCCCTTCCAAAAATAGAATTTTTCGAGGTCCATAAAATAGGCATTGGTTTAATCAATAATTTCTTCATGGGACTGAATCTCTTTCCACCGAGCCATTTCTTTAGGTTTGGAAAAAGGAAATAGTCACTGAGGGCTAAATGCGGAGAATATCTCAGATAAGGTACCAATTCGTAACCCAGTTCGTGCAATTTTGCCATTGGAACTGCACACGTGTGTACCTGTGCATTATCTTGATAAAAAATAACTTTTTTCTTGACCGTATGAGGTTATTAATTTTAAATCTTTGTTAAGTCGGTCCTATAAATTGGCATTATATTCGCCGTTATTGTCTTCCCTTTTAAAGGTAATCGATGTGGATTATCCCAAAAAACTCTTGTCATTACCTTATTGACCGACAAAGTCACCTTCTTTGGAGCCGGTTCACGCGGAGAAACCCATTGTTTAGAGTGCTGCTTGGTCTTCGGAGTGTTGTAATGGATACATGTTTCATCTAAAGTTACATAACGCCGCAAAAACTCATTCGAATTGCGGTTAAACAACTGCAAACAATCCTTTGAAGTTGTCACACCTTTTCGTGTATGGTCAATTGAGAGCAAACGCGGCAGGCAGCTTGCAGACAGCTTTCTTACACCCAACTGATCATATAAAACCGAAACCACGCTACCATATAAAAACGCATGGCATCAACAATCTCACGCACTTTCACTCTTCGATCGGCCAGCATCATATCATGGATATTTTCGACATAATCTGATGTATTGACCTCAATTGGCCGTCCAGAACGTTCAACGTCATTTGTACTTGTGCGACCACAACGAAAGTCTTTAAACCTCTTTTTTACCATTGAAATCAACACACAGAAAAAAGTATGGTTGTGGTGACAATATTTGAAGAGGATAATTCTATTGTTGGGTATATGGTTGCGGTACAACAATATTATGATCCTCACAACAATAGTATGATTCAAATACAACCATAATATGATCCTCACAACAATAGTATGATTCACACATAACCATACTATGATCCCCACAACCATAGTATGATTCACACTCAACCATACTATGATCTCCACAACCATAGAATGATTATCACAACCATAGTATGTTTTACACACAACCATAGTAAGATCCCCACAACCATAGTATGATCCTCGCAACCATAGTATGATCCTCACAACCATAGTATGATTCACACGCAACCATGTTACGATCTCTACAACCATAGTATTATCACATACATTGATACTATGATCCCCAATATTATTTATTAGAATTGGTCAAAGTTGTCAACAATAGATTTGAATTATGAAAATTATTTAAAAATACATTAAATTTAAAATAATAAGAGTGATTTATTTCACAGTAGAAAAAATAAGTTTAAATAAACGTAAGCGTTTTTATTAAAAATATTTCAGTAAAACAAAGCCAAATAAGCTTGTTCAAAAAATTTTAATTTCGATAAAAAAAAACTATTATTGCATTAGATCCGTACCAATAACATTTCTTCTAAAAAGCATATTTAAATGAAGAAAAATTACAATCATACAGTATGATTGCCGTAATCGTATTATTGTTAACATAAAACGCAAAACACAATACTTTTGTCGCACCAACCATATTTATATTGTTGTTATAACCATATTTTCATTTTTTAAATTAGGCAATAATACTATTGTTACAATTCAACAATATTAATATTGCGGCAATCATACTATTGTCAAAAAAAAAATCAGTAAACAATACTATGGTTGTGACGAACATACTTTTATTGCGGAGAACATACTTTTATTGCCGTGACCATGTAGTAACCATGTTTTTCTCTGCGTGAATGGTACGGAGTCCCCATAGTGTTTATGAGGCTTTTGCTTGGTTTGATTAACGGTTTTTTTTCGAAAAAAATAAAGTTTAATGAGCACTCGAAATGAAAATTTTTCCGATTTTAACAAAAACGACAAGGTTGTAGTTTTTAAACTGCTGTTAAACACAAACTAAATGACGGAACTCTCTCAGAATTTGACGGTAGTCTACTTACAGACGGTACTTTATGGGAACAGTGTTGTATTTCATATAACTTCGAGGGAAGTTGGAAAAGTCACGGACTTATTGATCTTCCCTCGTCGTGAAATTCTAAGGCGACCTGGGCAAGTCCCATCGTCAGTGTGTCTGTTAAAAGCACGATATCCGTCAAACGAGTAATCCTAGGATCCTACATGCTGATGGCTTAGAGTCATAAGCTGTTTAAAATTGTCACACGTCTTTTGGTACCACCCTGTGCTTAATTCTTTCAAGTTTTGTCTCTTACTGGTCATAAACTAAGGTCTGTACGTTTTTTTTTAACTCGGAGGCAGTAACATCGCTTGAGTTTAACATTCTTCAATTTTTTTTTTTGCATTTTTCTGTTTGTTTACCGCTCTGTTGTACCTACACCCACTGTTGGTATTTATGAGATAACTTTAAAACCCTCCATGCTATTTGCTAAAAATCAGTGCATGGGAAAAGTTTTTGTATGCATAAGTAAAATAGATGACTAGCTACCAGGCCATTCTGGTATCTTCTGTACAACTTTCACATTTTGCTAATTTTTTAATTTTGGATTGGCGAGGAAAAGTAGAACCCGTGCCCTTTTAAATTTAAAAAAAAAAAAACTGAAGATAAATTTTAGCAATCGGACGTAAAATGTAGCTTGTAAAGTGGAGGACTTCAATTCGGAAGAGACGTTTGCATGGGGACTATGTAAAAGTATGTCCCGATATGCTCCAGTTTAGTTACAAGTTTATATTTAATAACTGGACCCATGTATTATGGCACAAGAAATATGAACAAAATCGCATGTAATTTGTGACTTTTTGGGCAGTAGAAATTAAAATAGGAAATAACCTTTATCCCGCATAAAAAACATGGATAAAGTAAAATTTTACCAACGCGATGTGCTCAATTTAAGCCTTTACATTTCTATTTTGAATATTCATCACTAGTAACACAATTTGCGAAATTCGGTCAGAATTGAATGTAATGACAGGCTTTAAGAACATCATTTTTTTTAAATTGGAAAAGAGTTTTATATATTTATGTCTATTCATTCGAAGAGTATTTTAGGGCTAGTCTTCCTATATATAAAATAAACACAATCTAAATTTTTCTATATTGATATATGGATATATGGAGTATTTTAGGGCTAGTCTTCCTATATATAAAATAAACACAATCTAAATTTTTCTATATTGATATATGGAGTATATGTTTACAAGTAATAGTTTAACCAGACGGCGGAACATTAGAAACCTAACCATAGTGTTTGTGGTGTCCTCTAACCCCTTGCTTAATATAAAGTGTCCCTGCTGCCCTTAAAAAAATATCTAGAGACAAACTTTTGAGCTGTGTCACCGCGGCCTTTCTGTTACAGCCCTTAAAAAAGTTATTGAAATTAATTAACTTTTAATTAATGACTCATTATACATTCATTCTTTACATGTTGTGACGTCTTTAAAAAATCCCATGTTATCTAGTTCTGTGTCTTTCAATGGCAGCAGAAAAAGACATTTTGCCATTAAACGTTACCGTCTAGCTATGATCGCTTCAGACAATAACCGTTTTCTTTTGAGGTAACTCACTTAGTTACATAGTTATTTGCAAAAAAGTAATCTGGCAACAACGAACAAAGTTAGAGAAATATGGCATCATTGTTTTTCTTTGTATACACCGAAGAGAATTGCTGAACAACAAGAGGGTTCATCGGCGAATTTATCAGGTGCAGGCAATATTAAAATATAAATTGTAAAAAATAGTCATTTAAATATAACATATCAATTAATGTAGCCATTAATTTATTTAACATAACATTGCTTTGTAAATATACGTTAAAATTATTTACACTAACAGTTTCAGTTTATTTATAGTTTCACTTTGACCATCTGGTGCAGAAGAACCCGATGAGACCTCTTCGTGTTTATTATTTTTTATACATAACAAAGAAGGTCTTTTTTTATAAGGTCGGGTGTGATTTGTCTGATATTTGGTCGAAGAATAAGTGGTAACTCTTACGTCCTTCAGGTCAACTCGCTTGCTAACCGGTAAACTTTCATACAAATTCTAATTAAGTCACCTGATAAGAACGCAGCTTATGTAGTGTTTAATGACACCTACTGTTCAAAATCCGTGTACTATGTTTTTTAGACACGCTGTAGCCTATGTATTTTGACGTAGCTTTGCTATTCTCTCCTTATCTCTCCCTGATCTTTAAATTTTTCTCTCAAACTAAAGTTGATTCTTACTCGTATGCCTTAATTTGAAACAGCGAACGTAAAGCAATTTTGGTGGTCTTGGAACTTTAGTTCTTGCGCCAATTGTGTCTTATAGGGATAACTTATCAAGACTTTTAGCAAAATTTGCTGAAATTCCAGTAGTTTCTGAAAGAATATAGTTTGAGATATACTCAATACTTTTGTGTAATTGATCGCTTGAAATTTTGGTTCCCTAAACGTTTGGAGAACATAACACAAAAAGTCATGATAAACTTGAACAATTTCGAACAACAATAAACCTTCAAAGTTCGGACATAGCACTTGACACTCCCAGTGGCATTGACTCAGATTTCCATATGCCGCTGGATCGCAAAATGTCATCTTACCTCGCTTCGGAAATTGTTGCGTTGGCAAGTGTCGACAAAAAAATTACATACATGAGTACATATTGTTCAACGGACCTATATCCAAGTACCATAAACACTTATATACGTTATTCAAGGTAAATCGTAAATATAGGAAAAACCCGAAAAAAAACAAAAACACACACATTTTGTAAGGTGGTCATTTCGCTGGCATCTCGTACCGGATGTTGTCTAGTTCATCAGCGCTTGATCAAATTGAAGAATAAGTACGCACAATTTACAAACAAGAAATTTATTTACGATATTTCACATTTTTACGAATTATCTGACACTTAAGTGAAATATAAAAAAAGGGGGATTATAGGTGAAGTCGCCCTTTCGCTAAGCTACATAAAAAGATGGCATGGGTCATTAAGTATTGTGTAGAATAGCTACATGTTTTGTTTTTTCCCCGATTCTAATGTACAATTTCTAGTTCTGTTCGCCGTCTCGGCTATAAAAATAATTTGAAAATTCGCCAAAATAATAACAAATTTTCTAAGTTAATTGCAATTAAAAACTAAAAATTGTGGTTTTGCCAACCAATATTTAATGCTTAAATTTTTATCTTTGAAGAGAACAGTCAAAATTGGTAGCCTCATTCCAGAATGTGCATGTTGTTTATTCGTTTGACGCATGTAAGTTTCGCCACCATGTAGCACTGCAGCTATCTGCATACAAACAAAAATTTTCCATTTTTTTTCTAAAGCTGTTTTTTACTGATTGCAAATGTGAAATTTTTATTTCCAGTGTATAAATATGTACTAGTTTGGCTACAATCTAACATTCTTAGTAATAATAAGATTTTGTTCTTTGATATTCAATCAAATGGTCTCATGATTTTAGGTAGGCCAAAAATAGGACAATTCAAAAATACCGTAGATTTCTTTCTTTCACACGGTATGTTTTTAATATATTTTTTAATCTGTCGCATTTATGTATGAAACACATGCCATCTGGCAACACCCGATGCGCGTATTGTCCATAACATTTTTTACACTGTTCGAGAAGCTGTATACCATTTTTAGCGTGTATGATTTTCTTCTGTTGCTCTGAATTCGTTCTGTGCTTACTGGCATAGACCGAATAGCTTTTCGCGTATCCCCGGATCTCGGCGGCAGTGAACATAAGACTTAAACATTGGTTAACCACCATTAAACTCTGCACTCAGAGAAAACTATTCAAAGCGGTTACAATTTTTCTCCCACCTTTTTTGAAAATAGCCTACTGTGTCATAATATGGTTGATATGAAAGAATATATTTCTATTCACTTATCCCTAACCAAGACTTTATGCCTTCATTCGAAGTATTTTGTGTCACACTTACCCTTTGTTACCCGTAAATGTTAAGGTTTACAGTTCTATTTTTCATAGTTATCTTATTAAAATATCAGCATCTGCTTCCTCTTTAAATTGCTTTTGATACTTAAAAACCATAATTTAATTTGATGACCTTTATTACCAATTTGATTAACATCATTTCACATGTGCATACAAACTTAATTAGATTCGAAAGTAAAAACAAAGTTTTTGAAGTAACTGCTTATAATTCCAATATCATAATCAATATTTAAAAATATTTAAATATAAAAATGTAATAACAAAATGTTTTTTATTTCGGTCAAATAACCAAATAAATGGTGATCAATCTAGAGGTATTTTTGCAGAGCAAAAAAAATATATAAAAATTCAAATCAAGTGTGGAATCTTTATTGGTAATTTGAAACGACATTTTTTCTTCAAATATTGGCAGCAACTACGCCTCTGGGTTTCCATTCTGAGGGTCCACTTTTGGATGACTCGTTCCAGCATTTTGACCGGTATGGCTTTAATGACTCGCGTAATTTATCGTAGCTGGTTTGTCAGCATAAACTTTGGACTTTACGTAACCCCAAAGAAAAATGTCTAAAGGTGTGATATCACTTGATCTAGGCGGCGGACTCACCTGTCCAAAACGTGAAATTAGCTGCTTTTCTAAATTACCTCTCAATAGATCTATTGTTTGAGCAGCTGTATGGCAAGTGGCATCGTCCTGTTGAAACGAAGTATCGTCAAGATTACGGGCTTTAATTTCAGGTAGCATAAATATCATCGATATCATAGCGCGATAGCGAGCACCATTCATCGTAACGTTCCGGCTATCATCATTTTTGAAAAAATATGCGCCGATGATTCCACCAGCTTATAAACCGCACCAAACCGTGGTTTTCTCTGGGTATAATGGCTCCTCTTGAACCTCTTCCTTTTGCTCTTAAGCCCAAATACGGCTATTTTGTTTACTAACTTTGCCGTTGAGCCAGGAATGGGCCTCATCACTAAACAAAATTTTGGTCGAAAACAGCGGATCTTTCCGTTTCTCACCGAACGCTCATTTCCATAATACAGTTGCCAACATTTGAAGGAAATTATTTTCAAAAAAACTGCCATAAAATGCACTTTCAAATTAGCAATAAAGATTCCACACTTGATTTAAATTTTGATATTTTTTTTTGGTATGAAAAAATACCCTTAGATGGATCACCCTATAAATAAAATTCAACCATCAGTCGGCCCAGCTAACAAATGTTTGTGGTTTATGACAACTGAATTCTCAGATTACTTATTACTCTAATAACCTGGTGGGCTAATTTAAAAATGAGTCGTGCAATGGCGAATCGACTCATTTGGATCCGGTAAATTAACGGACAACACGCCAAGTATTAAACCTTGATTTGTGAAATAAATTTGCAAAATATGCACGCAATGTTCCGACGTTCTTTATTCATGATAAAATGCCAAACGAAACTGAGTTTTTAGAAAGTATCTTCCAGGACATCAAAAAACCGATGACAGTGATCCATCTTAGAAGAAACTTTAAGTTCGGAGTCCTGAGATAAGGCTTGGTCTTGGCTGAATCCTAAAAAAGAGAAAAATCTAAAAAAAAATTAGAAAAAAACTTTTTGTAAGAGAATTTCACAAGAATACAACTAGCGCTGTAAAATAGGGGCATATCTATATCACCTCTGCGACAAATTTCCTCAAATCGGCCCTGCCTCAGATGTAGTTATTGTCGTTATTGTACCCTCCACCGTTGGGTGGATGCTATATTAAATTTGTTATTCCGTTTGCAACATCACACAATATTGATCTAAACCCTATAAAGTATATGAATATAATATTGATCGTCGTGAAATTCTTGACGATCTAGCCATGTGGTTGGAAGAATCAACACAGGGTTCTGAAATATAGCATGTTGTTATCTAATGGTCATAGGCTGTTTGGGATTGTAAATGGGCGAAATCGGCCCAGGGGGGGGGGGGGAAGTTTCCCTCTACCGAACTAAAGGTACCTCGGTAAAAAGTACGCATTTTATAGAATTTTCTCAAGAAATCTTTATTTTTTGTAGACGGACAATAGTTCAAATGGGTACTGTTAGTTGCTGGTTTTTTTGGGCCCCAAAAAACGTGCGTATAGTAGCTAATATGAGCTAATATGGGTACTTAAATTAAAGCACATTTGCTTAAATAAATTAATTTTAAGGTTTTGGCTGAGATCAAAAAAATGACAATTTTTCGATTCAAAAATAAATTAATTTTGAGGTTATGGCTAAGATAAGGGACGAACAAACGGATCATTTTTCGATTTGGATACTATGTCCACAATATGTCCATAACCGAATACCAACATTCCGTTTTTTTTTGTCCAAATCCGAAAGTCGGATTCCTTAAAAATATCTTAAACTCGACCGGTTTTCCCGGTTTTTTGCTCATATTACAATATCACAATTACTCCACTTTTGATTTAAAATTATTTTTAACTCTTAGGAAAAAAGGCTTAAACTGGAATGTCGGTTACTGCAGGTTTTTTTTTACTTATAAAAAAGGTAGGCAGTCTCAGCTAAAGCTTTCACATAAATCCATATAATCGTTCGTAGTGAAACATGCTTATATTTACCGGTGGGCACATTTTTAAACCATAAGGGCCATTTTCTGGACCCCTTGTGTTATTAAGTCCGCCTTAATTTCAGTCAAATCATCGAAATATATCCATATAAACAATTACCATAAGGGTCTTGATTGATACTCCTGCCCAAAACTTAAGTAGAATCTTCAAAAAAGATCTATGTCTTTGTTGTAGCGACAACTATGAGGGGCGATAGCGCTTGGGTCAATCCGGTCCATGGAACCGGTCGTGGGATTAAAATTATATATATATATATTATAAAAATAGATCCATAGATTTGTATTAAAATCAACTTTAATTTGCGTACCTATATTTACCAGTGGTCACTTTTTTAAATCCTAAGGTCCATTTTAAGGCTCATCGATGCTTGAGTCCGACACGAATCTCTGCCAAAACTTTAAAATATTAGAATATTAGGATTCGTAGTAAAAACGGCTTTAGTACCATGTGCTGATAATTAACGGTGGTCCTTACTAAGGATCTCAGCCAAAATAAATCCATATTTAGATTCGTAGGATAGAATGCTTTAATTTGTGTACCCATGTGTCCTTATTGACTTTTAATTGTTCATTTTGATCATGCGTACTGTCCGCAAGAAATAAGAATTTGTTAGGAAAATACACGAAAAATATTACAGCTAATGATACTAAGTCATCATGCAAAATCTTAGAATCTTCGATTACATCGACGAACGGACATGGCTAGATCTTCTTTGAATTTTGCGACCATTATTTCAAAGTGTTTCAAACAAAATGCCCAGTTGTGTATACACTCCATCCTTTGATGGAGGGTGTAAAAATTAACCCATATGGTATAAATTTCTCTTGATCGATATCAGAGTTAATATGAAAATCGGATTTCTTTTCAAAATTCGGGTCCAACCGTTCTAATGTGATAATATCATAACGTAGACCTATATGCCCTATATTTACCTGAATGGTCAGGCATTTGGTTAGCGATAAAACCAATAATCGTAAGAATATATGTGTAGGAGCAGTATCCAAATCAGAACGGATTTCTTCAATTATAGACTCCATCCTTCGTTCTAAGAAGTATTGTTGCCCTATTTTAATAATAACCTATAAAAATTGCGACCTGTTATAGTCGATTACAAGCTTTTGAAGGACATCAGACGGAAGGACCTCTACCTCTCTTCATGCAGCACCAGACGGCATTAAAATTGTGTCCTACGCTGATGATTGCATAATTATGGCGCCAGGACCTTAAGTGGATGACATAGGCGGAATATCAACTGTTAAATCTCTTCTTCACTGCGAAGAATATGAAAAATATCCGCCTTCTGTGATAAGCTCAAAAGTAGGAACAAGGTCCTCAAGTCACTTGCCGGCAGTACTTGTGGAGCCGACAGAGAAACCCTGTTGACTTCTTACAAAGCAATAGGTCATTTTGTAGCGAACTACGCAGCTTCGGCTTGGTCGGCGAATGTGAATACGATGCAGTGGAAGAGAATTCAGACTTTTCTGAATGCCGCCCTGTAAACATCAACAGGGTGTCTCCTTATGTCTTCCGAGGACCATTTACACGAGGAGTCGAGGGTTCTTTCCGTGCGCAGACACAATTTCCTGCTGTCTAAGCAATACTTGCTAGGGTTTTTTCGCAGCAGTCATCCCAAGCACCGTCTTATGGACAGGATGCCTCCGCCCGGCAGATCATTTACGATCTATATGAAATAGAGAGAGAGAGAGAGAAAGGTCCAGCGGTACAAGAGAACCTTTAGATCATTGCAACTACTAGGCAAGTCTTAACGACATTCACACTGATGAAGTCACATCAGTAGTATACAGCAATAGCGTGAATGAATGGGAACATCCGCCGGAGATTTCTCCAGAGGAGAAGGCGCTACCTCGACAGATGCTTGTGACTCGGCTTAGTGAAGATATGGGTGATGTAGCCGAATCAATTCGTATTGTTTGCGAATTGATGCCAACGTTTCGGACGTTTGTCCCGTCTGCCATCAGGGACCGCATGATGTGCTGCACCTCTTCAACTGTCCGGCTAAGCCCACTCAGCTGACCCCCAGGTCTTTATGGACGCATTCAGTGGATGTTTAAGACTTTTACACCCACATATTTATTATTGTTACGACAACACCAACAAAATAATCTGTTGCGCAGTTTGGTGCAGAGCGAAATTATCGGTGGATAGACCCCGTTGATGGTAATGATAATTATGCTTTTATGTTTTCTCCGAAAAATGGCATTTGACATTCAAAAGTCACCTCACGGCGGGTTGTAGGGTATAAATACTTGATAAGTCGTCTGCGTGTTTATTTATTTATCTGTAGGTGGGTAATGGTGATTCGTTGGAATGAGACGGTGTTGACAGTGTTGTTGGTGTTGTTTGTAAAAAAATCGAACGAACTTCTTCGACCAAGCACATGCAAAGAAGTATGCACATTCACCGAGAAATATCAACGTATTATATCTAGAGGTTGTTGCCTTTCAAAATTAATTATTTTCTCACAAACAATTAAATTCTTTGCAATTTTTTTGTGAAAACATTCATATGCAGATAAAAAATGTTCAATCTCAAAATTTTTGAGAAATTCTGCGTAAACTTTTTCTTGCTAACAGTAGTTTTCAAAAAAAAAATATGTTTTTGGGGGAAAACAAAAACATTAACAACAAAAAAACACTTTCGTGCGAAATGACTCATTCTAAATGTGTAAAAAAAATGTTCACATTCTTAGCTTATCTTTGGCCACTTTTAATCCATATCATTTGTTCGTGTGTTAAGTACGAATATTTATCAAACATTTTCATTTTTGTATCACCACATATTGCTTTTTTATTTGCTTTTTTTGTGTTCATTTTTTGGTTTTGGAAATTTGTTGTGTCTACGCTGTTGTGACTCATTCATTCGCATAAACATTTCATAAAGCGAATTGTAATAATTCATATGAGCACCAACACTTCAACACTTTTGAGCACATGTACATATAGAAGGTGTTCCCATATGAATGAATAAATTTTGACAGTCTCGCGACACCATTTTTTTTTTGGATTTTTCGGTATTTCAACAAGAACAATTGCTAGACTTGTGCTGATATCAATCTGCACATGGTCCATCATGTGAAAAGTCAATGTTTAGTGAGAATTATGGAATGGCGACATCGTCAGTTTGTCTTTGAAAACGATGATGCCATTGCTTTTCCCTTTAATGAGGGCCCTTTCAATCTTACAAATTTCGCCGGTTCGTACTTTTTCGAAAGCAATAATGTCATTGCTACACACAGAGAAAAAGCTAGTAGACAATCGGTTGGAACTACTTAAATTCGGTTGTAATCACCAAATGCTTATAATAGTAATGGATATTCGGTTCGTCATACCACAGGATGATCGTATTATGGACGAAACTAATTGATCGATCATAGTAATGAAACGCAAAAATGGCAACTAATAATTTAGCCAACATTTTGTTTTTGTTTTCGAATATTGGTGATGATATTTAAACTTTAATTATAACCAAATGCTTTAAGTAAATCGATTAATCTAACTTATTCAGTATGGTTAAGAGTACTTTAAGTAAAGGGTGTTTTTTCAGACGTGTGGTCTTCAGGAAGAAATAAAAAGCATATAATTTAATGTTATGGCAAAGAATTTAGCTTTATTATAAAGAGAAGGGTTTGCCATTGTTTTTAAAAATGATTTCGGACAAGAGCCCGCCACGACTGTCTCGAATAAATTCTACCCAAGAGACCAAATTTTCGACCCCTTTTTACAGCATATAGGGCCGTATATCAGCAAAAAAAATTCGCTAAATATTCTCTTCCAATCATCGTCAATCGTGTCGGGCTTACCTGCTTAGATAAGCGTCTTCACATAACCCCACAAAAAATAGTCCAGCGGTGTTAAATCGCACGATCTTGGAGGCCACGCCAAAGGGCCACTACGCGATATAATGCGCTCACCAAAAGTTTTATTCAATAAATTGTTTGTTTCGTTGACGTCGTTCACATCAACATCCTCCAATTCAGGCCCAAAAATCAGTAGTCATGACTCAATAGCGTTCCACATTGACTGTAACATTATGGCCTTCTTTATTTTTGAAGAAATATGGACCAAAGAGATTCTCTGCTCATAGAGCACACCAAACAGTGACTTTTTGAGGATGTAACAGCGTCTCAACAATGGCTTGTAGATTTTCATTACTCCAAATGCGACAATGTTGGTTATTAACGCTGAACACAATTTTCTTGTAAAAATCAGGATCGATTGCCATCTCGTTTTGGGCCCATTGACCACGATTTGCAAATGTTGATCCGGAGTAAGTCTATTCATGATGAAATGTCAAACTTAACTGAGCATAAATCAAGTGACAGCGGTCAAAAAGACCAACTCCGAAAAAAGTGTGGCCAGATTGAAAACTGCACTTCTAAAAAACAATATTTATGAAGCTCTTCGAATATTGTCACCCCAACCATATTTTTTTATCGTGTATGTATATATAACATACAGAGAACTACAGATCTACTTTTTATGTTATTCTTGTGGCTGCCTCGGCTGACTTCTCGGCAGCGCATCCTCTCTGCCCAATTTTCCAAAATCTGACTTACGATAGGCTAGCTCGATATTAACCTAAATCATTATTGGATTTTTCACATAACAATTTCCCTCAAGATCCAGTTAAGGGTTACTACTCTCGTTAAGGGGTACTACTGCATGAAGAAAAAAATATGGTTGGGGTTAAAACATTCGAAGATCGCCATACCATTATTGAGTTCACGTCTATGGCACAACGATATTATGATTATTATAACAATAGAATAGTTCACACAACAAAAGTAAAACTCACACGCAATCATACTTTGATTCCTCACAACCATATTATGATCCTCAAAACCATAGTATGTATTTTATACAACCACAAGTTTGTTTTACATTCAACTACTTATAGTGTGATTCTCACAACCATAGTTTCAACCAAGATTTACACGCAACCTTGTTATGATCCCACTTCCCATAATTATTTATTAGGAATATTTTATGTTGTGATTCAACAACAACGATTTTAATTAAGTAAATTATTTGAAAATACAATGAATTCAAAAAAACCGATCAACAAATTTAAGAGTTTTATTTATTAAAAATATCAAGCCAACAATTGAGGCCAACAATCGAGATTATACTGCTGTCAAATATAGAGCAATGTCAGTAAAGGTCTTACAACTACAACTACATTGGACGAGCTCGAGGCCAACATTCTACTGCCGAAATAACGAAGCACTGCTAGCAAATCCAATGTTGATCCTTGGTGATGTCATATTGCACCCATAATGCCATTAATGTAGCTTCGAAATAAAGCTAGTGTCAATTTTATATGTCCTACAATTATTGTTTAATTAAAACTTATTTTTCTTTTGTTTTTTATTAAAAATACTTTATTTGTACAAATTCAAAGCAGTTTGTTTAAAAAAAATCCAATTTACAGATAAAAAGTAATGCATTGTGAATTTGGGAACAGTTCTACTTTTAAATTTAAACAATATTAATATTGCGCCAGTCAGACTATTGTAAAAATAAAATTAAAAAAAAATACTAAGGATTTTTTTTTGCAGAGAACAGATTATTGTTGCCGCAACCATATAGTAACCATAACTTTTTTCTGCGTGTGCCTAATGCTGGGTGTAAACGGATAATGTATTTTATAGAGAAGCTTTTACATTACATTGGTAGTAACCAATTTGTATTGTTATTTATAACTTATTGTATAAGTATAGAATTTTAAAATCTACCCATCCCTATTGGAAAACCCTTTATTTGTACTTATAGGTATACATCATATTTATACACACATGTATTCTTAGATACGCACATCACAACATCAGATTCTAAAAGATTTTTTTTAAGTGGAAAATTATTTGAGAAAAGCCCACAAATTAAAAATAAAACAACACCAAATATTAATTCTTTTGGTTTATGATAAATGTGTACACAATTCGAGGCATTCTCTACCATTTGAAGGAAAGAAGATTTCCCATGTCACCAAGTTTGTAACATACGGTAATTTCGATTGAGACGAAACTTATATTTCTATTTCTTGTCAATTGCCACACTTTTAAATGGCGACCGAATGGCAAAGCTTACAAAATATCTTGAAAACGGGGCGATTATTTTGATTGATTTTAAAATATATCAGTTCGAAAAATTATCATTACTATCTGGTTCACCTCTTATTGAAAAGTAAAAGAGTGTCCCAGGCCCATTTTCCAATTTGATTCGCAATAATATTTAATTATTTCGAGTACCGGTAAGCCCATCCTTACTAGTAATCACCTCTTTTGACTATAGGGGATGTTTTTCCTAGTGTTCACGGGTGCCTTTTCTTTTATTTGACTTGCATTATGCTATTTGTAAGTCGTAGTTGATAGTCAAACTCGAGACGACGTTCTTATAGGGTAGTTGAGTGGAAATTGTTTAAAAAAATCAGAAAGACGTTTAGTTCCAAACGCGGATGTCTGGGCAGTTTTTGAAAGCCCCATCTTCGTCACATCTCAAGCTATACATTTAAGAGCAGGTCTAAGAGGGGTGAACAAATTTTTTTTAGTTAGCTTTCTTGAACATCCAGAAGTGCAGGATATAAAAATGTCGATTACGATTGACATTTTCTTTTTTTACGTGTTTTATATATTGTTGTTGCACATATTACTTTTGCCGTGGCTGCTGGTTTTGTAACAATAACATTGTTCTAACAACCATTTTTTAATTTCTAAAAAAGCAATCATATTATTGTTAGCATACATCTTAAAAAAAATTTTATCGCGTCAAAATTGTATTGTTGCAACCACTATATTTTCATTTGAAAATTGGAAATACGAGTATTACTATTGTTACATTTTAAACAATTCAATATTTTTAAAATCAAACTATTATTAAAATGAAATTCAAGTATAAATGCAGTGATTGGGGGCATAACATATCGGGTGTAGATAATCTTCCTTTATGTTATCAGTTTAGTTTCAAAAATCCTCTTACTATTATTGTTTATTTTATAGTACAAATAATTATTGCAATTTTAAAATTAATTTTAATGTATACATAACTTGATATTTTTCTAAAAGTATTGCCACAATAAATACGAGTATCTGATTTTATTGGGCATAAGTCGTTTTATAAATAGGTTTAATTTTTAGACAAAAAAATTCTTTTTTCCATTTTTAGTGCTCTGTCGTCCTCATATTATTTCTCCGTTGTTAACCAGGGCAATCATAATTTTTTATTAGGACGGTCTTCGGTGTCCAAATAAAGTACTAACTTGACACACTCAGTCTTACTAAGTCTTCTTAGTACAACTTAAAATAAATGAACTATCTTCATATTGAATTAATTTAAACATGTTTTAGTTATGCATATTCAACAGGGATTAACCGGCTCGAAATCTCATGCATCTACATTTTATTAGATCACAATTTTTTTGTGATAAAATGCCAAAATGATATTTATTTCCGTGGTGCCCCGTCTGGGAAAGCTTTGCATTAATTGTTGAAAGACATACTGAGCTGTTTAAGGCCAGGTTCTTTTAAAACGTATGAGACCTACTGATGCAAATCTCACTTTTAAAGTGTTCTTCGAACAATTGAACAAGAAAATACAATTCACCTTGATCCTCAATTCTCAAACTGGTTAATCCCTGTTCCATGTGTTAAAGGAAAAGACCAAAATAAACAAACGAGTTAAGTTTAGTTAAGTATAAACTCTACATGTATCTATAATTTCTAAGAGCATTGGCTATTGTCAACAGTATATTGAAAACAACATGACTTATCATTCAAGATAAACTACCCTCGTCGTCCCCCATGCTGGTAATTTTCATTTGCAGACCCTTCAATTAACCATTCAAGTGAAAATTGTTATTTTGCATACAATCTTTAAATACTAATTACATGTCTGTCAGTCAGTCAACTGCAACATCAGCAGCACCAGGAACAGTTCAGCAAGAGTTCCAACAGCATCAGAATGAACATCATGAGCTCGAACAGCAGCAGAACATCTCCAATGACAATACTTAACTATAATGTTAAATACGTTTCTTGTTTATTTGCATTATTATCAAAATGTTAAATGAAATATTAGTTCAAATCCTTGTTCTTCGATACGTACGGGTATACACGTACGACATATGAAGCGCTAAGAGTGGAATGCTTTTGTACGAATGAGTTGTTCATTTAATTTCGATTTTTTATAGGGGAATTTAATTCTACAGGTATTTATTTAAAAAAAAAAACTTACACATTTATAAAGAAAGCATTGTATTGCACATGTGTTCTTAAAATGATCTAAAGAATATCAGTTAAGTCAATTTTGCTTGCAGTGCTTCATATATTCTAGTTGCCTGCAATGAGATCTCGAACACACAACTTCGTGCGTGTAGATGTCTGGCTTGTATTCGATTGTGTATTAGAGGCATTTACAGACCAAATCGGTTAACTATCATTTTTTAATTTATGGGCCCTCATCATATTAAGGAGTATGTCCCGGGTCTTAGCCGTTAAGAAAGTAGCCGAATGGCTAAGAAATAATATTATCTAACTAGTGGAGGTATGTACTTTTTCCGAAAGCTAGCTTAATATAAATTTCTTAACGAAATGGCTCAGCAGTTCATTATTCGCCTTATCTGGGTCCTAGGCCACAGAAACATACGAACTGTAGAGCAGATAAGCTAGCAACCCCGACTACCTTACGGACCTGCAAACTCATTTTGCCAGCGAGAGTCTATAGGAAAGCTAATAATAGGTGGACTATAAATACAGGGTGGATTAACCTTAGACAAATGTGGTCCCAAGTGGATATGAAACGCTCCTGCACGCTGCTGGTGTTATCATTTCCTGATCGTTCGTTCATCGTTTTCACTGATTGCATCTGTCATGACGGAAGACTTTCTGATTGGAAGGCATGCTAAACGTAACAACTAAAGGCAACTGCATAAGATGTGAGAATGAAAAGGAGAAATCCATGCAACACCATATCTGTACTTACCCTATTCTGGCGTTCAGGCGGCGATTAGATTCGTACTTCTTTACACGCAGATAAAATATATGGTTACTACGGGTATATGGTCACGGCAACAATAGTATGTTATCTTCAATAAAAGTATAGTGGTTGCAACCACAGTGTTGTTTTTTGAATTTCATTTTGACAATAGTATTGTAGCCAAATTCAAAAATGAAAATATGGTTATAGCAACAATATACTTATTGTTGGTGCGACAAAAGTATTGTTTTTTTTAGCTTCAATGTTACCAATAATACGGCAAAATTACGTCAATCATACCGGCAAAATCGTATTTTTTAATTTGTCAATGTTATTGTTACACGCAGAGAAAAGATATGGTTACACTATGGTCACCGTAACAATAATATGTTTTCTACAATAAAAGCATGTTCGTCGCAACCATAGTGTTGTTTTTTAAATTTTATTTTGACAATAGTATGATTGCGACAATATTGCTATTGTTGAAATGTAGCAATAGTATTATTGCCAAATTTAGAAATGAAAATATGGTTGTAGCAACCATATAAACATGGTTGGTGCAACAAAAGTATTGTTGTTTAATTTGTACGTTAACATTAATATGATTGCGGCAATCATACGGTACGGGGTCGAATATTTTTGTGTGTGCGTATGTTTTTTTTGATATACCAAAGAAAAACACATACACGCGATACAGTGCATGGTTGTTGTCTATTATAAAAACAACAACAATCGGAAGGTAGTTCGAGGGATGTTTATTGTGTTTTCTTTGTTCGGTGAAATACTCTAATACCGACTGGTTCTCGTTTATTTAAAATCTGCCTGCACTTACGTATATAGCCATTGATCATCGTAAAATCACATTCGTTACTTGGTGTCTACGGATGGTGAAGTAGCATTTACCCCTGCTGGCAACTAAAAGTATTTTTAACCGTTGGAATATATATTTTTGTTTCTTGAATGAAATGTTTAATAAAAAACCAGGCATCAAATCTGGCTATGAACTAATAGTAATGCAATTTAAAATAACATACTTAATAAAAATCTCTATTTTTGAATAACAACAATAATAATATGAGGAACATACTATGGTTGTGAGGATCATAATATGGTTGTGGAGATAATAGTATGGTTGAGTGTGAATCATACTATGGTTGTGAAGATCATACTATGGTTGTGAAGATCATACCATGATTGTATGAGAAACATACTATGGTTGTGAGGATCATAATATGGTTGTGAAGATAATAGAATGGTTGAGTGTAAATCATATTATGGTTGTGAGGATCATAGTATGGTGGTGGAGATCATAGTATGGTTGAGTGTGAATCATACTATGGTTGTGGGGATCATAGTATGGTTATGTGTGAATCATACTATTGTTGTGAGGATCATAATATTGTTGTGTCACAACCATATACCCAACAATAGTATGATCCTCTTCGAATATTGTCACCCCAACCATACTTTTTTTCTGCGTGTACGAATCTTGCGCAATAGTAGTACTTTTTTATCTACATAAAATGTGTCCAATCAAACTAACATTGGATAAGTATAAATGAAATATTTTAAATTAATGAATGTATTCTTCTGTTAAATAAATCACTAACATTATTAAGAGTTTAATGTATTTTTACATAATTTACTTAATAAAAATCTCCATTGTTAAATTACAATTTAACTTAATCCTTACAAAAAAAGGATCATAGTATGTTTGTGTGTGAGTCATACAATGGTTGCAAGGATCATACTATAGTTGTATGTATAACATACTATGGTTATGAGGATCTTAATATGGTTGTCGGAATCATAGTATGGTTGAGTGTGAATAATTCTATTGTTGTGAGGACCATAATATTGTTGTGGGGCTCATAGTATGGTTGTGTATGAACCATACTATTGTTGAGATGATCATAATATTGTTGTGCCATAACTATATAACCAACAATAGTTTGATTCTCTTTGAATATTGTTACCCCAACCATACTTTTTTCTTCGTGTATCTAGCCGAAGTGGCTAACATTGTCTTCGGTCAAATCAAGAGCTACTTAAGGCAACCACAATAGTTCAACGGGAAGGACTAAAGACCTTTGTGCTGGTTTCCGTGGTATCACAATTGTCACTTCTACACGAAGAAAAAAAGTATGGTTGGGGTAACAATATTCGATGAGCACGATACTATTGTAAGGTATATGGTTGTCGAGCAACAGTATTATGATCCTGATAACAATAGTATGATTCACACCCACCCATACCACTATCCCCACAACTATGTTATGATTCGCACTCAACCAAATTATGATCCATACAACCATAGTATGTTTAACATGCAACCATAGTATAATACTCACAACTATTGTACGTTTTACATGCAACTATAGTAAGATCACAACCATAATATGATTCACACTCAATCATGTTCTGATCGCTGCAACTATAGTATAATGCCACTTGGACAAAAACGGATAACCGCTTAAGCCCACCTTGCACCGCTGAAAACTTACAAATAAGCGTTTTAGAAGCTAAACGTTTCAGTTCATTTTATTCTAAAAGCGGTATTTACACATAGAATATTATGTTTGCTATAAATAGGACCATTGTAAGTAGTTAATAAAAGTCGAACGTTTTAAAAAAATCGGAACTACATATATACTTAGCAGGGATATAAATACTGTTACAGCATTGAACACACCCATTTTAATAGTAGAACTGAACATACCCCGTTAATGTCATATGGGTTTTGAAAGCTAACCTCAATAGCGTTAGTCTGTAACGGGATTTTAAAATTGTTTCAACTTTTATCATGGAGTGGTCAGATAATGAGAACCGTATCGCTGTAATAGCGCTTTCAAGTGTGAAATGAAAAGAGCGACATTTTCAAAACGCTCCGGCCACTAGGGATTAGCCGCATGTTCGTCTGCCGATGCATAAAACTGTTTGAGGAGACTGCAGATGTAAAAGACCGCCACCTGTCGGGCCGCCCACGCTCTGTTCGAACATCGCATGTCATCAAAGTCGTTAAATCAATAATTCACAGAAATCCGCTCTGAAAACAGAAAATCATGGCCCGTGGGATGAATATCACGCAAAATCCATGAGTCGAATCATTAAAAAACATTTGGGACTTGGGGCTTTCAAACGACGTTCCGTAAAATGCTAACGTCTTTTGGCGAAGCACGCTGATAACTTGCACAGAAAAATTTTGTTTACCGATGAAAAAATTTTTACCGGTCAGGAAAAATTTAAGAAGCAAAATGAAAGAGTGTATGCGCGATCATCTAAGGAAGCATCTAAACTGATCCGAAGGGTGGAAAAGGGTCATCGCCCAGCTTTAGTCATGGTTTGGTGGGGTGTGTCTTACGATGGGGTCACTGACATTTCTGCGAACAAGGAGTCAAAACATCGGCCAAAGTTTACCAAGAAACCGCTTTGAAAGCTGTTGTGAAGCTTTTTAACAATTCCCTGTTCCAACACCAGCCATGGACTTTTCAGCAGGATTCTGCGCCGGCCCATAAGGCTAAAACGTCCCAGGCCTGGCTTTGAAACAATTTGCTAGCGTTCATTTTCTCTGAAGAATGACCCTCAGGCAGTCCAGATTTGAACCCATTGGATTACATATTGTGGACTGTTTTAGAGGACAAGGTTTGTCACTAAAGATACCCCATCATTGGATCTATTAAGACTGCTTTGGTTCGAGCTGTGGCCAATTTTCCAATGGACGAGGTTCGTGCAGCTATTGACGATTGGGCAGTGCGACTTAAGGGGAGTGTTAAGGCAAAGGCGGACATTTCGAATAAGTAGATTCTTTATGGATACAATATACATCAATAAATATATTAAAAAATATTTGGTCCAAAAACATTCAGTAGTTTTTATTTTACAGCGTATAACGTGTGTATCAGTATTTATGTCCCTACTAAGTATCTGTTAAGAATAAAACAAACTAAGTTTCATCCAGCAGTTTATCGCTTTAAAAATCTGTAAGCGATAATTATTTATTGATTTAATTTTTAACAAAATTGAATAATTATTACCTTAGTTTATGCTTTACTTTATATTCGAGCTCTTCTTTATAATAAGCAAATGGCAAAGTTTTCGGTATGTTTAATAAGAATGAGTTTTTAAAGAAAATGGAAAAAGTAGTGTTGTAAAATGGTTTAATTGGATGTAAAAAAATAGAGTTGTAATAAAGTAGTAGGGTTTGACATTGGCGGTTACAATATTCCTAAACTAGAATTAAACAATAAAGCTTACCACACAATATCAATAAAAATTTAAAGTTTAAATGTTCATCCTTAATTGTACGAGTATACGAATTTTAAGTTTTTGCTTTCAACATTTTCTAATATAATTAAGTATATTAGAATATATAAGTATAGTATTCACATTTCATGTAAGGCATCACAAAATTTTTGGATTTATGTTCGTACAGACAGAAAATAAAATTAGTTGTAAGTCGGTTGAAACTACAAAAAATTCATTGCAAAAGAAGAATTTCAGTTACAATCACCAAATGTTAAAGATCGTATTGGATATTCGGTTCGAAATATTACAAGATGATAAATGTGATCTTCGTGTTGTACACATAACTAACTGATCTGTTATACCAAAAAAATTTGGAGAAGGTATTTGGTTTGCACAACTGGTGGTTGTAGCAACCAATTTCCACGCAAACAGTTTGTTGTTGCAAAATGCAACCAATTATTAGTGGTGATAACTACAATTTTATCAAAACATAAACGTGTTATTTTTAAATTGACTTTATGAAAAAAAATATTCAATTATTATTGACCTTAAGCCAATCGAATTCAGTTAAAATCTACCATTATATTTTTATCTCTTTCCTCTGTATGACCCTTGCTGTTTTGGAGTACTTTTGGTGTTTCAAAAGTTGTTGTTTTCTTCGTATGTTCCACCCATACTTCAGTTCGATATTACTGAAAATTACAAAGCACCAACTTACATTCGGTTCTACTGATGAAGTACTCGTGGTGCATGCAACCTAAATAATTTGTTTGGCAACACATTCGGTTGTGGCAATGAATCTGTTCTCTGTGTGTGGACTTTTAAGTCTTTTTTTGCATGATAACATTATTTAATTGAATACTGAAATTCAAATATAATTTCACTCACTATTCATAGGGTTCTATAGGGTGATCAATCTAGAGGTATTTTTTTCAAAATAAAACAAAATGTCAAAAGTCAAATCAAGTGTATAACCTTTTTTTGTTAATTTGAAAGGTCATTTACTTATCTTTGAATATAACTTCCTTCAAATGCTGTTCGCAACTACGCCTTAGGTTGTCTATTGTGAGGCTTCCAAAACCTGGTCTGTCACCATAGACTTTGGACTTTACGTAGCCGTAGTCTAAAGGTGTGATATCACACCATCCAGGCGGCCAACTAACCAGGCCAAAACGTGAAATTAGCTGTTCTGACCTCTCAATAGATCCATTGTTTGAGCAGCTGCATGGCGAGTGGGACCGTCCTGTTGAACCAAACGTCAAGATTACCGTCTTCAATTTCAGGTAGCAAATAGTCTGATATCATGGCATGATAGCGAGCACCATTCACGGTTACGTTCCGGCCATCGTCAACATTTTTGAAAAAAATATTGACCGATGATTTCACCAGACCATAAACCGCACCAAACCATGGTGTTCTCTGGGTGTAATGGCACCTTTTTAACCTCTTCTGGTAGGTCTTCAGCCCAAATGAGGCAATTTTGTTTATATACGTTGCTGCTGAGCTAGAAATGGGCGTCATTACTAAACAAAATTTTGGTCGAAAACAGTTTCTCACCAAACGCTCGTTTCAATAATACAGTTGCACAATATGGAGACGTTGTTGTGGTGTAAGTCTCTTCATGATGAAATGAAAAGCAAAAAAAAAATAAAGCTAAGACAACTCACGTGTGAAAAATCTTTTTGAAAAAATAACTCTAAATTGATCACCCCAGAGCAAAGCCCATAAATTCGGATTCTTCTTTCTTTTCTTTTTTCTTGGCCTACTTCTTCAAACAGTTGGCAAAAAAATCGGCTGTGGAAACAAATCTGTTTCTGCTTAATATGTTTAATCCTGAAGTTTTACATATTGTATATATTTCAACCAAACACTGATTTCTTGAATAGAAAAACACAACTGAAACAGTAATAAGAATTTCGGCATAAGTCTGATTAAAAACCTCAAATTGTTACACGATGTTTCTTCGGAACCATTTATCGATTGTCATAAACATAGTATTATTGCTTATTGATCATACTTTTCCGATGACAATAAGATTCGTAGCAACAGAATGGTTTTAACAACCATATTCAAATTTATAAAAAATACAAAAATACGGTATGATTGTCGTAATCATATAATTGTTAACATAAAACCCTAATAATACATTTTTCGCACCAACCATATTAATGTTGTTGCTTCAACCATATTTTCATTTTTAAAATTGGAAGTAAAACCATTGTTTTATTTTAACAACATTGATATTGTCGCATTCGTCCTATTGTCAAAATGAAACTCAAAAACAATACTGTCGTTGCAACCAACATACTCTTAGTGCGGAGAACATATTACTGTGGCCTTGGCTAACAACCAACCATATATTTTCTCTTTATGCTTCTTGTTTTGGTGTGAATATTTTTTGTTATTATTTTTGAAAGCGTGAATTACTCCACATGCTATACGATCAGGTTTGTTGTTTTTTGTTGCCAGTAAGTCAGCAAACAAATCACCGTGAGTAGACTCACATTTCGCCGTTGGTGTGGGACGGCTTATTGGCACCATAAGTGTTCGTACAATTAAGATACGTATATCGAGATGTTACAAACCAAATGACAAATTTTATATACACTCCTTTCTATGGTGGAGAATATAACAATTTAAAACAAATATTTGTGGAAACGTATTTTTTTTTAAAATGAGTTAATCGTTTTGTCAAATTTTCCATTCAAATGTGGGTGATGAGAAACGAGACTCCAATAAGTTCGGCTGGGAAAGCTTAATAATTATAAAGCAATTTAAATTTTCCGCATGATTTCAGCTCAGAATGCAGGGAATTATACACACACAAATATACATACGAGAATACCCTCCCAACATTTGGAAGTTTCTTTCATCGTCTAATGCGTTTCGCTTTAGTCACTTCCAGACGATAGTTGGAAGATAGTTTGAATTTTACAATAACAATTTACATATAATTGGAAGATTGTTTGTTGTTTACAACACCAGCCGAAAATCACATGTGCCGTTATGGACATATTAAACAAAAACAAAATTATTCACTTCTGCAGTCGCAGAGACCGCGAAAACAATTAAAAGAAATGAGAACGATGCAAAAAATAAGTTTTTAGACATCATCGAGATTTTTGGTATTTTGTCTTTTGCTGTGATCGGTCAGTGATAAAGTGTGGTTCTGTAATTGTTATTGTTGTAGTTTTTACATATTTTTTATCCCACAATATGAGTGAATTTTCTGTAAAGGCAAACAAAAAAATAAGCAAAAGAGAGGCAAATAAAATAATAACAAATATATATGGGAGTACAACCAGTGGTAAAAATGTAATAAAAAAATAATTGATGCAGGTCATATTGAAGAAAGTTGCGAACCCAGTGTTTCCGTTCAAATGTTTTCATGTTATGATGTTTCGTCAAGTGATAGTTCAAGTGACTCTGAAGATTATGTTGATAGAAACAGTCGATTTGAGGAAAGAAGTTTTGTACCATAAGGCCACGTAAAAGTGACTAAAAGGCACTATGAAGTGACTTCTGAAAGGCACTCAGAAGTAACTTCCTAGAAGTTACTAAGAAGTGACTTCTAAAAGGCACTCAGAAGTAACTTCCTAGAAGACACTAAGAAGTGACTTCCACGAAGGCACTCAGAGATCACTCCCAAGGAGGCACTAAGAAGTGACTCTTTATAGTTACGCAGAAGTGGCTTCTGGAAGTTACTTCCGGGGGGTACAACTTCTTTATACGGAAGACACTTCCGCGATAAGAAAATGGTATCGCAGACGATGAATTTTAACTTCCTAACGCCACTTCTTAGTCACTTCCTCGATAGAAAATGTTGGCAGGGTAAGATTACAAACACCCACACGAACGCACACATACTAAGTTGATGTGTTCAGCAGCTCACAAGAAAACACTTTGTGTTGCACTAAAAAGAAAGCAAACTCGTTTTGTTGAACACACGATAAGTGGCATTAGGATGCACTCTTCAACAGCAGATGCTCTTTGGCAATGTGAACTTATTTAGCAGTAGGTGCACTACCGACGACTATCGGTAGGTAGGATTTGTGCAACATGTTGTTCACCCAAAGAAACACATCAGTGTCATTTAGATTTTGCTTGTGGCAATGGAACAGTAAGAAAGTCGATTCAATAAAGATTAAAAAAAAAATGCACTTTAAATGTATTAAGTAGAGGAGCGTATGATTGATATTCAATCGATAATGCCTTTACGATACTGTGGTCAAATACTGCACGCAGAGAAAAGATATGGTTACACTATGGTCACCGCAACAATAATATGTTCTCTACAATAGCATGTTCGTCGTAACCATATTATTGTTTTTTGAATTTCATTTTGACAACAGTATGGTTGCGACAATATTAGTAGTGTTGAAAAGTAACAATAGTATTATTGCCAAATTACGAAATGAAAATATGGTTGTAGCAACCATATAAACATGGTTGGTGCAACAAAAGTATTGTTGTTTAAAATTTACGCTAACAATAATATGATTACATCAATCATACAGTATGGTTGCAACTATGAACATAACAAAACATATTTTATAGAACATACATGAATGTGTGTGCGTATGTTTTTTGATAGTATTGTTGTTTAAAATTTATGTTAAAAATAATATGATTACATCAATCATACAGTATGGTTGCAACTATGAACATTACAAAACATATTTTATAGAACATACATGAATGTGTGTGCGTATGTTTTTTGATATCCAAAAAAAAAACACATACACACGATACAGTGAATGGTTGTTGTCCATTGAAAAAAACAACAACAATCGGAAGGTAGTTCGAGGGATTTTTGTTGTGTTTACTTAGATCGGTAAAATACTCTAATACCGACTCGGTTCTCGTTTATTTAAAATCTGCCTGCACTTAAATATATAGCCATTGATCATGGTTTAATCACATTCGTTTCTTGGGGTCTACGGATGGTGAAGTAGCATTCACCCCTGCTGGGAACTAAAAGTATTTTCGACTGCCGTTGGAATATATATTTTAATGAAAACATGGCATCACATCTGTACAGGATGGTGGATTAAGAGAAGTTCCTCGTATTCTAAGTCGAATGTACAGGTTAAATAAACATAATGTATTCTTTTTTCTCTGACTGTAGCCGTGGCATTGCAGTAGAAAATAGCGAAAACCCTTTGATTGCATTGATATTATGCTGTGTTGGCACATAACGAACATGTGCAATTAGATACACCAGACTAAATCTTAATGTGAATATTTTATTTTGTGCTGTTATTAGTTCGGTGTGGGACCAAAGACTAATTAACGTTTCATTTTGCTTCTCTAACGTCTGGGATTTCGAGCAAAAATTTATGCAAATATCTAGGCTTTTCTACAGAGTTTAAACCAGCAGAGTACAAAGCAAACAAAAAGCGTATTCTTATTTTGAATTCATTCCAATAACTCTTTAGCGCAAAAACATTTCAATATCAGGCTGTGAGGATTCCAAAGCATACAAAGGCGTATCAGTACACACTTTTTTACCCAATGCAGCACTGTAGCTGCAGCTTGGCATCATTGTGAAAGAATATAAAACAGATTTTATTATAGCTAAATCAACAACTTGTTGAGAATATTTACATATTTACATTTTCAGATAATGTAATGTGACTTTGCAGCTGTACAGTGGACAAAGGGTTTTGTAAAACACTATGATTCGCTCGAACTATATAAAAACGTAGGAAAGTTATATAAGAAGAATGCTGGCAAGATTATTAGAAAACAAAAATGGATAATTGGCCGAATTTCGATTCAGCTTTGTCCTAAAAAACTCACCTTCGGTCGGTACTAATAATAAAGCTTTCAAATAATAGGACAACAAATAATCGAAAATGTCTGTGGTGATTACCCTAATTTTATGGTTATTGTACTTACATTAGTAACCCTTTGGCTGAGCTTGGCTTACAAAAGAGAGGGTTCTAATCACTTCAAGTTTTCTACTGCTCGCAATTACAAGGAATTAAATGTTTCCTTTTACTTTGTCCTTTTAACTGAGCTGGATCATCAGAAATCTCAAAATTAAAGTTATTTTGTTAGATAATAATCACTTTTTCCAGGTAACGCTGGGAGTATTTTTCGATTTTTTCAAATTTTAAGAAAAAAAAGCGATTTTTGCGAAGAGCAATCAAAAATATTAACAAACTACAACAAAACTTCAGCGTAAAAACGTAAATTTTTTACAGAAAAGGTGTTCAAAATTTAAAAAGGTTAGGTGCAGTAAGTTTTTAATTATGGGGGGTAAAAAAAACGTAATTTGTGGAAAAAAACGCTTTTAAGTTTTGAATTACACGGACTATACTGTGATGAGCGGTTGCTTAAACTGTTGTATCTTCGTCAGTTTTACTGCGATTCTTAAAACTCTCACAAGATATTCTTGAAAGGTTCCCCAGTCAGAAAATCGAATAGAAACCAGTAAAACAAGTTATATTCGGTCTTTAGATATTGGACCCCCTGAAGCCGGATTTTAAGGCAAATGTCAAATTATGTTTGAATGGGCCGAGTTTTCGGGCCTAGAGTCCGTCACCTTAATTCATCACCAATTTGCGAAAATAGTTTTATTTTTGGTTTCGTAAGAAAATGTGTTTCGGTCTTTGAAAACGTTTTTTCTTAGTCCATTGTCAGATTTGAGACAATTTTTCATCTCCGAAAGTCTGCGGTTGTTGTTCTTAATTCATGTTTTCGCTGTTGTTTCCTCGTTTGCGCTAGGGGCCTAAATTTCACAACAGCGGTTATTGTTGTGGATTGGTTGCTGTAAATCTAATTGAAAAGGGCGATTTTGAATATACAAATAACGAAAGGTTTTCAATATAATTTTTATATAAACTTTCAGTCTGCCCTGAAGGGCTAATGATTTTTATAGAGTTGAGTTTGCATGATTAAAAAATTAATCTCTATTTAAAAGGCAAAAATTTAACACTACGAGTATTTAGTTTTATATATGGCTTGAAAGAACAGACGCTGTGTAAACAGGCAGAAAAAATCAGTTGGATATCAGTCCGAGCTATAAATATTTGGATGGATATAAACAATTTCTGTTGCAATTACCAACATTCCATGGTATTGATGGTTAGATGGTTCGACAAGCTATAAAATGGTAGCTACAATAATATTACAATTCTCACAGCCAATAAGTCTGTTATACTTACTCAATTCGGTAAAAATATGCGTTGCCACAACTGTTAGTGTTAGTTGGTGTTCTGTAAGGTTCGGTACTTGTAACTGATGTTTCGGTGGAAAATACGAAGAATCCAAACCTCCAAACAAGAAGTTTTTGGATCTAAGATTCCACATGCCGCACTTGTTAATGAAATACGTAATTCAATTTTTCAGTAGAGATAAAAAAATGTTTCCATATATACTTAAAGTACTCTTAAGCATATGGAGGGTCATGTTAAGGAAAAAGAGGAAAATACGAAGGAAGATTTTTACTGAATAAAGCAGATTAACGATTTAAGCAGTAACAGTAGGATTATTTTTTCTTCTGGTTGTGATGAAAGTTAAGATATCGTCATATTTGGTTCTAAGAACAAAATGTTAGCTGAACTATTGGTTGTCACAACCACCAATTATGCCAACTAAACATATTTTATGCGTTTTATTGGTATGATCGATCAATTAGTTGCGTCTACGATACGTTGATCTTATTTATGATCTTGTGGCATGTCGAACCGAATATTCAGTACGATTATTAACATGTGTAGAAATAAAAGACTGACGTGGTTAAAGTAAACTCCCAAAAGGACGGCCAAAGAAGGTCCGAGTAGTTTTTTTTTTGCAAAAGAAACCTTTATTTTACAACGCTATTCCATATGAAATAAGTTAAAAAAAATTCCTTAGTTTTATCGAATTTTCGTGATGAAATAGATGTCTGCAGTGAAATTGTATGGAGGGGTTTTCGTTCTTTTTCGAAAATGTAAATAGAAATTAAAAAAAAAATCTGCCGAAACTATTTCAGTTAGGTCGTGTCCCGTTTTCTAATGAAAATGCATAATTTTTTTAAAAACATTTGTTTTTATGTTAAAATATTCTACTAAATTACTACTATTTTAATTTTAGTATAGATTTAAATAGTATAGAATAAAAAAATTAGTATAGAATAAAATAGAATCAGACTATATTAAAGATAAACTGTTCGTTTACGTCCTTACAATACATTTTTTTTAATAAAATTTAATAAATAAGTTATGTTCAGAATGGACGTTAATAACGACACTGAGGGACGATTTATTAAATAAAATTTGTTCCCACCCATATTTTTAAAAGACCCTTTAAATATAACCAATATCAATGTATGGCTGACTTAATGCAGAGTTAATACATTGTGTAGTTACTTTATTAATACGTTGCATAATAATTTTTAATAATGAAATCGTATAGGAACATCTATATGCATTGTAAAATTCATATCAATAAATAAGCAAAAAATGAATACTTATCTTCCTGCGTCGCCATTGTGTTATGTGTTGCATTCGCTTTTCATCTACTTTTATTTGGATGCCCTTTTTTTGCTTTTCCTTGCGTATTAACTACAACAGTGTTGCAAAAGGGGACACAATACATTTTCACGAATGCATTAACGAACACCCTGCAATTTACTACACGCAGAAAAGTATGGGGTGACAATATTCGAAGAGGATCATACTATTATTGGGTATACGGTTGTGGCACAATACTATCATGATCCTCACAACAAAAGTATGATTCACACATAACGATACTATGATCTCCACAACCCTAATATGATTCACACTCAACCATACTATGATCTCCACAACCATACTATGATCCTCACAACAATAATATGATTCACACTCAACCATACTATTATCTCCACAACCATATTATGATCCTCACAACCATAGTATATTTCTCATACAACCATACTATGATCCTCAAAACCATAGTATGATACACACGCAACCATACTATGATCCCCACAGCCATAGTATGATTCACACTGAACCATACTATTATCCCTACAACCATAGTATGATTCACTCAGCCATACTATGATCCCCAAAATTATTTATAAGGATTGGGTAATTTTTTTATTCAAAATATAGATTTTTATCAAGCATGTTATTTTAAATCTCGTTACACTTAGTTTATAGCCAGACTTGAGGCCATGCTTTTATTAAACATTTCATTTATGAAACAAAAATATATATTCCAACGGCAGTTGAAAATACTTTCAGTTGCCAGCAGGGGTGAATGCTACTTCACCATCCGTGAACCATCACCAAGTAACGAATGTGATAAACCATGATCAATGGCTGTATACTTAAGTGCAGGCAGATTTTAAATAAACGAAACCCAGTCGGTAGTAAAGTATTTCACCGAACAAAGTAAACACAATAAAAGTCCCTCAAACAATATTTAAATTGTTGTTCTTTTTTAAAACGGACAACAATCATGCACCGTATCGTGCGTGTGTGTTTCTTCCGGTATATCAAAAAAAAAAATACGCACACACAAACATATATGCTCTATAAAACCTATTTTGTTATGTTCATAGTCGTAACCATACGCTATGATTGCCATAATCATATTATTGTTAACGTAAATTTTAAACAACAATACCTTTGTTGCACCAACCATGTTTTTATGGTTGCTACAACCATATTTTCATTTCTAAATTTAACAATAATACTGTTGTTACATTTCAACAATATTAATATTGCCGCAATCATACTGTTGTCAAATCGAAATTCAAAAAACAATACTATGGTTGCGACGAACATGCTTTTATTGTAGAGAACATATACTTGTTGCGGTGACCATATAGTAACCATATCTTTTCTCTGCGTGTACTACAAAGCAACATGCGTTTAGAAAGTCAGCCTATATATTTTTTATCAAGTAGCCAAGACTTCAAGAATTTCGTATAGCCAATTATTTATAGCTACGGCCAATACAAGTACAATTAAGTTCCAATAAATAACCTTACGAGGGCGACCGCAAAAGTAACTGGCCTAACATAAAAAGAACCGTTTTTTTGGAATTATTATTATTTATTTTTCAACATAATCTCCTTCCAACTCAATACACTTCATCAAACGTTATTCAAGTTTTTCAATTCCATCCGAAAAATAAGATTTTTCAAGACCTTCAAAATATGCCTCAGTTTCAGCAATAACCTCGCTATTGGACGAAATTTTTTTTAAATTTGGAAACAAGAAATAATCAGAAGGACCTAAATCTGGACTATATGGTGGATGCGGAGCAATTTCAAATCGTAATTCGGCCAGTTTTTGTTGAGTTAAAAATGCAGTGTGTGAAGGAGCATTATCTTGATGAAAAATAACTTTTTGTTTTCTAAATGCGGTCGTTTTATCTTAATCTCATCACTCAACCGATCCAATAATGCACAATAATATTCACTATTTATAGTTTTTCCTTACTCAAGATAATCAATAAAAATCATACCCCTTGCATCCCAAAATACTGTGGCCATTACTTTTCCTGCTGACTTAACAGTTTTCGCCTTCTTGGGACCACTTTTACCAGCTTCTATCCATTGTTTTGACTGTTCTTTGCATTCTTTGCATTCTGGGATGTAGTGATGGATCCATGTTTCATCAACAGTTATGAATCGGCGCAAGAACTATTGGATTACGCTGATAAATCGCTAAAAGCTCCTCGGAATTGGTCCAACGGACGATTTTTTGGGGCAGAGTCAACAAACGCGGCAGCGTTCTTGCGGATAGTTTTTCATGTGGAGTTCATCATGTAAAATACTCCAAACTTGTTTTTCGTGTATTTTTACAATATCTGCAAGTTCTCTGAGCTTTATTCGCCTATCTTTAGTCACTTCATTAAATATTTTTCTAATGTTTTCAATAGTAGCAGCAGTTTTCGGTTTTCCAGAGCGTTGTTCATCTTCCGTACTTGAACGACCCATTTTAAATTGTTGAACCCAGGATTTCACGGTGGAGTATGATGGTGCATTATCACCATGAACAGAATCCAATTCATCTTTGATTAATTGTGGCGTATAACCTTTCATATAAAAGTGTTTAATTACCGCACGAAACTCTTTATTTTCCATTATTCAAAAATAATAAAACTTGTTTACTCAATCACCTGTAACAAAGAAAATATTCATTAAATATTTCGGAAAGTTTGACAGATTGCTTATAAAAGATTGCTTTTAAAAAACAAAAAAAAAGTTGCTAGTAAAACAGAAAATGTGCCAGGCCAGTTAGTTTTGCGGTCGTCCTCGTATTAGTTAAGGTTTCCTATACTAGGTCTCTTCAACCGATACTTACAGTTTCCACTGATACTGATGATTGCCGTGTACTTTATCAACTTACGGTTGTAGCAATGGAATCCACGGATAGTAAGTGAATGCACTAACATTCGGTTGGCAAAAAATATCAATGCACAGGAAAGACATTGTTTTTTTCCTTTTAAATTTTTGTTCCGTATTCAATCAAAACTATTCCACTGTTTAAGAATATCCCCGATTAGTTTTTGTTATCAATAGCACAAAGGATATACGTTTTGTTTTTCTTTGCTTTGCACTGCGTTGTCGTTGGCGGAGAGACTGTCTAACGATTGCAGTAAAAATCCTTTGCTAGGTGTTAATGTTAATGCCAACAACCACTTGATAGCATTTTGCTGTCTTTGTACAGCCAAGTGTAATTTGTATGCAATAATGCAGACAAGACCAGTTCAGTACGTATGTCATATGATATAAAACAGAAAAACAAACTACAAATATGGTTTTTATTGGATTTTGGCACAACACTATCATTCTATGGTGAACATGAGATTATCCAAAGGGAATATTTGCATATAAAACACAAATGGTTTTTATCGTTTAGTGCGACTTGCATAACATTCATACCTGAATTATTTAAATGCAATTAATAAAATTTATGTTTTTTATAAGTAGTAAATGTATTTGAGTTTATTACGATATAATTAAATATCGATGTGGGTAGAAATTCGATTTTGATGAATAAAAAAATCTATTGTAACAAAAAAATAATTGTTTAGTGCATAACGCTAAATAGGATTGAAAATATATAAAATCGATTATAATTTTAATCCGATTATAAACTTTCTACTTTTTATAAGTATGGCTGTGGTAGTAAATTTAAGTGAATACAGAAATGTTGCTTTATGATTTATTGCACAAAACCTTGATTTTATGTTTTCTACTTAGAAAATGTCGATGACATTACGAGTAAGGGATTTATCTGTAAGCCATGTATAAGCTGTTCCACAGAATGCATTCGCATTTCGTAGTCAAAGTTAAACGGTATGACCTGGTCAGCGCTCACAGAGAACAGAAATGCTGTCACAGCCGAATATATTGCCTACCGAATGTTGGATGTTGTACGTACTATCAACCTATTCCATCGCTACAACCAAATGTTAATTGTGTACACTTCAACTTTCAGTAGAGGAAATTGAAACTATCTATATGAAGAGAAAACATATCGGTAACCCCAACTAGTAAAGATGATTATTGGAGCTGAATTTGTACATATATTAGTTGTTGTTGTAACAACAATAACATCCAGTAAAAATGGAGCATTTCCTCCATCTGGTTATCCAAGCACATCCCCCCTAGACGAACAGGACTTAAAAACAAAATATTTAGGTCCTGTTCGTCTATGGGGGATGTGCTTGGATAACCAGATGGAGGAAATGCTCCATTTGAACTGGATGCATCCAACGAGACCTAGGGGTCAGCTGAGTGGGCCTAGCGGGACAATTGTAGAGGTGCAGCACGTCATGTGGTCCCTGGTGGCAGGCAGGACAAACATCCGGAACGTTAGCATCAATTCGTGCCCTATACGAATTAAGGTGGCTGCACTATCCAAATTTCAGCTGGGCCAAAACCACGCGCGTCTGTCGATGAAGCACCTTCTCCTTAGGTGAAATATCCGGGGGATGTTCCCCTAGCACTACATACACACTATAGCTAGATACTGCTGCTGCGACTTAATCAGAGTGAATGTTGTTCAGACTTGCCTGATAGTTTCGATGATCTGAAGATGATCTCTTGTACCGCTGGACCTCTCTCTAGGTCATAAAGATCGTACCTGATCTGCATGGGCGGAGGCATCCTGTCCAAGAGATCATGATAATAATGACTACTGCGAAGTCAACCAAGCAGGTAATGCTTAAACAACAGGAAATTGTGACTGCGCACGGTAAGGACATTAGATTCTTCATGCAGGTGGACCTTGGAAGAAATGAGAAGACACCCTGTTGGTGTTCTGAGGCCGGCATTCTGGCAAATCAGAATTTTCTTCCACTGCATCGTTCTCACGTTCGCCAACCACACCGACGCTGCGTAGTTCACTACAGACCGACATATCGCTTTGTAAGAGGTCAACAAGCTTTCTTTGTCAGTTCCCCAAGTACTGCTGGCAAGTGGCTTGAGGACCTTCTTTTGAGCTTATCTCAAATAGCTGTAGCATGTGCAGAGGATCGGAAAATGCTGTCCTATGTGACCCCAAGGATTTTGGGGTAGTTGATAGGCGGGATGTTGACGTTTTAGACTTTCACATTGAGTGACAACCGCACCTCTGCGGTTCATGCAGTAAACAGTGTGGCTGATGATTTGGAGGCGGATATTTTTATATTCCTCGCAGTGTAAAAGCGTGCTAAGTCAGTAAGGTTATAGTTTATTTTCTTTCATATGTCATCCACTTTAGGTCCTAACGCCAGAATTATGCAATCATCAGCGTACGACACAAATTCAACGCCATCTGGTGGTGCAGGAACTTTAGAGAGGTAGAGTTTAAACAGAGCCGGGGATATCACTCCACCCTAGGAAACTCCTTGTTTAACTCTACGGGGCCTGGACTTCCTGCCTCTAAATTCTACATACGACTGGCATTCACATATATAGTTTACGACCCAACTTTTCTAAATGAGCGAAAGGTTTGTACATTAGTCCGTAATGCCTCACTGGGTCAAAAGCAATCTTAATGCCTAGCAGTATCATTCCAGTTGATTTCTTTCGGCTGAAACTCAATTTAAAGCTATTTCGTATTCGAACTTATTTGTGTATGGTATTTATCTTTCTACGAAATTTCGGCTGAAACTCAATTTAAAGCTATTTCGTATTCGAACTTATTTGTGTATGGTATTTATCTTTCTACGAAATCCAAACTAATGTGGCGGTAAAAGATAAATAAAGGGGCGATATAAAGATGGAGAATCAGAAAGTTTGTTATGTTTTTTAATGATAACTTTCTTCGCTTCTTTTAATATCTCTCTCTAGTAACACTTAAGATCGCCACAATGTTTGTTTAAGCATTTTTAACCTGCATAAATTTCAAACAAAAAGCAAATCCTAAGAAGCACGAACTCGTATTTTGTAAAAATCAGTATTATTCGTAAAATATATGTTCCACTTCTTAGAACCGAATAACAAAAATACAATAAATCTCATTTTACTTTTATAATACATAAATTCGCTGCCCCATCCAAAGACCGACCGGTGGTGGCACTACAGGTGGCGGTGTCACTTGCTACAGGAAGTTAATAAAACTAAACACATACACCCATACATACACACACGCTCTCACTCACATTCAAATAAAACGCTGCAATGGAAACAGACAAACAAACAAAAGGATCGACAAACGGATATAACACAAATCCCCATATGTATTGTTTCCACCTTAAATACACACACACGCGCACACAGAGACACTGTGACAAAACACTTCCCTCGACACTGTCGCCTGGGATAACTTGAAAATTGATGATGGGACACCATGGTGTGCTGGGCGCTGTCGTTGTAGCCTCTGTACGCCATAAACATAAAGCTTGATAGCAGCTCTCACCTATTGACCAAGAGGCACGTGCCCTCATTATTATGGGTCACCATAGACAATCGACTTTTCTGTTTTCTTTTCCTTCGCTTTTGGCGTTTCTCTTTTTGTGTGTGTCTTTTTCTCGGTCCGCCACATCGCCGGAAAAGCAGGGGTGCTGAGCCGGCAAATATAGACATTTGTTGGCGAAGAAGGAGTCGCATGGAGGAAGTGTTGGTCGGAATGTATTTTCGGTAGGGTAATAAAATCCTTTTTATTGCTTCATATATTCTAATTAAGATAATTTCATTTATAAGAAACATGTACTCGTACATGAAA
The DNA here is from genome assembly GCA_963513945.1 of Hydrotaea diabolus. Taxonomy (NCBI): domain Eukaryota; kingdom Metazoa; phylum Arthropoda; class Insecta; order Diptera; family Muscidae; genus Hydrotaea; species Hydrotaea diabolus. The sequence goes on along the minus strand of OY740718.1, from coordinate 77,169,526 downwards.
CGACATCGTCTAAGATGTCACTTTGCCAGTGCCGTAGGCAGAAAGTGGTATTTGGGATACGAGTCGTGATACATATTTGGTAACTATTGCCAATGAAGCTCTTGTCTTTCTTAGATTTGAAAGTAAAAACCAATTTTTAAAAAAACACTCATACAACCGAATTCAAAGTTTTAAAAAAACACTCATAATTCAAATAACAGAAAAAATATTTTCAAATCGTTTAATATTAAAATTAAATAAAAAAAACTTTTGGTCAGATAACCGAATACATAAAATTAAACCTTCAGTTGGTCCAGTTAACAAATGCTCGTCGTAATGACAACCGAATTCAAAGGATTCTTACAATCTATAACAGCCACTAATACAAGCAAAAATTCAGTTCTTATAATCATCCTAATTAGTAGGCGTTACCGATACTTTGTCTCTGCAAACGTTACTGTCAGTTCCCGCTACGATAAAAAATATGGACATTACGTGCAGTCACCAACATTCGGTTGACAAAAAATTCGATTGTGGCAACAAATCTGTTCTCTGTGTGTAGTAAGACTAACAATGCTATCATCATTGAATAAAGCAGTTGCTTTAAAGTTGTGGTGCAAGAGCAGGACTATACGACACCTTCTTTGTACATGTCTGACTCAAATATAAAGCACGGAACCACATTACTTTTATAGTTATCAAGCGGAAGTGGCCTATGACCAACTTTGAGCTTTCTCTGCCGCTCAAAATGGTTTAAGTGGTTGTAGTGGGGGTACGATTTTTTTCTAGTTTCCGTGGCATCACAATAGACTTTTACGTCTATGTAAGTCTGTTCTAATTAACCTAATTAACATGGCTAAGAAATCTTTTTAACCTTGCTTACCGTACAGGAATCTTCCCAGCGTATTGGATGGTTGCGAACGTCCAGCCGATCCCGAAAAAGGGTGCAGCCAATATTCCTGCGAATTATCGGTCAATCGCGATTTGCTCTGCGCTTTCCAAGGTAATGGAGAGTATGGATAACTACTATCCTGTGAGATATCTGGAATCTAACGATCTGCTTAGCGATCGACAGTATGGATTCCGTAGAATCACTCAACGGGAGACCTGATGGATTTCTTTTTGGAGCGTTAGTTTGTTGAGAGTAGTGTCGTGGCTTTGGATATCCCCAAGGCCTGTGACAGAGTTCGGCACGGTGCATTCGTATCAAAGCTGATTGGGTTTGGTGTCGGTTATACCTATGCCCGATTAACATAGCGCTTTCTAAGAAATTGCATTATACGAGTTGTAGATGGGTTCTCATCCAACAAACATAGGCTGAACGCAGGTGTATCACCAGTCTCTTTTCTTTCCCCCTCACTATTTCTTAATTTCATTGACGCAGGTGTATCACCAGTCTCTTTTCTTTCCCCCTCACTATTTCTTAATTTCATTGACCCATCTACTCATTTGCGCATGACTGCATCCTCTGTCATTTCTTTTTCATCCGAACGTAGGCCGATTCTAAAAGATATTAAAGACAAAAGGCGAATTATGGATGACACACTTGGTCCGGATTTACCGACCATTTTTGATTGGGTTCGAGTTAAAGGAGTAGATTTTATGCTCGCAAGACGCAGTATTGCTTGTTCTTGTGTTGAGACAACACAAACGATTAGCAGAGCCAACGATCTCAATTTCTGTCGATGGTATGGATATTAAACAATTATTCTATCTTAATGTTCTGGGCATGAAAAGACAATGGGACGCTCGCTGGGCGAGGCTTGAATTGTCGAAAGAAGCACTCAAGTGTATAGGCTTCCTAAAGCAGTGCAAAATATATTTGATTTCATCTCATCTTTTCAATATCTATACAACTCTCATCAGGCCGAAGATGGAATACAACTTCCATAAATCGGCAGGTGCTCCAAAAGCATTCTTAGAGATGCTAGAAGCGATGGTGCTTATACAGAGTGGCTGATGAATATTGCTGCATTAATAAACTCAAATAACTTGTTCTTCAGTGTATGGAATATTTATGTTAAAGCTTACTAAATTTTATTAAATATAGCTTAACTAGTTTTAAAAATAATGGAGTTTATAGCCCCCTCCCCCCCTGCTAGTTGATGCATGTGCTTCATTTTACCAAAAAGTTATTCATTACTGCTTGAAGAGCTGAGGCAGGAATAGCCGCAATTGTTTCTTAAACGGGGATTGCTTTAGTTCATTCAAATTTGTTTGTTTCGCTTGTAGACTTCCTATTTGGAATAACCCCACAAGAAACGGTCAGATGAAGTAAGGTCAGGCGACCTGGGGAACCAACGTAATCTGGATATCAGCTTATTGAGAAATTGTTGTCGCACTTCTGTCATAACAGGCCAGGCTTTGTGAGGAGTTGCACCATTTTGCTGAAACCACACAGAATTAAAGGAAATTCTCGTTCGGCGTAATTCTAGAGAAAAAAACTCTCTCAACTTTCTCAAGTAACGGTCTCCAGTAATCGTAACGGTGTGACGGTTTTCTTCAAAGAAGTAGGGCCCAACAATGCAGAGTGATGGAACTGCACACCACACTGTGACACGAAGTCGATGCAATTCCGTCTCATGGAGTATCTGTGGGTTGGATGCACTCCATATTCGACAATTTTATTCGTTTATGTTGCCGTTTAAATCGAAACGAGCCTCGTCCGACACAAAAAGACAGTTCAACATGTTTCCGCCATCTTCCACCATTTAATGCATCTTCTGGCGAAGCCAAGCCAAGCGAAACGTGAAGTCTGCTGCATTCAGTTTCTTGGTCATTTGAATTTTATATGGGAATAAGTCCAAAGTGAAAATAAGAGCATTGACTGCAATGACTGTCTGCTTATACCCATTTGAGCAGATAAGCTTCTTCTTAAAACTCTTGGATTGTTTTTTTATGGCAGCAGCTACAGCAGCGATTGTTTCCTCCGTCCGGGTTTCGTTGGTAAGGTCTTCTGTTAACTGTCCGATGTTCAGCAAAATTGTTAAAAAGTCTTATTATGGTCCATCTGCTCGGAGGATTGCCGCCAAACATGCACCTATACTCTCATTGAACCGAAACTACGGACGCCAGTGCGTGATAGCGGCGGACAACCTAAATTCTTGGTTAAGTGCCCCAGTTATCCATTTTTGTTAATTCTAAAGATCAATCTGCAAAATAAAAAAAAAATAACCAGATTCGTTAAATAGAAAAAAAGATTTTATTTTTTTTTTGTAGCGGCTTTCATCGGCCAACTCTCTAGAGCATCGTCGGAAAGTGGGTTGTGTATCGCTATTCTATCGTTACATCGTTGGTGTGTGTCGATTTAATTCGGTCGTCCGGATGTTTGGCGTAACACGTGACTTTACAGGAATTCACAACCGTTTGTTATAAAGTACAGATCGAATTCGTTTTTCGTCTGTTCTGTCCGAATGTGAAAACGACTTCAAGCAAATGTATTTTGTACCAATTACGACATCCAGAAATTCAAGACAAACGTCAATAAAAATTATTCCCTCTTTCCCCCTCTGCTTCGTTACATTCCACTCACCAACGCTATGTACTACATATACTTAGTAGGGACATAAATACTGTTACAACATTGAACACACCCATTTCAATAGTAAACCTGAACATACCCCGTTAATGTCATATGGGTTTTGAAAGCTAACCTCAATAGCGTTAGTCTGTAACGGGATTTTAAAATTGTTTCAACTTTCATCATGGAGTGGTCAGATAATGAGAACCGTATCGCTGTAATAGCGCTTTTCAAGTGAGAAATTGAAAAAAAAACGATATTTTGAAAACGCTCCGGCCACTAGGGATTAGCCGCATGTTCGTCTACCGATGCATAAAACTGTTTGAGGAGACTGGAGATGTAAAAGACCGAAACCGGTCAGGCCGCCCACGCTCTGTTCGAACACCGCTTGTCATCAAAGCCGTTAAAAAAAGAATTCACAGAAATCCGCTCCGAAAACAGAAAATCCTGGCCCGTGAGATGAATATCACGTAAAAGTCCATGAGTCGAATCATTAAAAAAGTCTTGGGACTTAGGGCTTTCAAACGACGTACCGGACATTTATTGACTGCAGCTTTAACAAAATAGGATTGAAAAATGCAAACGTCTTTTGGTGAAGCACGCTGATAACTTGAACAGAACAATTTTGTTCACCGATGAAAAAATTTAACAAACAAAATGATTGAGTGTATGCGCGGTCATCTAAGGCAGCATCTGAACTGATCCCAAGGGTGGAAAAGGGTCATCACCCAGCTTCAGTCATGGTTTGGTGGGGTGTCTCTTATGATGGGGGGGGGGGGTCACTGACCTGCATTTCTGAGAACAAGGAGTGAAAACATTGGCCAAAGTTTACCAAGAAACCGTTTTGGAAGCTGTTGTAAAGCCTCTTAACAATTCCCTGTTCCAACACCAGACATGGACTTTTCAGCAGGATTCTGCGCCGGACCATAAGGCTAAAACGTCCCAGGCCTGGCTTCGAAACAATTTGCCAGCGTTAATTTCCTCTGAAGAATGGCCCTCAGGCAGTCCAGATTTGAACACATTGGATTAGAAATTGTGGACGGTTTTAGTGGGCAAGGTTTGTCACGAAAGATACCCCAAAGTTGGATCTCTTAAGACAGCTTTGGTTCGAGCTGTGACCAATTTTCCAATGGATGAGGTTCGTGCTGCTATTGACTATTGGTCAGTGCGACTTAAGGCGTGTGTAAAGGCAAAGGCGGACATTTCGAATAAGTAGATTCTTTTTGGATACAGTATACATCAATAAATATATTAAAAATATTTGGTCCAAAAACATTCAGTACTTTTTATTTTACAGCATAAAACATGTGTAACAGTATTTCTGACCCTACTTAGTATGGGGGTATCCCCACATTTTGAATTAGTTGGTGACTTTTAAAATGTCGATCCCCGAAAGTGTCATCTGCATCATTTTGTAAAAAAGTACTTTGTAAAATTGATCAACTAAAACAGTTTTTCCTTATAAGTCCTAAAGCGATTCACTCTCATATCTCTTATACCCCTGCGAGAATACTCCACATTACGCCACTGCAATGTGTGCCCTCCTATCGTTGCCAACATTCGAAGCGTCTGCATATATAATGTATGTACGTACATATGTATATGTGGAACATCTTAAATATTCCCTGTTCAATTTGCCGTTATTGGTTTAATGGCTGTTCGATTTGTTTCCCTGCATACTCTAACTTTTCGTTTTATAGTTATGGCCTAATCAAGAGGCTCCATCAGACGACCAATGATGAAGTTGTTACGAGTGGAATATCGACGGAAAATACGTTACACCATACTGCGAAAGACGAAAAGTCAACACGTAGACAATAAAATTTTATGCTAATTGTTCTTTAATTATATTTTATGACTTGTAATTAATTTAACACGGCAAAGAGGAGAAGAAGCATACCTGTAATTAAGTCTTTAGTTATTCCAACGATTACAATTAGTATGTAGCGTGGCTTTAACAAATCTTTTAAGATAAGTACGTGGAATATTGGATGAAAAAGAAAAAGAAGCAGAGGGTGGTCGGTATTTACAATTCCTTGCAGTCAGATTTATTTTGAAAGCAACTTAAATCCAAGTCCACATTATAATTTGTTTTTGAAATTTAAATGAAATAAAACAATATTTAATCCTTTTCGGCAAATTATTTTTTTTTTTTGAAAAAGAGAACATTTCCACTATGTACGGAAGCTAATTTCAGTTATGTGGCCGCCTCAGTTGTCAACGCACTAGCGCATTCTGTCAATCAATTTTCCAATGCATTGGTGCAGGTTTTTGGCCTCATCGCAGAAATGCCTTGCTCGACATTCGCAGTAAATACCATCAGCCCTTTACGGTACCGCACAAAAAGTTGCCGAGACGGCTAACCACACGATCATAAAAATTGGAGAACAAAAGATCGATTGTGTCTTGAGGCGTGCGTCTTGCTTTTAATACCATAGATCGTCAAAGTCCTTGTCTTTAACCTCCTGCCACCGATCTAAAATCCGCCCCAAACTGTAAGCATTTTAAAGTCTTTGGGTATAAACCCATTCCTGGTCAAATTGTATCATATCGGCCCATCTTTCCATATAGTTCCTATAATAAACTCCCGATTTTATTTCTACCAGTGCCCGTGTGCTTTACATGATTCTCATAGTGATAGCTTAAACCTTGCCTCACCACCATCATCGGCCCTTTAGGAGAGCCCTTGGCCAATCCATCCGGAACCAATTCATTTGCAATGCAACTCCATACCAAGACGAACCAGAACAACATTTCTTGGTCCTCCTGACTATCCGTGGTCCAGATTTCAGACCAAATAGCCAAAGACTACCAGTTTGTCATTTGATCGACCCCAACCAAGAGTCGCCTAGTTTAGCGAATGCCAACACTAAAATTGAAATAAAGCGAGTATTGAAATATGTATGTTTTGCAGATTACCAGACACATTATTATCGTGGTCTGTCGCAGTGCCGTGGAACTGTGTCCGACTAATATGCCAGTTAACCCAGCTTCAACCCCGGTTAAAAACATACAACAATTTTTCAGCGGCGGGCGACTTTATGAGTAAGAGATTTATAAAAACTTTTCTATAAAATGCGTTTGGGGCCGAGTATTCGAATTAAAGCGTTCACAGTTCATTGTTTTGAGTGATCGTCCCACTTGTACCCTAATGGAAGCTGTGGGACTTCAGTAAGAAAGGCACATTTTCATATAAAAAAGGTGATTAAATACAAGGCTTAAGGAAAAACTAAAGTTTTTAAATAAATCGAATCAGAATAAAAACTGTTGAAGTCATAATAATTATAAAAGACTGAATAAATGTAAACAAAACAAAAACATATTTAATAAAGATTGGTACGCCCTAATGTGCAATGAATGTATGAATACATGTATAACACACACACTCTGTGCTTTTGCATCTGTGGCTTCAACGAAAGCCCATGCGAAACGGCATTGGTGGAAATGGTATCAAGCTATGAAGATTGCGAAGAGCAGTGCGAAAACTATACGCAAAGGGTAATTCTCATTAATGATAATGAGACTCCCGTATAAGTCATTTAATTTGTAGCCGAAGTAATAGTTGCCAAAAACTGCTGCAGAAAAACCTTAGCGGGTTTAGCAACAGCTGTACAGTCTGCCTAGCAATAGCCAATACATTTCACCAATTTGTTAGCTGATTCTGAAAAAGAAACTACAAAAAGGTCGCGAACCAGAATAAAAACTGTTCAAGTCATAATAATGATAAAAGACCGAAAAAATGTAAACACAACAAAAACAAATTCCAAAAATTTTAGTTCTGCGATAACTATATTGTAATCTAAAGTATTTTTTGGTGAATTCGAAGAGTCCAAAATTGGTTCTGAATATAAATCGAATTCGTTACAATCCTATGATAAACCGATCCTACGACAGCAGGTTCTTGCACCGGATCGGCCAAAAGCAGCAATCCTTCGTACAATGGTACATGCTGTGCCGCTACAACAACAATTTGGTAGACCAAATATGTCTTTGTTTTGATATTGTCCGTATATTAAGGACTGAAGAGCCCAAGAATTGACTGTCTGAAAATATGGATACACCAATAATAAAAACAAGTAAAAGTAAAGTAAATATTCGGCCAAGGTACACAATGATATACCCAACACCAATCTGCTATTCTTACAGATATAGCACTTCTGTCTGGAGCTTGAGCAATGTCAGACTCAAAATGATGGAGTAACTACTTACCGCTCATAATGTACGAGAACCATAAAGGCCCATGCGTGTGTGATCTGGTATTGCCTCAAAACATGCACCGATATTATCGAATGGGAATTAACATGGGTGTTGGTCGTTCGTAACAATCAATGTGAAATTTGGCTGAAATCAGACGTACAATTTTTCTTTTAAAGCTGCAGATTCTGAAATCGGGAAGGACCTTTGTAGGGTACTTTACGAAAATATGGACCTATGTATATTGGTAGCTTATTGGGTGTAATTCGTGGTTTTTAAGCCAGCATGACCTCAAATCGGGAGGGACCTTTATGTTAAAGCTATTTGAAAACATGGACCAATTTGGTCAAATTTCACCAGAGTTGGGTGTTGGTCACTCGTAATGCTTTGTGTTAAATTAAATTCGAAATCGGATGTAATGTGCTTTTCACAGATTGTGCCTTTAACAGCTTATAATCAAATTAAAAGTCGCTGTTATGAACCGATTTAGCGGCAACGTCTTTAAATGGTCAGGTTTGGGCCAAGGACGAATCCTTTTTAATTTGGTTCACATCGGACCATGATTTGATAACACACATAGGTGTTTCCCGTTATCAGAACAGATTAAAAAGCCACATATTATACCCGATTTCCACCAAATTTCGCACAGATCGTTACGAGGGAGCAGCATGCATTTAGGCCGAAATTTTACTCGATTTGAGGTCCTGCAGCTGTGTAAGCCAGAAAGTGAAACCAAGCACGCTCAAACTTTTCATGCTAGGTTTTGAGTGAACAATATTTACAAAGAAGGTCTTTCTCGAGTTAAACACCTCAGCTCATAAAGTCACATATTACATCCCAATCAGATAAAATTTCGAGAGACCAACATTCATATCTACTAAAGTTCGACAATATAGGCCGATGTTTTTAAAAAGCCCCCACACAAAGGTTCCTCCAGCCAATCATATTTATATGGCTGCTACAATCAGATTTTCATTTCTAAATTTTGCAATAAAACTACTTAGTAGGGACATAAATACTGTAACACACGTTTTATGCTGTAAGATAAAAAGTACTGAATGTTTTTGGACCAAATATTTTTTCTATCTTACTTATTCGAAATGTCCGCCTTTTGCCTTTATACACGCCTTAAGTCGCACAGGCCAATCTTCAATAGCTGCACAAACCTCGTTTATTGGAAAATTGGCCACAGCTCGTACCAAAGCAGTCTTAAGAGATCCAATGTTGGGGTATATTTTGTGGCAAACCTTGTCCTCTAAAACCGTCCACAACTTGTAATCCAGTGGGTTCAAATCTGGACTGCCTGAGGGCCATTTTTCAGAGGAAATGAACGCTGGTAAATTGTATCACGCCAGGCCTGCCGGAAAGTCCATGGCTGGTTTTGGAGCAGGGAATTGTTATGAGGCTTCGCAACAGCTTTAGTAACGGTTTTTTGGTAAACTTTGGCCGATGTTTTGACTCCTTGTTCGCAGAAATGCAGGTCAGTGACCCCGTTGTAAGAGACACCCCACCAAACCATGACTGAAGCTGGGTGATGACCATTTTCCACACTTGGGATCAGTTCAGATGCTTCCTTAGATGACCGCGCATACACTCTACCATTTTGCTTGTGTAATTTTTCCTGAACGGTAAACATTTTTTCATCGGTGAACAAAATTTTTCTGTGCAAGTTATCGGCGTGCTTCACCAAAAGACGTTTGCATTTTTCAATCCTTTTTTTTGAGCTGCAGTCAATAAATGTCCGGTACGTCGTTTGAAAGACCCAAGTCCCAAGTCTTTTTTAATGATTCGATTCATGAACTTTAGCGTGATATTCATCTCACGGGCCATGATTTTCTGTTTTCGGAGCGGTTTTCTGTGAATTATTGATTTAACGGCTTTGATGACATGTGGTGTTCGAACAGAGCGTGGGCGGCCTGACCGGTGGCGGTCTTTTACATCTACAGTCTCCTCAAACAGTTTTATGCATCGGTAGACGAACCCTAGTGGCCGGAGCGTTTTGAAAATATTTTTTTTTTCATTTCAGACTTGAAAAGCGCTATTACAGCAATACGCTTCTCATTATCTGACCACTCCATGATGAAAGCTGAAACAATTTTCAAATCCCGTTACAGACTAACGCTATTGAGGTTAGCTTTCATAACGCATATGACATTAACGGGGTATGTTCAGTTTTACTATTGAAATTGGTGTGTTTAATGTTGTTACAATATTTATGTCCCTACTAAGTATTGTTACATTTCAACAATATAAGTACTGTTGCAATCATACTATTGTCAAAATGAAATTAAAAAAGCAGTGCTATGTTTCCGATGAACATGCTTTTATTGCAGAGAACATATTATTGTTTGCGTGACCATGTAGTAACCATATCTTTTCTTTGCGTGATATTCTTCCTAAGTTTAAGCTAAATGTGGGTCGGGTCCTAAAGCTCCAGCAAACGAGAGACCGATTCCTTCGAACATGAACAAGTGGTAGTTTAATAGCAATCATATTTGAAAATACCATGTTGTCCATCTAGTGGTTTTGTTTTAAATCATATGCTAGTTTGACATTGATTGCTCTTTCCCGCTTGAAATCTGTATTATTTATGTATGGAACGAAATGTCTTATACGCCTTACCCAACGTTGGCTAATTTTCCACGGTCAAAGGTATGCAGCCCTACTGCTCATACGCAAGTTTGTGCCAAAAGTCGTAAGAATAGCATGCTAGTCAACAATAGCTTCCATTGTCAAGAGAATGTGGCCGCCATATCGATCTTAATAACTCTACATTATTCTCATTCGCCTGCAAGGCCCAAGTAACCAAAAGTTAAAGGCACGATTATCTTGTCGTTACCACTTCATAGTTTAGATCACCTTGGAATGGGCAATGATCTTGCTGGAAAATTAACTTATAATCACTTATTTTCATAAGTGAAAAAATTTAAAAATATGCCTAGGCATTACATTGGTCTTCGTAGACTAATGGGTAGTAGGCACGACTATTTCTCAAATATCCCAGTTTCATAGCTTGGTAGGAAAATGTATCATTTTTAAGCCAGGGTTTTAAAAGTAGTTTATATTTCAATAGTTTCTCATACTACTTATCATATCACAATCTGCTCATAACCTTATGTTTATGAGATATAAAGGGTATCCATCTCGATTTATGGCCTTTGCCGTTGAGTCAGAAATGGGCCTCATCACTGAACAAAATTTTGGTCGAAAACAGCGGATCTTCCCGTTTCTCACCGAAACGGTATCATTTCCATAAAACAGTTGTCAACATTTGAAGGAAATTATATTCAAAAAATAAATGCCATAAAATGTCCTTTCAAATTACCAATCAAGATTCCACACTTGATTTGAATTTTTATATTTTTTTTTGTTCTGAAAAAATACCTCTAGATGGATCACCTTATACAATTAAATTTCAGCTAACAAGTGTGTTCATATCGTAGTATGTATGTTCATATAGCTTGCCGTATTCTCCGTTTTGATATAAATTTATAGAGTGCACATACACACGTCTATAAAACGCAAATCCTTTAAGAACTTTAGAATCAATTATCCGCTGCAGTTTCTTTAAGTCAAGTACTTCTCGTAGATACATGTGTATGTACATGCAAGAGAATGACCTGCACCACTATATTCTCAATATTTCGAGGTGCAATTTAGTTGGTGCCACTGGCGAACATGTCCATTTTGTATGACCATCGATTTCACTTTATGACCAAACATTTCAATTTCTAATTTCCTCTCACCTCTTTCGGGCTGTCAGTTGTGTGCTTCTTCCACCGGGTTATGACATCAAACGCTTTAAGTGCAATATGCCATCGGTTAATAGCATCCGTCAATAAATGCACAATATCCGGCAGATGCACAGACGGTGATTGTCATTGTCATGGCAACCTGTTTTTGCCGTTGCCGTTTCGTAGTTCCTTTTGTGCTGCAGACATATTTCCAATATTTTTTTTAGTTCGACTGACTGCCTCCTGCTGGGACAGTTTGAAGCGTAGTTTTTGCAACAATGTTACTCAACTAAATGGTCACAGGTCGGTCATAGGTGTGTGGGTATTCTTAAATTAACTAAAAGCATTTTAAGTAAAAACATGTCCAACTCCAAAAAAAGAGGAAAAGGAGAAAAACATGCGCTCACACACACACATACACCTCAAAGATAGACTGATACAATCATTATAGCAACCGATAAAATGTTACTAGACACAAAGTTTGTCAGTGTGCAGAGTTTTTTGAAAGGGTATGATTAGGTCGTCTAAGGACTTGTTACATGTCAACTTTTTTACTTTAATGGCTTGTTTCAATTTGTTTAACCTAGCCTTATGTAGACTTTTCGGTCGTTGCACTTACTCTCCGCCATTAAAAATACTAACTAAGTACTAACTACTTTAGAAGCATAATTAAGTGTATAGACTAAGTATCATAATTAATCCGAATCAATCAAACTACAGATCGCTATTATTTTTTGATTTAATGCAATTTGGCACAAGTACTATTTTGCGCCAAGGACGGACCAGTGTTACCATTGTGTCACTAAAGTAGCAATTTTGACTCTTTTCTCCCGTCCTGATACTTTAAAGCGACTTTTTAATTTTGATACTATAGGTGGAACTTTTTTTATCTTTCGTGCCACTTGTTGAATCCACTATTCAACCATATTTTAGATTATATACATCTTATGGCATTTAATTACTTTTGCATTTTGTCTTACAAATCTGAATTGAATTCGCCCAAAAGAGGCTGTATTTTAAGTTTACTTTCTCTCTAACTCTCTCTAATTCTCTTTCTCTTTGAAAGTCCCAATTGGGGTACATCTTCTACTTTCCTTTCCACTTTGTTTTAGTTATTAATTGATAGTCGTTAAGAACTCATTGAATAAAGAGAGGTTCAATCAGAACACGAATTTAAGTTGAAATTCAATTGCCTTTTATTTGGAACCTTTCTTCAAATCCCTAAAATACATGACACCTCAGCAGGAAGAGTCGTCAACATATGGTCCTTCGAACCCATCCTAGAGTAGACTAGGATGAGATATGTTCCAGTTTTTTTGAAATCTTCCACTTTTCAAAAATCCATCGTTTCTAACCTAGAAACAACCCCTTTTGTTCAACAACAAGCATAAGCGCAAGTGTTTTATTTGGCGGAAAGGCGCACAAGCAAACATTTCCATAATCAAAACTACCAAAATAGATATGGTGTCTATTTTGTAGCAATTGTCATTTGCCGATTTTTGGTCAAGCCAGTATCAGAGGGCATCCTACCAAAAAAAAAACAGAAAAGGTATTCCAGTTCCAAGAGAAGCACATCAAGCCATCGGTAAGTCACCATACAAAGGTTAAACAAGCCGTGGGAAGAAGGGAATTGGAATGGAGCAGGTATGTGCGGTGATAATTGGTATTCTTTTTAGTAAGGTCATTTTTATCGCGTAAAGTAAAAAAAAAAAACAACGGAATTGCCTCAAAATCAAATGAACGTTAGATATTTTAAAAGAAAACGAAATTTGTCAACCAACGAACATAAGACGGAAAGTAAAGGCAACAATAACTTTTGCACAGACAGTAAAAAAATACAACAAAAAAAGAACGCCAAATTAGTGCAAAGTATGTAAAAAGAACAATCAAATTGTCATACACAGCATACATTGAAAAAAAAAAAACTGTAAACCCTACGAAAACAATAATTGTTATACACATTAAAAACGGAAAAAAAAAGTTTGCATTAACGAAGAAGAAAGAATATGTAAATTGTTATACGTTATGCACATTATATATTAGAGCAAAAAAAAAAAGAGAGAACTCTAAGCACTCAAAAGCAAAAAAAAATCTAAAACATTCCTGCGAGAAAGTCGAAAAAAAGAACATTAACTCTAAAAACAACAATAACTTTCAACACTTTCGGTCGTTCACACACACAATACTTTCCTACAAACAACAATCGACCACTAACACTCCGAGTACCAAAGAGAGCTAGAATACGGATCAAAGGGGGGAGATAGAAGTCGCGAAAGCAAACTCACCAAAGAAAAGAAGATCAGTCAAAAGTGTGTGAAGTTACAAGTGAACAGACGTAAAATTGTGAACTGTTTGTTTAACAAAAAAAAATCGTTTAAATAAAGTAGAAATTGTTATAAAAGACACTAAAGTGCGTTTTCAATAGTGCGGATGTGTGTACCACCCTAATACCAAAAAAAAAACAGATAAAGAAAAGCAATTAACAGAAATATTAAAATTTGCAGCAAATAAAAACAGCACAATAGGTAAGTGCGGCTTTGTTTAATTGAAATGTTCATAAAAATATTGGGTGAATAATTGTCTAAAAAAAAAAAAACAATAAAGAACAAAATGACAAAAAATTAATAGTGCGATTGTGAAATATCAACAACAAGAACAAAGTAATAATAGTAATAGTCGTCAAAAGGACAGAAAAAAAAACGGCGACAAAACGAAGAGGCAAGAACCCAATGTGTATAAAATTTCAAGTGGACGGACGTGAAATCAAAACAAAATGGGAAAATAAAATATACTAGATTATTGAAAGAATACATATTGAATAATTTTCTCAAATAAAATAAACAAAAGAACGTGAAGTGATTGTGCCAATACCAGCATAGTATTAGAAAATCAAAAAAAAAATAAAACGACAAGATCTTAATAAGGGGTGAGTTTTTTCTTGTTATTATTTTGGCCAAAATAGCAAAATTCTTAACAATATAGCAGCAACATAATGCGACAAATAAATAATTAATGCTGTGGTAAAAATTAAAATGAAGAACAATTGTAAATAAGCGGTAAAATTTCAAGGCCAATACAAGAATTTCGTCACAACAAAAACAACAACAATTGTAAATAAGCGGTAAAATTTCAAGGCCAATACAAGAATTTCGTCACAACAACAACAACAACAAATTATCCAGCAAGAAGAACGTTTGTTTTGATTTTTTTTCTACGATCATAGGCAGCAAGCACAGCGTTCGTATGTGTGTGTGAAATAAAGTTCGATAGTTGCGTTCGATAGGGGTTGCATACCTCGAAAAAACATAGGGTGTGCCAACCAACATTTTTTGAATTGGGATTTAACGAAAATACCCATAATCGACATAAAACGTAGTGAGTGGAATTTTTTGCGATAAGTGGTCGTACATTTCGTTGAATTATTTTCCCGGCAATCACTACATCTGGATTAAATAAATATATTCAACCTAAATATTAAAGAATTGAATTTAGTACTGTTTTTGCGACACTATAATAAATTTAAACAAATTAGGTTATACATCGGCAAATAAAGACAAATTTAACCAGATAACACTTATAAAACAAAAAGCTTTGGTATGGGAAAATTAGCGTGGCACCACAATTAAAATTTTTTTTTAAAAAAAACATAAATTTAAAAAAAAAACAACTCGATATTTAACAATATTTTTTTTTGAATTTCAACACTGCGATAATTGAAAAATCACTACTGCCTAACCAATTAAAATAAAGGAACGTATTATATAATAAACAAAATCTCACTCAACGAGATCTGCGACTTATGATTTACGAGCCAATAAAAGGGCTCTAACGTTGTCAACCTACAAATTTAATTTTTTTTAAACTTGTTCTTCAAATAATCTGCGCGTTTAAATCCTTCAAACATATCCTCTTGTTTAACTAATACCATGGCAACTCGACGTAAATTTCTTTTCAACTACAATGAAGTCGTATCGTTTTGCGAGCAGTGTAAACCGGCGTTTGGTGCAAACTTGGCCGGGCTTGAAGTGGATGAAGAGGAACTTGAAAGGAGATGGCAGAAACTATCAACGATCTATGAGGAAATAATGACAGATGATGAGGGCGTGCATGCTGAAGATTTTTTGGAAAGCGTAGCCAAAAAATACGTCGATGCCTGCGAGAAATATCGAAACTGTAGGAAACGAATAATTAGTTTGAAGCCACAGAAGCAATCACAAGCTGATGAAAGTATTAGGCAGGATACAACGATCATGCATCAAGGGTTTTCATCTTTAAAACTACCACCGTGTGACACTCAACCGTTTGAAGGGGGGTACGCGAAATGGCCAGCATTCCGAGATATATTTTGGGGCGTGTTCGGAGCTCATACTGAAATATCTTCAGCGCAAAAACTTTACCATCTGAGAAATAAAACCAGAGGTGAAGCTTACCAAATTGTTAAAAAATTTGACTTAGTGGATGGCAACTTCCAGCTCGCGTGGGATGCGCTTAAGAATAGATATGAAAATCCAAGGATTCTCGTGCATCAACAGATGAAATATCTTTTTGGTCTTCAGGCGGTACAATCTGAAAATGCAAAGTCCATCAGACATATCCAACGTGGAATCAATGACAGCCTATCAATTTTTAAATCGTATCGGATAAAGACGGAGAATTGGGATCCAATTCTAGTCCACCATTGTTCATCAAAGATTCCAGAGGAAACATTGCGCGCGTGGGAGGATTCATTACCCGATCACCGAAAGCTTCCAACCTGGGAGCAGATGGACGAATTTCTATCAAAACGTATCGAAATGCTCGAAACCATTTCAGACATGCGTAGACCTAATCAGGCGTCAAATCATAAATCTCAAACATTTCATTCAAAAGTTGAGACCAATAAGCAAAAATCTCCGTGCAAAAAATGTAACAGAGATCATTCGTTGAGAAATTGTGATAGCTTTAAGGCACTAACCGTTAATGAACGGATCAAGTATGTTTATGCCAACAAATTTTGCGCAAATTGTCTGGCGGACAACCATTTTAAGACAAAGTGTCCCAGCAATAAAAGTTGTATAAAGTGTGATAAAAAGCATCATTCTTTACTACATTTAGAATCGAAGGAAAATAGTGCTTCCAACTTTACTCGAGGAAGAAGGCAGCCTTCGGTTCCAGAGCGAACTTCCGCATCATCCAATGAGCACCCTACTCCGAGTAAATCACGCCAAATTACAGATGCTGATGTAGTTCAGGCACATTTTTCGCAAAACAAAGGTACAACCATTTTACCAACGGCAGTCATACATATTGACCATGGTGGTGAATTTTTCACAATAAGGGCTCTGTTAGATGCAGGGTCGGAGAGAAGTTTTATCACGAGACGAGTACAACAGTGTTTGTCATTGCCGGTCGATACTCATCATACTCAAATCTCTGGATTAGGCGGTACTATTGTGGGTAATTCCAATAACCAATGTTGGGTTAATCTGAAGGCAAGAGATTCCAACTTTAGAATCAAAATCAATGCCATCGTGGTCTCAAAGTTGTCACACTTTTTGCCATCGAAGAGGATCAGGTTCGAAAGCCTTCCTGATTTTCAAGGTTTAAAACTGGCAGATCCAAATTACTTCAAACCATCACCAATAGATATGATAATCGGAAGTGATTATCTACCATCGATCAATTTGAAAGGCGTGAGTTCGAATTTCGAAAATGGCCTAGAAGCCAGAGAGTCCCAATTTGGTTAATACTTGTCTGGCCCCCTACCGACAGCTGCAATTAATGCTTTTTCAACTTTAGTCTCAGAATCGGATGATGTTGCCTTACATGATCAACTAAGGAAGTTCTGGGAAATCGAGGAAGTTGAACAACCAGGATCAATCTCAGAAGCTGACACTTATTGCGAGGAGTTCTATCAGCAGACAACCTATCGGCAGCAAGAGGGTCGTTATATTGTACGGCTACCATTCCGGAAAGAATTTCCTGAAAATGTGTTTCTAGGGCCATCACAAAAAATGGCGCTAGCACAATATTATCGGATGGAAAAAACGTTAATGAAGAATCCAGACTTGAAACAAGAATACGATAGAGTTTTGCACGAGTACTTGGAATTAGATCATATGGAACAAGTCTTTTGTTCTGAGACCTCCGAAGAAAAGCAGTCCTCATTTTTTCTGCCACATCATGCAGTTGTAAAGCCGGAGAGCACGTCAACCAAACTTCGTGTGGTCTTTAACGGTTCCAAAAAAACTACTAGCGGTTCATCATTAAACGACGTTTTGTATCCCGGTCCAATTTTGCAAGCGGACATCACTCATATCATTCTTGGTTGGCGATTTTACAAATATGTTTTTACTGGGGACATCCAAAAAATGTACCGTCAGATACTTCTCCATCCATCTGATCGACCATATCAACGCATACTGTTCCGTTTCAATCTCAACGAACCCGTAAAATGTTTTGAACTAAAAACGGTAACTTTCGGAATCAACTGTGCGCCATTCTTAGCAATGCGTACCTTGAGACAATTAAGTGATGACTGCAAGGATGTCAGCCCAGAGGCATCTACGATTCTGCGTAACGAAATTTATGTCGATGATGTGCTGTCCGGAGGACACACGGTAGCGGAAGCAGAAACGAAACAAGTACAACTTATACGAACCTTATCCTCAGCTTCCTTCCCTTTAAAGAAAATTACCGCTAATGATAAAGTCTTACTAGAAAAGGTGGCCCGGGAGGATCTTCTGGATGAAGAATTTTTGAAACTTGATGACTCCAGTACAGTTAAAACCTTAGGCATCCGATGGAATGCCAAGTTGGATATCTTCTATTATGTAGTTGGGCCAATTAGCGACGCTCCTATTGTTACAAAACGTCAAATTCTGTCAGTGATCGCACGACTATTTGATCCCATTGGCTGGCTAGGTCCCATCGTCATCTTAGCAAAAATACTTATGCAGCAGCTGTGGGAATTAAATACAAATTGGGATGAAGCAGTTCCAGCTCATTTGCTTGCCAAGTGGAACTCGTTTCGCGATAATCTACCACATATTGAATCTTTGAGAATACCAAGATGGGTGGACTTTTCTCCAACATCCTGCGTGCAACTACATGGATTTTGTGATGCGTCGGAGAAGGCCTACTGTGGAGCAGTTTATCTAAGAATCGACAACGCCGACGTACTAACCAGTCACTTACTAGTCGCGAAGACACGTGTCGCCCCAATCAAACGCACTACAATACCGAAACTTGAATTATGTGGAGCCGCCCTGCTCACCAACTTAGTGAAAGTCGTAACCAAGTCCCTGAAGTGCGACTTTGAATTATATCTGTGGACCGACTCTTCGATCGTGCTAGGATGGCTGCAGAAATCTCCGCAAGCACTTAAAACATTCGTCGCAAATCGCGTCGTCAAAATACTCGATTTCACGAGCAATACTGCTTGGAAACATGTCAAAACGGAAGACAACCCGGCAGATTTAGGGACACGTGGTAGCCTACCACTTGATTTGATCCAGAATTGTCTATGGTGGCATGGGCCATCCTGGCTCCAAACACCACAAGAATCATGGCCAGAACCGCGATCGTTTGATCCTACAGACTTAGAATCGAAAAAAGTCTCCACCTTTCATATAACCGCAAATGAATCTTTTATTTCAAGATTTTCATCTTTAGTTCGGGCACTTCGAGTAACCAGTTATGTACTACGGGTATTTCAACCTACTAAGTCCCGACCCAAGACTACAAACCTCTCAACCGAAGAAATCACTCGCACCAAGAATCGTCTACTAATCATAGCTCAACAAACTCACTATCCAAGGGAATATGAGTGTCTAAGCCAAAACAAATTTGTCAGTAACAAAAGTAATATTAGTGTGCTTGCCCCATTTTTCGATAGTAATGGAGTTATGCGAGTGCGTGGCCGACTCGAAAACTCCGGTCTTCGCTACGATGAGCGACATCCTATCCTTGTGCCAGAAAAATCTGTTTTCGCCACCCTGCTAATAAATTATACTCATCAAATATTATGTCATGCGGAATACAACATCATGCTTCGTGCTATTCGGCAAGGGTTTTATATCACCAGACTAAAAAACGGCATTCGAAAATGCATCCGCGCATGTAAAGCATGTACCATTTATAAGCGAAAGTTTCAGACTCAAATGATGGCCGCTCTACCACCAGAACGAGTGAACTTTTCGCTGCCCTTTACGTACACTGGAGTAGACTTCGCTGGTCCGTTTAGCCTGAAAAGCTCTACTTTGCGGAATGCAAAGATTTTGAAAGGGTACGCTGCTGTTTTTGTCTGCTTTTCGACTCGGGCCGTCCATCTAGAAGTCTGTTCTGACTTATCTGCTGATGCCTTCCTAGCAGCGTTTACCCGTTTCACAGGACGAAGGGGTCTGCCCAAGA
Organism: Hydrotaea diabolus; assembly: GCA_963513945.1. Lineage (NCBI taxonomy): Eukaryota > Metazoa > Arthropoda > Insecta > Diptera > Muscidae > Hydrotaea > Hydrotaea diabolus. Next base: position 77,149,708 of record OY740718.1, on the reverse strand, counting down.
CCATGTTCTCAGACAACGGGCGAAATTTTGTAGGAGCTAGCTACAAACTGTTGCAAGAACACCATCTTTTCCTCAAAGGTGCTGAAAAGTGTCTCACTGATAGTTACGGCTTGCAGGGATTCACCTGGTCTTTTATACCGCCTTATGCCCCACACATGGGAGGCCTTTGGGAGGCGGCAGTAAAAAGTATGAAGATGCACTTGAAGAAACTATCCCATAACTTGACGTTCACCTTCGAAGAGTTCAGCACCCTACTGATCAGAATTGAGGCAATTCTCAATTCCCGGCCATTATCTCCTATATCGGACAACATATCTGAACTTTTGCCATTAACACCAGGTCATTTCTTGAGAGGCGCCCCACTGACATCTCATCCTGAGGCCCCGGAAGCTCCTCCAAAGGAGGATTTATCGCACGTCAATCGCTGGAAACGCTTAAAAATAATACAACATATATTTAGCCAGAGATGGAAATCCGAATATGTTACCGAGCTCCAAAGACGATATAAATGGAAATCAGCGCGAAATAATCTAAAAGAAAATGATTTTGTAATCGTTAAAGAGGACAACCTGCCACCCACCGAATGGCGCTTAGGCCGCATCATTAAGGTCATACTGGGTAAAGATGGTAATGTCCGCGTTGCCGAAATTAAAACACAGAACGGCATAATATTGCGTCCAATCGTCAAACTCTGCGTATTGCCAACAGAGCAACCTCACACACAGCAATAATTAATAACTAACTTATTCCTGAATTGAAAAATGATCTTACTATAGAATTCCGATTATTTATTGCATTTATTTGTTTCTTTTCTTTCTTTCCTTTACTTCCCAGACGAGCGATGGAGAGCCAAGGACGGTGCAACCTTTGTGGTCTTAACCACCTGCTAAAACGGTGCCCTGACTTTCGCTGGATGAATAACGAAGAGAGACGTAAAACTGCCAAAAATTTATACGTCTGCCTTAATTGCCTATCCGACTGGCACGTGCGTTCCAGCTGTACTTCGGAGACACGTTGCAACGTCTGCCAACGCCGTCACCACACGATGCTGCACAGGGATCAAATTGATTCTCGCTCTTCTAGTCTTGAGAGAGCCGTACTAGAGAACCCCACAGTTACAATGCTCAGAGGGTACACCATCAAGACACTACGTGAGCTGGATCCGAAGGCGACAGTCAATTTCCATTCTATCGCACTCCAAGGGTTGAAGAATTTGGCATCGAAACAACGCTCCCCAACCAATACCGCGGGCAATGATGATGTTGCCAACCCAGCAACAGAGAAAGAAGCCAAACCTGGCAAGAATGACGTAACCCCCATAGTAACAAAAGCAGGACCGTCGAAGCTGACGAGACGTACGACAGAGGTACACCCAAACCCTTACCTTCATACCAACAACTGCCAGGTCATCCTCCCGGTAATACTATGTAACCTACGGGCAGGTAAGAAAATGACGACAGTAACTTTGGGCATAAACAAGCGGGTTAAGGCTTCACAGGTCTTATATGAAGCCGTTGAGATGCTACCGTATACGTCCAGATATAGACAGGGCATTCCATCTGGTCGGATAGAAATTGTCAGTATGACAGGGGAAGCCATAAGTGCCCAGTTTGTAATCGTTGATCAGGTGCACGCTCCCACGCCGGCCCCGGTTGATAACATTCATCTGCCCTTCTTGCTAGAAAGCAAAGGGGTTCCTGGCTCCACCTGGGCCCACCCTATGCCTTACTACTACGGTCCAATACACGGGGTCATAGGTTCTGATTTGAGCCGTCGAATACTTGAAGGAGAACCGACGAAGTTGGACGGTGAACCCTTTATCTGGACGCAGCAGTCAATATTTGGGGTAGTTGTGAGCGGCTGCCTCTGTGATCCTCCAAATTAAGTCGGGGAATATGTTGAATCCACTATTCAACCATATTTTAGATTATATACATCTTATGGCATTTAATTACTTTTGCATTTTGTCTTACAAATCTGAATTGAATTCGCCCAAAAGAGGCTGTATTTTAAGTTTACTTTCTCTCTAACTCTCTCTAATTCTCTTTCTCTTTGAAAGTCCCAATTGGGGTACATCTTCTACTTTCCTTTCCACTTTGTTTTAGTTATTAATTGATAGTCGTTAAGAACTCATTGAATAAAGAGAGGTTCAATCAGAACACGAATTTAAGTTGAAATTCAATTGCCTTTTATTTGGAACCTTTCTTCAAATCCCTAAAATACATGACACCTCAGCAGGAAGAGTCGTCAACACCACTTTTTATATCCCTTTGGGCCCAACTGAAAATATGTCCTTTCTTACGTAAACATATGGGTGCTCAGAAACAGTGACATTTTATGAAGAATCTAAATATGCCATCAATTTTACGAATTGGCTGAATTAAGGCCTTGACCTATGGGCGTGATGTATGTGTTCAGCGGCCCAAAACTGCCCCGTAATGTTGGCAGACATATGGGAATCCAGAAACAATGAAATTTTCTCACAAATTCAAAAATGAACCTAGAAATAATATTTGGATCAATGTTGCACTCCTTAAAAAAATTGTAAATGATCCTATACCTTACGTAAATTCATGCTGTCAGTTTAAATGTTAAACTATCCTTAGTATTCCTCAAACTAATAATCGAAATATACTTAAGGATGCTACTTTAATAGATTTAATAATATTTTTTTTTTTAATTTATTGATTTCTTGATTAACCGAAGTTAAATGAATTTCCGCTAATAACATAAAAACAAGAAAAAAATCTTTCTGTTGGTTGATTCAACTGGCATATACCCTCACCCATATATGGATTTTGAAATTTTGCCATTTGTGTGGAAATACAAAGGTAAAATATGTACAAGGATAGTTGAAAATCGAGTACCCGAAGTAACTAGCCGAAATTTAACTCGAAGTCAAAAATAAATAACTCGTGAAGAAAATATAGCCCTCGGAGTCACAAAATCAACGAAATACTACACGTTACGATCCGACTGCAAACGTAGGAACTGTACAATTAAATCTATTTAGAAATACTCTCTCTCTCTCTCTCTCTCTCTCTCTCTCTCTCTCTCTATGGGTTTCAAAACTTCAGGGTGACTCCTACAACTTTTTTTGTGACCCGCCTTTGTACAACGGTTTCTTTCAACAATTTAACCTAAATTTAGCAAAGAGTTCCCCTTTTTATGCAAATATTATATGATTTTACGAGGTACCACTGATGCTTGTTTTCACATCGCTTGTTTGTTTTCCCAAATCCGTAAAATTCGAGGTGCTTGAGTAAAAACACGATTTTTGACGCTCACACACGCAGAAAAAAAGTATGGTTGGGGTAACAATATTCGAAGAGCATCATACTATTGTTGGTTATATGGTTGTGGCATAACAATATTATGATCATCACAACAATAGAATGGTTCATACACAACCCCACTATGAACACCATAGCAATATTATGGTCCTCACTACAATATAATTATCACACACAACCATACTATCACAACCATACTATAATCTCCATAACCATATTATGATCCTCACCACCATAGTATGCTGCACATACAACCATAGTATGATCCTTAGAACCATAGTATGACTTACACACAACCATGCTATGATCCCCAATTTTTTTTGTAAAGATTGGGTTCAGTTGTTATTAAACAATAGAGATTTTTATCAAATAAGTCATGTAAAAATACATAAAACTCTTTATAAAGGGAGTGATTTATTTAACAGTAGAAACAATTCATTTATTAAAAATATTTCAGTTATACTAATCCGTAGTTTGTTTTGAAAAAAAATGAATTTATATATAGAAACTACTATTATTGCGTAAGATTCGTAAAAATAACATTGTCAAATTAAAAACAAGTAAGTAAGTGCTATAGTCGGGCGTGGCCGACTCTATGATACCCGCACCACTATAAATGTGATTAAGTCTCCTGTTAATCGAAAGCACTCGTCGCTATTTCTATCTGTATCTATCATGCAAGCACTAAGCCTTTATACCCCATACCACTATGTGGTGAGGGTATAACAATTATAGTTGGTCCACATTTTCATACCTTGTTTTCGGACCCTGTGCCCTCCCACGGACGAGATAAATCATTTGGCTTGTGATATTTAAAGTCCTGAGGCAATTCCCTGTCATTTGAGGGGTCACACTAAAATCCGGGTAAACCGAAAATTTTGGACCCTCCTAATGGACCCTGGGGCCCAAACAGGTCGAATTTTTTTCTGTATTTAAAATTGTAAGATAATTTCCTTTCATTTAAGGGGTCACACTTATATTTAAAATCATGCGTCCATTTTTTTGGTTCTGAAGGCCCCGTAGGTCCGAGAGGCGGGTCCAACTATTTTTTTTACATTTTGTGGTCAGTTCTACATCGAATGGCATATTTTTTTAATTTGTTGACCAATACACGCGACATCAACTGGATTTGGACCAAATCCGGGAGTTCTTTTATATGGGGGTCTATCAAAAAGTGCTCCGATTTGGACCAAATTCAATAGTCTGTCCTTGTCCCAATATATTACCACATGCCAAGTTTCATCAAGATCGGTACATAAATGGGACCTGTACTTTGATTACAAGAATAGATGGACATCTTTACATCCAGCCAGCCAGCCGCCCAGCCAGCCAGACAGACATGGCTAGATCGACTCAAAATGTAATTCTGAGCAACTTTCTCTCCGGTCCCGGTATTCTAATTCGATTCCTTCGATGTGTTACAAACGCAAGCACTAAGCCATTATACCCCATACCACTATGTGGTGCGGGTATAATAAATTACGATTTTGCCTGTATTAATGCCGTAATAATGTTATTGTTAACATAAAACCCATAAAACAATACTTTTGTCCAACCAACCATATTTATATTGTTGCTACAACCATATTTTCATTTTTAATTTGGCAACAATGCTTTTGTTACATTTTAACAATATTAATATTGCCGCAATCATACTAGTGTCAAAATTAAATTCAAAAAACAATACTAAGGTTGACAACCATACTTTTATTGCAGAGAACATACTATTGTTGCCGTGACCATATAGTAACCATATTTTCTCTCTGCGTAGAGTATGTGTGTAATAAAAAAGTATGGTAAGGGTGACAATATTCGAAGGCATCATAGTATTGCGGCACAACAATATTATGATCCTCACAACAATAGTATGATTCACAGACAACTATACTATGATCCTCGCAACCATAGTATGATTCTCAATCAACCATACTATGATCGCCACAACCATATTATGATCTTTACAACAATAGTATGTTTGATATACGACCATAGTATGATCCTTACAACCATAGTGTGGTTCACACATGATCCCGCTTAACCAAACATTAATTAAAAAACATTAAATTTAAAATAATAGGAGTGTTTATTAAATAGTAGAAAAAATACATTTAGAAAAACGTAAGCGTTCTTATTAAAAATATTTAAGTTAAACAAATCCATAGCAGTTTGTTTGAAAAATTTTAGTTCTCATTATTATTTCATAATATTCGTAACAATTACATTGTTGTAAAACCCTTATTCAAACTAAGAAAAATTACAATCATACAGTATGATTGCTGTAATCATATTATTGTTTACATAAAACCAAAACTTTTGTCGCACCAACCATATGTATATTGTTGCTGCAACTATAGTTTCATTTTTAAATTTGGCAATAATACTATTGTTACATTTCAACAATATTTATATTGTCGCAACCATACTATTGTCAACATGAAATTCAGAAAACAATACTATGGTTGCGACGAACATACTATTATTGCAGAGAACATATTATTGTTGCCGCGACCATATAGCAACCACATTTTTTCTTTGCGTGCAAGTTCTTGTTTCTCTAACTTAGAAGCCCACTGTATTTCTAGTCATGCCTCCCTGCTCACAGTTAAAATAATCGTTAACATACAGTTGTTTATCTTCAGCTATATCTGGTTAAGTCGTTGAGGTGTGATTGGGAAAAAAAGACAAACAAAAGGGATACTAGGATATGAAGTACGAAATATGGGTGCTATGAAAGAGGGCTGTTATCTAAAATAAATCGTTGAAATCGGTGTAAAGTTAAAAAAGTTGCAGCTTATGAAAAAAGTTCTCACAGAAGAAACTGTAAACTTTGGCTCCCCATAAAGGTCCAATTAGTCTTGACGGTAGACGACGGTAGGCAATCAGCTATTTCAGTTGGGGTTGCATATTGCATGTGTTAGAGGGAGATAACTACAGTTTGACGGTTGACGACGGTAGACTTCTGCAGGTTGCAGAATGAACTGCAACCGTCAAGACTAATTGGACCTTAACGCAGGATAAATTAAAAGTGAATATTCTGAAAGACTACTTTCTTCTCTGTAACAATCAGACTTATAATTTGGAAGTTCTATATTTATTACCACTTTTTTCTACAATGCCCACTGTCGTTTGGACTACAAAACAATAATACGGGGGAATATCAATTATTCCGTAATTTTTCGTATAAAACACAGGTTTTGTCCCAAAAAAAAAAAACTTTTCAACAAACTACTTTTAGCTCAATCACTTAGTCCAACGTTTCTCCAAATTTGTATCCCTTCCACAAAATAGGATTTTTCTAGGTCATCTGTTTGATGAATAATTTAATCTTTGGATCCGAATCTCCTTCCACCGAGCTTAAGATTTGCAAATAGAAAATAGTAGAGACCAATTCGTAATCTAATTCCTGTAATTTTGCCATTGAGACTGCACACCTGTGCACCCGGGCATTAACTTGATGAAAGAGAACTTTTTTCTTGGCCATATGGGGTCGTTTTTTTTATCCTCGTTAAATCAGTCCAATAAGTTGGCATAATATCTGCCGTTAATTGTTTTCCTTTTTGAAGGTAATCGATATGGATTTCCCGCGTGCATCCCAAACAACTGTTGCATCACCTTATAGGCCGACAAAATCACCCAGGCCTTCTTCGGAGCCGGTTCACCCGAAGCAACCGATAGTTTAGACTGCTGCTTGGTCTCCGGAGTATTGTAATGGATCCATGTTCCATCCACAGTTACAAAACACCGCAAAACTCATTAGAATTACGATAAATCCTTTGAAGTTGTCACACGATTACGTTTATGGTCAATTGAGATGATTAACACAAACTAAATGACGGAACTGTCTCAAAATTTGACAGTAGTCTATTAACAGTGTTACATATCATATAACTGCATTTCATATGTTTCAAAATTTGGCAATTATGTGTTTGTTTGATTTCAATAATTTTAATACTTCCGAAATCTTACTTTTGTGTAAATGCAAGTTAAATAACAATGTTATGATTGCAACAAACATAATTTTATTGAGAAGAACGTGTTATTGTTTGCGTGACCATATCGTTTACATGCGTTTGCTTTCAATAATATGGATTTTTGTCATGTTGGCAATTTACCCTGTTCTTCTTCTAAGCCGTTTCATAGGACGTCGATACTACCAAGTCTACTTCTCCTATACATAGCCCCCATTGCCATGTCTACTACACTTTCTACTAAACTAGTTACATTTTCTGTAGTGTACGCAGCTGCCGTCATAGCCCCATATAGAACGACCACATTTTCCATCAAGCACAGTATCCGTTATCGGACTAACTGGCATGAACTCCACTGTGTGTCGTTGAATGCTTGGAAACATCAAGCGTCCAGTTCGCAGTCCGGCAGTCGTTCATGTCGTGTGTCTACTTCAGCATTGCACTACACCCGTAGCAGAGTCAACCATTATGAGTTCACAAATTGGTCCATGCTTTCGGTTTTTTGCTAAATAATTACATTAAATCCCTTTTCCATTAGTGTGTAGAGTTCAATTACCAACGGGGCTAAAAAAGAGGAAATGTTTTGCATTCTCGGTACATAGGACTTGACTGGTGAGTGAGTGAGTGTGAACGAAGGCCATGCACAGGAGGAGGAGGAGGAGGACTAAATGAAACCATGTCAGTTGAAGCTGGGAGTCGATTCACATCTCCATATTGTTAATGTTTATTTCAATGTGATTATTTGTGTAAATGGCTTTGAAAGTGTCAGAAAGTGTATTGTTTTTTTTTGTTGTCCTATGAAATTCTACTCCATTAATTTAATTTCATTCATCTGCAGCATTTCACTCACGCTAGCTAACATGGCCAGAGGAATCTGTGCACACGGACGTTGCTGAAATGAGGTCATTACATAGATGTCGTCCATTGTTGTCTTTTAACAAAAAGATTTTAACACTTATTAACAACGTCACCGGATGTAATTAAAAATAATGTTAGTTTGATGCTATAACTATTTAATATAATGTTAGGAGAATTTATTTTTAAATTAAATTAACGTCAATCGCGACAGTTAGTTGGATGGGTAGTAAAGTGTATCATTTGGTAAAAATCACCCATAACCCTTGATAGGTTTAGAGTTTATCTTCTTTATAACGGCAAGGAAATAAATCTGTCATTTTCAACTGACTGGAAGGATTTAGTTTAAGTGTTTTTAAGCATAGGTTTGACTTTGTCGTTTATCATCATAAACAACAAAAGATCAACTATACAAATAAGTCTTTACTTCAACAAGAGCAGATTTGATAGGGGGTATACTTAGTAGGGACATACATACTGTTACAACATTTAACACACCAATTTCAATAGTAGAATGAACATACCCCGTTAATGTCATATGGGTTTTGAAAGCTAACCTCAATAGCGTTAGTCTGTAACGGGATTTGAAAATTGTTTCAACTTTCATCATGAAGTGGTCAGATAATGAGAACCTTATCGCTGTAATAGGGCTTTTCAAGTGTGAAATAAAAAAAAGCGATATTTTCAAAACGCTCCATCCACTAGGGATTGGGCGCATGTTCGTCTACCGATGTATGAAACTGTTTGAGGAGACTGGAGATGTAAAATACCGCCACCCCGGTCGGGCCGCCAACGCTCTGTTCGCTCACTTCATGTCATCAAAGCTGTTAAATCAAGAATTCACAGAAATCAGCTCCGAAAAGAGAAAATCATGGCCCTTGAGATGAATATCACGAAATAGTCCATGAGTCGAATCATTAAAAAAGACTTGGGACATGGGGATTTTAAACGACGTAACGGACATTTGTTGAGTGCAGCTTTAAAAAAAAACAGGATTGAAAAATGCAAACTTTTATTGGTGAAGCACGCTGATAACTTGCACAGAAAAATTTTGTTCAACGATGAAAAAATGTTTACCGTTCAGGAAAAATTAAACAAGAAAAATGATAGAGTGTATGCGCGGTCATCTAAGGAAGCAACTGAACTGATCCCAAGGGTGGAAAAGGATCATCAGCCATCTTCAGTCATGGTTTGATGGGGTGTCTCTTACGATGGGGTCACTGACCTGCATTTCTGCGAACAAGGAGTCAAAACATCGGCCAAAGTTTACCAAGAAACCGTTTTGGAAGCTGTTGTGAAGCTTCGTTTCTACGCCGGCCCACAAGGCTAAAACGTCCCAGGCCTGGCTTCGAAACAATTTGCCAGCGTTCATTTTCACTGAAGAGTGGCCCTCAAGCAGTCCAGATTTGAACCCATTGGATTACAAATTGTAGACGGTTTTAGAGGACAAGGTTTGTCACAAAAGATACTCCAACATTGTATCTGTTAAGACTGCTTTGGTTCGAGCTGTGGCCAATTTTTTAATGGACAAGGTTCGCGCAGCTATTGACGGTTAGCCAGTGCGACTTAGGGCGTGTGTAAATGCAAAAGGCGGACATTTCGAATAAGTAGATTCTCTTTGGATACAGTATACATCAATAAATATATTAAAAATATTTGGTCCAAAAACATTCAGTATTTTTTTATTTTACAGCATAAAAAGTGTGTAACAGTATTTATGTCCCTACTAAGTATATATTGAAGCCTGGGCACTCAGAATACTTAAAACTTTTGGCATATTGTCATTTTTTACCGGGCGGTCAAAAGCCCAATTTTTTCTGGGCATTATGCCCACCAATAGGCTTTAAGAATGTTGTTAACAGCTTCTTTTATAAAACAAATGTTGTAGAAAGTGTACAATTTATTGAAATTCGCGATTTTATAAAAAATGGTAAAATATATCCAATGCAACAATTATTTAACTTGGGGAAAAATAATTATTTGCAATATAAATCAAATGTATAATTTTGGCCTCTGTGCCATCTGACATTTCGATTATAAAGTTTGACTTTTTTTTTGCATAAACGTACTCAAAAAATGTCGACCATCATTTGTGTTGTTTACAGTGACTTGAAAAAATCAATTTGGCAAAAAAATGGAATTAACTCATGAACATTTTCGTGCGATCATTATTTACAACTTTCGACGTGGATTATCACGACAAGAGTGCATCGATGAACTTAAATTTTTGTATGACAATGAAGCACCATCCTATAGCACTGTGAAAAACTGGCTAAATGAATTCAATCGGCCGACGCTCGCTCAAAGACGAAGGTCGTGAAGGTTGTCCAAAAACGGCCGTTGTGCCAAAGAACATTGATGCCGTGCATGAACTGATAATGCAAGATCGTCATGTGACATACCGTGAGATAGAGGTATCCTTGGGCATTTCTTCCACCAGCATACATTCGATATTGCATGAACACCTGGCCGTAAAAAAGGTATGTTCTCGTTGGAACCCGCACAATTTGACAATCGTTAAAAAAGGCATGTGTCGCTTGGTACAAGATGTTTTTTTGAAAAAATACGATCGCGGTGCTTCAAAAGACGTTTATAAGATCGTCACATGTGACGAATCATAGATATGTGCGTATGAGTCTGAAACAAAACAGCAATCGGCCGTCTGAGTCTTCGAAGACGAGCAAAATCCAACGAAAGTTGTTCGTGGAAGAAGTACTTCGAAGCTAATGGTCGCCTGTTTCTTCAGCAAAACTGGTCATGTGACATCTGTTCTGCTTGAGCAACGTAGGACGGTCAATTCTGAGTGATAAGCCACAATTTATTTGCGAACAAGAGAAGACGAATCATTGTGCACCATGAAAATGCGAGCTCTCACACATCGGCTCAAGCCAGCGCCTTTTTGACCGGCCAAAACCTCGAATTGATGAGTCATCCGCCGTACAACCCTGACTTGGCAATCAATGACTTCTTTTTATTCCCTTACATTAAGAAAAAAAGCGTGGTCAACAATTTTGCATCGCGAGAAGATGCTGTTGAAGCGTTCAATAACCATGTTTTGGAGGAGTCTCAATTGGAATGGAAAAAGTGCTTGGACAATTGGTTTGAGCGCACGCAAAAGTGTATAAATCATGCTGGAGAATACTTTGAAAAACAGTAAAACCATTTTTGATGATAAATATTTGCATTTTCATTATTAGGCCAGAAATATATATCGGAGCCCTCATATGCTTATTGGTACTCATAAGAACAACAGCTTTCCACCAGGCCTGTTTCCTATGATATCGGCAAAACATGTCGTGGGTATACTGGATAAACTGACCAAGTCCACATTTTTGAAAAACTGAGTTTATATGACCATTGGACACAGAAAAATCATATATATACATATAAAAATGAAATGGAACTAAAACTGGACTCTAGATGGTAGAAACAAAAATCAGATTTTGACTATGTCCGTACACATCAACATTTGTTCTGGATAAACTGACCAAGTCCACTAAAATTTGCATGTATTTTTTGATATTATCGGATTACATGATTGCAGGAATGGTTTTTGTTTGCATTGTTTATTACTTTGGAGCCATATTGTATTTTAACCAGTACATAACCTTCAGTCGGATGAACTGTCTTACACATACCCTCAAACACTGTTTTCAAGCAATTCTTCGGAGTTGCTATTTATGTATATATAAATAGTATCTATATAATATTGTATTCTGTATCAAATGATATATCCCTTATGGGTGAGGGTATAAAACCCAGTATGGCAGCATTGTTACAGTTTATTGACTTTATTCAAATCACAATCTGGTAACATTTTTTACAATGGTGAACAGAAATTAAAAGACAGTCATATCACTTCAAAGCTCAGAACGTTAATATAGGTCGCCTAAGAAACAAACGTAGTCTACCCTATAATGTTCAGCAGCTAAAACATAAAGATTTCATTGATTTCAAAAAAATGGCGGAGGAAATGATAAAAAATAGAAATAAAGATACTTGTGGTGAACAAGTGAATTGGTTAAAAATAAAAAGAATGCGATACGAAAAGGCTACACCAAATATAATAAAGTTTTCTTATGACTTTAGTACCGAATACAGAAGAATAAATATTCAAGGAAAAGGTCGTCCACAAATGACACGTCCTTTGAAATCACAATTATATAAAAATAAGCTAACAATTAGCTCTCTGAAAAAGAATGATTTACTCAAATTATGCAGACTAGGTGCGATTCCTGAAGAATATCATGGATGGTATCGAGAACTTCCATCAGACATTGGGAATGTTAATTATGTTGGAGACCAAGGTGTTAATTCTGACTGTTGTGACTCCGAAGAGGATTAAAAGTTAAAAATTAATGTTATGAAAGAAGGTTAAATAAATAGTTTCTTAATGGTAACAAAGTTTTTAAGTATACTTATTTTATTATACACTTTAAAAGAAATGGTAAGTGACTTGGTCAGTTTATCCTGTACAAATGAAGCACTACCGTGGACATGGTCATTTTTCAATTTAAAAAAAAATATTTTTTGTGTAATAGAACGACTCTAAAACTAATATTTTAATACAATTTGATAGTCAACCGTAAGCTAGATTAATAGGAAAATAAAAAATTTAGATATAACTCATACCAGATTTATTATATTAAATTTAACTTTAACTGCATTTAACTCCGAATGAAATGAAGTGGACTTGGTCAGTTTATCTTGTATACCTACGATGTATTATACTAAAAGGAAAACAGTTCAGAATTAGATAGATGCTGACAGAATAGTAAGCTTGATAATATGGATATGTTTATTTACAAACTAAAATTAAGCCAAGAAACAATCCCGTCCTAACGCCTTTTGACAGAACTGGCTCAAGATGTAAATGTGACAAATATTTAAGTGAAAAGTTGAAAGGGTAACGTATAAGAAGTACCGATAAAGTGGTGATGTGTAAGTAGTACCGATTGAATAGGCATTGAATTGTTATCAACGATGAGCAAATCATTGCCTTCAACGCCACAACAAAATGTTTAAGAACCATGCTACCCACGAAAAAGAATAGCCATTAAAACGTACATAAAACAGTTCGCCGTACACCTTGGAATATGAAGTATTTGTGCAAGGCAATTTCGATAAAAAAAAATTTAATACTTTTTTATGCCGAACAAAGGGGTCGCGCCTTTAAATTTTTCGTAATATCTTCTTGATTTACTTTTTTTTACTGCATTTACTTAATTTATACAGTGGGATCAAAAAGTATGATACATCCGAATTTTTGTCTTGAGGAGACCAATTTTTGCGTCAAAAGCTGTTGCCCGTAATAATAATATCTCAGTTGCTACTACCCTCATGGTCTACTGTAATATCAGAAAATTAAAGCTTGCAATAAAACATAAGACTCTTGCTAGGGAAGTATATCGAAAATGCCTGCAAAACAATTTTTAAAAATGCTTTTGTTTAATTTGACGAACGTGAGGGATGCCATTTTAAGCCGTTCATTGTATGATCGAAGTTTACCGTCGGATAATAAAGTGTGATATATGTGTATGCTTTTTTTTTAAATAACCAACACTCAGGGATGCCCCCTATACATGCGGTGCATTGCGTTGGCGAGTGGAAATTAATGGATCGGAGGGGGGAAAGAGGGAGTAATGATTATTGACGCTTGCCTTGAACTTCTGGATGTCGCAATTAGTGGGAAATACATTTGCCGGAAGTCGATTCCACATACGGTCTGTACGAGCGAAAAACGAATTTGATCTGTAGTGTATAGTGCGGTCAACTGGCCAATCGATAACAAATGGGTGTGAATTCCTAGAAAGTCGCGTATCCCTGCCGAACATCCTCACGTCAGGAATAATGCGGCGGATGTCCGATGAACACACACCATGAAAGTAACGATAGAACAGCGTCACGCAACCCACATTCCGACGATGCTCAAGGGAAACAATAGAGTTGGATACCCTACTGTCACCTACCAGCACCATCGCTCTCCTTTGAACACGGTCAAGTAGCTCCAAGGATGATTTTGGAGCACCTGCCCATATATGGGATTTGTATTCCATCTTTGGCCTGATGTAAGTTGTATAGATATTGAAAAGATCAGAAGGAGTGAAATATTTCTTGCACTGCTTAAAAAAGCCAATGCACTTGAGTGCTTCTTTCGACACTTCGAATACATGTCTCGCCCAACGAGTGTCACATTGTATTTTCATGCCCAGAACATCGAGAGCTTCTGATTGTTCAATATTCGTACCATCGATAGAAATTGACGATATTGTTGGGTCAGCGAATCGCTTGTGAGACAACAAGCAGCACTGTGTCTTACGTGCATTAAAATCTACTCTATTCACTCGACCCCATTCGGAAATGGCCAGTAGATCCCGGCCAAGTGTCTCATCCATAATTCGCCTTTTGTCTTTAATATCTTGAAGGCTCGGCCTACGGTCGAATGAATATGAATGACAGAGGTTACTATCATCTGCGAAAGAGTAGATTGGATTCACGGTCAGACCCAATAGATCGTCAATGAAAATAAGAAATAAAGAGGGAGAAAGGACAGAGCCCTGTGGTACACCTGCGGTCAGCCTATGTATGTTGGATGAGAACCCATCTACAACAACTCTAATAGTGCGATCTCTAAGAAAGCTCGATATAAACCGAGCAAACGTATTACCGACACCAAAAGCGATCAGCTTTGATATGAGTGAACCGTGCCAGACTCTATTAAAGGCCTTGGAGATATCTAGAGCCACGACCTTACTCTCACCAAACTGGTGGAATGGTCTGTCGATTCGTTTTAAATCCATTGAGAAACTACTCGACAAGACCTACAAGAAAAATAGTACCTCTTCCCAGATATTTTTTATTTACGCACAAAAAATGTTATGCATCTTTTTTTTCCGTATCCGTTATTTGAGCATTGTCGGTCTTACGGTCCCTGCGGCTATTTTGCTGGCGAAAGAATGTGACCCTAACGAGGCCCTTTCTGCAACCTTCTATTTAAATGTCGATATAAGAGCTTACATTTAGACCGACTTAAGTTATATAAAATATATGTTTCGCTACTACTTATCAGTTTGCAATATATATTTTATTATTGAACACATTAAGATGAAAGGGGTTGCCACGCTAAACTGTGGTAGCTTCAATGGTTCGTTGGTTTCAAGCAGAGAGGTCCCTAGAGGATGACCCCATACACTATCGGCATACACTTAAGCCAGTACACTGCTTGTTTTGCGCTCTTGTTAGATGGTTTGTCATTTTACTTCCTTATAGACTGTGTATAGTCCACTCAGCTTTTGATCCTCCTTCTCAAATAAAAAAAATTGCTACGAATAATCGTAATTCAAATACTCGTACGAGTATAGAGTAATTTGAAAGATTTGCCTAAGATTTGGGACTTAAACAGAGGCCGAAACGGCGCTTTAGTATTGTATGGACGTCGGAGGATATATAAGATTCGGTCTGGCCGAACTTAACTATGTTTTTACTCGTTAATATTGCATTAATAAATACTTTTCGGTAAATATGTACTTTGTTCAGCATGTAATGTAACAAATATGATATTTTATTATTATTAAAAAAATTGTAATTGTGCCATTTACCATTTGTAGTAGGCCTTGCGTAAAATAAAACACGTCCGAATCTTTTAAAGTTCACAACCAGAATGCCTCTTCGTCTTTATTGAGAAACACTTAAAGCTAGATCAAATGGATGATGCAATACTTAGATCTATTACATTATTGATAGAAAGAGATAACTATATTTATGAGAAAGCAATTATATACGTACATCGAGTATTAGAAAGAGATAAATATGTTGATGAGAGGAACAATGCAAGAAAGGAGTAAGAAATAAATATGTACATAGTCTAAGTGGATACAGGGATGTATACCCATCATAAATAATAGCCTATAATTCGGCCATTCTGACAAACGAGATCACCTGATCTCGGATTTATCCGGCGCAACTTCGACCCTTAAACCACGGACGGATATTATTGACGGCCCATACGCCCTTATACGGATTTCGTGATTGCTGAAATCCCTCAACATCTTCCAGCAAGTATCTATCATTTCTTAATTCCCTTGATATTCTATAAGGTCCCTTAAATTTAGGTATCAACTTCTTTGACACACCTACATGAGAATCGAAATTCCTCACCATCACATAGTCACCTACTGAATACGTAGTCGCTGGCTTTCTGTGCCCATCAACATAACTTTTGTTGTAATCTTGCAATAATCTTTGTCTCTCCGAAGCTTTTTCTCTGACTATGTGGTGCTCCACCTGAACCCTGTCCTGAATTTTATCAACAACACACTGCTTCAACAAATCAGCCACATCACCTCGTTGATCAACTCCAAATATCATAACGCTAGGATGTTCACCAATCGTCCTATGAACAGTGTTGTTTAAATGTTCACCACTGTTGTTATTATTTTGACCGATATTGTTATGATGTTCGCCACCGTTGTTGTTATGCTGTTCGCCACCATTGTTATGCTGTTCGCCACCGTTGTTGTTATTTCTCTCGTTGGTATTTATCTGCTCATTGTTATTTCCACTGTTGTTATATCTTTCGTTGTTATTTACACTGCTGTTAATTCTTTCGCCGTTATTTATATGCTCGTTGTTATTTGCATTTGCACTGTTGTTATGTCTTTCGTTGTTATTTATTTGCTCGTTGTAATTTGCATTTGCACTGTTATTTCTTTCGTTGTTATTTATCTGCTCATTGTTATTTCTATTTGCATAACACATCGCCATATTTCCATATTTTTTCTCTAATTCATCTTTCATTTTGTATAGTCTATTTTCCTTTTCCAAAATTTCTTTTTCTCTCTTCAAAATGTATAATTCTCTTTTCAATAGTTTATAATTGGCAACTTCATTCTTGTTTCTTACCACATCACTCGTTTGTCCATTAACACTCATTTGTTTATTCTTTGGTCCATTTCCACTCATTTGCACATTTTTGTCTCCTTTAACCACATTGACACTCATTTGTTTATTCTTTGGTCCATTTCCACATTTTGGTCTCCTTTAACCACATCACTCGTTTGTCCATTAACACTCATTTGTTTATTCTTTGGTCCATTTCCACTCATTAGCACATTTTGTATACATTCATTTTTGTTCCCGCCAATTGCGTTTTCTTCGTTAACGATCGATTGCAATATTAAACACTCATTTGAATTAATTCCATCTGTTCCTATCTCCTCTGCTTCACTCTCATTTGACGTTCCACTATTTTCATAGAATGGACACTCTCCTCTCTCACATAGGGGAACATCGTTCAGCCGCAATACTAATGCGTTTTTAGTACCACTTGTCGTCAGGCCCAAAATGCTGTAGCCAATTACGCAGCTGCATGGCTGTGTATGCATTGGGATTCACCGTATCACTCATTGTACTTTTTAGGGGTTGTTTTTTATTTTCTGTACTTTTTCTTATTATTTCACTCAAAATCGTTTTTTTTCATTTCTCAATAGTTTTTCCTCTTTTGTTTTATAAGTGTTCTTTTCGCAAATTTCGTCACGATATTGAAGAGGAGAAAAAAAATATTTTCACTAAACCGTTGTGTACACACACAAGCGCCGCTTATGTTTAGTTTCGTACTTTTCTTTAATAAAGCTTTTGGTCTTCACTTTTATTTTATTATTTCCTTTTTATTTACTTCATTGGAAGATTTTTAAATTTCTAATAATTTTCTTTAGATTTGGTTCACTTTATTTAAAAGCTTTAGGTTATCCCACTTCTGATTTGTAGTAGGCCTTGCGTAAAATAAAACACGTCCGAATCTTTTAAAGTTCACAACCAGAATGCCTCTTCGTCTTTATTGAGAAACACTTAAAGCTAGATCAAATGGATGATGCAATACTTAGATCTATTACATTATTGATAGAAAGAGATAACTATATTTATGAGAAAGCAATTATATACGTACATCGAGTATTAGAAAGAGATAAATATGTTGATGAGAGGAACAATGCAAGAAAGGAGTAAGAAATAAATATGTACATAGTCTAAGTGGATACAGGGATGTATACCCATCATAAATAATAGCCTATACATTTATCAAATATTATTGCCAATCCATATCCAGTTGACAATTATTTTACAGATAATCACACATGATAGCCACAACAGTTCCTTTGAAAAAAAAACAACATGATTTATTTGAATGCTTTTGCAACTTATTGGCCAATGATGCCGTTTAAAAAAAACAACACTCACATACACGGGAGAGCTAATCCGTTTGCATATTTTTTCTTCTTTTGTTGGGTAAACTGTCATATGAAACAAACCTACATCATGTTTTAATCAAATTTTTAATATTTAATAATTTAATATGTTACATCTTCCATATCATGGATATCCAAACAAAACAAGCGACATGTTCGTATGAGATTTTATCGGAATTTGTGTGCACAACGTTCACTACAGTGGTGGACAAGAAAATAGCATCGGTTTGTTCCACTCAAATATGCAACATTTCGCAGAGACCCATAAGTTAAATACAATGCCGTTAATTTCGTTCAGTTCGGACCTTTGAGATCCTCTACCGTGAATTCAATATTGAAGCTGGCAGCATTTGGCCACTTCAATCCATGATTGCGTCTATTTTTCTAGCCAAATCTTCAAAAAGATTAAGCTACAACAATGAAATTATTGATCAAACAAATGCATATTTTGTGGACCTCGAAAATTACTATTTTTTGGAAGGGATTCAAAAATTGGTGAAACGTTGCACTAAGTATATTTAGGTGAAAGAAGATTATGTTGATTTTTTTTTTGCAAAAATACTGTGTTTTATTCGAAAAGTCACGGAATTATTGATCTGCGTGAATCGAATGTGTTTAAACTCGCCGCTATCGTTCTGCCCATACTTGTACATATTTATGTCCGTCTGTCCGTTCTTGAATAAAATGCTTGAAAAAAGCACCCAATAGGATATTATGGCATTTCCAAAGCAATTGAGGTGAAAAAGCGGATTTATACAGATTATGTTGTTCGCTTTTTCATGTCGTTTTTCTTTGTACGAAGGCATGATTTTTGTTGTACAAGTCCTTTTTGATGTCTGGATCCCCATATGAACGTACAGATGTATGCTCATATGTTTGTACTGTATGTCGATGGTGTCTGTTTGTATTTGAGTTCAGAACGAAACTGTATCAAAAACATTATTTTTTGGCTATTTGTGGTTTATTTTATTTTTGTCACTTTTCATGCCAATATTTGTGATGTAGTAAATGTCAAATTGAAAAATGTTGTTTTACATTTAGTGTGCTTCTTTGTTTTGGCGAAAAACACTGCTCGGCATTTCTGTGTATTTTTAGTTTATCGGAATGCTAGGAACCTGGAGAGAATCTTGAGTTCCGGTAGATGCACGCAGAAACAAAATATGGTTGTGGTGACAATATTCGAAGAGGATCATACTATTGTTGGGTATATGGTTGTGCCACAACAATATTATGATCCTCACAACAACAGTATTATTCACACACAACCATACTATGATCCCACAACCGCATATAAGTCCCACTCAGCCATACTATTATCTCCACAACCATAATACGATCCTTACAACCATAGTTTTTTTCAAACAACCATAGTATGATACTCACAACCATAGTATGATTGAAACTCAACCATACTATGATCCCCACAACCATAGTATGATTCAGTCAACCATACTATGATCTCTAAAATTATTTTTATGATTGGGTAATGTTGTTATTCAAGTAACAACATAAGTTGTTACTTGAAGTTATTTTAAATTGCATTACACTTAGTTCATAGCCAAATTTGAGGCCATGCTTTTATTGAACATTTTATTCAAGATACAAAAATATATATTCCAACGGCAGTCGAAAATACTTTTAGTGGCCAGCTGGAGAAAATGCTACTTCACCAACCGTAGACCCAAGTAACGAATGTGATTAAACCATGATCAATGTATATACTTAAGTGCAGTCAGATTTAAAAAAACGAGAACCAATCGGCAGAGGATTATTTCACAGAACAAAATAAACACAATAAAAATCCCTCGAACGACCTTCCGATTGTTGTTTTTTAAAATGCACTGTATCGTGTGTATGTGTTTTTTTTGGTATACCAACAAAAAACATACGCACACACATACATGTGTGCTCTATAAAACCTGATTGCCGTAACCATTTTATGTAAACTTAAATTTTAAACAACAATACTTTTGTTGTATCAACTATGTTTATATGGTTGCTATAACCATATTTTCATGTATAGCTTTGACAATAATATTATTGTTACATTTCAACAATGGTAATATTGTCCTAATCATACTGTTGTCCAAATGAAATTCAAAAAACAATACTATGGTTTCGACGAACATGCTTTTATTGTAGAGAACATATTATTGTTGCCGTGACCATATACTAACCATATTTTTTTCTCTGCGTGTAGTTATTTATATAAAAATCAGATCATTAGTTAACTTCTTCATGATGCTATATTTCCCTCAACTTCTTATTGGGGACCTAAAGTGAAACTTCTCTCTTTCTCCCAATTAGGGCTTAAACTTTGGCTAAAACTTTCCGCTAATTTTGTAAAATTGTAAGTTTCCGTTTGCTGGGACTATTCTCGGGATTTCAGATTTTGTGCTTCAAAACTGCAGTCTGGCGTTGGAGAATATGCATCGCGAACTCTGGTTTGTAAGATTTACGGGATCGGCTAGCATTTGACAACAGCTGCAGATAGGATGACTCCAACTACGGCCTGGTTCACTTTTCTTAAATTGGTTTCGTCTAAGAAAGCACTTCCTGTTGGCTGTGTAACACTACAGCTAATTCATTACTAGTTTTATAAAGAGCACGCAAGAAGTATCGGGCTCCGTAAATGGCTCTCGCTTCCTTTTAGATACAATTTAGAAATTCACTGATGGATTACAGTCTGAGAAGATGTAATGTGTGGTGTCAACTCGAATCATTTAAATTTGAGACTGTTCCCTTAGCTGGCGTACTATTGTAGTGTGATTCAAGCCAAATGCGCGGCAGGTTCAGTAGTAAGGAGCATCATGTGGAGATATCTTCATTTATAGTGATGTTAATCCGCAAATAGATCTGTGGGGATTGTGTACATCAAACAACCATCAATATTAGCATTTCCCTCACGAGGGTAGGAGGCTAGTCTCTCGAAAATTTGAAATTATTGCCAATTGTTTTTGAAAAAAGGAACCCACCTGCACAGAGACCAGAGTAGACACTAGAGATGTCAAACTATCGACAGCATTTTAAATACAGTAAAGGTTCGGAAAGTTAAGACGTGCAAATGCTAAGCATACGGAAAAGTTAAGTTATTTTATTTTTTTTCCTAATTTATTTTGAACCCTTTTATGTCGGTTTTTGCTATGTATACTTATACTGTATGACAGGGACTCTATTTTCCAAAATTCAATTTGTCAAATAAAGGGCAGCTTCTTAAGCGTATCCAATAACTACTACTGGTGAGTTTTGACCATATAGGTCTAACATAATATGTCGTGGTCGCTCTAGCTGTCACATATCAAGTACGATCTTGCTCAAACTCTAAAAACATACGCGGAATATCCTGAATACTCGTAAAAGAGTGGTATATGATATTTAATAGCTGGCCGGATCCGTTTAAGCTTTTTTACATTATTTTTCTTCTATAGGCTTGAATTGAATTTTATTTTAATTTATTTAACATCTTGGTGGACTGTGCATCTTCTAAATTAAGAATTTTATATACTCGTACTAATACATAAAAATATATATTTTACACATTATATCATATTATTGACAGTAAAGACATAAACTATCGAAACCATCGAATGGGGAGACTACCGACTGCGAATACCACATTGTAGTTGTATCGCTAAGGAAAAGACACCTGAAAACATTCTTGTTGACTCTCCGGATTTTGTATATTAAACATAAGACACTCTGTTCGGGTTCTAAGCACTAGCTGCCGAGATCTATCTCTCGATTAGCTACATTGACAGAATCTACTTCTCTATTGGGCAACGGACCAGGAAGACTAGGATTATTTATTGTGCGCTGAAAAAATGGTATCGGAACCTATTTATTGTGTGAAAGTCACCTCAGTGGATACCGAATTTTGATGTTCATACAACCTATTGTATTGGGGATATTATGTATTAAAGGAATATTCATATTTCGCTCAGCTCGTTTGTCTTTTTAAACCCTCAAAGCCTTTAAACATATCAGTTAATGTCTTGTTTATTGCGCAAACCTTCCATCGCTAGAACGAATGCCGTTCCTTCCAATTTCGTAATATTTTGTCGGCCAATAGGCCTTTTCAATAAAAGTTTGAGCTGTACAAGCTTTCATTTTAATTGCTCATCCGCTCTGTCGGAAATCTTTAATATATTTCTTAATAACAACTTTATTAAATCCTCAGCTTTAAATGTTGACTTTGATCAGGCAAACCTTGCTCTTATCCTGAAAATCAAAGATTCAACTTCAAATTGATCTAACCTAAAATGTCTTCATAATATTTCTAATAATCACAAATATGACTTTATATTGCTCTGCTAATTGTTTCCGTTTTATTAACTTTTTTGCTTTCTAGGATTTTCTCCATTAACATGGTAAAGAAGCTACACGATTAGCTGTCACCCTGTCTGAGACCTCTTGGAATAATGAAATGTCAGAGAGGTCATTCCAATTTTAACCGAGGATTTGGTGCCACTCAGTGCCATTCTCCAAAGGCATACAAGTTTCGATGACATCCCATATGCACAGATGGTTTCAAATATTATTCCTCATATCGGAGTGTCGAAAGCAGCCTTATAGTCAATGAAGACTATAAGAGTCTTTAGCAGGTGAGTCTTTTCCTGGATTTGGCTTATTGTAAAAATGTTGGTCGTTTGCTGACTTTTTCGGGATGAAGCCGCACAGATAGTGTTGGATCAGGTTGGCGAGTTCGGTCTTCAATCTTGCACACAGTATATTTGATAGAATTTTTTACCCGATGGATAGGCGACTTATTCCGCGGTAGTTGGTGAAAACTGGTCTGTCTCCCTTTTAATGAATTAGGTATACTAGCTGAGGTTCCAATCATCGGGCATGTATTCAGATCTTCACATAATGCATCCACCTTCTCAGCTCGTCTCCTTCGGAATTCCGTCAGCTCCTTAATAAACAGACCTATCAATCTAGAGGTATTTATTTCAAAATAAAAAATATACAAAAATCAAGTGTGAAATCTTTATTGCTCATTCGAAAGGACATTATATGCCATTTACTTTTTGAATATAATTTCCTTCAAAATGTAAGCCGCAATTACGCCTCCGGTTGTCCAGTCAGAGGGTCCAATTTTGGATGACTTGTTCGAGCATTTCGATCGGTATGGCGTAAATTACACGCAAAATGATGGTTTCTAAAACCTACATCGTAGCTGGTTTGTCAGCGTAGACTTTGGATTTTACGTAGCCCCAAAGAAGTCCAAAGGTATGATATCACACGATCTGGAAGGCCAACTCACAGGTCCAAAACGTGAAATTTGCTGATCTTCGAAATGACTTTCAATAGATTCATTATTTGAGCAGCTGTTTGGCAACTAGCAACGTACTGTTGAAATCAAATGTCGTCAAGATAACGCGCTTCAATTTCAGGCAGCAAAAAGTCTGATATCATGGCGCGATAGCGAGCACTATTCACGTTTACGTTCCGGCCATTATTTTTAAAAAATAAGGACCTATGATACCATCATCCCATAAACCGCACCAACCCGTGCACGCAGAAAAAAAACATGGTTACTACATGGTCACGGCAATAATAATTTGTTCTCCGCAATAAAAGTATGTTCGTCGCAACCATAGCATTGTTAACTGAATTTAGTTTTGACAATAGTATAATTGCTGCAATATTAATATTGTTGAAATGTAACAATAGTATTATTGCCTTAATTTAGAAATAAAAATATGGTTATAGCAACAATATAAATATGGTTGGTGCTACAAAAGTATTGTGTTTTGCGTTTTATGTTAACAATAATATGATTACGGCAATCATACTGTATGATTGTAGATTTTCTTCATTTAAATATGCTTTTAAGAACAAATGTTATTGGTACCGATCTTATGCAATAATAGTACTTTTTTTATCGAAATCAAATTTTTTTAAACAAGCTGCTTTGGCTTTGTTTACCTGAAATATTTTTAATAAAAAAGCTAACGTTTATTTAAACTTATTTTTTCTACTGTGAAATAAATCACTCGTATTATTTTGAATTTAATTTATTTTTGAATAATATTCATAATTCAAATCTATTGTTGACAACTTAAACCAATTCTAGTAAATAATATTGGGGATCATAGCATAATTGTGTGTGATCATACTATGGTTGAAGGGATCATAACATGGTTGTATTTGAAACACACTATGGTTGTGAGGATCTTACTATGGTTGTATATGAAACATACTATGGTTGGTGGGATCATAACATGGTTGTATATGAAACAAACTATGGTTGTGAGGATCATACTATGGTTGTATATGAAACATACTATGGTTGTGAGGATCATACTATGGTTGTATATGAAACATACTATGGTTGGTGGGATCATAACATGGTTGTATATGAAACAAACTATGGTTGTGAGGATCATACTATGGTTGTATATGAAACATACTATGGTTGTGAGGATCATACTATGGTTGTGGAGATCATAGTATGGTTGAGTGTGAATCATACTATGGTTGTGGGGATCATAGTATGGTTATGTGTGAATCATACTATTGTTGTGAGGATCATAGTATGGTTGTATTTAAATACTACTATTGTTGTGAGGATCATAATATTGTTCTGCCACAACCATATACCCAACAATAGTATTATCCTCTTCAAATATTGTCACCATAACCATACTATTTTTCTGCGTGTGGTTTTCTCTGTGCATAATGGCAACCTGTGGTTGCTCTTCAGCCCACATACGGCTATTTTATTTAATGGAATGGGTCTCACCACTAAACAAACTGTTGGTCGAAAACAGCGGATTTTCTTCGAACTTTTGAAGAGCCAAAAAACAAGCGGCTCCACGTAGGAACATCGTTAGGTCTTTCCATGATGAAGTTGCAAACAACTCAAGCGTAATCTGTAAAAAAGCTCTATTGAAAAAAAATCCTCTAGAGTGATCACCCATTATTAAGATATGCCATTTTTTATGTCTTACTGTACTGCTCGCGATAGAAATTAAAAAAAAAAATTACTAGAACTTTGTAATACAGCCGGTGAACCTTCGAATCAAAAATTTACAATTTCGGTTGAATTACAAATTCTAGCACTATATACATTAGACCTACATTTCTTTAATATCTTACATCGTTCAAATATTAACTCATGGTGTCGGTCTCGTTTACAATTTGAAGCATGCTGTAGAGTATTTAATGTTCACTGCCACTGTAACTGTCGTACCCGATGACTCCTTCTTCTGTATACAGCTTTCGAATTTAATCCTTTTGATATTTATCACCCTTTTCAAAACTGTCCATACACGCACAGACACACACACACATATACGCTACTATACATACATATTTAAGTGATTGTTTTTGTAGCCTTTTTATGACGTAGACAAAGCTTCCTTGCTTGCGGTTTTATTGAGAAAAAAGGAGCAAATCGCTAAAGTACATCAACGTTTCAGAAAGAAAAAAATCAAAAACAATTTTCCACATTGTCCGGTGTAAAGTTGCGGTTATTTGTGCTGTCCTGAAGCTGATGTTTGCTTTATGTTTATATGCGAGGGGCAAGTTAAAAGTTTTAGTTTTAATTCTTCTGCCATTGGCTAATGTCAAAAAAAAGTTGGTCCATGGTTACAATAGATCCAAAGCACCTAAAATTTGACAAATCTTAAGAGTTAGTACATACTAAGATGAGTGAGGAAATCCCGCTGTTTTTGAGTGTCCTTAAGTCCATGTTCCGTAAGAAATATTATTCGGCGTCTATCGGCGGTCACTGCTGCTCTTAGCATTACTTTGGTCAGCGCGTTCAGTTAAGTAAACACGATCATTTCAAGAGTTTAAGAACTGCTCAATAGAAGCACTTATTTTCATCAGGGAAATTCGCCACATTTGTGCAAGCGTAACAACACCTTTGCTCTTTCGAATCCAAATCGCGTGCCTTTAGGAACCTTGAACTCATTTTGGAGTAAGCGTCGGGCGCTTCGCTGATATATTTTTAGCTTTTGGATTTCGTTTAAGTCGAGCCTTCACTTTCCAAACCATTTCAAATTATGTTGCGGTTTTTATTCGTCCACCACCATAGTGTTTAGCAATGCTGCCTGTACCATTATAACGAATTATGATGCGATACACAAAAATTGTATTCATTTTAATATGTCTCCGCTTACAAACAATAGTTGTTTGTGATTTCCGACCAAATACTCAATCACACTATTACGTTTCAAGTCCATTTAAATAACTTTTGTTCTTTAAAACTTAGATGGAAATGATTGTGGCATCTTGTAAACGATATAAACATCTGTCATTGGTATGAATTTGGCATAGCCGGTATTGCCAACGTTAAGTTGGTAACACTTCAATCAGCTAGCGCTGTATATCATTATGTATGAAATATACCATTTTGCAAATTACCCTAGCGGCCTCGCTGGTATAAGGAAGTGGAATTTCAAATGTAGGCCCTATCTAAAGTCGTTGGCTTGTTAGCGTTGACCAAGAGCTTGACGTAGTCTCTACGAAAATAATAATTTCTATGGCAGGGAAAAGGTTAAGAATTCCAAGAATATTTCTTGAAAAAAACAATGGTTCGAAAAAAAAATAAAATGGTATATAACTATAAAGGTCGGTCAGGCCGAGTCTAATATACACGCAGAAAAAGAGGTCCTAAATCGCACGATCATGGAGGCCGCAGGCACATACGAACCCTTTGAGGGTTTTAATATACTGACCTAGTACCATCACCCTGACTTGGAATTTCTCACCCCCCAGACAATAACCCCAAAAATGTTCCACTGTGTTATTTGTTTCGCTGTATGGTATGTAGTGCCGTCTTGTTAGAACCAAAGGTCGTCCGCATCAACATGCTCCGATTTAGTTACGAAAAAGTCATTAATCATGGCTTCGCAGCGTTCTCCATTGACTGTAACATTGTGGCCGGCTTCATTTTTGAAGAAATATGGACCAATGATTCCCTCTGCCCACACCAAACAGTGACTTTTTGAGGCTGTCTCAACAATGGCTTGTGTATTTTCATTTCTCCGAGTGCGACAATTTTAGTTTTTAACGTACCCATTCAACCAAAATTTTATTGTAAAAATCAGGATGGGTGGCCATCTCGTTTTGGGCCTATTTACCACGATTTACAAACGTTGTTCCGGAGTAGGTCCATTCATTATGAAATGGCAAACCAAACTGAGCATAAATCAAGTGCCAGCTGTAAAAAAGACCAACTCACCAACTCATATGTCTAAAAAAACACCCTTTATATCAATAAAATATGTAAAATGTGTTCAACTCTCTAACTTTGAAAGTTTATTATGTATGACTTTTATAAGTTTTGGGTGTTATGGACGCCAAATCTTTACCTTATATATGGGGATCCATCTACAGGTATTTTTTCAGAAAAAAAAAAACAAAAAAGTATAAAACTCAAATCATGTGTGGAATCTTAATTGGTAATTTAAAGGGACATTTTATGGCATTAATTTTTTAAATAAAATTTTCTTCAAATGTTTAATGACACGCGTAATGTTGGCTTTCAAAACCAGAATCGTATCTGGTTTGTCAGCATAGACTTTGGAGTTTACGTAACCCCGAAGAAAAATGTCTAAAGGTGTGATATCACTCGATCTAGGCGGCCAACTCACTTGTCCAAAACGTGAAATTAGCTTAGAGGTCGAAATGACCTCTCAATAGATCCATTGTTTGAGCAGCTGTATGGCAAGTGGCACCGTCCTGTTGAAACCAAATCTCGTCAAGATTACGGGCTTCAATTTCGGGTAGCATAAAGATCGATATCATGGCGCTATAGCGAGCACCATTCACGGTGACGTTCCGGTTATCATCATTTTCGAAAAAATATGCACCGTGTATTCCACCAGTTTATAAACCGCACCAAACCGTGGTTTTCTCTGGGTTTAATGGCCGTTGAGCCAGAAATGGGCCTCATCACTGAACAAAATTTTGGTCAAAAACAGAGGATCTTCCCGTTTCTAACCGAACGCTCATTTCAATAATACAGTTGCCAATATTTGAAGGTAATTATTTTCAAAAAATAAATGCCATAAAATGTCCTTTCAAATTACCAATAAAGATTACACACATGATTTGAATTTTTATATTTTTTTTGGTCTGAAAAAATACCTCTAGATGGAAAAGATCTATACTAGCACAATGGTTTTGCAAAAACTGGGCGTATCAGATAAGAAATACAAATATGGCTGATGTTAAATTTTTTGTGGATCCAAATTTGCTAGTTTCGGCCCCTCGCAGCTCGACGCACTTAATACGTGAAAGAGTTCAACTCCCGAACTAAATCAGACAAACATTTTAATGACAGAAATGACAGAATTATTTCTAAAAAAAATTTGAATTTGAGTAAAATTTAATATACAAGTATAATACGACATCAATTTTAAAATCGATTTGCGCGAGCTAGGAATTAATTTTAGATCTATACTTTCTTGGCGAAAGTTTCTTTAAATTAACTGTAGATTGATTACGTCTTTGCTTTACGATTTGTCCGAAAAAATATCGACCCCCAACATAGCTCTTTAAACTACAGCTGGGATACATCGACTAGCACATAAAGTCGTTTTAAATCGCTATATTTCTCGAGTCACCTACTCCATGTCGAAATATATACCCGATGTCGCACCAACCGGTCAATCCCTTAAGATAAAATGACGCTTTTGCAACAGAATGTTTTCCTCCAAACCGGCAATGGTGCCGCTGAGCCAAAATTGGGCCTCTTTGTTGATTGAAGCTGCTGTGTTGGCTAAAATTTAATTTACCGGCCAACATTTCTAGCGACCAATAAGCGAACTTCCGCCGTTGTCTAGAGAAGTCCTGCTGCTGTTCTTTAGTCAGCAAACACTTATGCAAATGTTGGCCCAAAGGTTCCGGGTTGAATCTGACGATAAATTGGCACTGAATCGAGATTTCTACTTTATCTTCGATACCAGCTATGATTTCTTTATTTCGTACGAATCTCTTACTGGCCTCTTGTGGCTTAAGATCGAAGTTAGGGTATGGTGTGCGCTGAAGTCATGATCAAGACTACGAACCTTACGGTAACACTTACTTTGCCTATTTACAGCTGTGCAGAGATTTTCGATAATATGTTTTCATAAGTTTTACATGTTCGGCAAGCAAAAATATGCATTAAATAGCAAACCTTAATGCATATTTTGACAACTGGGTGGCATTAGTAACTTTGAAAAATTATGAAAATTTTACTAAATAATTGAAAAATCGAGCTCGAGGCCAAAGTTATTATTTTTGTTATAAATATTTATATTCAATATTTCGATGCTCTCTGCAGAAGACTCTGAAAATTGTTATTGGAAAATGTAAAGATACCAATATTATTTTAATTACACTCCTGACAACTTCTGTGACACTAACCATAGGTTTTATTTCCTCCATCATAGAATAGAGGGTGTATTAACTTAGTCTTTCGTTTGCAACACCTCGAAATACTAGGCGCAGACCACTTAAGTGTATGTATTCTGAATTGTCGTAAAATTCTAAGAATTCTGTGAAAGGCAAACTACAGGTCGCTTAATTGAAGTTAGGTGGCAGAAAGAAACATGTGTTGATAGACTGAAACGGTTTGTATTGAAAATCGTTCAAGGGGTAAACATTTTCCCCATACCAGGAATGAGTCAACCTCTGGAAAATTCAACAACCCTAAACTTAAAAATGCAATACCTCATGAACAATATGAGCTATGACGGTGATATTTGAAACAGATGATGTTGGTATGGAAACAAATTCTGCAGAAAAGTGGGAGGTAAGGGGCCAAAGTAATGAACATATCGTTATAAAAAGTTCAAACAATAAAATCAATGACTAGGAATTTATTATAAACTATGTTAGGGTAAAATTGAAAATGGGGGCGTGGCACCGTCCATACAACCCTGAACTTGAAAGGATATAACTCGTGAAAAAACACCGATTTGGCAATAGTAGTTGGTACACATGTATGAAGTAGGTATAGAAAGAAACCCGGATAGAAAAAAGCCCAGTGTCACGCCCCTTGAAAACTTAATCTTAAACTGATAGATGTTATAGAAAACCTCCATGATGGAGGTTTATAAAACTTCGGGCCGATCGAACTAAGTTTGTCCACTTGTCCCAAGATAATTAAGTAACATTTGTGAAATTAATTTCAGATTGATATTATGTTAATGCACTTGTACTTTATTGGTTTTGAACTTAAAAAATTGATAACATATTTATAACTACTACTGATGTTACAATTTTGTTACGGGTTTGTTTTAAATTCGAAAAATCTGAAGTTGTCCAATATAAGGAAACAGTTGCACTTAATAGTTGCCTTAGTTTTGTCTCATAACAGTTCTAGTAGGGTCATGACGGATAGTCACATCGACAACGCTCATGTTGGGTGTCAAGAAGTTGAGCAAACGATCCGAACCTTGGCGTGGCAAACGATCGAAGGGGAAGCCCATGGAACGACGATCGGGATACAGGCGATCACGAACACCGCAGTAGGAGGCGGCATCACTGCAGGCACCAACCAAATCTTGATCAACCTGAAAGGCAAAAAGTCGATGATTTCACGAATCTCTCAAACACTTTTATCAATATTACTTACACGATCATCTTCATAGTTGGAGACCATAACAAACAGTTCACAAGCCATACCTTCGGGCAGACCCTTGGGGATCAACATATGCTGTGGCCAGCCGCAACCGCAGAAATTGAACTCCAATTCTTCGGCAGAACCTTGAGCTGGACGATTTTGATCCAAATTTCTGAAAGTGCGTTCGAAAGGAATAGTGACACTAGATTCGGTGGAACGGCGACGAATCGTATTCTGGCCCGGATTCACTACATAAAGATAATGCAAATTTACAAAACATTAAAATACAAAACGAAATGAGTTCGAAGAACTTACATTGAACCACGAATTTATCTAACTCAACCATCATCAAACGTTGATCTCTCAATAGCCATGGTTGTCCACGTTCATCGGTCTTAGGAGCTATGAAGATACGCACTGTGCCGAAACGTTGGGCGCCACCGGCGTTGTTCACATTGATGGTGTACGAGAATGGTGTATGCTGCAAGTGAGTGAAACGAGCAAACACATTGCCCCTAGGTACGAAGTCCATGCCACGTGACAGATCCAGATCGGATTGTTGCCAGAACGTTGACAGTATATTGGGTTGACCACCGTCCGAGCTGACTTGAACACCGGCAATGGAGACGCCATCGTATTGTAATTGTGGCAAGGTGTAGACTGGAAGGCGGGTCTTGTGTTCCTGGAAAATGTCATCGATGTAGGCGTGCCACCTGTAGAATATGGGATCACGCATAGCAGTGGCTGAGTCACCCATTACACCGAAGGATTCCAAATGACGATGGTCGGGGTCGTGGGAATAGGAAATGAACACATGACCCATGTTATGGAAATCACCGTACACAGACTGATTGGGTGAAATGA
The DNA here is from genome assembly GCA_963513945.1 of Hydrotaea diabolus. Lineage (NCBI taxonomy): Eukaryota > Metazoa > Arthropoda > Insecta > Diptera > Muscidae > Hydrotaea > Hydrotaea diabolus. The sequence goes on along the minus strand of OY740718.1, from coordinate 77,117,922 downwards.
TTGAAGCTTCCATTATGTTGCCCAAGACATCAATACCACGACGTTCGTCCAACTCGATGCGATTGCCACTGCCATCGACCACAAAACCTTGACTGATACCTTCGAAAATGCGATCGCGCCATCTTTCTAAATCAGAAATATCCAAATTGATCTGATCAAGTTCACGGTTCAAGTCTCTTAGTCGAGTGTTTTCGAAACGTGGTGGCCAGGCACGACTGGAAACCAGGGAGTCCATCTTGGGGAAGTAACCTTCGGCGATGGGTTCGCGGAAGTTGTTGAAGCGGGTCACACGGGCCAAATTGTTACTAAAACGTTCCATGTTGTAGCGGGCAATAATCTGTTCGTGCATGTAGTAGAACAATTCACCGCGACGATCCTTGTCAACAATGCTGCGGTCGCCGGCCTCGAAAGGATAGACCAAATGCCAATGCCAATGATGCAAATTAATGCCCATATCTTCACGGAAATACCACAGACGATGTTCAGGGTCCAAATCGGAGGCGGTATAATCTCTGGGCACTACTATCGGCATGCGGGAACCATCTGGCACAACGCTGACTTCTTCTCTCACTTCGCGAAAGACTTTGGAGTCTACGAATTTATCGGGGAAATTCTGAGCAAAAGAGGGCAAATCCAAACCCTTGGTGTCAGGACGATGCAACAAAGCCACAGACAGGGCATAGTTAAACAAGTAGGGATTGACGCGATCGCGGGCATAAACAGCAACACTTTGTAAGTCGTCAATGGTTCGCACGCCAATGAAGATGTCAATTAAACGTCCAGCAATGCGGCGATGGCGCGGAATGAACAAGGAAAACTGTTCCTCGCGGCCCAAAGACATGGGGATACGCAAGTCAGGCAGAGAGATCTCACGAACAGGAACGCGTCGTTCGGCTTTCTCGCCAAAGCGACTCTGGACTTCATTGCCGATGGGACGGTAACGATCGGTTAAAAATGTATCGGGCACATCGAAAACGGTGGACGTTTTGCCCTTTTCCATGAACACAGGTTCAGTGGGGCGGTCGAACAAAAGCAAAAGATCTTTCTTATTAGCCATGGCAGATGTTTATGATCGTTAAAGTTTTATAAACCTCGCAAAAGATTAAAAAAATGTTTTAATATTTTAACTGCAGAAATTCCAAAAAAAAACTTTGGAATTTCTTGAATTTCTTTACTATGAATGGCTTTGGATAAGTCAAACAAGGAACTGATGTTTTGCTTAAAATTCCCTTTACTATTTATACAAAATCGTCAAGTCCTTATCTGCAATTCACACGCATTAAAAAACGTCTCCTATACGCGTGCGGTCAACAGTCAAAAATTATAGTTCTGCGGTCAAAGTGATATCACATATGACACTTGACAGAACTATGCGTTTTGGTTGTTTTAGAGGTAAGACTTTAATTGGAACGCTAGTGGTTTCTTTGTCTGTATTCAAACCGTTAAATTGCTATCGTTCCACTTAGGAGCTGTGAGTCCCTGCCGACTTTGAACGAGCTTCTCTAAAAAATACATTTGTATCTCGACTAGGCTGCTGATAAAACCGAAGTTGAAAACTGCAAAAATTTCAAACAGGATTTAACTGTAGAATTGCGAGAAATATATTTTCAGTTGATTTTTTACAAATGACCCTCCATTGGTAGTGAATAAATGATGAGGGAAATGGTGTACACGACAAGTGAAACCAATAACGAAGGCTGAAGACTTTCGGTTTGGCACAAGTCACTTTTTACTTTAAAGTTTTTTCTTACACCCATTTAGCAGGCATACCCAGATACCGTAACAGATTGCAAATTATAGAAGAAAATATTTGTTGTACAGCATACAGGGCGGACAGACATTGAAGTGCAACAAAGATAAGCGATACAAGTAACACAGGAGCGACACATTCAGAGCTACGAATGACACAATATATCCGCATTTGTATATGTTCGAAAAACTCTGGAAGCCGTTTATAAATCTAATACAAGTCGTTCTACGAATATGTGGTCGTTATTCTGCAACCAATTGCCAGCTGCAGACAATAAGTAAGCAAGGTTTTTCAAGCTACGAAGAAAGGGTTTCAAATAAAAATTAGTGATTGGCCCAAAAAAAGGCAGACATTCCTATGCTAAAACGTGCTTAGTATCCACATGATGGCTTAAAATGTGTTGCTACAGCCCCTGATTCCCAAGTCAAGGAAAGATCAGTGTGTTTCTGCAATTCTCTCCTGTATACCACTATTGCATCGCAAAACGATTTTTTTTGCAATATTATTTATTTTTTTTAAAATTATTTTGCATTTGGTTACGCTCAACTAATGATGCTTCAACTCATTTCAAACCTATTCAATCCAAAGAAAAATATGCAAATGCAAATTCTGATTTCCAAAAACCCATTAAAATAAGCGCGCAGAATTTACGAAACTTATCATTGGCCCAGTTTCGTATTTTGCCCAGTTTCGTAAACTTTATATAATTGTTCAAGCTTACTACGTGGTCTGCTCAAAGAGACGGTCAAATTAATTTTTTCTGAAAATATATTTATTTATTTTTTAATTTATGTTCTGTGCCCTTTAAAGTATTCCCCCTAAGATATAATACACTTGCGCCAGTGTTCTTTCTAATACTCGAATCAGTACTCATATTCGGGATCAGGATACCAAATCTAATGAATACAGTGGCTGAAGCATTATAACTGTACTTCTTTTGGCAAAAGTTTACGAATAAGTAATGAAGAGTAATGTCAAAGCCATAAATTGTTGTTAAACAATACGGGGGCTGCTATTTATAATTCGAATCAGGCAATAGAAACACAATAATTTATCATTGGAAATGGTTTTATTGTTTTTCAAAATATTTTCCTTTAAGATCAATACACTCTTGATTTTTGAACGCTTCAAAACTCATTTTTTTCTTGTGTTCTACCTCGTCTTCCAGTCTCTTCAGTAGAAGGCATTCCAGAAGTTTACCCAGTCTGTTCACCATACACAGTGGTCTGTACGAACTGAGTTATTTACCAACTCTTCTCAGTAGGACGAATATTTACCTTTTCAGCCTTACTAGAGGCAAGAGTTAAACATATTAATTAAGAGTTATCTCCATACATCTTAAACCAAATGAATGGTTTCATTGGGAAATCATAGGGTCCTGTATACTTTCCATGTTGCAACATTCTGCACACGATTTTTAGCGCTTCTGCACTAAAGGGGACCACAGTTAGTGTTGGTGTCAGCTTAGGTCTGTCACGTAGCGGATCTACTTTGAATGCAAGAAAGGTTTTGACTATCTTTGTGGCCATTGCCTCCTCAGTAATGCCCGGTATTGGCTTTCTCGGCTGAAGTTTCTTCGTTATTATTTTGTAAGGTTTACTCTATGGATTACGTCAACATCTGCACATGGCTCAGACCATTTACGCCGATTATTCTTTTTGATTGCTGTTCTCTATTTTTTGGCCTTTAAGTATGTACTTCATTTTTAGGGTTTCGAGTTGTTTTTCTGTGATCTTTCAAGCACTTAGAGGCACGCTAGGGCGCTCTAGTTGAGCTATGTTATCTCTGTACTATAGAGTGGGCCATTTTCTTTATTAATTTACATTTTTTTATTAAATTAAAATTATAATAAACTAAGTTAAAGAGCACTAGCATCGACTCAGAATCACTCTGTGACTTCATTTAGCGTTGCTGGCCCGTTCTTCCGTCTGTCTATCTATCGCAATTATGAACCGATTTAGATGAAACTTGGAACATTGTTCTTGCTTTGTCCCAGAACAAACCCTATTGAATTGATTCATATCGGTTCATGTTTTGCTACCATAAAGAGTGTTTTCCCTATTTTAGAACCCGCAGTTCTAGAAGCCACATGTTATGTCCGATTTCAATTTCGTATTGAGCATTACGTGCGACCAATATCCAACATAGGTAAAAACTCCCAAACAAATGTCCTTCCCAATCTGAAGCTCTAGAAGCAACAAACTTAATCCGATCGTGTTGAAATTTGCGTGGTACTCCATGTAGGTCCATATTTTTGGATAGACCCTTATTGAGACCTTCCCAATTACAAAACCTGCACCTAAAGCAGCCACAAATTTCATTCGATTTTGTACGAATTTCCAATAAATCGTTAAGAGCGGCCAACAAAAATCTCTGGGAAAATTGATCCATATCGGTCAACGTGTTCGAATAGACACGGCAGAAAGGTCCCTCCCGATTTACGGTACTGCCGCTCTAGAAGCCACAACCTAGAACCTATAGAGGGAGAATTTCGCACTTGTTATTTCTGGCAAAACTAGACCCTGGAACATATGGCGTTATAGGTCCATTTAATCCAGAACAAAGGTACCTTTCGATTTGAGGTTCAGCCGTCTAGAAGTAATACAATAAATCCGGTTGTGCTCAAATTGTATAAAGTGCCTTATGAGTGACTTCTAGTCATTCGTACAGAAGCTAGACAATATAACTGATATTTTAAATTTTAGTCGACTGTAAAAACAAAAAGGGGTGGAGAGCCATCAAGGATAAATGTTACGCTAACCATCCAGAGACAATTGAAGCGTTAAAACATGAAATCTAAGTTGCCGTTGAAGAGATTCAACCCGAAACAATCGATGTGCTGAAAAATTGGGTTGATCGGATAAGGTACTGCCAAACCAGTTGTGGTAGTCATATGAATTGTATTCTATTATTAAATGACAAACTTCAACCATTTGAATAAAACCAGATTTTTGAAAAAATTATCAGTACTTTTTTTATAGCCGACTCAAAAAAATTTAGATCGTCCACCCTGTATCATACTTGTTCTAGAAGAACTTATATTCTTTAGCAGAATTAAGACAGATGTGGCCCTTTTTGAACACCAAAGCAAAGTTGCGGCCCACATTAAAATGAAATTTTCGTAGTTTTTTATTTAAAATTTAAAGAAAGAATGAATTGAATTTTAATTTATTGCTATTAAACGGGGCCACCTCAATTTGGTAAAAAATTTTCTTCTCTGCACATTAATTCTCAGTGCAGAGTTTATATAATTTTAGTAGGACTTTTTCTTCCGCTGTTTAGTAAAATACCACAGTGTATTGACCAAAAGCAAACTTCTGCTGGTCCCCTCACTCACGCTGGCTGTCTGCCTTTGTTTGGGTATTTGCATGTTTGCCATTTGATCCTTTTTGTTTAAATCGGATATTGTGGTTTCTCCGTTGTAATTAAGTTAAAGAAAAACTTATTTTTCCCTACTCAGCTTAACGTTCGATTTCAGCTTGAAAACGATTTTTATTTCACTGTTAATTTGTTGTCAAATTTTCCGTTTGATGTTGTTTTTCTCTTTTTCGGGGTGGTTTGGACAAGGGCGAGGACCTTTTTGCAGCCTTCGGGATCTTTGCGTGTTTCTGTCATCGTCTTTATTGTTGTTGGCGCTGCCAATGCTTATTAACAAAAGATTTAGCTTAATTTTATCATTGAAACTTTTGTTGGGATCTTTCTCTGGTACTGTGCTCCGATTCATTTTGGGTTTGACCAGAGGGACGGACGGCTGAGGATGGTTGGCGGTGCGGTTTCGACTTGGGTTCTTAAACAAAAATAATTTTTTAATTGAAATATTTTGATATTCCATGTCCTTTTTCTTCGGGTCAAAAGATTGTAATCCAATATTTTGTTTTGTAAATTATATGACTGATGTTGTTTAATGAGATTCATATTGTTTTATATATGACTAACAACGTGATCCTTTTTTGTTTTCGTTTTTAAATAACGGATATTTTTTAAGAAAATTAATATTTTTTTGCGGTTTGAATACTTAATACCTGCTAAGTTTTCTCGCATTTGCTGTTTTTCGGAGAAAATGCCGGCATGATTAAATACTTTACATTGATGTTGGCAAAATTGCGAGATAAAGGCTTTCGTTGTCATTTGAAATAAAATTTTCCTAGGAACTTGGGTATAAAAGGTTTTAATCTTTGTTGTGGTTGTCAAGAATCTAATGTCAGTTGTTAATCTTTCTGTGGTCGGCAAAAGAAAGATGTCAGTTTTTTATCTATAATTCCTATCAGCTGCAGACTACAAGTGAATTGTTTCGAGAACATTCAGAGTTATTTTTACTCGAAAATACAAAAGCAAATTATGTTTTTCTATTTTCCGCTTAAATCAAAAACGAAGCTGTCTTCAGCACAGCCTATTTCATGGGAAAGATCTAAGATGATATGCTTGTGCTTTTACAGGGTTTTCCAATAGGGATGTAAATTTTTTTTATATTAATAAAATACAGAATATTTACGATATATAGTTCAAATCTATACAAGGTAAAGTGCATATGTTACATTTAGGAATGAAGTTCGATTTCGGTCTTTTTAACGCCACGAGCCCGTGGCGTTTCATTAGACCGAAATTCTTCACCACTCTTGCAAACATTTCGAGCGGATCGTTGGCAATTTCGCGTTGGATGTTGTCACTAAGCTCGTCTTAAGTTGTTTGATTGTTGGCACAGACCAATAACTTGATGTGGCCCCATAAAAAGAAGTCCAATAGCGTTAAATCGCATGAACGTGGTGGCCATTAGACTGTACCATTTCTCACGATAACACGTTCAAGTTCGAATTTGCCTCCCCGTAAATCGGTTTATGTCAGGCTCATTTAATTCTGGCCAAAAATAATCTTCTAACACTGCTCTCCATTGACGGTAACATGACGATTATTTTCATCGACGAAAACATACGGCATGAAAACCACACAGTAATTTTTTGCGGATGCAAGTGTGTCTTGAAGCACATTGTGGACTCGTTGCCGACCAATAATGCCTATTTTGTTTATTGACAAAACCACTCAGAAAAAAAACCATCACTCGATGAAATTCTGGAATTCCGTGAAACTTGCCAGAGCCCAATCGGAGAAGTTTCAGCATTTCAAATGACCAATGCCTTTAGTTCTTGAGTTAGTGTGATCTTATAAGGATTAAAGCCAAGATCATTTCGCAAAATAAAGTGTGGTTTGAGAGATGCCCAGTTCCTGAAAAAAAAGTGGAATAAACTGATTGGCTCATTTTAAACGGATACACTTACGGCTGCGATATTTTCGTCGCTTCGAGCGGCAAGGCGTCTCTTTGGGGCCGCAATATCCAAAAGTAAAAATTTAGATCGAAATTTATCCACTATAGCACGCACAGCATGTCGGTTGGGACGATTATTACGGCCAAAAATCTGAGTAAGTGCTCTAAAAGTTGCGACCAGCGACTCAGAATTTCAGTAGTAATTTTCAGTGATTTCTTAACGTTGCTCGTATGTGAACTTTACCAATATACAAATGTTGACTTCGACTTACGTTTTGACTCTAAAATGTCATAAGCAATGTTTGAGGGTGCGTTAACAAAACAAGCGCAATTGCGTTAAGGCCCAAATCATGCTGTACATGTCAAAATTTTCTTCATAAATTTATTTCTAATTGCAAAAATGTTGATTTGGTAGAGAAACAGTATATTAATGGATTAAAGAAAATGTAATTATTAATTTTTCTCAATTTATTTCAGCAAAATCGAACTAGTCGTTCTCGAGTTATGTCAAACATTTTACAACATTTTACAACTAAGCGAAAAAACATCAAGATAAGGAAAAAATGTAAAAGGTCATAAAAAAAACTGGCACATACGAACGCAAAACCCTTTGAGGGTTTTAATATACTGACCTAGTACCATCACCCTGACTTGGAATTTCTCACCCCCCACACGCAGAGAAAAGATATGGTTACTATATGGTCACGGCAACAATAGTATGTTCTCAGCAGTAAAAGTATGGTCGTCGCAACCATAGTATTGTTTTTTGAATTTCATTTTGACAATAGTATGATTCCGGCAATATTAATATTGTTGAAAAATGTAACAAAAGTATTGTTGCCAAATTTAAAAATGAAAATATGGTTGTCGCAACAATATAAATATGGTTGGTGGGACAAAAGTATTGTTTTTATGGGTTTTATGTTAACAATAACATGATCATACCGCCAAAACCTTAATTTTTTTTTAATTGACAATGTTATTTTTACGTTTCCTACGCAATAATAGCAATTAAAATTAATTTTTTTCAAAAAAAAACTACGGATTAGTATAACTAAAATATTTTTAATAAATGAATTTTTTTTACTGTAAAATAAATCACTCCTATTGTTACATAACTTACTTAATAAAATTCTTTATTGTTGAATAACAACGTATTCCAGTCTTTACAAACAAATTTTGGGGATCATAGTATGGTTGTGCGTAAGTCATACTATGATTGCACGTTAAACATACTGTGGTTATGAGGATCACAATATGGTTGTGGGGATCATAGTATGGTTGAATGTGAATAATAATATGGTTGTGGGGATCATATTATGGTTGAATGTGAACAATAATATGGTTGTGGGAATCATAGTATGGTTGTGTGTGAATCATTCTATTGTTGTAAGGACCATAATATTTTTGTGGGGAACATAGTATGGTTGTGTGTGAACCATACTATTGTTGTGATGATCATAATATTGTTGTGCCATAACCATATAACCAACAATAGTATGATGCTCTTCGAATATTGTTACCCCAACCATACTTTTTTTCTGCGTGCAGATTGGCTGTTGTACTGTGTAATTAATCTAAATTCATAGCTTAAATTTAAAAAATTAAAAATTTTATATGGACTTTTTTCAGTCCCTAAAGGGAGATCTCTTTTCCCTTTTGCCCGATTTGGTTCATTTGCAATATCAACTAATCACGGATAGTTATCAGTTATCGAACTACTTTAAATGCCATCTTATGTTTTAATAATCTTGCTCTGATTTGGAGGGAATCGTGCATTCAAAAGACAAACAGTTAGTTTAGTGGGTTTCTTTTATTCCCAAATCAATTTTAGTTTTACATTACAGAACTAGTTAAATATACATTTCCTAGTATACTAAGTATTTTTCTAGGAATATCCTTTGAGATGTTTATAAAATAAATTTGTGGCACGGCAAGCCCATTTAGTCATTCGTTTTTAAATTTTTCTGTCCAGTCATTAATTGTTTGTCAAAAAGGAATGACAAATTTATGATACCATCCACTCTTCGGTGGAGGGCATAAGAACTCTGATAACATGACACTGCAAGTCTGATTGAAAACATCAAATTGCAAGACGATGATCATCGTAGCCGTTCATGATTGTCATAAATATACTATTATTGCGTACCTATAATACGAGTACTATTGTTATGATAGTAAGATTCGTAACAATAACATTGCTCTGACAACCAAATTTAAATTCGGCAGTTATGCCAATTTTACATTTTAACAATATTGATATTGCTGCAATAATAATATTTTCAAAATAAAATCCAAAAAACACTACTATGGTTGCAATATACATACTTTTATTGCAGAAACTTATTGTTGTTGCCGTGACCATATAAAGTGTGGTCCAGCTTAAACGCACGATAGAAGCCACACACAGAGAAAAAACAGTTGAAAATCGGTCAGCACTACAAATATACGGTTGGATAAACTGACTTTCTGTTGCAATTACCAACATTCCATATTATTGATGGGAAAATGGTTAGATATAAAGGGTGGTGCAACTAAAACGCATGATGATAGTTGCAAATTAAGCTGGATGTTTTTAGAGATCTATCTTAAATTTTTTTTATTATAAAAGAAGGATCTGTGGCAAAATATCGTTCAAATGCTTGGCTTCGGCGGCATACCTCTCTCGATGGTCATTTTTTTAATGACCCTAAGACATAATGGAGGTTCAATGTCGTTAAAGCGCCGAATTATCTCATGTTTCAGCTCTTAAATTGTTGCCGGCGTATTGACGTAAACTTTTCCTTTTATATAGTAGAAAGTAGTCCAATGGAGTCAAATCAATTGATTGTGGCGTCCAATTAGCATCGCCACGATCATTGAATCTAGCGCGCAAAACTGCCGTTGTCTCGTTGGCTGTGTAGCAAGTGCTGCCATCCTGTTAAAATCACATACCGTCCATGTCCATACCCCAATAGCCGGCCACAAGAGGTCAGTTATCATCTTGCTATAGCGAACACTATTCACGTTGACTGCTTCGCCGACCTTATTTTCAAAGAAGTATTGGGTGATCAATATAGAATAATTTTTTCAAAATAAAAAAAAATACAAAAATTCAAATCAAGTGTGGAATCTTTATTATTCATACGAAATGACATTTTATTCGATTTATTTTTTAAATATAATTTCCTTCAAATGTTGGCCGCAACAACGTCTCAGGATTCATTCTGAGGGTCCAATTTTGGATCGAGCCTTTCGACCAGTATGACGTTAATGTCACGCGTAATGTTGGCTTCCAATACTGGAATTTACGTAGCCCCAAAGAAAAAAGTCTAAAGTTGTGATATCACACGATTTACCGGCCCAAAACGTGAAAATACAGTTGCACAATTTGGAGACGTTGTGGTGTAAGTCTTTCCATGATGAAATGGCAAACGAACGATTTTTTTTAAAGTTATCATTCACTTCTGACTGTTCAATCAAACATTCGGCGTATTGACAACACTTGAAATGGTCAGTAAGCGAAAGATGTTAAATCGTTGGGAACGACGACGATTCGAACTGGACGGTTCTTCTGCCACGCTATCGCGAACAACATCAAAGTTTTCCATAGAACGATCTGCGCGAGCATGGACAGATGTTCCCACACTTCCAGCAGACCCGGTTTGCTGAAATTTGCCTCAAATTCTCCCGATTATGGACACATTTGGTCGATTATGCTGATCAAAAAAATCACGAAGTGCATATTGATTTGAACGCCCATTTTCGTATAAGTTTTTAACAGTCTTAACGTGCTGCTTAATTGTGTACATCTCCACAATTGTATTTGTCAAAAACTGAAATAAATAAATGTCAAATTAAGTTGGGCAAAAAACATGACAGTAGGGTGTGACTTACAATTTATATCGTGCATTATGGTTGCACCACCCTTAACAATCGTCCGGTATCTGATGGAACTGTTTAAAATTCAGCTGATCTAAGTAGATAGAGATATCACATCCAACTTCTGTTAGCGACTTGAACTGTTAGTGTTTATTTACTTAGTAGGGACATAAGAACTGTTACACACTTTTGATGCTATAAAATAAAAAGTACTGAATGTTTTTGGACCAAATATTTTTTAATATATTTATTGATGTATATTGTATACAAAATAAATCTACTTATTCGAAATGTTCGCCTTTTGCTTTTACACACGCCTTAAGTCGCACTGCCCAATCGTCAATAGCTGAACGAACCTCGTCCATTGGCCACAGCTCGAACCAAAGCAGTCTTAAGAGATCCAATGTTGGGGTATCTTTTGTGTCAAACCTTGTCCTCTAAAACCGTCTACCATTTTATAAACCAATGGGTTCAAATCTAGACTGCATGTTGGCCATTTTTCAGAGGAAATGAACGCTGGCAAATTGTTTCGAAGCCAGGCCTGGGACGTTTTAGCCTTATGGGCCGGCGCAGAATCCTGCTGGAAAGTCCATGGCTGGTTTTGGAACATTTAATTGTTAAGAGGCTTCACAACAGCTTCCAAAATGGTTTCTTGGTAAACTTTGGCCAATGATTTGGTTCCTTGTTCGCAGAAATGCAGGTCAGTGTCCCTATCGTAAAAGACACCCCACCAAACCATGACTAAAGCTGGGTGGTAACCCTTTTCCACCCTTGGGATCAGTTCAGATGCTTTCTTAGATGACCGCGCATACACTCTATCATTTTGCTTGTTAAATTTTTCCTGAACGGTAAAAATTTTTTTTTATCGGTGAACAAAACTTTTCTGTGCAAGTTATTAGCGTGCTTCACCAAAAAAACGTTGGCATTTTTCATTCCTAGTTTTTTTTTAAAAACTGCAGTAAATAAATGTCCGGTGCGTCATTTGAAAGCACCAAGTCCCAAGTTTTTTTTAATGATTCGACTCATGGACTTTTGCGTGATATTCATCTCACGGGCCATGATTTTCTGTTTTCGGAGCGGATTTCTGCGAATTCTTGATTTAACGGCTTTGATGACTTGAAAAGTGCTATTACAGCGATACGGTTTTCATTATCTGACCACTCCATGATGAATGTTGAAACAATTTTAAAATCCCGTTACAGACTAACTCTTTTGATGTTAGCTTTAAAAAACCCATAGGTGACAGCGCATAGAGAAAGATACCTAAGGGTAAAAAAAATCAATTTGCATTTTTTTCTTTTTTTTTTTGATGTGGACAACATCTGAGCATTTAATGAGACCGATCCCATGCCCCAAAAGTGTTCCCTCCCAGAAATATGCGCGTTTTATGAAAGTGAAGTCGACGATTCTAAGCGCAAATAGAAAGGGACCTAATCTTTAAAATGGCTCTCCTGAACAAAACTTTTCATAAACTTTTCACTTTTTTTTTGATGCGGACAACATCTGAGCATCGAATGAGACCGATCCCATGCCCCAAAAGTGTTCTCTCCCAGAGATGTGTCATAGTTTACTATTGAAAATGGGTGTGTTCAATGTTGTAACAGTATTTTTGTCCCTACTAAGTAGATTATACCATACAAAAGGGGGAAGCCAATTACGTTGTCCGATTCATCAGGTATCCTTGATACATCAGGTATCCACGAAAGAAATGTTCTGATGTCAACAGGAAATATGTGCTTTACTCGACATTTTTTAAACACATAGTCTTTGTACATCCATGGCCTTGTGGCGCCAAGTCCCATAGCACTTGCTTTGTCAAGATGTCTGAGAAAAGAGCACCTGTTATGATTATCGCTACCGTTGTCATAATACATACTCTGCGGATTCTTTCTTTCTGGCTGCACCTGCTAGACAGTAGCCCTGCACCTTACCTATGCCACTATCCTGCGTTTTTAAGAGCAAGAATGACGCACATTCACAGGGGTTCTTTCCCAGACTTGTCATTTTACCGGTAGTCGGTAGGACTTTAATTATTTGTGGTTGATCACTTCCAAACATACCCTAACTTTGAACGCATACGAGTATTCCTAGAAAAATACTTAGTATACTGGTTCAAACTAGTTCTGCAATGTAAAACTAAAATTGATTTGGGAATAAATGAAACTAACTGAACTAACTGTCTCGAAATTTCAGATGGAAATGTCAGATGGCGCCAGGCAACACTTAGTGTACCATCTTGCCGGGTAATCGCTCGCTCTACTTTAAACTAACCACTTACCCAAATTAAAGTGAAACTAATTCGTCGCCCTAAAGCTAATAAATACATTAAATTATTATAGTGAGTGAAAAATACATTCTTTACAGTCCACCTTTTAAAATTAGCCAAATATCCCACAAAATTGTATTAAATATTTAATTCTAAAATACGTTCACATTGCAAATCTCACTTCGATGCAGAAAACCTCAAATACCTCAAACCATTTAAACCATTTGGTTGAGAAGTTTCTTAAAATATTCCCCCAGACAACTACACTTCAGAGAAATGTAATTAAATCTTAAGATGTAGAAAATACTTCAGCACAATTAATACACCTTGGAACACAGACTGCATGCAAACCAAAACATCTGCCATGAAAGGTCAGGCGCAAAGAAAATAAAACGATAAACAAATTACAAAAGCTCGGAGAAAAGAAACCCCAATAGGAAACCGTCAGCCAAGATAATTTCTTATCTACGACAATGTCAAAGTCCATCCCTTTACGGAATCTCTGAAAATGCTTATTTGAACCTAGCGGCAGATTTTTGCTCAATCGTTTATTGTCCGTCATTATAAAATCAAACCGTCATTATCCCCATTTCCGATTTCCGTTCTGCTGACATTTCATTTTGTTGTAATTTGTATATCGCTTGTGTCCGATTTCCTATTGGTTTTGTATGCAAAAGCGATGGGGAAAAGTACAAAAGTGGTTATAAAGCAATTAAGCAAATCATTTGCATTTTAATTGAAATTCAATCAAGCGCAATTTCTTGTTTGTCAACTAGAAGGCAGAGGGAGGGAGGGAGGGTGATTGGGTTTGCTCTGAAATGTAATAAGAAAAAATGTTTTAAAGATGATACCAAACGGTGTGGCAACAACAACGTAAATGCAACGAAAGGAGAGTATTAGAAGACAAAACAACATTAGGCGAAGCTAATGTAGTGAATTTAAGCAGACACTTGGATGCGCTATTTTTTTGATCGTAACAAACTTTGAAATAGTTTAAAAACTACGTGCAGATTCAGTAGCAAATTGAATAGGGCACCCAGTGCCGGGTTTTCTATGAGGACACTCTTCCAGAACACTCTGCTCACTTCCTTGAATGTATTTTTAGCTACCGAAATTTAATATTATTTCATAAGATTAATATTATTTCAGAAGATTTTTCAAGTCTTTGAGATATCTCAGCTACGGAAAAAATCGTCTGCGATATAGAAAAATTGCCGCTGGATTTTTTTTATCCGGATCTGAAATGGACATCATCGTGCTCACTGAATATTTCACCAATTTGTTGAGTAAATATAAACCAAACAGTTTTTGTTTTAAGAAAATAATACTTTTTTGTACTCCGCCATAAGTTTGAGTGTGCAAGGGTCGGTTCAAATCCAAGGTTCTTTTTAAATATGTAAAAGAAATATTACAAAAAAGTTTTTTTTGCAATTAATTTTGGTCTATTTCCAGTAAGTTTGCAACAAAATTTCATTCCATCGACATGCATCGACAGATATAAAATCGAATTAACTAGTGATTCTGCGTCTAGCTTCAACATTTTTGATATTTACGTACTTTAAAATTATAATTTTTTTTTTGGCTTTTACAATTAACAAACAAGAAACCGAAAAACAGATAGCAAACAACGCGTAAACTCACATGCCGGGTTTAAGCTATTTTTAAGAAGCCGACTGTCGGGTTTGGGCAAAAAATCGGAATGTCGATTTTGGATACTCTTATCGGCTGGCTGGCTTTGTAGCACATCCGGTCAACTCAGTTTTGCAAGACCTTGCTGTGGTCTGTGCACGCAGAGAAAAAACATGGTTACTACATGGTCACGGCAATAATAATATGTTCTCCACAACAAAAGTATGTTTGTCGCAACCATAGCATTGTTAACTGAATTTATTTTTGACAATAATATTATTGCTGCAATATTAATATTGTTGAAATGTAACAATGGTATTACTGCCAAATTTAAAAAAAGAAAATATGGCTATAGCAACAATATAAATATGGCTGGTGCGACAAAAGTATTGTGTTTTGCGTTTTATGTTAACAATAATATGATTACGGCAATCATACTGTATGATTGTAATTTTTCTTTATTTAAATATGCTTTTTAGAACAAATGTTATTGGTACGGACCTAATGCAATAATAGTATTTTTTTTAATCGAAATTAAAATTTTTTAAACAAGCTGCTTTGGCTTTGTTTAACTGAAATATTTAATAAAAACCCTTACGTTTATTTGAACTGTGAAATAAATCACTCCTATTATTTTGAATTTAATGTATTTTTGAATAATTTTCATAATTCAAATCTATTGTTGACAACTTAAACCAATTTTAACAAATAATATTGGGGATCAAATCTATTGTCGACAACTTAAACAAATTCTAATTAATTATATTGGGGATCATAGTATAATTGTGTGTGATCATACTATGGTTGTAGGGATCATAACATGGTTGCGTGTGATTCATACTATGGTTGTGAGGATCATACAATGGTTGTATATGAAACATACTATGGTTGTGAGGATCATAATTTGGTTGTGGAGATCATAGTATGGTTGAGTGTGAATCATACTATGGTTGTGGGGATCATAGTATGGTTATGTGTGAATCATACTATTGTTGTGAGGATCATAGTATGGTTGTATTTGAATCATACTTTGATCCTCACAACAATAGTATGATTCAAATACAACCATACTATGATCCTCACAATAATAGTATGATTCACACATAACCATACTATGATCCCAACAATAGTATTATCCTCTTCGAATGTTGTCACCACAACCATACTTTTTTTCTGCGTGTGGCTGTATATCAGAAATGGCTTACTCGATATTCACCCTAAAGGCCTGAATCAGTAATAGTTTTTTAGCATAAAAGCGGTCGTTCACGGTATCCCTACAAAAATACTTAAATGGCGACAAAGCGCTGCTCCGTGAGGGTCAATTTACGACGCTGAAAGAGATTGCGAACTTGACGCGAAAAAGCTTGATTGATAGTGGAAACCATAGATCATCCCAGTCCATATCTTTAATCGGCCACAATAATTTGTTTTATCATGCCTCTGTAGCGCTTATAAATAACCGAAACCTTAAAAAAATAAAATCGGTTTATGATCAGTTTTGCAAGACCTTGTTGTGGTTTGTGGCTCTATATCAGAAATGGCTTACTCGATATTCACCCTAAAGGCCTGAATCAGTAATAGTTTTTTAGCATAAAAGCGGTCGTTCACGGTATCCCTACAAAAATACTCAAATGGCGACAAAGCGCTGCTCCGTGAGGGTCAATTTACGACGCTGAAAGAGATTGCGAACTTGACGCGAAAAAGCTTGATTGATAGTGGAAACCATAGATCATCCCAGTCCATATCTTTAATCGGCCACAATAATTTGTTTTATCATGCCTCTGTAGCGCTTATAAATAACCGAAACCTTAAAAAAATAAAATCGGTTTATGATGAAGACGCTCTACATATTAATGCCAGTTTTACGATGATTACCATCACGGCCTTAACCACTGTACTTCATTGCACTAGGATAAGCTATAATGAGACTACCAACGCTCCTCTAGATAAACTAAAGGATCAGCTGCATCTTGTTAAGAGGTTTAGGTCTATCTATAAGCTCCGCTACTCTGTGGGTCGTATCACCCGACTGATACACAACTACACGTCAATCATGCACTTTACCTGTGATTTAGGTGGTAAACCACTGCCTAGGCCTAGGCAACTAGTTCGAATATTCAACTAAAATTCAACTTTATATATTTTCTCATTATGTATTTTCTTGTATGCGCATATACCACTTAAAGAGGTATATTCTAAATCAATTCTCTCTTAAGAGGTTTAAACTCCTCCTGCTCAATTTAATAGGGTTTATCTTTATATTCGAAGTGTTCAGGGTATAGAGGATTTCCACTTATGCAGGTCTCACTTATCCAGGTTCGACCGTATACGTTTTTTAGGTACTCGCACAATGTCAGTTTCCAAGCGATCACTTTTTTAATCAATGTAGCGGTTGCCTCTAAAATGTTTGTGGATGTAAATACGTACGTATTAAATAATGTTATTAACAAACTCAGTATACTGAAGAAGAACAACGTGAAATAAGTGACAAATTAAGAAGGTTTATTTTAAAATTGGTGGAAAAATGGAAAACTTGCTGTCGTATCCTTAATATTTTTATTGACATAAAGATTGGTTAGATGGAGGCCATGAGCTAAAAGGACATTTATAAAAAGGTTGAACACCCGGAAATAGGGTATTTAGCATGCTCTAATAGAGGTCAGGTTCAAAAAGTTTCATCAATAATAAAGGAATCTTCGTGCAGCGAGCTTATAGTGGCAACAAGATCTAATCTTTATAAAGCTGGAAAAAGAACTGCATCCACGGTTTTATCATATGAAAACCCGGTTACACTTAACATTCATATATAAGTAAATAAATGAATTTCGTTGCGACAGCTCGAAATGCTGATACATACCCAAGCTTTAATG
Source organism: Hydrotaea diabolus (assembly GCA_963513945.1). Lineage (NCBI taxonomy): Eukaryota > Metazoa > Arthropoda > Insecta > Diptera > Muscidae > Hydrotaea > Hydrotaea diabolus. The sequence goes on along the minus strand of OY740718.1, from coordinate 77,100,286 downwards.
CCTTCAGATTCATTGACTGACTGATAGTTCTGACTCTGAATAATTACTTATTTAATTTCGTCTTTGAACAGCTATAGCAATAAATAAAAATCAAAATTTTTAAAGAATTTACCGTATGAAGTAGTTTTTTTTGTAATATAAATCGCAGAATTAGGAATTATTTTCAAATTATTTATCTGAAATTTCGAATCATCCAACGACGATAAATAAAGTAGAAAGGGGGAATATACTTCCTTAACTTTGCTGTTAATGTATGTGTTTCTTGCAACATTTCTAAAAAGTTTGTAAAAAAATAAACACTTAGATGTAGTACCCTTCTCCAAAGATATTGGTGTAACAAGTACACAACAAGTTCATCGATACCAACACTTGACTACATTTCACTATTGACGCTTATCATATAGCTCATAACAGAGTCAATATTGCCCACCTATTATGGTCTTAATTGTTTTCACATTTATTTTCTGTTGGGTAATAAACATTGCCTTTTTTCCATCCTACATCGTCGTGAAGGGTATCTACCGATAGAAAAGTTGTAAATTAAAAAAATCCAGCTTCTGACAGTAATTAACATAAACCGCGCTAGCAAATCTTATTTACTGTCAATACCAACAGGCTGGGGGATCTGATCTGTAACGCAATACAACACGAACAACATCATCAGCATAATAAAGCAGATATTGTCAACACGCCTAAAACCCCGCTCGACCATCACGTAAATAGCATTGGCTAAAAGTTCTACTACCCCATGACTCGGTGGTACTTTGGATTTTCCTGGTGATGGATTAAAGAATAAAAAATTAAGATAACGAAGAAGCAAGAAAAAGCGACGGTAACAGAAGCATCCGGAGCAGCAACAACCAAATAGAAAGGGGTGCCACGAGGCACAAAAAAGTCGAAAAAAAACCAACGGAGAAAGAAAACCTAGCCTCAGGGGCATTTCTATAGGACTTTTAAGCTAACGACAGCACTTTTAATAAAATTGCGGCTAGCTGAGTTGTCCGACTTGGCTGACTGCGTGTCTGTGTGGCCGTCTGCCTGTCTAGCTGTCCGTCTGACTGACTACTGGCAGCGGCTATGGCTACGGCCTCGGCTGCAACTGGAAACAACAACAGTTGGTTGAAATCATTACATCGAAGCTGACAGACACGTTTGTTTTCGTGTTGGCCGGGCTTTTATTTCCAACTTCTGCTGCCAACTGCCGGAAAAAGCGAAATGTTCGTGTTAATGTTACTGCGTTGTGGTGCCAACAACACCAGGCGCAGCAGCGATGCCAACAACAAGGGGCAAATCGTTGGTGACACATACAAACGTTTTTTTTCGCTTTCAGCCCCCTCTTCTTGATTTAAACCAACACAATGACAAGCGGCAGCTGAAGACGAATTTAATACAAACATTAAGCACGGCGCAAGAGGTTTGAAAAGAGGAAGGCCCCATTAAACCCAAACGGCTCGTTGTGTCTTGCGTTTCATATACACATATTTTTTTGTATTTTGTTAATGCTTCGAGATAGGAAGTGGCAAATAGGAGGAAAACTGCTGAAAAACCCCGTAGTCCCGGAGGTGGCACGACGAGTTGTCGGTGCCGAAGAGCAACCAGCAACAGAAGCGGCAACAAAGATGAGAGAAAACTCAATTAAACTTTTGTAATTACAGTTAAAACGGAAAAAAGATATTTAACCAGAATAATTGCATTGAAAGCCAACAAGCGACAACACTTATACGAGAACACCACTCCAACACCGTTTCCCACCAACAAAAAATAAAATAATGTGCGTTGTCAGCTATGTCTAAGGGATTTTGTGAACTAAAACTTAAAAATACTGTCAGAAAACAATAAGCTGAATTCTGATATGATCGTTAGGAGAGTATTTCGTCTGCAGATGCTACACATTTTGGCAATTATATTCTAGGCACAATTTAAGAACTATCTTGATGACTTAAAACTCTTGCCTACGAGTAGACAGCACAATTCTGAACATCATATGTGACAGCGCATAGAGAAAGGGACCTAAGGGTAAAACATAAATTTTCACTTTTGTTTGTTTTTGATGTGGACAACATCTGAGCATCGATCCTATGCCCCAAAAGTGTTCCCTCCCAGAGATATGCGCGTTTTATGAAAGTGATGGTACACCAAAGATACACGTATTTATATCTTTAAAATTGCTCTCCTGAACAAAACTGGTTTTTACCCTTAGGTCCCTTTCTATTTTGCGCGTCACATATTCTTACTAACCTTACTTTCTTGCTTACCTAAGTAGCTATTCGCAGCCTGGCTACATATTTAGCCTTGTTTAAAACAGAATTCGGGTTTTGACCTTGTGGTTATGAATTTTGTACATGATTTTAGAGGCCTTCATCATCTTGGACTTGTCAACTGAACCCCGGCCATCCGTTTTTGCATAAATTGTCGATATTAACTTTGAAGTTTCTTAGTGCCGGAGCATTTTTATTCAGTTTTCACTATATGCTTATACAATAATAGGAAACAATAGAGAAAACGATTCAAATATAGGTAAATCCTAAGTAAATAATGGCTAGATTTCCGACTTATACTGGATGACATCAATAGTTTTGTATTTTTTTGGTACAACTGTTTCCTGCGCCTCTTACACCCGCCCTGCCGACCGAGGGGACCACGTCCCCATGACGTTTGGACAACGTACACATTATAGACCAAGTCATAATGGAGAGATGACAAGAAATCGGCACACATTCTGCGAAGTGAATCACCACATGCATAATTGTACCTTTTGGAAATCCAAATGTAAGAACTGATAGTATCTAGAAGGTCTAAATGGGACGTTAATAGAGATTTTTGATATTAAATATTCAGAAGCAACAACCCCACGGATAATTTTATATACTCGTACCATCATCGTATTAATTGTAGTGATTTGTTGTAGCAAGCTTATGACTCATGCGTTTCTCTTTGAGACGGAAACGGATCTAAGGAGCGTGCCTACTCTTCAATGAGGGCAGTTTAATATGATTCAACCTGCTGTTGTAAGAAGTTAGTTCATTGCCATTATTCCAATGTAGTTTTTGTAAGCAGAATAGTAAAAATTGTTTTTGCACGGACTCAATTTTGTTAACATAGTAATTGTCTTGGGGATCCCAAACCACTTATTCCATCATAAAACCAAGATCAATGAATGAATCAACAGATGTCAATTGAGAGCCACATAATGTAAATTTAGTAGCCAACAATCTACTTCTAGAGATCACATATGCTTACACTTTTTTATGTTCAATTCCAAACATTTAATTTACACCAGAAACTAAAACTGTCCAAATAGAATGGGTCCAATGTGGCTACCCTGTGGGATACCAGAGCTTATACAAATTGATCTACAGAGACTTTTCTCAAATAAAACTACTTGTTTCCTTTCAATTAGATAAGGGAAAGCCAGTTTATGAAATTATTGTTAAAACCAATTTCCAATTAACTGGTATAGTAAGAGTCTGTGATTAACTTTATCAAATGCCTTAATAAAATCAGTATTATTACGTCTGTTTGCTTGCGACACACAAAAGCATTTACAACTTCAGAGGAAAACTGGAGTAGTTTAGTTATAGTAGAATCGCCCGTACGAAATCCGTGTTGGCCTGGAGTATTCAAATAACTTAGGAATTGAGCTCAATTTAGCAATCCCTGTAGTTCGATGCATCCAAAAGACTACCCGATTTTTGAAGTGGAAACAAGTAAGACCTTTTCCATAAGTCAGGAAAGTATTCCAATTTCAATCAATAAGGATAAGGGTAAGACAAGGGATTCAGAGCAGCCTTTTAATAATATATTCGGAATACCATCGGATCCAGAAGTAATAGTGGATTTGAGACGATGCAAATTTAATTCAATACGTATAGGAGGAACTATCTGATTTGCTTGGGACGGCATGGCCGAACTTCACGAGGTTTTTACTGAAATTGAAGACATGGATTTGAACGACCTCTGGCTCATGCAGGATGGCGCGCCATGCCACACGGCCCATGCAACAATCGGTCTTTTGCACTTCAAATCCCCAAATCGTCTTTTCAGTCGTCTTGTATGGGTACCACTAGTCTATCGTAATATACCATACCAAATTTGATCGGAACTATTTAAAAACGTGGAACGATATGACCCATTTTTATTTCAGCTGATTACACAGTGGAACATTTTTGGGGTTATTGTCTGGGGGGTGAGAAATTCAAAGTCAGGGTGATGGTACTAGGTCAGTATATTAAAACAACATTTTTGCAATTAGAAATAAATTTATGAAGAAAATTTTGCCAAAAAAAAATTTTTTTTTTTTTAAACATATAAATCCCGAACGGAAAAATGTGTAGAGTCTTATAACTTTCACGTAAAGTCACATAACCTATAAACAAAATGCGACATAGATCATAGAAATCGATTAACGCGTTCTGCTTTTAATCAAAATGGGATACCTTCACTTAATTGTAAATAAAAGCAGAACGCGTTAATCCACACGATTGGGTGTAATATGTGGGATCTAGAGACTATGACGTAATATCGATTGAACATATATCTCAATGTGAACCGATTTTCTTCAATATCAATAACGTCCTTCCTTGGGCCAAAAAACTTACTCATGCTTATTATTATTATTATTTCATAATTGTACATATTTTTTTATACCCGCACCACATAGTGGGGTATAATGGCTTAGTGCTTGCGTTTGTAACACATCGAAGGAATCGAGTTAGAATACCGGGACCAGAGAGAAAGTTGCTCAGAATTACATTTTGAGTCGATCTAGCCATGTCTGTCTGGCTGGCTGGATGTAAAGATGTCCATCTATTCTTGTAATCAAAGTACAGGTCGCATTTATGCACCGATCTTGATGAAACTTGGCATGTGGTAATATATTGGGACAAGGACGGACGCTATTGAATTTGGTCCAAATCGGAGCACTTTCTGATAGACCCCCCATACAAAGGAACTCCCGGATTTGGTCCAAATCCAGTTGATGTCGCGTGTATTGGTCAACAAATTAAAAAAATATGCCATTCGATGTAGAACTGACCACAAAATGTAAAAAAAATAGTTGGACCCGCCTCTCGGACCTACGGGGCCTTCAGAACCCAAAAAATGGACCCATGATTTTAAATATAAGTGTGACCCCTTAAATGAAAGGAAATTATCTTACAATTTTAAATACAGAAAAAAATTCGACCTGTTTGGGCCCCAGGGTCCATTAGGAGGGTCCAAAAGTTTCGGTTTACCCGGATTTTAGTGTGACCCCTCAAATGACAGGGAATTGCCTCAGGACTTTAAATATGTCAAGCCAAATGATTTATCTCGTCCGTGGGAGGGCACAGGGTCCGAAAACAAGTTATGAAAATGTGGACCAACTATAATTGTTATACCCTCACCACATAGTGGTATGGGGTATAAAGGCTTAGTGCTTGCGTGATAGATACAGATAGAAATAGCGACGAGTGCTTTCGATTAACAGGAGACTTAATCACATTTATAGTGGTGCGGGTATCATAGAGTCGGCCACGCCCGACTATAGCACTTACTTACTTGTTTTAATATAAATTTCTTCAAATGTTGGCCGCAACATTTGAAGAAAATTTGCCTCACGGTTTCCATTCTGAGGGTCCAATTTTGGATGACTTGTTATTACTTAGAAATGGGCCGAAAGTACCCAAAAAATGGACCATTTGTAGTAGAATGGGACGGCATGGCCGAACTTCACGCAGGATAGGGCGCTATGCACACAGCCCATGCAGCTTTTGCACTTCAAATCCCCAAATTGTCTTTTCAGTCGCCTTGACCACTTCGCAGCTGAGACTGTGAGAACCGATGTTATGCCAACAGTGTGGGAATGATCCAAGCATTAAAGGTCAATATCATCTAAGTAATAATTTACTTAGTAGGGACCTAAATACTGTTACTCACGTTTAATACTGTAAAATAAAAGTACTGAATGATTTTGGACCAAATATTTTTTAATATATTTATTGATTATACTCTATCCAAAAAGAATCTACTTATTCGAAATGCCCGCCTTTGGCTTTTACACACGCCTTAAGTCGCACTGGCCAATCGTCAATAGCTGCACTAACCTATCTTTTGTGACAAACCTTGTCCTCTTAAACCGTCCACAATTTGTAATCCAATGGGCTCAAATCTGGACTGACTGAGGGCCATTCTTCAGAGGAAATGAACGCTGGCAAATTGTTTCGAAGCCAGGCCTGGGACGTTTTAGCCTTAAGGGTCAACGAAGAATCCTGCTGGAAAGTCCATGGCTGGTTTGGAACAGGGAAATTGTTAAGAGGCTTCACAACAGCTACCAAAACGGTTTCTTGGTAAACTTTGGCTGATGTTTTGACTCCGTGTTCACAGAAATGCAGGTCAGTGTCCCCATCGTAAGAGACACCCAACCAAACCATGGCTTCCTTAGATGACCGCGCATACACTCTATCATTTTGCTTGTTAAATTTTTCCTGAACGGTAAAATTTTTTTCATCGGTGTACAAAATTTTTCTGTGCAAGTTATCAGCGTGCTTCACCAAAAGACGTTTACATTTTTCAATCCTATTTTTTTTAAAGCTGCAGTTAATAAATGTCCGGCACGTCGTTTAAAAGCCCCAAGTCTTTTTTAATGATTCGACTCATGGACTTTTGCGTGATATTCATTTCACGGCCATGATTTTCTGTTTTCGGAGCGGATTTCTGTGAATTCTTGATTTAACGGCTTTGACATGCGGTGTTCGAACAGAGCGTGGGCGATCCGACCTGTGGCGGTCTTTTATATCTCCAGTCTCCTCAAACAGTTTGATGCATCGTTAGACGAACATGCGTTTAATCCCTAGTGGCCGAAGCGATTTGAATGAAAGAATACTAAAATAAAAATTTCAAAAAGTGCCATTAAAAATTAGTTCTGAAAAAGGGGCAGCAAAAGTGGCATGGCTTCAAAAAAGGGCATCCTGTGTCCTTTATTTTAAGGTTCCGATTGTTATAACGCTGGCAAAGTTCTGGAGTTTAGTTTCAAAATTGAGTGATATCTGAGGTTTGTCTGTATTCAAACCGTTAAATTGCTATCATTCCACTTAGGATCAGTGAGTCCCTGCCGGCTTTGAACGAGCTTCTCTAAAAAATACATTTGTATCTCGACTAGGCTGCTGATAAAACCGAAGTTGAAAACTGCAAAAATTTCAAACAGGATTTAACTGAAGAATTGCGAGAAATATATTTTCAGTTGGTTTTTTACAAATGACCCTCCATTGGTAGTGAATAAATGATGAGGGAAATGGTGTACACGACAAGTGAAACCAATAACGAAGGCTGAAGACTTTCGGTTTGGCACAAGTCACTTTTTACTTTAAAGTTATTTCTTACACCCATTTAGCAGACATACCCAGATACCGTAACAGATTGCAAATTATAGAAGAAAATATTTGTTGTACAGCATACAGGGCGGACAGACATTGAAGTGCAACAAAGATAAGCGATACAAGTAACACAGGAGCGGATATATATGCGACACATTCAGAGATACGAGTGACACAATATATCCGCATGTGTATATGTTCGAAAAACTCTGGAAGCCGTTTATAAATCTAATACAAGTCGTTCAACGAATATGTGGTCGTTCTTCTGCAACCAATTGCCAGCTGCAGACAATAAGTAAGCAAGGGTTTTCAAGCTACAAACGAAAGGGTTTCAAATACACATTAGTGATTGGCCCAAAAAAGGCAGACATTCCTATGCTAAAACGTGCTTAGTATCCACATGATGGCTTAAAATGTGTTGCTACAGCCCATGATTCCCAAGCTAAAGAGAGATCAGTGTGTTTCAGCAATTCTCTCCTGTATACCGCTATTGCATCGCAAAACGATTTTTTTTTTTGGAATATTATTTATTTTTTGAAAATTATTTTGCATTTGGTTACGCTCAACTAATGATGCTTCAACTCATTCAATCCAAAGAAAAATATGCAAATACAAATTCTGATTTCCAAAAACCCATTAAAATAAGCGCGTAGAATTTACGAAACTTATCATTGGCCCAGTTTCGTATTTTGCTCCGTTTCGTAAACTTTATATAATTGTTCATGCTTACTACGTGGTCTGCTCAAAGAAACGGTCAAATTAAATTTTTCTGAAAATATATTTATTTATTTTTTAATTTATGTTCAGTGCCATTTAAAGTATTCCCCCTAAAATATAATACACTTGCGCCAGTGTTCTTTCCAATCCTCGAATCAGTACTCATATTCGGGATCAGGAAAAAGTCGGAGGATACCAAATCTAATGAATACAGTGGCTGAAGCATTATAACTGTATTTCTTTTGGCAAAAGTTTACGAATAAGTAATGAAAAGAAATGTCAAAGCCGTAAATTGTTGTTAAACAATACGGGGGCTGCTATTTATATTTCGGATCAGGCAAAAAAACACAATAATTTATCATTGGAAATGGTTTTATTGTTTTTTAAAATATTTTCCTTTAAGATCAATACACTCTTGCATGTGCACAAACCAATTTTTGAATTTTAATTTTGATGATTTTTGAACGCTTCAAAACGCATTTTTTTTCTTGATGCTAGGGAATATGAAGATGTCATTGGGTGCCATATCAGGGTTGTACGGTGGATGGCCCATCAATTCGACATCTTGAGTGGTCAAATAGCTCATCGTTTCAGCCAATGTGTGAGAGCTCGCATTGTCGTGTTTCAAAATTATCCGTCTTCTCTTATTATCTTTCCTCATTTCTTCGAACACTGTTGGCTAACAGATGGTTGTATACCACTCAGAATTGACCGTCCTACGTTCCACTAAAGGCACTGTGGCAATTTGGACGGTTATAATTATTATGAGAAAAAGCGCAATTATTTGCTTCGATATACTTCTTCCACGAACATCTTTTGTTTGATTTGGCTCGTCTTGAAAGACCCATACCGTCGATTGCTGTTTTGTTCGGGTTCATATACATATTTCCATGATTCGTCTCCTGTGACAAGTTATACACTGCCTTTGAACTACCGCAGTTATACTTTTCAACATCTCTTTGCCCCAATCCATACGAGCCTTTCTCTGAGAATTCGTCAAATTATGTTGGATCCAACGAGCAAACAAATTTGTTTTACGGCCAAATGAACATGCAATATCTTATTGATGCTTGTCATACTAATGCGCAAGGATGCCTCAATTTCACGGTATGTCACATATCGGTTTTGCTTAATCAGTTCTCGCACGGCATCGATGGTTTCTGACAAGGTGACCGAAGTTGAACGTCCTTCACGAAATTCATCCTGGAGCGAACGAATTTTACTGCTTGATCGTCTAAGAATTTTATGACTATCAATAATATCGGTTGATCAATCTAGAGGTATTTTCTACTATAAAAAATACAAAAAATCAAATCAAGTGTGGAATCTTCATTGCTCATTTGAAAGGACATTTTATGTCATTCATTTCTTGAATATAATTTCCTTTAAATGTTGGCCGCAACTACGCCGCAGGGTGTCCATTCTGAGGGTCCAATTTTGAAGGACTCGTTTCAGCATTTTAACCGGTATGGCGTTAATGACACGCGTAATGTTGGCTTCCAAATCCTGAGTCGTAGCTGCTTTGTCAGCATAGTCTTTGGACGTTACGTAGTCCCAAAGAAAAAAGACTTTAGGTGTGAAATCACAGAATCTATGTGGCCAACTCACCGGTCCAAAACTTGAAATAAGCTGCTCTTCGAAATGACCTCTCAATATATCTAATGTTTGAGCAACTGTATGACAAGTGGCGCCGTCTTGTTGAAACCAAATGTCGTCAGGGTTACGGGCTTTAATTTCAGGTAGCAAAAAGTCCGATATCATGGCGCGATAGCGAGCACCATTCACGGTTACGTTCGGCCATCATCTTTTTTGAATAAATATGGACCGATGATTTCACCAGCCCATAAGCCGCATTAAACCGTGTTTTTCTCTGCGCATATTTTTTTCGCACAGTAATGGTAAACAATACTGAAAAAAATAAAAATAAAGTTTAACACAACTCACGCGTAATCTCTGAAAAAAACGCTATTGAAAAAAAATAACTCTAGATTGATCACCCGTTATTAAGCTTTTGAAGCAGAATAGCTTCAAATCGGCAGGCTTTAGAGCCAGTCAAGGGGCTACAGACACCATGTTCGGGTTTGAATTGTTCGCCTCTAAGAAACATGGCTGGATCCCAAATCGGAAGCGCGGATCTTTCTATTTCATTCGGGTTCGTTATTGCCCCTAATTTCCCTAGGGACCTTTGAGTGGTACTTTTCGCAATCATGGGGCGACAATGTCTAATTTTACCAGAGATAGTTACTGGTCATATTCGAATGTAATATTTAGCTTCTAGATCTGCAGAGCCTAGAAAAGGGAAGGGCCTTTGTGTAATATCAAAACATTGACTGATATGACTCTTGGCCATAACGTCCACAATGTGCAACAATAGACGAAAAGACGGACGGAGGGCCATCGATCAATGCCGTGGGATATTTGAGTCCATTGGTAAAATATCCAAGTGGTCTGTCTATTTTCGATTTAGGTAATACAAACATAGACCTTGGAGGTTTTTGGTGCTAGTTTGTAATTATTCTTGTCAAAAGTTCCAGCATTGGCTATTGACAGTGCTTCTTCTTCTTCTTGTAATTTGGCATTTTATTAGTAATATGATCTGGAAATAAATTCGGACCCAATATTTCTTTCATTGTTCACCGTGTTTATTATGATATTTTTAGGATAGTTAGAACAGTAGTTAACAATGCGGCCAGAAGCTGTAAGTTTCTGGTACCAGTCTGTCCATTTTTATGCCGAATGTGAACGCAGAAAAAAAGTATGGTTGGGGTGACAATATTCGAAGAGGATCATACTATTGTTGGGTATATGGTTGTGACACAACAATATTATGATCCTCACAACAATAGTATGATTCACACATAACCCTAATATGATCCTCACAACCATAGTATGATTCACACTCAACCATACTATGATCTCCACAACCATACTATGTTCCTCACAACAATAGTATGATTCACACTCAACCATACTATTACCTCCACAACAATAGTATGATCCTCACAACCATAGTATGTTTCTCATACAACCATAGTATGATCCTCACAACCATAGTATGATTCACACGCAACCATACTATGATCCCCACAATCATAATCCCCAAAATTATTTATTAATATTGGTTATTGTTGTTATTCAAAAATAGATATTTTTATTAAGAATGTTATTTTAACTTGCATTACTATTAGTTCATAGCCAGATTTGAGGTTATGTTTTTATTAAACATTTCATTCAAGAAAGAAAAATATATATTCCAACGGTCAAAAATACTTTTAGTTGCCAGCATGGGTGAATGCTACTTCACCATCCGTAGACACCAAGTAACGAATGTGATTTTACCATGATCAATGGCTATATACTTAAGTGCAGGCAGACTTTAAATAAACGAGAACCAGTCGGTATTAGAGTATTTCACCAAACAAAGTAAACACAATAAAAATCCCCTGAACTATTTTCCGATTATCGTGTGTATGTGTTTTTTTGTATATCAAAAAAACACGCACACACATACATGTATGCTCTATAAAACCTGTTTTGTTATGTTCATAGTCGCAACCATACTGTATGATTGCCGTAATCAAATTATTGTAAACGTCTATTTTAAACAACAAAACTTTTGTTGCACCAACCGTATTTTCATTTCTAAATTTGGCAATAATACTATTGTTACATTTCAACAATAGCAATATTTTCGCAATCATACTATTGTCAAAATGAAATTTAAAAAAACAATACTATGGTTGCGACGAACATGCTTACATTGTAGAGAACATATTATTGTTATGGTGACCATAGTGTAACCATATCTTTTCTCTGCGTGTGTCTAGATATGGTAAACATCTCTTATTTTTTCCGTTCCAAAGTGAATTGAATATGTTTCTGATTACTATTTAGTTTTTTAAAAATAAATTAATTTTTTTCAAAACAAACTACGGATTAGTATAACTGAAATATTTTTAATAAATGAATTGTTTCTGCTGTTAAATAAATCACTCCCTTTTTAAACAGTTTTATGTATTTTTACATAACTATTTAATAAAAATCTCTATTGTTGAATAACAACTTAAACCAATCTTTACAAAAAAAAATGGGGACCTAAGGATCATACTACGGTTGTATGTGCAACATACTATGGTTGTGAGGATCATAATATGGCTATGGAGACCATAGTATGTTTGAGTGTGAATCATACTATGGTTGTGGGAATCAAAGTATGGTTGTGTGTGATAATTATATTATTGTGAGGACCATAATATTGTTATGGGGATCATAGTGGTTGTGTGTGAACCATACTACTCTTGTGATGATCATAATATTGTTGTGCCACAACCGTATAACCAACAATAGTATGATGCTCTTCGAATATTGTTACCCCAACCATACTTTTTTTCTGCATATATGCATTCTTCTCCATCCGTAATAAATTTGAACAAAGAACATTTTTGTTTTTTCGTGGAAATTGTATGTTTTTCGACTAATGAGAACCGCTAAGTATCACTACGTTTTTCAATTTTTGACCGTAATCTCGAGCTTGTCCAAATTTATTAAAAACATTTATAAGCTAAAAGGTCGAATAAAAAGTTGATATTTAAAAAGTTTTTATGTCCATGTAATTTTTATCGGGGTGTACAGTTTGAAAAAGGAAGTCTTCACAGTTTTTCCATCCATGTTTAAATCCGGGTAAGATCATTTAATATTTTTAGCGGCAGGTTTCCACATTGTAAATGTCTTCTTCTTTCCGAGTAGGAGATTACTCACTAAGCCAGCTACAAATTTTTCTGTGGAATGAATTGGTCTATCGGGCAGTAGACCCTGATAAGTGATCGTGGACTGCTCACTGATTTTAGGAGTTCCTAGTTTGTCCCTTATCGGATGTTGAGGGGAATAAGTACATACGAGTATATGTACTTTTTTCACCTACTGTACTCTTTTTTAATTTGGGTGATTAGTTCCATGGTGTCCTCTAATACGAGGTGACTAAAGTCTCGACTAATAGGCAGTCAAAAATCCCTTGAGCATCTGCTCAAGCCACACTATCGCCAGAGTAGCTTTTGCTTAGCGTTGGAGTTGCATAGCATCTGGGTATTGCGAGCAATACATATGTAAGCCGAGGATATGTAGCGTCGTGGGTACCATGGGTAATGCCAAATATATGGAGAGACTTACATTAAATTTACTGACGATCCAGACTCTTTTATTTCAAAACACACACACTTCTCTATACTCCAAGTCTTTTATGTAACGAATCGTTAACATTTATTAGCTTTCCTTCGCTAAGTTAAACTATATCGCCCTTCTAACATTCCGAATACCACCACATTTTATGATCTTAAATTGTACTTATATCGGCATCAATGCACATACAAACTGTACCCTCATCTTCCTGGCCGGGACCGATGTAATTTTTGCGATGTTAACATCAATTGTCATAAGAATTTTAATCAAGAAGCTAATCGCCTCTGCCTGCCTGCCAGCCAGTCAACCTGTGCCATTATCCGGATCCTTCAATCAAGACATGAGTAAATGGATTTTCAATAAACGTCAAACATGAAATATGTTACTACGGGATGGTGGGGCTGTGTGCTATTCCTCCATCATCCTAATAATGATAGCCAGCTGTGGACGAGTTGGAGTTGGGCATGTCCTTATGTATTCCGTACAATAAACAACTATATTAACAATGCCAACATGTGGTCGGTCGCACATAATACTCGAGTACTTTGGCTCTATCGGTGGGTGTTATGCTGGGTGTATTCGGGCGGGTGGAATGACATGAATATGTATGAAGAATGGCCCAATAGCCTATGAAAGATAATGGCGCAAAGATGCCACAAAATCAAATTTTATTTAGTAAATGGATGCTAAGTACACACGTTCGGTTCGGGTAAAATGCAAAACGGAAATTGCCAAAATATGTCGGTGAGTGTGTGTATGAATGTGTGCGAGAACTTTGTGAGTTTGTGGGAGTGGATAAACACAAACATACAAGCGTACACATTGGCATTATCATTGCCCAAAAATGCTCATCACTATAAATGTACACACACATCAAAATGTGTTGATGTATGTGATTTTATGTAACGAACATACGTCAAAAGAATTTCCGCCTACCTTTAGATATGAAAGACATTTATGCACGCATGTGTGTGTGTGGAGAATGTCGGCATCAAAAGGACTGTTGTTCACGTTTGTTAGAGTGGGTCGCGGTAAAAGGTAGTGTGTGTTCATCACCTCAAAATTTAGTTTAAAACTTTTTGGGACAATTCAAATTGTATTGTAGCTAATGTCTATTAAAAGCTTAAGTAAAAAATGTACTATTCGATTTCAAATTACGATGGCTTTAAGTTCCTTACCGCTTAATATAGCAAATGGAACAAAGAGGTCAAGGGACAATCCCATCTAAACTCGCTAAGAGGTTTAGAAAATGTTACGCATATCTGACAATTTTCTCTGCTTTAATTCGAACCGATTTCAATAAAAATTGTTATCAGTCCATGTATTAATATCATACATACTTATAGGTTGTTCCCGGTTTTAAAACCTACTGCCCGATTCCAACCAAATTTCTAACAGAGCGTTGCAAGCTCCCAGCTCCAATCATTCGTGAAATTAGACCATATCGGCCCATGTTTTAAAATAGCTGCCACACAAAGATTACTCTTTTTATAGAATCTGCATGATCGTGCCACTTGTTAAACCCGGTTTTGCTCAAATATTGCAGTTTTGCTTATAATGGTTCTTTACACATTACATTCGATTCCGACCAAATCACGCAGCGTTACAAGGGACTATTTCATCTAAAATTGGATCACATCGGTCCATGTTTTGCAAAGGCCCCACCCCACACCACTTTGTACATATAATCTATTGTGCGACCTATAACACTCTGCGACAAATGGTAAGGGTCAGTGATCGGTTTGGAATGAAACCACCGGGGAAAGTTATATTGGTAAAAAAAAAGTCATACGTGTTCCAGCGTTTCGCTGGGTCTCATCTAGGAATCGAGATATATCGATTTGAAGTTAGTAAGTATCGTATAGGGGAATTTGTCACGTTTTTGGCTCTTTTGTTTGACATAACTTGAGAACCACTCGTCCGATTTAGCTGAAATAAATTTTAAAAAACCAAGAATTACAATTCCCTTAATCTGGATTGGATTTTTTATGAATTAAAAAAAAAAATTTTAATTTTTAGGCAAAAATAATTTTTTTTTTTCATACATTTATTTATAATTGCGAAACTGTTGCTTAAGTAGGAAAACGGTTTAAGAACAGATTAGAGGAATTGTAATTCTTAATTTTTCTAAATTTGTTTCAGCTAAATCGGACGAGTGGTTCTCGAGTTATGTCAAACAAAAGAGCCTAAAACGTGACAAATTCCCCTATACGATACTTACTAACTTCAAATCGATATATCTCGATTCCTAGATGAGACCCAACGAAACGCTGGGACACGTATGACCTTTTTTTGACCGATATAACTTTCCCCGGTGGTTTCATCCCAAACCGATTGTGGCTGTCGCACAGTGTAATTATTGCTGATATAAAAAGGTCGGTCTGTTTCATATCGATTCACGAAATATTTCATCCCCGTTTTATAAGTTACATATAAGGTCCGATCTTGCTCAAGCTCCATATCGAAACGAGAAATCTTTTGAATAGCAGAACCATAATATTGCATTTTAACTCTTTTGTATGACAAAAATGTGTTAATCGCGAATTAAGACAAAATGCGTACTTCTTAAGTTTTCCATCCCAATAAAGGAATATATGTTATTTGTAAACCGAACTCCGTAGTATGGAATGTGCAATTAATTTTTCATTTCGTATAGTATATAAAGGGTGGTTAAATTTTAAGAGCCGATGTTGAATGTGAACCACACCTAAACGTCAAGTTTTTCTATACATTTTATTTGATATTTCTCAATTTGAATCATGGAAAGATACACAAGCAAGAAAAGCGTTGAAGTTATTCAGGCTTATTATGATCAATTTTCGAAGAAAATCATCTTCAGCGATGAGGCACATTTTCACCTCAGTGGATTCGTCAATAAGCAGAATTGCCGCATTTAGGCGAATGATAATCCAAGAGTGATTGTCAAAAAAACAATGCACCCACAAAGAGTAACTGTTTGGTGCGTTTTCTGGGCTGGCGGCATCAACGGGCCGTATTTTTTTCCAAAATGAGGCCGGTCAGGCAGTTACTGTAAATGGTGTTCGCTATCGTAAGATGATAAGGAACTCTTTATGGCCCGAATTGGAAGATATGGATGTGAATGATATGTGGTTTCAACTGGATAGTGCCACTTGCCACACAGCTAACGAAACAATGGCTCTTTTGCGCGACAAATTCAATGGCCGTGTTATCTCACGTCGTGGCGATGTTAATTGGCCGCCAAAATCATGTGATTTGACACCGTTGGACTACTTTCTTTGCCACCTACAATTCAAGAGCCAAAGGATAAGATAATTTTGCACTGGCTCAGCGTCATCGAAAATTTGGACCATCGGATGGAGGTGTGCCGCCGAGGTCGCGGCGGGCATTTGGCCGATATTTTGTTCCATACATAATTAACGCATGCCAATATTATCAGAATAAAAAGAAATGACAATAATTGTGTTTTATTCAAAATCAACGTCGGCCCTTAAAATTAATTATTATATATGTGACGCGCAAAATAGAGGTTAAATTAAGGTTAAAAACCAGTTTTGTTCAGGAGAGCCATTTTAAAGATTAGGTCCCTTTCTATTTGCGCTTAGAATCGTCGACTTCACTTTCATAAAACGCGCATATCTCTGGGAGGAAACACTTTTGGGGCATGGGATCGGTCTCATTCGATGCTCAGATGTTATCCACATCAAAAAAGAAAAAAATGAAAATTGAGTTTTTACCTATGCGCTTCTCTATGCGCTGTCACATATGGCTGGTCATTCAAAATTTTAAATTTGAATCGGCTGTAAAAAGAAATTACTGATAATTTTTTCAAATTCCTAGTTTTCTTGGAAAGGTTGAACTTTGTCTTTTAATAATGAAACACAAAATTATTCATCAACACCACAACTCGCTCAGCAGTACCTTATCACACAGCCAACACAATCATCGATATTTGACGTCATCGAAAATAGCCGAAATTGTGATGCCAATTGGCCGCCTCGGAGCTGTGGATTGAGCTCTTTGGAGTGTTTTCTGTGAGGAGCCAGAAGCGTTTAAACATAAAATCGATGTTGTTGATATTGTGTTCCATTATTAAATGACAAAGTTTTGCCTTTCCAATAAAACCAGAAATGTTAATGATACTTTTATACAGCCGATTCAGATTTAAAATGTTAAATCTCCAACCCTGTATATTATTGATGGCTGCAAAATTCTATGGCTATTAGGCTATGTCCGCCTTTCCGTTCGTTTGTCGATTGAAAGCACGAGTGCGCTGATACCAAATTAGCTATTTTGCATGATGATGGCCTAAAGTCGAATGAGTTTTCTGCATTTTTTCGTCATGACCCAGTCTAATGTATAAGTATATGAGCCATTCTAAAAAAAACCGAACCCCTTATTTATTATTATGTGCCGAAAAGATGATGAAAAGTGGAAATAAGCAAAATGAACTAAGAAGGGGATATGGGCTAAGAACTGGGTCCAGATATGCTTAAACAGTAGCCTCAAAAATCGATCACTCACCTACTTAACTGCCTCAACATTCCATTAAGGTACAAACGGACAATTTCTTTCGTATCAGCACTGTATACTTTTACTACTTACTGACCGAGACCTGTTTTTTAATACCATCCCGAAAGGCATATATTTTATGGAAAAGCTTATTTTTGGTAATACTCGTTGATGTTGATGTTTATTTTGTGGCATGAGGAAAACAAACCCTTGAACTAAGTCTTTTGCGCTATCAGCTGTGTGACTGCTGTGTTGTCCCTGTCGCTCAAATCCATACGATGCAAAATTTGTTAAGTTAAAACCGTCAATCATATTGCACCACAACCGAAATTTGTACATTTTTACACAGGCATACAAATGTACACTCTTTCGTGTATGTCAACTTAACCTCAACTGAACCACTGCCTAAAGAATCATAGAAATTCCTCTCTAAAAACATTTACTAGGGCGTCCTCACATTGAATTGTTCATATGTTTATTTTGTTCATATGTAAATGTTTCGTGAGGAGTACGTCGTTTGGGTCATTTTTTGTTATAACTTTAATGAATCTGCTGCTGATGTTTCCATAATAAGTTCGAATGAAACTACGAGTATCTTGGTATGTTACACCGTTTCCAAACTGATACTAATAGA
The DNA here is from genome assembly GCA_963513945.1 of Hydrotaea diabolus. Classification (NCBI taxonomy): domain Eukaryota; kingdom Metazoa; phylum Arthropoda; class Insecta; order Diptera; family Muscidae; genus Hydrotaea; species Hydrotaea diabolus. Next base: position 77,081,917 of record OY740718.1, on the reverse strand, counting down.
AGGCGTGTGAACTGGACTTTGACTATATTTGTTTCTCAATTTTAAAGGACTTTTATCGGTATCGGATTGCTATAACAATGTACTTCGAATCTCAGTAACCCTTTTCCAAAGTTGACATTTAATCTCGATTTCAGAAAATAACACGTTTCATAGCGCCAAACTTATTAAAATTCGTAAAATTTTGTTCGTTTGATTTGGAACTTACGAAAACCAACTAAACACTTGAACTTATGTACATAATATATCTTTCTTTATAATGAAGGGGTAATAAAAGCATATCAGCGCTTCTAGCAAATTTGCAATAATGCCAAATTTTATAGTTAAGATATGGCATTTTTAACGATCGCCTCAACAAAGGAAGGTATTTCTGGCCCAAAACATAATTTGTTACAATGTGATACATAGCGCGACAATATCTACCGAAATGTTAGCATGAAGAAATTAATTCACTAATATCAATGACTAAATGGCGATATTGTGAAAAGTGTGTGGTGGATTGTGGTTTCAGATGCACGCAGAGAAAATATATGGTTACACTATGGTCACCGCATCAATAATATGTTCCCTCCAATAAAAGCATGTTCGTCGCAAACATAGTATTGTTTTTTGAATTTAATTTTGACAATAGTATGATTGCGACAATATTGCTATTGTTGAAATGTAACAATAGTATTATTGCCAAATTTAGAAATGAAAATATAGCTGTAGCAACCATATAAACATGGTTGGTGCAACAAAAGTATTGTTGTTTAAAATTTACGCTAACAAAAATATGATTACGGCAATCATACTGTATGGTTGTGACTATGAACAGAACAAAATAGGTTTTGTAGAGCATACATGTATGTGTGTGCGTATGTTTTTTTGATATACAAAAAAAAAACATACACACGATACAGTGAATGGTTGCTGTCCATTAAAAAAAATAACAATCGGAAGGTAGTTCGAGGGATTTTTATTGTGTTTACTTTGTTCGGTGAAATACTCTAATACCGACTGGTTCTCGTTTATTTAAAACCTGCCTGCACTTAAGTATATAGCCATTGATCATGGTTTAGTCACATTCGTTACTTGGTGTCTACGGATGGTGAATTAGCATTCACCCCTGCTGGCAAATAAAAGTATTTTTGACCGTTGGAATATATATTTTTGTTTCTTAAATGAAATGTTTAATAAAAACATGGCTTCAATTCTGGCTATGAACTAATAGTAATGCAATTTAATTTAATAAAAACCTCTATTTTTGAAGAACAACAATAACCAATCCTAATAAATACTTTTGGGGATCATATTATGGTTGAGTGTGAATCATGTGAGGATCATAGTATGGTTGCGTGTTAATCATACTATGGTTGTGAGGATCATACTATGGTTGTATGAGAAAAATACTATGGTTGTGAGGATCATACTATGGTTGTATGAGAAAAATACTATGGTTGTGAGGATCATACTATGGTTGTGGGGATCATAGTATGGTTATGTGTGAATCATACTATGGTTGTGGGGATCATAGTATGGTTATGTGTGAATCATACTATTGTTGTGAGGATCATAATATTGTTGTGTCACAACCATATACCCAACAATAGTATGATCCTCTTCGAATATTGTCACCCCAACCATACTTTTTTTCTGCGTGTGTGTAGTTTTCAAGAAAAAATAAAACGCATATAATTTAATGTTGTGGTCAAGAATTTAGCTTTATTTTAATGATAAGGGTTTGCTATATGTTTTTAAATGTTTTCGGGCAAGTGACCGCCGCGGCTGACTCGAATAATTCCGGCTGAGAGACCCAATTTTCGACCACTTTTTGCAGCATTTGGGGCAGTATGTCAGCAACAACGCGCCGAATATTCTCTTCCAAGGGTTCAATCGTGTCGGTCTTATCTGAAAAGCGACTTCACATAACAAAAAAAAAAATAGTACAGCGATGTAAATTGCACGATCTTGGAGGCCACGCCATAGGCCCACGATGCTAGATAATGCGCTCACCAAAAGTTTTCTTCAATAAATTAATTCTTTACGCTGGTTGTAATTTAGGCAAGAAAAAGTCATTAATTATGGCTCTATAACATTCCCCATTGACTCTAACATTATTGCCGGCTTAATTTTTGAAAAAATATGGACCAATGATTCCCTCTGCCCATAGAGCACAACAAACAGTGACTTTTTGAGTATGTAAGGGCGTCTCAAATAGGGCTTGTGGATTTTTATTACTCCAAATGCTACTATTTTGGTTATTAACATACCTATTCAACCAAAAGTGAGCTTCATTGCTGAACAATATTTTCTTGTTAAAATCAGGATCGATGGCAATCTTGTTTGGAAAGATTGAAAACCACACGTCTAAACAAACACCCTTTGCAAAAAAAGTAATTGTACCAGTGCACACTAAACCCGATCCGTAACGCATGCAGTAAAAAATCAAGTTATAAGTAATATGGAATTTAAATTTTCCTTTCTTTTTGTTTATCCATTGCTTCAAGAGTACCGATTTTTATCGAAAACTCATAAATGGCCGACTGGCGCTGCTAGAATGGGGCGTGGTATCCACTTTTTTCATAGTCTTTTTTCTGTTCTATTTGCCAATTACTAATTTTAGAAGAATCGTATGAGCCGTATTAAAATAACTATTCGAATATGAAAAGTGGGTCAAATAGTTCATTTGCACTGAAGGGGACAGAAAGTAGCGTGTCATCCACTCATTTCGCACACGTGTATAGTGTCGTTATAATGAAATACGAGGTTTGCTATATATATATGAATGAAGGACCATCCTATAGCACTATGAAAAACTGGTTGAATGAATTCAATCGTGGCCGACGCTCGCTCAAAGACGAAGGTCGTCCATAAACGGCCGTTGTGCCAGATAACATTGATGTCGTGCGTGAACTGATAATGCAAGATCGTCATGTGACATACCGTGAGATAGAGACATCCTTGGATACTTCTTTCACCAGCATACATTCGATATTGAATGAACACCTGGCCGTTAAATAGGATTGTTCTCGTTGGATCCCGCACAATTTGACAATCGCTCAAAAACTGCTCGTGTCGATTGGTGCAAAGAAATTTTGAACAAATACGATCACAGGTGACGAATCATGGATCTATGCGATATATAAGCCGGAAACAATACAGCAATCGACAATACAGCAAATCCAACAAACGTTGTTAGTGGAAGAAGCACTTTGAAGCAAATGGTCGCCTGTTTCTTCGGCAAAACTGGTCATGTGGCGACTGTTCCGCTTGATCAACGTAGGACGGTCAATTCTTAGTGGTACAGCTCTCACACATCGGCCCAAACCAGCGACTTTTTGACCCGCCAAAACGTTGAACTGATGGGTCATCCGCCGTACAGCCCCGACTTGGCACCCAATGACTTTTTTTCATTCCCGCACATCAAGAAAAAAATGGGTGGTCAACGATTTTCGTCGCCAGAAGATGCTGTTGAAGCGTTCAAAAACCATAGGTGGATACTTATCTAAACTGAAACAGTGCTATATGTGTGGGAGGTACCAGAAAGGGCATGGCTAGGAATCCAATTTGTTATCATTAAGTTAACCTTTGAACTCTGGTCTTAAGTATAGAGTTTAGGGAAGATCGTATTAGTTGCATCAAAGTTATTTGGCGAAAAAATGTGGGTGGAATGCTGCAATTGTATGGTAGGTTTCAGAATGGGGCGTATTTACCCTTTTTCGGTATGCGAGTACGGAGCCGTTATACAAATATAACGGTGTGACAACTAAACGAATTTCACGCACTGTGTGAAAAGTTAAGTGGTTTCTTAACTGCACTGAACACGATGGAATCCAATTATTTCCCACTACGTTACGCTTATAACTCTGTTTTAAAGGATTGATTTTAGTCTAGATTGTATAAATAGGATTGAAGATATTTTAAGAATACCAAAAGTACATTTGTATGAAAAGTGTCAAAAGGGATGTGACCCATTTTCAATCCCAAAGGCAATTTTGGAAAATTATTTACATGTGAAAATTTTAAGACAATAGCCAGCTCCTTTTGAGAGTTCTCGAGCGAACCAGACGAAGTATATCGATTGTAACGCGTGCTGTGTGGCTAGTGGCACCGTCTTGTTAAAACCACATACAGTGTGATCCAAAAGTTACCATGCGGTTTAAAAATGTAATAATTTTTTCGCATATATATTTTTTTTCAGATTATATCAATAACATAATGGAGAGAATCACATCTAAACAAAGAACTAGAATAATAGAATTTGATTATTTATATCAGCAATCAACTGTTGTAACGCAAAGTGATGAGTGATAAAGCTCATTTTCAGTTGAAGGGCTTTGTTAATAAGCAGAACTGTAGGTACTGGGAGGGACAATCTAACCATGTCCGCCCGTTCGTATGTCTGTCCGTCCGTCTCTGTGTATGTTGAAAGCACGAAAGCGGTCAAACGAATTAACTTATCTTCCTGAAGTTTTGCATACTCCTGACCATGGTCATGTGCTGTTTGGGACTGTAAATGGACGAAATCGGTTGTTTTTATTTTCTTTACAAATCATTAATTTTTGTGGGCGAACAGCAGTTAAAATGGGTATTGTTAGTTGGGACGCACTAGGTACCTAAAAAAGAGACTAGTTCCGGTTTATACATTTATTCTTAGTTGTGAAACCATTAATAAATAAATAAAAAAAAAAAACTAAACATAAATTATAAGCTTTCTAATATCAAACATAATTTATTTTCAGCTTGCCATTTAGCTCGCGAACTTAAGCGAGTAAGTCCCAACTTCTGAATAATGGTCAAATGTAAGTATTCATTTTATTGTAGTTTAATATTTTGTATGTCAAATATAGACGATATTTTTTAAATCTTTTAAAATTTTGCATAATCAAAACTACAAAAGAAAATTGTGTTTGAAAACTTTTAAACATTTTTTTTTTTCAAAATACGATTATTTTCCTCATAACATTTGACCATATTTGGTCCATGTTTTCGAATAGGCCCCACGTAAATTTCCCTTCCAAAAATGCTAAAGCTTACTTCTTCTGACAGAGGTGCTTAACACTGCGATTAGTACGTCATAAGTTTCCCTTATGCGAGGTAAAGAGAGGAATTGTTGCATTTATTCATTTCGCGGAGTTTCCGAATATTAGTAATTGGAGTCGATTCGTATATATACACACTTTTGGGCATGGGATCGGTCTCATTCGATGCTCAGATGTTGTCCACATCAAAAAAAAGTGAAAAGTTGATGAAAAGTTTTGTTCAGGAGAGCCATTTTAAAGATTAGGTCCCTTTCTATTTGCGCTTAGAATCGTCGACTTCACTTTCATAAAACGCGCATATCTCTGGGAGGGAACACTTTTGGGGCATGGAATAGGTCTCATTCGATGCTCAGATGTTGTCCACATCAAAAAAAAAGAAAAAAAATGAAAATTGATTTTTTTACCCTTAGGTACCTTTCTCTAAGCGCTGTCACATATACAAAAAATATCACATTGGCCCTTTCATATTGCCTTTTTTGTATAAAAATAAAAAAATATCATTTTCCACAAAAGCCTTTTTATATCCTCCACCATAGGTTGGCAGTGTGTTAGTTATGTGGCGAGTGTGTACCAAACACCTCAAAATATTATTCTGATACCCTATAAATTATATATGTTTTTGATCAGCGTACAATTCTAAGACCGACCGTCCGTCCGTCAGCGTATCTGTTGAAAGCACCATAACTAACAGTCATGTTATTCCTTCAATGGGCCATCATGGTGTAATTTTAATTTGAAAAAGAAGAATATCATCATGGACCTTCTCACTTATCGGAGGGTTAATGACACTTAGTAATCTGGTACATTGGCAACGCTGAATAGCAACTTCTTTATGGAGGAGGTTATATAAAATAGAACAATACTCGTATCGAGCTCAGTTTTTGCTTATATAGGAAGTTACAATTTGTTGGTGTTGATTTGTAGTACATTTTTTGGAGGTGCTCGAAACAAACAAGGATACAATTTTGATTGAGTGAATATTCTAGTTTGGGGCCTATTTCCATTTTGTCTGTTTGGTTTGTAGATACAAATGAACGTAACTTTTTTTCGATTTACTACAGTGTAAATCGCAGCACAAGTTTTTGTACTTCATAACTGCTATGAATTTTATTATAATGCGGGCACATACGAGTATTGTTGATAGATACTGCTGATATCATTTTTGTCGGTCTGCCTGCCAGCCCGACTGGCCAGAGGCCGCAATATTCGACGACAAGCATACATACATATCGTACATATTCAGGAAATATATAATACACACTTATATACTTATATATAACGCTATTAACAGATTTTGTTATGAATAACATATTTACGTATATGTGTATGTTCTTTCTGCCTAGTAATAAGTACTTTAACACATGTGTAAGTCCGCTGAATAAAAATTACCGGTGGTAAAAGTAGGCAATATGTGTTTGACCATGTACGCACTTCAATTTTGATTTTTTCCTTTTTACACCGAAACACAAAGTCACCGATGTGAAAATTGGAAAAAAAAATGCCAACAAATACAATATTATGAACAGTGGTTAAAGTATTTGAATCCGGAGCTGTTTTGGTGATGCTTTTATTCCTGTTTGCCGTTCTGTGGGTCTTGGTATCCGTATGATTTTCTGTTATTCATGGTATCCTGCGATTGGGGTGCAAATTGTAAATCCCGGGAAACAATCTTAATGTTCAGGCTAGTAGGATGATAAGCTACATAAATGTAGTGATTAAACATGCCAGTAGGGGGTTCTCTGGGGAACCCCTGTTTCGACTTTTTATTTCTTAGCTCCTCAAATGACTGGCGTCCACACATACACTTGACGACTCAACGCTACAAACAAGAAGTGAGAGGCGTGTTGGCAATCTACTCAAATAAGATAGCGTGGCTCACTGCGTCGTAGGACTTCTAGACATGAAGGACCGTCCTGTCACACGGCTTGTTTTGGTAGAGTCTGCCGCTAATACGCAAGGTTATGTCTGTAAAATTCTTCCTCATCTATGTCTGGTTTCCGCTAAGGGCCGCTCGGCCCATTTTCCAAACTACGGCTACCACTAGAGTGGCCAGGACATGTTAAACCCACCTGTCAAATCGTCACCCGAAATACCCATAGACGTAATCTACAAAAACTTTTCTGATGGTTACACACCTGACTAAATACTCAACTCGGGGTATATTTAATTGCTTTAGCTTCGCCGAAGAGATTCCGCTAGGGCCGAGCCCTTTAAATGGCATCTGTAACTTCGCTATGACTTATTTTCACCTTAACACCTTTGACTATATTACAATGACTAATTACCGAAGGTGACTGCGATCCCGTCGGTCTCCTTTGCAGGCTGTTGCCCACAATTTACCTATACCGGAACTTAAGTTACTCTGATTCAAGTAATCCAGCTATTAATTTCGCTTTTGTTCGTCGACTATACCACCAATGTCGATATTCAGTTCGGAGATATATGCGGTTCCGGTCAATGGTGCAGTACCATTTTCCGAGATTTTGCTCGGTCTCGCCACGGACCAGAAGTATACCGAGTAAACGCTTTGAGATGTACCTCTTCCCTAATAGAAACACTAACAAAACTCTTCCACATAGTGCCGAGGTTACAGTACTAGACCGAAGTATTGCTGAATTGGCTTAGAATGCTTAGAAACGGCTGTCGTGGGAAAAATTAGTGGTGAAAAGTCCTATGAGCAGGTTATTTGACGATGAAAGTGTTGAATAGATATTAGGTCCAATCTGGTTCTTATCCTACAAATGACCTACTTTTTCGTCCGCATATTTTTTATATTGTTAAAATCGAAGAAAATCGGTTCAACTTTAGATATAGCTCCTTAATACATATTCATCCGATTTTTGTTCTTACCTCTTCAAGCCACATACGAGGGCGGTTCGGAAAGTTCTTAGCCTATCAATGAAAGAGAATAGTTAGTTTTTCAAAAATATTTTTATTTTTCAATATAATCTCCTGAAACTTCAATACACTTAGTCCAACGCTTATCTAGCAATTCTATCCCTTGATTAAAATAGTTTTCCTCAAGGTCTTCAAAATAGTAGTTTACAACTGTAATTGCATCTTCATTTGAGGTAAAACGCTTGCCAGCAAGGTATTTTTTTAGATTTGGGAACAGGTAAAAGTCACTGGGAGCTAAAACAGGAGAATAAGGTGGGTGGTCAAGCAACTCGTACTTTAATTCGTTGATTTTAGCCATTGTTAAAACACTCTTGTGCGCTGGTGCGTTGTCTTGATGAAAAATTATTTTTTTGTGTTGTAAGCCAGGACGTTTTTCTCGAATTTGTACATTTAATTGATCTAAAAGGTTGCAATAGTACTCTGAATTTATTGTTTTACCCTTTTGCAGATAGTCAATCAATAAAGTACCTTTGAAGTCCAAAAAAACCGTTGCCATAACCTTACCAGCCGATTGAATTGTTTTTGCCTTCTTTGGGGCACTTCCTCCAGCTTCAGTCCATTGTTTGGATTGTTCTCTTGTCTCTGGAGTATAGTGGTGGATCCATGTCTCATCAATAGTTATGAAACGACGCTTAAAATCCATTTTATTTCGCTGAAAACGATCCAAACAAGCTTGAGAAATGTTCATTCTTATGCGTTTTTGGTCGACTGTTAACAAGTGCGGCACCCATCTTGCAGAAAGCTTTTTCATCTGTAGTTATTCATGCAAAATTAAATGGGCTCGATCATTTCAGATGCACATGATATTAGCTATTTCACGCACTTTTATTCGTCGATCATTTAATACCATATCATGCACTTTGGCTACAATTTCTGTTGTTGTTGCTGTTTTTGGACGTCCACTACGTGGTTCATCTTCAATGCTTGTACGACCACGTTTAAATTCAGCAACCCAATTTTTTTGATGAAATTTGTCATTAGTAAGTTTTGGCACTAGTAAGTTTGTTGGGTGAAGGTAGGACGTTATTGAAATTGAAGAAAATCGGTTCAAATATATCTATAGCTTCCTTACATATTTGATTAACTGATTTCATGTCTTTAACTCTAGAAGCCACATATTATATCCAATCTTTATGAACTTTGGCTCACCTTACTTTTTGGTTATTATTAAAATTGAAGAAAATCGGTTCAGATTTATATAAAGCTTTCAAATATATATATGCATACGATTTTATTTATTATTATAACATCCTGATGTAGTTGTGGATATGCGAGGGTTGCTATTTAAATTTCGGGTCCGGCAATAAAAAACAAATAATTTATCATTGGAAATAGTTTTATTGTTTTCAAAATATTATCCTTTAAGATCAATACACTTTTGCATTCTCACAAACCAATTTTCGAAACTCTTTTTCCACTCCGATTGAGACACCTCCAAAACGTGATTTTTGAACGCTTCAACAGCTGCTTCGGGCGATGAAAAACGTTGACCACGCAATTTTTTCTTGATGCTAGGGAATAAGAAGAAGTTTGGATGCCAAATCAGGGCTGTACGGTGGATGGCCCATCAATTCGACATCTTGAGTGGTCAAATAGCACATCGTTTCAGCTGCTGTGTGATAGCTCGCATTGTCGTGATGCAAAATGATCCGTCTTCTCTTATTATCTTTCCTCATTTCTTCGAACACTATTGACAAACAGATGGTTGTATACCGTCCTACGTGCCACTAAAGACAACATGGCCGGTTTTACCGAAAAAAAGGCAATCATTTGCTTCGATGTACTTCTTCCACGAACAACTTTTGTTGGATTTGTTCTGTTTTGTTTCGAGTTCATAGGCATAGATCCATGGTTCGTCATCTGTGACAATGTTATACACAGCCTTTGAGCTGCCGCAGTTATACTTGTTCAACATTTCTTTGCACCAATCCATACGAACGTTTTTTCGAGCATTCGTCAAATTATGTGGGATCCAACGAGAACCAATTTTTTTGCACGGTTAGATGAACAAGCAATATCTTATTAATGCTTGTCATACTTATGCCCATTGATGCCTCAATCTCACGGTATGTCAGATGTCGGTCTTGCCTAATAAGTTCACGCTCAGCACTAGTATTATCAGGACCCGAAATATAAATAGCATCTCTCGTATCTGTTCCTTAAGCCAAAGAAATTGGAGGAAAATCTGTTCAGATTAAGATAAAGCTTCATCACGTATGGTCAACCGATTTTGCCAAAAACTGTGAAATTTGTTCACTAAGTTAAATATGACATAAGTTTTAAAATCTAATTTAATTTAGAGCCTGTCTATGTGGATCCAAAAATCTATTTTAATTTGGCTGTTCTGAACATCCAGAAGTACAGGGTAGTCTATAATTTAACATTTTTACTACTAGTTTATCACTTAAGAAGGTCATAGGGCTTCTGTTTTATCATTTTAAACATCCGAAACCATGGTCATTGCCATCAAGAAAACTGAAAGAAATAATTGACTTTTTGTCATTTCACTTATTGCTGTATAGCGATAACACCAGCAAAGTTGTTACAAAACTCGTTCCACCTTTTTTTTGTTCTTCGAACACTGTGTCATAAACAGGAACTGCAATAAGCGCATAGACAATTGTTTACGAGTCTTAAAAGAGCAAGTGTCGGTGGCTGTGTGAAAGTAAATGTAGTACGAGTATATGCGTTTGTGTTTTTGTCTCTCCCCCACTCTTAAAGCAGTATAAGCAGTAAGTGCGTCGTCATTTGGCCATAAAATGCATTAAAAATTTATGAAGCGCATTAAATTGTAATGCAGAATATGTATGTATGTACAAACACGGTGGCGATGAACGAACAGTGGAACTCAGAAAGCACAACAACAAAGCTTTGACTCGTTCTTACCCAGCAGCAAAATGAAGGGTTTTGCATGACAGCTAGCGCGACTTCATATCCCGTCGGAGGGCCTTCCCTTAGCGCATTAGTTTCATTTGTATTAACTTGAGAAAACCTGCAAGAATATTCCAGCATAGCTTCCTTCTCTTAGCCCGTTCGTCAATCTGAACGAAACTTTGCATATTGCTCAGGTATTGTTATTAGTCCATATAGCAGGATGTTTTGAAATAATTCAAAAGTCCTTTCCGTTTTCAGAACCTGTTGCTCTAGAAGCCACATGTTTAATCCGATTTTGCTGATAGAACGCTATTATCGGTCAGGAATCAACCGTGGTCAAATGTCGTTTCATGTTATCGAGTATCGCCTAAACAAAGGCCCATTCTACTTACTAGGGACATAAATACTGTTACAACATTGAACACACCCATTTCAATAGTAGAACTGAACATACCCCTTTAATGTCATATGAGTTTTGAAAGCTAACCTCAACAGCGTTAGTCTGTAACGGGATTTTAAAATTGTTTCAACTTTCATCATGAAGTGGTCAGATAATGAGAACCGTATCACTGTAATATGGCTTTTTAAGTGTGAAATGAAAAAAAGTGATATTTTCAAAACGCTACATCCACTAGGGATTAGGCGCATGTTTGTCTACCGATGCATGAAACTGTTTGAGGAGACTGGAGATGTAAAAGACCGCCACCCCGGTCGGGCCGCCCACGCTCTGTTCGCACACCGCATGTCATCAAAGCCGTTAAATCATGAATTCACAGAAATGAGCTCCGAAAAGAGAAAATCATGGCCCTTGAGATGAATATCACGAAATAGTCCATGAGTCAAATCATCAAAAAAGACTTGGGACTTGGGGATTTTAAACGATGTAAAGGACATTTATTGACTGCAGCTTTAAAAAAAATAGGATTGAAAAATGCAAACGTCTGTTGGTGAAGCACGGTGATAACATGCACTGAAAAATATTGTTCACCGATGAAAAAATTTCTACCGATCAGGAAAAATTTAACAAGCAAAATGATAGAGTGTATGCGCGGTCATATAAGGAAGCATCTGAACTGATCCCAAGGGTAGAAAAGAGTCATCACCCAGCTTCAGTCATGGTTTGGTGGGGTGTCTCTAACGATGGGGTCACTGATCTGCATTTCTGCGAACGAGGAGTCAAAACATCGGCCAAAGTTACCCAAGAAACCGTTTTGGAAGCTGTTGTGAAGCCTATTAACAATTCCCTGAACCCAAAACCAGCCATGGACTTTCCAGCAGGATTCTGCGCCAGCCCATAAGGCTAAAACGTTCAAGACCTGGCTTCGTTTATTTCCTCTGAAGAATGGCCCTCAGGCAGTCCAGATTTGAACCCATTGGATTAGAAATTGTGGACGGTTTTAGAGGACAAGGTTTGTCACAACAGATACCCCAACATTGGATCTCTTAAGACTGCTTTAAGTCGAGCTGAGGCCAATTTTCCAATGGACGAGGTTCGTGCATCTATTGACGATTGGCCAGTGCGACTTAAGGCGTGGGTAAAGGAAAAAGGCGGACATTTCGACTAAGTAGATTCTTTTTGGAGACAATATACGTCAAAAAATATATTAAAAAATATTTGGTCCGAAAACATTCAGTACTTTTTATTTTACAGCATAAAACGCGAGTAACAGCTCAAAAACACCCAAAAAAGGGTAATAGACCCATTAAGTCAATTTGTCGACCTGTGCGTCTGTCCATATAATCAAAGTGCAGGTCTGAAATATGAACCCACCTTCATAAAACTGTTCACATTATTTAGTTTTCGGCTGATGATGATCGGTATAGAAAAAAGGAGAAATTGGCCCAAGAACTTTGACCAATCCTGATTTCGTGTCTTACATTGTATCGGATTTGAAAACGCTTTGGTTTTGAGCTTTGTTTTTCACACAGTATAAACGTCGCTAACTGATCTAACAGCGGAAATTTCATCAGATTTCCACGATATTGGGTTTGTGGCTTTATTTTATACACAGGATAAGCATTGCCAAAAATACTCCAGAACTTTTTAAATACAAAGGCACCTCCCGAATTTGGGTCTACCCAACATAACAGCGGACAATTTTATCAGACTTTAGTGCAATTTGCAGGAAAGCCAAAGAAACAGGCTCTTGAGAGAATTCCTGATGTCCCAGATTTTAAAAACAATGTCACAGTTGCATATTTTAATGGGTCAAATATTCCGTCACCAAATTAAACTAAATTTTTAAGAATAAGTTTATTTTTGACCTCTCACGAAAATGTCATTCTCATTTCATACCCACCCTCCTATGTGTTCAAGTGGATGCCGTTTTTCGGGCGCCAAAACCATTTGCGTGGTTTGGGGCCCTAAGTGACTAAAAAATGTGTCATAGAGAGGTTATCCAGGGTGGAGCGCGGATGTTTGCTTTTTTGTCGAAGAGAGTGGAGAGTGTGTGTGGCTTATAGTGGCTGACGGCATTTGTATTCGTCTGCCTTTTCAGTTGCCATCATGCATTGAACTCGTGAGGAGAGTTCATTTTGTGCGGAAGCGTATTTTTCAAATGCGCACTCGATCATTGCAGTGCAGCGTGCTTTTCGTTTACGATTCGGTGTTCACCCACGCGGCCGTGCTCTTGGATGGCAATCAATTGTAAATTGGGTAACTTCATTAAGAACAGCAGGGAATGTGTCTTGTGTACGAAGGGGTCCCGAAAAAAGAATTACAACAACACAACACATCGAGGGAGTAAGAGCAGCATTATTGCAATCTTCGAAACGCTCTGCTCGGTCGTAACTGCCGTAACCGAGAACTCTGAACGGTACTTACTATGATACAGAATTTTTTCAGCCGGCTCTTGAGTCAATTCAATTAGAGGACACAAGGTTCCAACCGGATGGTGCTGCTGCACACACAGCGAGGGTTACCATAAATTGTTTGAGGCAAATGTTTCGCGGGCCGCTTATCTCTTTGATGTGCGGCACGCTCACCAGCCATAGCCCATGCGATTATTTCCTTTGGGGTTACTCGAAGTCGAAGGTGTATATCAACGGTCCCAACACCTTGGAAGACCTAATTAACAATATTGAGGCTGAAATTGGCAGAATACTCGTACCAGTCATCATGCTTGTTAGATTTCATGAAAAGTTTAGTGTATAGCGAAGGTCGACATTTTTTAGATACACTTTTAAAACCGTGTAATTAAAAAATTCCCTTACTGTTTAATATAATTAAAATTTAAAATAAATTTTTCTAAGCTTCATAATTTTTTAGTTCAATCCCAAATTAGCAAGTTACCGCGCTCCACCCCTGTATGTTTAATCAAGAGGGACCTTTGTACTGGGGCTATATTAAAGTATGGGCCGATATATCCCAATTTTATCTGAGATGGTAAATAATCAATCGTTAAGAACTATGCCAAATTTCACAAGATTTTATGTAATACTCGTATGTGACTTCTACAGCTAAAGACATGAAATCGTTTGAACGTACATTTGTGTTGGAGCTATGAGTATATCTTAATCTGAACCAATTTCCTTCAATCAAGCAAATCCTTAGTCAAAAAACTTACATGTGCCAAATTTTAGATTATTTGGATAGGATTGAATGTAGTGTGTGGTTTCTACAGCTAAAAATATAGAACTGGCTAAACATGGGTGTGAAAGCTTTATATAAGTCGAAACCGAATCTCTTCAAACGATTTTGAAGCGTCCGTCCTTGAGTCAAAAAACCCTACTTCTGCCCATATATATAAACAGTAATTCCGACCTAAAGTTTGATCACAAGCTTTGGATCTACAGGAAACGGGCGAAATATCAAACAGACAGACATCGATAAATCGAATCAGCTAGTGATTCTGAGACCTGTTATTAGATAGCAAGCGTTAGATAGACAGCTGATGAACGGAAGGACAGATAGACAAATCGGCTTGTGACTCTGAGTCGATTGTTTGATTAAAAGTCGAACGCAAAAGCCGATCAGACTTTTTAAATTTGTGCAGCAAAACATGGACTAGTTAGACAGACTAATCGAGAATCGACTTTTAGAACCCTAATCAGAGATAGCACTGAAAAAGTATGGACTAGCTGTTCCATATGCAATAGATGTAATGAGCTAAAGTTCCTAATTTAGGCTAGAGTGCTATTAGAGCTAGTACTGACATCCCTGACAAAGTATGGACTAGCCGTTGCATATGCAATAGATGCAATGAGCTAAAATTCCTAATTTAGGCTAGAGATTAAGCGCCTATTTTGCTTGTAAAGAGCTTAGTGATGGGATCATTAAATGGAATATCTCGGTGGGTGATTTCTGCAATCTTTATTTTTTACATAAGAAGGATAGACAAACTTAATTACAACCTCAATCATAATTCAACATGAACCAGGGGCGCTGATTGTAAAAAATGATCATAAAGTGGTCTTTAACATGATATTGCTGATATTATTGGCTACACTCTGGCTCTGCCGTTTTTTCCCAAAGAATAATATAATTATAAGAATAAATTTACGTTCTTATTATTGTGACGATACATGTAATTACGCACGCAGAAAAAAAGTATGATTGGGGTGACAATATTCGAAAAGGATCATACTATTATTGGGTATATGGTTATGGCACAACAATATTATGATCTTCACAACAGTAGTATGATTCACACTCAACCATACTTTTATCTCCACAACCACATTATGATCCTCACAACCATAGTATTTTTCTTATACAACCATATTATGATTCTCACAACCATAGTATGATTCACTCGCAACCATACTATGATCCACACAACCAAAGTATGATTAACACTCAACCATACTATGATCTCCACAACAATAGTATGGTACTCACAACCATAGTATTTTTCTTATACAACCATTGTATGATTCACACGCAACCATGCTATTATCCGTACAACCATAGTATGATTCAATTAACCATACTATAACCCCCAAATTTTTTATTAGAATTGGGTGTTGTTATTCAGAAATAGAGATTTTTATCAAGCAAGTTATTTTAAATTGCATTACAATTAGCTCATAGCCATATTAGAGGCCATGTTTTTATTGAACATTTCATAAAAAACAAAATACTTTTAGTTGCCAACAGGGGTGAATGCTACTTCACCATCCGTAGACACCAAGTTACGAATGTGATTTAACCATGATCAATGGCTATATACTTATTAAGTGCAGGCATACTTTAAATAAACGAGAACCAGTCGGTAGTCGAGTATTTCGCCGAACAAAGTAAACACAATAAAAATCCCTCGAATTACCTTTCATTTGTTGTTGTTTTTTTAAAATGGACAACAACCATGCACTGTAACGTGTGTATGTTTTTTTGGTATACCAAAAAAATCATACGCATACATGTATGCTCTATAAAACCTGTTTTGTTTTGTTCATAGTCGGAACCATACTGTATGATTGCCGTTATCATGTTATTGTTTAAATTTTAAACAACAATACTTTTGTTGCATCAACCATATTTATATGGTTGCTACAACCATATTTTCATTTCTAAATTTGGCAATAATACTATTGTTACATTTCAATAATATTGATATTGCCGTAATCATACTGTTGTCAAAATAAAATTCAAAAAACATTACTATGGTTGCGACGAACATGCTTTTATTGTAGAGAACATACTAGTGTTGTCGTGACCATGTAGTAACCATATCTTCTCTCTGCGTGCGGGTTGGCGAGCTGGCATAACATTTCTGAATTCTGTCTTAGCTTAGCTAACGTACTCCATATATCGAACGACTGTGCAGCAATAGAGGACGAAACAGTAGAAAGTGTAAGAAAGCTCGGAAAGTGTGAGAAAGCTCGGAACTTCTTAAAGGTTCTGGAGTAACTTGAATCCGTGACAGGCTTACTTCTGTAGGAGATATGGAGTCTGATGGTGGAACAATGTTAAATCCAGACAGATGTGGACCCGACTTATTGCAATATACTTAAAGATACCACTACCTCTACAAGGACACGATGTAACTGCGATTACAACGCTCAAAAAATGGAGCATTCTTCCCACTGATCTTTCTTCAACGTCATATTGAGTACCCCAAAGTGGGATAGTAGAACACATTCCCTACATTATCAGCAGCGTTCGTGGTCTGGCCTAGTCGAGGCGTGTTAATAATTTGTAATTGGTCCGGAACAAAATTATGAAGCTTTGAAATATTTGACGGATTCTTTTGTACTCGTTAACTGTACGAATTGAACATAAAACAAGTGTTCTGAAAAACCAACTAAAAATAGGTTTTAAGGCCCAATTTACCCAGATTTAAAAACTAATTCTTAAACTTCAGTTGAACGTTCTCGTAGTTATATGTGAGATCTTTATTTTAATACTAACCGATTTTCTTCAATTGTAACGAGTAACCTACTTGTGCCAAACTTTACTAAGACTATATGTTATGTAAAAGCCACATCTACTTAAAATTGATGCCCGTAATCTTGACAATATTTGGTTTCAACAGGACGATGCCACTTGCCATACAGCTGCTCAAACAATGAATCTTTTGAAAGGTAATTTCAAAGAGCAGCAATTTTCACGTTTTGGGTCGGTGAGGCCGCCTATGTTGTTGTGTTGCCATTCTTACAAATATTTCGACGTCCTTTGAATATAAGTACTGAGAGATTGTCCGTGCAAATTAGCGTTTTTCCACAGGATGTTTTGCAAAATTCAAGTGCTTTAAGGATTGCTCATGCTTCGGAATCAAAAATGGCCTCTTTTCCGGAAGAAGACCTTTTGCTTTAAAGTCTCCATTTTCAGTTACTACTGCAAAATGATGTATTTGTATCGCTTTTCGATCCAGCAGTGAACTGAAGTGCCCATGCACTGTGTGCTCTTTGTTTGTGACTTGTTTATTGTACTTATAGTTGAATCAATAAATATATCGGGTCTCAGAGACCATGGGGGATGATTTTGTGATGGTTCCTATAGATTGTCATTTCCAATTTTTTTTAATGTTGTATATATCGCATAGAGTCGATGGATATTTTAGTCTAGTTCTTCGCTTACTTAAAAGGTTGAACTCGTTTGACAAAAGAGACGGTTTTTGGATCAACACTTTTTGCACTAGGCGAGATTTCGATCTAAAGGTATGGGGATTGATTCAATTCCCCCTCTGCCAACAAATTACGAATGGGCGTGGTTCTGTATACTCTCAAACTTGTTCTCACGGCACTGTTTAGTTTAATATCATTACAATTACTTTTCCTACAAATGTGCAGATGTTTCGTTTTTTCAAACGAAATATTTGCACCTGAGGTTTCGGACCAAATATTTATACGAGTATCACGATTTGGTGAGTTCTTGTTGAATGTCGTAGTTGTTTCGTGTTTTGGGTATGATATAAAGATAGTCCGCAAATATACAGTGGTGTATTATTTTTATTTTGTTGCAATATACGACTACGGTCATCAAAAGCTATAATAAATAATGTGGCTGACAACGGAGATCCCTGTGGAATAGGTTGTGTAATGGCCCAATGTCTGAAAATGTGTTGTTAACCTTGGCTGTACATTTTCTGTTGGCCAGAAAAGATTTAACAAAAGGAAACATCTTTGGACCTAATTTCCATTCTGATAGTTTACACAAAACTATATGAATTCCTATATTGTCAAACGCCAATTGCCTAAATTGAGGTGTGCTTCTTAGTTAAAAGATGTTTACAAATAATGTAGATAGTAGAGCATGAGTAGTGCTAAGACCGCATATAAATCCGACTTGGTTGACCGATAAAAGTTTGTGTCTTTTCAAATACCTCATCAAACGTCTAGATATGATTTTTCCGAAAATCTTCCCAGGACTATATAAAAAAATATAGTCCTGTATAAGTCTAGTTTGCCTGATACCTTGTTTGGTTTAATTATGGGTATAGTTGCAGATATCTTATAATACTGGGGTATGGTCCCAGTTGTAAAAATTTCATTAAAATGGCAAAGAATTCTGTTTTTAAAATCGTTTGAATGACGTTTTCAGCATAGGTTATACAATTTTGTCTAAAATGTAAACGTATCTTCTAGACATTTCGCTTTCTGTGGGCAAGAGCGTGATGGTTGACAGGTCTGTAATAATAATATTTTGACTATTGCGATTTTCAGGTGAAAATTTTGAGTCGCTAGAGTTAGACGACCAACAATCTGCAAATGAAGCTGAAATGTAGGAAGAATCAGAAATGATGTTGCCATCTTTTCCAATCATTTGGATAGTGTGGGGTGTGTAGTTCCCGGTCAAGAGTTTAATTCTCTTCCATATAAAGGAGAACGAAGATAATGGATCGACTGGGTAAACTCATAAAATGCTCTTTCTTTAGCTATCTTTTTTGCTTGTTAAACAAAGCGTTTTTGTAGTCTACAGGTATTCTAATCCGTCATATTTCGACAAAAGTGCCTCCAAACTATTTGCTTGTCTGTTCGTATAATTTTTAGTTCTCGGAACCACCATGGGACTAGTTTTGTTATTTGGCGAAAATGAGTTTGAGGTATAGAGTTGTTGGCACAAGATCAGATTTTTTTCTAATTAGGGCTGATTCTCTTTTTATATCTTCAGAGATGGGAGTGATATTATAAGTAGACAATAATGATAGGTTTGTCCTGTATTTAGCCCAATCGGCTTTGTTAGTGTTGAAATATGTTACTTTACAATTCAAATACCTTGTACATGTTTTTATTTTTAATCGTAGTAACATTGAACGTATGTCAAAATCAATTGTCTAGTTTTTACTTTTGTGAAAATATTTTATTCATTCCATTTTAAATTTCGTTAAATCAAGTTGTCTTTTCTTCTTAATAAAATTTTGTATTACAACTGAACACCAACTCGGTTTCATTACGGACTTTTGGGTTCACGTTACTTCTGCTGCGTGAAGGAATATAATCTACGATTTATAACTAACAAAGGTTATGGGCCCAGATTTCCAAAGTCCATAAGTTGAATATTGGTGTTTCTGGGATTTTCAGTCAGTAAAACAAGGCGTACAAGATGGCGAATTCTGTGGCAAGCATAGAGAAGCTTAATGGCGAAAATTATGGAACATGGTGCATCCAGGTGAAAAGCTTATTGATCACACTGGATTTGTGGAATACTATTGAAGCTGCGTGTCCTACGGATGATGCGGGTAAAACAGCATGGCTAAACAGCGATAGAAAGGCTCTTGCAACATTAACCCTTTCTGTGAAATCAAGTGAATTGATCCACATCAAGAATTCAAAAACAGCCAAAGAGGCATGGGAAGTCCTGAATTCTTTATATAACACTGACTCAGCATCCAGAAAAGTGAAATTATTCAAGAAACTTGTCCGGTCCAAGTTCAAGAGTGGTGAGAAATTTGCAGTTCAAATTTATGAATTTTGTTCCACAGTTGATGAACTAAAGGAAATTGGCATTACTCTAAATGATGATTTGTTGACGATATTATTATTATGCAGTCTTCCTGAGGAAATGGAAGGTTTTATAATTGCCATTGAAAGCAGAGATAACCTGCCCACATATCAAAGCTTAATATCGAAGATTTTAGAGGAGGAAAATCGTCAAGGTGATAAGAATAATGGCAATGGTGAAACGGTTTTTGCTGCAAATTCAAGAAATTTCAACAGGAAGAATAGTAATTTTCGTAGCAATGACAACAACCAACATGGAAAGAATAATCAGCGTACCGAAAATCGCAAGAATGGAAACCAGAATAATGCTAATATAAAGTGTTATCGTTGCGGTAAGATGGGACACATCAGATCCCAATGTAAAACGAGTGACAACGCCAAAAAGGATCCAGATCATGCATGTTCGTTATTTGAAAACGGGACAAAACTAGGCATGTTATGGATTTTGGATAGCGGAGCCACATCACATATGTGCCGAAATAAAGAGTTTTTCAATACATTGACGGAATCAAGACAGCAGATTTTGTTGGCATCTGGTGAAAGCATATTCGCAGAAGGAGTTGGTGAAATTAAATTCCAGACAACAACGACAAGTCTTACACTACGGAATGTATGGTATGTACCAAAACTCCATTCTAATTTTTTATCAATTAATAAAATCATCAAAGCTGGATATTCTGTGACTTTTGCTGGGAGTAAGGCAATGATGATGAGTAAGGATAGACAGAATGTTTTGACAGCGGATTTAGAGGAGGAAATTTTTATAGCCAACGTGAAGGTGAATAACATGGTTCAGAGTGTTAATGGAGCTATTGATCGAGATATGGTAATGAAATGGCATCAACGATTTGGCCATATGAATGTTCAGGATTTGAGTAAGTTAACGTCCAAAGATATGGTGAAAGGTTTGAACTTGAAAGTTCCAGAAAGCCTAGAATGTGTTACTTGTGCAGTTTGTAAGATTTCTGCTAGTCCATATAGGAGTTATTCGAATATACGTACGAATGATATTTTGGAATTGGTACATATGGACATATGTGGACCAATGGGAGTTAACTCTGTAGGCGGATCGAGCTATTTTATGACGATTATAGACGACTATTCTCGCTATATTACCATATACTTCCTCAAGAGGAAATCTGAAGCTTTTGAAGTCTTCGAAAATTTTGCTGCGATTGCGGAGAAGCAGACTGGCCGCCAAATAAAGGTTGTACGGAGCGACAATGGGAAGGAATTCGTGAATTCAAAATTTCGTGAATACTTTGCTAAGAGAGGCATTGTTCATCAGACGACGGTATGCTATTCCCCTCAACAGAATGGTGTCGCGGAGAGGGCGAATAGAACCCTGGTGGAAATGGCTAGGTGCTTATTAGTATCTTCTGGGTTACCTCAGAGTTTGTGGGGAGAAGCAACAAACACGGCTACTTACATACGGAATAGAGTCCCGACTAAAGTTATTGGTAATATTACCCCATATGAGAGATGGCATGGGAGAAAACCATCTGTATTCCATCTTAAGACATTTGGCTGTGACGCCATTTCTTTACAGAAAGGTCCGAAACCAAAGGGTAGTAAGTTTATGCCGAAGGGAATCAAGATGAAATTTGTTGGTTACCAGAATACTACGAAAGGATACAGATTATATAATACAAGTTCCCGAAAAATTGTTATTGCTCGAGACGTCATATTTTTTGAAGATTCTTTTGAGAAGACATTGTCTTGTGAATCTGGGGAGCCGGAACTATTCTGTACTGAAATTTTGAGGACAACTGATATTGTAAATAATCAAGATAATGAAGACGTGGAATCAATATCATCAACAACTTCCTTGCCGGAATCAACCTCAAGTAATGTTTCTATGATAGACCTCACGGAGAATCCAAATACTACTGTTATAAGTACAGAAAGTAGTGACATTGAATCTGAAAGGGAGGAATCTGTGGTTGTCAACAACAAAAGAAAACGAGGTAAGCTGATAGCACCAATTTCGGATAGGGTACTAAGACCCAGAAAAGTGGTAGAAAATGTAGAAATTCTGAACTCAATAATTGAGAATCCTCAGACAATAGCTGATGCGCTAAATTCAGAGAGCTCCGATAAGTGGAAGGATGCCATGCAAAAGGAATATGATTCTTTAATCAAAAATAAGACATGGACACTAATTGATAGACCAAATGGAAAAAATATTATTGGTTGCAAATGGGTGTTTGCCTTAAAACGTAGGCCTAATGGTGAAGTAGAAAAATACAAGGCAAGGCTTGTGGCACATGGGTGTTCACAGAAGTACAACGTGGATTATCAAGAAACATTCGCACCGGTTGTTCGACATTCGGTAATCAGATTGTTTTTGTCCTTGGCAGCTCAACATAAATTGCTGGTAAATCACATCGATATAGTTGCTGCATATTTAAATGGCGAATTAAAGGACGAAGTATATATGGTTCAACCTCCATTGTTTGACAATAACACAAATCAAGTCTGCAAATTGAACAAATCCCTATACGGTTCGAAACAGGCTGGACGTGAATGGAACAAGAAGGTGAATGACATTCTATTAAAAATGGGGTTCCAAAGGTGCAAATCCGATACTTGTGTATATGTCAAAAGGGATGGAAATCATGTCAGTTTCATAGCATTATACGTCGATGATATGTTAATAGCTTGTTCAAATGAGCTTGAAATGAAGAATACTATTGCGAATATCAACAAATACGTCGAAGCGGTAGATCGTGGTCCAATAAGATTTTATTTAGGGATGGAAATTGAACGCGATGGTCTTAGAGGCGACATAACAATCCACCAGAAAAAGTATTGCGAAGAAATAGTGGATCGTTGGGGTATGGCGGACTGCAAACCAGCAAGTACTCCGTGGCCATGTGGAACAACTTTGCTGAAATGCGACAAAGAATGTAAAGATTTGGATACACATTCATATCAAAGTCTGACAGGCGCGTTAATGTATTTAGCGGTGATTTCAAGGCCAGACTTAATGCATGTGGTATCGAGATTGTGTCAGTTCAATTCTCACCCCCACAAGGAACATTTTTTGGCAGCGAAACATGTGTTGCGATACCTGAAGAACAAGACGGATAGTAAATTAACTTTTAAAGCTAATTCTGAAAATCTTATGTGCTTCACAGACGCAGATTGGGGATGCGATGCTAATGACCGAAAGTCATATACAGGTTATGTTCTGTTCATGGGAGGTGGTCCAATAGCCTGGGAATCTCGCAAGCAGTCGGTAGTGGCCTTAAGCACGATGGAAGCTGAATATATCGCACTATGCCAAGGTACTAAAGAAGTTTGTTTTCATCGTGGTCTTTTGCATGAATTAGGTTTCAAAGAGAGCAATCCTACAACTATCCTGTGCGACAATCAAGGTGCTCAATTTTTGGTAAAAAATCCGACAGTTCAAAAGAAAAGCAAACATATCGATATCCGTTATCACTACGTTCGTGAGAAATATGATCAAAAGGCTGTGGATATTAAATATGTTACTTCTGAAGAAAATGCTGCGGACATATTTACAAAAGTATTAGGCAAACAACGGCATACTGACAATTGTAGATTATTACAGATTGAGATGTAATATTTTTTTTTTTAAATTGTATTATGTAAAGAGTATTTGTTTTGAGAGGGCGATTGTTGAAATATGTTACTTTACAATTCAAATACCTTGTACATGTTTTTATTTTTAATCGTAGTAACATTGAACGTATGTCAAAATCAATTGTCTAGTTTTTACTTTTGTGAAAATATTTTATTCATTCCATTTTAAATTTCGTTAAATCAAGTTGTCTTTTCTTCTTAATAAAATTTTGTATTACAACTGAACACCAACTCGGTTTCATTACGGACTTTTGGGTTCACGTTACTTCTGCTGCGTGAAGGAATATAATCTACGATTTATAACTAACAGTTAGTAAGGTTTTATTTAGCCCAATCGGCTTTGTTAGTAAGGTAAATTGATTGGAACCAGTATAAATTAGTATTACCTATGTCGATGCTAGTTTTGGTGGGGAAGTGGTCGCTATTAATTTTTTTTTAGCTATTTTTATTTACAATCCGTTTTACAATATGTAGCTAGTTTGTTAACATATAGTACTTATTCATAACTTTCGTTACTTGGCTTGAGTAAGCCTCATGGACATGAGACATTGCTTCGTTGACATTATTAATATTTAAAAAACCAAATATTAATTTCTAAAGGTCAAGTCTAATACATTAAATGTCTTAAACCTTCTGATGTTATCTGTTTCACATAGAAGCGTTATAGCTAGGATATTAGAATGATTACTTAGCCTTGATAAGTAGTTTGAGCTGAACCTTTTTATTTCGTCTATAACTTTTGGAATTTTTAAATCTTTGTGAATCTGATAATTTGATACGTACAAGTATCAAGGAGCGTTGGTCATGAGTCTTAAGGTTTTCGACTGGTATCTTTGTAAGATTTCAATATTTGAATTGCTGTATGTTTCCCAAAGTTGGATACCATAGGTCCAGTTTCCGGTCGGTTTTAACATAACTTTATGAAGATTTAGCTTAATTTCAATGGTCTTAATGTTTGGATTGCTCGTTTGGCCTTAATATAATGCTTCCACGTTAGTCTTTTAGCAAGTTGCATGCCTAGATACCTAACAACATTCTACTTTGGGATCACAGAGTTATTCAAATAAATTGGTGGACATTCCCTTCTTCTTAAGCTAAATGAAACATGTTTTCATTTTTCTGTCTTTATCGCAATTCTCCACGTTTGTAACCATTTTTGAAGTACGAGTATATGTGACAGCGCATAGAGAAAGGGACCTAAGGGTAAAAAAAATCAATTTTCACTTTTTTTTGATGTGGACAACAATGAGAATGAGACCGATCCCATGCCATAAAAGTGTTCCCTCCAAGAGATGTGCGCGTTTTATGAAAGTGATGATACACCAAAGACACACGTATTTAAATCGTTAAAATGGCTCTCCTGAACAAAAATGGTTTTACCCTTAGGTCCTTTTCTATTTTGCGCGTCACATATTAAGATCATTTTTTTTAAAAATCATCAACCGTACGCCAGCTGCACTTAGGAAGGAGGGCAATCGAGCCAAGGCCAATATTAATGTGCGTGAAGGTATTGTGAGTACTAAAGTGTGTCGGAGAACCATTGTTAAAATACGTAGGTTGTTGTTTGTCACAAAATCTTCAAAAATTCTACCTTTTTTTGTTCTAGTGCGGAGAACCCCGAAGGTTTAATTGGGTCCAAAAACTAATTCTGAGTTGGCTTTCTAAACATCCTGTGTGTAGGGTAAAATATAGTCGACCACGCCCTACTTTAGAGTTTGAACTAGATTTTTTATTATTTATAAAGGGACATAAATAATGTTACACACGTTTTATTCTGTAAAATAAAAAGTACTGAATGTTTTTGGACCAAATATTTGTTAACATATTTATTGATGTATATTGTATCCAAAAAGTGGCTACCTATTCGAAATGTCCGCCTTGTGCCTTTACACACGCCTTAAGTCGCACTGGCCACTCGTCAATAGCTGCACGAACCTCGTCCATTGGAAAATTGGCCACAGCTCGAACCAAAGCACTCTTAAGATATCCAATATTGGGGTATCTATTGTGACAAAACTTGTCCTCTAAAACCGTCCACAATTTGTAATCCAATGGGTTCAGATCTGGTCTGCCTGAGGGCCATTCTTCAGAGGAAATGAACGCTGGCAAATTGTTTCGAAGCCAGGCCTGGGACGTTTTAGCCTTATGGGCCGGCGCAGAGTCCTGCTGGAAAGGCCATGGCTGGTTTTGGAACAGGGAATTGTTAAGAGGATTCACAACAGCTTCCAAAACGGTTTCTTGGTAAGTTTTGGCCGATGTTTTTACTCCTTGTTCGCAGAAATGCAGGCTAGTGACCCCATCGCAAGAGACACCCCACCAAACCATGACTGAAGCTGGGTGATGGCCATTTTCCACCCTTGGGATCAGTTCAGATGCTTTCTTATATGACCGCGCATACACTGTATCATTTTGCTTGCCAAATTTTTCCTGAACGGTAAACATTTTTTCATCGGTGAACATCGTGCTTCACCAAAAGACGTTTGCAGTTTTCAATCCTATTTCTTTTTAAAGCTGCAGTCAATAAATGTCCGGTACGTTGTTTGAAAGCCCCAAGTCCCAAGTCTTTTTAAATGATTCTTCTCATGGACTTTTGCGTGATATTCATCTCACGGGCCATGATTTCCTGTTTTCGGAGCGGGTTTTCTGATGTGATTCTTGATTTAACGGCTTTGATGACATGCGGTGTTCGAACAGAGCGTGGGCGGCCCGACCGGTGGCGGTCTTTACAGCTCCAGTCTCCTCAAACAGTTTTATGCATCGGTAGACGAACATGCGGCTAATCCCTAGTGGCTGGAGCGTTTTGAAAATATCGCTTTTTTTCATTTCACACTTGAAAAGCACTATTACAGCGATACGGTCCATGATAAAAGTTGAAACAATTTTGAAATCCAGTTACAGACTTACGCTATTGAGGTTAGCTTGCAATACCCATATGGCATTAACGGGGTATGTTCAGTTCCACTATTGAAATGGGTGTGTTCAATGTTGTAACAGTATTTATGTCCCTACAAAGTAAACAGACGGAAATTTACATTAGAATTTTACATCTACAGGACACTAGCAGACATGCCTGATATTGGTTTTGGTCTACTAAGAAGCTGGCGATTTAGGTTGAAATGGTTCGGCGAGAGCGAAAGATTAATTTAGTTTTGTGAGTGTCTCTCTCTGTACGGACTGAAACTTTAAATAACTTGAAACTTAGAGAAGACTGCCAGGACTGTCCAAGTAAAAGGGCTAAACTAGAAATTAGATCTTGGTACATTATGGTTTATATTAAGATAGGGATCTGTATTGCATTTTGGGCACTTTAGAAATAGTATAAATGAAGCCCTTGTTGTAGCTCTATTTGAAGAGCCTAATGTCTTTCAGGGTATTTTAAAAGGCCTGCCTGTACGGCTCTTAGGGGGAAGGAACTCTACCGAATTTCGCCGCTGGGATATGAACATGCCACTGTATGCGAGCGGGTATCAATGTGTTGGTGTATTTATGAATTCTTTCCTGTTATAAAGTCAAACAGAATGTGTGCTTTGGCGAGAGAGTGTCGTATCATCGTTTCCCGCCCCTCCTCACCCACTTTTCATTCGTTTGGTGTCATTGTTGTTGCTGCTGTTTTTGGCATTTTTAACGGTTAGTGCGCCTTTATGGTAATAACAGCAACAACAACACACACACAAAAACAACAAAAAACTTTAATGCCAAACATTTAAGCCTCAAGTTAGTACTCGTACGTTGTAAAGGCGCGCATTTCTTTGTCTTTCGCCTCTCTGTATACGAGTGTGTGTGTGTGTATCTGCGTGTATTCGCATACGAGAATACTTGTACGCGGTGCTGTGCTGGCGCTTGTAACGCTTTCCCATATTTAGCCTCGGAAAAAGTTTATGAATATTATCGAACATTAATGTGTAATTTAATTAAGCCTGTAAAAGTTATGTTGCCAAGTAGTATTTTCCAGTTTATTACCGACATTTATCTATTGTCATAGTATCCGCATGCATGTCCGCTGTTAAAACGGATGCAGGATTGTTCGGTCGAATAGCAGCCGAAATGGTGGATTGGAAGATTAGGGGCATACGATTTTATTCGCTAACCAAAAGTGCAAATATCTTATCGTGCTACATTAAATTAGTAGCACGATTTTCCTCTTATCTAACGTGACTATTGTTAGGTATCAGATTGCGGGGGCTGGTTAGGATTGTGTACATCTGATCTCGCTTTATGTTCCGTATGCGTTTCGCTCTCGCGGCTCCCTCACCTCAAGCCCTGTGCTTCACCTCTAGCTCGGTTTTTCATACTTATGTATTAGAACATAAATTTCCAAATATGTTTGTGACCCTTATATGCTTTATCTGTGGTAGTTAAAAGTGTTGTACATTTTTCTTCTGCTCCACATAGTTTGAGCATACTGGTGAGATGTTATTTTTTAATCTGTACAGTTATTTTATGAAGGACCTGTCAAAACCTCTTAATCCAGTTGAAGACTAGAGACCAGCTGCGTCCTACCTAGCTTGCCGCATTACCATAACCAGAAGTTTTTGTGTCGACATTAAATCTGCCTCTTATTTCAGCTGACTTTTTCTTGACGTCTCCCTTTTTACGAAATCTACATCGTCCGATATAGTTCAAAACACCCATGTAGCCAAGTCAAGAGAAATATTAAATTATCCAATTTCACCATTTGGTCTATTACATTTAGATGACGATATTGACTTTTCGACACATTTTTTCTGTTTCGTTTCAACAGACAGTACAAATGGATATCTTTTAAATTTTGTCCCTCTTTACTTTCCGTTTTGTTTTTATATTTCTGGTGTTTTACGTAAGGGTAAGCAACACTACAAGGTCATAAGAACGAAACTATTGGTTGGCATTACCACTTGTTGGTACCAAGGAACAATAGTAAACAAAACTAGGGCTAAGATCATCTATTATCTTAGATAAGCCGTTCTGAGTCGGCAGTAGAACCCGGGCAGTGTGTAATTGAATTAAAACAGGTATACAAGTAGCTCACTGATTTATTCCTAGTATTTCTCACTTATTTCTTAATGGAATTTTAAAGGGAGATGAGTACGCACAGAGAACAAATTTGTGGTCACAATTTTTTTTTTGCGGCTGCGTCTTCCATAAATATGCCATCACAACTACCAAACGTTAGTTCGTGCCATAAATAGTATGGTGTGGTATCGCTAATAAATTAAATTGTCTTTTCAATGCTTTGACTTCGCTGTTAAGCGAAGTCAGAAACAAACAATTTTTGTTGTCATATGTTTTTTTTCTTTTGTTTAGGACAATAATCAAATTTTATCATATTTTACAAATAACAAAGATTGTTGAGCTCCAACGAGAACAACAATATAAGAGTATCCTACGATTAAATAACAATAATTTGTAAGTGTATGAGCTATTTCAAAGCATTAAAATAAATTATAATTATTATATATAGCATCTACTTCCGGAATGGGAGGTCAAGGATGTGGAGGCGCTTCAATCTTATTTTTTCGTTGGTATCATCGAGCAATGAAATGTCCAGCGACTTGCAGTGATCACTTAATCTTTGAAGGTAGTTTTCTGCATACCGTCTTATTTCATCTTTCACCATCGGAATGTTTAAGTCATTATGAATAGTGTTGTTAGATACGAACCACTGTGCTTTCTTTAAGTATAGTCCTTAATGTCTAAGAGTGATATCTTTGTAAAATTTCGATATTCGAATTACTGGCAGTTCCCCAAAGCTGTATACCATATGTCCATACAGGTTTCAGTATGGTCTTGTATATTAGAATTTTATTGTGTATATTTAGTTCAGATTTGACCTAATAGCCAATACAGACTCCCAGTTTTTTTTTGTTTAAATGTTCTTCTTAGATTTTATGTGGGGGTTCCACGTCAGCGTTCTGTCTGTTGTCATATCCGAAAGATAAGATTGTGTAATTGCGTTTCGATATGTTTTTCATTCCATTCAAACTTGAACTTCAGTCTTATACGTTATTTTATTTCTTTATATCGTTACCTTAATATAAAAAGACCTCTACTCATATATTTTGCCGTGAAATGTCTGTACAAAAAATACTAACTAATTCAAAATCTATAAAAATTATATTTTTTTAAAAATGTATAACTCTGAATTACGCACTATATATTAATAAACAGTGCATTTACAAAATTTTTGTGCCCGTATTATCACCAGATCTATTATGTTTTTTTCTTCTACTGCAAAATTATTTTTTATGAGTTAAGGCATTTATATATTAAGGTGACGATATGTAATTATCCTTCATGCGGGCGTACGTGAAGATGCGCCAAGAAACTAACCCTTTTTTTGGTTGTCAATACCAACTGCTGGTACCAGCTCTCAATTGTACTTCATTCCATTAGTATAACCGAAAAGTTAAAAATCCGAATCCTAAAACAAACATTGCTTACATCTTGTGGTGTAATTAGAACAGAAAGTTTTTGCGTCCAACAGTATTTAAGTAGTTTGGACGGATTGTGTGTCAGTAAAGTCGTTATAAAATAAATTTAGATCATTTATTAAAATGTGTTTAAAGCTTTATAAAATATTATTAGTAGAGTCCAAAGTAACTTTTGTTTGCTTAGTTCATTAAGTGTTACTTTTTATGGTAGTTTTCATTATCACACCCTCTATCATGGGATAAAGTTGTCATTCAAATTGCATCACCTCGAAATATTGAATTGCGACCTTATAAATCTGTACATGATATGTTAATGGTCTCCGTTAAATTCTAGCCATATACATCCGCCCGACTGAGTTTTTGTTGAAAGCACAATAGCGGCCAAATGAAAAGAAGTACCTGAAAGGAACCTACAATTTTACAAATTATTTGATTATTGTCATAAGCTCTATTCGAGTAAATGGGAGATATCTGTTTACCTTTATGGACTAAAAAACACTTCGGAAAATAACTATTTTTTTAGAAATTTCCCAAAAATGTTTCCATTACTTTTGGAGAACTACAACGTTCCATGGGATCGTAAGTAGAGGTGTACTTATCATTTCCAAAATAGTAATTGTTGTTGGGCCTATGAACTCGAGTGGCCCATAACACGAAAATATGTCAAATAGGAAGCGATCCTATTGGGAAATCCGTCCGCACGAGATGGAGTACTTCAAACTTTAAATCAATGCAGAATAATAGTTAAAGGAAATTCTACACACTTTTGTAGAGCAAAAGTGATGCAATTAATCGTTTTATTACACATGGTTTTCCAGTAAGGACATAACAATTGTATATATAAATAAAACACAGAAAATTTAAGATATCGAGTTCAAATTTTTTCCAGGTGTAGTGCAAATGTTACAATTTAAGAACGAAATTCGATTTCGGTCATATGACCACAACGAGCCCGTGTGCATTTCATAAATTATTTTTTTACCATTTATAGTTTTTTATTGTCTGCTTTTTACATTTTCACTAATGAACCCTCTTGTTTATCAATTCTCTTTGGTGTAGGCAAAGAGAAACAATGTTGCCATAATCTCAATTGTATTAAATTTTGCCAGGTTAACATATTGCAACCACGGCTATTGTCACTTAATGTTTAACGAACTTCGACAATACAAGATACTCCGCAAAAAACAAGTGGACAAATTAAATTCAGCTGTGCCGTACTTATATACCCTTCTTCATAAATTACGGTCCAATATGAACATTTTATATTTTATATATAATCAAGAGGGCGTGGCACCAGCCTCTTTTCTATCAGAGTGTGTTTGTTTTCATACCAACATCAAATAAACAACTAGTATTGTCATATCGGTATTAGTTTACGAGATATAGCCTTTCAAAATACAGGGTTGTATAGGCCGGTCCACGCTTACAATATAGTCAATAATAATATGTTTATTATTTATTACATTCTGTCTACATTTTATAACGGTCGGTTCTAAACCACACACACCTGGGATGTGTTTTGATCCAAGCCAACATAACATTTTTCAAATATCACCGTCATACCTGTTATAGTTCGTAAGATATTGTCTTTTAAGCTTAGGGTTTTATGGGTGGTGTCACGTCTTCTTATATTTTGTATTGATCTCTGCCAATATCATATGTTCCACATATTAGCCTTATATCTTAAATTGTTTGTGTGATATTGCGTTTTTTATACCCTCTACCATAGTATAGAAGGTATACTTGCTTAGTCCTTCCGCTTACAACACATCGAAATACTGGTCGGTAAATCCATAATGTATATATATATTCTGAATCGTCGTATTTCAAAGACTATGTAGACATGTATCTCAGTCTCTCCGTCCGTATGTCTGTGACATGTCGCATTAATGAAAATAGGTGGCTGAAATTTGGCAGAAACATGGGTATTAAAAATAGGCCAGATCGGCCAAGAGGTAAATATTTTCCCCTCACAAGGACTGGGTCAACCTCTGGAAAAATCAACAATCCTGAACTTCAAAACACAATATCTTATAAACTCTTAGAGATATGACTGTGATAGGCAGAATATGTGGAACTTACGATGTTGGTATGGGCGGTGAAACGCCCCCTTTAAAAACTCACGTTTATGACTAAACTAATATACCGATTGTTCTAAAATGTTAACAGATTGAAATGAACCAGACAGTTATTATATAAGTATACCACATGCATGTTTTCGGATCTCTTGATGCCTCAATATGTACGTAAATAACTGTTGTAAGATGTGAATGCTCGCAGTTGATAATATGAATTTTTAAGCAAAATCGTTGTCCATTTTCGAGCTGCCCTAAGCCCAGAACTAAGAAGAGATAACGTATCGAATGGTCGTGTGCCTTCAGAGCTAAGTCAGTTGGAACTTCTGAGCGAATAATGTGAGTTCAGCAGACTAGTGCGGGAAAGGTTGAGTTGCTAAAATCGAGGGCGGGTCGATGTTGTAGGACTGAGTTGCACACTCTCGGCTACGGAAGCCACATTGGCGTCTGTGTGCACCGTAGTATTGTCCATTTGCTTCCCAGTCTCACGAACGTTTTGCACCAACAAGCGTATAACAGGCGGACAATACTTTGTTTTAATACACGCACTGTTCGGACTAAACAGCTTTGACTTTGGAAATAAATTTGCATTATTTCTTTAAGCTGCGGTGCTATGCACCTTTCACACTCAGAAAAACAAACTCGATGCCACAATCTAATTTTTTTTTTCATCCGAATAATTAAGGTTTCACCTTTGCACCTCGAGTATTCCATCAGTATTACCAAATGATACTTGGTGCTCTGGAATTTTTAGTAATTAGAAATATAGTATCGGTGCAACATACCAAGTATCCGAACTTTCTGAAGAGATTTGTTAAATCTCAAAGTTCACATGCCACAATTGTTCAACAAAAATAAATTACAATTTTAGTCAGTAAAACAATATATGTGACGCGCAAAATAAAAAGGGACCTATGGGTAAAACCAGTTTTGTTCAGGAGAGCCATTTTAAAGATTAGGTCCCTTTCTATTTGCGCTTAGAATCGTCGACTTCACTTTCATAAAATGCGCATATCTCTGGGAGGGAACACTTTTGGGACATGGGATCGGTCTTATTCGAAGCTCAGATGTTGTCCACATCAAAAAAGAAAAAAAATGATAATTGATTTTTTTTACCCTTAGGTCCCTTTCTCTATGCGCTGTCACATGTTCGTACACAATTAAAGTACTTGAAGTACTCGTAGGGAGGTTATGACGAGGAAAAAGTAAAAAAAGAAGATGAATGATTTTTACTTCAAAATAAATGTGGTTAGTCTATTTGCTTCAAGTCAGTAAAAATCAAACTATTTTACTTTTAAAAAAATGTCATTTTGGTTATGGTCATCACTAATAATTGGTTACAACAACAAAACGTTTGCAAAACTAGTGGTTGCCACAACCACTAGTTGTGGCAACTAAATGCTATTTTCGCGTTTCATTGGTAAGTTTGATCAATAAGTTGTGAATACAGTACGATGTTCATATTTATCATCATGTGGTATTGCGAACCGAATTTCTATTACGATCATTAACATTTGTTGATTGCAACAGAAATTCCTCTATTGCAACCGATTCAATGTAGTCCCAGCCGATTTCCAACTAATTTTTTCTTTTTGTGTAAGAAACAATATATATTTTTAAATGCTTTTCAAGCATTTCGTTCCACGAAGATGTGACTTTCTGTCAAGATGTCGAGCATATAATGCAGAACGAAACTACTTGATAAGTGGTGCTTAAAAATTCTTATTTAGGACAAGTCAAATGCATTGCTCTTCTTATGCACATGCCTGTATTCTATAGCATTTAGACATATGTTTATAATCTTTTTGTGTGTATAAAAATGCTCATTTTTATAGTTTTTATGTTATTGTTATTATATTTTGTTCTCCATCATATAATTTTATTTGTATTATCCTTTAGATCATATAATTTTACTCATTACATTTCTTATTAGAAATAAAATAAGATGTTTTGTCGACAAAGTATTCTGCACAAGAACGAAAACAGCACGTTGAATAGCATTTATAAATGTTTTATAATATGGAAATATAATCGCAAACATTTTATTGCAGAAAAGTGTATAAGTATAACGTGTGGCAATATTACGAATCATTCGAATATTCAATGAACAAATATGAGCAAATCATAGTAGGATCAGATATTTATTTATTCGCCAAGCTTTATATGTGAAAATTTGGCTTTTCCATCAAAAATAGTTTTAACCCCAGAAGAAAGTCCCACTTGTCAAGTTAAAAGTATTAACTCAAAATTATTAAAAAAAACTTTTGTAAGAAAACTGTACATCCGTCCACGTTTTTACAAAGAACACATATACAAATGTTCCGCTGGCCAACTGAGAGTAAAAAAATTCATCAGATTGCAATAAAAATGGGATTGTGGTTTAGTTCACCCAAAGGACAACCCTTGCCAAAGCTTGCAGTTGTCGGTTCATGCTTTCATATAGCTCCGATTTGGTGTTTTTCTAATATATTTTTAATGAAATGCCTTTATATTTGAATACAATTTGGCACATATATTATTTGTTCTGGAGAAATACCCTTTAGAAAATGGGAAGTATTAGTCCAAGATATAATGAACCTACCAACCGCTTTGGAGTATAACTGACTTGTATCAGATTTTATAGAAATTTTCATGTATAGCGTCGGGCAGAATATAACACAAACCATGGCTCAGTTTTAGACCGGCTCAGTCGGTAGTTCGTGATATCCTCTATACAAGTCTACACGTAGAAAAAAAGTATGGTTGGGATAACAATATTCGAAGAGCATTATACTATTTTTTGGTATATGGATGTGGTACAACAATATTATGATCCTTTCAACAATAGTATGATTCAAATACAACCATATTACGATCCTTACAACAATTGTATGATTCACACATAACCATACTATCATCCCGACAACCATGTTATGATCCCCGCAACCATAGTATGATCACACCCAATTATACTAGCATCCCGACAACCATGTTATGACCCCTGCAACCATAGTATGAACACACACAATTATACTATGATCCCCAAAATTATGAATTAGACTTGGGTTAGGTTGTCCACAATAGATTTGAATTGCGAAAATTATTTAAAAATACTTGGTAGGGACATAAATGCTGTTACACACGCTTCATGCTGTAAAATAAAAAGTACTGAATGTTTTTGGACCAAATATTTTTTAATATATTAATTGATGTATGTTGTATCCAAAAAGGATCTACTTATTCGAAATGTCCGCCTTTTGGCTTTTACACACGCCTTAAGTCGCACTGGCCAATCGTCAATAGCTGCACGAACCTCGTCCATTGGAAAATTGGCCACAGCTCGAACCAAAACAGTCTTAAGAGACCCAATGTTGCGGTATCTTTTGTGACAAGCCTTGTCCTCTAAAACCGTCCACAATTTGTAATCCAATGGGTTCAGATCTGGACTGCCTGAGGGCCATTCTTTAGAGGAAATGAACGCTGGCAAATCGTTTCGAAGCCAGGCCTGGGACGTTTTAGCCTTATTGGCCGGCGCAGAATCCTGCTGGAAAGTCAGTGGCTGGTTTTGGAACAGGGAATTGTTAAGAGGCTTCACAATAGCCTTCAAATCGGTTTTTGGTAAACTTTGGCCGATGTTTTGACTCCTTGTTCGCTGAAACGCAGGTCAGTGACCCCATCGTTAGAGACACCCCACCAATGATGACCCTTTTCCACCCTTGGAATCAGTTCAGATGCTTCCTTAGATGACCGCGCATACACTCTATCATTTTGCGGGTTAAATTTTTCCTGAGGGGTAAACATTTTTTCATCGGTGAACAAAATTTTTCTGTGCATGTTATCAGCGTGCTTTATCAAAAGGCGTTTGCATTTTTCAATCCTATTTTGTTAAAGCTGCAGTCAATAAATGTCCAGTACGTCGTAGGAATGCCCCAAGTCCCAAGCCTTTTTAATTA
Organism: Hydrotaea diabolus; assembly: GCA_963513945.1. NCBI lineage: Eukaryota > Metazoa > Arthropoda > Insecta > Diptera > Muscidae > Hydrotaea > Hydrotaea diabolus. Next base: position 77,045,714 of record OY740718.1, on the reverse strand, counting down.
TTCAGCTCATTGACTTTTGCGTGATATTTATCTCACGGGCAATGATTTTCTGTTTCGGAGCGGATTTCTGTGATTTCTTGATGTAACGGCTTTGATGACATGCGGTGTTCGAACAGAGCGTGGGCGGCTCGACCGGTGGCGGTCTTTTACATCTCCAGACTCCTCAAACAGTTTTATGCGTCGGTAGACGAACATGCGGCTAATCCCTAGTTGCCGTTTGAAAATATCGTTTTTTCATTTCACACTTGAAAAACGCTATTACAGCGATACGGTTCTCATTGTCTGACCACTCTATGATTAAAGTTGAAACAATTTTAAAATCCCTTTACAGACTTACGCTATTGAGTTTAGCTTTCAAAGCCCATATGACATTAACGGGGTATGTTCAGTTCTACTATTGAAATGGGTGTGTTCAATGTGGTAACAGTGTTTATGACCCTACTAGTTACATTCAATTTTAAATAATAGGAGTTCTTTTAATAAGCAATAGAAAAAATCAGTTTAAAAAACCTAATCGTTCTAATTAAAAATTATTTCAGTTAAACAAACTAAAGCTGTTTGAAAAATTTTAATTTCCATAAAAAAAGTACTATTATTGCATTAGATCCGTAACAATAACATTGTTCAAGTGAAGAAACATTACAATCATACAGTATGATTGCCGTAATCATATTATTGTTAACATAAAAACCAAAAAACAATACTTTTGTCGCACCAACCATATTTATATTGTTGCTACAATCATATTTATATTTTTAAGTTTGGCAAAAATACTATTGTTACATTTCAACAATATTAATATTGCGGCAATCATAATACATATTCTCAAAATAATTTCGGAAAACAATACTATGATTGCGACGAACATACTTATGGTGCGGGGAACATATTATTATTGCCGTGACCATATTCTTGTCACATTCACCAAGTTAAGAACCCTTGCAAATAGCACGACTTATTTTGTTGTAGTTTAAATACTCCATATTCTTCAAAAAAAAGAAAGCAAAAATGACTACGCTTTTATGTCCGAAAGTGGTATACACATTGTTGGACTAGTTGAAAAACCAATAAATTTTTAATTGCCCAGATTTGTAAATATATTCGTAAAACAACACAATAGCAATAAAACTGAAATGAGATTCTTAATAATTCATAAATTGAAATTAATCTACAAGAGGCTTAAAACCACAATTGTTGAAAATATTTCGTACGCAAATAAAACCAGTCATCCCTTACACATTAAGCCCAAAAACAAAAAAAGAACAAAAGGAAAAACAAAAGATAAAAACATCTCGAAAATTTCAACTACAATTCTGTAATTTTTGCAGTAGTAACATTACTGACAATACGTACTAGAGCACACTGCGTTGTTGTTCGTTTGTGGGCAACAACATACATATATTTGTACATATGTGTTGCTTACTGCAAACAGATTTACAAGCGTACATAATATATATGTATGTATACTTGCCACAGATATCCATAAATAACCACTACAACATGTTACTTTTTTCTGGGCAGCATTTCGGAGGCAATGAGAAAAAAATCTCGACTGCATTTCAATTACCACATCAAAAGTCACTGAGGCGGAAAATCATTATAAATTTCTTATGAACATTTTGTGTATGAAATACTTCCTGCCGTAATACCGTGAAATGTGTGCTCCAGCACCCAGCAAAGCCTACGGTAGGAAATTGCATATTTGGGAATTATGTTTAATTAGCCTAAACCAGCGAAAGAGTTTCAATCGAATCAGACTAGCATTTGTCCACTAATGTTGTCATATTCTCGTGTATTCAAATACTAAGTAGTCGGTTTTTAATGTATCTGCGGGCGTCAACGCAGACTTTATGGACAAATTTTTAAGGCAAAAAGTAAAAAACTGGGTTAAAAAGCGAAAGTCGGGTGTGGCCAACTTTATTATACCCTGCACTTTGGATGTTCAGAAAAGCCAACCTTTGGACGGACATTAAATTAAACCATACTTTTTAACTAATGTCGTATTAAATACTTGTATTTAATTTTGCATTTGAAAGAGGTGGTTAAATAAAACCTTACATCTATAATATTAATTGCTAATTTCGAAGATATTATACATTTTTTATACTTACTCGTATATACATATGGAGAAGGAAAAGATGATAAAAGCATTCATTAAAGTCTGAAAAAAGGATAACCGATCAACCCAACCCAACTAACATGTGAATTTAGCTGTTAGTATAAAGTTATTTAATGTAATGATTTTCGCTAGTTGAACAAGAAGTAACAAATTTGTGCGTTATGGTATTTATTCTTTCAAAAATAAAATCAGTGTTGCTTAACTCATGTAATTTTTTTGTGCTGAAGTGCCAATGTAGGTTCAGCATAATTTTAAATATCTTATTTTGATAAGTTTGAATTTTTTTAATATGAGTTTTGGCACAATTTCCTCACGCTGGGCATGCATAAAAAGCGATTGATTGAAAAATTGTTTTAAGCAAAACGATTTTATTTTCAAAGTTTAGCCCAAACTTCCTATAAGTATTGACTTAGTAGGGACATAAATACTGTTACAACATTGAACACACCCATTTCAATAGTAGAACTGAACATACCCCGTTATTGTCATATGGGTTTTGAAAGCTAACCTCAATAGCGTTAGTCTGTAACGGGATTTAAAAATTGTTTCAACTTTCATCATGAAGTGGTCAGATATGAGAACCGTATCGCTGTAATAGCGCTTTTCAAGTGTGAAATGAAAAAAGCGATATTTTCAAAATGCCCCGGCCACTGTTTGAGGAAACTAGAGATGTAAAAGACCGCCACCGGTCGGGCCGCCCACGCTCTGTTCGAACACCGCATGTCATCACAGCCGTTAAATCAAGAATTCACAGAAATCAGCTCTGAAAACAGAAAATCTTGGCCCGTGAGATGAATTTCACGCAAAAGTCCATGAGTCGAATCATTAAAAAAGATTTGGGACTTGGGGCTTTCAAACGACGTACCGGACATTTATTGACTGCAGCTTTAAAAAAAATAGGATTGAAAAATGCAAACGTCTTTTGGTTAAGCACGCTGATAACTTGCACAGAAAAATTTTGTTCACCGATGAAAAATTTTTACCGCTCAGGAAAAATTTAACAAGCAAAATGAAAGAGTGTATGCGCGGTCATCCAAGAAAGCATCTGAACTGATCCCAAGGGTGGAAATGGATCATAACCCAGCTTTAGTCTTGGTTTGGTGGGGTGTCTCCTTCGATGGGATCACTGACCTGCATTTCTGCGAACAAGGAGTCAAAACATCGGCCAAAGTTTACCAAGAAACCGTTTTGGAAGCTGTTGTGAAGCCTCTTAACAATTCGCTGTTCCAAAACCAGCCATGGGATTTCCAGCAGGACTCTGCGACGGCCCATAAGGCTAAAACGTCCCAGGCCTGGTTTCGAAACAATTTGCCAGCGTTCGTTTCCCCTGAAGAATGGCTCTCAGGCAGTCCAGATTTGAACCCATTGGATTACAAATTGTGGACGGTTTTAGAGGACAAGGCTTGTCACAAAAAAAACCCCAACATTTTATCTTTTAGGACTGCTTTGGTTTGAGCTGTGGCCAGTTTTCCAATGGACGAGGCTGCTATTGACGATTGGCCAGTACGACTTAAAGCGTGTGTAAAGGCAAAAGGCGAACATTTGGAATAAGTAGATTCTTTTTGGATACAACATACATCAATAAATATATTAAAAATTATTTGGTCCAAAAACATTCAGTACTTTTTGTTTTACAGATTAAAACGTGTGTAACAGTATTTATGTCCCTACTAAGTATTAGTGGATTAAGTAATTTAATATCCAAATTCATTTTAATTATTATATGCGTGGTCGTTGAAAGTTAATCGTGTATTTAACATTACGCCAAGGTATCTTACTGAGTTCGTCCACTATATCGCATTTCCAAACATAACTAAATTTGCCTGTGGAGTATTACGATGCTTTCTTTTTTTTGTAAAAAAGATAGCTTGAGACTACGTAGCGTTAATTTTCATCTCCCATTTCTCTGAGTATTCAAATATTTTGTCCAGTGCCTTTTGCATGGACAAAATAGCACAAAATCATCGGCGAAAAATGCATACTCGAAATTTTCAACCTGGGGAAATCAGCAGTGTAAATAATATAAAGTAACGGCCCTAAAACGGATCCTTGTGGTACGCCAGATGAAACGTTCACAAGTCTAGAAACATCCTGATTTAGTTGAACACAAAAAAATTGTCAAACAAAAATGATCTTATAGGCTTAATCAAGTACTCTGGAATTTTTAACTGAATAAGCTTAAAAAATAATCGATCATGGCCCTCAGTATCGACACCTTTTCCACGTCCAGTAACACCATGGCGGTTGATTGCCTTAAGTTGTACATATATGTGAGAGCTAAATATTAATCTAAACCAATTTTCTTAAATTTTCATAAAATCTTGGTCTTAATTCTATAGTTTCAATTACGTTCTTCCTTGGCTAAATTTATCAAGATTAGAAGTAAGATGTGGATTCTAGAGCTTACTGACTTACTTAAGTTTTACAACATCTCATTGCGGGTCAAGGGCTAACTTCTCTCAAATCTGTGAGCTGTGTATCATTTAATTCATATGCTCAGTGATCGGGACCTACTGTTTAACGCCAGCTCCGAACGGATTATGCATTTTATAGTAAAGTTTTTACTTGGCTTGGGGAAAAATCTCTTACTCGTAAAGTCGTCGGCATTTACGAGGTGGAAAACTCTCCGCTGAAAAATTGTTAGATGTTCTTATCCGTGGTTTAGTCTGGGCTTACTGGCATGACAGTCGTGCACACTTCCATCACACCACGGCGGATCCTTCCAGATCTTAAAACATAAAATCAGATGAACATATGTGTAGGAGCTGTTTCTAAATCTCAACCGACTTTTTCAATATTAATTACTTCCTTCCTTGGCCCTAAAACTTCCTTGTGCTAAGTTTTATCATATAAGTATTATCTTCTAGAGCTTAAAACTTTTTAAATTAGATGAACATATATCTTAATCTGAACCGATTTGCTCTAATTACTTCTGCCAAATTTTATGAAAATCGGAAACCATTGCGACTTGTAGTTGGACGGACAGGCAGGCAGACATCGTTGAAAGAAATCAGCAAGTTTGCTTAAGTTGGGTCTAGACAAAATATTTTTGGTAGTTGGGGCCTTTTTGACCCAAAAAACGTACCCGTGCTAAATTTCATCAAGATTGAGTTTCCTAGAATCTGTACTTGATTTAAAAAACTTACTTATGCCAAATATCATAAAAATTGGACAACCTTTGCGACCTGTAGTTTGATTACAAGGTTAAGGTGGATGGACGGTAAGGACAGACAGCTAGTGATTCTGAGTAGATCGGTACACTTTGAGGTGGGTCCTGCTCAAATATTTTTGATAGTTATAAACATTTGCCATTAAAGCAAATTATAATGTTCTGTTCCACAGTGGAACAAGATAAAAAAACGCAAGCGAATTGTGCATTTATTTCAAATTCTTTGCTAGCATCTTATGGTAGGTTAAGCCTAATATCCATATATAGGTTGGGTTACTTAACATTTTAAATTTGATTTGGCTGAAAAAAATGACTGAGAAGTTTTTCTAATTTCTGGTTTTATTGGAAAGTTGAACTTTGTCATTTTAAAATTAAACACCATCCGATGCGTTTTCACTTCACTCAATTTTAACCAAAAATCGTGTTTTTTGATGCAGCTCATTTTCATCTCGTTGGCTATGTCAATAAGCAAAATAAACTGTCGCATATGGGGTTCAGAGAACCCAAACTGTTGACTGTTAAGAAGCCAATTCATCTAAAACAAGTCACTGTTTGGTGTGGATTTTTGGCTGACGGCATTATTGGGCTATTTTTCTGCGGAAATGAGCAAGGAGCCGCCGTTACAGTCAAAGGTGAGCGTTAACGCGCCATGCTCACAGAAGTTTCGTTTCCAAAAATTCATGGACTACATTTGGCTTCAACAAGAAGTGTTCACATGTCAAACAACCAAGGTAACCCTCGATACATAACGCACTGTTTTTGAAAATCGAGTAATCAGCCGAAATCGTGATGTCGATTGGCATCCCCTTTTTATTGTCTGTGGGAAACCATTAAGGACAAATGTTACGCAATGTTATTGTCTTCCAAAATTAAATGACACTGTTCAAATTTTCCAATAAAACCAGAAATTTAAAAAAAAATATCAGTACTTTTTTTACAGCCGATTAAAAGTTAAAGTTTTAAACGGCCCTCTGTTTATAGTACAGTGGGCCGTCTCTTTGAATTATTGAAACCAAATTTCTCATACTTTTTTACATTCCCACCTTAAAATTTTTTGCAACTTCCTTTGAATTAGTTGTATGCCAGACGCAGTCTCCTTGCCAGTCTCACAGAGGCCAGTGGCCCGTGAAGTACGCAATAAGGTTTGTGAAAAGGATCCTTTAACATATTGATAGTTGCCCGGGTTTTCAGTTCATTCATACCAGGCCAGATCTTTCTGGTCTTCATGCAGGTGGCTTTCTTTTCCCGAGGAATGCCCATATCACCACTACACTCATTTTAGTTATGGGTAGTTCCAGTTGTCGCAGGGGTGGCAGTTGTACAATTACCATGAATGTCCCTATGTCCTCGAACCCTTATAAGTATTACCGGCGCTATCTCCTCCAGAGACATCCGGCCATCTTGAGTAATTTAAATAGTGGCATACACATTGTACAGGGTTTTTATAGCCGACTTGCTGTCCGTGCATATGAAGATATTCCAGCATGATATTCCATTGTACTGAACTTGCCGAGCGGCATTTCCAATGATTTCCGATTGAATAATTCTAATAATAGTCCGTTATTCTGAAGGACAGTTTAAAATTCAGCTAATCCGAGTAAGCTCTTAGCCATGAGTTAGGCCATTAAAGTAGCCAACAATGAACAACGATTTTACTTAAAACATTTTTTAGCGAAACGCAGGCTTTGTTAACAAGTAAAATTGCCACATCTGGGGTTCGGAAAACCCGCTGGAGATGGTAAAGAATAAAATGCATTTGCAGAGAGGGACTTGGAGTGGATTTTGGAGCGGTTTCATTACACAGTACAACAGCCAATCTGGGGGTGAGAAATTCCAAGTCAGGGTGATGGTACTAGGTCAGTATACTAAAACCCTCAAAGGGTTTTGCGTTCGTATGTGCCAGTTTTTTTATGACCTTTTACATTTTTTCCTTATCTTGATCTTATTACGCTTAGTTGTAAAATGTTGGCAAAAACGTACAACTAAGCGAAAAAACATCAAGATAAGGAAAAAATGTAAAAGGTCATACGAACGCAAAACCCTTTGAGGGTTTTAATATACTGACCTAGTACCATCACCCTGACTTGGAATTTCTCACCCCCCAGACAATAACCCCAAAAATGTTCCACAGTGTTATTGGCCCATATTGTTTTAACATACCGCTGGAAACTCTATTTCGGTTAAAGATAAGTTCTACAGAGACTTGATAAACCATTTGTTTGTTGTGGTCGGAGATTGTAGACTTGGATTTGGACGATTTTTTGGTTTCAGCAGGATAGCGCGCCATGGCATGCAGGCGATTTTGCTGTCTAGGCGATGTCCACCTCTAAGGTGCGATTGACGCCGTTCGACTTTTTGGGGTACCGTGAAGGACCGATGTTAAGCGACCAATCCATTAACCTCTCACTCGAATATCTACACACGGAGAAAAAATTAGTTGGGAATCGGTTGGAACTACAATGGTTCAGTTGCAAAAGTGGAATTTCGGTTGCGATCACCAAATCTTTATAATCGTAACGGATATTCGGTTCGAAACACTGCAGGATGATAATTATGAATATTGACTGTACTCACAACTTATTGACCGATCATAACAATGAAACGCGGAACTATTGGTGGTTGTGGCAACCAATAGTTTTGCAAAAATTTTGTTGTTGTAAATAACTATTAGTGATTATATAGTGGAATTTTTTAAAAAGAAAATAATTCAATTATTACTGACTTTAAGCCAATCGATTAACCAAAGTTGTTTCCAATCAAAATCATCGATCATCTTTTCCACTTTTTTCTAGTCATGTCACTCCCTATGAGTACTTGAAGTACTTCCACTGTGCAAGCAAACAGTTTTTGTCCCTGACTAAAAATTTAATTTTTTTCGTTGAACAAGTGTGGGATCTGGATTTTAGATCCAAAAATTCTCTTCTGAAGGTTCGGCAACTTGGTATGTTGCGCCGACACTACAGTTTAATAACTGAAAATTATAGAACAGCAACTAACATTCGGTTGTACTGAAGGAATACTCGAGGTGCATGTATTGTTGGCAAACAATTCGGTTGTGGCAACGAATCTGTTCTTTGTGTGTAGCCAGACATTTGTAGGACAGAGCCAGAAACGGTCACCATGGCCTAAGGGAATTGGGTAAACAGCATGCTCTACTGAATTACTTTATGTTCCATAGATAATTGGAATGTGGTTCTTTTTAGTAAACCAAAACTATGGTTATAATCTTTTAGATTATTTAAAAGTTGTCTTTAATATGGACCACCCGTATAAACGAGACTTTTTTTGATCTCAGCTTTTTTATACTTCCCTCTTTTTTCTACAACTTTTTACTAATTTTCAACAATGTCAGCCTTTGTCTATCAAACTAAATCCAAATGGATCTCCGGCGATGAATTTCTGCACTCACCCTGGATCATGGCTGGACTATTAATAGAACGGATAAAGTATAAGCGCTTAGTCAGAACATGGTGATATCGGGATTAATCATACGTCGTAGGCTCCGAAATAAAATGTATTTTTGAGTAATCCACAAAGTTCCATAGACTTTATATAGTCAACATAGGGTGTAAATATCTACCCTAGTCTATGATGATGAGGGCAAGAATACAACTTCCTCCTTCTCACACTAACTAATTAATGACAATTGTTTTGAAACTCCTGTCCTTTTCCCAAAAGTTTGCTGGGAGGCAATAGTTATGGTTGGTGTTTTCGTCCAACAAAATATTGCCGTTTTCCAGATGTATCGTGATTCGGTTGTGGTTGCAGCCGTTGTTGTTGTTTATTTGCTTGGTCATTAGAGTGAAACCGTGCCAAATCAGCCAAACGATTTTATTTACTATCGGGATGGTGATGACAATTTTGATGCATTATATTAATAATGCACTCCAAGCTATGAAAGTCTGAACTCAAAAGATTCCTCAAAAAAGATATCTTTAACGTTTGAAAAATGTTTCGAATACAAAGATTGGTGAAAAGAAGTCAAAGATGTCTCAGAAATGCCAATTTAGCACTGATCATCTCAATTTGACAAAGCGTAAGAGTTAACACGGCTTTTTTGTGTTGAAGTCGAAGACACACAAATTCTTCAGACGCAATTAGAATCTATGCAAGTCTACTATTAAAAGCGCAAGTGGAAAATCTGCCTGTGATAGAGATATAATGTTCATACCCTGCTGTGAATTCAGGTTACTTGTGGGATGGTTTGTGCGAAGTAGGCGAATTTTTTTATAATAGTATAACCCTCATACTCGTAATAAGATCCATTTCTATTTGACGCTTTATGTTGTGGCGATCAAAGTCGCCTGATGCTCAGTTTCAGTTCCAGTAGTTATAAGTATTCTAAGTGAATTAGCGAATTTTGCGTTATTTTATATATCTCTTATCGAATAACGGGTTCTCAATCTTTATAACAACGCAATCTCAAACTTTTTTATTGATCTTTCAGTGTCAAAACGTTAGTCGAATTCAACATTTTCATCATGGTAAAGTTCATTTACGAACAATGTTTGGAAACCATTAAAAAGTACTACCGAAATTCTGAGTTAAGAGCAACTTCTATAAATTAGGATCCAAATTTTCACTTTGGGATGTTCCGGCGCCAAAGAGATGTTGTCTCGAAGCGACGAAAATATCGTAGCCATAAGTGAATCCGTTTAAAATGAGCCATCCTTATAAAATCAAACTGACTCAAGAACTAAAGTAACTTGATCATTTTCAAGAAGTTTCAAGAAAATCCAGAAAGTTCATGTTCGGCGATAAAGCTCATTTCTGGCTAAGTGGTTTTGTCAATAAACAAAATATGCGTTATTGGACAGCAACAAACCCACATGTGCTTCAAGAGACACAATTGTATCCGCAAAAAATTACTGTGTAGTGTGGTTTCATGCCGTGTGATTGGGCCGTATTATTTCGTCGATGAAACCAATCGACAGTTACCGTCAATGAAGAGCGCTATCGTGCCATGGTTTTATATGTGCTTTCAAGAATACGGTGTCACAAGCCACACAGAACGCGTTACAATCGATTTACTGAAAGTCAAATTGGAGATATCGGTTAAGATTAAGATATAGTTCCCACATATGTTTTCACACATAACACATAATACGAGTAATAATGAAATTTGATGTTTTTAGCTATAAAAGTAAAATATTACAATCAACTTTATGAAATTTGGAACAACTTAGTTCCCTATGTTAAGGACGGGCACAGTTGAAATTGGTGAAAATCAGTTCAGATTTAGATATAGCTCCGACATGTATGTTCAACCAATGTTTTCAAAAACTATGAAATTTTCTCACAAATTCGAGTGTGACATAAGTTTAAAAACCAAGGTTAATAAGAGCCCGTCTAAGGGGATCCACATATCAATTTGAAGTTGGCTTTTCTATTCAGGCCTGCACTTCTGAATGTCCAGAATAGTTTACACGCCCGTCTTTAGTTTTTTTTACTAATTTGTGAAGCCCTAGTGCACTGGTATTTTCCGATTTTATGTACAACCGCTCGATTTCGTTTAAATTTGGTATAGTACCAACCCCGAAGCAATCCGGATCATAAACGTCCATTTCTGGATATAGTCCTCATACACACAGAGAACAGATTTGTTGCGACAACCGAATATTTTGCCAACAGAATGTTGGTGGTTGCACGTACTATGTATGTCTTCCATAGGTACAACCAAATGCTGGTTGGGTACACGGCAATTTTTACTAGTGGTTATTGAAATTGAATTTGTACTTGTTTTGGTTGTTGTTATAGATTATGGGCTATCAGCACGCTTTGAATTCAGTTGTCCTTACCACGAGCAACTGTGGTATTCGAATATGTGACGCGCAAAATAGAAAGGGTCCTAAGGTTAAAAACCATTTTTGATCAGAAGAGCCATTTTAAAGATTAGGTCTCTTTCTATTTGCGCTCAGAATCGTCGACTTCACTTTCATAAAACGCGCATATCTGTGGAAGGGAACACTTTTGGGGCATGGGATCGGTCTCATTCGATACTCAGATGTTGTCCACATCAAAAAAAAAAGTGAAGAGTTGATGAAAAGTTTTGTTCAGGAGAGCCATTTTAAAGATTAGGTCCCTTTCTATTTGCGCTTAGAATCGTCGACTTCACTTTCATAAAACGCGCATATCTCTGGGAGCGAACACTTTTGGGGCATCGGATCGGTCTCAGTCGATGCTCAGATGTTGTCCACATCAAAAGAAGAAAAAAAAATGAAAATTTATTTTTTTACCCTAAGGTCCCTTTCTCTATGCGCTGTCACATATGTATTTCTGGTGAACAGAACTAGCTCTGTCTTACTTGAATTGACGTAAAGTACGTTGTCATTCCAACCGTAAGAGTTTTCTCAGTGACCGTTCTATTATCTCACTAATCGTTAGCAGAAAATTGCCTCGGACCAGCAGCACCACATCGTCGGCATACTTTGTTAGGTTTCTGCCTTCTCTGTTGAGATCTTAAAGGATTGCGTTTATTTAGATTCCACAGTAATGTTGATGTGACTCCTTGCTGCGTTCCCCTCATAACTCTATTCCTAACAGCTACTTCTTCCAGGAATGAGTTTATGATTATGCCACTTAGCATGTAGCCCGCCAATAGAATTACGCCTGGTAGTACCTAAATGCTGTGAAAACTTCTAGAATCGATGTTATTTCCACGTTGAAGACGGAGCCCACGGCAATGCTTCCATCGGGTATTCCTTGTGGTGCGAAGAGTCTTTTACGAATCTGAACACTTCGAAAGGGCTGTTCCCACTAACGTACTTTTGAGATGGCCGCGTTAAGTCCGACAGAGATTGTTGTGTGTTTGATTCTGGTGTTCTCTAACATGAAGGCCCAATAGTCTTTCCAAGGTTTTCAGCAGAAAGGAGGGAGTTTTTAGCCTGTAGTCCCTCGCCGTGTTACTACAAAGCTAAATATGCATTTAATTTGAAAATTTGGCTGTGTTTGTGGCCGCACTCAAAGGGCACAAAAAATGAGCCACTTTTATAGCTGTGGGGCTATAAAGGATTCGACCTGGTCGAATTTATGCAAAGCCTTCTCCGCCAACATTTCTAAAATTTATCGGATCAGGCAGTAAATTGACTTATCCCTTTACCAAGAGGACTTCCACATCCAAGTAGATTTAATGTATGATGTTTTTCCTCTACCCCTGAATTAATTAGATCAGACTGCACATTGACCTATCCCGTACATGGACATTCAATACTTATATATTTAGAATCCCGTACTTCAGCATCGATAACAAAATAATTCCAAAGGATAGTTAAACTTTTTTTGAAGATTTTGTAATTTTTTTTAGTGATAGTTGGACGGATTTTTTTTATTTATTTTTATATATCCTTTAATCTTGTTGCAAAGTTTGTCGATCAAAGTTGATTTTTCAAATCAGCCTACAAATGTTACTACCTGTATATAGCTTAGAATTTTACAGCCGTTTGAACTTTATTGCTAAAAGACAGCTATACTTCTCAGTCACTTAAAGGGTGGCCCAACTAAAACACACGGCATTAATTGTGAATAAAACAAAAACTTTTAAGAAATATCTGAATATTTTTCATCATGATAGAAGAATCTATGACAATAATGCACGGAAAAATATCGTTCTTATGATCGTCACAGCTTCCTGAAAATATTGACCATCTATCCGATGGTCCATATTTTCAGGACATGGTTTAATGTCGTTAATGGCTTATTTACGTACACTTTTTCGTTTAAATATCTCCAAGGAAAGGAGTCCAAAAGTGTCAAATCACTAAAACATGGCCACCAATTACCATCGCCATTGAATTTCTCGCGCAAAAGAGCCATTATCGTGTTGGAACCACATATCGGCAAGGTCCATATCCTCAATTTCTGATCACAAGAAGTCCGTAATCTCCTCGAAACAGCGAACACCATTCACGGTAACTGTTTGGCTGGCCTCAATGATATAATGAAAACAAAACTTTTCATTCGATTAAGAGATCATGCTCCGAAGATTAAGAGATGCTGTAAAATTGGTTATAAGCGGCAGAACTTTGGTAAAACTGTTGGAAGTTTAAATCAAAATTGCAAATACAGATTTTACGTGGAATGACCCATATGTACCTTTTGAACGTACATAAGTGTGCATTCGCATACAATCGGCTTACAGCTCAAGTCTACTATGTACACTTTTTTTGAATGCGAATTTGAATATTACTGTTACAAAACTACGTATACGAACATGAACGTGCGCATGTATATGTTTTGTACACATACAAACGCATACATATGCACACTTAATAACCATTTATGTATGGCCACCAAATATGGCCGACCAACCTTTTTTCATCTTCTTCCGGCCGTCCACAAAGTGTACACTACTACATGTACACGCAGTACACTTGAGTGCTGCGAGTGTGTGTTTGTTAAATCCTTGTACATGCATGTGTTTATATTTGTAATTGTAATGTAATATGCAAGTGGGTGGGCGGGCGTGGTTGTTAGTAAACGCCAGTAGTAGTTGTTTTAGTCCTTCGTTTGCCGTGTAAACAATTTGAGTGGAAGTTTCACATATCCCGACATCTACAAACGTATGGATGTGTGAATATGCCTGCATAGATGAATGAGTGTGTGTGGACTTAGATTTTTATACATGTGAGTCGGCCCGGCCCGTTCGGTGCATGCTAAATTCGTTTTGCAGAAATCTGTCTGTGGTGGGTGCAATGGACCAAAAAATAATATTCCGCTTGCGTTTGAACGAACGTGTGTTGCACATTCAAATTACCTGTATATAAGTGGAAGCATCTGCAAGTGGGAACGGTATCCACTGGTGGTGGTCTACTGTTCGTTTCTGCTTTGGCTGCTGTGAAGTGGAAGCTGAGTAGCAAGTTAATCTTATTCTTGTATCATGGTAATTTTAATTACACCGAAAATATGGTATGAATACATGTTTACTTTGTTGCATATTTGATTGGCTAGAAACCTCTAGAAAAATGTTTATAATCTCACAGTCAGTGCAGACATGAATAGTCCTAAAACAGCCTGACTGTGCCTAGGGGCTTTACGAAATGGTGTCCCAGAATTCACGCTAGTTTTTCATGTGCCATTTGTGCGTTAAAGTAATGCCACCAAAAATGAGAAAAAAAGGATAGTAAGCAGTTAAGAATTAAAAGTCATAGTGTCATATTGTATTATCCGAATTCGGGGTTTATCAAGCTCTTGAATCGACTTACATATCATCACCAAAAAAGCAACCGTGGCGGTAGTATTTCTAAGAAGAAAAAAAACGAACAGTCATCACACTTTTTAAGCACGATTTTGATTGCATTATTCGGAAAAAATTTTCTGTGGTTACTCCTTTCTGGATTTTAGTTGACGTTATTAAGAATGATTAAGGAGGGCCTTATGCATAGGTTACGAAAGAGTGTTCCAGAATTCACCCTGGTTTTTAATGTGCAATTTGTGCGGTAAAGTGATGCCAGCAAAAATGAGAATAAGCTTACTAAGCAAATAAGAGTTAAAAGTCATAGTGTTATACTTATATTATTGTCCGAATTCGGCAATTATCAAGGGGTTGAATCAACTTACATACGAGTATTATAACCGAAAAGGCAACCGTGGCGGAAGTATTTCTAAGAAGAAAAAAACGAACAATAACCAAATATTTTAAGCTCGATGGCATTATTTGGAACAAATTTCTGTGGTTACTCCTTTCTGCATTTTAGTTGACGCTATTGAGAATGATTAAGGAGCGCCTTATGAATGGGTGCCTCTTAACGGGTTTTCCACGGGAAACTTTTCTAAAATTAGTGAGTTGTCCTCGAGGTTATGCTTCTTCTATTGACTCACTGGTACATAGCATTTGATACTGATATCGGACGGCTAAAGCATTTTATATAGAAAAGATTAGTGATAAATCCCTTTCGCGTAAAGTCAACGGCATTAACGAGTTGGAAATGTTCCTACCTGGCCTTACGCATATGGCAGGCAATATTCTCGCAAGATAATTGTTAGACATATAATTTACAGGTTCTGAAAATGTTAACTGCAAACTTAAATGAAAACTTGTAAAGGGTCGTTTGATAGAATTGATTAGTTTAAGTGAAATTTATGCATTAGCGTTTGGTAAAGGTTCCCCGTAAACAGAAAAACGGGCATGTCAACTAATCTTCTGGCCCACACGTACTTAGTACTAGGTCCTTTTTTAGGTATTAAGTGCGTTCCAACTAACAGCAAAAATTTGAACAAATGTTCTAAAAAAAATGTTTTGTTAAGCAAATACTCAAAAAAGTGTACTTTTTATCCAAGTACCATTTGCTACTTAAAGAAAAAATTGTTTTTCCCCTGGGTAAATTTCTTCCATTTACAATCCCACCATCTAATGACAATAACGCTTCATCATGCACAATTTCAGGTCCTGGGTTCAATTGTTGGACCACCTTCGCGCTTTTCACAGATAGATGGACTGACGACCAATAATATACTTATATTCAATAGGGTTTCAGATAAATATTTCGTAGTGTTACCAACATAATGACAAATTTAGTATACCACCCACTCTTTGATGGAGGGTATAAAAAGTCTGATAACATGGCTCTCACACAGAGAAAAAAATCAGTCAGAAATTGGTCCGAACTACAAAAACTCGTTTGGATAAACCAAATTTCTGTCGCAATAACCAACATTCCACTGTAGTGATGGTAACACGGTTCAATATATCATATGATGATTGCTACAACCATATCACAGAATTCACAACCAATAACACAGTTACACAAACCGAATTAACTTAAACTATTGGTTGCGACAACTGGCGGTTTTGGCAACCAACCAATTGTGATGTACGTCTTATCTTGGTACCTATAATAGGTGGTGACAACAGATAAGTTCTTTGTAGTGACCAAACCCTGTTTAGTTGGCTGTTGTTACATGATACTGGTTATTTTAACAACAACATACTTACGTAGTACGGACATAAATACTGTTGCACACTTTTTATGCTGTAAAATAAAAAGTACTGAATGTTTTTGGACCAACTATTTTTTAATATATTAAATGATGTATGTTGTATCCAAAAAGAATCTACTTATTCTAAATGTCCGCCTTTTGCCTTTACACACGCCTTAAGTCGCACTTGCCAATCGCCAATGGCTGCACGAACCTCGTCCATTGGAAAATTGGCCACAGCTCGAACCAAAGCAGTCTTAAGAGATCCAATGTTGGCGTATCTTTTGTGGCAAACCTTGTCCTCTAAAACTGTCCACAAGTTGTAATCCAAAGGGTTTAAATCAGGACTGCCTGAGGGCCATTCTTAAGAGGAAATGAACGCTGGCAAATTGTTTCGAAGTCAGGCCTGGGACGTTTTAGCCTAATGGGCCGGCGCAGAATCCTGCTGGAAAGTCCATGGCTGGTTTTGGAACAGGGAATTGCTAAGAGGCTTCACAACAGCTTCCAAAACGGTTTCTTGGTAAACTTTGGCCGATGTTTTGACTTCATGTTCGCAGAAATGCAGGTCAGTGACCCCATCGTAAGAAACATCTCAACAAACCATTACTGAAGCTGGGTGATGACCCTTGGGATCAGTTCAGATGCTTCCTCAGATAACCGCGCATACACTCTATCATTTTGTTTGTTAAATTTTTCCTGAACGGTAAAAAATTTTTCATCGGAGAACAAAAATTTTCTGTGCCAGCTATCAGCGTGCTTCACCAAAAGACGTTTGCATTTTTCAATCCTATTTTTTTAAAGCTGCAGTCAATAAATGTCCGGTACGTCGTTTGAAAGCCCCAACTCCCAAGTCTTTTTTAATGATTGTAGTCATGAACTTTTACGTGATATTAATCTCACGGGCATTGATTTTGTGTTTTTGGAGCGGATTTCTGTGAATTCTTGATTTAACGGCTTTGATAACATGCGGTGTTCGAACAGAGCGTGGGCGACCCGACCGGTGGCGGTCTTTCACATCTCCACTCTCCTCAAACAGTTTTATGCATCGGTAGACGAACATGCGGCTAATCCCTAGTGGCCGGAGCGTTGTGAAAATATCGCTTTTTTATTTCACACTTGAAAAGCGCTATTACAGCGATACGGTTCTCATTATCTGACCACTCCATGATGAAAGTTGAAACAATTTTAAAATCCCGTTACAGACTAACGCTATTGAGGTTAGCTTTCAAAGCCCATATGACATTAACAGGGTGTGTTCAGTTCTACTATTGAAATGGGTGTGTTTAATGTTGTAACAGTATATATGTCTCTACTAAGAATATGGAACATCTGATAGAGGTATGCCACCGAAGCCGTGGCAAGCATTTGTCCTATACTTATATTTTACTTAACACATAATTGTCATAGATTATTTTATGATAATAAAAAATATTAAGATAATTCTCTGAAAACTTTTTGTTTTATTTACAATTACAATAGTCAAAAATGGTTTTATTGCTTTTCAAAGTATTCTCTAGCATGATTTATACACTTTTGGCAAGATAGAAAAGTGCATGATTTATACACTTTTGCATGCGTTCAAACCAATTGTCGAAGCACCTCCAAAACATGGTTTCTGAACGCTTCACCAGCATCTTCTGACGACGAAAATCGTTGACCACGCATTTTTTTCTTGATGTGCGGAAATAAAAAAAGTCATTGGGTGCCAAGTCAGGGCTGTACGGCGCATGAGCCATCAATTCGACCTTTTGGCCGTTCAAAAAGGCGCTGGATTAAGCCGATGTGTAAGAGCTCGTATTGTCATGGTGCAGAATGATTTGTCTTCTCTTGTTCGTTTTTCGAATTTCTTCGAAGACTTCAGGCAAACAAATTGTGGTGTACCACTCAGAATTGACCGTCCTATGTTGCTCAAGCGGAACAGTCGCCACAAGACCAGTTTTGCCAAAGAAACAGGCGACCATTTGCTTCGATGTGCTTCTTACACAAACAACTTTCGTTGGATTTGGCTCGTCTTCGAAGGCCCATACGTTTGATTGCTGTTTTGTTTTGGGCTCATACGCATAGATTCATGATTCGTCACCTGTGACGATCTTATAATCGACTTTATAACCACTGCGATATTATTTTTTCAAAATTTATTTGCACCAATCGACACGAGCCTTTTTTGGAGCGATTTTCAAGTTGTGCGGGATCCAACGAAAACAAACCTTTTTTACGGCCAGTGTTCATGTAATATCGAATATATGCTGGTGAAAGAAACGCCCAAGGATGCTTCTATTTCACGGTATGCCACATGACGATCTTGCATTATCAGTTCACACAAGGCATCAATGTTGTCTGACACAACGGTAGTTTTTGGACGACCTTCGTCTTTGAGCGACCGTCGGCCACGATTAAATTCATTAAACCAGTTTTTCACAGTGCTAAAGGATGGTGCTTCATCGCCATACAACGATTTAAGTTCATCGATGGTAGATAGGATGGTGCTTCATAGCCATACAAAGATTTAAGTTCATCGATGCACTCTTGTCGTGATAATCCGCGTTGAAAGTTGTGAAAAATGATCGCACAAAAATGTTCACGAGTTATTTCCATTTTTTTGCCAAATTGATTTTTTCAAGTCACTGTAAGTAAACAACACAACACAAATAATGGTCGTACGTCAAAACGTTCTAAGTAAGTTTATGCTAAAAAATGTCAAACTTTCCAATGGAAATGTGAGATGGCGCCAGGCAACACTTAGTGTTGCCTAGGTCAGAAATACGTATAGCAACATCGTGCGTTTTATTTGCACCACCTATAAAAAATACCAGTATTTTTATACCTTTGCATTTATATTTTCTATCTTGCCACTCGCGTTTCAAGCCTGATAATTTAAAAGAATTCCTGTTACAACAGCTTATTATTTTGATACTTTAAAAAAGAGATACACACACATTTTTTGATATGGTCAAAAAGTTATTGATTTTACTCAAATTGACAAATAATTAGGACTCCAAAATTGTATCTGGTCATTTTACTAAAATTGTAGAAAATTATGACTTCAAAAGCATATCTTGAAAGTGATTAACAAGATTGAGAATATGGCTCTTAATTGCTCGCTGTACTTATTTTTTATTTCTTTTTTTAATATCTAAAATATCACGTTCCTAGTAATCCTAGTAATGACTTTGTTTTGTTATAGCTCCCACGAAACATGATCCTACGCCAAACAAAACACATCTAAGACCGACGTAGCCCAAATTCTGGAGTGGTGCTCGAAGTCTTCTAAATAACAGAGTGGTGATATATGATATCAAATAGACTGCCTATAGTCTGTAGCACATAGTCTTTGGCCTTTTTACATATTTTGGACAATATTGGTAAGTTTATGAACGACTTTAAGATATTTTAATTTTGAATTATTATTGGTGTCACAATTGGCTATAGTGGTACGATAGTCGGGCAGGACTTAACTGTGTACAGCTCTTAGATGATGTAAGTCTATACACCTCACCGGTACAATAAGGTTATATCATTACACTATAGAGTGCTTCATTCACTTTAATTTTAAATAAACACTTCAAAAAGAATGGAGGTTAGAATTGTAATTATCCTTTCAATACCCTCCACCTGATGATGGAGTGTTTCCTATATATGTCATTCCGTTTGCAACACCGCGGTATATTTTTGATCGATCAGAATTCTTAGACGATCTTTTTAAATTCGTCTGTCTGAGAGTCGAAAGCATAATATCCTCGTATCCTGATAAGATGCATGATGATGGGATTGTAAATGGACGAAATCGTCCAAGGGGGAAATTTTTAATTTTAAAGGACTACCTACGGGTATCTCGGAAAAAGTATTTTTTGATTATTTGCTTACTAATCCATTTTTTTTTGTAAACAAGCAATGGTAAGAATAGGAGTTGTTATTTGGGACACACTTAGCACCTCAAACAAGGGCATATTTACTGGATGTTTCGGCTCAAGAGACCGATCAAAAGTTAGTATTGGTACTCAAATTGCAGCAAACTTTGGTAAAAATCTAGAAAATTGATTTATTACGCAGTTTTTTTTTCTTTTATTGTTCTTTATTAAAATGAACTGACAACATTCTCACCTTATCATATGCATATGCATCATATGCCCTTTTCATTTCGTGTTGAACTTCATTGATTGCTTTCCTAATCATTGTGGTTTCAACTAAACATTATCCGTGGCATAATTCAATATCTATCGGGTATATCTGCAATCATAGAATAATTAACTCAGCTATAGAAATAATACAATACGAATGTTAAATAAGTTATCAAATTTGGATTTCAATAACACGTAAAACACACAGATTTAATTAGAATACAATGGTCAACCACAATACTCTAATTAATGATTGAATTCAGCAGCAAAGCTGTGAATGTAACTGTTCATTCATATTCATATTTACCATTTACACTCATATGTATGAGCACATGCGTGCCTTAATGTGGGTTTCGGTATTAGCCCCTAATATTTCGAAGCACATTTATCACTTTTATGAGTTAAGACCTTTTAAAAATAATCCATTTAGGTAGCGCCTTTAAATATTTTGATTTTTACCAAAAATATTTTTGACGTTGCGCTTTCGAAATCAATTTTATATTACCCTTAGACCGGGATATGTTATTTTGAACTGGCAGTTCTTTCCCGTTCTATGATGTCATGCTAGAAGCGCAGTATTATATCTCCGTGGAAGAAATTGAATTGCTATACGCTTAAAAAACTTTGGGAACAAAACCGAACTGATTTCAGGTTATTGCTGTGTAGTCTAAACAGCACTTGTATTGGAAAAGTATTTCGGAGCAACTGAGCCAAGCACAGCGTCATTTGTATGCAAATTTTTGCCAAAAGTTCAACAGACGGAAACGTTAATGGAAAAAAATTGTGTTCATATGTCTTAGTTTGTAAAAAGAAACATATATTTAGTCCAATCTGTTGACATCATTAAAGAACTCTAAGCTTTTTTCTACTTGTCATAATTGTTGTCTTTTATAAAATGTATTACCTTCGGCGGAATTTATGAAAAAATGTTTTAAACGTCATAATGGTTAGATATCGACTGACCTGACCGAAAGATAGCAAGTATGCAACCCACTCTTATATACATTTGCATAACATCATACGTGCAATTGACACATCTACAGTTTGTACCTGCACACAGAGAATAGATTAGCTGTCACAACATAATTTTTTGCCAACCGAATGTTGGTGGCTGCAAGTAATATCCATGTATTTAATCGACACCACCGAATGTTGATTGGGTACTTGTCAGTATTCAGTTGATTAAACTGATACTACATATTTAAAAGACAAGCTGTCAGTAACCCTAACTAATTAATTTGATTAATGGAACATGTATTGACTGTCGTTATGGATTCTTGGTTACAAAAAAAAATATAGTTATTTTTAATAATAAGGAAGGGTATCTATTTTGAAAATTTTGATTTAGTCTGAGTAATGCTGCTACGTACAGCATAGTATGTCCCTTTATTCAAGAAAATATTTATTTATTTATATTTTGTTTATATACATGGCTATATAGTTTGGAAGCATTAGCCGTCTGACCTAAGAAGAAATTTAAACAGATTGTACATATTTTTTTTATTCGTCTTCTTAGGTAATTCAACGTGCTTGTATCTTTACAAATATTTTGTAGTGACTAGAAAAAATTTATTATTATACTCTTAGAGATTACATTCGTAATCTGATATTGGATAACCACTAATATTTTACAACAATAAACTCATCGGGGTTTGGTTACTACAAAAAACATATCTGGTGTCACCCCCAACCATTAATACAAAAGTTACACAATCCCACGACAGCCGGTTCTATAGACCGGATTGACCCGAAGCAGCAATTCTTCGGCCAAGGGCTGCCACCCCGGTACACAGTTGCCGCTACAACAACAACAACGACAAAAGTTACATGTACTGCATAATAAGTTATTTGCAATAACCACTAGTTGTGGCAACAAATAGTTTTATTCAATTCCGTCGGTATATTCGATTTTTTGCCTGTGCGTACCGTGATGTTATCGTAACAACCATCTAAAAATATGTTATTTTGACCATCAATACTATGGAATATTGGTGACTGCAACAGAAAGTCTGTTTATCCAACAAAATTTTAATTGTTTGCACCCATTTATGTGTGCCAAGTTTATATTGTTGTAGTTATGGTTGTATTAAAACCTACATAGTCAATTGATCAATCATCATTTCATTAACAAAAAAAAAATACACATAGGGCTCAATAAGAGCCTGATCCGCTCCCTGGCGTGGCCGACCATGGTTGGCTTTATGTTTGAATACGAACCATCTTAAATTCCGTGGAAACCAGATCAGAAATCTACTTTTAGAACGGCAGACGGCTATAGTTAGACCGTCTTAGAATAAATCAACCCACAAATTGCACCTTTGAAAAATGACTTCGTCGATTTTGATAAAACTTGACACACATATTCCCTTCGTTGTTGTTATAAGACAACTGATCTGTGTACAGGTAGGGCTTAATTACAGTCTTATAGAATCTTACAGTTGGCCTAAATTGCACCTATGAAAAATGACTTCGTCGATTTTGATAAAACTTGACACATACATTCCCTTCGTTATTGTCATACGACAACTGATCTGTGTTCAGGTAGGGCTTAATTACAGTCTTATAGAATCTCACAGTTGGCCTAAACGACCATTTTCTGCCAAATATGTTAGGATCGCGTCATCAGAAATAAAGAAATGAGGTGCTGCCTGAAGAGATATTAAAATCATCATTACGATAATAAACCCCTCTTAATTAAGAATATCTTCTTCAACTGAGATACATCGTTTAAAGAACGATATTTTCTTTTCTTATTTTTTATATAAAATTGGCCATAATTTGTTATTGTAGCTGTGAAAATGTCACAGTGGTTTCACAATGGGTTCAGAAATTATAGAACTTTTACTTGAGCACGTACTGAGTTAACATAAAAACCATTTTACTTTTTGTAATTTCCTTTATTTGAAAGTCTGATTTCGGTTATTATTTCCTACCTATATTTGTTTAATTGCAATCGGTCGGACGGACATCCGATGGTTCATATTTTTAAGAGCATTGAGACATAATGGCGGAATTATCTCATCGTATAGCTCTTGAATAGTTCTTGGCTTATTGACGTAAACTTTTTCTTATATATATCTCCAACGGTTTTAAATAACATGATCGTGGCGGTCAACGAACATTGCCACTACGTAAGATAACCCAACGATTAAATTTATCGCCAAAAAGGGCCATTGTTACGTTGGCTGTGTGGCAAGTGACACCATCCTATTGGAGCCACATATCGTCTAGGTCCAAATCCTCAATTTCTGGCCACAAGAAGTTCACGGTAACTGTTCGGCCAACCTCATTTTGGAAAAAGTACGGCCCGATGACAGAACCAACTGGACGAGCATTTACCGGTATTTTCACATTTCCGACAGACCCAGTTTGCTGAAATTTTCGCACAGTTCACCTGATTGTGGACACTTTTGGACATTTATTCTGACCAAAAAATATGACAAAGTGCACAAAATGAATTTTGATTTAAACGCCCATTTTCATAAAAGGCTTCAACAATCTTAAAACGTAATTGTGTATCTCTTCATGATTGAATTTTTCAAACACTGAAACAAACAAAAAGTGTGACTCACAATTAACATCGCGCATTATGGTTGGACTATCTTCTACTATTTCCAGCGATATATTTAAATATTTAAAAATCCTCATTAAATTGAGAACTGCTTTAGCTGCTTTCAAACCCGTTTTCTCTCTTAAACTGCTTATTCACTAATAACACTGGGCAACAAAGTTTGAAAAAAAAACCTGCGGCAGAAGGTTTGATAGTCACTGATTTGGGGCTGCTGATCACGAATCTGGCCTCCGATTTACCAAATTCGCTCTAGTTTAGCAGATGTTCATATAAACCGTTATTTTGAATAAAAGGACCCCTAACTGCTTTATTTGTTAACCGATATATAAAAACCTGAGCGCGGTGTTTAGAGGAAAAATTGACTTTTACGTACGCTTATATTTCGGGTTAAAATTGTTGAAGATACAGGCAAAATTATACGGAAATTTCGAATATTCGTTACAAGCAAATTACTTTGAGCTGCCTACATTTTTTGGATTCTTTACCAATGTTGCATTTTCATAATATGAAGCTGCGAATTTATGTGAAGAAGCGCAGCAGACACTTAAGGTGGCTCTAAGTCCTTTATGAAGAGGAATAAATATGCCATAAATAAATGCACAGCATACCTTGAACTAATATCTGACAGGGAATCTAGAAAGGTCAGCCCATAATAACTTACCTCAGTGCTACGAAAAACTGCGGTGGAAGCAATCACGGGCTACGATCGCTTAAAATTGTAACATTGCAATCACAGAAGCAGACTTGTTTAAAAATTTCTGAGTCGGGCTTTTGCAATTAAGCTGAAGACATTACAGTTGAAGAGTTCTCCTAATTTCTTCTAATATTTTGTGTTTTAAGTGCTACGTTAGGTAGTTCCAATAATAAACAGTTCTATTAGAATGCAAGCAAGCCAATATTTCCGACGTGGATATATGTAATTACTTATAATTATTAAAAAAATAAAGCAGATATGGAATAGTGTCAATCAGTGGGTGTGAGCCCCAAAAAGGCTTGTTTGGCCAAGATGTATGCCGTAAAAAACTGCTCTGACTCAACAAAAGCATATCTTATTATGTGCGTTGTACTATTATGGGTTTTGAAAAAAAATTTTACGAATATACTTAGTAGGGACACAAAAACTGTTACACACGTTTTATGCTGTAAAATAAAAAGTACTGAATGTTTTTGGACGAAATATTTTTTTAATATATTTATTGATGTATATTGTATCCAACAAGAATCTACTTATTCGAAATGCCCGCCTTTTGCCTTTCCACACGCCTTAAGTCGCACTGGCCAATCGTCAATAGCTGCACGAACATCGTCCATTGGAAAATTGGCCACAGCTCGAACCAAAGCAGTCTTAAGAGCTCCAATGTTGGGGTATCTTTTGTGACAAACCTTGTGTTCTAAAACCATTCACAATTTGTAATCCAATGGGTTCAAATCTAGACTGCCTAAGGGCCATTCTTCGGAGGAAATGAACGCTGGCAAATTGTTTCGAGGCCAGGCCTGGAAAGTTTTAGCCTTATGGGCCGGCGCAGAATCCTGCTGGAAAGTCCATGGCTGGTTTTGGAGCAGGGAATGTTAAGAGGCTTCACAACAGATGCTTTGATGAAATGCGGTGTTCGAACAGAGCGTGAGCTCTGTCTCCTCAAACAGTTTTATACATCGGTAGACGAACATGCGGTTAATCCCTAGTGGCCACAGCGTTTTTTCATTTCACACTTGAAAAGCGCTATTACAGCGATACGGTTCTCATTATCTGACCACTCCATGATGAAAGTTGAAACAATTTTAAAATCCCGTTACAGACTAACGCTTTTGAGGTTAGTTTTCAAAACCCATATGACATTAACGGGGTATGTTCTTTGTCCCTACTAAGTAGTTTGGAGCAAAGTACAGCGCACTCCAAAATTCAAGAATCATGAAGTTTGTTTTTTTTCTTTTTAAGATATTTAGTTGGTATCTATGCCTGTATGCTCATGTCATTTCAGTACATTTGTCGGTGTAAACGGTTGAATGAATGTATTCATTCACTTCGTTTACACATGAATGGATGAACAAAAGTATGATGCTGCTGCACACTCTCCTGTGGGCGATGAAGTGCTACAAGTAAAATGTTGCACAACACGTCCAAGCTACACAACAAATTTCGTTATTGCTGAAAGTGTGTGTGTGTGTATGAATAAGGACAAGTACAATAGACTGGGTGCTGGTTAAAAGTTGGGGAGATTTGTAGTCAAACTAAACTTTGGACTTGTTATAAAGGGTGATTCAATTTTAAGGGCCGATGTTGATTTTGAATAAAACGCAAATAATTTAGGAAATTATTGTCATTTCTTTTATATTTTTATCATAATATTGGTATGGTTCAATTATGTATGGAACAAAATATCGGCCAAATGGCCGCCGCAACCTCGGCGGCACACCTTCCTCCGATGGTCCAGATTTCCGATGACGCTGAGGTATAATTGAGGTTCTATGCCGTTAATGTGCCCAATTATCTCATTCTTTAGCTCTTGAGTTTTTGCTGGCTTATCGACGTACACCTTTTCTCTTAAATATCCCCAATGAAAGAAGTCCAACGGTGTCAAATCACATGATCTTGGCGACCAATTAACATCGCCACGACGTGAGATAACATGGCCATTGAATTTGTCGAGCAAAAGAGCCACTGTTTCGTTAGCTGTGTGGCAAGTGGCACCGTCCTGTTGAAACCACATATCGTCCCCATCCATATCTTCCAATTCGGGCCATAACAAGTTTGTTATCATCTCACCATAGCGAACACAGTAACTGCCTGACCGGCCTCATACTGCCTGATGATGCCGCACAGTGGGTCATATTACAAAAAACGTGGTCATAATATCATAACTTCTAAACTATTAGTCGGATCGCTTAATAATGTACTAGAGATTTGTAAAGGAGTCAGTCATTTCGTATATTGCATTTGTAGACACCCTGTTATTACGCGGAGTTTGATACAGGGTCTCAAAGTGGACCACTTTGGTGCTGTTAATGTTTTAAAGACCTGTAACTTCTACAATTTTGAGGATACCGTTCTTCGGAATCCTCTTGAAAAAGTTTGTTACAAAATTTTAGAAGTGTTTTATGTCACTTCAATTCTGGTTGGTGTCTTGTTAAATTTATCTTACACTTATTCTGTTTTTTTCATTTTTCTTTTACGTGAAATTTCTTTTGTTGCAAAGAAGTTTATTATGTATCTACAGACGATTCACTTTGCTTCCGATATTCTGATCCCTGTAATATTTAATTTTTGGATACCCACTCTAGTGTACAAATATGCGTTTAGACATCGCAGTTGCACCTCATATCCAGTGGCTATTTTCTCTCATCAGGAGGCAGCATTGTTTGCGTTACGAATAAATAATGAGTTGGACTCTTGCATTTTGCACTGAGGGGTACAGTGTTCTATTGCACCTGGACCATTGACAAAATGAATGATAATGACGAGGTCCGTTGGTGCTGACGATGGTGATGTCAACCTCAACGGTGCTGTTGATGCTACTGATGGAGATGTTGGTAGTGGTGACCAGTTTGAGTATGAGGTTATTGATATGCAAATTTTTCCTCTAAAAATAAGAGGGGTGGTTTATGCAACGGTAATTTTCCATTTCTCTACACCCTACAATGTTCAGTGAGCTAGAGAGTTTCTTTATTGAGCCTATGAAATGCCCTTTTGAATGCAAGTACACTTTAATGCTAGAAGTGAAAATATTTTACTGGATTCCGCAATATTGGACTTAGGTTTTGAAATAACACTCTGTACGGATTCGTCAATTTTTCGAAGATTTCATCTAAGGAACTATAATGGTTTAGGGTTTATAAATAGCTGGAATAAGGCTTATATCAATTAGTCAGGTTTAAAGCTTAGGAAAAAACGTCAGATAGATTATAGAAACGTTTGCCGCTTTTAGCCGAATTTTTGCAGATAGTTTCCGTCAGTTAGTATATGAAACATTGGATGGATATTTACAACATATTTTTATTTGGACTCTTGGCGGTTAGTTAGTTAATTTTCTCAGTCACAGTCGACGTCTTATTTACCAGAATTTTATTTTTATATCGTAAATGCCCGCGACCTTACGAGTAAGAGATTTATCTCTAAGCCATGTAAAATCTTTTCTATAAAATCTATTAGCCTTTCGGAGCCAGCGTTAAACAGTAGGTCCTGCTCCGTGAGTATGTGAAGATATGTCATTTGCCGAATCTTAGTTTGGCAAGTTTATCGTTTGTAGTTTTTTTAGCAATCCAATTCCAATTTTTACAATCATTTGCCTCACAACATTGCAGTATACAGGCCAAAATTGTGGCCGCATCTTAAAAAATTGCCACAAGTTCTTTAAAGATCGAAGAACGGAAGTTATTATATTTGACTTGGCTTTAGATATAGCTACCCAGAAATGTTTTTAGCATCAAATAGAACACTTTATCTTCAATAAATTTGACAAAAAAAATAGAGATCGATCATCTCAGATAAAAATGATCCAACACCCCATCAAATTTGTTCCTTATATACACTTTTTGATATAGTTCACATAAAAATAGACCGAGGACCTAAAATCCTTGTTTCCTATATCCTTTCTTTCAAAAAATAGAATGTTTTTACGACTTCGCTTAATTTGTAGGTTCGGTGCAGGCCGCAAGCTATGGACGAATAACCATATGAACCAAATATGGAAATGTTGATAACAACAAATCCAAGTACCAACAAACCCAAGTATTTTAAAGATCTGAGCAAATTAAAAGAACACATTATTCTCAATAGTCCCAGAACATAAGAGGACGGTTTCTGGACCCTAGGGCCAAATGACCAAGCCTATTTATCGCACGTATGAATTTTAAGCAAAGCTAATTTTAAACTTTAATTTTTGCGTCTCGTATAAAGCGATATGCCAAAAAACAATGAAGCCATCCGATCTACTAATATAATACATGTATCTGATAAGTTAATAGACTATATCACCTTTCGTTCCGCCTGAATCGTTTTTCAAATCCACATGTTAGAGTATATGTCACTCATAACGTATCATACAAAAAATGAGCGTGATCGGGTGTAATCTGTGGTTTCTAGTGCAAATCGGTAGATACCTTTGTATGAAACCTATTCGAAAATGTGGACCGATATGATCCAGTTTCATCAGAGCAATGCGTTGGTCACTCGTAATGCTCTGCAGAAAGTTTAGTGGGAAACGGGTGCAATATGTGGACCTTTGTGAGGGACATATTCGAAAGCTTGAACAGATGTGGTCATATTTTTTCAGAGGTGTTAATCACTTGTAATGCTCTGTAAGAAATTTGGTGGGAATCTGGAGTAATATGTAGATTTTACAGCTAAAGATTCTTACATCGGGAAGGACCTTTGTGTGGCGTCTATTGGAAAACATGAACCGACGTAGTCCAATTTCATTTAAGCTATGTACTGTTCACTAGTAATGCTTTGTGAGAAATTTGGAGGGAATTGGACTGTAGGTTCTTAAAACGGAAAGGACCTTCGTGTGGGACCTATTCGAAAACATGTCCCAATTCATCAGAAGTATGATCGTAATGCTTTGAACGAAATCGGGTAGGAATCGGGTTCAATTAGTGGCTTCTAGAGACTTAGGGTATGGAACCGGGTAGGGACTTTGTCTGGGAGTTGTGCGAAAAATTGGACCGATGTGGACATATTTTACAAGATATAGCTGTTGGTCACTTGTAATGCTCTGCGTTAAATTTGGATGAAATCTGATGTAATATGTGTTTATTAGAGGTGAAGGTTCTTAATCGGGAATAACCTTTGTCTTATGTCAAAATATCGACCGACGTGAACCAATTCTATTATGGTTTATATATTATGGTTTGTCCTTGTCGCAAAATGAAAGTACACGCTCGGTGATTTAATATTTCAAATTTTAATTGGCTGTAAAAAAACTCAATTTTGGAATGATTGATCTTTGTTATTTAATATTGGATCAATTATATGACTACCACAACTGCTCGGCAGTATCTCATCTGATCAACCCGATTTTTCAGCACATTTTGAACTGTTTCGGCCCAAATCCCTTCAGTGGCAAGTTCGATTTCATATTTCAACGCTTCAAATGTCTCTGGATGCTTTGCGTAACATTTATCCTTAATTTAAAATAAACGAAAGGGCTCAAATCTCAACTCCGAGGCTGCAAACTGATATCACAATTGCGACTGATTATTTGATTTTCAAAAACAGTGCGTAAAATATCAATAGTTACGTTAGCTGTGTGACATGTGGCCCGTCTTGTTGAAACCAAATGTCGTCCATGTCAAACTTTTGAATTTCTGGAAACAAAAAATCGTTGAGCATGGCGCGTTAACGCTCACCGCACGCAGAGAAAAGATATGGATACTATATGGTCACCGCAACAATAATATGTTCTCTACAATAAAATCATGTTCGTCGCAATCATAGTATTGTTTTTTAAATTTTATTTTGACAACAGTACGATTGCGGCAATATTAATATTGTTGAAATGTAACAATAGTATTATTGTCAAATTTAGAAATGAAAATATGGTTGTAGCAATCATATAAACATGGTTGGAGTTACAAAACATAACAAAACAGGTTTTATAGAGCATACATGCATGTGTATGCGTATGTTTTTTTTATATACACTAAACAAACACATACACACGATACAGTGCGTGGTTGTTGTCCATTATAAAAAAGAACAACGAGGTATTCGAGGTATTTTTATTGTGTTTACTTTGTTCGGTGAAATACTGTACTTCCAACTGGTTTTCGTTTATTTAAAATCTGTCTGCACTTAAGTATAAGTGTATAGCCATTGATCATGGTTTAATCACATTCGTTACTGAAGGTCTACGGATGGTGAAGTAGCTGCTGGCAACTAAAAGTATTTTCGACTGCCGTTGAAAAATATATTTTTGTTTTTTTAATGAAATTTTCAATAAAAACATGGCCTCAAATCTGGCTATGAACTAAGTGTAATGAGATGTAAAATAACTTGCTGATAAAAATCTCTATTTTTGAATAAAAACCCAATCCTAATAAATAGTTTTGGGTATCATAATATGGTTGAGAGAATCATATTGTGGTTGTAGGGATAATAGTATGGTTGAGTGTGAATCATACTATGATTGTGGGGACTATCGTAAGGATCATACTATGGTTGAGTGTGAATCATACTATTGTTGTGAGGATCATAGTATGGTTGTGGAGATCATAGTATGGTTGAGTGTGAATCATACTATGGTTGTTGGGATCATATTGTTGTGCCACACCATATACCCAACAATAGTATGATCCTCTTCGAATATTGTCACCCCAACCATACTTTTTAGCTGCGTGCGTTGACGGTAATGGCAACTACCTGCTCATTTTCGAAGAAAAATGGCCCAATGATGCCGCCAGCCTAAAATTTACACCATAACACTCGTTGTGGATGCATTGGCTTCTTAATAGTCACGTGTGGGTTATTTGAACCTCATATGCGGTAGTTTTGCTTATTGATATAGCCATCGAGATGAAAACGTGTTTCATCTGAATACACTATTTTTCGGTAAAATTCTTCATCTCCTGCCAAATAATCTTCATTGGGCGAAGCGAAAACGCGTCGAATGTTGTACCATTATTTAAGAACAAAGTTCAACCTTTCGAACAAAACCGAAAATTTGAAAAAATTATCAGTAATTTTTTTACAGCCGATTCTATTGTAAATGGCCCTTTGTACAAAAGCTGTTTATAAATGCCTGCACTGTACTTGCGACCTGCACTTTGATTACAACGATAGATGGACAGATGGACATCGCTCAATGGAATAATCTAGTGATTCTGAGTATATCGGTACATAGGGCCTTTCTTCATTCCTTTCGGGGTGTTGCAAACATCAGTCATAATACCCTGTACCACAGTGTGTTGTAGGGGAGAATGATAAGATCTTGAGTAGAACATTTTAACGTATTCATTTCAATTCACGCAATTTCTTTAAATAATGGGAATGAGAAGGAAAAATTAAAGATAACAATTTTTCACCTTCAGTTAAATACTTAAAACATTTAAATACTTAAAACTCCGGTCTAGGAGAGATTTTTTTTTTAAAAGGACAAGCTTATCTTACAGTTAGGTTGTAAGCATGTGCCACAAATATAACATAAAAATCCCTCGTACTTTTACTATCGTGGATTTTTTCGACATTTTCGGGTGTATAAGTACTTGTGTGACTACAACGAAAGTCAGTAAACCACTTTTTCCCCATTGATATCGATGGTGCAGAGTCCCTATAGTATATATCAAGCTTTTCCTTAATTTTATTGATAGTTCCTTAATTTGATTGATAGTTTCTTTTATTTTTTAAAAAAATAATGTTTAATAAGCACTCGAAATTCACTTTTTCCATTTTTAAGAAAATCCACGAGGTCGTATGTTTTAAACAGCTGTTAAACTCAAACTTAATGACGGAACACTCCCAAAATGTGACAGTAGCCTATTAACAGATGGTACTTGATGGAAGCAGTGTTACATTCCATAGTGTTACATTCACGGAATTATTGAAACACTCTCGTATTGCATACGGCATTGCATTGCAAAATACATTTTTCGTCAGCCTATACAATTTTTGAGACCTACCAGAACCCTGTTGTTTTGGAAATTTACATTACTTGCTTATGGCTTTTATTTTCGGTAGGAATCATCCATCCAAATAGAGCTTGTCAAATTTTTGGAGGGTAACAACCTTAAAACCACTTGTTTTAATCCGACTAAACAGCTGCTCGCCCATGATTATAAATAAACCTTCGACATTTTGGGCCAAAAAATTTGGCAATAGTAGGGTTCTACATAGTCTATATTTGTTTTAATTTTATGTGTGTGAGTTACAGCATACACTATACACCGAAGTATTAGTTCTATTCATAAAATTTTCAATTGTTGATTTATCTGCAGTCAGCCGGGTCGGTCGGTCAAAGGTAGCCAGCAGTCGCCCACATGCTAAAACTACCGCAATTAGCCATGTTATTGTTCTCTGTGGTGCCGAACATGTCCTGAATATGATTTTGGCCTGGTCGTCGTTATTGCCTTTGTATCTTTGATTTCCGACAATTGTTGAGCAGATCGTATGAGTAATAGGCGGGGGAAATAGTATTTGCTTTTTCCACATGAAGTATACGAACAGTTGAACAAACACATTTGTCGGTGTAGAAATTCAATTTAGTTCAAGCATTTTTGTTTTAATACGTATTCAATTTAGAATTAGTGTAGAACATTTTTCATCTATGACATGGATGTAATTCAATTTGTGAACTCGAATAGATATAATTTTTAATAAATCATTTTGGTATATGCGTATCATAAATGGTAATACCATATTTCGATCCGTTGGGCTTTTTGATTGGAGTCATAATTCCGTTCGCATTCATATAAGTTGCAACTTGTTGGCGACTGTAGCAGTGATATTTTCTTTGGGACCAGCAAACAGCTGTAACGCTTTTCAACATGCATTCTACCAAAGAAAAACAATTCTGCCTGTGCTCGAGCGAAAGGTCTATGGTAACATGTACGAGGGCTGTTATATGTATTTCTGGCCTAATAATAAAAATGCGAATATTTATCATCAAAAATGGTTTTATGTTTTACAAAGTATTCTCTAGCATGACTTATTGCATGCGCTTAAACCAATTGTCGAAGCACTCCACCCCGATTGAGACACCTCCAAAACACGGGTTTTAAACGCTTCAACAGCATCTTCTGACGACGAAAATCGTTGACCACGCATTTTTTCTTGATGTGCGGGAACAAAAAGAAGTCATTGGGTGCCAAGTCAGGGGTGTACGGCGGATGACCCATCAATTCGATGTTTTGGCCGGTCAAAAAGGCGCTGGTTTGAGCCGATGTGTGAGAGATCGCATTGTCATGGTGCTCAATGATTCGTCTTCTCTTCTTCGTTTTTCGAATTTCTCCGAAGACTTCAAAAATTGTGGTGTACCACTCAGAATTGACCGACCTACGTTGCTCAAGCGGAACAGTCGCATGATCAGTTCGGCCGAATAAACAGGCGACCATTTGCTTCGAAGTGTTTTTTCCACGAACAATTTTTGTTGGATTTGGCTCGTTTTCGAAGACCCACACGGTCGATTGCTGTTTTGTTTCAGGCTCATACGCATAGATCCATGATTCGTAACCTGTGACGATCTTATAAACGTTATTTGAAAGACCGTGATCGTAATTTTCAAAATTTCTTTGCGGGATCCAACGAGAACAACCATTTTTTACGGCCAGGTGTTCATACAATATCGAATGTATGCTGTTGGAAAAAATGCCCAAGGATGCCTCTATCTCATGGTATGTCACATGGCGATTTTGCATTATCAGTTCACACACGGCATCAATGTTCTCTGGCACAAAGGCCGTTTTTTGGCGACCTTCGTCTTTAATCGAGCGTCGGCCGCCATTTATTCATTAAACCAGTTTTTCACAGTGCTATAGGATGGGTGTACGTCAAAACGTTCTAAGTACGTTCATGCTTAAAAATGTCAAACTTTCCAATGGAAATGCCAGATGGCGCCAAGCAACACTAAGATATATAAATAGCAACCCTCGTACTTTAGCTGATTTACAAAATTATTAATTGAGTAGTAATAAAATTCAAATACTATTTTTTGGTTGAAATTTGAAGGTTGTTTTATTCTGTGTACTGACCTCATCTGTCTAAAACTAAATGGAGTTTTTGGTGCAAATGTCTAACAGTTTCACAGCATCCCTTTAATGTCTGACCTATGTAAACAAATGTAAATTTTTTTTAAACTTCTACTGCACCTTCAACTAGCAATTCCATTCAAATGTTAGTTTAAAATTGTCCAAACTAATTACCATTATTTCTAACACGATATTTGTTTGTAGTTCCTGTCCTCCCGCTGGTAAATGCTACAGTTTGCTGTTGTTGGTTTCAAGGTAAGGTAATAACAATTTTCCCCAACAACTTTGCATAAAGTTTATGTTGTTTGTTTTGAAATAATGTTGCATTCATGCCGTTCGCAGTTACACTTCTGCACTTTCCGAACAAAGTGAAAACACAAAATTTGTTACAACAACAGGAGAAGTGCCTTCTTTTGAGATACCGAAAAGCAAACATCCTTCCTTGCACTCGGTGACACCGACACTATTTGGCAAAAGACAAAAAAAAAAGTATTCCAGATTTTGCTGGCATTTAAATGTGTACGTATGTATGCATGCATAAAAATTAAATTAAAACACCATAAATGCAAACTTTGCACAAAGTTTCAAATGTTGGACGAGTCCTGGCCATGGGACACACAGACTGAGGTGCAGGTGTAAACGCAACCCACCAGAACACCCTTTGCAAGGCAAAGGCGGTGCCTTGCGTTGTGCAAAAGTCTGTGTGGAAAGATCCCAACCCTGCGTTTTTTCTCTGTGAATTTAATGCCGGAAGTTGTGCGACGTACCATCAGTTTAACGACAGGAAGGCATAAAGAGTGAAAAGAATGAATGGCAAACTCTTTTGTCCTCAACGGCCAGGTCAGTTGACTGTACTGCTTGCATTTGACTACGGCATATATCATTTTGCAAGGGCTTGTTGGAGTAGGCAACTATGCAAGACGGTCGGGATGAGCCTGGCCATGTTCACAGCATAGGTAAGAACATCTGACATTTTTCAGTGGCGTTGAACCTTGAAATCCCGGTGGTATTTCGAGTATTAAAGTGGAATAATAAATAGAGTGCGCAAAACCGAAATCCGACATTCCGGGTATTATGTCAAACCCGAAGATGGTTTTCTAAAAATTACATAATCTTGATATATCGGTTTACCAGTTTTTTTGCTCTTGGGTTTTTTGAGTTTCGGGTTTTTGCTTGTTTGCACCTACGAAATACGAGAGCATCTCAATAATTCCGTGATTTTTCCAACTTTCCTTAAGTTATATGAAATGCAACTCTGCTTCCATGAAGTACCAGCTGTGAATAGACTACTGTCACATTTTGAGAGAGATCCTTCATTAGCTGTTCAAAAAACACAACCTCGTAGATTTTGTTAAAAATGGAAAAAAGTGAATTTTAAGTGCTTATTTTTGCGGAAAAAACCGTCAATCAAACCAAGGAAAAGCGTGATAAATACTATGGGGACTCTGCACCATCGATTTTAGTGGTAAAAAAAAGTGGTTTACTGACTTTTGCTTTGGTCGCACAAGTACAAATGCCGCTGAACGTATTGGACGGCCAATTGAGGTCAATACAGGTTGGCCGATCGAAGAGTAAAAGTGCATGAGATTGTTGATGTCATACGCATTTCATATGGCAGTGTGGTTTCGATTTTCCATTTCATATGGCAG
This sequence comes from Hydrotaea diabolus, assembly GCA_963513945.1. Lineage (NCBI taxonomy): Eukaryota > Metazoa > Arthropoda > Insecta > Diptera > Muscidae > Hydrotaea > Hydrotaea diabolus. The sequence goes on along the minus strand of OY740718.1, from coordinate 77,009,497 downwards.
TGTGGTTCGATTTAAAAGTACATGAGATTGTTGATGCCATACGCATTTCATATGGCAGTGTGGTTTCGATTTACCCTGATCAGTTGGGTTTTAGAAAGCTGTCTGCAAGATGGGTGCCACGTTTGCTCTCAATTGACATAAACGTAATCATGTGATAACTTAAAAGAATTGTTTGGAGTTGTTTAACCACAAATCGAATGAGTGTTTACGGCGTTTTGCAACCTGTGTAAGAAACATGGATTCATTACAACACTCCGGGGACTAAGCAGCAGTCTAAACAATGGGTTTTTCCGGGTGAACCGGCTTTGAAGAAGGCAAGGTGACTTTGTGGGCTAATAAGGTGATGACAACACTTTTTTGGGATAATCCACATCGTTTACCTTCAGAAGGGAAAAACTATAAACGGCGAATATTATTCCAACTTATTGGACCGATTTAACGAAGATTAAAAAAACGGCCCCATATGGCCAAGAAAAAAGTTGTGTTTCATCAAGATAATGCCCGAATGCACACGTGTACAGTCTCAATGGAAAAATTGCATGAATTGGGTTATGGATTGGTACCTCATTCGCCATATTCTCTGGATTTAGCCCCCAGTGACTATTTCCTATCTCCAAACCTAAAGAAATAGCTCGGTAGAAAGAGATTCGGCTGTAATCATGGAATTATTGATCAAACAAATGCCTATTTTATGGACTTCGAAAAATCCTATTTTATGTAAGGGATATATAAATTGGAAAGACTATGGAATATACGAGGGCGACCGCAAAAGTAACTGGCCTAACATAAAAAGAACCGTGTTTTTGGAATATTTTTCTCCTTCCAACTCAATACACTTCATCAAACGTTTTTCAAGTTTTTTAATTCCATCCGAAAAATGAGATTTTTCAAGACCTTAAAAAAATGCCTCAGTTTCAGCAATAACCTCGCTATTAGACGAAAATTTTTTGCCACCGAGAAATTTTTTTAAATTTGGAAACAAGAAATAATCAGAAGGAGCTAAATCTGGACTATATGGTTGATGCGGAGCAATTTCAAATCGTAATTCGGCCAGTTTTGAGTTGTTGAGTTAAAAATGCAGTGTGTGAAGGAGCATTATCTTGATGAAAAAGAATTTTTTTTTCTAAATGCGGTCGTTTTATCTTGATTTCTTTACTCAGCCGATCCAATAATGCACAATAATATTCACTTTTATAGTTTTTCCTTTCTCAAGATAATCAATAAATATTGTACCCCTTGCATCCAAAAATACTGTGGCCATTACTTTTCCTGCTGACTTAACAGTTTTCGCCTTCTTGGGACCACTTTTACCAGCTTTTATCCATTGTGTTGACTGTTCTTTGCATTCTGGGATGTAGTGATGGATTCATGTTTCATCAACAGTTATGAATCGGCTCAAGAACTATTGGATTACGCTGATAAATCGCTAAAAGCTCCTCGGAATTGGTCCAACGGACGATTTTTTGGGTCAAAGTCAACAAACGCGGCATAGCTTTTGCGGATAGCTTTTTCATGTGGAGTTCATCATGTAAAATACTCCAAACTTGTTTTTCGTGTATTTTAACAATATCAGCAAGTTCTCTGAGCTTTATTCGTCTATCTTTAGTCACTTCATTAAATATTTTTCTAATGTTTTCAATAGTAGTAGCAGTTTTCGGTCTTCCAGAGCGTTGTCATCTTCCGTACTTGAACGACCCATTTTAAATTGTTGAACCCAGGATTTCACGGTGGAGTATGATGGTGCATTATCACCATGAACAGAATCCAATTCATCTTTGATTAATTGTGGCGTATAACCTTTTATATAAAAGTGTTTAATTACCGCACGAAACTTTTTATTTTCCATTTTTCAAAAATTATAAAACTTGTTTACTTCAATCACTTATAAAAGATTGCTTTTAAAAAACAAATAAAAAGTTGCTAGAAAAACAGAAAATGTGCCAGGCCAGTTAGTTTTGCGGTCGCCCTCGTAGAGCTCAAATTTGTTCCAGGTGTAGTGCAAATGTCACATTTAAAGAATGAAATTCGATTTCGGTCATATGAGCACCTCGAGCCCGTGACTTCAATTCTTTGCTCCCAATTCTCCACCACTCTTGCATACTTATAAATTTTGACCGTAACGATTGCTATCCAATAGCGTTAAAGCGCATGAACGTAGTGGCCATTCGACCGGTCCTTTTCTCAAGATAACACGTTCACCAAAATGGCCTTTCAGTAAATCGATTGTAACGCGTGCTGCGTGGTTAGTGACACCGTCTTGTAGAAACCACATATCAGCGATGACAAGCTCATCCAATTCTGGCTAAAAATAACTTCCTAGCATTACACGATAGCGCGCTCCATTGACGGTAACATGACGAAAAAATACGGCCTCATCACACCTCCGGCATGAAAATCACACCACACAGTAACTTTTTACGGACACAATTGTGGGTTTTTTGCTGTCCTATAACGCATATTTTGTTTAGTGACAAAGCCAATCAGCCACAAATGAGCTTCATTACTGAAGATAATTATTTGGTTAAATTCCGGATTTTCTTACAACTTTGCCAGAGCCAAATCGGAGAAGTTTCGGAGTTTCAAATGATCAAGTGGCTTTAGTTCTTGAGTCAGCTTGATCGTATAAGGATAAAGGCTCAGATATTTTTGCAAAAAACGCCACAGTGTGCTTTGATATATGCCAAATTCCTGAGAACGACGTTGAATTCACTGATTTGGCTCATTTTGAATGGAAACACTTACGGCTGCGATATTTTTGTCGCTTCGACAATACGGCTTCTCTTTAGCTCCAAAACATCCAAAAGTAAAAATGTATTCACTTTATCAGGTGGAACGATTACTACGGCCGAAAATTGGCGTAAGCGCTCTTAAAGTTGCGACCACCGACTCAGAATTTCGGTAGTAATTTTTAATGATTTCCAAACGTTGCTTGTAAGTGAACCTAATGTTGACTTTGACTAAAGTATTGACACTAAAAGATCATTAAAAGGGTTTGAGGCTGCGTTTGACATAAAGATACGAAATTGTTATGTCCCTATTGACAAACCCGTTAGACCATCACTACTAACTCCGATTGTTTGTACATTAACTTAAGTTCGGACTGGTGATATTTATAAGGTAAATTACGATGTGATTAAACCAGGAGGCGTGGTGTAGCCCCTACAACTGTGAACATAGAAAGATGATATCTTATTAACTAGAGATATAAAGATGGTGTTTGGAGCATTTGATGATGTGATAGATCGAAACACATCCTAGAGAAGAAGGTGCCCGCCCCTTTAAATATCGAATTTATGGCCAAAGTGACGGATTGATCATTATAAAATTTTAACAAAATAAAATTAATGACTAGCATATTATTCTAGTATATATATATTACAAGATGCTATATTAGTTGGTATATATGATCTTGGTATAGAAAGAAACACACCCTAATAGAAAAGAGGGTGGTGCCACGCTTCATTGGCAAAATTTTCACATTGAACTTTAATCCATTAGGAGGGGTATATAAGTATAATCTCCGACCCAGCCAAACTAACTTTGTCCACTTGTTTTATTCCTTATTTTTATCCATTTTTTATTTTTGTTATGTATTTTTTCGAAGAAGCATTTATTTATAAGAAATTACTATCGCTAGGAGGTCGCCTGGTTATTGATCTGTCACATATATTTACCACATGAGGTCTATCGTTCTTTCAAAATACTTGCCATAGATCTTTCTAAAGTTCAGGACAGAAATGTTTTTAGTATCTACCAACTTAATGACGAAATAAACATACATTTAGTTCCATGGTAGCGCAAATAGCAATCATTTCATATTCTTTACACATGATGTAGCGCACCATATCTTTTGGTGTGTGCGTTTTTTTTATTGTTTTTCCCCAATCTGTCTTACAAAAGCTACTCGGTTCGGTTTGCGTGTTATTTTTTTGCCAACATCTCTCTCGGTATGCACACCTTTAACTTATTCCAGCCGTTTCTGACCCATTGATGTCCTGTGAATATGATCAGAAGGCTTCCTTATGCCATCTACCTCAGTGCACATACACTCTTAAATTGTTAATTGAATTTCTGTGTGCTCTGGTATATGCTTGAGTGCGAATACCCCTCGTAACGGAGGAGGTAGGTGGGAAAGGCAAGTAAACGACATTAAAAGCGTTCATGCTTTACTTACTTATGTTGGCTGGATCCGTACAGGGTATGTGTCGTATCGTATATTTCGTATCACACCGTAATATTATTACAATTTAAGGACAGCCTGCAGGACACAATTGTGTATGGGCGAATGAGTGTGTGTGTGTGGGAGAGTAAGGATTTGTATGAGTGTGTATTGGTATATTTTCATAGTTCGATGTATGCATTTATGCATGACTGACATATGAGTTTTAAGTCAATTTATAAGATTGATGACTTGTTGACACTAATTGAATATTCAAATCATCACATCATAAGAAAAGCATAAATGCATATTTATTCGTCGCCACAAATATTTATGTATACGAGTATATGTCGATATTCATACAAACCTACAGACGCTCATATAGAGTGCCTACACTAAAGGGGTTTTGGAATTTTGCTAGCAAATTAAGTGTGGCAGCTCTTCCACAATTGTCAAAATACCTACCGGTGTCTGCACCCGTATGTATGTGTTTAGTCAGACTTCTCGAAATTATCCTGAATTGAATATTAAACAGGTGCAATATACGCAAGACCATGAACCGGTTGAAATCACAGATAAATTGGTAGCATTCAATCAACGTCTCCTAAGGTGGGAGGTATTTTCATTGAATGGTCTTTATGAGAAAAAAATAAATCGCTTTTCTGATTTTTGGGCAATTGGTTACTAAGCGATTTTATTTATAAAGAATGGACTGATATACATATCTGATATGAACATGTAATCAAAGCATTTTTATAGTTAAATACTAAATGGTGGTCCAACTAAAACGCACGAAGTTAATTGTTAATTAAAAAAAGTATTCCGAGAATTATCTTAAGAATCACATCGTGGCGGCCAATTAACAGCGCCCCAACGCGCAGTGGTACAGGATCGATTTCCGTCGGCCAAAATTGTATAACTTTTCATCAAGTAAATATTTTTGAGTTCTGTAAACAGGGCAACTGTAGCGAAGGAATCATATTAAAACTAACCGATATGTCGGTTAATGCAGGTTATTTCCTTAAAATAAACCGAAAATCGGTTTTTTCAAATCACGGTTTTGCAAAATAACCCGAAATGCCGGTTTTCTGATAACCCTGGTTTCTTCGATACTTTAGTACCCATATGTCAAATATAAGTATACTGTTCGGCGGAGGCTTAGGTACCTATGACCATACATTTAATCGAAACGCAGAACACAATATTTGATTGACCATATGTCCATATGTTCCTTTATATTGGTTTATCCGCGTCCTAATTTGGCCTAAATATTAAATATAGGAACAGTAAAAACTAGTTAATCCGAGTAATTGATTGCAGATTGTTGGATACTTTCGTCTCCACGTGTTTTCAATAGAGTTCACTCTACACAGTGACTACAATTTATATGTATGCTACAAATGATTGCTCACAGTAAATATAATGTTTAAGTACTTTAAGTAGTATACATTTTATATTTAAAACCGAGATATACGAGTAACATTTCCCATTTTTAAAAAACAAAAAAATGTTTTTTTTTCGTTTTAAAACAAACAGAACTTTTTATAACCTTACCAAAGTTTATTAAGAATTTATTAAGATTAAGAATTTTTAAGAGATTTTTAGAAAATAGAGAACTGTTGATGAGGGTTTCTTCTTTAAAAAATCTGTCTTCTTTTTACTGAACTCGTAATGAAGATTGAATTGAATTCGAACTAAGACACACTTTTGAAATAATGTTTATTAAAACTTAATAATATTTATTAATAACATATTTTGATGTCAATTTGAATTACAAAATACAATCAATTCGGATTATAGAGTATGTAGTATAGGGAAAACGTAGTTCGGATTACTGGATAATTCGGATTAGCAAAGTTCGGATTAGCAAATATATTTGCATCTGTGATGAAATTCCCCAATTTTAGGATATCCATATTACCGCGAACATTTTGGGACGGTTTGGTCATATGTGGCTCTAGAATCAATGGACGTAGTCATGGGTTAAGAATTTGAATTTAGCCAAATTGTAAAAATAATGAAAAAGGGTTTTCCAATAGGGACATAACGATTTCGTATCTTTATGACAACGCACCCTCAAACATGTTTAATAGTCTTTCAGTGTCAAAACGTTGGTCGAAGTCAACATTAAGTTCACTTACGAGCAACGTTTGGAGATCAATAAAAATTACTGCCAAATTTCTAAGTCGGTGGTCGCAACTTTAAGAGCGCTTACTCCAATTTTCAGCTGTAATAACTGTCCCACCCGACAGGCTGTGCATGCTGTAGTGGATAAATTTGGATCCAAAGTTACACTTTTGGATGTTCGGCGCCATGGAGACGCCGTACCGAACGAAGCGACGAAAATTTTGCAGCCGTAAGTGTATCCGTTTAAAATGAGCGAAATGAGTCGATTCCTGGTCATTCTGAGGAAGTTGGCAGATCTTGACCTTTAACTGACTTAAGAACTAAAGCCACTTGATTATTTGAAACGCCGAAACTTCTCCGATTGGGCTCTGCTAAAGTTTCATGAAAATCCAGAATTTAATCGAAAAATCATCTTCAGCAATGAAGCTTATTTTGGCTGAGTGGTTTTGTCAATAAACAAAATATGCGTTATTGGACAGCAGCAAACACATGTGCTGCAAGAGACACAATTGCGTTCGCAAAAAGTTTCTGTATGGTGTGGTTTTTATGCCGGAGTTGTGATTGGGCCGTATTCTTTAGTCGATGAAAACAATCGACATGTTACCGTCAATGGAGAGCGCTTTCGTCGTCCATGTTAGTCGTAGAACATTATTTTTGGCCAGAATTGAATGAGCTTGACATCGCCGATATGTGGTTTCAACAAAACGGTGTCAGTAGCCACACAGCAGGCGTTACAATCGATTTACTGAAAGCCCATTTCGATGAACGTGTAATCTCGATAAATGGTCCGGTCAAATGGTCACCTCGTTCATGCGATTTAAAGCCATCGGGGTTTATTTTTATGGGGCGACATCAAGTCAGTGGTCTATGCCAACAAGCGAACAACTTAAGACTAGCTCAAAGACAACATCCAACGCGAAATAGCTTACGTTCCGCTCGAAATGTATGCAAGTTTGGTGGAAAATTGGGTCCAAAGAATTGATCGCTGTACAAGGGCTCGTGGTGGTCATATGACCGAAATCGAATTTCATTATTAAAATGTAACATATGCACTACACCTGGAATAAATTCGAACTCTATATCTTAAGTATTCTGTGTTTTCTTAACACTTATATATAAAATTGTTATATATAAAATTGTTATCCTTAATGAAAACCCTGTATATTCTGATTCGTTAGGAAATTAAATTCTATTCAAGTACGCATATATCCATGCTTGATACCACCTATTTTTGGCGCCTTAATGATCTTGGATACATGGCTCAAGTTCTTTAATTAAGTCCAATTGTAAATGATCTATTCAGATTTAAGGAAAATTTCATTGGATTTAATATCCATAGTTAAAGGGGACCGATTTTTGACTTCTAGGTCTTTATTGGCCTTTTTCATAAAGGTTTATGTTTGGATTTTTGAGAAAATTACACAACTCATATGTCCCCGAACATTTAGGGTTCTGTGGTGCCAGGGTCCAATGACCACGCCCATTTATGGGACGTCTATCGTGTCTGCATCTGAGATTTCTGAGATTATGTTTAAAGATAATTATTTAGGAAATATACAAGAAATGTCAGAGTGTTTTCAGTCCCTCAAAGGGACATTTTTTTCCTCTTTTGTCCGATTTGCTTTAATTTTAATACCTACCGATTTTTAATAACTATAGGCCATAATATATCTGGTAAGTAAAAAGACTCTTGCTATTTTTTTATGACTAAGTAGTACTTTCAACAGATAGATGCATTTTACGTCGATCGTAAAAGTTACGGCCCCAATTGCGTAGGTTGATACGAGGGCTGTTATTTATATTTTGGGTCCTGACAATACAAGTGTTCCCAGACTGGAACTTCAATTGGAAACTTTGACATTTTTTAGCATAACTTCACTCAAAACTTTTTGTCATTTTAGGGCGAATTGTTTTGTTTACAGTGTGTTGAAAAATTCATCTCCGTCAAAAAATGGTATTATCCGGTGAGCATTTTCGTGCGATGATATTTTACGATTTTCGGCGTGGGTTATCGAGACAAGAGTGTTTAAATCCACTTGTTTCAACTTTTGGCTATGAAGCAACATCAAATACCACTGTTAATCGCTGGCACCAAGAGTTTAGCCTCGGACGCTGTTTGCTCCAGGATAAATTTCGTGAAGGACGTTCAACTTCGGTCACTTTGCCAGAAATCATCGATGCTGCGCGTGAACTGATTAAGCAAGACCGACATGTGACATACCGTGAGATTGAGGCATCCTTGGGCATTGGTATGACAAGCATCAATAAGATATTGCATGTTAATGTGGCCGTGAAAAAAAAATTGTTCTCGTTGGATCCCACATAATTTGACGAATGCTCAAAAAAAGGCTCGTATAGATTGGTGCGAAGGGATGTTGAAAAAGTATAATTGCGGTAGCTCAAAGGCAGTGTATAACATTGTCACAGGTGACGAATCATGGATCTATGTGTATAAACCCGAAACAAAACAGCAATCGACCGTATGGGTCTTTCAAGACGAGCCAAATCCAACAAAAGTACATGGAAGCAAAGGATTGCGTTTTTGTTGGTATAACCGGTCATGTTGTCACAGTGCCTTTAGTGGAACGTAAAACGGTCAATACTGTGTGGAATGCAACATTGTTCGAAAAAATGAGGAAAGATAATAAGAGAAGACGGATCATTTTGCATCAAGACAATGCGAGCTCTCACACAGCAGCTGAAACGATGAGCTATTTGATCACTCAAGTTGTCGAATTAATGGGCCATCCACCGTACATCCCTGATTTGGCACCAATTGACTTCTTCTTATTCCCTAGCATCAAGAAAAAATGCGTGGTCAACGTTTTTCATCGCCCGAAGCAGCTGTTGATGCATTCAAAAATCATGTTTTGGAAGTGTCTCAACGGGAGTGGAATAAAGTTTTTCAAAATTGGTATGTGCGCATGCAAAAGTGTATTGATCTTAAAGGAGAATATTTTGAAAAACAATTTCACTATTTTCTATGATTAATTATTGTTTTTTATTGCCGGGCCCGAAATATAAATAGCAACCCTCGTAGTACTTAGTAGGGACATAAATACTGTTACAACATTCAACACACCAATTTCAATAGTAGAACTGAACATACCTTGTTAATGTCATATAGGTTTTCAAAGCTAACCTCAATAGCGTTAGTCTGTAACGGGATTTTAAAATTGTGTCAACTTCCGTCATGGAGTGGTCAGATAATGAGAACCGTATCGCTGTAATAGCGCTTTTCAAGTGTGCAATAAAAAAGCGACATTTTCAAAACGCTCTGGCCACTAGGGATTAGCCGCATTTTCGTCTACCGATGCATAAAACTGTTTGAGGAGACTGGAGATGTAAAAGACCACCACCGATCGGACTGCCCACGCTCTGATCGAACACCGCATCTCATCAAAGCCGTTAAATCAAGAATTCACAGAAATCCGCTTCGAAAACAGAAAATCATGACTCGTGAGATGAATATCTGGCAAAAGTCCATGAGTCGAATCATTAAAATAGACTTTCGACTTTCAAACGACGTACCGGACATTTATTGACAGGAGCTTAAAAAAATGGGATTGAAAAATGCAAACGTCTTTTGGTGAAGCACGCTGATAACTTGCACAGACAAATTTTGTTCACCGATGAAAAAATGTTTACCGTTCAGGAAAAATTTAACAAGCAAAATGATAGAGTGTATGCGCGGTCATCTATGGAAGCATATGCACTGATCCCAAGGGTGGAAAAGGGTCATCACCCAGCTTCAGTCACGGTTTGGTGGGGTGTCTCTTACGACGTGGTCACTGACCTGCATTTCTGCGAAGAAGGAGTCAAAACATCCGCCAAAGTTTACCAAGAAACCGTTTTGGAAGCTGTTGTGAAGCCTCTTAACAATTCCCTGTTCCAAAACCAGTCATGTACTTTCCAGCAGGATTCTGCGCCGGCTCATAAGGCTAAAACGTCCAAGGTCTGGCTTCGAATCAATTTGCCAGCGTTCATTTCCTCTGAAGAATGGCCCTCAGGCAGTCCAGTTTTGAACCCATTTGATTACAAATTGTGGACGGTTTTAGAAGAAAAGGTTTGTCACAAAAGTCACAAAAGATACCCCAACATTGGATCTCTTAAGACTGCTTTGGTTCGAACTGTGGCCAATTTTCCAATGGACGTGCAGCTATTGACGATTGGCCAGTGCGACTTAAGGAGTGTGTAAGGCAAAAGGCGGATATTTCGAATAAGTAGATTATTTTTGGACTGTTTTATTGTTTTTGGACTGTATTGTTTTTACAACTATTTTATACTGTGAAATAAAAAGTACTGAATGTTTTTGGACCAAATATTTTTTAATATATTTATTTATACACATCAATAAATATATTAAAAAATATTTGGTCCAAAAACATTCAATACTTTTTATTTCACAGCATAACACAGGTGTAACAGTACTTATGTCCCTCTAAGTACATGTGACGTACGATCCGTAAGCTGTATCCTGAATTAAAAGAAGTTACGCGCATCAAAATACGACAATTGCGCTGGCTTAACATGTCAGTAGAATGAAAATCTAGCGCTCCAACTAGAAAGGTGTTACATTATAACTACCTCAGAATGCGCTGAGAGCAAAGAACGCGGCTCCGTTTTCCCAAAAGTGCAAATCATAGGGCCTGCTTTAGTAATTAAGTAATTCAGCTATAATTGTTTCGCAATCTAATAAAATAAAATAGTACCATGACAATTTTTTTACTATTTTCTTATAAACGCTTTCACACATGAAAGAAAAACATTTAAAACTTGCGAGAAAAAAAACGCCATTTAAAGTGGGTGGCTGCGAGGCTGGCGAACAAGCAAGAAAAAAAGCGGAGTTTAAAAAGAAAACAGCATCTGAAAAACCTCAACTGACATGCTTGAGGGAATCTGTTGTTGTAGTTACACTTCATGTCTGCGGTTTTTACACATTTTCTGTGTTTGTACTTGAAAAATGTACACAGACTCTAGTGTTTGGTCCAACTCCTTTACCATGTGTATGTGCGTGTGTGCCTCCGTCCGTCCTTACATATTTTCATTTCGTTATTTTTTTTGTCCCATCTTTGTGTTCTCCATCCAGGCATGGCTCGGTCCATGATGGGCGTTTGGCTGTGCTACACCCACCGAATACGGTCGACGACAAATAACAGCTCGAGGATGATGAAATATATGCATTCCTGCACTTATTTGAAACATTATACAAATCTGAACGGGAACGAGAGCTGGAAAAAAAGAAAACTCAACATACGAGTACACAAACAAGTGTATGGATATGTAAACAAAAGCCTCTGGTAACAGGACTATGTCCATGTTTTTGCAACATTTTCCTTTTTTTGTTTTTGTTTGTATCCCTCAGTTGATGTTGCACAGCCATATGAAATATCTTTCCTATTTTCAATGTTTTTCCGCCTACGAGTATGCAACGACAAAATCAAGTGCAAAATGCATTGTAATCATGTGTGCAAACAACACAACCATACACATGTGGGTAGGTGCAATGACATGGTTCTGCAGTTTTTTTTTATTATTTTCTCCAACGGAAAAAGTGTTGCTAATATCATTTAGAGTTTGTCGCATCTGAATTGTCCAATAGTGATGGATGGAGATTAACGAGTTGATGTCCTTGTGGTTCTATTAATGACGCCCGGAATATCTGGTAGCTTTATTTCCTCAAAATATCGCAGTGAAACTCATGCCAGGTAGTTACGTCTGACTCTGAACTTATAAAAAACAATAGAGGTTACTAGCTTAGATACTTATTAAGTTTCCAATATAGTATCTGGCGATCATTTGCTTTGAAGTGCTTCTTCCACAAACAACTTTTGTTGGTTTTGGCTCGTGTTGAAAGACCGACACGGTCGATTGCCGAAACTTTATGTATTTCTTCACTCATAAACAAAAAAGGATCAGATAAGAGTTTTGAATTTTACCATGAGTTTGTGCACTTGAAAATGCATGTCAGCAGCTTAATATGTGACGAGCAAAATAGAAAGGGACCTAAGGTAAAAAAACAGTGTTATTCAGGAGAGCCATTTTAAAGATTAGGTACCTTTCTATTTGCGCTGATAATCACCGACTTCACTTTCATAAAACGCGCATATCTCTGGGAAGGAACACTTTTGGGGCATGGGATCGGTATCATTCGATGCTCAGATGTTGTCCACATCAAAAAAAGAAAAAAAAATGAAAATTGATTTTTTTACTCTTAGGTCCCTTTCTCTATGAGCTGTCACATATAGTTTTGTTTGAATCAGAACAAATGCAATATACACAAAGAAAAAAAGGTATGTTTGGTGTGACAATATTCGAAGACTGACAATATTCGCAATTAAAAAACTCAAATCAAGTATAAAATCTTTATTGTTTATTCGAAACGACATTTTATGTTATTTATTTTTTAAATAAAATTTTCTTCAAATGTTGGCCTTAACTACGCCTCAGAGCTCTATGAAATAAATCCCCAAAGAATAAGGTCCCAAACTGAAAATGAAATAAAGCCCCAAAAATGGGGCCTTATTTCGTTATGAAACTAAGCCCTAATTCATACAATGTATTTGAATCATACTATTGTGTCTTGAATCATACGAGTACATACTATGAAATAAAACCCTAAAAAGATGAAAAGAGATCCCAAACCTAAAATGAAAACATCCCATTTACTTTTTTTTTTAAATGAACTAAGGGCCCATTTTTTTAAAAGAAATATAGTTTTATAGTTTCTTTATTGAAAGTTAATCAACTATTAAGCAAACACCTGCATTATATCTTCAACAATTTGTCTGCAATATGGACATTTATAGTGCTCTAATCCCTTGGAAATCCCATCTGCTTGCAATTTTAAATTGCATTTTCGATTCGACTCCAGCATAAGCAAACCTAATTGAACCTGACGGCAACAACGGAAGTGCCATTATTTTATGATGCTGCCTTCGAAGCTTTGATATAGTCAGGCAATAATTTTCGGCTACACATATTTTGCCTTACAGCTTGGCAATAATGAAACGTACAAAAATTATTTTTTTTAACAATATTTACGCATTAATTAATGTGAATATAATTGGAATTTCAATTTCGAGAAAGTTTAAATTGGCGGTGTTGGATAAAAAAAGCTTTAATTTTGTCAAAGTGAAAAAGGTGTAGAAATTAAAAATTCGCGCGAATTTTTATTTTCTACGACTTTTTGACTTCGACAAAATTAAAGCTTTTTTTATCCAACACCACCAATTTACACTTCCAGAAAGACGTGTGCAAATACATGGTGCAGAAAGAAAGACATTTCGAATTTTAGTTTTAGGTAAACGTAAACTGAAGGTGTGGAAAAAAATGTACACTTAAATTTGTCGAAGTGTCAGAGGGGGAGAGATTCAAAATTCCCGCTAATTTTGGAGTGTTAGCAATGCATAACTATTATTCAGCTTGTGTTTTGCAGAATCTCGCTTTTTAAGATAACGAAATAACTCCCCAAAAATAATAATTATTTTTTTTATTTCATTTTAGAATTTAGGACTTTATTTTATTAAGAAATAATGCACTAATTATCAAAATAATGAAATAAACCCTAAAAAAGATGAAACAACACCCCAAATATCGTTGTTGTTGCTTTCTGTAGAAATTTTTGGGGCTTTATTTCATCTTCAGTTTGTGGCCTTATTTCTTGGGGCTTTATTTCATAGGGCCCACCTCAGGGTGCCAATTCTGAGGGTCCAATTTGGATGACACGCATTTCGACCGATATGGCGTTAACCCTCTAATACCCAAAAGTGTCATTAAAAACGAGTTTACTTTAACGGTAAACGTTTTTTTTTACTAAAAGTTGATTTGATACGCTTGACAACGCTACAGTTGACATATCTGTCAATTTTTTATTATCATTATTCTCCGGCTGATCGTTTTGCCTCTGTTATAATCTTTCGTGGGTAATATCAAAAAGTGAACATAAAAAATAAGTGATCGTGAAATAAAATGTTTAAGTTCAAATAAAGCCGATTTACAGCTCTTGAGACAGGCCAAATATTTTGTATTGTAAAGGTATATCGTTGTTCTAGTGCCTAATACGTAATGAAAGTGAAAAAAGTAACAAGTTTATGTTTTGTAAATAAAAAACTCATAAGTGCACCAGGTTACTGTTTTCACTTGCTTTTATATTGCTATGTATTATAAATAATATTTATCAGACCACTTTAATAGAAGAAATGGCAAAAAGGTTGCAAAAAGGTTTCAAATAATCCGATTTGAGTGAAGAACAAATATTGGAATTGTTTGAATCGATCCAGAGTGATCATGCCGGATGAAATTAGTGCTAAATACAGAATTAGTTTTTTGGCTCGCCATCCACTTCGTCGGTACAAAATACAATATGGTCAGATGTTGTTGAAAGTATTGAGGAGACAGTGATAATAGCAAACCCAACCGTAGAACCAGCGCTGGTTTGTAACAAAGTGGCCATTATATCAACTTTGTCACAGAGGCCGTCGAAAATATCTCGATCCCGATTGTCGCTAATTGATACTACTGGCCCAACTACAGTGCCTTCTTGATGCTGTTATGAAAACTACTTTTTGTTTCATTATAAAAAAAAATATGTAATATTTTGATTTGCAGACGAGTCAGGCTTACAAATACAGTTTGCGTACGGTGCGGGTGAATCATGTTTCGAATTGCAAGCTTCCATCAAATATTGCAATGAAGGCCGCGCCAAGGTGATTTTCAACAGAATTTGTGGGCACGCTCGATGGCGTTGACATCAGCATTGTATTGTGGAACGCCAACTAGATCGTTCGATTGCTGTCTACATACGTTAGTGTAAAACCATTTACAAGATCCAATCCGGAAACTCAGATATCCTAGCAGCACGGTACGATAAAAAGCCGAATAAATATGTTGGAGTCCGTTGTCCACAAATTATACGGGAATATAACAGTCAAATGGTCGGCTTTAATTTGATGGATGGTCTTATGGTATACAGTTATCATATTCGATTAAAGACTCGTGATGCCATGACTCAGTTATTTTACCATTTAACGATATGGCGGTGGCGAATTCGTATGTTTTATACCGACGTATACACATTGAGAAGTGCAACAATGAACTAAATTACGCAGCGCAGAATTTCGTTAGACAAAAAGTCTAAGCCATCCACAAAGATCTAGTTCCATATTTGTAGAAGAAGTCGTCAATCTATCTACTCATTTAAAAGTTGGCGAAAAAGCGCTACATCCCATTGATGATGCCCTTTTTATCCAATACTGCATGGTTGGATAAAAAGGATGGAAAAATATGGTGTAAACTTTGTAAAAATCGCAAACGCCATGTGTTTGTTCTAAATGTGGAGTATCATCAGAAAAAATAATTCAATATTCCTACTTTATTGTAGAATTTTTTCAATAAAAACCAATTAACAAGTTCAACTTTTGTGTTTTAAAAAATAAATATTATAAACCACATTTTTGTATCTAAAGACACAACAGTGCCTTAGGGCTCTTATTCTTTTCTCACCTGGCTACTAAAATACCCAAATCTATAAAAAAATCAAAATGGGGTCGTTTAATTTTTTCTATGATAATTATGATCCATTAAGCTCAAAGAAGTTGTTTTTAATCTGTTATATTAAAAACAACTTTTTTGAGCTTAATGGATCATAATTATCCTAGAAAAAATTAAACGACCCCATTTTGATTTTTTTTATAGATTTGGGTATTTTAGGGGGTTATAAAACTCGTAATGTTGCCTTCTAAAATCTGATTGGTACCCAAAGAAAAATCTCTAAAGGTGTGATATCACACGAACTAGGCAGCCAACGGTTCAAAACGTAAAAATAGCTGCTTTTCAAAATGACCTCTCAATAGATTCATTGTTTTCCCTTCATTGCTGTATGGCAACTAGCACCGTCCTTTTAAAACCAAATATCGCCAATATTACGGGCTTCAGTTACAGGTAGCAAAAAGTCCGTGGTTTCCGCGGTGTAATTCTTTCCGTGATTAAATTTCAAACAATACTGAAAAAAAGAAAAATATGATTTAGACAACTCATGCGTAATCTGTAACAAAAATCCTATTAAAAAGATACCTCTAGATTGATCACCCGTTACTAAATGTTGGGTAATTTCTTGTGTTACAACAATATTGTAGTTGCAAAGATCATAGTATGGTAGTGGAAATCATTATATGTGACGCGCAAAATAAAAAGGGACCTAAGGTTAAAAACCAGTTTTGTTCAGGAGAGCCATTTTAAAGATAAGGTCCCTTTCTATTTGCGCTTAGAATCTTCGACTTTACTTTAATAAAACCCGCATCTCGCTGGGAGGAAACACTTTTGGGGCATGGGATCGGTCTCATTCGATGCTCAGATGTTGTCCACATCAAAAAAAAGTGAAAAGTTTTGTTCAGGAGAGCCATTTTAAAGATTAGGTCTCTTTCTATTTGAGCTTAGAATCGTCAACTTCACTTTCATAAAACGCGCATATCTCTGGGAGGGAACACTTTTGGGGCATGGGATCAGTCTCATTCGATGCTCAGATGTTGTCCACATCAAAAAAAGAAAAAAAAAAAAGAAAAATGATTTTTTTACCCTTAGGTCCCTTTCTCTATGCGCTGTCACATATTGTTGTGCCACAATCATAAACTACGATGCTCTTCGAACAATGTCACCCCAATCCAGGATTACCATAGCGACTTTTCGGAAATGAGGACATTTGTGTCAAAAAGGAGGGCATTCAACCGAGCCTTTAGAATCTTTGGAGACATTTTAAAATTGAAAATAGCACTAATAGCAATAACAAAATTGTAATGAACTCCAATTGAAAATAATTTTGTTTAAGAATGGGTCAAGTTCTATTGCAATGTGTAAATAGCGGATATGGATAGAATGAAAACAGAAATAAATAAGACTTTTTAAAAAAAATCGGTGGCAATGCGCTAAACAAACATTTAAAAACTATAATAATAATAGTTGTGTTTTTGTTTTGGCGTCTTAAGCTATGTACATTAGGGCGTACCTCAAAAAAATAGTTCGCCGTACACCTTCGAATATGAAGTATTATTGAAAGGTAGTTTCAAAAATTTTTTTTTATTTTTTTATGCCGAACGTAGGGGTCGCGCTTTTACATTTTTCTATATAACTTCTGCATTTATAAACGGATTTTAAAGTGTGTGTGTACATCGATGTTTTTGTCTCGACGAGGCCGATTTTTTTTTCTTTGAAGTCATTGAGCTCAAGCACCCCCTTCTGGTACTTACCCATCATATCTCAGTTGCTACTACCCTAATGTACCACTCTAATATCAGAAAATTTAAGCTCGCGCGGGGTGCTTGAGCTCAATGACTTCAAAGACAAAAAAATCGGCCTCGTCGAGACAAAAACATCGATGTATCACACTTTAAAATCCGTTTATAAATGCAGAAGTTATATAGAAAAATGTAAAAGCGCGACCCCTACGTTCGGCATAAAAAAATAAAAAAAATTTTTTTGAAACTACCTTTCAATAATACTTCATATTCGAAGGTGTACGACGATTTTTTTTTTTTACTTGTAACCTGGTACGCTCTAATGTACATACGGTTCTCAGATCTTACGATGTTATCAGATCTTACGATATTGTCAGAAATGGGCATGTGCTGACAATGAACATTTTTTAGCAAAAGGAGTATTGCCAGTTTCGACGATTTCTGACAATTTTTGTCTTGCAACGTTGTTAGAAAAAGCATTGTCAGTACCTTGTAGAGGCCTGCTATATATATATATATATTGCTATCCTAATAATGAAAATGCGAATATTTATCATCAAAAATTGTTTTATTGTTTTCCAAAGTATTTTCCAGCATGATTTATACATTTGTGCACGCGCTCAAATTAATTGTCGAAGCACTTTTTCCACTCCGACTGAGACACCTCCAAAACATGGTTTTCGAAAGCTTCAACACATCTTCTGGCGAGAAAATCGTTGACCACTTATTTTTTTCTTGATGCGCGGGAATAAAAAGAATTCATTGGGTGCCAAATCAGGGCTGTACGGCGGATGACTCATCAATTCGACGTCTTGGGCCGTCAAAAAGGAGCTAGTTTGAGCCGATGTGTGCGAGCTCGCACACTTTTGCATGCGCTCAAACCAATTGTCGAAGCACTTTCTCCACTCCGATTAAGACACCTCCAACACATTGTTTTTGAACGCGTCAGCAGCATTTTCTGGCGACAAAAATCGTTGGCCAAGCATTTTTTCTTGAAGTGCGGGAATAAAAAAAGTCATTGGGTCAGGGCTGTACGGGGGATGACCCATCAATTCGACGTTTTGGCCGTTCAAAAAAGCGCTGCTTTGAACCGATGTGTGAGAGCTCGCATTCGTGGTGCACAATGATTCGTCTTCTCTTGTTCGTTTTTCGAATTTCTCCAAAGACTTCAGGCAAAGAAATTGTGGTGTACCACTCAGCATTGACCGTCCTACTTTGCTCAAGCGGAACGAACATTTGCCACATGACCAATTTTGCCGAAGAAACAGGCGACCATTTGCTTCGAAAAGCTTCTTCCACGAACAAATTTCTTTGGATTTGGCTCGTCTTCGAAGACCCACACGGCCGATTGCTGTTTTGTTTCTGGCTCATACGAATAGATCTATAGTTCGTCACCTGCGACGATCTAATAAAAGTCTTTCGAAGCACCGGGATCGTATTTTTTCAAAATTTCTTTGCACCAATCGACACGAGCCTTTTTTTAAGCGATTGTCAAATTGTAGGGGAGCCAACGAGAACAGACCTTTTTACGGCCAGTTGTTCATGAAATATCGAATGTATGCTAGTTGAAGAAATGCCCAAGGATGCCTCTATCTCTCGGTATGTCACATGACGATCTTGCATTATCAGTTCACACACGGCATCAATGTTCTCTGGACGTTTTGGACGACCTTCACGACCTTCGTCTTTGAGCGAGCGTCGGCCACGATTGAATTCATTATACCAGTTTATCACAGTGCTATATGCACACTTGTCGTGATAATCCACGTCGAAAGTTGTAAAAAATGATTGCATGAAAATGTTCACGGGTTAATTCCATTGTTTTGCCAAATGGATTTTTTCAAGTCACTGTAAACAACACAAATGATAATCTCACGTCAAAACGTTCTGAGTATGTTTATGCTAAAGAATGTCAAACTTTCCAACGGAAATGTCAGATGGCGCCAACACTAAGTGTTGCCTAGGCCAGAAATATATATAGCAACCCTTCTACAAAGCTTAAAAGTTTCCATTTTGTTTTATTTGTAGTAAGTGCAGCATAGTCTGGCTATCACTTCTTGACATACGGGGAATGCTTGTACAGGCAATTCCTTTGTGTTTTTCGTAATGTGAAGTTGGCTGGAGATTATTTTGACATTTCGTTTTTATAACTTTTATAATAATTATAAATTATTTAATAATTGAATAAACAACTTTTCTATTCTCCATGTAGTTTTTCACACAAAGATCGCAAAGTAAAGGCAATAATGAAAAAAAAAAGTTTCCGAAACCGAATTGCATTGTGTGCACACAAGAGGCAAGTTCAAAGGGTAATCATGAAAATTGGAGAAGGTAAAATTGCCTAGTATAAATGGGGACTTCTGAAAGAATAGATTGTTTCAAAGACATTAAAAGTTGAAAACTGTTTCGAAATATCACTTGAAATGACATACTTTACAAAATATTAAGACAGCTGGTTTGTTTTCGTTGTTTTGATGGTCTTCGATATATGATTATGGGGAAAACTAGTATAAAATCTCGTCGACTTTATATTTTTTGTATTGTTTTCTTGTGCAAAAGCAAGCTGACCAACTTCGCGAAAAACGCGTAATTGACACTACTTTTCAGATACGCCAATGTACTCGTACATACATACATGCGAACCTATATGGCGAAAAAAAGCCAAAGCAATTTTTACATATACTGTATTTTTTGGTTCAATAAAGAAAAATAAAGAAAACTCCACATTCTTTTATGGTCCTTGTTGTGGACATGTTGTCAACACTATCGCAAGTGCACGGACATGTCTGCGTTGCTCTCCTCCGGCATCTTGGACAAACCTTGAATAAACACTTCGCTCGGTCCTTGGTTTGATTCGGTTTTGTTTGATTGTTTGCCTATGAATTTTTGCACAAACAATTGTTTGTCGCTCGGTTTGTTGGCAAATGTGAAATTAAAATACTGGCCTCAAGGATGTGACAAGTTGGTATTGTATGTATGTGCGTATGTGTATCCTTGCATTCTTCGCACTTCCTTACGTTGCCTGCAAAAGCTCGTTTGCAATTTTGCCTTATCCCGGTTGACAGACAAAGGGATGGGCAAGAAAATCATTTATCGTAAGTGTCGGTTAAGTGAAATACTTAAGTGTAAAAATATTAATTGTTTACTACAAAAACACAACCTTAGGGTAAAATGGCATATGTTCAGACTTGTACAATTTATATTTATTGTGTACAATGTACACGAACAAACATATTTTCATATATTAATGCCCATTCCGAAGTGTCTGTATTGATATTTTCTTAATTTATGGGAAATGAAATGTAATCAGAATCGAAATGACATGTTCATATGTTATGTATGTTTATATGTTAAGCACACTGATGCTTAATGAAAACCTGTAGAGATATAGTTAAAGATTTCGGAGGTTATGAGAAAAATGTCCTGCGGCTTAAAGGAAACTACTGCTTACTTCTAAAATTATTATATTTTAGTAGACAAAGTATTTTTTGGCCAAGAAGATTACAAGTTCAAGCAGGGAAAAATATTGTCACGGCAACAACAGTATGGTCTCTGTAATAGAAGTATGTTCTTCGCAACCATAGTATTGTATTTTTAATTTCATTTTGACAATAGTTTAATTGCAATAATAATAATGTTTTTGAGTTATTACAATAGTATTATTGCCAAATTTAAAAATAAAAATATATTTGTAGCAACAAGATAACTATGGTTAGTGCTACAGTAGTGTTGTATTTTTGGGTTTTATGTTAACAATAACATGATAACGGCAATCATACCCTACGATTGTAATTTTTGTAAATTTGATGCGGTTTTTTGAACAATGTTATTGCTACAATTCTTATGCAATTACAGTAGTTTTTAGCCGCCAATTAAAGTTTTTCCAAACAAACCTCATTAGACTTAAGGAACTGAAATATTTTTAATTAATGAAACATATTTTTCAAATTATTAAAATCTATAAAGGAATAACAACATAACCTAATCCTAAATATAATTTCGGTTCTATGGTTGTAGACAACATAATATGTTTGCGTGTGAATCATAATATGGTTCTGGGGATAATTATATGGTTGATTGTGGATCATAACGTGGTTGAACGGATCACAGTATAGTTGTGTGTGAATAATGCTATTGTTGTGAGGATCATAATATTGTTGCGACACAACCATATACCCAACAATAGTATAATGCGGTTCGAATATTTATACTTTTTTTATTCGTGTAGAATATGAAACCGTAATAAATAGTGAAATGGTATCCTTTGTCGTTTAATTGGAGAAGTGAAATTTTTTTCTAAAATTTCAAACGATCTAGACGTAATAAATTTATTTAAGGTCAATCTGAAGTTTACTTAAGTCATAGCTTGAAAGATAGACCTCTTAGACCTAATTAAGGAGGAGCTTTTAGGTTTGGTTAAAGTCACAAATGACACAAATACTACTGAAATATGTTTCGGTATGTATTTAATATTTACGCTCTTAGTGGGTAAGATCCCAAATCGGCAGGTTTAAACCTATATAAAAACATGACCCGCTCTGTGCGATCTAATGCAGCAATGGCGTTTTTCCACTACTTGTGGTGATTTTTCATCTCCAAAATCACTGTTTTAGAAAAGTAGCGATTTTTTTTAAAACTGTGGCGATTTTAAATATTTTCGCATAGTGCCTGTAGCTATTTTTACTTAAAACAATTCTATTTTGTTTTTGGCATCAATTGTCCTTGGAGGAAGTTATGACTAGTTAATTCCTCCACCCATTAACAATAACTTAAATAAATGTTAGATGTAGAAAAGATTTCGGATTTTTGAAAATTGGCTTGGTCACGGTTTTTAAAAATCAGAAACATGTGTATTTGTGAATTTTCACTCGAAGCGAAAATTATTATTTTAATGTTAAGACATTTTTAATTTTTTTGCTCTCATAGTTCTGTTGGACCATAAAAGAGTTGAGTAGCTATATGAAGGCTATGTTAAATCATGGACCGATCTCGTCGATTTTGAACAAGGTTTTTCTTTTC